>OY294056.1:62285913-64717819 GCA_958510865.1 Myrrha octodecimguttata
GAGGTTCAATATGGGCGCCTATGTCCCACTTTTATACGAAGTAGAAAAGCGTTATGCTTCTTCGTGTTGTTCTTTATTCAAAGGTTGATTGACAATCAAGCCCTTGATCGGGCAATCAAAGTTTAGTGGAACCGGCCGTGTGTCTAGTATTTTTTTGGATTTGTTTTATTTTGTTACCGTTTTCTTAACTCTTTTCTGCAATCATTATATTCTAGTTGATTTAATAATTTGTCATTGAAGGCTCAGTTTGTTGAAGACAATAAAAGTATATCGTAAGATATCAATATCGAAAAATATTATGTATGGGAATCTATATTTTAATGATTTTGTTGAGCTCTTGTTTATCGGCCTGTTCAATTAATTTGAATAGTTAGTACAGAATGATGACCATTCAGGCAATGACTCCGTCGAACTCAGATTTTTGTATGAAGCGAAACAATTTTCAGATGCCGATTATTTTGTGGATAATTAATGCTTCTAAACTATCCAAATTCAGGGAATCATTCCGAATACATTACTTCATGGTAATATATTGTAACGATTTCTTAGTTTATCAAAACGTTCAGAATAATTAAACTATTTATTTACACCTATTTACACACTACTATTCTAATAACTAAAGAACTAATTCTATTAAAGTATGTGCACAATTTATTTTCACACTATTTATTTTCACTGATCACTTTTCGCTACGAGTAACCCTGCTGAATTAGTCCCTGTGCTGCTCCGCGCCCGTCCTTTTATCACCCGTGGAATTTCTAGCGATTGCGAGAACATTCTGGAGAGAGGCGGGTGACTCATAGACGTCTGGAGCTTTCTGGAAGATATTAGCGTAGACAGGGCCGTACTCGTCACAATATCAACGCATATGGGATTTCAATCACAATAATAAGTAGGTAATAAAGATTGCAGGTTGATTAGCATAGGTAGGAGGAAAACTCAACGGCTTATTTTTAACATATTCGTATCTTTCAAAAAAAAGTAGGACACTACAGAACATTTTTCTCAGGAGGTAATCTCAATTCTCTCGTCAAACTCTGCGGTAAAATTAATTAAATCTTTGAAAATTTCTCGAATTTCAAGACAGTCTCTTTCAGCGTGACCAATAAGGGCCAAATCAAAAGTGCTTAAAAAGTTTGCGCAACAAAGGACTTTTTTCAATGTGTCTATTCTTTTCGACTTCATTATGATGTGAAATAACGCTTTCCTGTAAGTAGACCTTAACTCTGACATAATATTAATCTCTCCAAGTAGGGCAAAGACAGTGCAAGAATCGATGTGACCACGAGACGATTCATGTTTTCTCATTTATTTCTGGGAGATGATTAAAGTCAGTGATTTATTTTCTTGCCAGTTCGGTTCTTGAGTCAACTTTATGGAATAACAAAGAGGGAAAACAATAAAACAAACTTTTATTTTAGAACCACATATCCAGATATTTTTTGCCTCAGTTGTCTTTCGAAAAACGTAGCGTAAAGATCTGTTTTCGGCTTTTCTTTCATAAGTTTGTGATAACTTCATATCTGGCAAGGGCTGTCCCAGTTTCTTTATTTTTAATTTATCAGCTAATTACAGCTTATCCTGCCAATGAAAATTCAGTTCAAGAATGTTGCTGACTAAATTCATTATGAATCCCAACACACAAAGGAAACACCAACAAGACGAAGTGTATAACATTCACCCGACAAAATAATAAACACCTAAACACGCAAAAAGACGTTCGTTGACCCAGTGAACAGCAGTAATCAACTAAACCACACCTAAACTCGAACTGACGACGCAGAAATTCCGCGGCCCTGCCGTAGTTAAAGCTCGAAGTTGATCGGGGTCATTCGCTGTGTTTGCGGCCAGGCCGGCCACGAGGCCGCGAATTTCGCGAGCCCAAGTTGAGTTTACGATATTCCCACGGTCAATAACGAAGTATTCTGTTGGGGGCGGATTGAAAGATCGATAGAGAGATTCAATATTTGTGTTTTTCGGTGGAATATTAACTAAGGGTTTCATCATAAAATATTAATTACCTATCTCAAAAAAAAATATTTGTGTCTTACGTCGTACGGCAATGTATTTCTTAGGGAGGTCGCGCGGCCCCGCTGCCCTGTTGAGCAACCGCCACAGGCTGATATGTAATTTTTCAAAAAATCATATCTTAATCTACAAAATGCATAATTTTATGATTACCTGCTGGTGATGTTGGCTTCACTGATACCATACAAGTTATGGACATCATATTGAACCCCTAAATACTGTTTTGCGGTCATACATAAAGTCTTTTCTTGGAGGGTGCCCCCTTCAGTATTCAATTTATAGAGTGGATGTTCTAGTTCACTGTCTGGACATCCGTAAGGTACCTCGGAGTTGGATGGCTCGTTCATGTCAATCCATGCTCCATCGAAGGGTATAGCATCGTGTAATTCCTTCATCATTTCTTTCCAGTAAGTGTAGGCGTTTGGGTGTGTGAAATCTGGGAAAACGGTTGAGACAGGGTTCCAAACCTACAAATTCGATGTGAATTTCAAGAAGATCATTGAAATGTTCGTTTCACACATAAGTAGCAGGCTGAGGTGAAGTATAAACCTGATGTCTTTTCGGTTTAATTGTCTCGAGTTATTTTTACTCAAAACGATAGACCAAGTAATGGACAATACAATCAAAACGGGAACTATGTGGAACCAAACATAAACAATGGACGAAAATACATCAATAAATCAACAAATATTCCACTTTGTTCTGAACATCTGAGCTAGTCTCATCACCAACCAGACTATCTAAAATAGAAAGAACTTAGTTATCATTTCATGGTGTCACTTATCATCAACACGACTCACTTGTCGATTACCAAGAGGGCTACAGGTTCCTCAATCCTGTTGGATTGTGACTCTTTTGGTATCTGACAGTCTAAGTCGTGCTCATAATCGGTAAAACTGAACAGGAATTCTTTGTTGGTCGATAATTTCTATTTGAAGATACTCAAGTTTGACTGATTCAGATGAAGGTGGAATATTTCGATTTAGTGAGGAATGTCTGCCCTGGTGTTGTAGTTCTTTTGTTTGATTCATCAAACTGAAAATCTTTCATATCCATGAACCATTACTTTGCTTTCGATGTTAGACGAAAAGTACACCGTTTCCGAGTATGGGGCTAATAAAGTATGCCAAACCGCAGACTCAGCCCCATCACTCGGCAAATGGATGAAAGCCATGCACATGTCATGTCTCAAAGTTCTCTGCATCTCTTAAGGCTTACGGTTCGTTTTGATCTCCTGATATAGCGCTAGTAGAATTTCGACAGGACAGAAGTAAATAGAACTCTTTCGGTGTAGAGCAGCTGATGACCGTATAAGCCATAAAGATGGTATTCTCTTAAAGTCATTGATAAGTTCGATGATTGAACATGAACACAAAAACGGATATCTGTCGACAAGTCAATCCTCCACCTTGATCTGAACTAATCATTCAATCAACCGAAGCCTCTACACTGAAGAAGCTCTGTCCAAGGAATTCTGTTACTGGTTATTACCGATTATCAGACCGACTAACCTGGAGAAGGCAGAGATGATTTTAGATATTTGAAATCTGTTGGATGACTGTCTTAAGCATACATTTTTCGGCACGTAATACTGCAGTTTATTATTACTGAAGCTCCTTTTCCTCCATGAACCATTCTTTTGTTATGCTTAATGATACAATACAAGGGGTTCTCGAAATGATCAGCGAGCAGTGGTGATTCTGATCAGTGGAGTTGTCGATCAAAATCAATTCAAGACTACCGAATGTCAAGCTATGCAATCCCTTCGTAGCTATGGGGGCATCATAGATGAATAGAAATAAATGGTCTCGAACGACCAAGTTAGACTCATTGATCTGTGTTAAAAACGATTCTGTTCGACCGGCCGTCTGTAGGCACGATATGGGTGAACCATATCGACTTTAAACTTTCAGGGAGGCTGCATTCAAAATGCGACGATTAAATTCGTCAATGGATGGAATATGCCGAACGGTTTCCGAGTTTTAGCCATTTGAAGTTTCGAGGTTATTTTCCTTATATTTTAAGAACTTCGAGCTTCATATTTCACAGCAGTGTTTCGAATTTCTGTTTGATACGATTATAATTTCTGAAGATATTGGAAAAAAATATGTCGAATTTCGTGTTTTTTTTTTACTCAGTATAGTTTTTTCGGGAATAGCTCAAACAATAAATTCAATCATGATGAATCTTGGTAACAAGCTTTTAAATACCAATGAGAAACTTTGGGCGAAATTCCGTGGTGATCATGTTATTAGAACAATTTGAAAAAAAAACCGAATTTATTTTTTCAAATATTCAACATTTTGCGATCTTCCGATCATATTATCATCACGAAATTCGGGATGAACCGTCGAACTTTCATTTTTCCATCGAGTACCGAATTTCAATTCGATCTAATCTGCATCTTTGGAAATATTGGGGAAATAAAACTTTGAATGGGTATATATCTGCGGATATATCTATTGAGTGGATTTTACTCTCCAAATATAGAGTTTCTCAGTTGATTCTGTCGGAATTTATTGTGTTTATGATTGGCCGTTTGGAACCATCGCCCTTAAATCTATATATCCCGCAAAATCAATTGATTCATATTTAAATTTAAAGTACCTTTCCGACAAAAATTTGACCAGTGCTGTTCTTTACAAATACGTCCAGTTCAACGCCTCTGTCATAGGGTGGGTAGGAACCAGGTGCTTCTGATCCACTAACGCCAGGATCAATTAGAACTGCGTACCTCCTACCTTGCTTGTGTAATGTCTCTACAAATTCTGGGAGACCTGCGAATGTTTCGTTGTCGTAGGTGAAATCATTGTGGTTCTTCATGTAGTCAAGGTCATTCCATTGAGTTTCCTGAAATATTTCTGATATAGTATCAAGTACAAATGGTATTACTACGTTTTCTGAGGTATATCGATCAGTTCACACATGATGGTGACGTTCGGAAACAGTGGTAGTAGTTCAGGTACGAATGTTCATCTAGTTCATTATTATTGTAACTTGATGAAGAGCTGAGGAATAGCCTATAAACTCAAGATTATGTTTGAATAAGAAATGTTGTCACGGAGAAAAGAAAAACATTTCAAAAAAAATAACAGAGGTAAAACATGCTACAAATGAACGAAAAATAACACAAAGAAAATGAACAAACTTTCAAAGCATTCCGTAACGCCCACAAGTCCCTCCGCCGAACTGATTCCAAGAGATTTGCATCTCTGATGAGCCAACGATACCAGACAAGACCGGCTAACTAAGAATTGAGCAGATGTAGGTCTTATATAATTCTGCCAAAGCCATTTGATCACAACCAGCGAAAGACTTTCCGAGGAGATAAAGAATCTTACATGCTTTGCTCATGCAGTGTGCTATATGCTGAGTCCATGAGAGATCCTTCGCCATTATCACGCCCAAATCGTTAAGAGCTGATACTTTTTCAATCCGCTGCCCCTCGATAAAGTATTAAAGATGTTGATTCCTCCTTCCCAAATGTAACACCTTATAATTTTCGAGATTCAACTGATCCAGCTAATCATTATATCACTTCGCCCGGGAGTCGAGATCTTTTTGTAGAACAGAATGACGAGTAGGAAGTTGAATAGTTTTGTATCATCCGCCTATGAGCAGCAATGGGATCTCACAGATGCGGGAAGATCCGAAATATAGATGAGAAACATAATGGGACCCAGAACCAAACCCTGAAGCACTCCACTCAAAACATCTTTCATGGTGGATCTATTTGGGTCCACTCTAACCGAAAACTTTCTATTCGAAAGAAAGCTTTCAATCCTAGCAACCACGTCGAAAACCCACCTATCGCAGTTTTTGCAACAAAATCCAAAAAGGAACATGATCGAAGGTAGATAACCTCAACCGATGCACCAACATCAACAGCCTTTGTCCACAAGTTTAGACATTCCAATATATTAATTATAGACCTACCAGGAATTAATACGTGCTGATTCTTGGGTAAGATAATATTGCAAATCAGTTAAAGAGATAGATCTATAATTCTCTGGAGACTGTCGATCCCCTTTCTTGTATTTGAGTGACTCAGATGCCATTGTCCAAGAACTTGATAAATGGTGAGTTTGTAGAGAGGACTCCATTATCTTGGAAAGTGGACAAGCAAGTGATTTGACGCAGCTCTTAAATAGCTTCATAGGTTAGCCAGTTTTGAATGACCTAATGGCTTGTTTATCTGCCTCAGGAGTCATATCAACAAACTCAAAAGATTACTGGACACTTGATTCGGCGCCGGAGCTAGGAAAACCGGATGTGTACACCGGACATATTGGATCAAGTCCGAAAAAATGTCTTCGATGTCGATGAAAATAAATGTAATTTTGAGGCTTTCTACTTGGAATCTGTAGAAGGACTGATTCTCTATTGGAATAAATGTTCCTACTTCTTCACGATGTTAAAGTGAGTGTTTCTTACCACGGGTATGCCTGCATCCAAATTTCTCTGGAGTACCTTTTTTGTTGTTTCCAGATCGTTTATACCCCACCTACATAAATGAAATCCTAAACTCCAATATGGTGGCATTTTTGGTCTTCCTACGACTTGTTGGTATTGTTGAATTACGTTCGATGGTGTTGGTCCAAGGAAAATGTAGAAATCAAGTATACCACCGATAGCTCTGTACGTAAGTGCTGGTGTTGGCTGAAGTACCAACTCTGAAAATCGAATTACAAATGAACTTATCTTTCATTTTCACACTCATTTGATGGCGAATAATCGGTTCCTTGAAATATTGAATAAGACGAATGAAACCGCCAATAACGACTTCGGCCCATGTTGCCAACCCACAATTTTCTTCACAAATTTACTATCACTGGGAAACGGGAATTTCAGGACAAATTCGATATGATAAGGTTCGCGTTATTGATAAATATCCGTAAAAGATGCCTCGGCTCTTCAAACAAGATAATTCCTT
Organism: Myrrha octodecimguttata; assembly: GCA_958510865.1. Classification (NCBI taxonomy): domain Eukaryota; kingdom Metazoa; phylum Arthropoda; class Insecta; order Coleoptera; family Coccinellidae; genus Myrrha; species Myrrha octodecimguttata. The sequence continues at coordinate 62,292,875 of OY294056.1, forward strand.
CCAAAAATAGAGTTTTTGTTAAGATCATATCTGATTGGCTGAAATTTAGGTTGGCATTCCTGATTTCATGTTCATAGTGTCAAATTTATATAGGATATGTTACGCAAATCAACTAGATTATTTCGGTTGCCGGTTTTTCCATTCCGTAAATATGAAATATTCGGTTGGTTCCTGAAATAAAGGTAAATTACGGAATTTGATTGACCAAAAAACGTTCTTTCTGTCACCAGAATGACTGTCAATGTTCTATGGTAACATATCCATAGCATAGAAAAATCTTTATTTACTTTATGATCCATAGAACATAGAAGAGACAACAATCAACAATGGAAAAATTACTAGGTATGGTCTATGGATCATAAGGTAAATAAAGATTGTTCTATGCTATGGATATGTTACCATAAAACCATTGATTGTCGTTCTGGTGCATAGACTACTACACAGAGGTCTGAAATCTACCTTGAAGGAAATGTCAATTTTCTTAATCAATGCAGAACTGAAATAACTATAGTAACAAATGTTTCGAAATTTTAGGAAACCACTAACGTGAAGTGAAAAGCTTTCACACGCTCGTTCAAATTCGACATAAGAGCGATACCCCATCCACGTTATGACTCCACCCAAAGCAGCTTTACTTTTTAATGGAAGAATTTTGCTTTGATATGATCCTCAACCTTCAAGCCGTCAATTTCAATCCGAGTACTAGATTTCAATTCTTTTGAATCTGTATTTTCCGAAATAAAAGCAAACTATCATTTCAACTGTGAATATCTTACTAAAAAGTTGGGAGCATTTTACCCATCAACGGATTCGACTTTTGTAATTAATCCCTTAACCTGGTCCACAAATAGCAAGGCTCTTGCCTTTCCTTTCAGAAGCTATTATGTTTACGATCGGCCTATTTTTAGAGCACGTTTGGAGCTCAGATACTAAGCTCCCCATAAATCTACACATTTGCGAGTGATTTCACTTACCCAGTCCATTACTATTCTTCAAGAAAACTCCATGTGCATTTGTCGTGTTTTCCAACAAAAGGTAGAATGGATGAGTGCCATAAATATTAATCTGAAATAAAGAAAGTGCATTTCATTCAAACTCTGAAAAAAAAAACAATCTGCGAATTGGATTTTTTAACATAACATACATATTCTGAGAATATCGTTACTCTGCATCGTGCTATCATTTAGTTGGTTGGGATTTTATGGTTAGTAAATTCTCCAAAAATGTTTTCTCGAAAGCTTTTTTGTTACGAAAACTGCTTTCCAAAATTTGGAAAAAATTTTTCGCATGCCTACCTATATTTCACAAGCGTTAACTAAATGTTGGGTCAACCTGATTTTAATTTTCGGATAATTGGGAAAAATGTGTTGATTTTTGTGTTTGAGAATGGCGATGGATGCAAAATTTCGTGAACAAATTCCGAATTTATTTTTTCGAATATTCAACATTCTACGATCATCCGATCACATTATCATCACGAAATTTTGTATGATCCTTCCAGCTGTCATTTTCAAATCAAGTACTGGATTTCAATTTTATTTTATCTGTATTTTTGAAGATATTGAAAAAAATATTTCGGATCATTCGTGAAAGGAAATGCAGTAATTTTCATGAAAATCCTTTGGAACATCACATTTCAATATTATATTTAAAAAAAAATGTTTGATCATCTAAAACTGAAAAATAAAAATGGAGATTTGCATTTAAAGGGATTTGTCTTGAGTGTACGATATGGCAACGTCGAATTCAGCTTTCCCGGAAAGAAAAGGACGTGTTACTTTGCTTAGAAAAACAGAAAAAGCTATACTTCGATCTGGTTATAGTAGAAGACAACGACCAAAGAATAGAAAAAGAAGAGCACCGACTGTCATACAGTCATATTACAGACAAATCGCAAACGGAAATTGTTTGGTTATTGACACAGAACACGTGTGTACCACAGAATAGGAATAAATATTTCATTATTCTATAGCAGAAAGAGCTATTCTACCAAACACCGTTGTCACTTCGTGCATGCCTGGCAAATCCCAAACCCCAATTTTGATATCTGATTTTGAATACTTTCTGAAGGTAATTTGGGAAAATGATGAATCAAACCCATAATAATTATGTTCAAATTTGCATTTGCAGTAATAACCCAAATTCAGGAGAAACCTCTATTGTATTTAATATCGGCCGTCAGGGCGACCTTTACGGTCGCCCTGACTGCCTAGATTTGGGGCTCAATAACGAAGGTGAAGGTCAAAATCGTGAATAGGTAAAATACGCCAAATAATTCCGAAGATATAGGTACCCATTCAAAATTTCATGTTTCCAATATTTCCAAAAATACAGATTGGATCGAATTGAAATTCAGTACTTGATTGAGAAATAACAGCGTGAAGGTTCTTGTATAATTCCGTGAGTATAATATGATCAGAAGAATATCACCAAATCTTTCCATCAGGAAGTAAACATGCGTTTAGCTGGTCAATACCGCTAATGACCGCTTTGGCAACGAACTTGAATATGCATGCAAAAGCAGCTGACTTCAAGTCGGTGCTTTTCTAAAATTTTTGTTTTTTCATGTGAGCATATCATTAATTTTTTCGAATTTGGTTTTTGAAAATATCGTCCATTCCAAATACATTGGTAATTGAAAACCACGAAAATCAAACTTCGGTGAACACAGAACAACGTTAATTCAATAAGAACAATTAGATAACAGTATTGGAGTACACTCACGTTCTCTCTGGGTGCCGTATCATGGTTGAATAGGGTAATTTTTTTCCAGTTAGTTGACAACTTCAAACGTTTTCGTTGCTCCCCTAAGCCATAGATGTTAGAGGATGGAAGTTTCGTCGTGATTTGTAAGAATTGGTCGGAATAAATGAAATTGGATAGATCTGATGCGTCAAATCTAAAAAAAATTGATAAACCTCTAAGGTCCGGTGTACACATCCGGTTTTTCCAACTCCGGCGCCGTTGCGGTGCCGTACTCACGATCTGAAGTACACCGTAGCAGTGATAGAATGTACATATAAGTACGGCAACAGCGCCGGAGCTTGAAAAGCCGGTGGTGTATACCGGGGCTATATCGCCTTATTAACACCTGAAATACGAAAAAAAACTACAAAAGAACTGACGTGAATTCGGCAGCTTTTGAGCGCATGTTCACTTGGATTTCAATTCGATCTAATCTGTATTTTCGGAAATATTGGAAAAATAAAATTTTGAATGGGTATATCTACGGAATCATTAGGTGGATTATACCCATTCACGAATATGACCTTTGTTATTAAGACCCAAACATACTGTACACATTTAGATTGAATTCGTGAATGGGTAAAATCCACCCAATGATTCCGCAGATTTACCCATTCAACATTTTATTTTTCCAATATTTCCAAAAATACAGATTAGATCTGATTGAAATCCAGAATTTTATTGCAAAGTGACATTTGGAAGGTTCATACAGAAAATTATGAGGAAATTATGATCAGAAGAACATCATTATTCCAATTATACGATCATCACGAAATTTTGCGCAAAGTCGCCAATCAGCATTTACAAACTAGCTGCCAAGTTTCGTTTCGATTGAATCAGCAGTTTTTGAGTTATTTCGGAAAAAACAACTAACTGTCAAGTTTCAATTCAATCGCTCGAGCAGTTTCTGAAATATCAGGAAATTAATCTCAAAAATTTAATGAAAATTACTCCGGAACCATTGTCCCATTAACGAACTTAACCGTCGCATTCCAATGCGCGAGCTTATCTGCAAGTTTCAAGTCGCTAGCTTGCTTCTTTCGACAGTTATCGTGTTGTCGGTCGAACAGAATCCATTTTGCCGCCGGATTCGTCATCAGTGAGTCCAACCTAGTCCTTTGAGACCATTTTCGGGAAAAAATTCGAAAATTACAGGACATTCTAACAAAACGATATCACGCTGTTCTGAAAAATTGAATTTGGAACAGGAATATCCATTCACAAATGATAGCGATATTTGTTAAGTAGCAAACTAACATAGCGAATATCTGTGGATTAATCAACAAAAATTCCACCTTGATCAGATCTAATCATTCAATCAACCAAAACAAGATGGAATGTTTGTTGATTATTCGCAGATATTCGTCCGTGGTTATGTTAGTTAATTATTACTGGAGCTCTAATTGTGGTTTTAGAACCATCTGTAAACCATTTAACGGTGTTTGCTTTGAAGTTTTGAGTAGTGTTTTCCTTTTCCCATTCTTCCCTTTTGACATAGCATTGAGTTAAAGTTCTTCTCGATGCTTACTTTTTTAATCATAACATCACTAGGTAGGTTCGCTGATGAGGTACTTGTTCAGAGAGGACCAGGCTCTCCGACTTTTAATTCTGTCATTACCTGTACCTTCCCTAGAGATTCTAAGGATAGCTTCATGAGCTATCCTATTGATCACTAGATGTAGAGGACTGAGATCTATGATGACCTCAAGTGCTCTAGTCGGGCACGTTCTCATAGCCCCAGTGAGAGTATTCTCCTCGTGCTTTGCCCTGCTTTAGCAAACCAGACTACTGCCCCGTATGTTATTATAGGTCTTACAATCATGACGTAATCCATCACAGTATTTTAGGGTTATAGCCCCAAGTTTTACCGGACAGTCTTCTGCACACCATTAAAGCCCTTATCGCTATTTGACTTCAGACTTCCATTCTACATTCTAATTCCTAGTTTGCGCGAAAACGAAAACTGATAGACGAACAAAAACGAATGATTATAGAGAAAAAATATTTGAACATTGAACTCTTTGAACTGATATTGAAAAAAAAATTCTTACATGCTGCTATTATCAGATTTCCTGATTATTTTGAATCCCTGTTGATCCTCTCCAATAATGAATTCATATAATGGACTTCCAGTTTTTGGTTTTGGTAAATCTATCACCGGAAAAGGGGACTCGAATCTTCGGTTTGATGGATCAATAATCTGAAAATAATTTTAAATAAATATTATCGTTCATGATAACGTTGTTTTCATTGTTGTCGTTCGGAGTGAATGGTATTAATAGAGATCGAAATGATAGGTTCGTTGTGTTTACACAGATTGAATAGAAACATAAGAGTACAGGGTGGATCAAATTGGACTAAACTCAGTGAAATCTCGTTTGGACGAACACCAACGGGACCGCAAACATTTGTCTGTGCGAGGCATGTTCTGTAGATAAACAATTTACGATTTGTCGAAATAGATCAAAAGGCTGAAATTCGATATTAATAAACGACTTCGGTCCAAGTTGCCAACCCACAATTTCCTTCACAAATTTACTATCACTGGGGAACGGGAATTTCAGGACAAATTCGACATGATAAGGTTCGCGTTCTTTATGAATATCCGTAAAAGATGCCTCGGCTCCTCAAGATAAATCCTTTCAAATATAAGGTTTTGTTAAGATCATCTGTGATTGGCTGAAATTTAAGTTGGGATTTCTGATTTCATGTTAATAGTGTCAAATTTATATAGGATATGTTCCGCAAATCAACTTGGTTATTTCGGTTGCCGCTTTTCCATTTCATGAATATGAAATATTAGGTTGGTTCCTGAAAAAAGGTTAATTACGGGATTTGATTGATGAAAAAGCAATCTTTCTGTCACCAGAACGACAGTCAATGTTCTATGGTAACATATACATAGCATAGAACAAACTAAATTTTAACTTTTAATCTGTGGATCATAAGGTAAATAAGGATTGTTCTATGCTACGGATATGTTACCATAAAACATTGATTGTCGTTGTGGTGCATACTAATATACTAAATAGGTCTAGTTCTGGTGACAGAAATATTGCTTTTTCATCAATAAAATTCCGTAATTAACCCTGTTTTTTCTGGAACCAACCGAATATTTCATATTTACACAACAGAAAACCGGCAACCAAAATAACAAAGTTGATTTGCGGAACCTATACTTTATAAACTCGATACTATTAACATGAAATCAGGAATACGAACTTAAATTTCAGCCAATCAGAAATGATCTGAAAAAAAACCCTATATTTGGAAGGAATTATCTTGTTTGGGAAGCCGGGGCATCTTTTACGGATATTGATGAATAACGCAAACCTTATCATGTCGAATTTGTCATGAAATTTCCGTTCAGTGATAGTGAACTTATGAAGAAAATTGTGGGTTGGCAACTTGGGCCGAAGTCGTCTAAAGCTACCTTTTGTGCGAGGGAGATTCGGATATTTGGGTAATCAGAGATTTCACCTAATTGGCCGACGACGATCACGTGATTGTCGTTGGCCAATAGGGTGAATCTCCGATTGCCCAAATCGCCGAATCTCCATCGCACAAAAGGCCCCTTTTGTGCGAGGGAGATTCGGCTATTTGGGTAATCGGCAATTCACCCTATTGGCCGATAGATTCACCCTATTGGTCGACGAAGGTCATGTGATCATCGTCGGCCAATAAGGAAAAATCCCCGATTACCCAAATACCCGAATCTCCCTAGCACAAAAGGTAGCTTCAAAGGGGCCTTTTGTGCTAGGGAGATTCGGGTATTTGGGTAATTGGAGATTTACCCAATTGGTCGAGAGATTCACCTTATTGGCTGACGACGATCACGTGATCGTATTCGGCCAATAGGGAAGGATCTCCGATTACCCAAATACCCGAATCTACCTAGCACAAAAGGCCTCTTAATAGACCACTTCGGTCCAACCGACAAATTTCGTCCAAATTTACTATTACCGGGGAAGGGGAATTTCGGAATAAATTCGACATAATAAGGTTCGCTTTATTTATAAATATCCGTGAAAGCTGCCTCGGCTCCTAAAACGAGATAATTCTTTCCAAATGTAGGTTTTTGTTAAGATCATCTCTGATTGGCTGAAATTTAAGTTGGGATTCCTGATTTCATCTTAATAGTGTCAAATTTATATAGGATATGTTCCGCAAATCAACTTGGTTATTTCGGTTGTCGGTTTTCCGTTCCGTAAATATGAAATATTCGGTTGGTTCCTGAAAAAAAGGTTAATTACAGAATTTGATTGATAAGAAAGCAATCTTTCTGTCACCAGAATCACATTCAATGTTCTATGGTAATATATCCATAGCATAGAACAATCTTTATTTACTTTATGATCCATAGAACATAGACAAGACAACAATCAACAATGAAAAAATTAAGGAGTCTTTTGTGCGGGGGAGATTCGGGTGTTTGGAGTTTATTATTCTCTCAGATAAATAATAACCCAATATATCATGGGAATAAACTCAAAACTTAAAATATCTAAAACTTCGAAACTACTCAACCGATTTCAACCATTAACGAACTTAACCTTCGCATTTTGAAATGCAACCAACCCTGTAATTTTCAAGTAGATAGATTCCTCCCTACGCCCGTAACAGTGAGCACGGACGGCCGGACAGAATCGATTTTGACACCGGCTTAGTCATCAATGAGTCAACCTAGTCGTTTTCGGCTCCAAATTCGAAAATTACAGGCATTTGGACCAAATGATACACGCTGTTCCCCCAGGACATGCGTGCAAAAAGTGATATGAAAATTGAACTAACCGCAGAATGCCAACTGTAGATTTGTGTTCAGTAGAACAACTTGAGAACACAAAACCCAAAATCTCACACTACTTGGCAAGATGCCAGAACTTTAATGCTTATCATTTACATCAAAGAAATGTCCAAAATGCTCAGTAGTAATACCCCTAGGGCCTTGATAATATCTAGATAATTTTGTCATAGAGAATGCTGAAAGCGTGTTGCTCGATAATAGCCAGAGGCCGAAGGCCGAGGTCTATTATTATCCTTAAGCAACAAGCTTAAAGGATTCTCTATGATAAATTAACTTCAATATTAAATATCATAGACCTGGAAATGTTATTGTCACTTTGACATCGATAAAAAAGGTGCATCCTTTTTTATCGGATAAAAACTTCTCTTCCTCAATATGTCAATTAGTCTGTCAGATTTTTGAATTTTGAACATATAGTGCTTTCATTTTGAATCGGTCTGGTAATTATTTAAATTAATTATTCAAATAATCGAATTTTATTGTATTAATAAAGATAATTATTGTTGTTCATCCATATATTCTGTCGTTAATTTATCTTGCCAAAAAACACTCGAGCTTTTCTTTTATCAGATAAATTTCTCTTCAACTCAAAGTTTTACCAATCACTAAATTTGCTCGAAAAACTGACATTAGATAAAATCGCTCCACCTTCGGTGTCGCGATTTTATCATGTCAGTTTTTCTCGTAAAATTAGTGATTGGCAAAACTGTTTCGTTGCAAAGAGAAATTTATCCGATAAAAAAAAAGCTCTTGTGTTTTTACTGTTGATAAAATTTTGAGGTTTTAATACGGGACCGAGGGGTATTCGATAATATAACTTTTACTTCGTAGATTTCAAAAAATTGATTGTCAATCTGACATTTAATTTAAACTTGATGATTCTCTTTGTCGAAAACACCAAACTGACACCACATGTAGAGTATTATCGCTGTAATCCATAGGTGATTGGATGAAATTGTACACATGACTCAAAATTAAGTAATCTGATTGGCTAGTAAAAAATTATCACAGTAAGACATCGATGCAAGTTCATTTGCCATGTTGCAAGTTTATTGCATCTAGCTTGGATCGGTCTCTTACCTGTACATTATATTGATACCTCCGCAACTATTCAGTTTTTACTCACCTTTACTCGCAAAATTGAGTCACTCTGGTAGGTAACGATCATTTGAATAGTTTGAACATCTCTTGGATAGGGAGATGGACTAGATCTTTCCAGGAAAGCATTGATGCCATCAGGAATCTCCGTGATATTCGTGAATTTATAAGAAGGGGACTTCGGTTGATAGAAACAGTAGGGAATGTTTGAGAGAGTAATTTCAGAGGAAAGAGCTGACCAACAGCATCCTCTTGCTTTGCACTCTTCTTCATTTGCGTTGCTTTGTGGAAAGCAATCTAATCTTTCATTTAGCGGCACTGCTTGGCATTGTGTGGGGTCAGTCCTTGGTGGAACAATCTAGAAATATAAATTTACATATTAGAGGTCCAGATAAATTCCGGTAGGGTTGCGAAAGATTCACATTTTTGGATGTAAAAATAGACGGTTTCTTTCCTTTTCGGAGACTATCGATTAGATTTCACTGAATTTCTGCCAGACCTTGAGGACAATATTTGAAGGAAACTTGAACGAAGTTAGATCCGGCTCGAAGGACCATGAAGAAAATTGATAGTTGTGTCAAATCATGGTTGTGAGACCTGAAGTGATTTGCTCGTTTTCATAAATAAATGAGGTTACGAAAATTAAACACTGGTTTTGATGAACTTATTTCTTATTAACATCTGTAACCTATACACTTATTGACATGTATTCAATGTGTTTGAGTATATGTGTTCTGTTTGAGTACCTTGAATGTACTCTCAAGAATATAACTATTGAAATGTAATTACGTTGAATTTTCAATGTATTGTAATGATCTCACAAATGGCCTTCATCCCTAATCAAGTAACACTTAAAGACAGGTCCAGATGAGTGTAATGCGAACAGCGAATGCCACAGGGAGATTTATGGTTCGAGGCAGCGTTCTTTCTGATTCGTCAGGACTCGGTTTTCAACTCGAACGATGCATTTGAATGTATTATCCTAGGTTGACCTCGAGTGCCGTTCATCAAATTTTATTGCATTCGCTGTTCGAGTTAAGCCGAGTCCAGATGAGTTTAATGCGAACAGTGAATGCAATATAAATCATAGGGAGTTTCATGGTTTGAGGCAGCGTTCTTTCTGCTCCATCGGGACTCGGTTTTCAACTGGAACGATGCATTTGAATGTATTATTCGAGGATGAGCTCGAGTGCCGTCCACACTATTCGCCGAATCGTTTATCAAATTTTATTGCGTTCGCTGTTCGGATTACACTCATCTGGACCAGGCTTTACATACATAAACAATTTAGTCTAGAGATCTGTTGCTATGGGCCGAGGTAGAAACGTATTTGTATGAATTTCCCACATTTAAAACTGTTAAGTCGGGTCCAGATGAGTGTAATCCGAACAGCGAATGCAATAAAATTTGATGAAAGATTCGGTGAATAGTGTGGACGGCACTCTAGCTCAGCCTCGAATAATACAGTCAAATGCATCATGTTTCAATAGTTCCAGTTGAAAACCGACGGAGCAGAAAGAGCACTGCTTCGAACCATAAAACTCCATGTGATTTATTGCCTTCGCTATTCGCATTACACTCATCTGGACCTGGCTTTACATATTTTAGACAAATTGGAATTTGTCCAATATTCAACAACGCTGTGTCATATTCCAATCTGAATTCAATATTGATTTTCGGAGATATAGAAATAAAAAAATATGCAATTACGTTTATATAAGAAATTCTAGGTTACTTCCAAATTCAAACTTCGTTGCTAGTCATAGAATGCAAGTTATTCGAAATTCATGAGGAGTGTGAAAATGTGTGTTGAAAATTTAAACAAGATTCCGAAATTGTTGGTTTGAAAAACATTTATCCCATTTCAATAAAGTATTGAAGAAGAAATGATCCGATCATGATGAAATTTGGTTACTTGTGTCTCAATTTTTTGCGAAATCTCGTGATGAAAGTTGCATTAGATCAATTCAAAAAATAATTGCAGAATTTTTTTTCGAATACATACTTTATATTTGGTGAGTTACTAATCACATAATCCTCACAAAATTCCGCATGATCCTTCAAGTTCTCATTTTTAAGTCTTGGATTCCAATTCGATCCGATATGTTATTCGGAAATATTGGGAAATTTCAATTTTTAATGGTATATAAATATATCTGCGGAATAATTGAGTGTATTTTACCAATTGGCGAAGCCGGCCTGCGTTATTAAACTCTCACCCGACTTTTCGATTATTAAGTTGGTCATTGTCATTAGATTCTTCTGGAAGGTATTCTGTTCACGATCGGTTAGCCAGGCCGTCAATCAATCAATCAATAACGCGATTTTTTTTTTGTGGGTTTGACGTCAAATTACGAATAAGCTTTTGAGAGTGTGAATTTCATAGATGATGAATCCAAAATCCAAAAATAAAGATCGGATCGAACTGAAATCTGAAACTTTATCGAATTATAGTAGCCTGAGGTTCAAGCTGAATTTCGTGGAAACCATATAAAGAGAAATCTCCATATCCTTTCATCAGAAAGTGAAGCTTTGGCATCGAATTGGAACTTGCGCGTAAGAGCTCGTGAAGCTCAAGTGAGAGATTTTCTAATTTTTTTAATCCATTTTTCAAAGGTGCACTGAGGGCCGGTATTATAAAACTTAACTCGAAGTTATCTTCAACTTTAACTGACAGTTAAATTTTTACCCAAAAATGTAGGAATTATAAAAGTTTCATTTCTATCGTAGACAAGAAATACTGTGAGTGATGATTTCTATGAAAAGGAGAAGGAAATAATTAAAATTCTGTGATAAATCTAACCACCAATTTCTGGGTTTGAATGTTGAAAAAGTTGGACTTTGGTATAATACTCCCTTTCAAAACATGATAGAAATGAACATGGGAATAAACAAATCCTTTGTTGACAATTATTCTCACTATGTAACAGGGAGCTTAAGGGATTGTGGTTTCCATAAAAATAGAAAGTAAATTACTGATTTGAAGGAACGAATCAATTTTGAATTCTCATATTTTCTGCAATATGGAATGGATGTTTGGGTAGTTCTTTGGTCACCTAAGTAAAAAAACTACTTCCACTAATAATGAATATATTGGAAATGAAAGCTTAAAAGGAAAAACTTTGGCAATAATGAGATACATGCAATTCAGGAATTATTGAACAATTGCAATTAAATTTGTCCAAATCCAATTAGGTACAGATTTTTTTACAAATACTTCACTATTCCCAACGGGCAAGTACGTTCAACTGACACTGGAAGTGGTAATAATCTCAACACTAAATTTGCGAAAATTGCATGCTTCATTACGCCTTGACAACTATTATCTGTTATAATAGGCAACGAAAATAATAAATGCCAACTCATTTTTTTTTCATCTACATCTTATAATAGTAGAACAGAAAGAGTAACTGATATTTTCATTACAATTATGTGTCATGATGCACTCTCGAGATTTGATTCTTACTCGAGTGAGGTTTAGAGCAGGCATTTCGATGTGAATAGATAATAAGTATGCAATTTTCCATAAGACATTTCTGATAATACAGTCAGTATAGTTGATTTGTGAAAACCCCTTAAATCTCCAGCAACTATCAAGAAAGAACAAGCTGCATAAACTCTGCGTGTAATCAACACATTTGCATCACTAGCGTCAAAGCACGATTTCTAAGAATATGTATTCCATTACAGGCATGCAGATTGTCCAGATAAGCGAAATCGGTTTTTGAATTCCGTTTCTTCCCATAAGTACAAATGGTTCAGCGGATTTCTAAATATCCTTTCTCAACAAGGATATTCAACATATTTCATGGCATCATCGTCATAGTCACTTAAAAGTTCTTCAAAAATGAAGTGAATATTTCTCAACGAGGATGTTCAACAATATTCATGTCATCTTCGTCATCGTGAATTAAAATTTCTTTAAAAATGAAGTGAATATATTTTGCTAACATGTTTCCGAAAATATCATATCAATAAAATCGAGGTTATATTCCCCTTATGTCAGCCGAAAAGACAGAGAATCTGTGGAAAACCAGGGTTTAATTTCAACTTTAACTATAATTGATACCACCAGATAAAAGTAACCCTGCAAATCTAACTTTAACTGGAAGTTACTGCAGAACTGTCAGTTGAAGTTAAGATAACTTCTAGTCGAGTTTTATGATACCGGCCCTAAGCGTTGGCGTTGCTAACCCGGTTACCTTAGAAAGTACCAATAGTATTTCATCGGAATCCTCAACAAAAAAGTTTCATGAAAAAACTTACATTACTCGCCAAGGTATAACCAAACCATAGAAAGATAATCGTTAAATGTATTCTTCTCATAATGGCATTCACTGTGTTTCCGAATACGCTTATTCCAATAACTACACTCGTGTGACACGGTTTGATAACAGTATTTATACTGAATAAACAACAATTTTATCGTAATCTTACAGAATTATTAATATTCGATACTCTATCAATACAATGCATCAATTTTTTTATCCTTTTCCAGAGTAAATTCCACAAACTGCATGCAGGTACATAATTATGTGATTATACGAGATAACAACGTGATGAATTTGGTGATGGAATATTTGCGGAGCTCGATGAATCCTATAGTATTCCTGAATTATTTAAATTTGCTGTACGTTATTTGTTTTTTTGCGCGCAGGTTCTGGGGAACAGCGTGCTATAGTTTTGCCAACTGTCTGTAATTTTCGAATTTTTTCCGAATATGGTCTCGAACGACTGACGGCGAATCCGGTATCAAAATCGATTATAGCCGTCTTGCCGTTCGTAGACACGATTACGGGCATACAGAGAGTCCCATTGTTTGGAAACTTTCAGGGTAGGTTTTCTCACAAAATGCGACGGTTAAGTTCCTAAATGGGCTAAATTGACCGAATGGTTTCGGAGTTATAGCCATTTGAACATTTGAGGTTATTTCCCTGATATTTCAGAAAGTACTGAAGCAATTGGATTGAAGCTTGGCAGTTAATTCGAGCATAACGGCGCGGAAATTTTAATTAAATTTGGTTGAGATCGTACTGTATATGTTGATTGAATTCTGCTCAGAACTTGCACAACATATTTCACAGCAGTATACCAAAGTTCAGTTCGATACGATCAACAATATTTCGAAATCAAAGGAAAATGATCAGAGTTATGGGCAATTTGGGATATAGGGAATGTTGTAAATAATCTTTCAGGAAATTAAAAATATTAACTTTGCCCTCTCTATTTTTATATGAGATCCTATCGTATGCTCACAAAAATTATGCTCAGTGGAAACAGAACAAAGATGGTCACTCATATGATACTCGCGGAAAGTATGATCTACATGTACCTTATGCTAGACTCAGCGGGTCACAGAGGACTCCATTCTACTTGATACCTTAATTATATAATAAATTACCGAATAATGTGGGAAGATTGTCAATGAAGATTTTCCAGCATAGATTTAAGTGTTTTCTCATTGAAAATGTGTTTTATTCAGTAGATGATTATGTAAGATTGAAAGTGATTCTTATCTGATGAGGGGTGATATTGTCTGTGATATTAGTGTATGCATGTACACGTAGATATTTTTTTTCTGTTGTTGAATTTTAATTTTATACATTGCTTTTGTGACGAGTGTGAACCTATTTGGTATAAACATGATAAAATCTACTCTACTCTAACTGTTTTGGAGATATTGGGGAAAAATATGTAAAATTTCGATATTTTATCTTCGTTATTGTAATTTTTTCCGTGATAACCCAAAAATACTCATTTTTTTTCGAATATTCAATATTCTGTGATTTTCTTCTCATATTTTCTTCATGACATTCTGTATGAACCTTCAAGCAGTCATTTTTCAATCAGGTACTGCATTTCAATAGACGACTTCGGCCCAAGTTGCCAACCCACAATTTACTTAGCAAGTTTACTTTCACTGGGGAACGGGAATTTCACGACAAATTCGACATGATAAGGTTCGCATTATTTATAAATATCCGTAAAACATGCCTCGGCTCTTCAAACCAGATAATTCCTTCCAAATATAGGTTTTTGTTAAGATCGTCCCCGATTGGCTGAAATTTAAGTTGGGATTCCTGATTTCATGCAAACAGTGTCAATTTTCATAGTATACGTTCCGAAAATCAACTCTGTTGTTTCGGTTGCCGATTTTCCGCTCCGTAAATATGAAATATTCGGATGGTTCCTGGAACAAGCGCGTGAAAAAGGTTATTTACGGAATCTGGTTGATGAAAATGCGGTCGATTTACTGTCACCAGAACGATTTTCTATGGTAAATATCCATAGCATAGAACAATCTATGTTTACTTTAGGTTTGTTTTGGTTCCGAGTTCAGAACCACAGACTATTGGTCTATGCTAGAACCGTCCGAACAGATCTGAACTCGGAACCTAAACAAACCTACAGTAAACATAGATTGTTCTATGCTATGGATATTTACCATAGAAAATCGTTCTGGTGACAGTAAATCGACCGCATTTTCATCAACCAGATTCCGTAAATAACCTTTTTCACGCGCTTGTTCCAGGAACCATCCGAATATTTCATATTTACGGAGCGGAAAATCGATTTTCGAAATACCTATATTTGGAAGAAATTTAGCTCGGACTGTGATCTTCATATTATTTCATAGCAGTGTAACCATTTTCAGATTTTTATATGACCGTAATGTTTGGAGATATTGGGAAAATATGTCAAATTGAGTTTTTTTCCTCGATATCATTGCTTTTTCCGGAATAACTCAAAAAAATACCGCTTCAAGCATGGTAAAACTTGACAGTTAGTTCAAAAATGCTGATGGACAACTTTGTGGAACATTTCATGATGATCGTTTCATTAGGACAATTTGGAAAATAAAACTTCCCGTTTTTTTCGAATATTTCAAATTCTACGATCTTCTGCGCATATTATCCTCATCTACATAAACCTTCAAGCCGTTATTTTTTAATCATTACAAAACTTCAATTCGATCTCTTGTGTATATCTGGAAATATTGGGGAAATAAAATTTTTGATGGGTATATCTACGAAATCACTTGGCGGATTTTACCCATTCACGAATTAGGCCTTCGTGATTAAGGTCCAAACGTACTCTAAATACCGGAAGAAATGATTTGGAAACTCCATATTCCAACGATTCAGAAGATTTGTTTTGGTTGCGAAATTCAGAACTGTCCTAGCACAGTTCTAGAACTGCGTAGAATCGATGCGCTGTTGAAACCCGATTCTGAACTATCCTAGAACAGTTCTGAAAGCGATGAAACCAAAACACGAATTAAGTTCGATTTCTCATCCGGATTGTAGAGGAAGAAAAACTTCCGTTTAAGTTGGCAGAAGAAAGGGATGTTAATCAGGTCTTATATATTGCCTGTGGAAAAAGTCCTTGTCGCAGTATGTACATAATATATAGATATTTTCGGGGATATATCTGTCCACTTGTTTTTTTTTGTAAAAATCGTTTTTCTGAACTTTCATTTCATATCTCAAGTAGCAGCTTTATCTTTTAATTCATTTCATTTCGCATCTAAGAAATATCGAACAAATGGTTTAATCTTGAAAATTGAATCAATTAATACTCAGAGAATAATAATATATTTAAGATATCATAAATGGTTTCGAAACAGTACATACAGGGTGTTTCACCAATTTTGCCTTCTGACATATACCCCGTTTATGAAGCATAAGAGTAATACAGGGTGTTCAATGTCAACTTTGAGCAATATTCTGATAACCGTGGTGAGTTATGCGTGACCTTTGAAATAACAGTTCTTGGTCACATCTCAGTATTTTTTAGTGGTCATTTCAATTGTTGTGTAGAATTCGGGAAAAAATATTTCAAAATGGCGGAAAACCTACAAAAATGGAATTTTTTTGTATTCGATTGCCAAATTGGATAGCATTATTTAAATGTATTCAGATTTTCTGTAAAAAAATGTTTCCAAAATTCAAACTCAACTTTTTCTTACATGTCTACAGTGAAAAACAAATTTCCCCTAAAATTGTTGGAATCTTTCAAGGTTGAACAAACCTTCATTCTGAACACTGCTGTGAAAAGAGAATTAAAAACTATCCATTGGTTTTCATTTTGTAGCCTTCCAAAGATTCCGCTCGGAGTACTCAAATAATTTTTATTTAAGAAACTGGTGGCCCTACTGAGGCCAAAATTGTGTTAATAGGCCCCCAGAATGACCTGGATAGAAATATGAATATATCAAAAAAAAAAATAGGGACGCGTATAAATTGGATTCATTCTGATTATAATGACGTCCGTTGCCAGGCAACTGTAGTTCATCGAATTTTACCCTATTTTCCGGATCCGGAGAGAGTTCGATTCCTACCAAAGATTTTTATAAAATATTTTTTTTCTGGATAAATTCATATTTCTATCCACGTCACTCAGGAGGCCTTTTAGCATAAGTTTGGCATCCGTAGGGCCACCAGTTCCTTAAATAAAAATTATTTAAGTACTCCGGACGGAGTCTTTGGAAGGCTATAAAATGAAAACCAATAGATATTTTTTCATTCTGTTTTCACAGCAGTGTTCAGAATAAAGGTTAGTTCAACCTTGAAAGATTCCAACAATTTTTGGTGAATTTTTTTTTTCACTGTAGACCTGTAAAAAAAAGTTGAATTCGAATTTTGGAAAAATTTTTTCACAGAAAATCTTAGTAAATTGAGTACATTGAAATAATGCTATCCAATTTGGCAATCGGAAACAGAAAATCCAACTTTGTTGGTTTTCCACCATTTTGAAATATTTTTTCCAGAATTCTACAGAACAATTGAATTGACCACCAAAAAATACTAAGATATGACCGAAAACCGTTATTTCAAAGGTCACGTATAACTCACCACAGTTGTCAGAATATTGCTCAAAGTTGACATTAAACACCCTGCATCTCGCTTATGCCTCGAAAACGGGTTATATGTCATGAGGCAAAAATGGCTTAGTGTTTCATTCAATCAGGAATGCTTCGTCAGAGGGTACAACCTAAACGTTCCAAGACCATTTTCGGCTCGAAATTGAAAATGACAGATATAAGAGAGATTGCAGAATGGTGAGTGCACCATGCCGATGTGAATGCAAACGTAATATTATATATGATACGATTCGGAGATAATACACAATGATTAATTATCATGATCTAGGGATTTGGCGATCTCCTTATCGTTTGATCAACGCGAATTTTGCATGAACCTTCAAGCGGTATAAGATTTTCATCCAATAGGACTGGATTTCGATAGAACCTGTATTCTCGGGAATATGGAGAAAAAAAATCAGAATGCTATTGTTATGCTTCGATGAACGTTTCGATTATCCGGGATAATTTATCCCATTGGCAAGTTTCGTTAATATTATTCCAACAACTTTTAATTGTTTGTCCCTTCCGCGTATGACTCTTTGGAAATTCCCAACAGATTTATGCGATCCATAGCATTCGCCATTTTGCAACCCCTAGGAGAGCTATCGTTTCTCCCAAATATCCGAATTTTTCGCTCTAACTTCCTAGATAAAAGGAATAGTGTACTATCCCTTCCTGTTTCAACCCCATCAACCTCAACTCAAAACTCACCCATGGGCAATACCATAGACCAACTGTATGTGCCAATACTGCCATCAATACACTGTGATCATGTAGTGACAAGAATACGTTGTGTTAGCAACCCAAAATACTTTTATATTCAGGGAATCTGAGACAACGATTGAAGGAAGGTTAGGATGGAATAAATAAAACAACAATTTGGCTTTTCAGTGCGGTTCTCTTGAAGAAGGAAAAGAGTTAATATATGTTCTAATAATTAAATCATCATACACTCACTACATAATAGATGAGATTGAATAATGAATATCTGAATGAACAAGCTTATAATAACTGTGATAATAGGAAATGGTTTCATGGAGAAGAAAGAGCTCCAGTAGTAATAAATAACATGTTATAAAAACCTATTTGGTTACAAGCAAATATTTGACCAGTACAATATGCAAAGATGGCTTTGGTTGGTAGCATTCTTTGTTCGTCGTAATTTCGAAGAGGGATTGTGTCGACTTACTTGTTTCATGAGGAATTTGAATTAGATTGCATCTTTGCAGGCTCCCTAAAGACCTCACTTTCTAGGTTAGTTCTCAACTCTGTCTGTGGTAGAACTTTTCAGGGGTGAGTTCACAATTATCGTCGAACGATCGCACGACGACACCCTGAGGTCATCCGACTGTTCACAATTGTCGTCGGGTGAAATTTATCTTCGTCCACGATTCGGGTAGAAACTCACCGAGCGATCAACTTTTTAACCCAGAAAATAGTTGGTGAAAATTTGTCGCGGCTGCGCAGTTTACTTGTCAATTCGAAATCACAACAGTTTGAGTCAGTCATTATTTTATTATTTGATAATACATCATTATGATGGCTATTTCAACGAACTCCCACAATCTGGTAGTTTCTGATACCATCTTCAATTTTTGACGAAAGGCAATGGGAAGCTTCTCTAATCATTCTGAAGTGCTGCTGGAATTCTTTGTCAGAGTATTTGTCAATATTTTCATAAAGCCAGCTTCTTCTATCAATTTTTTTTTGGCTCTCCACTAACACATTGCGTAAGTGCACTGCAACTTGATGCCACCATCTCCACAACAGAATCATCTTCTACCTCGCTATCTGAGAACGAATCTTCCAAACAAAAAAATGCAACTGCAGGATCCATTTCAAGAATAAAATCGAATTAAATTTTGTTAGTCAAAATCAAAACAGATTTTTAGGTTATGTTATGATAACAAACGAAAGTTTGACAACCGAATCGTGAACGAGGATGATTTACCGTGCGTCGTCCGTTACATTAAACCGAGGTGAGACGAACAACTCGGGTTGACAATTGTGAACGCACCCCTGGGCAGAGAGAGAAATTCTGTCGTTTTTGGAATAGGTTAGAAGCCGGATCACAGAGTTTTTGTTCTCATAGACTACTTTCAGCGTTCTTCTTGCTATGAGCTTCTTAAACTTACAATGGGAAGGATGTGCAATCCGTAATACATGTTGGAGAATTATAGGTTGCCTACAGTTCTCCAACAGACGTCATAAGTAAAGATTCCAAGTATTCTACCAACTCAACTGATCCGCCAAAAGACGAATCTATAGTTGTTACCATACTAGCATAATTTTCTAATCTCCTCCTTCAGGGCTAAATCGGTCTACAGAAAATTGTGAATCTATTGATGGTACCAAAAAATTTATCAGTTTGATGAATATCGAATACAACTGTTTGATAACAAATCAGTTATTATCTCCCGTAGCCTTCTTATCTGCACCTGTGTCGATATTTAAAACACGACCAGCTTCAGATGTGCCGATTATTCACGTCTCGATTTCTCATGAAATACAAGGTTCCTCAAAAAAAAATTTATATTTCAAGAATCGATAAAAAATAAAACGAGCCGTTTATCGAAAAAATATTTATTTATTATCAAAATAGACTCTTTGGAAATTTATTTCTTAAAAATAAGTTCGTCTAAATGTTTTCCCTCTCGTTCGCGACATTCATTCAATCTAACATTAAAATGTCTGATGACGGATTGGCAGCTGGGCTCCGTGATGGCTCCCATTTCGTGGCGAATATTTTGCTTTAACTGGTCCAGGGAAGTTGGTTTATTAATGTAGTATTTAGATTTGAGGAAACCCCACAGGAAAAAGTCCATAGGAGTCAAATCAGGCCTGCGTGACGGCCAATTTACGTCACCTCTTCTCGATATTAATTTGCCTGGAAAAATTTCACGAACTCATGGCAGAGACCTATTGGACGTCTGTGACGTTGCTCCATTTCGCTGGAACCATGTTCTTTGGAAAATTTTGCAGTTCAGGCAACAAAAACTCATCCAACATCCTAACATAACGCTCTAAATTCACAGTAAGAGCTGGTCCCCTTCATCTTCAAAAAAGTATGGACCGATAATTCCTCGCGATGACATTGCAGCCCATACGGTCACTTTTGGCGACTGAAGGGGTTTCTGATGCTTACATTAGGGATTGGTTGCAGTCCAATAGCGAAAGTTCTGTTTGTTTATTATTAATAAATAATTTTGCCAAGATATTTGAAAAATCCCTTAAGAAACGATTGGTTTCCTTCTTGGATAAACACAAAGTCATAACTAGCCGACAGTTTGGATTCATAAAAAGTTCTAGCACTGAAAACGCTATCAATGACTTCACGAGCAGTATTATTAATGGAATGAATCAGTCAACAAAATGCTTGGCCGTCTTTTTAGATATTGCCAAAGCTTTTGACACCGTATCTCATGATGTACTTCTGGAAAAACTTAGAAATTATGGTGTAAGGGGGAAACCATTAGAGCTCATTTCTAATTATTTATACCTAAGAACTCAAAAAGTAAGGGTGGGAGATCTTTTAAGCTCGGAGCTTCATGTATCTGCTGGTATTCCACAGGGAACAGTATTGGGGCCAATTCTGTTTCTGGTTTACATTAATAGCCTATCATTCATAAGTGATTTTACAGGTCACATTATTTGCTATGCTGATGACACAGCAATAATTTTCACAGACAAGACCTGGCAAGCGGTACATGGAGTTGCCGAAGATAATATTAGAAAAGTAAAGATATGGTTTAATAATAATCTTTTAAATATAAACTTATCTAAAACTAGGTACATTACATTTTCACCTACTACAATTGATCAGCCAAATGACAGCAAACTGAAGTTGCACCACCCTACCTGTTCGAATTTAGTACAATGCGCTTGTCCTCATATACTACAAACTGACTCTATTAAATACCTCGGAGTGATTATCGATCGTCATTTGAGATGGCATGAACATATTGCTTGTGTAACAAAGAGAGTAAGATCCTTCATTAATAGATTTTACATATTGAGAGATATTTTGACGCGGAAGAATTTAAAAATTCTATATACTTCTCTTGTAGAGTCAATTATTGGATATTGCATACTACCTTGGGGAGGCATATTTACCACTACCCTGAATACCCTCCAAGCTGCTCAAAATACAATATTAAAGATAATTTTTAAAAAAAGTAGATTGTATTCCTCTTGCCAACTGTATGAAGAATCAAAAATACTCAACATAAGATCTATCTTCACATATAAGTGCTTAATTTGGACACATATAAACCGTAACAAGCTAAATTCACAAAAGCCTAGACCAACTAGAGGTGCAACAAACTCTCAGATCCTTCCTCCAATGATGCACAAAACTTTGACTCAAAAATCAATACTGTTTCTCGGTCCCAAGTTTTACAACTTACTTCCCTCAAATCTAAAGGACATCGTTAATTTCAGGAAATTTAAAGCGGAAATTAAGAATTTTATTATAAACAACATGAACTTTTTCGAAGCCTAAAACATGCTAACTGTATACTCATATTTATATTATTATGATAACAACATAAAAGAAAATGATATCAATGAACTTGTTTGCTTGCTCTGCTCTTTCCCTCTGTTTCTGCTGTTGCTACTCATCATCTACTAGGAAATATGACAATGTTATTTGTTCTATACCTTCTGTGTATGTTGTTTATATCCTTCACTAGTAATATTTTCTTTTGGGAGGTGGGAGGTAAAAACAGGTATTAAGTTGCCTAGCTATTTCCTATCTTACAAGAGAAGTTCTTAACTATATAATGTAAATATAATATGGATGTAATGAATGTAGAGACATATGGTTGAATAAATTGAATTGAATTGAATTGAATTGAATTTACGTGCCCATTAAGATGAAAATGAGCTTCATCGGAGAATGAGATGTTAAATGTTTGTAAGCGCTCATTTGCTTGGTTTACGAATTCTAGCCTCTGAATGGCATCCTGGGATTTTAGTACTTGCACCAATTGAATGTTATAGGGGTGCAGCTTTAGATCTTTGTCCAAAATGCGGTGTAGCGATGATCTATGCACGTGCAGAGCACTTGCACGCGTCCGAATGTAGAGGTCGGGATCATCACGAATAAACTGATTAGTCCGTTCCACGTGCTTCCGTTCTCGATGACCTTTGTCGTCCGGATTTTGGTTTACCTAGTGTTGAACCGGTCTCCTCAAACTTCTTTACCCAATTCCGAATGAGAGGAATGCTTGGTGCATCATTTGAATGACGTAAACCTCGAACATTACAGAAATTTCTTCGTGCTATAGTCGTAGAATTACCGTTTTTACGCGCATGTTCTAGGGAAACGGCGTGCTATCGTTTTGTGCAAATGTCTGTAGTTCTCGAATTTTTTCCCGAAATTGGTCTCGAACGACTAGATTTGACTCCCTGATGACGAATCCAGTGTCAAAATTGATTCCTTTCGTCAAACCGGCCGGACTTAAGCATTTATATTGTCACCTCAAAAATGCAACTTTGGGGTAATTCAATTCAATGTTACCCTCTCCGAAATGGTCTTCCTCACTGAATTTTTTACTCAACGGAAATTAAATTGTCGAATGATTCTTGTTTCGCTCAATATTTTTTCGCAACTACGTAGCCTTGTGCGTGCACGTCACTACTAGTACCATGGTATAAATAAATCTTCATATACTATGCTAGTACTAAGACCCGGTGACATTCTGCTTGGGTGGAAAAACGCTACGGTGAGAAAAATTCATTGGTGCGCGACAGCCCTTTAGAGTCTCAATATGTATGAAGCATTCACTTTCATAGAATGAATTGGTAGGTTGACAGATTTCACCGTGTATGATTGAAAATGTGATACAAATATTTAAACGTTGAAACGTTTCACCGAATTATTTTCATTTTGTCAATTCGCGAGTGCGAATAACCTGAGTCAGATCTTGTTACAAAAACTAATAAAAGTAATCCATGACCTAACCTACCTACTGAATTCATGAAAGTAAATGGGGTATATCCAAGAAATATGGGATAAACTACAGGGGAATTATGTTTCCGGTCATATAAAATAAAATATCATCTCTTTGATAAGACTTCGTACACCTGAACCGTAATAATCTTCAAAAATCTGATAATGAAATAATTGATAGTTGATTCAACAAATATTTATATCTCGGATAAATAATGTGTATAGTCATTCTTCGCAGCCTAGCAGAGAGTGACGTGTTGAAAGCTTGAACAGAATGTATGCTTCTTCGTATTTTATTATAGGTGTATGCTTATTGAATGGTTTAAGAGCAGAAAATGAAGTGAGTGATTTAATTATATTTTCCCGGATATTTCTTTTCAACAGATTTATTTTTTCTTCCTTACTATTCATTTCCAAACTATCTTTATTCTTGTTCGATATCCTTCAATTTTGTACTTCCATTTTCCATAACACATCTGAAAAACGACAATCAATGTCATGAAATCCTTGACGAATGAATTAATCTTACGTAACTATAGCCAGTGATGCATTGTCATTGATGTTGCACGTTATGTCTTTCCCCTTGAACGTAGGAAAAATTTTTATTTTGTTGCCTTATTTACAAAAGTATTAGAATTTTTACTATCATTTTGTATTTCATATCCGGTTCCCTAATCTTTTGTATGAACATATTTCTAATATTTCATTTCCACATTGTACCAAATCTATATCTATACATTTAATCAAATGGGATGAAACTGATTTCCAATGCGCAAAAGATCGATTTCATATTTTTTCTACTTCGAGTAACATAAGGGGTTTGAGTATTTTAGTTAGTAATCATGGTAAACTTCTGTCTCAGAGTGGAGGTACGATGTTTCGGGAATTTGAGTCATGTTAACGTCCACATTGAGCATTTTTACACGGAAGCTGGGTGTTCGCGCACGCTATGCGTACGTGCACGAACAGCGTGCACGCATATTTGCTAAAATGAACAACCACCTTTACGGTTGCATAAATTCATTACTCTCGTATGGATTGTTATGTTGCGGCAATACTTCCAGCAGAAAAAAAGGATTTTTCATGCAGAAGAGTCTTGAGAAGTGTTCCCAATCTCCCTTATGGAAAGTCATGTGGCGAATATTTAAGTCACAAAATTTGACAGTTTATACTGAGTGCAAGATGCACAGAATACCAGATGCCGCCTCTCTTGTGGAATTCTCACTATCCTGCCAGAAAGCTCCGACAGCTACTTCTTATGTTAGTTTGACTGCTAAAAGAGCACTGCCGGTTCGAAAATTTCTTGTACCACATGGACAAGTCAACAGATGCTATATGTCAGCTTTGTAGATAGAAAACAGCCCAACGTATTTTATCCAATTGTCTAGGGCATGTCAGCCCAAGAATTTTACATATGGGTGAGCCATCAGTTCTAAAACCTCACGACGTGATAGCCTCAGGCAGTCAAGAGATTTGTTGTTCTTAGGTAACAGAACAAACTATATAGCCATACATCTTCGTTCAAATAATGATAATCAGGTCGATTCTGTTTGCAAAGAGCAATATTGCTAGGAAAAAGATATTGCTATCATAACAAGATTGGAATTATTGGTATTCTGACCAACGATTTCGAGCAATATGATATGACACTTGAACAAGAATCTTGCTATCAATATTGCAATCTTAGCAACCTCAAAATAGTACTTGCTATGCTTGATAACAAGATAGGTTAGAAAGGGAATCTTACAGAGATCCATTTGTTTTAGAATTATTTCTTTCAAAAATTCGAAAATATTGAAGATAGTGAAGTATGTGCAAATAGAATTTTGTTCAAGGTTCTCCAGAATATTAGCAGCATAGTAAGCAACAGCTGAGATGATTATTCTAATGTTCTCAACAACAGCCTTCCCTTTGAATTGCCAACAGAAAAGTTCATCGAATTTAAAATCATTAACGCCTGCATAAAATAATTGCTGCATTTGATTTCTGGAAACAAATATTTTATTGGTATCCAGGAAATTGGTCAGTTTGACTCTAATTGGTTTTTCTGTTTCGCAACATTTTCGAATGAATCGATGTTTACATTAATAAAAAAAATATATGCTAATGGTAATGTATTCAAGGTTCTTTAGAATATTTAATTTCAAGGAAAATTCTTAGACAAAAATACAGCTGTGGTAGACAACAGCTGAGATGATTATTCTAATCATCTCAACAACAGCATTCCCTTTGAGGTGCCAACGAAAAAGTTTATCGAATTTCGAATTATTAACGCCTGAATAAAATTGCTGTATTGGATTCTGGTAACCAATATTCTATTAGTATCCAGGAAATTGGTTATTGGTCAATTTGACTCTTTTTGTTTCCTAACATTTTTTTATGTTGATGTTTACATGAATGATGAAAGGCGTAGATAGAGGTTATGTGTGCGAAATCATAAAAAAAAAACTCACGAAGTAGGGTTATTTTCTTCTTCCTTGTAGCTCTAAAGTCACAAAATACAGTGTTGTCAGCTCTAAAATCACCGATCAAGTAGGTCCATGATAGCAATATTGCTATGACAAAATTCATAACAAACATTGCTATAACACTCAGAACAGAATACTTTATATCATGGCCATATTGCTATAAATAAGAAAGATAGCAATATGACTAGAATAGCAAGGTTCATAGCAATCCGCAAACAGAATCGAGCTGAATATCAAGAAATGGTTCATGGAGAAATAAAGAGCCCCAGTTAATAAGATAAACCAATATGACACAAAGACGAATATCTGTCGATAAATCAACAAATATCCAACTTTGATCTGAGCTAATCTTCCAAAGACCTTACGCCGAAAAAGCGTTCCTAATGGCAGACTTACGTCAGACGAGCGATAGCTTATTCTTTGCCCATTTTATCAGGTGTGAACAGACTTGTAGCATTACTTCGTCGTTCCATCTGCGTTCGCAAAGATTCTATGGAATCTTCTAAGACTGCTCGATAGCTTGATATACAGGGTGTTTCATCATAAACTGGTTAAACATTTATAGCCGTATAGATGACATTCGGAAAGTCATTTTTTTCGAAGCATAAGCGAGATACAGGGTGTTTAATGTAAACTTTGAGCAATATTATGATGACTGTGGTGAGTTATGCGTTATGAAATAACGGTTTTTGGTCAATTTTAGTATTTTTTGATGGCCTCTTCAATTGTGGTGTAGAATTCTGGAAACAATATTTCAAAATGGCGGAAAACCTACAAAGTTAGAATTTTTTGTTTTCGATTGCCAAATTGGATAGCGTTCATTCAATGTGCTCAATTTTCTAAGATTTTCCGTGAAAAAATTTTTCCAAAATTCAAACTCAACTTTTTTTTTTACATGTTTACAGTAAAAAAAAATTTCACCCAAAATTGTTGAAATCTTCCGAGATTGAACTTACCTTCATTCTGAACACTGGTGTGAAAACAGAATGAAAAAATATCCATTGGTTTTCATTTTCTAGCTTTCCAAAAATTCCGCTCAGAGTACTTAAATAATTTTCATTCAAGAAACTGGTAGCACTATGGAGGCAAAAATTGTGCTAATGGGCCCTCAGAATGACCCGGATAGAAATATAAATTTATCAAAAAAAAAAAAATTCCAAAAAACCTTTGATGGGATTCGAACTCGTTCAACTTACGGACAATAGAGTCGTGAATAAATTGGATTTATTCTGATAATAATGACGTCTGTAACCAAGCAACGGTAGTTCATCGAATTTGACCCTATTTTCCGAATGCGGAGAGAGTTCGATTCCCACCAAAGTTTTAAGAAATTTTTTTTTATTGAATTCATATTTCTATTCAGGTCATTCTGGAGGCCTATTAGCATAATTTTGGCATCCGTAGGGTCACCAGTTTCTTAAATAAAAATTATTTAAGTACTCCGAGCGGAGTCTTCGGAAGGCTATAAAATGAAAACCAATTGATATTTTCTCATTCTGTTTTTAACCAGTGTTCAGAATGAAGGTGAGTTCAACCTCGAAAGATTCCAACAATTTTGGGTGAAATTTTGTTTTCACTGTAGACATGTAAAAAAAAGTTGAGTTTGAATTTTTGAAAAATTCCTTTGAAGAAAATCTTAGAAAATTGAGTACATTGAAATAATGCTCTCCAATTTGGCAGTCGAAAACAAAAATTCCCACTTTGTAGATTTTCCGCCATTTTGAAATAGTTTTTCCAGAATTCTACACAACAGTTGAATTGACCACCAATAAATACTAAGATGTGACCAAAAACCGTTATTTCAAAGGTCACGTATAAATCACCACAGTTATCAGAATATTGCTCAAAGTTGATATTTAACACCCCAGTTTATGATGAAACACCCTGTGTACAGTACTAGAGAGCATTAACGATTGCTTAGAGTGTTCTTGTTCCTTCCGACGCGCTCCTTGGAGTGGTCTCTTCAAAGCGTTCTTGTATTCTACCGAGTTGTCTTCATAGATTCAATTATGGAGTGGTATTAATAAAAATGTCTCGTAATCATTCAAGTATACCAAAATTCTAGATGTTCGTGGGATCCAAGAAAATTATAAAATCTCAACTCGCAAGGAAGATACTTGAAAAGAAATTGCGAATCTACTTGAATGAAGTGTTGAAGAAGCAAAAAAAAGATGGATTCGCTTGTTGCATCTTATAGGCAGTGATTTGCATTTGAAAATATGTATTTCTTAATCGGTAAATTTACATGAATGAGTTCGGCTGGTTCAAACATCCATCTATTTTGTGCTGGAGTTCTAGTTCTCGTTATGCTCGCTGATATTTTGGTGTAGACGCTGAAAAAGTGCTTTCGTTTTACATTGGAAGATCGAAAAAGAATGTTCTTGTTCTAGATCTAGCTCTTTATCCGTTTGGTTTAAACCCACCTCAAGATGAATCAGTCTAATGATCGCTAATACTTTGAAAAAAACCTAGAAAAGCACTGATGTGAGGACAGGAGCTTTAACGCGCTTGTTCCGTTGCCAAAGCGGTCACCTTTATAAGTATTGACCCTGCCAAACGCAGATCTTTTCATATGGTCCGCACGAAATTCTGCATGAACCTCAAGCTATAATTTTCGATCAAGTACTAAATTGCAATTCGATCCAAAATTTTGAATGGGTATAACTATCTGAAGAATAATTGGCCAATTCAAGCCATTTAAGCATTCGACCTTCTTAATTAAACTGAAAACCTACTCTACAAATATATTCCCTATGTCGATTCTTCCTAAAGTTAATGTGTTTACGGCAGACCTAACCACTGATAGTGAAAAAAATGACTTCCGGAAGAATCTATTCAGTAGCTTGATAATTGTAGAGTAAGTTTGGAGTTTAATTATGAATGTCGAATTAGCAAAAACTATCGAATGATTCCGCAGATATCCCCTCTCAAAATTTCAGTTTCCTGATATTTCCAAAAACTTAGATCGAATCGCCCTTCAATGAAAAATGCCACGTTGAAGTTTCAGCCAAAAAGGGCCTACAGAACAATGAGCAAAATAACTCTCTCCATTCAACAAAATGCAGGAGGACTCTTAAATTTTTTTTTGCTCATTGTTCTGTAGATCCTATTTGGATGAAACTTCAAGGTGGCATTTTTCATTGAAGGGCGATTCGATCTATGTTTTTGGAAATATCGGAAACTGAAATTTTGAAAGGGTATATCTGCAGAATCATTCGATATATTTTACCAACTCGGCATTAGCTCAGATCGAGGTGGACTATTTGTTGATTTATCGACAGATATTCGTCCTTGTGTCATGTTAGTTTATATGATGATGAACTTCAGTGGCATCCATGATGAATTTTTCACTTTCCTCCAGACAGTAACGTATTTTTCCGTCTGTGTCCTCCCGTGATCAAGGGGCTCCGAGGTTGAGAGATGACCTTTTCAGTTTGAATGTAGCCTAGTGCACAATGAATTTTTGCGCGCATGTTCTAGGGGAACAGGGTGCTATCGTTTTGTCCAAATGTCTGTAATTTTGGATGATTGAGCCGAAAATGGTCTCAATCGACTAGGTTGGACTCACTGATGACGAATCCGGTGTCAAAATCGATTCTGTCCGGCCGGCCGTCCGTCCGCCGAGGACACGATAACTGTCGAAGCAACTTGAAACTTCCAGGGTAGGTCGCGCATTGGAATGCCGCGGTTGAGTTCGTTAATGGGCCAAATCGGTCAAATAGTTTCGGAGTTATAGTTGAAATTTCGAAGTTATTTATTTTTATTTCAGAAATAACTTGAGCGATTGGATTCAAACTTGGCAATTAAGTGAGTTATGACGACGCGCAACTTTGAGCCAAATTTTGTCAGGATCATATTGTCCGTAAATTAAAAAAAAAAAATTTCCCGAATTTTTTTCCAACATTTTTTTTTTTCGGAAATCATTCATCATATCCAAAAAGAAATTCCACTTACACTTTGAGCTTCATATTTCACAGCAGTGTACCAAATTTCAGTTCGATACGATCATAAGTTTTGGAGATATCGGGAAAAAATATGTCAAACTTCGAGGTTTTCTTCTCGGCATCGTTGTTTTTTCCAGTATAAGTCGAGAAATACTGATTCAATTCTGATAAAACTTCGCAGCTAGTTTGAAGATGCTGAAAGACAACTTTATGCGAAATTTCGTGATGATCGTGTCATTAGAACAATTTGAAAAAAAAAATTCTGTGATTTTCTTATCATACCATCCTCATTAAATTCCGTATGAATCTTCGAACTGTAATTTTTCGGTGAAATACTGGATTTCAATTCGATCTGATCTGTATTTTTGGAAATATTGGGAAAATAAAATTTTGAATGGGTATATCTGCGGAATCATTGGGTGAATTTTACCCATTCACGAATTCGGCCTTCGTAATTAAGGTCCAAACCTTCTCTACAAATATCGAGATTCTAAGTTGTTTCTTTCGGAAGTTATTGTGTTCACGCAGTCGGCCGTTAGGCTGACCGTAAACACAATAACTTCCGGAAGAAACTACTTAGAAACTCGATATCTGTAAAGTAGGTTTGGGGCTTAATTACGAAGGTCGAAATCGTGAATGGGTAAAATCCGCCCAATGATTCCGTAGATATACCTACCCATTCAAAATTTTATTTTTTATATTTCCAAAAATACAGATTAGATCGAATTGAAATCCAGTCATTTATCAAAAAAAAAAAATTAAAGAGCACTGCCGTGAAGGCGGCAGCTTTTGCGTGCATGTTCAAATTCGTTGCTGAAGTGGTCATCTACATTGAACATGCGCGCAAAAGCTGCTGCCTTCACGGCAGTGCTTTTCTAGATTTTTCCGCTTGAAATATAACATATCCTACTTAACAAAATAGTTCATTTTTCAGAATACGCTCCATTCCGGAAGCCTCCCAAATCCTCCAAAAGCTAACCAATCACAATGTTCGTTAGTGAAGGACCAGGATCGATTAGATTGCATTCCTCGAGGGTCGGCAACGAAAGAACTTTGTGAAGCAAGAGGTTGTTGCTGGGCAAAAGGAGCTGGGAATCAACCTAATTGCTTTTATCAACCTAAATTTGAATCTTACACCTTGAAAAACATCACCGAAACATCTCATGGTTTAGAAGCTTATTTGGAACGCAAATATAAATCTCCATATCCTAAGGACATAACCATCATCAAATTTATCGCCACTTTTCAAAGTGATGGTATTCTGAGATTGAAGGTAAAAAATATAATAAATTTCGAATTTATTATGATCAAAATGAAATCAAATTTTACTAGCTTGCCCGTTCAACTAGCTCAGTGACATACGCTAGCAAATTGGTTCGTCCGCACATAAAACATCCTACCTGAGTAAAATGCCTCATAGTGCGCCAATGTGAAAACTCCTTTACTCCTGAATGAATCGTTAATCTGATGGCAAAAATGCAATCCCTTACTCCCTGTCTATTTATTTCAACTTCACAATTAAAATATCAAGTTCTATTCACAATATACTATAGTTTTACAGTAGATTCGAGATTCGGGATTCGAATAAGCACTTACCTTAGTGGTTCTCCTGGAATATTGTTTTCCATGGTGTCGGTGTGTGGTAGATGGTAGAGGTTCCGGCATTACGGATATCCAATGTAACTCCGGTATTAAGATAGTCCAGTCAAACAGAAATTTTGTTACCAAGATAGCCAAAACGGTCCAGAAGTGAGATGAGTTTTTTGACTCCGCAACTAAGAAGGTGGTTTCGTCCTTAGATTTCCCATCCAAAGCGAACTCCGGTACTAAGATATTCTTCCAATTTTTGACTCCGGAACTAAGATATTCCAGTCAGGAAAGTGGTCTGTTTTTGACCCCGGAACTAATAGACGTCTTATAAGAAACAATAAAACTTTAAAATTCCACGATTTCAAAGGATTACAAGGTACGTTAATTCGATCAAATCTAGCAAGGTGATTAAGCTTCAGCTTCTCCGTACCAAAAAAAAAGATGTCCTCTTCATCCTAAAAAACCAAAGATTACCGACGTTAGCTCTTTGTAATCTTGATGTTGAAAACATGATGTAAAAAACATGATGTTTTTTACATCATGTTTGTAATCTGTGCTTAGAACATAGAATTCTTCATTCTAAGCACAGAATAGAGAACTATTACTTCTCTATGTGACGCCAATCTAGAGCGCATGCGAATTTCGAAACACAAACTCAACCACAGAAGAGAGAAGTATTAATTATTAATACTTCACAATTCTGTGACTCAACCATCAACGCGGAGAGCGTTTTTTAGCGATTGATACTGAGATCTGCAGTGAGCTGCTTTTTTGCGATTGAAATTGCTAGTGTAGCGTTTTTCGCGATTGAAAATGCAATCAACAGTGGGTCATTTTGTAACGTTACAAAAACAAGGCTTTGGTTTAGAGTGGCATCCTTAAGTTACTAGCTAGGTAAATCTATTATCTCATTGATAATCCTATAAACGAAATGTAGCGAATAAACTGGACAAAATATGAAAAATGCACTGAATGCTTCCTGAGTAAATCAGTTTATTTGTACGATCCACACAATACACGATCTTTGGTCTTAACCTTCACACTGTTATTACACCATCTTTAGTGGAAATATCAAAAAAACATCCAAATTAGTATACATACCTAAGGAACCATCACGCGGTTTTTACCTTTTTGAAGTTTTTAGACTTGAATTCTGAACATCCACTCGATCACAAACGTTGAGTATACTCATTCGGAACTATAAATTTTACAATATTTCCAAAACTACAGTTCAGATAAATATTTGACAGCAATAATAGATTGCAATATAAACTTTCAGTGAGACGATACCACGAATCATTTTTCTACTGTGTATTACATTCAGATTGTTGATTCATTTTAATGAATTCCCTCATGAAGATGAAGAACAAACCTTACAAATATCCCAGGCTGCAAATATTTTCACAATTAATCAATTAATAATCCGTTCCAAAAAAAATCATGTTTCTCCTTGATATTGATCAAAATATGGATAAAAATTCAAATTTAATTTTCACCTGTAGGTAATCGATCCCATAAGACGAAGATATGAAAGTATTTTTCCAGAAGTGAATTTACCTTCACCTGAAGCCAGAAATCCTTTATACAAAATCATAATCGAGGACCATATGCAAGGTTTCAGAGTGATCAGGAAATCAGATAATACAACTATGTGAGTATACCTTCTTGAAAAACAGTTCTGTGGATTTCATGAGTATTTTTCTCCAGTTTTGCTTCAGATCTATCGAATTTCATTTATTCCGACCAGTTTATACAAATAACAACAAAACTACCTTCCACATATCTCTATGGATTGGGAGAGCATCAACAAAGATTGAAATTGGAGACAAACTGGACATTATACACATTTTTCACCCGTGACGTTTTCCCATCATTCAATGTAAGAAACCTAAACAGAATTAAAAGAGAAACACTGATACTGAAACTTTTTAATCATATTACCTTTGCTGAAACCGATGCAAGATTACACGTTTTCCACAGACTTAAAGACATTTTTTCACAGACAAACCTCTATGGTTCACATCCATTCTACTTGTCCATGGAAAATTCAACCAAGGCGCATGGTGTGTTTTTGAAAAATAGTAATGCTATGGGTGAGTATTTAAGGTACACTCCAGTGGAACACGGGTAGTTGTCAAATTTTGCGGTACTGTGATTATAAACAATCGAATTTCGAGAGAAATATATATTAATCAGCTTGGACTACTACCATTCACTGACTCATTAACCATTTGCGTTTTTGATATTTTCGTATTCGTCATATTGCTGAGTTTTATAAAAAAAAAAATCATTTTCCGCAAATCGCTTGGAATTTTTATCATTCCAGACAAAACTTCTCAAAGAAAAAGTCAAGAATTCCCACCTGTTAGGAAATATTCATTTTCTTACAAATTAGTGTTCTACATAAAGGATTTAAAACACGTTGTTTATAAGGAATTAATTTATAATTTGCAAGAGTTGACTTCAACATTGAATAATTGGCTCATAATTTTGAAGATTTCATCTTTAAACAAAGGTCTATAAAGTATGCCATTACAACATTTCCGAGAAAGAACGCGTGTTTTTACGCTTGCGATGGTCAATGAGTATTATTACTTTTCACTTTATTTCTTTGTCAATTATTCTATAAGCATTATTCACCGCCTCAACCAGCTCTGGAGGAGTCTCAGAAATGGAAAACTCATCATCACTTATCATTTTATGCTGTTTTTTTTCCCGACAACACCCGTAATTAAATTTATATGCTTCAAGTTTGACAATTCAACAATAATAAGTTTCCGTAGTAAGGACATAGTTCCACATTCATTACTAATTTCAAAGCACCATTTATTCATGAGTAAAATACTTCGTGATTTTCTCGTAAGTAATATCATAAGAGCATC
Organism: Myrrha octodecimguttata; assembly: GCA_958510865.1. Lineage (NCBI taxonomy): Eukaryota > Metazoa > Arthropoda > Insecta > Coleoptera > Coccinellidae > Myrrha > Myrrha octodecimguttata. The sequence continues at coordinate 62,327,225 of OY294056.1, forward strand.
TAATTTTTCCGAGAAAAAACGAAAAAATACGTTGCTAAGTAATATTTTTACAAAAAGCATGAGTGCTGGAGGCAACAAAAATCCGTGTTGAAGACGAGGATTTTTGAACCTGCACGAATGGTTTTTTGTTAAAAAATATTACTTTGCAATGTGTTTTTTTGATTTTTTTCACAAGAAAAATTAGATGCCTGAATGGTATTTGACAAGATTATTTTATGAGTACCAGATTATTCTGCATGCATTATGTATAGGTATTAATTTGATAACTGAAAAACAGGTTCCTTATTCACTTAATCAAAAATACTACAAACTCAATTATTTCTGGTATAATTAAAATATAAATTGCAATTTTTGTACACGGTAGGAGTATTGTGGTTTTTGGTGACAACAACTGTCAAGTTTTGCCGCGGGTAAACTCGAATAAACTGCTGACAGCTCCTGCCAAACAGTTTTTCCACCTAGAGACCATTTGTGATTGGGAATTGCGCGTTTCTGATTGGTGGAAATTACGACGACGGAAATAGTCAAAGTTAATTAATATCCGTCGAATCTTAAACGATTTGCGGAAATATAGTACGTAAAGCTAGCTTTTGTGCTAGGGAGATTCGGGTATTTGGGTAATCGGAGATTCTTTCCTATTGGCCGACGACGATCACGTGATCGTCGTCAGTCCATAGGGAGAATCTCTCGACCAATAGGATGAATCCCCGATTACCCAAATACCCGAATCTCCCTAGCTCTAACGGTGCCTTTAACCCCGTAAGAAAAGCCACATTCCTGGACTCTGAGGTGCTAAGTCTTGGTTTGCGCCTCAACTTAGCAATCTTCACAGTCGTACAGGAATGTAAGGCTTTTACTACGAGGTAAACAATGTATTATTTCATCAGATTTCCACATCATCTATACTTTTATTGGTTGAATAAGGAGTGAATTCGACAAAGTAAGAAATCGAGCCCAACTCCTTCGCCATTCTGTTACCACGGAAATTCTAACTATATCTTTCGCACTGCCTATAAGCCAATCATTAACACAATATATCTACGGAAAGAAAAGACTCGATATTGTTAGAGACTCAAAATTAGTAGAGCAGGTTCGAGGCTTATTAACATAGTTAAATATCATTTATGGCAAAAGTATATCGGCACATCCAGAAATTCCGCTATTCGAAGTATTATATTTCCAATATTCTCGAAAATACATATCCGATCGAGCACAAATTTGGTAAAATATCGAGTCAGAGGTTCATGCCGAATTTCATCGAAAGCACCGATAGATTCATTGATTTCCAAGAAATAAATTGTTTCAACCAAATTTCGAAAACTCTTGAAAACATTTTTTCGCACTTTTTTGTGGGGACAATATGTTAGGTTTGTAAATGGGGGAAATTGGCATAACGGTTTCGTAGTTAACATTAACTTTGAGTTTGAGTTCACTGTAGATAGAATACTGATAACAAAACTGTGTGTAACTTCTCTCAGTAACGATGTGTCTCTGGACGAAGGGAACGTGATTTCCAAAACGTGTGTTATATGCAGAAAATATAAGTGGATTAGAGAGTAGTTACACACGGTTTCGGAGTAATACCCATTTGAAATTTTGGAGATAATTCTTCAACATCCTGGAAAGTACTGATGCGATCAGTTTGTAGATTTCGAATTAGTTGAAAAATACTAATGCACAAATATGTGCAGGATTCTGTGAGGATCTACTTGTTAGACTATTTAAACTTTTTTTCCGAATTTCCCAGATTTCCGTTTTTTTCCACTTCTTTAATTTTTTTCGGGGACTTTTTTGTATTTTTGTATTTTTTCCGACTATCCTAGGCTTCAACGAAACCCCTCAGAAGCTGAGCACAAAGCTTGTGCGAGTTAGGATACCGGGTGTGTTCTGTGTAGGCTTTGTTACTAATTCCTTGCGCGACGTTAGGAACAGCACTGTTAATTGTTTACCCAACAGCGAATGGATGGACGGTCCCCTGAAAATCGGAAAAGTTATTTCCCGGCCAAGGGCTTGAACCCCAGACCTTACGTACGATCATGAGGTATGAGCTCTAACCACTGAGCTACCGCCGCTATATATTGATCAGATAACGATAAAATTTGAAACAGAACTCGGAGGTGTTTCAAATTTCAGTTCGAACGGTATTTATTTTCGGGGATATTGAAAAAAAATGTGTGAAATTTTAAGTTTTTAATTCGAAATTTCGAGATTATTTCCTCAATATCTCAAGAAATACTGGATCGATTCGATCGGAAAATTGCGAATAATCGTAGAATATCGACACGCAATATAATGTGAAGTTTCGTGAGCATGGTATCGGTCAAACATTTTTCGAAAGTTTTTGAAAATTTCTTAAAGGAAGAAATTCTTCGAAAACCTATTCATCACATTTCAATGAAATTTGGCACACGCATTTAAGTCAAAATTCAATAATAGTTATCCAAACTTCAGTTCAATCTAAGATATTGGAAAAAATATGTCAAATTTCGTGTCTGAAATTTTGAGATTATTTTATCGATATCTCTAGAAACAATACTTCTAAAAATTCAGATTGTTCCGAATTGAAATATACAGTATTCGATTGAAAAATGATAGCTTGAAGGTTCATGCAGAATTTCGAGGGGATCATATGAGAGAAGATCGTCAAATCTTTTCATCAGAAAGTCGAGTTGCATTTGGCGGAGTCAATACTTGAAGACGTGACCGCTTCGATAACGAATTTGAACAAGCGCGTAAAATCTCCTGACCTCACGTGGAAGCTTTTCTAGATTTTTTTTCAATTACTCCAACAGTAAAATCTTCACGAGACTTCCCATAGATTTGCGTGTCGGAATTTCAGAACTAAGTGCCAGGACTGATTCGGATCACATCAGATTTGTTTGAGATATACACTCTAATAATTTTGAGGCGATAGGTCTTTTTGCGCACATGTTCTAGGGGAACAGCGTGCTATCGTTTTGTCCAAATGTCTGTAATTTTGGATGATTGAGCCGAAAAAGGTCTCAATCGACTAGGTTGGACTCACTGATGACGAATCCGGTGTCAAAATCGATTCTGTCCGGCCAGCCGTCCGGCCGTAGACACAATAACTGTCGACAGAAGCAAGCTAGTAACTTGAAACTTTCAGGATAGGTTGCGCATCAGAATGCCGCGGTTAAGTTCCTTAATGGGCCAAATCGGTTGAATATATTCCGAGTTATAGGCATTTGAAATTTTGAAGTTATTTATTTTTTATTTCAGAAACTACTTGATCGATTAGATTCAAACTTGGCAGTTAGGTGGAGTATAACGACGCGCAACTTTGAGCCAAATTTCGTCAGGATCATATCGTCAGTAAATAAAAAAAAATTTTTTTCCGGAAACCATTCATCATATCCAGAAAAAAATTCCGCTCACACTTTGAGCTTCATATTTCACAGCAGTGTACCAAATTTCAGTTGGTTACGATCATAAGTTTTGGAGATATCGGGGAAAAATATGTCAAATTTCGAGGTTTTCTTCTCGATATGTTTGATTTTTTCGTTATAACTCGAGAAATACTGATTCAATCCTGATAAAACTTCACAGCTAGTTTTGAGATGCTTAAAGATAACTTTATGCGAAATTTCGTGATAATCGTGTCATAAGAACAAATTGAAAAAAAATTTCTATGAGTTTCTTATCATATCATCCTCATTAAATTCTGTATGAAACTTCGAACTGTTATTTTTCGATGAAGTACTGGATTCCAATTCGATCTGATCTGTATTTTTGGAAATATTGGAAAAATAAAATTTTGATTGGGTGTATCTACGGAATCATTGGGTGGATTTTACCCATTCACGAATTCGGCCTTCGTAATTAAGGTCCAAACCTTCTCTACAAATATCGAGTTTTTAAGTTGTTTCTTTCGGCAGTTATTGTGTTTACGCAGTCGGCCGTTAAGCTGACCGTTAACACAATAACTTCCGGATGAAACGACTTAGAAACTCGATATTTGTAGAGTAGGTTTGGGGCTTAATTACAAAGGTCGAATTCGTGAATGGGTAAAATCCGCCCAATGATTCCGTAGATATACCCATTCAAAATTTTATTTTTCCAATATTTCCAAAAATACAGATTTGATCGAATTGAAATCCAGTAATTCATCAGTAAAAAATTCCAAAAAGCACTGCTGTGAAGGCAGCAGCTTTTGCGTGCATGTTCAAATTCGTTGCTGAAGCGGTGATCTACATTGAACATGCGCGCAAAAGTTGCTGCCTTCACGGCAGTGCTTTTAGAAATTTTTTCTTCGAAACGATCACTGATTCTACCACAGTGAATCAAAATCGTTTAGGTCAATTTTTAGTTAAGAATTCGAAAATAATGGACATTCGGGCAGAATGATTGAGCTCCAATTCTAGGACGAAAGCGTAAACATATATGTATACAAATCTAAACCTTATTTGGTTAAATGTTACGAATCATGCAAAATAATGCAGCACAACAGAGAACCAATATCATGTACAGTGTTTATTCTTCCATTTCTGTTTAGATATCATAGCCCAGCCAACACCAGCTTTAACATTCAGAACCATTGGAGGCATATTGGACTTTTATATTTTTCTTGGTCCTACTCCTTCGGAAGTACTGAAGCAATATCAGGAGGTTATTGGAAAACCTAAAATGCCTCCTTATTGGAGCTTGGGTTTTCATTTGTGTCGATTTGGATACAATACTTTAAATGAGACTAAAAAAGTTCTCGAAAGGAATTTGAAAATCGGCATACCTGTGGTGAGTTCAAAAAAGTGGTTTTATAACGCAGATCGAGGAGATTATTTTTTTCTTGTGTACATGAAATTTGTTTGATACCTCTTAAAAATGAACTGATTTGAAGCCTACGTAATCTAACAGGCCAGAAGGACTCTACAAGGGAGGGACTCTTACAATAAACATAGATTTGCATACCTACATTACTATTTGACTGGAAAATGTCATGCAACGTTTACGTATTCAGTTTTTCGCTTTATTCCATTATTTTATTAGTGTTCGAATAAGCTGATGATTATGAAATGTCATTCTCACGAACTAAACTTGAATATAGCCTAGGGGGGAGGTGGGCAAGATGGCATACAATCTTTTGAAAGCTGATATCTTATGTATGAATGAACACTAGGAGATCACCATGTATTGGATCTGTAGCCAATAAGGTTTACTCTTTATTTTATATGGTAGAAATTAGTTTTAGAATTCAAACCAATGAAGAAATTGAAATATTCCAAAACATGCAGAAAACCAACTTGCCTCTATGTGACGGGCAAAATGGCATACTTTCGAATATGACACCTTTTGCAATAAAAAATCACAAATCCTCCAATAAAAACCAAAAATTTGAAAGATATTAAATTTTATTGAAAAACAAAGAATAAATACATATCCTTCTATCACGGATCTCGGGGAAATAATTAATATTTTTTGATTTTCTTTACAGCAATCTATGTGGCATGATCTGGACTATATGAAGAATGGTAACGATTTTACCTATGATACAGAAGCATTCGGCGGATTACCAGAATTTGTCGAAGAGTTGCATAAAGGAGGTAGAAATTATGTTTTATTATTTGATCCAGGTGTAAGTTCAGGGGAGCCCGCAGGAACTTATCCACCTTATGATGAAGGAATCAAGCAGGATATATTCATCAAGAACAGCTCAGGGCAGGTTCTCGTCGCTAAGGTATCTTATGAGTGAACTAAACTTTTCAGCAGGGCTGGGCAAAATACTTGCTTGGCTTGATTGAAATACGAATAACAAAATCTCTTTCTCGCAGGTATTTGAAATACAAAATATTTTCAAGCCGGGCATTTGAAATATAAAATACAAAATACAGTATTTTAACTATTTTCATTTGAAATACGAATCACAAAATATATTCAGGTGTTACGTAAAATGTAAAAAGAATACAACTAATTCAGCTCGGTCAATTAATAGGTAAAAGAAGAATTTTCTTTCAGAAACACAAGATTTTTTAATGTGGTATCAGACAAACAGCCTCTTGTTGGGGAATGAATGAAACCTGCTAAAGGAAATAATCTTTCTACAGGTCCTGATGAGCACAAAGTTGTGATATATTGTATGAACACATTTTTCATATTAGGATAGTATTCTAGGATGGCAACCTCTTTGCTCTTATCGTTTTTGGAAGCTGACTAAGGGCCGGTATTATAAAACTTAACTTTAACTTTAACTGGCAGTTTCGACAGTTATATCCTAACACAACTGTCAAAAATGTCAGTTAAAGTTAAGTTTTATAATACCGGCCCTTCCTTCCTTTCCAGGCATTGATTCATCTTTTTTTGTACTTTGCCTCTAAGGCATGAACAGCCAGATTTTGAATTCTCTGTCTCGTGTCTCTCATATGTTGTGATGCTTTCTGGCAACCAACGCATTTTATAGCTAACGGGTATTTCAACAAGAACTTTGTTTTTCAATGTGGTAACACCGGCACCACATGACAGTTTTGACATTTAGTTTTTTGACGTATTCGCAGTATATGCTTTGGCAATTGTTACAATGAATTCAATTTCGCTCGAAAATCGCATTAAAAAAATTCAAATCCACTATGAAAATGGTCGTTCTGTTAAAGTTACATTTCGTAAAATTCGTGATATTTTCGGACAACATAAACGTCCTTCTGAGACAGCTATCATGAATTTGCTCGCGAAATTTGAGTCGACAGGCTCGGTACAAAATGTGCCAACACCAACACGTGTTCGACCGGGTCGTTCAACAGAAAACATCGCTGCCGTGAGCCACAGTGTTGAAGAAGATCAAAAGTTATCAATTTCACGACGATCTCAACAATTGGGGTTATCCAAAAGCACAACATGGCGAATTTTGCGAAAAGATTTGGCTTTGAAGCCTTACAAGATTCAACTGGTGCAGGAATTGAAGCTAACCGACCATTCAAATCGCCGTAGATTCGCTCAGTTCATTCAGGAACAACCTGCTGATTTTTCTCAAAAAATCATTTTTTCAGACGAAGCACATTTTCATTTGTCAGGGTACGTAAACAAGCAAAATTGCCGCATTTGGGCTTCTGAAAATCCTAAAGCAATTATTGAGAAGCCTTTGCATGCTCAAAGTGTCACTGTGTGGTGTTCTATGTGGTCTGGAGCTATGATTGGGCCGTTTTTTTCTTCGAAGATGAGGCTGGAAATGCGGTAACAGTCAATGGATCACGCTATCGCGAGATGTTAACAACTGAATTTTGGCCTATTATTGATGACATCGATGTCACTGAAATGTGGTTTCAACAAGACGGTGTCACATGTCACACAGCCAATGAAACGATCAATTTATTGCAAACCAAATTTCCCGATCGCATAATTTCGCGAAATTCAGCTGTTAAGTGGCCGGCCAGATCGTGTGATTTAACACCACTGGATTATATTTTGTGGGGCTATGTTAAAGACAGAGTTTATACGGAGCCAATCGAAGCGATTGCAGCCTTAAAACTCAAATTTCGTGATGTCATTAACGAAATAGACCCTTCATCTTGCCAAAAAGTGATTAAAAATTTTGATGGAAGAATCAACGTCTGTTAGCGTGGTCGTGGTGGACATTTGTCAGATATCATTTTTCATTCATACTTGCCGAACTTTTCCCTTTGTAATACAATAAAAATTTTATTCATTTTCCACTAAATTCTTTGTTTTATTTTGTTTTAAAAAACAAAGTTCTTGTTGAAAAAACCTTTAGGATGATAACATGACGCCGAAATGGCTCCATTAAATTTGACTTCGTTTTTAAATCTCTTTCAGTCGTGATATAATAACTGTGAAATGTCTCATATTGGAATCCTTATGGACATTGAGTAGGCAGAAGTTTGCCGTAGTAACAATTGTTGCCCTGGAGATAATCCAAAGCCTGTACATTGTCATTATCATTGTTGGATTTGTTGTTACTATTATCGCTATTGTCCACTGTGAAATAATTTCCACTTGAGATTAGCGGATACGGCCCGGATTCAATCCTTCTCCATCGCTGCCGTCGTCCAGGACAGTTGAAGGAATTGGATCATCCATCGTTAAATTCTTACTAATAAATTCGTCAAATACACAGAACTCAAACATGAAAATACTCGTTTAAGAACAGACAACAAACCTTACGAGAAGTTCAAATCAAAAATACAGGAGTTAACCTGTCCCTATTACAAGTATTTCGGAAATGACCATTGCGCAGGACCTTTTCTTCCTTTCCATTTGCCGAAAATATAACGAATTACATGAAGCAGTGGAACGTCTCGCCATCTGAAGGAAGGTTCAGGAACTATTTTCTGTGGAGCGCTAAATGTATTGTTTCGAAAGTATTTCGAAGACAAAAGTATCGAAATACAAAATACTTCAGCGTCAGGTATTTGCATACAAATTACAAAACACATTTTCAAGGAGTAATTCAAATACAAAAACAAATTTGTATTTCAAAAATGTATTGTACTGCCACCCCTGCTTTTCAGTTTCGTATATTAAGCCATTGTATAAATATATACAATGACTAAGCGCACAAAGATTTGTCTCAGTTTAGTGATAGATAGAACACTTATGGACCCTTTTTGCGCGCATGTTCTAGGGTTCTATGGTTTTGTCCAAATGTCTGTAATTTTCGATGATTGGGCCGAAAATGGTCTCAAACGACTAGACTCACTGATGACGAATCCGGTGTGAAAATTGATTATGCCCGGCCGGCCGCCCGACGACACGATAACTGTCGAACGGAGTAAGCTAGCGACTTGAAACTTTCAGGGTAGGTCGCGCATTGGAATGCCGCAGTCAAGTTCGTTAATGGGCCAAATCGGTCGAACAGTTTCGGAGTTATAGCCACTAGAAATTTTGAAGTTATTTATTTTTTACTTCAGAAACTACTTGAGCGATTGGATTTAAACTTGGCAATTAGGTGGAGTATAATGACGCGCAACTTTGAGCCAAATTTTGTCAGGATCATACTGTCAGTAAATTCAAAAAAAAAATTTTTTTTAATTTTTCTCCAAAAAATTTTTTTTTTCGGAAACAGCTTCATATTTTACAGCAGTTTACCAAATTTCAGTTCGGAACGATCATAAGTTTTGGAGATGTTGGGAAAAAATATGTCAAATTTTGAGGTTTTCTTCTCGATATTATTGTTTTTTTCCGGTATAAACTTCGTAGCTAGTTTGAAGATGCTGGAATTATGCAGAATTTAGTGATGATCGTGTCATTCGAACAATTTGAAAAAAAAAATTCTGTGATTTTCTTATCATGCCATCCTCATTATATTTTGTATGAACCTTCGAACTGTAATTTTTCGATGAAGTACTGGATGTCAATTCCATCTGATCTGTATTTTTGGAAATATTGGGAAAATAAAATTTTGAATGGGTATATCTGCGGAATCATTGGGTGGATTTTACCCAATCGAATTCGGCCTTCGTAATTAAGGTCCAAACCTTCTCTACAAATATCGAGTTTCTGAGTAGTTTCATTCGGAAGTTATTGTGTTTACGCAGTCCCTCCTGAAAATTTCACATTTAACATCAACAAGTATGTCGATTTGATTGAACTAATAAAAAAAGCCGTCCTTCCGTTGTCCGGGGCTTTTCTCTGAAATTACTGAACCGAAATCCGTGAAACTTGGTAGAAAAGTCGTGTGTCACTCCAAGCTTTTCAGCAGGATCGGTGTACCCCAAGGTCTCCCAATTAGGGGTAAGGGGAAAAATTTTTTTCTCGAAAACCACCGAATTTTCGTGAAACTCTCAACGTTGATTACTGTTGCATTACTCAGCCTAAAAAATTTCACCCGAATGATTTCCGACCAGTGGTCCCTGAGTAAAGAAAAACGCTGCGAATATTGGGGTGAAAAACCAATGAGATACTCATAGGGTCATAGGGTTGATACAAATTGATTAGAACCAACTGTATAAAATGTCCCCTTTCTCTTCTGATTCTGCATGGAGGCTGAGATATTGAAGTTGTCACTTGTACATCCTGTTGCCTTAAAATGAATTGACTTTATGAACTATATGCAGGTATGGAACCCAGTTTCTACAGCGTTCCCAGACTTCACTAACCCTAAAACATTCGACTATTGGAAATTGATGATGAAAAACTTTCACGATGTCATTGCATTTGATGGAGCTTGGTTAGATATGAACGAACCATCAAACTTCTACGTAGGATCTGCTGATGGTTGTCCTCAAAGCGATCTTGAAACTCCTCCATACCTTCCTGCGGTTGTAGAAGGATCACTCATCTCAAAAACCTTATGTATGACCGCAAAACAGTATGCTGGATTACATTATGATCTTCATAGTTTATTCGGCATAAGTGAAAGTAACATCACAAGCAAGTAAGTATAGTTATTCGATACTCACAGAAAACCATGTTCACTCTGTCTACTATGCAGTTCATAGGAAAGATTCAGAAGCTATCACTCTATGAACTCTGGCTTCATTTGCTGCGTTTGTTTCATGATGTAAGAAACATGGTGTGCTCATCTGAAAAATGTGTGACGTCAGCAAGATCAAAATACAAAGAGTTGTATATTTTGTGATCGTATTTACTCATGATGACGTCTTTTTTTCCATTCAAATTCAAGGAAATAGTTGAGTTCCGATATTCCTGGCCAGTATTTGTCAGTAACTTTTGACAGTCGATTTTACTGGCACTGCTTCGGTAATTCTTCGTATCAGTACGAAGTGTTTCGAAATTACTGATACTGGCCAGTACTGATTGGGAATATTGGAACACAACAAATATATATTCTGTGCTGCTATGAAATTGAATGAAAAAAGTGACGTCATCATTGGTAAATACGATCACATGATGAGCATCATGACTCAGACCATGATGTAAAGAACATGGTGTGCTCATCTGAAAAATGAGTGAAGTAAGCAAGATTGAAATACAAAGAGATTGTTTTTTGTATTTTAATCTTGCTGACGTCACTCATTTTTCAGATGAGAATTGAATTTGCATGTTAATTCAAAGCACAAAATATACAACTCTTTGTATTTTAATCTTGCTGACGTCGCTCATTTTTCAGATGAGCACACCCGAGGCCTACGTGAATTAATTAGTAAACCGAAAAAAATTCCCAAATTAACTGATGATGCATTTTCCTTCAATTTTTCCAAATCAACCTAGTTACATGTCTTCTACCATTGTTTAGTTAAACAATGCCTCTACAAATACCTCCAAAAGAACTGATTCTGAACATCGAAGACAAAAATTTCTTATTCACCATGACAAAATTCATATCTATTGACACAATCAGGCTCAGATTAAATCGATTTCACACTTTTATGCCAATTTCAAAGACACGGTTTTTCCAACTTCTCCTTCAAACTTCAAGAAAATGATTTATTATAGTTTATAAAATAAATTTTTCCAGGAAAAGGTATCAAAAATATCGTCGGGGTTCAATAATTTCACCAATTTGAGAATGAAAGATTTTGAAGAAGTCAATATACCCATTTCCAAATTCGATTTACAGATGTTCGAAATTCGGAAACTCAATATAATGAATAGGATCAATTTAACTTCAGATTCGTCTGCTGCTACCAGCAGTTCCCTCAAAAGTTTTATAAGTAATCACTGAAAAAAAAACTAATACGGATGACATTGGCACCTCTCTAATGATTAAAGAAAACTACAATTTTTTGTTCAACAAATGAAATAAGCAGTTTCCCTGAACCCCATTTGGCCACGCGTGCTAAGTATATGGGTTCCAACGTTGTCATTCACAATGAAAATCGTGCCAGCACGCAAGTTTAGGTCGGCAAATTTTCATGCAAGCTAGCAATTCAACTTCGAGGTACACTTCGTGTCGGCTATCTCACATGCGCAATTGTTCGGTAGTGGAGGGTTTGATATGTTTTTTCGGAATTTTGCACGTATTTCGCTTATATTTGCGACAATTATTAACAACTGAATACAGAAAAAAGGATGAGGGCTATGAAACTCTCTAAATACTCGTATATTCAGATCTTATCATGATGTAACAAATATGGTGTGCTCATCTGAGTGACGTCAGCTAGCATAAAATACAAAGAGTTGTATATTCTGTGCTTTGAATTAACATGCAAATTCAAAGCACAGAATATACAACTCTTTGTATTTTAATCTTGCTGACATCACTCATTTTTCAAATGAACACACCATGTTTCTTGCATCATGGATCTAATCTAAAAATATAAACCATAGAATTGTCGGAAAGTTCGGATTGAATGAGAAATTTCGTGCCGACTTGCTTGCTGAAGTTGCACTTCGCCCGCGAATTTTTTCTGAATACAGCTTAACGCATCACCAAGTTAGGTCGAGATAAGAAATGAGCTGGTACAATACAAGGTTCGTAAAACATCATAAACATCTCAAGGTCAGGCACCCATTTACGATCAGCTTGCTGCAACGATGCCGATGGCAGAAATTAATATACGAATGCATGAATTTCGGGAAAAAAGAATTATGGCCTCCAAGTGTTTCCTGGATATATTCGAGGTGCCTTATGCCCTCAAGTTAATTTGTCTACGACAAATTGCATTAGACGTTACCTAGTCATTCATAATCAAAAGCATCTTAAAAATACTAGAAATCAACTAGGTATACCGGGTGTCCCACGAATTCCGTTCGTTAGAATATTTTTGGGAAGTATTCGAAATTCACGTTTGCAATTTCGGACTTAGGGCCGGTATTATAAAACTTAACTGGAAGTTATCTTTAACTTTGACTGACAATTTGACAGATATGTCCTAACATAACTGTCAAAACTGTCAGTTAAAGTTAAAGATAACTTCTAGTTAAGTTTTATAATACCGGCCCTTAAGCTTTCACTATAGAGATTACTGAATCTAAATATTTTGAGATTCGTGGGTTTCCGGTTTCACCGGAAGTGAAACTAACTTTCGTTTTTTAAATGGGAAGCCCCGATTTTAACGCGCTTGTTCTGGGGAACAGTGCGTTATCATTTCGTCACAATGTCTGTAATTTTCGAATTTTGAGCCGAAATTGGTCTCAAACGACTAGGTTGGACTCACTGATAAAGAATCCGTGGTCAAAATTGATTATGTCCGTCCGTCCGGCCGTGTGCGCTGTAACTCTCGAAAGGAAAGACCTAGAGTCCTGAAATTTTCAGGTTTTTCATAATGAAATTATAATTAAATTCTGATGTGAATGTGAAATTTCGATTTTTCAATAACTCGAAAAATATTTATCTGATCGAAATGAAACTTGGTTGGAAGATGAACAGTGTCAATAAGAAGAATTATCGATAGAAAAATTCGAAAAAAAATTTTTTTTTTTGCAAATTTTTATATTTCATTAAAATTTCACCATTTCGCAATATGAACAAGCGCGTAAAACCTGCTGACTTCACGTCAGTTCTTTTCTAGATTTTTTTTAAACGTGAGATTCCAATGAATAAATTCGAAAATTGTGCTCTGCTGAAACATGTATATATTCCAGGTTTTTCACTGGAAAGATGCCTTTCTAAGTCTTCCGCGGAAAGTGAGAAAAATGCTTTTGTCGCAATACTCAGAATTGATACAGGAGGACACAAATGCGTTGTCAAAGTTGGCAATCTCAAAAACGTGAAAACTCAATTTTTTCAAATGAGAACCACATATTTTCATGTCCATTTTGGAATCTACGTTGAAAAATAATATAAGTGTGGAAGTAACACCAGTGCCCTAAAATTCATATTTTTTGAGAGATGCAGTCACGCTGTTGGGACACGGGAATTTCGAAATTATCGTCGTTTCGAATCTTCCTGCCTTCGGGTAATTGTTTGGACTGTATCGAAAATAAACTACACCTTGCTCATAAATATGCTTTATTACAAAGCTCAACACAACATCACAATTGCTTCTCAAAATCGACTATTTACAGATAGAGTAATTGAAGTACGTTCGTCTCGGCTTTCTTGGCGAGAATGAGTACCAAATGAAAAACGCTGCAAATTTTACACAAGGGTTTATTATTTGCTCAGTTATATAACCCAATTTACCATTGATATCTTAAAAAACTTATATATTATGCATAACTCATTGGTTTTTCACAACACAGAAACCAATTCCATGAAATGATTCATGTGAACATTGGAATCTCAATAAATACACTTGTATAATTGAATAACATTTCCACATGCAGAACACTAACCGAGTAGCAAAATTTAAAATATTTTGAATGAGAAGAGACGTTCAACAGTCGTTTCACCTCTTTGAAAATCTATTTTCTACAATTATTAAATTTTGTGTCGGTATTCTACAACTGAAAATGAACCTCAATAAGGGAACTAACCTCAATATTCAAAATGGTCACGAAATTTTTTGCCAATATCTGCACAAATAAATATCGGTCGAAACACTGTTTCTAAATGTTGACTCTGAAACCTGTACCAAATTTTATTGAACTTTGATGAATATGTATTCGAAAAAAAAATGTTTAAAAAAAAATTCGATTTTTCCAATACAATTCTCACGAGTGTCTATATTTCACAATTAGTCATGATGTTTCAAACCGAACGCGTTCGTATTTCTTGACACTGAGGAAATAAACTCAATCTTTCAAACTAACACCAATACGTAAAACAAAATTCAAGACTTTCCGCTAATATCAAATATGAAGATGTGCTTTCTTCTAGGATTCAACTTTGTTCTGAAAAATATTAATGAAATGAAAAAAAACTCAACCTTCCTGTGCAATTGATCGGAAAAAAATTTTTTCCACAGCAGATATCCGATTCACTTGATTCACAAAGTATCCACCACACAAACTGAAAAACTAAAGTTATTTTCAATAACATTTCTGAAACAATTAAATATATCGTGAACCTCATCAGGTTGAATTCAAAAGAATAATTCTAGATTATAAATTTCGTTCGTTGTTATCGTTATCGGATTCACTCAACTAAGAGGGTGTCAAATCCGAAAGTCTGTTCGATGTAAAGACGTGAAATTCAAACAAGTAGTTTGCCGACAACCAGATGATGATACATGTGGTATATTTTTGTCTACGCTATATTCCTTGTCTTAGGTCACGACTCGGCACAGACCCTATTCAGAACAGGTAGATATAGGTCTTCGGCTCCTAACTTTAGTCTAAGGCTCTAACCCTCAGTATAAGATTCTCGACAATCGACAATTGTGATGATGAGATTTGCGGTTTGTTATTGATTTTTTTGCATATTATATCCTCCAATTTGATTTATCATATAAATGCTCATTATTTTTTATATTCACGCTTATTTCAAACTGTCAGTACGAAAGATTTTGGATTTCGATTGAAACCAGTAACGGATATCCACAGGTTGACGATAATCGTATACTACGCAAACCGAAATTGATGGAAACCTCCGATCAACCAAATTTTTGGGAAATCTGCATTATTTTAAATTACGCTACTTAATTCGCGTTCTGCATGTAAAAGTGTTCTTCAGTTATGAAAGAGTATTTATTGAGATTTCAATGTTTCAAATGAATTTTTTCATGGAATTGATTTTTGTGTTCTGAAAAACCAATGATTAATGAATGAAATAAAAGTTTTATTCAAGATATGAATGAGCTTCATGAAGAAATTTAATCTTTAAATCCCGTAATCCGCAGGGTGATTTCTATAAATAATAATTCGATCCGATTTTCAGTAGTTATGTTTAAGATATTGGGAGAGAAAACCCAAAAATCGATGAAGCATTTGCAAATTGTGTTTATAAAATAACATTAACATATAACGCATCCATTAAAAATTTCTCGATATGTGTTGAAAATTTGGTAATCAATATTTTCATCAACTTTTAGATGTATGAGTCTGGATGAAAAGTAAACCGATTATTGGAAATTTGCAGCGTTTTTCTTTATAACTCAGGAACCACTGGTCGGAAATCATCCGGGGTGTTGGGTTAGTTTTGCAACAGTAGTCAACATTCAGAGTTTCATGAAAATTCGGTGGTAAATTTTCGAGAAATAATTTTCCCCCACCCTCCCATTTTGAGCCCTTAGGGTACACCGATTCTGCTGAAAAGCTAGGAGGATTAATCCCGAGCGACACACGATTTTTCTACCAAGTTTCACTGGTTTCGGTTCAGTACTTCCGGAGAAAAGCCCCGGACAACGGACGGCGGACAGACGGATTTTTTTTTATTAGTTTATTCAAATCTACATACTCCAAAACGTTAACTGTGAAATTTTCAGGGGGGGTTGAAAATTTTTTTTTTTTGGTCTATGGGGCTCTATGCCGTGACTCGTGCGGCTCGGCGTTGCCAGTTCAGGCAAAAGAGTTAGTGATATCCGACAATTACATTTCTGATATCAATCTTCTAAACAATTTAAGCAAAACTAAAATTCAGAATTGCTAGGAATACAATCTAAAATGAATGTTCAATATGTCCTCCATTCGCTTCGAGGCAATAATTTTTTTTCTGAGAAGTATAAAATTCGAAATGTGATCGGTTCTAATTTGAAAAACCGAGTTTTCAAGTTTTCGAAATCACTATCTTTGTCAACGATTTTGTGACCTGCTATATCATGAGTTTCATTTCTGACTATTGCGACAGAAACGATATTTTTAGTGCTCGCGGAAGCCCCAAAAAGGCATTTTTCTAATGGAAAGCCTGGAAGATATACATGTTTCTGCAGAGCGCCAATTTCAATATTTTCATTGGAATTTCTGGTTGAAGGAGAATATTCTGACAGAAATTCAAAAATTTCACATTAGGACAACTCCGAATCTTTTTTCAGTATAAAATATGAAGCTTTACATTTTTTAACGAAAGTTGGTATCACTTCCGGTTAAACCGGAAGTCCCACGAATCTCAAAAAACTCACATCATCTTTACAGTAAAAGCTTAGGTCCGAAATTGCAATAGTGAATTTTGATTCCTTCCCGAAATATTCTAACAAACGGTATTCACATCCGGTATGTGAATGTCCAGAAGAAGAAATCGAAAATGTTTTTTCAAAATCTTCACGTCGTGCTTTCTAGGTTTTATTCATTAGCTTGCATGGAAGCCGCATAGGTGTGTGGGTAGTTTTTCAAACAATTCGACATATTCAACTATTCTCAACTCCCAAAATGAACCCCGTAGGAAAACGTTCCAGGCTTTTTCGCCATTTCGCAACATAACGAAATCGAATCTATAAGAGTACATTCGATTGACCTTCCATAGGTGAATCTCGTTCTATCTGTGAATTTTCGGAGCTTTTTCATAGGAATAGTAAAGGTGGGAATTAATCTGAGCAAATGTGCGCGCACGCTGTTCGCGCAATGATTGGTAACGTGCGTGATAGATGCATAGAATATATCAGGTGTCGACACTTTCCTACTATTGGCGAATGAAGATAAGCGCTACTCCCTCTGGTGGCTATCCGAGTAACCCGAGGTACAAGCATTACAATTGACAAGTTAAAAGGAATGTTGAGAAAATGAGAAAGTTTATGCATTTTTCTTGGCATTTGTGTGACTTCACAAGTGCTTCTACTGAGGAAAAGCAAACTCAAATGTCACTTCCCGTAGATTTCCACAGCCCGGTGAAAAATTTCGAGTTCGAGTGAAAGAAACTTCCTTTAACAAGTCGGGCCTGAAAGTGTTGAAGAATCGATAAAAACCAACCAACAAACAAGATTTATGAGAGTCTGTTACCTGCATTTTACCGATGATGATCATTTTTATAGAGGTAAGCACGAATTGCTCATGAAATATAAGGTCACATTCATGAAGACAATTTTTTTCCAGGCCCCTAATCCAAGCAGAAAAAACCTTAGAGGAATGCTGTGCCTTCCAGAAATCTGCCTGTTGAACTGATCATTAAAGAACAACGTAAATGTTTTAGTGATAGAACTGACTCTTGAAAAAAAAAAAGTCTCAACAAGGAAATATCTGGTGATGAATACTCTTCGCTCAAAGTGCTTCTGCCGATGAAATCAAAGTTGTTCCAGACAAGTAGCATCAGTTTTATGTGAATGTATTCATTTTATTCACAATATATTGAGTGTTTAGTCCTTCGCTATAAAAATAGTATAGTTATGAGTATTTGTCTATTATTCCAAAGAGTATGTTTCACAATACTATCTGTTTCTCAACTTTCAAGACAGCCTAAGAAATCACCTAAATTCAATCTTGCCATTTGGATCTGAAAATAAATAATTTTAAAATACTGTCTAACCTTTGAGATATCCCCGTAATTTTAGAGTTGCTACACTCAATAAGACTGAAGAATGCTACATACCTACTTTATAAGAATGGAATATGTACTCCCAGTAATACTCGCGTCAACTATAAAAGTCTAAAAAGTCTTCGAATAAATCGTGAAATCAAAAATTATCGAACCAAATACATACAAACAGTACAAAATTGACTTTCAAAATAAAATCTATGTCTGTATCTAAGGTTCTAAAACTGGCCACCGTGGCGCTGCAATCTTAAATTCAGACTCCAATTACCCACTAAAATTTTGGGTCCAAAATGCGGTTCTAGAATTGTCAAATCTTGGGCCACTTGGCTCTGTGAACGATGATGGCGCTTACGTCGCATTGGCAAGTGCATACATTTCATACCGCTGAATAATCTACTCATAAATAATATGAAATTTGTGTAATGGAATAAGGAGCAATATGAGGTTTATTGTGAGAATACTTTCATGGATGGATACAAGAAGTTATTTCGAAGCCAAAACAACGGTGAAAACGAAACGGGAGATTGATTTTACTAATGGATTCTATTGGATATAGTTTGGATCTCCTTTAAATTTTGTATGTTCCTATTAATACATAGTCAATTCAAAAGTTATGAATTATGTTAAATACCTACTTATGCAAATATTTAGAGGAAACATTCATGTTTATTATTATTGCAATTGATATATGAATTCGTACTTTACTGTTCATGTTTATACGAGTTTATCCGACGAATTTCAAACCAGACAAATTAATTGTAGTATCATTTGTTCCAAACGATTTCTTGAGGTATTTTTGTAAACACAACTCTGGAATACTTCCTTTCCATGAACTGAATATTGGGATAATAAATACCTCTTGTAATAAGCAGTTATTCAAAAATATCAAGTTACAGACTTGTGTATTCAGAGACGAAGGATATTACCCCCATTCTGACTGTATGAAATGAATAATCATAATTTAAATTCGTCAAAATGAATTTATTATCTGAAATTCTTGAAAATAATGTATGGTCCAACTTGGAACATCCGAATAAAAATTTAATTTGACTAGTTTTGATATGACAGGTCGGTAACTTCCGTAAATATTTCAGATTTTATATGGCAGATTTTCCTATGCCGCATGTATCGGCAAGAACTCAAGTAGGCCAACAAAGCCGTATTTTGACAGCGTTTGGACCTAATTTCGGACCCAAAATATGTCAAAGAATGTCCGCACTTTATGTATTCTCTGCATCTATCGTGCGTGAATGCTCTGCCATGTGTGTCTCCCTGTGAATATGCTCAATGTGGACGTATGCCAACATGACAAATAATTACATTTCTGCCGCACAGCCATTCGTCTTCGTTCAGGAGTGCAATTTTTCAATATGATTCGGTCCAAAGATCTAATTCAAGGAATTATTCCTTGTTATAAGACTCCCATATGTTACAATCCAAACATTTCTCATTGAATCGTTAAGTATTATGGTAAATTCACTATTCAACAACTATGTTGTCACAAGTCCGCTTTCAGAACTAAGGAGCTGATATCAGGAGATACTGATGGGTCCCTATTCTTGAATCGGGGATGGGAGAAAATAGGCGTGTCGCCGCTGTTGTCGAGGAAACTCGGTGCATTTTTGATGGAGAATAGAGAACGTTCATACCATCACATTCAAGAATAGGGTCCCTGAGGTGGTGTCTTGTTCAACATTCCCATTATCATTTAGGAATCTCTTGAAATTGGAAACGAAGAATTGCATCCAGCTGGTTATCCATGCATTATTAATCGATATTATTCTTGTTCTGTATTCGCGCTCATCATCTTCTAATTTTCAAAATTTCTTCGATAATTCGCATTCCAAAAATGAATGTTAGTAAATTTCTTTATAGAAAATATTCGTAATTTTTCAGAGTACTATCAGAAATTATTGGCGGGCGGGCTTTAATACTTTCGAGATCAACATTTTCTGGAAGTGGACAATATGCAGCCCATTGGGGTGGAGATATTATTTCGACATGGGAAGCACTACGATATAGTATTCCACGTAAGTACCAATAACTTCTTCTTGCACATTCAGTTACTGTTAGTCGATGAACGGTGAACGAGTTGTACGAAAATCTTATGGAACTTCTCATTCATGATATGATCGTTCTGAAATTCGAAGGGGCACAACCGACATCTTGAAAATTGGCGAATTTTACTAGCATTATCATATACAGGGTGTTTCATCATGAACTGGTAAAACATATATAGCCGTATGAATGACATTGAGAAAGTAATTTTTGCCTTATGACATATACCCCGTTTTCGAAGCATAAGCGAGATACAGGGTGGTGTTAAATGTCAACTTTGAGCAATATTCCGATAACTTCTCTATCTTAGTAATTTTTGGTGGTCAATTCAATTGTTGTGTAGAATTCGAGAAAAATATTTCAGAATGGCGGAAAACCTACAAAGTTGGAAATTTTTGTTTTCGATTGCCAAATTGGATAGCGTTATTTCAATGTACTCAACTTTCTAAGATTTTCCGTGAAAAAATTTTTTCAAAATTCAAACTCAACTTTTTTTTTTACATGTGTCTACAGTGAAAAAAAAATTCCACCCAAAATTGTTGAAATCTTTTGAGGTTGTACTTTTCTTCATTCTGAACACTGCTGTGAAAACAGAATGAAAAAATATCCATTGGTTTTCGTTTTATAGCCTTCCAAACATCCCACTAGGAGTACTTAAATAATTTTTATTCGTGAAACTGGTGGCCCTACGGATGCCAAAATTGTGGTAATAGGTCCCCAGAATGACCGGATAGAAATATGAATTTATCAAAACAAACATTTTTTTTAAATAAAACTTCAATGGGATCCGAACTCGCTTCACTTAGGGTCGCGTATAAATTGGATTTATTCTGATTATAATGACGTCCGTTACCAAGCAACGGTAGTTGACCCTATTTTCCAAATGCGAGGAGAGTTCGATTTCTACCAGTTTTTCTGAAAATTATTTCCAAAAATTTATATTTCTATGCGGGTCATTCTGGAGACCAAATTCTGCTAATGAGCAGAATTTTTGCCTCCGTAGGGCCACCAGTCTCCCGAATAAAAATTATTTAAGTACTCCGAGTGGAATGTTTGGAAGGCTATAAAACGAAAACCAATGGATATTTTTTCATTCTGTTTTCACACTAGTGTTCAGAATGAAGAAAAGTTCAACCTCAAAAGATTTCAACAATTTTGGGTGACTTTTTTTTCACTGTAGACATGTAGAAAAAAAGTTGAGTTTGAATTTTGGAAAAATTTTTTCACGGAAAATCTTAGGAAATTGAGTACATTGAAATAATGCTATACAATTTGGCAATCGAAAACAAAAAATTCCAACTTTTAAGGTTTTCCGCCATTTTGAAATATTTTTTCTCGAATTCTACACAACAATTGAATTGACCACCAAAAAATACTAAGATGTGATCAAAAACCGTTATTTAAAAGGTCACGCATAACTCACCACAGTTATCGGAATAATTCTCAAAGTTGACATTAAACACACTGTATCTCGCTTATGCTTCGAAAACGGGGTATATGTCATAAGGCAAAAATGACTTTCCCAATGTCATCTATACGGCTATATATGTTTGGCCAGTTTATGATGAAACACCCTGTATTCTCTCCCATTTTTGAGCGTATATTCTGGGGAATAGCGTGCTATAGTTTTGTCCAAACGTCCGTGAATTTCGAATTTTTTCCCGAAAGTTGTAAAAATCGATTATGTCTTTTGCCACGATTTTTCTTGCACAAAAAATAATAATTATTATCAACATATTAATATGAATTATTCCTCTATCCGATTACTGTTATATCGAAGAGTATGCAAAATTCCATAAGCCTAGTCGCAGTGTGAATAGAATAGAAGGCTCACCTCTCGCAAGAGACTAAAACAAATAGTGTTACTTCTGCAAAGTTGGTCAATGTTGAGAAGAAACCTGTTTTAATGAGTTATGAAAACGGTGAGAATTAAAATTTTCAGAATTCGAATCGATGTGAAAAACAAAAAGGAAAGTTAACTAATTACTAATTTTCGCATTTTGAGCCGAAATTGGTCTCAAACGACTAGGTTGGACTCACTGATGAAGAATCGGTGGTCAAAATTGATTCTGTCCGGTCAGCCGTCCGTTTCTGCGATAACTTTCGAAAGAAGGGACCTAGAATCTTGAAATTCTCAGGTTAGGTTTTGAACAGGAATATCTCGGTCAAGTTCGTTAATGGGCGAAATCTTCCGAATGGTTTTCTTGTTACAGCCATTTGAAAATTTGGTTTTGCAATAACTCAAAAAATATTTATCTGGTCGAAATGGGACTTGGTTGGTAGATGAACAGTAGCTATATGAAGAATTATCCATACAAAAATAAAAAAAATTTTTTTCGAAAATTTTCACATTTCATTTAAATCTCACTGAAATCTGGAAACCGCCACTTTATAATCGAGTACTCCATTTCAGCCCCATTAGATTTCCTGAGGAACAAATCAATAGAAGAATTCAGGAAATTTATTTTAGAAATTCATATATTTCAAAAAGCATATCTCCGATTCCGTTGAAATTTTACTTTAACCGACAGCGAAAACTCGAAGACTCGGTTTCAGTCTGAACAAATATGTTTTCTTTGAATTTTCCGAAACAGAAGATTTATAGAATATTCCTTCGCATCGACCGTTCCCGACATCTACTGGGGAATACTCGAAGCATTTACTGGATCCTTCAATGACATTATGCGGGACAGCGGCGTCTGTTCACCCCCTAAGCTTCATGAGGTGACTCCCTGGAAGCTTTATCGGTACTTCCTCGTAGCGCATGAGCAATTTAACAACATTGTTTCAAATTTCAGCTTGATCGGATATTCGTCTTGGGAGATTTTTTTTTATTATTTTAAGATTTTTGTGCTTCGACCACTTAGGGTCATTAGCACAATAAACTATTGTTTCTGTTGTATATAAAGGTACATTTCAGCTTTAAACTTCGAAACAATCAACTTTGGAACGAAATGTTAAAAAGAAAATAATTACTTCATTTTATATATGATCATAGATATCAATTTCCTTGAGGAAGTTAAGTGTTTTTTCAAGTTCTTCAATATCATTACCTAGCGCAACATCGATTTGTTCACTAACTCCGCACTCATCACGTTTTGTGGAGAATTTCGTGCACTCACATAGAATGTGTTTAACTGTCAATCGCGTTACACTGTGGAGGATCCCCTCTAGAGAGGGTCTTGGGAGATATTGAAGTCAGTATTTAACAACTCTTCAACTCGATCAGATATTCATTTTATTTCCTGAAACATATTGAGCAAAAAGTTATGTTCTTTCATTTCGCGCTTGTTCTAGGGAACAAAAGAGTTATCGTTTTGCCCTATGTCTGTGATTCACAAGTTTTGAGCCAAAAATGGTCTTTAAGGCAATGAAAATTGGCACAGATTTTGAAGTCGAAATATAACAATAGTGCTCTAAATTTCAGTTTCAGCGAATATTTATTGAAAAAAAATATGTTTTGAGACGATTTCCTCAATTTCTCGAAATGAAGTGCGGTTGTCAGAATTATATAGTAATGCCGACACACAACTTTCGGGTTTTATATCGAAAAAATTGTTTTTTCGAAAACTATTCACAACCTTACCATGGAGTTTGGCACAGACCTGGAGGTCACTATTCAACAACAGTACTTATATCAAATTTCGGAATTTGATCGCTGATTTCATCGCTATCATTGTTAATTATTTCCGAAATAACTCAAAAAATACCGATATATCAGATCATCTATTGCAAGAGTATGTATATCTGCGGGATCACAGGATGGATTCCAAGAATTTGGCGTTTGTAATTAAACTCCAAACCTGCTCTACAATTATTGAGTCTCTTAGCCGATTCTCTCGGTACTTATTGTGTTTACGATCATCGGTTAGACTGGACGGAAAGAGATTAATTATGGCAGGCGTATATTTTCATGAAACTGAACAAGCGCGAAAAAAGCTGCTGACTTCACGTCAGTGCTTTTCTAGGTTTTATTTGACGACATTCCGCTCAGAATCCGAAGTATAATTCGAATATGCAAAAATAGGCATCAGTCCAGACGATTAAATCGAATTCCAGTAAAACCGTAAGTCAATGAGACAACTCAGTCGATGGAAAACGATCAATGTCCGATATAAGGGGAACAGGGGGTAATGGGAGCCTGAGGGTAATAGGAGCGGGGCGCCTCGAGACAAAACCACAGAATAGAGAAGTATTACAGAAACGACACTCTTTGACATTTCCATTGTTATCGATGTACCCAAAATCCGTGACCTTGAACACTAACCAAATGGCTAGTAGGCGGCGAATTTGAAATTACATATGGATATTTATGTATGTTATATGTGTTATTACTGTCCGATATTTTAGACATAACTGCGTTGAATAATTTTATGGATGCAGTTGTTTTATTTCTACGTTTTTTCGGCGAAAATTTGTTGAATTGATATAGTTAATGGGCTACGTGTAGCCTTGATTACCTTGTGTTTGATAGTTTCTGTCTTTACTTGGTAGAAACTCATTTCAATAAAAAATAGTTTCCACAAAATATTTCGTGGATACTAAATACTGTCTCCTTATTTTTAATTTCATTACCTTATTTGAATTATCTTTCGTGAAATACATCATCGCCTTATTGTATTGTACAATATTCTTTTTTAAATCGTACTAATAAGGCAAACGCTGACTCAGTATATTATTTGAAATGAAGAAGCCTTCAATCATTTCATAGAAAAAATATCTTGATTGAACGACATGCTTTCGGGACAGGAGGTGAATATTTTAATTCAGGACAAATGCAACCTAATTCATCTGGTGATTTTCCATTTCTCTATTAATCAAATGAACTTTATAACTATTCTCACCGTATATTATTCATTAATTTCAACGTACTATGCCATTCTTTATTCAAAAGAGATAATTTATAAACTACGCAAAACAAAGTCCTAATAAATTTTAATTCCACTTTAGTAATGTTCAATTAATCGTTGTGAATGAAAGCGTGCAGAAGTCTTCGAGGAACCCAGCATCTTCCAGAAAATTAACACTACCTTTTTATTTCTTATATTTATTTCAACAAATAAAACCACTCAAATCATATACTCCAACATACATATATTATCATAGTGTGCATATAACAATTTATTTGATGAAATTTTAGGACAATGAAATGTTCAATTAGTTTGATGAAAATTATGAAAACGTTAACCTGGTTCAAACAGGAGTTCTTTGGCGATTCTTTCAAGGCTCTTCACAGAAGATAAATAGAAGAGTTTCTCAAAAAATTTATAAGCGCTTGGTCCCAGGAAATACAGAGATAAAGCGAATTCCTTCATATTCTGCATTATATCTCCAACCCTTCGCTTTATGCAGGTTCAACTCTGCTTGCATGCTCACAAAATCTGATAATTCCTGAGGCAGAAACCTAAGGTAGATTTCGTGGAATTGATCCAAAGTCATTAGTAGCCCCTCCTCTCTTCCTTCAGATGTTTTCCTCATTTTTCTTTTGAGGGCTCTCACTTTTTCTTTAAGTTTTTGCTTCCTTGCGCTGTATGAACTCAAAGACGCAGCAATTTGTGTTCCTACTGATGAGGCTATTTCCTCACCAATTGATGGTCCGTCATCAATTGATGATCTGTCTTCGATTGAGGCTAGGGTACTGTAAATACCTGAAAAACAACCAAATATAATGTTCAAGGCACTATTCTGGAAATCTCATCAAGGGTTGTTACGAATATATGTAATTCAAACCTAAAATTAGAAGCTCTATATGACAAATTACAAATTAAAGCATCTGAAACAATGCTTTCATACCTACTTGATATTGCCGGAGGAGTCGCACAAACTATACTGGTTCCCTCGTGGTGGCACTACATCAACATCAATGACCATATCTGAAAGGATAAAATTGGTTTTAAGTGATATATTTTATATACACTCTGAAGTTTTCCATTCGTTAATGTGAGTATAGCAAGGGATATTCCCTAATCTCCAGATCACATATTTGATCTTTGAAATAATTACAATTTTTCCTACGGCCGGTTTCCCAAAACTTTGATTGCCAGATCAAGGGCTTGATTGTCAGTCAGCAGTGAATTCTGTGCTTGATTCCACTTCATTTTCAATCCAACCATCGAATGCAAACCTTAATCAATGAGTTGATCAGACGTCAAAGGTTTTGTGAAACCGACAGAGCTACAAAATAAATAAATATAATTTCTATTCTAATGGGTATAAGGAATATGAATAAGAAAATCTCGAATGTCATGAAACCTGTGTGAATAAGAGTTTTCCTACGACATTCGGTCTCGGCATATTCCTCCTGTACATCAACTCGAAATGTACAGCACAAATCCTATATGCTTTCAACTGGGAGAGGGTTTTTCCAAATAGATCTTCCCGAACACATACTGTTAACCAATGGTTTATTCTGGAAAAATAATAGTCATAAGATTTCGACATCTTCCCTAGTATCGAATTATTCCTACCTTCCAGATTCTTTTGGTGAATCGAATAACGTGCAATTACCGTCTCTTGTAGGCTTAGACATCCATCTTTTTTATTCCCACTCATGGTAAATGTAAATAATAAAATAATATTCAAAACGAATCAAGAAGTTGAAGTTATTTAAGCGTAAACATAAACACTTTGTAACTAACAAAAAAATGGCGGATTGAAGCATGCGCATGAAAATTTGGGACTTTGGAAAGGGAGAGTGTCGCTTCTGTAATACCCAATGAACTCTATATTATATACCTGGAAGGGACCCGTTTTGAGCGACAAGTGAAGCCAATTCGTTGCTTATGCAACCCGCGAAGTGGACGGGTATCTATCTCTTTCTTTCTCATTGCAGTAAAGGGAACTCTGTCGCATTTATTCTAAATATTTTTAATTTTTCGTTTCAAATTAGAAGAACCTGAATTTTTTCTGACTAATTCGTGAATAAGGCAGGATTGAAGAAGATCGCACATGTTCAAGTGAAATTTCAACTTAGTGAGCGGTTTTTCTGGGGAACAGCGCGTTATCATCCTTCGTAAATTTGCGTGTTTTTGCCGAAAATGGTTTCAAGCGACCAGGTTGGACTCATGATGCAGAGTTCAATGTCAAATTGAATTCTATTCAGCCGCCCGTTGCCACGATAACTTACTACCGAGAAAAGCTATAGCGACTTAAAAAATTCGAAATAAGTTCGTTAATGGGCAAAATTTACCTTACAATTTCGAAGTTATATCCATTTCAAATATATTATTTTATTTCCTCTATATCCCAAGAAGTACTGATGCGATCAGATTGAAACTTGCTAACTGATTGCATGAAGAATCGTTAAAAAAATATTTTTTCCGGAAACTATCAATGAGATTTTAATGAAACTTGGCGCAGACCTTGAAGTCGAATCTGAACACCGATGTTCGAAATTTCAGCTCGATTCGACACACATTTCCAAAAATATCGGAAAAAAGTATGTCAAATTTCGCATTGGCAATGAATTTCAACCAGCGCTTAAATTTTCCTGACTTCAAGCCAGTGCATTTCGAGAAGTATTTTCCTATGTTCCTATTATTCAAATTTATTGTAATAATGATAAAACTATCGTCAATCGTCAATGCACAGCTCACACCAACATAATTCTTCACTTTTTGAATCATACGCGGTGAAGGCAGAGAAAGTAATGGCATATCAGAGAAAAATAGATATTCATTTTCAAAAATATTGCACTTTCTAAACGATGTAATACCCAAACTACCTGAATTTCCAAGTAAAACCAAATTTGAGCCGTTCAAAACCATTTACTTCAATGGGTGTGACAGGGAGAGGTTACCGTCCATAGCGCTATCTTTGTTTCGTTGCCCCTTGTTACGCTTTAAGCTTAGTTGAAGAAGGGTCGGGTCCTTTCCAGGTAGTAATATAGAGTTCTATGGTAATACCACAGACCAGGTTGATCTGTGGTAATACTTCTCTATTCTGTGACAAAACTATAGCTCGTATTCACTCGGTTGCCACTAGACAGTGTCTCCATTGTCACCGTAATAACGGTAGACTCACCGTAGTTTATGCGAAGCTGCCCAAAATCTTCCGTCTACCGTAGAAAGGCAATTACCGTGACATATTCTACCGTAATTCCAATTTTTCTGATTTCCTGGAAAATGCTATAGAGGAAAACACGAATTCATGTCATTTCGTAGGATGAATTAGAAATTAAAAACCATCAATTACTGAATGCCAATTTCATTCATCAAATATTTCAGCCCAATACAATAAATTTTCAATATATAATTCAATATTTTCGGAATTATCTTAAGATTTCTCGCAAGTCTTGTATCACTTGGTGAATTGATAGATTGGCTGTCTTCAGAAATTTTGTATATTCATTTCATTATTATAAGAATCAGGACATATATTTCTCTTCTTATTCCCTATACTCGTACAAGAAACCCCTCAAATTTCTAGTATTTCAAAAATATCAGTTATATCTCGAAAGAGAGATTCACTTTGTCACAGTTATTCGCAGTATTAGGGAAAATTCCAATGATCTTTGGCATTTTTGCATACCTACCTATTTTTGAAGGGCTTGTGTTGGACATATATTTATTATATCTCTTGAAGGTAAGTAAGGTGATAAGCATCCAACCAGGTACATTCTATTTTAGGTTCTTATCTAATGACTCTCCTTGTGAGTGCTTCGAAATAGAAACTGCGAAAACATTTTCGCTAAAAGATACAAGCTTCCTTTTTTGATCGAATAATGATTGAAAATTGGTCACCGCATTTCTACCGTATATATCATTTTCGGTTTTCTTGAATCTACCGTAATACGTAATATACCGTAATTTGAAAGTGGCAACGCCGGAATTTCGGCCAGAGATGTTGGAGACACTGCCACTCATAGAATACAAATATATAAGAAGTGTAAATTCCCTACTAATCTGTGGAAACAAAGTGGCGGCCATCTTAGATGGACATTCACTAGCGACACCAACAGCCAGATGGGGAACTAATTTTGGATGGAAAGCTCACTAGCGACCCTAACATGCAGAGTTGAAAGTATTTTGTTTGTGGCGGGAATATTTGAATTAACTGTTAGAGCTAGGTATAAGATCGAAGGTAATAGAAATTAACTTCATACTACATTTTATGTTTTCAAATGGAATTTTACTCTTTTTCAGTCATGAAAACCAAACCGACATGAAGTGAACTCAATTACTTATGTAATATGTGTTAATTATATTACGATTCTTCATTTATTTCTGTTTAATTATACAGAATCTACCAACATTATATAAAGAAATAACCAAAAGGTCATTTGCAATTCATTAACTATTAACATTAATGAAATGATATGTTGAAAAGTTGAAAGAATAATAACAATATTAGCATTCAAGGATATGTCCAAAAGAGTCTTCCAGCAAAGGGTTGCTGAATCCACTTTATTTAATCCTTGGATCCTGGAGCAACTGGTGAAAACCTAGAAATCAAATATTCAAATTAATTCAAAATTGAAAACTTTAGGAAATCCTTTTTTTTCCAAGTGAAAAATGTTGCTATAAAATATTGGTAGGCTTTCCTACATTAGAAATACAAGTGAAAATAATGAAAACTATTGGTAATGGAAACAAATTGCTCCTGCGTTACTGCATCAATACAGCGTTACAAACTTTGAAAAGTATGTACAACTCTGTTAACGCAGAGGCGATTTCTATAAACAATTTTAATTTTTTTTGCCTACTATTCATTTTGAGTTTGAATAATTTGAAAGATACGGTTCTCTATGAATTTGGTATAAGAACTGCTGCTCAACGGACAAATATGATTGAGAATCCTAATTTTCCTAAAAATACAGGTTTATTTTCAACTAAAAAGGAATTTTCATTTACCTATATAATTTTGGCAACTTCAGCACTAGAAGCAAAGCTTGTTGTATCAGGCCTTTCTACTGAAGGTTGATCAGATGTTGAAGGCATCAATGATTTTCTCAGAGTCATTACTGGAACTATTATAGCTGTCTTCGGAACTCAAATCATAAGATTCATATCTACATGATCATTCAGAACATATTCGGGAATTGCATCAATATTGAAGCCTTGTTACCAGGTTAAAAATCTAGAAGGATTCGTAGCAAAATCGAGAAAATGCAGGTTTTTTTGAGACCCTGTGATATTATCACA
Source organism: Myrrha octodecimguttata (assembly GCA_958510865.1). Classification (NCBI taxonomy): domain Eukaryota; kingdom Metazoa; phylum Arthropoda; class Insecta; order Coleoptera; family Coccinellidae; genus Myrrha; species Myrrha octodecimguttata. The sequence continues at coordinate 62,357,579 of OY294056.1, forward strand.
AACCTTTGACATTACTCGTATGGATTTTCATCTAAGGAAAACTTTCATGTGAACTTAAGTTTGATCGAGGAAGGTTTCCTTGATTTTTCAAATATTATTACAGGAGTTAAACGAGTAAAGAATACAAAAAACTGTATAGAAAATTTACGAACTATTAGCTTATCTAGCCAGTTCCCTCAGTAAACAACTCCATTTTTATTTTACCGGCAAAAATAGTAAAAATACTATAAGTCAAATGTCATTTCGGATCATCCAGTCCCGACGGAGAAAGCTATACTTTCATATCTTCTATCTCCCTTAATCTCGAGTGGACAGTCACAGAAAATTGCTTCCCATATTCCACTAGGAGTTTCACCCCCCTGCTGCCACTAGAGCACCTTCGTCACACTGCGGACATATTCCGCTGCCACGCCACAGATCAACCACTCGCTTTATTTACTTAGGAAATCTATGTCAACGCAGATATGACCCTGAACTGAGCTAATCAGAATTTTAGCAGGCGTTTGGGGTGCCAATCAGATTGCAGGAATAGGATTACGTCACTCTCGCCGCTTTTGGACTCGCTTGAAGAGGTTATAAACATGTAAACGAACTGAAATTAATTTTTCATCCTATTAATTGATGAATAATTTCCTATCTGTTCCATTTAAGAATATAATCCAAACAGTTTTTTACAATCAAATCAATTGTTTAGTCATCTTTGAGGTTCTATTTTATGATGACAGTCCTCATTCATAATGTTCATTTTATGTAATATATAGGAATCGCAACTGAAGTAAAAGCATTACAACCTCCATTATTCAATTAAAATGATTGGATATCTAATAAAATTGTATATGATTGCACAAACACTAGGATTGGAATCGAACAAAGTTGGTCTATTCATAGTTTAATTTTATATTGAAATGAATCTCATTTGATGTGAAACTACGAAGATTCTCTGATTAAGGTTTTCCATAACATTTTTCCAAAATTTTCATTTACTCCAAACGAGTTCTTCTACAGGAGTTTAAGATGTGACAAAACACTCTCTTTGGTGTTAGAAATTTGCTTTTCAAATGGTTTCATCGAAAATTCTTAGTCTGATTTTGATTTTGTGATTCCTGAATCCCGACAAATCCGTTTTTAAATTTCGATTTTAGATATTCCAAAATCAAGTATTCAATTTGACAGCTGTTTCGAGGAAGAAGAAAGTGTGGTTATGTCTGTTATATTTCTCAAGGTCGGAGAGACGCGATTCCCGCAAACGATGAAGTGATTTGTCTTGTTGGTCTGTGGCCACCCTACGCCTGCCAGTGCCATTCATTGAGTAACCACGTAAGATTGTCTATTTTTTGCTCAGTGCCTATAACGAATATGAAATTTCAACGGCCAGGTAAGTGTGAAGTTATTTCTTTTATAATGATCAAACTTGTTCTATTTTAAAGCTTATGTTAGCAATTTTGAGTATCTGTGGGTATAATTCCATTACAAGCTAGATTCAGGATATTTTTTTATTCAATTTCGAGATGGTAGTACTTGGGTTATCAGAGCTTATATTTGGCTTTGATTACCCCTCGCAGCTCCAATTACCCCATTTGAATTTTAACAGTAGATATCCTTTTTTCAGATGCCAAGAAAAAGGGAACGCACCACTACGAAAGAGTCTTGGACTGTTGAAACCTTAGAAGATCCTATCAAAAACTTCGGCGTCGCGATACATCTGTATACAAGGTGTCAAAAGAGACTGGAATACTCTACAGAACTTTGGAAAAGAGGTTCAGATTAGCTAAATCGAACAAATGTCCTCCAAAGCTTGGAAGGCCCTCTGCATTTACTGAGGAACATGAAGCCATTCTGGCTGATCATCTTCATAAGATGGCGAATAAATTCTACGGACTGATTAAGGCTCAGTTTTGTAAGACAAGTTATGCCATATTGACCACGCTGCAAGTCCATCTGTCTTAAATGATCCACAAGAGGAGACGTCCAAAGCGAATAGTACAGCAAAATAAGATTTTGCGAATTTTCTATCAGTTTTGAGTCCACTTTCCATCATATCTAACAAAAATAAGACTTCGCGACAAAAACAACGTTCAGAAATCAGAAGAAAAAAAGAAAAAACGTTTGGAGAAACAATCTGAAACTAAAATTAATCCGAAGGAGAAAGGAGAAACCAGCAACAAAGAAAAAAAATATACCACAGAAAAGGTGACAACCCGAAAAAAGACAACCAACAGAAAAGAGAAAGTGAAAAGAGTAAACAAGAAACTTTTCGAAGAGGAAACTGATACGCCTGAAGAAGAAGGCGTTAAGAATCTTTGCGACGATGAGTCAGAATATTCTGAAGAAGATACATTGTATGCTATTTGCTGTGACACAGGAAAAATTAACGAAATGTGGTACCGTTGCAGAGGTTGTGGTAAATGGGCTCATAAAAAATGTTCCGGTTCTGACAGCCCAGTTGATCACTTTTGCATGTTTTGCTTGGATTCTTAAGTTAGTCATTATACTTTTACGTTTATAATTATATTTTTATGAATGAGTGAGATTACAGACTGACTTATAGCAATTTTTGAGACTGACTTATAACGGGTTTTTCAACAAGAACTTTGTTTTTCAATGTGGTAACACCGGCACCACATGACAGTTTTGACATTTAGTTTTTTGACGTATTCGCAGTATATGCTTTGGCAATTGTTACAATGAATTTAATTTCGCATTAAAATAATTCAAATGCACTATGAAAATGGTCGTTCTGTTAAAGTTACATTTCAGACGAAGCACATTTTAATTTGTCAGGGTACGTCAACAAGCAAAATTGCCGCATTTGTGCTTCTGAAAATCCTAAAGCAATTATTGAGAAGCCTTTGCACGCTCAACGTGTCACTGTGTGGTGTGCTATGTGGTCTGGAGGTGTGATTGGGCCGTTTTTTTTCGAAGATGAGGCTGGAAATGCGGTAACAGTCAATGGATCACGCTATCGCGAGATGTTAACAACTGAATTTTGGCCTATTATTGATGACATGAATGTCACTGAAATGTGGTTTCAACAAGACGGTGCCACATGTCACACAGCCAATGAAGCGATCAATTTATTGCAAACCAAATTTCCCGATCGCATAATTTCGCGAAATTCAGCTGTTGAGTGGCCGGCCAGAGCGTGTGATTTAACACCACTGGATTATTTTTTGTGGGGCTATGTTAAAGACAGAGTTTATACGGAGCCAATCGAATGGATTGTAGCCTTAAAACTCAAGATCCGTGATGGCATTAACGAAATAGACCCTCCATCTTGCCAAAAAGTGATTAAAAATTTTGATGAAAGAATCAACGCCTGTCAGCGTGGTTGGGGTGGACATTTGTCAGATATCATTTTTCATTCATAATTGCCGAACTTTTCTCTTTGTAATACAATAAAAATTTTATTCATTTTCTGCTAAATTCTTTGTTTTATTTTGTTTTAAAAAACAAAGTTCTTGTTGAAAAACCCTTTACTTAAGTAGCTCCCATTACACATATGGAAATTTATAGGCTCTTATTTTCCGCAAAGTCGGGTAATGGGAGCGATTCTGTTTTCTTGCGAAAAGTTCATTTGTAGCCAAATGCTTGATAATGTATTGTTGACGTTGTGATTTAATGATAGTCAGATGAATAAAAGTTCAGTTTCAAATAAAATGTTCCTAAAGTATACATGAATTTTTCTTTTATTGAACTTTTCCTTACTACTTACTAGGCTCCAATTCCCCCCTGCTCCCCTACAATCCGATATATTGTGAAAGAAAAATTTTTTTGGAGGTGAACCTAATTGCTGTGACCCCGGTAAATCATGCGAATGACTTGTTTTCAGAAATGCTATCATTCAGTATATTTGGAATACCGCTGATGGGTTCAGATATTTGTGGTTTTGCCGGAAATACCAACGAGCCCTTATGCAATCGTTGGATGCAGATTGGAGCTTTTTATACATTCTCAAGAAATCACAACTCGGTACGAGTGAAGGTAAGTGCAATAGGCGGATCAAACGAATGAACCAAGTTCGGCCCTCTTCAAAAGTATTATTTCTAGAAATATTTACCAGACAGAAGTTCTCCATTCAGATAATTTTGTTTTGGATAAAATTGTTCGATACAAAAGTTGTGCTGAATCATGTAAGGTATTTTTATACAAGAATGGTCCATTTAGTTGTAGGATAATTTAACACATGATGAAAAGTTCAATTCCAAGACAAAGATATTTCAAAACAATGGTTATTCTTTGTGTTTTCTCAATTATTCTTCTATTCCACAGGCTATTCTAATCAGTCTCGAATTCTGAGAATCTTTTTCCGAGGCTGCTGTACATTTTTTGCTAAAACTTTCATCATTACTACTTATCATTTTCAGTCTGTTTTGAACCTTTTATTATCTTGAGATTTGCTTGACACTCAAGGAAAAATCGGAAAAGGATTTCGGTATACATTGAAATTATTCAAAAATTTCAGAATACAAAACTATCCCAATATTTCCACATGCCGGGGAATCCTATCCCTGGAAACTCGAAAGAAAAATGAACGTAGATCTTCGACATGTGAACTATTTTGTTGAACGAATTCAGACCGTCTCATATGCTAATTCAATAGATATATTGCTTTTCCTCAAAATAAACACAAGGACGAATATCCAACATTCAATCTGTCACTCTGCAATACCGTGTATTTATACTATAGGTACATTATTCCCTGAAACTTTTGTATTCAGCCTTTTCGTATTACTCTTGAACAAATAATTCCTCCAATCACCTGCTATTTCATTTGATATTTTCAAACAACAACTTGAAAATAATCTTTCCTTTGCAAGGATCAAGATCCAGCTGCAATGGGAGAAAGAGTGATCAGGTCTTCAAAGAAAGCTCTGGAAATTCGTTACACTCTGCTTCCCTACTTATACACTCTCTTCTGGGAAGCCAATCAAAATGGCACCACAGTTGCTCGAGCATTGTTTATAGAGTGAGTTTATATCATATTAAATTCAAAGACATTTTTTTCGTGACTGTGACAAATGCAAATATTAATTTCGTTTGGATCTATGATATGAACACCATGCTTTGTTCATCAGCTTCTCCGAAATCGATCGCTTTGATGTATTTGAATCACAGGGGAAGGGAAATTTCAGAACAAATTCGACATGATAAGGTTCGCTTTATTTATAAATATCCGTAAACGATAGCTCAGCTCCTCAAACGAGATAATTCCTCACAAATATAGGTTTTTGTTAAGATCATCTCCGATTGGCTGAAATTTGAGTTGGGATTCCTGATCTCATGTCGATAGTGTCAAGTTTACATAGGATATGTTCCGCAAATCAACCTGGTTGTTTTGGACCAGATGGAACTAGGGCGGGCCAAACCATCATAGAATAGGGCAAAAATAAGACAGATCAGTTTGAAGCCATAGACTGTAATTATAAGTTTATGTTTGAAATACATTTTTTTTCAAAAGTTTTGCAAGTCGAAGTATTTCAAAGCCGATTTTGTGTTATTCCATTCTGAATTAGAATATAAAGACTGTATAGAAGATATAATTCCCATTTTTTCGTGTTTTCGTGAGCGTTTTGAATAGAATTTGATTTCCTTAATTTTAAACCGGGTTCACTGGTGAATAATGGTGAATTTGTGTTGTGCCATTAATTGTACGAGGAGATATAAAATGAAAGTAAAATACAATAATTTGGAAAGGGAGTTAAATAATCAAATGAATGTATAATCCGAGCGCAGAAATGAATTTCGCACAGGTTCCTTCACTATTTAGTGCATTCTAATCGTTTGAGACCATCTAACGCACAAAATTCAAAAGATGCGTCCACGCGAGCTGAGCGACTTTCAAGGCAATTTGATTCGGCTTCCTCCCAAGTTTGGACGATGTTGAGTGGCTCGCGTACTGTTCAAAACACCGTATATACTTGTGAGGCAGCTCAAAGCTCAATTAAATTACTCCGGAAGCCGCTAAGCTCGCGTGTCTGTACTCTGATAAGAAAAAAATCATTCGGAGCTGGGAATACCGTCCTGAAACAAGCGACCCAGGAGAATTCATAATATTTTGTTGTAGCGAGCGCCCTCTCTCAGCTCTTACTTAAATCGCGCGCGCAGTACCATCTTCCGTCTTAAGTATCCTGCGTTACCACCTGTAACGCTTGGCCAACATCATCGGTCAACGTACAGGGGGCGCTAGCGCGCACACTGTCCCTACTAGATCCTCTCAAGATCTCGGATATACGCTCATCCCCAACGGTCTGGCACACTCCCTTGTGTTCCACTCACGTAGGCATGTAAACGGCTTAGTTTGGTGCATGCCCTGACGAGTTCCCTCAAACTAAGCCGGGACGAAACGTGACACTTCCCCAAAGAGGTTGAAGCTACCTCGCAAATCTTTAAAAGCTTCAGTGGTGACTTTCCGACGTGATTCATATCAACTACGGTGTCACAGTTTTTGTCCCTTCGCGATCATCTTCGCTTCCAGTGCGAACCTCGTTTGTCACTGTGTGATCCTATCCGTTCCTCTCTCGGCGATGGTTCGTCAACCATCCCGAGGAGGTTCCACATCGCCACTTCGCTCTCGTGCTTCAACTCGCTGCTTAAAGATGTGCTCACTAATGCACCCAGCTCACTGCACGATATCGAGTGGTATAGGAACTCACAAGTGGCGCAGCGTTTCTCAATCCGGGTTTCTCACATTTTAAAGGCACACAACTGCTCCGCATCACGGCCGCACTTGTGGGAAATCTTCTGGTCAATACGGCCATGACTACATTCCGTCAAAAGCTGACCTCCTCTAAATCGGTCACACTCCTCGAACGACGAGGCAGAGCGCTCTAGCACACAGTCTACACGGCTCATCACAAAACGGTCTGGTCAACCGCGCATCAAACGCCGTAGACTCGTGCTCAACAGCGCAGCAATGGCACAACGGCTCGCTCACAGCCGCGTTTTGGAGGAGAACACCTTTTCGGTCTTGGTCACACTCCTCCAGATACATCTTTCTGGTATCGCTTTCACTGGAAGGGGAGTCCTGTAGCGAGCGCCCTCTCTCAGCTCTTACTTAAGTCGCGCGCGCAGTACCATCTTGCGTCCTAAGTATCCTGCGTTACCACCTGTAACGCTTGGCCAACATCATCGGTCAACGTACAGGGGGCGCTAGCGCGCACACTGTCCCTACTAGATCCTCTAAAGATCTCGGATATACGTTCATCCCCAACGGTCTGGCACACTCCCTTGTGTTCCACTCACGTAGGCATGTAAACGGCTTAGTTTGGTGCATGCCCTGACGAGTTCCCCCAAACTAAGCCGGGACGAAACGTGACACTTCCCCAAAGAGGTTGAAGCTACCTAGCAAACCTTCAAAAGCTTCATTGTTATTAATCATTTCGAATATTCATATCGGAGTTATGTTCACATTCATCACCAATTTTCAAAACTTCAATGTAATCTAATATACCAAGAAGAAGTCATTTCCCCGGAGTTGCCCTAAGTGAATGCTTGATTTTATCTCTAGATTGGCGTCATATTGTGCAAGTGAGATCATCCTTCATCTCACTCTCCATGCGCTATAGAATAACGGATATTGGTATCGTGTATCTTGTCTATGGTCTGCCCGATCCAGTTCCATCTCTTTCTTGGACCTCTCACTTGCTTCACTATCCCCATTCGACTCTTTGGAAATGAATTCGTACGCCGTGTCCAGAGAGTTTAATATGTCTATGATATTTACCTTATGATCCATAGACCATACTTAATAATTTTTCATAGTTGATTATTGTTGTCTCCTCTATGTTCTATGGATCATAAAGTAAATGATGATTGTTCTATAACATGATGTAAGTAAAACATGGTGCGCTCATCTGCTCATCTGTGATCGTATTTACCAATGATGACGTCACTTTTTTGATTCAAATTCAAAGCACAGAATTTATATTTTTTTGATTTCGAATGAAAAAAGTGACGTCATCATGAGGAAATACGATCACAGATGAGCACACCATGTATTGCTTACATCATGGTTCTATACTGTGGATATGTTACCAAAGAACATTGACTGTCGTCCAGAAAACCGGCAAGCGAAATAACCAAGTTGATTTGCGGAACATATCCTATGTAAACTCTCACTATCGACATGAAATCAGGAATCCCAACTTAAATTTCAGCAAATCGGAAATGATCTTAACAAAAACTTATATTTAGAAGGAATTATCCTGTTTGAGGATCCGAGGCACCGTTTACGGATATTTATAAATAAAGCGAACCTTATCATGTCGATTTTTTTCTGAAATTTCCCTTCCCCAGTCAACCAGGGTTTTCTCGTTCATATTCTGTGACCATAAATCATGCAATGCATGCTGGTTAATTATAGAACCATGATGTAAGCATGATGTAAAAAACATTGTGTGCTCATCTGAAAAGTGAGTGACGTCAGCTAGCAGAAAATGCAAGGAGTTATATATTCTGTGCTTTGAATTTGCATGTTAATTCAAAGCACAAAATATATAACTCTTTGTATTTTCTGCTAGCTGACGTCACTCATTTTTCAGATGAGCACACCGTAGCTTTGTTTTGGTTCCGACTTCAGAACCAATTCAGGACTGTTTGGGACAGTTCTGAACCTGGAACCAAAACAAACCCCATGTTTCTTACATCAATGCTGCATCTAGCAAGCAGCTCACGTCGTAAGAGAAATGATGAGAATGTATTACTTACATCATGGATAGAGCGAAATCTTTCCCAATTTTCATTGTACTCTTCGCAGATTTCCAGAAGATTCTAACACTTATGAAATAGATACAACATTCCTATGGGGATCTGGTTTGCTGATTGTTCCTGTCTTAGAGGTAAGCTGAAAAACTAGGTACCAAAATTTTCAAAATTGAAAACACTGTGAACATTGAATTTTCAACATATTTCAACCGAATGAATAAATATAATATATACGGGGCGATACCGGAGGAGACCGCCAGATTTTAGGGTAAGTTTACACTAGTCGAGACAGTTTATAAACAATGTTTGGTTTATGGTTGGGTTGAAACTATACAGGGTGATTTGTCTGATTCGACCGATTTTACTTTCATTAATAACTTTGGTGTCGCTCATCCGATTTTGATGAAATATTCATCGTAGCACAATATGGATGAGCTTATTCGAAAATTCCTAAAATTTTTTTCGCAATACGCTGTTGTTATTTTGGTAAATTCAGAGTGGTTGTGCTGGTTGAAAAAACAGCCTGTACTTTGCGTTTCCAAAACTTCGCTAACCGTTTCGGATTCTACCGTTATGGGTCATTATTCAGATATATTTAATTTTTTTGGCAGTTTTCCGAAAAATATTTTTCAAAAAAGGAAAATTTCGAGATTCCACTCCAACCGATTCTACTTTTTTGATAACATGGTATGGCTCATTCAATTTTGATGAAATTTCAGTGTAGTGCATTATGAATGAGTACATTCAATAGTTTCAACAAAAAAAAATGCTGCTATGTTAATATTGTGATAATTTGAAATTAATTATGCAGGTTGAAAAAACACCCTGTACATTGCGTTTCCAAATCGATAGATCTGTATGACTTAAACATACGTTCTTAATATCAACGGATTATATACTGGGTGGTTCAAAAGTAATGAGCAATTTAAAATATTGGTGAATACAAGAAACGCCCTATATCTTGGTTATGGAATTGATTAGATCTACCATAGGTAGATTTTTCGGACTCGTCTAAGGAAGCTCTACCTCAGGTTACCGAATGTTCATTCACCAATGAAACACCTTGTATAATAAATTTGGTAAGCCCGTCGCGAAGCTATAAGTGAGATATTCACATCATTGTAAGCAGTTTGAGTTCCTGAACAAAAAATATGAAGGCGAACATAGGGGGTCTCTCTTTGTTTGGAAGCCTCCAAAGTTTCAAATTGTTGCATTTTCAGATCCTTTTTTCCGCCATAAAAATGATCTCTCACTTCTCAAATCTAGTTCATAAATCATCTTTGAACCCTCAACCAACGAATAGCGACACTTTCTTTCAAGAATAGTCATTATTTAAAGGAAGAAAAATGAAAATATTAGACAGCCACTTAACCTATATTTCTACGAAATACTTCTCAATGTTAAAGCGGAGCTTGGCAACAGCGTCTTTTCATCGCTGGCCAACGAAGAGTAGTTGCTGGCGGGAAATATGAAATGATGGACAGTTGAAGGATATGATTGTAAGGAAAATGCTTCTGTCACTGAAAAAAAGGTGGTTATTCTAACATCAAAACAAAATCATTTAGAATATTTGTTTAAGGTTTCACTCGCAATATTTTCGTTTGAACTTTCTTTCTATCCCCGTCAAAATAGGGAGGTTGTTATCTACTTCGTTTTTTGTTGTGTCTTCGAGATGGTCCCAGTTTAGAATGAGATTCAGGGTATTCCAATAAAATGAGTTATATAATAACCTCGATTTCATTGGAAATCTGGGAAGGGCGCGACCTATCACATATAAAAAAAAATTACGTTGAAACATATGTCAGGGTGTATTCTAAATCCATTTCTATGTTTCAACCTTGCAGATTACATTAGAAACGAATTCTCCCATTGGAAGATTTAGAGTATCGCAGTAAACAGTAAGAACTAAGAACATATTTCATTTTTCTCGCCAGCAATATTGTCTCATTCACGAATACGCACGATGGCACGACTCCGACCGATGAAATTCGCGCCATTGCCAAACTTCACTTTTAGACTGAGTCGAAATCAGAAGGAATAGAGGTTAAGTGGTTGTCCAGTAATTTCATTGTTTTTTCATTAAATATTGATTATTCTTGAAAAAAAGTGTTGCTCATTGTTGGTTGAAGGTTCAAAGGTGGTTTGTGAACTATACAGATGAAGTGAGAGATCGTTTTAATGGTGGAAAAAGGGACCTGAAAACGACTCATTTTGGAACTTTGGGGGCCCATATCTTCCGAATCAAGGGAGACCCGCCTATGTTCGATTTCAAATTTTTTATTCAGAAAAACACACTGCGTACAATGATGTAAATATCTTTTCAACATCTCGGCGACGGGAAATCTTGCAGGTTTACCAATTTATTATTGATAAGTTCTATTCTATTATCAGCTCGGTGAAGCTTTTTTATTTGGAACTAGTGAAATCTCACCTCGAAGACTTCTTTGGTTGGCGTGATTCACGAAATCTGATTCAATAATTTTTTCTTTCTTCCAATATTTCAGGACAATCCAGTTACTGTCAATACGTATATCCCAAAGGGTGTTTGGTACAGTTATTATACAAGGAAAGCATTGAGAAGTAATGGAGAATTCATGAATATCGATACAGATGATGAATCGATACCTCTTTTCATTCGAGGTGGTCAGATTTTACCAACACAATTTTTCAACGAAACTGCTGAAGGAGTCCGAAATTCTGATCTGAAGATTGTAGCAGCCTTAGATGACAACGGAAATGCCCATGGAAGCTTCTATTGGGATGATGGTTTCTCTGAAGGTTAGTCGTCTTTTATTCAATTCGTCTCAGTATTTTCATCTTTGATTCTACAAAGCTTGTGAAAGTTTAGGCAAGCTCTGATGATTATGAACATCATTTCTGGGCAAATATAAACAGGGTGTCCCGGGAAGAATGCGACAAACGGATACCATTAATCCAGGTCATCATCTAGGCGTTTTGATCGTCTAAGAACCAAAATTTGTTTCAAATAAATTAGATATTTTTCGAAAAAAATTTGAACAATTTTTTTTAAATTCACTGACAGAACGATCTCTAAATTTTCTTATGCCCTAATTATCTGCCAAGATTCAATCAATCGCTCCAGTGGTTCTCGAAATATAAGGGAAATAATCTCGAAACTTCAAATCGCTATAACCATTGTACAAAGACAACTTCTTTATACAACGCTATAACTTCGAAACCGTTTGGCCGATTTTGCCCATTAACGGAGTTGACATCGGATTAGTAATCAGTGAGACGAACCTAGTCGTTTGAGACCAGTTCCGGCCCAAAATCCGAAAACTAAAGACAAAACTATAGCACGCTGTTCCCCTAGAACTTGCGTGCGAAAATTATTAATTTAAGTACTGTAATCGTGGCCTTTGGAAGACTAAAAAATTGAAACCAATGGATATTTGCTTATTCTGTTTCCATTGTTCAGAATGAAGGTTAGTTTAACCTAGAAAAATTCCAACAATTTTGGGCGATTTTTTTTTCACTGTAGACGTGAAAAAAAGATGAGTTCGAATTAGGGAAAAATTTCACCTGAAAAATCTTAGAGAATCGAGTACATTGAAATAATGCTTCCAATTTGACAATCGACAATAAAGATTCCATTTTTGGAGGTTTTCTGTCATTTTGAAATCTTTCATACCCAATTCTACACCACAATTGAATTGACCACCCAACAAGCGTGTAAAAATACTAAGATGTGGTCAAATGTGTCATTACAAAAGTCACGCATAACCTACCGAAATTATCATAATATTGCCTTCAGTTTACATTGAACACCCTGTATCTCGCCTATGTTCAGAAATGTCATCAACACGGCTATATTGGTTTGTCCAGTTTATGGTGAAACACCCTGTATATCAACGATATCGTAGACCATTGAATTTTCCTTCCGTATAAATGCAATATGAAGGATAACACAAGATCGTGGATTAGAAATTTTTGCGCACTTGTTATATAAATGGTGAAAATTTACTTCCTTTCGTGGTGTGAGCTACCATTTTCCCAACTATATGTAACGGTTAGCTCCGACCGACTGATCGACGCAGAGTTTATGGTTAAATTCAATTATGTCCGACCGAACAGAAGTAGATGCACTAACTTTTGAAAGAAATCAAAACCTGGACTTGGATAGAAAGATGAGCACCATTGAATTCGACCACGAATGTTTTAGGAATCTGCTCTCTATCATTTTGCACAAATGTCTGTAATTTCCAATTTTTTCATCAAAAATGGATGTTTTGAGAAATGAAAGACTAGCAACTTGAAACTTTAAAGAAAGAATGTTCAAGAAAATACAACGTTTAAGTTCTTTAATGGGCAAAATCGCCCTATGGATAGTACTGTAAAAAATTTTCTGATAATATTTTCTTCGAAAATTTTTCAATTGTCTTTGAAAGTTTGTTTCAATATTGGGAGTAAAATATGTCAAACTCCGTTGATACTTCCTCACTAGCGTTATAATTTCCTGAATTACTCAAGAAATGTCGCCTTGCAAACAATTTTAACATGAGCGCAACAGCTGCCGACTTCACGTACGTCACATCTTTTCTAGAATTGTTCGTGAATACGTACAGGGTGGGCCTATTAATGTACTATATAGACAAAAACTGATGTCAATGTCTGGGAACAATTATCTCGATAATCTCATTGGCGAAAACCACCATAGCTATCTATCAGCGTTACATAGTTACCGAATGGTTTCCCAAAATGTTCATTTGAGAAATATTGCTGTTACTTTCTTTCTGTCGAAATTTTTATTTTTGAATAAACATACTTGCAGCAAATTTTCACGTAAGATTCAATGACGTTAATTGAATTTTCTGCTAACTGATATTTTATGAGATATTAGTAGTTTTTTTTTTCAGATGGGGCACCCCGTAAATTTTTACATATTTCAATAGAGCTTGAAAATCCCATTTCAAAAATATAGGATACTTGATATTTTCCTATATATGCGCGAAGGTGGAAGTAAAATTATGCGAACATTGATTGTTGGCTGTCAAAGTTCGATTCAAAAATTTAATAGTTTGGAGAAAACCAGTAGTCTTTTTGAAAACCATAAAAATCAAACTTCTAAAATATGAGTTCTAGGATTGCTCCTAAAACGCGACTTCATTTGAATCTTTATTCTCAAGATATTTCTTCAGTCTTTTCTTCCCAAATTGACCTTCATTCATCAAGTTGTGACGCAATCGTGCGAAAATATATTTGAAAGGATGTCGTCTTTTACGCGCATGTTCTGGGAACGGCGTGCTATAGTTTTGTCCAAATGTCTGTAATTTTCCCGAAAATGGTCTGAAACTACTAGGTTGGACACGCTGATGACGGATCCGGTGTCAAAATCGATTCTGTTCGGCCACCGGCCAGCCGTCCGTCCGTCCGAGGACACGAGTACTGTCGAAAGAAGCAAGCTAGCGACTTGAAACTTTCAGATTAGGTCGCGCATTGGAATGCGACAAATCTTTCGAATGGTTTCGAAGTTATAGTCATTTGAAATGAACATAACAACGCACAATTTTTCACAAAATTTCGTTTAGATCACACTGTCAGTAAATTCCGAAATTTTTTTTTCCGAAAGTGTTCATTGAATCCAGAAACAATTTCTGCTTATACCTTGAACATCATATTTTCAGCAGTGTACAGAATTTCATTTTGATACGACCATAATTTCTGGAGATATTGGGAAAAAAATATATGGATTTGTGGATTTCCTCTTGATATCGTTGTTTTTTCCGAAATTACTCAAAAAATACTGATTCAATCGAAATGATGATCGTGTCATTAGAACAATTTCTGTATGAACCTTCCATCTAATCTGTATTCTTGGAAATATTGGAAAAATGAAATTTTAAATGGGTATATCTGCGGAATCATTGGTTGGATTTTACCCATTCACGAATTCGGCCTTCGTTATTAGGGTCTAAACCTACTCGAGTTTCTAAGTTGTTTCTTCGGAAGTTATTGTGTTTACGGTCGGCCGTTAAGCTTCAGTGATTATTTTTTGAGATTTTTTTGGGATGTACTTAAATCTTTTGCGAGAATGCGCAATATCAGTTATTTTTCCATTTTTCACTCAGGTTTTACTTTCCCGAAAATTCTTAAATATAAAAAAGTAGCAAAATTGCGTATTCTTACTATTTTTTTCAACCATTTGCATCAGTTTTATTTTTTAAATGAACTCTGGCCTCCAAAAATCACCCCTTTGTATTCAAGGTACTGTTTGCTGTTAACTTTTCTCATATTCTACTATTTTCAGATGTTGGAGGTAATTACACACTGCTCTCTTTCAACGTGAAAAATGGAAGTCTTGATGTGGAAGTTATCAATAAAGGTACCCAGCAACCTCCAAAAATTTTCTCTGTAGAAATTTTAGGAGTAAATGAAAATTTCAATGAGAGTATTTTAATTCAACAGAAATATAACTACATATACAGGAAAGAGAGTCAAGTAAGTTCGAATATCCTTTTTCTGAAATATTATCTTATTGTATATATGCTTATTACAGAATCTTGTAATCCAGAATCTGAATATGGATTGCACGGTCTCTTCAACATTAACTTGGACATGAAGAAATCTTCAAGCGAGAAGTTTGTGAAAATAATAAATTGTTTTATTTAAATGATGTGTAAAAGAACCTGTATGCTACTTGCATGAAAAAATTAAATTGTTGTTACAACTTTACTGTCGAAATATAGTTCAAATTTCTTTTCTTGATATTATTTCATTTAATTTATCATGGAATGATGGCCAGATAATTCAATGTGAGTTTTAGATATATAATGTAAGAAAGTTTAGAATCAAGAAAGATCGACGAATCAATTGATCATAAAATGCTTCAGAGTTGTTACTGTTTTCAAGCTGTATTTGACGCTATTCCACATCAACAAGAAGAAAATGACCAAATCGACAAAATTCTAAACAATTTGATAAATGAACTCCAGTTCAATAATAATCAATATCAAACTAACAAGGAAGAACACTGATCGATAAATCAACAAATATATATTTCATCTTGATCTGAGTTAATCATCCCAACAACTGAAGCCTCTACACCGAAAAAATATTTCCCAAGTAGTTTTCATATAATAATCATAACGACTCACCTTGTTGAATGACGGGAGGGCTCGAGATACTTAATACCTGTTAGATGATGCATCTGTGAATAAAACTCCACTAGTGCCATCTTAGGAACATCTGACGAACCCTAAACTTTGAGTGCAAGGAACCTTGAGCGATGTGCACTACGTTCATCCACTTGCTGTTTCAGATAGCTGTGTCAGCGATTTTGCAGTTTGTACAGCAGAACAGGACGAAAAAAAATAAATTAAATCTGGAGGGGCTTATAACATTCAAATTCGCTGATTCAAAGCGTTGCAGAATGAATCTTGACCAATCTAATGCTTGATTTGGACAAACAAAAAAAAAATGAAATTTTTTGTCGCCATTCTGGATATCACTATAGGCTCATATGCATAAAAATACGATGATGATGATGACGAATGCAGGCTGTGTTAGGAAAATAGAAGTCAGGAATCAGGTTCGAGATCTTTGGACACCCTAGAACAAAACTAACTTAAAGCTGAGAATAATCTTTGTCTGCAAGGACCTCTTCCTTTGGATGAGATAACTGGTTTTATTCAAATACCCTAGAAAGACGGGTATTTGTGGCAAATGGCCCAGAAGTTCATTTCACTGAAATATTTTTCTCGTGAACTCAAATTGAACCATTCTAGAAGGTGGCTGAACAGAGAGTCAATATTGACATTGAATCTGTCAAAAATACAATCAGATCGATCAATCTGAAATCAGATAGAAAATGGTGAGTTGAATCTCGATTTATTTTAATAATATTTAATTATACGCAGTTCAAACGTCGATGGCAAAGACAGTGACTACTATTTACCTACGTTTTCTGCTCGCTAGTAACAAGGCTGTCGTTTACTACAAATGTCTGTTATTTACGAACTAGCAATTGACATTCAATTTAGTTACTAGAGCGGTCAATTATCCAGGTTCCCAGTAAAGATAGTGCCTAGCGCAGATTGTTAAAAATTATTCTGCGATTATATAGTGTTATCTTATTATGAACCCTCAACACGTCATATTTCAACCGAGTATCTACCAGATTCCAATTCAATCGATTCTTAATTTTCGGAAATATTTGATTTAATCATGTCCGTCTAAAAGATCAGACTTAGAGACTATTTTCGCAGTGAATAGATATTGTGAGTCGTTAAATGGACAGTATGAAATATACAGCCATCTCACATCTGGTTTCATACATACATATAGTCGTCTAATTTTTTTCTCAATATAATATCCGATAGAATTGGAACTAAATGATTAGTTGTTGATTAAAACATTTGGGTGTAAGCAAAATTCGTGTGATCGTATATTAGAATTTTTTTTTTGTCGAACAGCGTACGACTGCACCGGATGGGTGATCAGTTTGTAATAATTATAGATATCTTGAAAACTTAAAATTGTCATTTCTACTTTTAATGTGATTCCAGAGTCAATCCAATATGCAATCCAACATCCAATTCAATATCACAACTAATCCGGTCGAGAGTATACAGTCACTGGCAGAAAAAACCCATAGTTACGCATTTCCTGAAAAAGTTGATGAAGGGACAAAGCAAAAAGAAAAGGAAAAGGAAAAAAAGAAAAGAGAACCGAAATTTCTACTTTCCAAACAACAGAAGGATGATATAAAAGAAGCCTTCGATTTGTTCGACTCTATAGGAGGGGGTCTGGTCGAAAGGGATTTCCTCAAAGTGGCTTTCAGAGCCTTGGGTATTGAGCCCAGTCGAAAAGATATAAGAAATCTAGCAGCGTTACCCTTGTACTTGAGCTACGAAGAATTTTTGGAACAACTACAAATAAAGATGACCTCAGAGGATGAGCTAAGCGATGTAATAAAAATGTTTCAAATATTTGACGTTAATCTAACTGGAAAAATAACTTATAAAGAATTGAAAAGAGTGGCTGAGACGCTGGGAGAGGATGTTACAGATGAGGAATTGCAAGAAATGTTAGACGAAGGTGATGTATCTGGAAATAAAAAAGTGGAATTCGTCGAGTTCAAAACGCTCTTGCAGAGGGTATTGATTGTATGACAGCTGGCGTGATTAATTCATAGTTTTGTACACCAGACGAAACTGAAGTGGCATCAGACAATCATATATATATATTTATATATATTTAGATATCGTTATATTTTTAGTTATTCCATAATCTTTTATTTCAATAAAATATTTTAAGTTTCAACTTAAGTTTGAATTTTAATAACGCACTAGTTGAAAAAAAAACCTTATTTGCAAAACAATTACAATAGTCTCAGTTTTCAATTCTAAAAAATTATATACACTTTTTGATATATTATATTGCTCTACTCACAAAAACATTAAGTCAGTTTTTTGCTAATTCCAAATCTATATTTACAAGAGAGAATTTCTGGAATACACCACTGAGCCCTGCTTGGAGTTGGTGCTTCTCAACAAGAGTCGAAATAATTTGGATCATATTTTATTAGGTATATTATAAATAGAACTATAATAAAAATCACACGCTAAAATCACTTTTCGGTTCCTCAAAGTTGTAAAACAAACACAAAAATGAATTTTTGAATTGCTATAATGTAATGCTAACATAAGCTATCTATAAACACAAATGAAAATTATATCATTAGAATGATGAAGATGTGACTAGGTGTATTGATCTTTATATCTGATTAATTATGGGTAATTATATTCCTAATCAAATACAATTAGGAGGGATTAAAATTGTTCCTTAAGTTTTCCAATCTATTCTACTCCAATTCGAAAATTGTATTCAACATGAGCAAATTTAAAACCAGGGTTTCCATCAATTCTATCACAATTCATTTGGCAATGATTAAGAAACCTTCCATGTAAATCCTAATTATGAATAAAATTAAGAGATTCAATAATTATGCAAGCATTACCGACGATAGATAGCAGATAATTGATTTATGTAATAGAAAGTTTTTCGACAGAAATGAATATCTTTTGTTCATCAAATCAAAACGAAAAACTAGTCAATAATAAATTAACTCAAACTGAATTTTTTTGAAAAAGTTTAGCAGTTCTGAAAACATTGATTTAGTTGAAAGTGTAGTATTTACGCAATTATTTTGGATTAAAACATAGATTATATTCAGTCAACATAAAAGAACTATAATTAAGTAGAAGATAATGTCTTAACACATATAAGTGTTCAAGTTTTTCAATAGTTGTATGTTCTGATTCATCGAATGAACGCGTTATGAAATTTTGAAATATATTCAATAGAATTAGTATCTTTCTCAACTCTTCATAAACTCTTAAGTAAAATATGATATGGTATAAAATTTGTGCAATGTGGATATATTCTAGTGCTTGCTCAAGAACAATTTGAATTAAAAATTTTACGATAATTAGCTTTTAAATATTAATACATTTAAACAATATAAAGTGTTCTCCACTCTCAATAGAAACAAGTTAGTAATAAACAGCAAATACAGAAATTTCCGAAAATATTATCACTTCGAGGACAAGTTTTCAGCATATCCAACATGATGCTCTTGAATGAGAAGAAGTCGTCTTAGATTTAAGACACTAGGCATTTTTACTCAAATAAAATTGCTCATTGCAAGTTCATATACCTTGGATTAAAAAGTTTTTCCATCAGAGAAAGTTGAAAAGCATTGATATTTGAATAGATTTCATATTCCCAATTGAGCCCATATCAAAGAAATATAGCGCCATATTGTATTGTTTTAGCTCCAAAATATTCTTGAAAATTCTCACACGCATTTCAATAAAATTGTTGCCGCTAAATAAGGACATTTTTTCCATATATTCGTTTATATTAAAATAAACTAATACTTTGAATATATTTTTTTGTTTGTATTTTGCCTATTTTCCTAGGATTCAAGGAAACCTCTCAGAATATCCTATTTTTGTCGATTCCCTGGGTTAGAATTAAATCTCTCAAAAGGTTGTGTATGTTAGAGAATCGGGAGAGTTTGTTACTTTCTCCTTATCGACACTTCAGGAACAGCGCTATTTATCGTTTCCCCGACAGCTAATGGCAACATATTAATTTTTTAATTGTGTTTATAAAACACAACAGCAATGTACAATACAATAAATATCTCTGCCAATCCTGCATGAATTAATATTCATATGGAATCATACGAAAAACGAGATCAATCAAGCGTACAATGTTTTCTGAATGATCCTTTCATTAGTGTGTAAGTAACTGTAATACATATATCAAAAGCAGTATTCAGTTTTATGTTTGAAAAATGCCTAGCATATTTTCTCGATTTTTGTACTTCTTTCACATAAAAATTTCACTTCGTACTTTGGCAAAGAATTTCGGAAATAGCCATGTTTGATGAATTTTACAGAATTGATTTCAGAGCAGAACACATCAGTCAGTCACAATTAATATTTTATAAAATACTCATCTACTTCCAAGAGAAGACAATGTCAGTTTTGAAATCCAAATTGAGATCATCAATGGTTAAAACCTGAAAAAAAGTTATATATTATAATACTTTATAATTTGTTCTCGTGAATTGACACGTTATTATTTGGTTCAATAAAAATATAAGAAGTTAGAAGTAATGTCCATCATATTCATTGGTACTTTATAATCAAATAAAAAATGTTTTTTCATGTCTACTCCAAACTTTATTGTGAATAAATACTATATATGTTTCGACCTCAACAAAATTGGGGTCATCTTCAGGCAATGTGAATAGGGCAGTATCAAATAAATGACATAAGTCAAACAAGAACAGGTTTTCTTGTTTGACTTATGTCATGTATTTGAGGTTCCACATGTAGTCATTTGTTTTCACTGCCTTATTTACATTGCCTGAAGATGACCCCAATTTTGTAGAGGTCGAAACATACGTGTTATTTATTAACAAGAAATATTGGAGTAGACATGAAAATTCTTTCTATGTTTAAAAAAAAATATAAGACAGTAAATATATTCGAAAAGTCAAAGTTTTAGGCGAAAACATGAATATCCAAAATGACACTTGAGAATGACTAAAACAACCGCAACGGTCTATGATGAATAAAAAGAGGTTTTTGGTGAATATTTCAGCACATCAAGACTGCCAGACCATCTAAACATAAAGAATTGAATTTTGTCGGTGTGTCTTATTTGGGTGCAGACAGAGCTAAATTTAAAAACAATTAACTGCATAATTTGCATAAGATCTATGCAAAAATTAAACGATTTCATTTAGTAGGGATCAGCTACTTCTTCATATTAACTCACTTTTGAGTTTTCAAGGCAGCACTTTCATATACATATTCATAAAATATCACAAGGAGGAATATCAGTGGATAATTCAACAAACATTCCACCTTGATCTCAGCTAGTCATTCTATCAACCAAATCATCTACATCGAAGAAGCGGGCCTAAGGAGTACAGTTACTAGAGTTTCACACTCATTACCAGTTATCAGATTGTCTTACCTCTGGCAACCGCTAAATAGGACTCAAGATCCTTACAAGCTTACGGTATCGTACTTAATCAATCAAGAGTAGAGGTTGTTGGAAATAGAGCTCCAAATGATAGAATGAAATATCACAAGGACGAATATCTGTCGATAATTGAACAAACATTCCACCTCCATCAAGGTGGAATATGTTTTGAACTATCTACAGATATTAGTCCTTGTGATATTTTATTTTATCATTTGGAGCTCTATCTCTAACAACTTCTACTCTTGATGGATTAAATACATACACATATTCCATTCACTTTTATAAACTATCCCGGTTGGCCATGATTTAGGTCTATCAAGTTCTTCAATATTAAAACTGACGTAGGTTGGCACTCGTGAAATACCGGCAATGTAATAATATTTCTCAGCGACGTTGCCAAATGCCAATGCCAATTTCTACTCTCAATCTCAACATAATCATCACCCTTGGAAACTAAAAACGCCAATGGTAGTTTTGAAGAAGCAGAGACAAAGTATCAGGAAGTGCTATGCAGAATTGAAATTTTCTTTTTCTTATAGTAACTCTGATAATTTGGAATCAATAATTTATCACAAGCTATCCAACATTTTTGACGTATGTGAGTGAAAACCCAGTGTATTGTTATTCACATAAGATTCCCAAGAACTTTGTAAATTGAGTTGATTCTTTCAAGGTGACACAGGTTTTGTAGTACCTACTACTTCATTTTCATACTGGAGTATTTCAAGTTGTGCAACAAGGTATTTGAATGTCTTCTGTGGATATTTCTTGATAAATTCAAAAAGAAGGGAATTCCATAGGTTTGTCTGTTCTTTTAGAAGTTTTACTACAAGGTTATTCAAGTACTTTTCTTTTTTTTTCGAATGAACTATCACAATGTAACAGACTACTCTATCAGTTATTTTTCAGTAAAACTTCAATACTTGATTATGATTTCCATACAAGGAAATAGCATAACTGAATCTTTCAACCATGTTTATATACGTGAAATATTTCCAGTGTTAACAGAGAAAAAATTTTCTTCAACATTAACCAGATCTTTGGAATTATTGAATTCACATCATTTTTCCTCAAATTCATTATTTTCCCGAAGTAAATTCATATTTTGAAAAATACGTAATTACTACAACTTTTATCTACATAAAAGTTGTAGTAATTACGACGTTGTGTATATATGACAGAAAAATGACTATAACCTACCAATGTCAGTGTCAGAATGTCATGACCAACTGGGATATTTTATAAAAGTGAATGGAGTATATTTATAATATTCTAGTGAATATTCTTGATTTGAAGTTACACTTCCACCCTTATAATTAAAAACTAACCTTTTGAACAGCATCATAATGGAAATTCTGTATCACTTTACCATTGAGAGATACTGATGACACTGTTTTCTGGACTCCTAAAACGGTTACATTACCCAAATTAGGAGGTAACTCTTGTCGATACACATTCTGGATTCGTAATACCTCCTCTTCTACAGAAAATTTCGTGAGAGAAAATTCTTTTTCTTCATAACTGTCTGAAATTCAATTATTCCATTTCAATCTCCGGAAATCAATCAAAAACATCAGCAATTTATCAAACAGATTATTTCAGTTATATGCTATCTGCTATATCAAATAGTATTTCAGAATCTGAAAAACGAATAAGCAAAAATTTCAGTGTTATTATGGGGTAATCTACAATTTTTGGGTGTATCCTGGTTTGATTCAGTTCCAGTTCGATGAAAAATATTTTTTTCATTTAATTCCTATACCCTTCAGAAAACTAAATTATTCAACTTTAATTTCTTTACTTACTCAATGAATCTCCATCATCCCAATAAAGCTGGCCTGATGCTTTGCCTTGTTCGTCCAAAGCAACTAACAGCTGTAAAGGTGTTTTGCGACTCTCTGTAGTTGTCTGTTTTGGAGTTTGTTGTGGAATAATATAACCCCCTCTTATGAATAAGGGAATCGTATCAATTGGAGCAGATATGTTGAAAAATTCCCCTTTGCTTATTGTAGAAGCTTTTGTGTAAAAATCGTACCATATCGCTTTAGGTAGGTAACCTCGAACAGTCTCCACATTATCCTAAAAATTATATACTTGATAATTATATAAGCATTCAGCAAGGAGGATCAAATCACCTCTAAAACAGGAATAATCATCAATGCCGGACCCCATAAGAACTGAGTATCTATATCAAAGGTGACTGGATCATTCCAAAATCTGAAATTGCAAGAAAATAAGCGAAAAAAACAAGAAGTATTTACGATAAATGAGCTTTGAAACTTTGCTTCACTGGTAGTTCATTTACCCACACCTGTCAAATAGCTAACTAGGGTAAACCCGCCAATTTTTACGTCGCGAAGATGTTGATTAGATATTTGGATCAAAGTACGCCGAGTGTTCTCGAAAAATTTAATCAATATCTTCGCGACGGGAAAATTTACAGGTTTACTTTTGTTTGTTATGATGTAGGTTATGTTAGTTCCGTATCGCTCAGATACGTCTTCAGAAGTAATTGTATTGTATTTTTTCCGACTATCCTAGGCTTCAATGAAACACCTCAGAAGCTTAAAGCTTGTGCGAGTTAGGATACCGGGTGTGTTCTGTGTAGGCTTTGTTACTAATTCCTTGCGCCACGTTAGGAACAGCACTGTTAATTGTTTGCCCAACAGCGAATGGTTGGACGGTCCCATGAAAACCGGAAAAGTTATTTCCCGGCCAAGGGTTTGAACCCCAGACCTTACGATCATAGGGCTAGCGCTCTAACCACTGAGCTACCGCCGCTCACAAAATATAATATCTGAAGTACTAATTGGAAAACGAAGAAGCAGAAACGTAAGCGTTTCCTTTACTCTATATCAAGTTGGTAGCGAACTAGAAATCTGTTATGATATTCAAGAAAGATCTGATCAGACTTAATTCAACTTACTCAAAAAATAAGGGTCTTGCAACAGTATCTCCATATACGTGGGCACTCCAAAATAGTGTATATAGGTAAGGTAGAAGAGAATATCTCGCCATTAGTGCTTTGCGGGAGGATTTAATAACTAACTCACCAAATGCAACTGGATCCTGATCCTGAAAGAGACGATAACAATTTTTTTTCTTTCATTTGGAATAGACAAAACTACAATACTCACGATTCCATCATCAGTATTATGATTTCTAGAGAATGGATAAAAAGCTCCCAATTGCATCCACCGATTGCACAGATTTGCTGTTGTGTTTCCGTTGAACCCACAAATATCAGCTCCCATTAGCGGAACACCATAAAGGCTAAAGCTAAGAAGTTCTGAAAAGACATTATCTACAATGACAAAGTTCTAGTGATGCACATGGCAATGAAAAAGGAACAAATTTTCGGGTAAGCCCGCAAGATTTCCCGTCGCGAAGCTATAAGTAAGATATTCACATCATAGTAAGCAGTGTGAGTTCCTGAACAAAAAATATGAAGGCCAACATAGGCGGTCTCTCTTTGTTTGGAAGATATGGGCCCCCAAAGTTCCAAATTGTTGCATTTTCAGATCCTTTTTTCCGCCATAAAAATGATCTCTCATTTCTCAAATCTAGTTCATAAATCATCTTTGAACCTTCAACCAACGAATAGAGACACTTTCCCTCAAGAATATTCATTATTTAAAGGAAGAAAAGTGAAAATATTAGACAACAACTTAACCTATATTTCTACGAAATACTTCTCAATGTTGAAGCGGAGCTTGGCAACAGCGTCTTTTCATCGCTGGCCAACGTATTATGAGCGAAGGGTAGTTGTTGGCGAGAAATATGGAATGATGGACAGTTGAAGGTTATGATTGTAAGGAAAATGCTTCTGTCACTGAAGAAGAGGTGGTTATTCTAACATCAAAACAAAATCATTGAAAATATTTGTTTGAGGTTTCACTCTCAATATTTTCGTTTGAACTTTCTTTCTATCCCCTTCAAAATAGGGAGGTTTTTATCTACTACGTTTTTTGTTGTGTCTTCGAGATGGTCCCAGTTTATAATGAGATTCAGGGTATTCCAATAAAATGCGTTTTAACCTCGATTTCATTGGAAATCTGGGAAGGGCGCGACCTATCACATATGAAAAAAATGTACGTTGAAATATATGCCAGGGTGTATTCTTATTCCATTACTATGTGTGTCAACCTTGTAGATTTCATTAGAAACGAATTCTCCTATTGGAAGATTTAGAGTTTCGCAATAAACAGTAAGAACTAAGAACATATTTCATTTTTCTCGCCAGCAATAACCTGTCATTCACGAATACGCACGATGGCACGATTCCGACCGATGAAATTTGCGCCATTGCCAAACTTCACTTTTAGTCTGAGTCGAAATCAGAAGGAATAGAGGTTAAGTGGTTGTCCAGTAATTTCATTATTTTTTCATTAAATATCGATTATTCTTGAAAAAAAGTGTTGCTTATTGTTGGTTGAAGGTTCAAAGGTGGTGTGTGAACCATACAGATGAACTGAGAGATCGTTTTTATGGTGGAAAAAGGGACCTGAAAACGACTCATTTTGGAACTTTGGGAGCCCATATCTTCCAAATTAAGGGAGACCGCCTATGGTCGATTTCACATTTTTTATTCAGAAAATCATACTGCGTACAATGATGTAAATATCTTTTTAATATCTCGGCGACGGGAAATCTTGCGGGTTTACCAATTTTCGTAGGAATCCTATAAGAGGAAGTTGGAAAAAATTGCATTTTGTTGTTTAATGCACCATATGAAAACAACTTCTCACGAAAATCTCTATTAACAAAGATATCTTCCTCAAGCTATAGTGTGCTATATCAATGTAATCGTTACTTCAAGATTTATTGGAATGTCCAGACATTAATAGGGTGTTCTGTTAGAAAACAAAATTCTATCGATAATCAATGATATGCAAGGATAAAGAAATCCTTCATAAGTATACTTCATTCACTTTTATACAATCAGTGGGTAGGCCTTCGAATGGCTGTATCAAGTTTTTGTAACTAGAACTGACTGAGGTTGGCACTCGTGTAATATCGTCAAGACCAAAATAATTTGGCGAGACAGTCGAATCATTCGACAGTATGCCACGGAGAGAAAATGAATATCTTATTTTACCCAACATATTCCGATCAAATTAAAAACGAGCCTTGAAAAAGAACCACGAAAGGTTCGAAACGTTGGCGATGTACGAATAGATTCGAATAAATTACTGTCCAAATTCCTGTGAAAATTTAATTAATTTATAACCATGGACGTTAACCACCAACAAAATCATTTTATTTTTCTCATAATACATAACAAAAAAACTGTATGAGATCTTCTTCTTCATAAACATTTAGAATCAAAATATGATAATTCTCTGATTAGTAGGAAATACCTGATATTTGATTACCTAAAACTTCTTCAAACTTTGGGGACACTCAAGAACATACAGAAAATTGAATAATTATTATAACACCCTCACAAAACCTTGATTTACACTTACGAGGTATGCTGTATTTCATATCTAACCAAGCAGACCAAACATCTCCACTCCAGTGTCCCCCATAGTTACCGATACCAGGAAATGAAGATCTAGAAATGACCATTGGTCTTTTTCCACGAATCTCAGCTAAAGCACTGAAAAATTATTCATGTTACATTCTTGTCTCGAACTAAAACCGAAAACTTACAAATTTGTAACAATTGCTTCTGTGAATCCAAATAAATTATGCACATCGTAATGTAGACCTGCATACTGTTTACACGACATGCACATTGTTTTATAGAATAAAAATCCTCCATCAACATCTGGAACGTAAGGTGGATGTTCCAAATTATTCTGTGGGCATCCTGTACTCGAACCTGAATAGAAGTTTGAAGGTTCATTCATGTCGATCCATGCCCCATCAAAAGCAATCTGATCATGTAAATTTTTCAGCATTAATGTCCAATAATCCACAGTATTTGGATGTGTGAAGTCTGGCCACGCTGTTGTACCTTTATTCCAAACCTAAACAGAGATTGATGTATCAAAAAGAATCGAGCTTATAATAGGTCTCTCGCATGTATTTTTCCAACATTGGAATCGAATATTCTATCTTTAAGAATACTGAAAAAATTCAATCGCTGTCAAAAATTTCAAATTTAAACTAGAAAACGATCTTTTAAATTTGACTCCACATACTGGCTGTTTGAACAGTCGAAACTTTGTGGGGTTCTTAGGCGTATTGGGCAAAATCCACGGTTTCTTTGTTCTCATGTACCTTTCTCTCTGGAGAGCCAATGGTAACTGTCGACTGTATCTTAAGACTTAATTAAGCCACTATGCCAAACGAAAAGACAGATATGACATAAAAGATTAGTATTAGAACAGTAAGTTATATCACAGTATAGAAACTACCCAGTAGTTGCACTCCCTGGATTTTTTTACTCCGTTTCCGACTCGCGCATACTTCGGTGCGTCTAACCTCAAATTCAGCTTCGTTCACTTTCCTGGTTTGTTTATGTTATGAAATACAGCATTTTTAACAATTTCAGGAAGAATTCACGTGTTAAAATGATTGAAATTAATAGAATTGGTGAAGCACTATGCCAAGTTATTGTGAAATGCAACATAAATACACCGAGAGACGAAGGAATACTGTCGATTGCTTACATTGGCGAACAGCGATTATTTGGAGTTTTTAGTGATTTTATTCACTTTACGAGTGCAATTTCGTGATAATGGAACTGATCAACTGATATTCAATCTCAGATGATATTCATTCAAAACGATATAACTAAAAATTGCAGTATTTGACATATATTCTTGTCTTTCAATAACCATAACTATGGCTGGACCTTTTGGTCCATCGCTTGAAATCAATGATTGTTTGACAAAATTTCAGATTGAAATGAATCGAAAAAAAATTGAGTTGTGATGAAACCACCAGAAAAATGTATCCATAAATTTGTATTTGAATTTTGAGATAAACTTTTCTACTGGTTTTAGATACTTTATTACATCTAGTATGGAACTATTAATTTATTTCAACACTATGATACTAACCTTACCAATAAATATCTGATTACTGCTATTTTTCACAAAAATATCCATTTTAACACCTTCATCGTAAGGTGGATAAGTACCTTCTGCCTCACTAGCACTAACTCCAGCATCAATCAATGGAATATAATGCATACCATTTTCATGCAAGGTTTTGATAAAATTGGGAAGATCCTTGAAGTTTGTCTTATCATAGGTGAAATCATTACTATTGTTCATGTAATCCAAATCGTTCCACTGAGTGTCCTGCAATATTGAACACTTTTATCAATATGAATATCTACATTACTATTTGATATCATCACAACAACCTTTATTTGTATTTTGTATTTTTTTTTCCGAATATCCTAGGCTTCAACGAAACCCCTCAGAAGCTTAAAGCTTGTGCGAGTTAGGATACCGGGTGTGTTCTGTGTAGGCTTTGTTACTAATTCCTTGCGCCACGTTAGGAACAGCACTGTTAATTGTTTACCCAACAGCGAATGGTTGGACGGTCCCCTAAAAACCGGAAATGTTATTTCCCGGCCAAGGGCTTGAACCCCAGACCTTACAATCATGGGGCTTGCGCTCTAACCACTGAGCTACCGCCGCTATATCACTGATATCTTGAATTTAAACTACAACACATAGTTGTGCAGTACACAGATCTGGAAAATAATCCAAGCAATAGGGAATTTACTATGCTTTCAAACGATTTGCCGGTTTTATGTCACAATATACAACAGATAGACGCACAATCAAGAATCCAGCTAGACTGCTGTTTGAATGCTTTTCCACCACTTCAGAGTTCCAAAATAGCACTGTCACATTCGTTAAGATGAATTTGAATTTTTTCATACCATAACTTGAATTTTCATAAAAAAGCTTTTCTTGAATAGAGTTCATAGATTACGCTCATATTATTTTTTTAGTCTAAGTCATTACCAGAATTTTCGTATTGAAAACAGCACTAAATTGTATCTTTTCCAAATTAGGAGAATAAAGCTCTCAAATAGAATTTCATTAGAAAATACATCAACTGCTAAATTCATATCAAATTATTTCTGTTTGATCATCCAATCTCAAGGAGAATGCATTTTGAATCATAATGGTAGCATTAACACAATGAAAGGAATCAGGATTAGGTGAAAATGGTTCATTTCAACTCTGCAATAAAATTTCCACATGAAATCTCTCGGTTCCTCTCCTTCCATGAAAAAACAAAAAGGTGAGAATGTGCCATAAAGTTCCTTCAGCTTAAGTAGTTTCTAAGATCCTAGAGCTAAACATTTAATTTGGGCCACCCTGTGCAAGATATCCAGCTCCTAACTCTATCGTCAATCAACTAACAGTGAGAACTGAAAATCTTTGATATGGAGGAAATTCCTGAATAATACCAAAAAGACCTGAATGAAAAAAACTAATACTCACCAATGGTATTCCAGCATCTATGTTTCTCTGCATGATCTTCTTGGTTTCTTCCAATGAATTATAACCAAAACGACATAAATGGAAACCTAAACCCCAGTAGGGAGGCATGTAAGGTCTCCCAATCAAATCAGTATACTGCCTGACAACGTCAGCTGGAGTAGGACCCATGAAGAAAAAGAAATCCAAGACACCTCCTATTGCTCTAAACGTAATTGAAGGGGTTGGTTGCAACAAAATGTCTGAAAAATTCCCAAGTCAATTTATTCAAGAAATTTAAACACAAACAATAACTTACCCATTGCATTACTGTTCAACAAGAAAACCCCATGCGAATTACCTGGTTTTTCTAGTAACAAGTAGAATGGGTGACTGCCATATAAATTTTTCTGAAAAATTCACATCATACAGAATATGAATGAAATAAATCATCAGCGGTACAGTAAAAGAAGAATTGTTGGATTCAAAAATATCACTGCCATATCATCAGGCACCAACTTTACCTAAAAATATCATTGGAGTATGAACATACTTTTCAATCTTCACCTTTGTACCAAGAATCAAGAAAGTTAAAACCTTATTTCATGTAAAATTTTAGAATGTATTGATACCCCATGTGTACACATGAGATTTCAGCAAAATATGGCTAATAATTCATCGAATATTCAGTAGGCCATTCACTTCAGATTGCTCACTTCACAGTGACTCATTTTAGATTCCTTTATCAAGGAATGACAAAATGGTATGAGCAATGAAGACAACACCAGATATCAATCAATAAACGCATCAGTCAACTATACAGGCTTCAAAAAGAACACTTTAAATGATATGACATCATTTTGCCCAATATTCCTCATCGAGAATTGCAAGATTGGTAAGTAAGAACATCTGATACTTACATTGAACTGAGGAATAGCATCATGATTGAACATTGTGTACTTGGTCCAGTTTGTTGGTATCATAAAATGTTCTTGGTGTTCCCCAAGTCCATAAATCAAACTAGACGGTAGCTTTCCACTGATTTGAAGAAACTGATTGGAATAGATGAAATTTCTGAATTCCTGTGCATCGAAACTGAAAATTCATCTGATCTCAAGCATGTCCATTCAACAGGTTCAACAAAACACTTACATTATTGTACCATCAGATGTCCTAATGATCTGAAATCCTGGTTTCAAAGGATCATATACAAACTCATATTGTAAGTTGTCGGCTGCTCTATCCACAATAGGTATTTCTGGGTAAGGAGGCTCAAATCTATGTTGTAAAGGATCGATTAACTGTAAAAGTAGAGTTATATGATTTTAATGGCCTGAAATATTCTTAGGCAATGATTCATCCAGAAATAAAATACATAAAATTTTGGAAAATTATCTTCAAATTGCCATATGGTTAAATCCAAAGGTGGTCCATCCCACCTTTCTCTGAAAATAAGTAAAGAAAGGATAGATATATGTTGTTCAGAAAGCAAACCGCACTTTTTGAACGTGCAAGGACATTGGATTCCATATACACCACTTATCAATAGTATTCAGCACTCTTGCGGAATGTTTAACTTTGCCACCACACGTTTATTTCTACAGCCATTATCAGATTGTCCACAAATGCCTGAATATGCATTAGAGATGATTAAGGACATAAGTTATTGAACCGATCTAATTGGTAATGCATATGCCAACGGCGCCGTCTATGGATAAACGAAGTAGATAGGTATTGTGGAAGTGTAGGCAACATTGAATGTTTTGAGTTCGGCTGTAGAGATGTTCTCCTTTGAAAAGCAGCTATGTTGGAATACCTGAGGTAGAAATTTTTCAAGTTTTCGATCGTAACAATGTAAGAGCTTAATATACGTGTGAAATATATTTCGAATTGAGATGTCTGGAAGGGGTTGATAAGAAGTCGAAGAAATGAGACGAAGTAGCTTCGAATATTGTTTCGTTTTTTATTTCAGACGGCCAGATGTCGTGAAAGAGAATATTGTTCTTAGGTCGAGTATCAATTTTCGTGCAGACCGGTATCGAAAGATAAGAGTATATTTTCCAACTAAAGCCCGAGATGAGAAAAATGTGGAGTTGAATTTTTGACTAACCTACGTGGGAGAAGTGAAGTTCTCTTTCAAAAAGCTGACTAAGAGAAATTGAGAGGGGTGAAAGCCTCGCTTTTTTGGTACGAAAGGCCGTTGCATATCGGAGATCGGCGGGAATAGCTCTGAGAAAAAAAAGATGTAGAGCGTACCGCGAGAACGGGCGGTCCTTCGGGACAAAATTAATGTTGGAAAATTCGAGGGCTGGGTTGATCAATAATAGTTAATAGTAAATTTGAAAAAAACCGATTCCTTCCTAGCAGATTAGCGTTTTTGATGACAGTGCATATGCGTGGTTCGCTCGTGAGTTTTTGTTTTTGTTGTGCTGAGAAAAGTACGGAAGCGATAGATTCGGTTATTAGAGGGTCCGAGCGAGGGACAAGCGGGAATAGCTTGTGTTTTTTTTTTTGTGCCGAGGAGGGTACGGAATCGATGGATTCGGTCATTGTAGAGTCCATTTAAGGGACATGTGGAAATAGCTCGCGGTAAGAGTTTGAAATAAAGGTTGATCTTATGCTTGTTAGGAGGGCCGTTCCAGTTCGCGGCGGAAATAGTGTATTCATGGAATAGAGGTCACTGTCGGAGTTGGTGTATGGTCTTCAGGTACACCTATTGGAATAAGCTTTTTACTAGTAAGGAAAAGGTAAAACGTTTTAGAAAATGTATGTTAATGTGAATAACCCATCGTATTTCGAATTCCTTTCATTTTATTTTTGGTTAGACACAATGAGTTAAAATTGATAGGTTTTACTGATCTCTCCCCATTGAAGAAAATCTGATTCGAAATGTATATTTTAGAAATTTGTCTGTTGTTATGTTATAAACTTTATAGTAAGAAACCTCTCGTTCAATTAATGAATTTTATTGTATTTAAATATCGGTTGAAGTAAGTTTTTGATAAAATTGAGCTTCTTGTTTTTATTTTGGTGAACACCTCGATCTGTGTGAGTAAGGAAATTTGAATGTAGTTTATAAGTGTATTCCATTTGGGTTTTTCTTTCCTGATTTCTTGTTCGTCAGAAAAATATCAAAACAAAAGACTTTATCCTAGTGCATAAAGCACGAACTTCCATCCCTTTCGGACAATTTAAGTAGAATAATGTGAGATGAGATGAATTAGTTTTTGAATGAAATTCAATCCTATTACTTCGAATGGTGACAGTTGAGAAATTAAGTAGCTATGGTATTCTATTTAGTCCTACAAGAGAAATCAAAATTCTACTTCTATAAATGGTGACAGAGATTACAGATTGGATTGTAAGTTCAATAAATGTTTCAAAAATCACAATATAAAGACCTATCTATCACACTATTACAGAAGCAGCGCATTTTTGGTCACAAGTGCCGATGTTGATGAACAGGAGAGCAGAGGGTTCTGTATGAGGAATGTGTGTGACCACTTTTCATGTTTTCGTCGTGTGGGGACGAGTTCAGAGGTCGGCTTTTGCGGATATCTTCTCAAAAGTGTGATGATACTTTGATGCATGATGTTTTAAATATGCATCTGTGGACTTTTATGGGCAAAGTATTGCAACAACAGAGCAAAGTGGCGCTCTAAACCTGCCGAAGATAGTTACAAGCACCAAAACCATTGCCAAAAGAGGAACGTTTGAGAAAACAAGCACCTTACATTAGCTTCATTTGAATTTAAAGGTATTCAAGCAGACAAATTTGCACTTGTTAGTAACACTGTCTAGTGATAATCATTAACGTTATAATTGGATAAAGCATTATCATTTACCTTTATATGCAATCTTGAGTCTGTTTCATATTTCACTATCAATTGTATAGTCTCAATATCATCAGGGTATCCAGTTTTGTATTTTCTTCTGAGGAAAGCTATCAACCCAAAGGCAGTTTGAGTTATATTAACATAATCATATGTAGCATATCCTTGGGGGTAGAAACAATAAGGTACTCCTAATGGAGATGAAACTTTAGGTATCCAGCAACACCCTCTTTCCTCGCATATTTCTTTAGTCGCAGTTCCTTGGGGCAGACAATCTAATCTGTCGTG
The DNA here is from genome assembly GCA_958510865.1 of Myrrha octodecimguttata. NCBI lineage: Eukaryota > Metazoa > Arthropoda > Insecta > Coleoptera > Coccinellidae > Myrrha > Myrrha octodecimguttata. The sequence continues at coordinate 62,391,327 of OY294056.1, forward strand.
TTCAGCAAATATCTGACATTGAGCTGAATTCGGTTTGGGAGGAAAGGGAAGCTCTTCGAAAGGATGAGCTGATGGACTTTTAGAGAAAAAAATTTCTTCTGAATGATCATGTGAGTATTGACCCTGAAATGTCTACAAGAAATTTAATAAGTTATATTGTATATATGATAGAGTTATTACCTGACTGGATTGGTGTGGAGAATCCTCACGCCTATCATGTGTATAAATAATGTCAAAACAATATAGAAGATAAAGCACTGGCACAATAAAAAATAGAATCAAAAGTAAAATAGCCACAATTGTATAAAAATTTGGCATTGAATATTGTTTCTTCTGCTCTTCAGTAGAAAATTTTTCATAATGGTCAACCTGAAATATTGGCAAATTTATAATATTCGAATAAATCAGTGATAAGTCAGGAGCTTAAGTACGCTTTTCCAAATTTATAGAAAAGAGCGGTCATCCTTCCATTAACTGGCTCTGCCTTAATTTGGAAACTAAGATTCCTAATATTTTAAACTGACAGCTTGAGAGTATGTGCAAATATTGAGGGTAATCGAGCAAGTTGTTCATCTGATAAAATATTCGTGATTTATTATTTTATTGAAGTGATACGATGCCCATGTGTTTTATGTGTCAGTACTTCAGAAGCCATAAGCCTAAACTGATGAATTTTTGAGGTTCTATTGTTAGGATTGAATTCGGCTCTCAATTGAATTTATCAATGGGACAAAATACAATGATATTGATGCCTAGAACAGGCAGCAAAAATTAGTGGAAGTCTTAAATAGCTTTCCCTCAATTTATTTTGAAGCACGTTCAATTCTTGTCACAATGCAGTTTAAAAATAGATCTTCCCTGAAATTATAAAATTCATTTTTGCTTCAAAACAGCAAGAGTTTTTATACCTTCTAATTTGAATTCACTCATGAACCAGCATTATTGTGAATCAATGTCCTATGATGAAATTGAATTGAGCTTGTGAATTCTAAGTAATTTATTCATGCAAACTTTAATTTTTAGCCGCAATCACAAACCTCTCTTTTATGAGCTAAGACAATGATGACTATGACAATCATGCATAAATGTTCCTAAAGCATAAAATCCTCAGTATGTTTTGAGGGGTGTAAGCTTATTCTCAAGCTTACCTTGTTTAGGGCATGAGGGGAAAATTTTTCAGACAATGATGACTCCCTCGAGATTTTTTTCTTTTCTGGTGAATGTTCGTTGTGGAAAGAATCGAATGAAACCGTGTCGATTCGACATATAGTTGGTTTCTTTCTTGCACGAAACAGAAAAAAATTGTGAATTCTAGTCATTTTTCAATGGAATATCGCTCAGAAGTATTTTCCGGATATATTATGTGATTCACAACGAAGAATATGTATTCCATTCATTATCACAATGCTACTAATTCATTTTCAACAAGGGAAACTTTGTCTGTTCAGATAAGATGATAACACCTCTTTCTACCAATGATATTTGTTCAGTTGGTCTTCTTCATTTCCGAGATGAAACAAACCATAATAAATCTTAAACAATGGCTTGATGATTAATTTTATAAATCCTTCATATTCCTATTTATATGGAACATATATATATTTATAAATAAACATTAAAATAAAATAACCTCTTTGTTTTAACATTGACCATAGAATATTGGAAAACTTTGCTGGTCTTAGCTTTGTTACAACACAGACCAGTCTGTTGTTACAATCTCCTCCTTGAATGATATTTACATTATGAATGTGGTTGAAATATCAGTTAAATGTGTACATTCACAACATTTTGGATACCTACTCCAATCTGAGTATATTTTTGGCATATACTGCATGTTGAGAAAAAAATTCGTCAAGCACCGAAAGTATACGTAGATTAGCGAGTAGTTACCGTCTGTTTTGTATCGCAGTGAACTCGAATCTGAATCAACACTGAGGCGAGCATTCATCAATAAATCAGCCAAAGAATCTACAAAGAGGAACGTGTAATCTAAAGAGAGTTTCATGGTGTACCTATTGGTAATATCTTTCAAATATAAGCAGTCATATCTCAATTTATACAAACTACAATTGGCTCAACAAAATAAATTACTGAGGCTTTAATAAATATATTTTTATTTACAGAAATTGAACAAGTAACAGCTGATTCTATTTTACATATGATGGAATTGGTAAATTCATCCCATGTTTTGCCTCAAAGAAGGTATATGATAAAATTATTTCATCCACCTTCTTCATGTATGGATCTTCCATAAATTCTGGATCAATATAGAAAAAAACTGGCATGTCAACCTAGAAGTAGAGATGAATCTTCAGTTCAATATCACTCAAAGAAACAATTAACAACAGCTTTTGAGCATCATAAGGCGAGTTATTTTTATTTTGTTCTGGTTAACTTTTTAATGAGGTTTATAATTTCTGATTGGAAGGTTGATAAATCTCCACCAACCAGAAATCTCATTAGACAGATAATTAGAACCAAAAATCAATTGAGAGCACCTAATTTAAAGTAACTCACTTGTTCATTAGGATTTAACAGTTGTTCCTCAAAACAAAAACATTGGATCTTATTGAAATACTGACCAGCTTCAAAGGGAATAACATTATATGTACTTATACCTATCACAGGTTTTGAACTTGGATTTTTTGCTGTATAAAATGCTAACGCTGTCTCCCCTGGTACAACCTATAAAGTAGACTGAGAATGTGAAATGTCATTTAAAATTCATAGATCCTATCTTACAGTAATTTCTTTCTGTTGTGGTTTGAAATTCCATTTCATACTAGTAGAAATATCTGCATTGAATTTTATTCTTATGGGTCTCTGTCTAACAGGACTCATTGTTTCAACCTTGCTATCGTCATGTCCAACGGAAACAGTACCCCCATAACTATAGGCTTGGCAAAACATTCTATACAAGGGAACTGCTGCATAGCTCATACCTACAGTTACAACTCCTGCAGCAGCCATATAATACAACGTTGAACGAATTCTTTTATTTCTTGCCTCCTCGGGAGATAATTGTTTCAAAAGCTTGGAGCTGACGTGAATATTGCTTCGTGATTTGCCAAATTCATTTTCTATCAATTTAAATATTCTTGTTATGTGCCGTTTATTGAATGAAAACATAATTTCTCATTATTTCACAAAATGTTATTTGTATTTGTGCTTAGTGGTTATAATCACAGAATACAAATATTAATATCAAATATAATATTTGTATTCTATGGTTATAACCACAGAATATGTTTTGTTTTTCTTCTTGGATAGGCCTTACTTGAGATAAATTTTCAGTTGCAGTTCATGATGTAAGTAACATCATGGTTGCAGTCGAAATATTTCAACCATGATGTGAATAACTCACATCATGATTTCAACCATGATGCATTTCAACTATAAGCAAAAGTCAAAAATTTCGATTCGATCAGACAGAAAGGCTTGAACCATAGTTTCAAGTGTGGTCTCTATACAATAGCGGCGAAACTCCGGTGATAGGTGTCTGCTCAATGATCGTGAGGTCTGGGGTTCAAGCCCTTGGCCGTGAAAGGATTTTTCCGGTTTTCGAAGGACCGTTCAGTCATTCGCTGTTGGGTAAACAATTAACAGTGCTGTTCCTATAGTGTCGTACGGAATTAGTAACAAAGCCTACACAAAACACACCGGGTCTCCTAACTCTCACAAGCTTCTGATTAAAGATTAATCTTTGCTTCTGAGGGGTTCCATAACGGAACCTAGTAAAACTGGCAGCAATATAATAACAGCATTGTTAAACAATGATAGAAGTATTAATTTCACAAAATCTGAAGTGATGATCCAAAGAATTTTACTTCACGATAGATTAGTGGTGTAAGGATCAAAGATGCAGGAACAACGATACTCTGTCAGTTCGCCGACGTTTCGGAAAAATTTATTTCCATCCTCAGGGCTCTACAAAATTTACGAAAAACATGATTCGTAACATTGATGAAGTTGTTCACAATAATAAAGGAAAAACGAGCAATACTATAAGTTATTGACTAGAAAAATATCTCAGAAAAGGTGGTTTCGGAATAATTTTGACATACAAAGAAAAGTTACACAATTCAAAAGACAGCTTAGGATTGAAGTAAAGTTAACATACATATAAATATACAGATATATATATATACATACATAGATAGAGAACTTACAGACTGAACAAGTTTTTCTCCCCAAAATCATTTTGTTAAGAATTAAATCAATTCTCCAATATTTCTTGTAAAAAGAAATCATAACCGATTAAAAAGCGGGGACAAACAATGCAACCGATATGCAGACAGTACGCCGACAGACGGAGGTGAAATCAAAGGAACGGCGGACTCGAAACAGATTAGGGTAAAAAACGTAAACGCATTGAAGACCAAGTAGTGAAGTTGAGAGGGACTAGAAATTTCATCTTATTTTAATCGTCAATTTAATAATTTTCTGCTTGTTTTCAATAAAGAAAAATAAAATCGGCTGAGTTGTTGAATATCAGCTCTATATAGAGTTTACCGAGTCATTAAACTTATCCAACATTAGGTATCATGAGAAAAACCTTAAAAATATCAGGTCCATTTTACTGAACAACAGCTATCCGGCGCATCTCATAGACAAAGTTTTGGGGGAGTCTTTCAAACCCTCTACACCCCAGATAACTTCGCTTGAGGGACTTTCGAGTACAGTTTTACATTACAGCAAACTTATATACATCAAGGGTCTCTCAGAAAGACTGCCAAAAATTATACAAAAAGAGAACGTTAGGGTGTCCTTCAAAAGCTCAAACATTTTTTCAGTATAATCAAAAACCCCACACCAACTCTTCTGAATTCCAACTTAGTTTATAAAATCAATTGTCCAGATTGCTCTCGAGTTTACATAGGACAGACGGGCCGATATCTGAAATCCAGAATCCAAGAACATGTTAGATCTGTTCTTTTGCCGATATCAAACCCCAAAACAGCATTGGCAGAACATTGGCAGAACATTGCCTGAACGCAGATCATCGCTTTGATTTTGAAGACGTCCGAATACTAAATAGGGAGCCATACTTGAGTAATCGTTTAATTTTTGAAATGTTACAAATAAGCGTCCATGACTCGGTAAACTCTAGAGCTGATATTCAATAACTCAGCCGATTTTATTTTTCTTTATTGAAAACAAGCAGAAAATTATTGAATTAACGATTAAAATAAGATGAAATTTCTAGTCCCTCTCAACTTCACTACTTGGTCTTCAATGCATCACATACATGCGTTTACGTTTTTTACCCTAATCTGTTTCGAGTCCGCCGTTCCTTTGATTTCACCTCCGTCTGTCGGCGTACTGTCTGCATATCGGTTGCATTGTTTGTCCATTGTCCCCGCTTTTTAATCGGTTATGATTTCTTTTTACAAGAAATATTGGAGAATTGATTTAATTCTTAACAAAATGATTTTGGGAAGATACACTTGTTCAGTCTGTAAGTACTCTATCTATGTATGTATATATATATATATGTATGTATTTATATGTATGTTAACTTTACTTTAATCCTAAGCTGTCTTTTGAATTGTGTAACTTTTCTTTGTATGTCAAAATTATTCCAAAACCACCTTTTCTGAAATTTTTTCTAGTCAATAACTTATAGTATTGCTCGTTTTTCCTTTATTATTGTGAACAACTTCATCAATGTTACGAATCATGTTTTCCGTAAATTTTGTAGGGCCCTGAGGATGGAAATAAATTTTTCCGAAACGTCGGCGAACTGACAGAGTATCGTTGTTCCTGCATCTTTGATCCTTACACCACGAATCAATCGTGAGGATAGAAGTAATGCTCGTTCTATTGTTTACTATTCCTAAAACAATGCTGTTATTACTAATAGTCACGGACGCGATGACGCGATTTTGTGATAACCTGGAAAATCGATTTTGATAATCGCATTTTGTTGTCATTTTTCAATTTCAACTACAAATAGAAATATCACGCGTTCAATAAAGCGTTCTACACTGTACGCCTAAAGAGAAGCAAAGAATCTCGTAATTTTTTTTAAATTGCGTTCATAACTACGAGCCGTAATGCTCAATAAAATATAACCACGTTTTGAGCGCACCGATCCATTTCGTCTCAAAGTTGTCCTTAACAAAAATCCTTGGTCTGAATCCATTCACCGTAGCACGGCCGATATTCATTTTCGAAATTTTTGAGATAAATTTGTAGTTTGGTCATGTAATTAATTTGAACAAGAGCGGATCATCTCTGGTCAATGCGCTTCTAGAAGTTACATATGACCTTTAATCGCCAGTTGAGGCTAATGCCGGCCACATACGTTACGGTCTACCGTAGAAGTTGACCTGCACAGACGCCCGGAGAAGAATCGAAATTAAATTTTTCCTGTAAGCACCCTACGGAGAACCCGAGCGTGAGCATGTGTGCGAGACCTCCGACCATCCCGTATATGTAACGGCGTCAGGCCTGAACCCTGCACAGGTTAACCCAGGGGGGTGAAGCGACGGTAGGAAAAGTAGAAACAAGGAAATACGTTTCCACTTATTTTTATCTGTCAGAAACGTATGTCGTGGATATATCGAAATGGAAAAATGACATGACATTATGTCAAATGATATGCCAATTTCATTTTTGGAGTGTTTTGTGGCAGTTTGTTATTGATATTCAAAATTGAAATTAAAATAATACCCGTGTAATATGAAGGTAATATCTTTTCAGGTGTAATATGTGTAACCATATTTATTTTCAGGATTCAGATAATGTTGAATTCGGAGGAATCATTTATGTATGAGCTCAAGCACTAATTTTTAACCATGATAAGATAAAAAAAATGGTAATTACTTTGACTATCATTACCTATGCAGTACAAATAATCCATCATTTAGGCATGTGTATTCACAATTTTTCAATCTTAGATTCTAGTGAAAACAGTATGAAAGTCCATCTTAATACAAAGGCTATGGCATAATGTCAGTTAATTTATTGGGACATTGTATATACGCATAGACCTAATTTGATATGTTATTAGGTGTATGTATATTCGGCAATTCCAGCCTAAAAATCTTTTTAGTTGAACCATCAGAAACATTACATATATTTCCCATATTCTAAGAATAATAATTACTGGCCGGGTGCGAAAGTTTTACATGGGATTATATCACTTATTATTCTCACAGTTCATAAATTTGATTCGTGTGAATATTCTACTAGCATAGTGGAGTACTACTTAATGAACTTCATTCAGGGAACTATCTTATCGGGAGTCTTATCTTTGAAAGATTAATTCGGAGTATTTATAGTTAATCTTTATTTCAATATTCATGGTCTAATTGTTGATTGATTTTCTAGAAAAGTGGTATTGCCAGGAAGGACTTGGACTGAAGATTTCTACATGATTTTGGCAGTTTCTTTGGACTTTTGGAAGCCGCTCCCCTCCCCTAATGAATCAGTGATATTGAAAATTAGTGAAGTGAATATATTAATCTTTGTGACAACATTAGTATTGTTGTGAATCAGTGCTAACCTTCTCAGAAATATTTCTTCAACCCTTATTATGGATTTATTTGTTTTCTCTAGGAGCTAATTGTATTTGTTGGGTCCAGAAAACCGCAACCTGTGTTATAAGTATTCATATTTCGTTAGGTAAAAGACATATATCGGATACTTGTATTACTTGAAATTATTGTATTCAATAAACTATTATTTATAAATCTTTCTTCTAATTGAAGACAAAAATTCCTTTCCATTCAATTTAAATTTAGAACACAGAATAATCAGAAATATTAACTGAACCACAGAGCACCAATGTAATTTTAGAGAAAAATGACATATACTTCAACTGGCGGACACCCCCTAGAACCATAATGGAATATTCCCACTTATTTTATGACAGGAGAAATGTCACAATTGTTGCGCATAGTTTACAAGGCAGGTTGCACTTCTTATATTTTGATGTTCTGTGGGTTAACCTCTCACCTCTCCGGTAGACCGAAGCGTATGTGGCTGGCATTACAGTCTACCGGAGAGGTTGACCTGCACAGGTCAACTGGTGCTTGTATTGGAACAGACCTGCACAGGTCAACCGGTGCTTGTATTGGAAGAGACCTGCACAGGTCAACCGGTGCTTGTATTGGAACAGACCTGCACAGGCGACCGGAAAACAAGCGAAATTCGATTCTTTCTCGAAGCACGATACGGTGAACCAGAGCATATTATTATAATTCTGCCATGCTTCCGTTAAGATATAATGGTTTGGGCCTATGGTCCCCAATAGGGTGTCAGAGGTGCGTCAGGTTTTTAGCGATCTGATACCATAACTTTGTAATTTTTATATTTAATTGGAAGTTTTGTGGAGTGGATTATTTTTTAATTTACTTACTAAAGCATATACATTCATCTTCGAAAAAATATGTTTATTCAAATATACTCAGAAATAGAAAGAATTTTACGGCGGCATCTGATCATATCCTTATTTTCTCAACAAGATATAATTGACCCGGTAACTGCATCTTGTGAAATTTTTTTATTATTTCAAAGGAAATGATTGCAAATATAAAAGTTGTTGGAGTCTTAGAAGCGAAATCAGCCAAATATCACATTTCTTGAAGTTTTTCCCGAAAACTCAAAAATTTTTCATTGTTCCAACAAATATCTGAATAAGTTGAGGACAGGTATTTCTGAATCAGATTACATTTCAGCAATTGTTCAAGGACAATGAATCTTGTATTCATGATTATGGACTTTACCTGCACTCAAACTATACCATACATAAAAAAAATTCTTCAAAGTTGAAGATAACGATCTTTCACATAAATCTTTGCAAATACAACATACAAAGAATGTAAGATCTAAAGTAAAATAATTCCTTCAATTCTTGAATATATTCTTTACAGAGAACTCTAAGAGAGATTATCATATAATTACAGTGAATGAAATACGGAACAAAAAAATTAAAGAGAAAGTGAGATAAATGTTTATAGTCCATAGTCGAGTGGAAGGAAGGTATCGCTTGAAAAGAGAAAAAATACGAATGAGATACTAAAATACTTTGACATGACATGACATGACATAGTGCATATATTGTATAGTGCGACTATATATTCTCCTCGCATGAAGAATTGATGGAATTGAAGAGTAGAGTATACATGTCCAAAATACATCATATAAAATTTGAAAATATAGCCAGAAGATGACATATCAGTATATACATAACCAATAATTTTTCTTTCTGTTATTGTGTTTACGACTTGTCAGATTGATAAACGGAATGCACCAAATAAATTTGTGTCCATAGTTGACTCGAAATTCCCAAATAATATAGACCATTAGGCGATTCTTGAAAAATTGTTCCCTATCATAAAATATCTTAACTGGCATCTTTTGAAATAGGCATTTGTATATTCTACAATTCAGTAGGTGACGAAATATCAATTTATCTAATGTATATACAGGGTGATTCCGGAGGAGAAGGTCAGATTTTGGGATAAGTTCACACTAGTCAAGACAGTGTCGGAACACTGTTTGGTTTATGGTTGGGGGACTCTGTTGAGAATATATAGGGTGATTTGTCCGATTCGACCGATTTTACTTTTATTGATAACTTTGGTATGGCTTATTCTATTTCAATGAAATGTTCAGCGTGGTACAGTAGTGTTGAACACATTCATTGATTTCAATTTTTTTTTTCAAAATAAGCGGTTTTTATTGTGATAAATCCAGATTAATTGTGCAGGTTGAAAAAACACCCTGTACATAGCGTTTCCTAAACTTCGCTATCTGTTTACGATTGTACTACAATAAGTCATTATTTGAGAGTTTCTAATTTTTTTGGCACACTTTGGTATGGCTCATCCAATTTTGATGAAATTTGCAGTGTAGAACAATCTGAATGAGTACATTAACTATTCGCAACAATCTCTCAAAATACAGTGTTGTAATTGTGATAATTTCAGAGTTTCAGATTAATTGTGCAATTGAAAAAAAACACACCCAAACTTTCTTATTCGATGCAGGTTCTACAATAATATGTCATCACCCAGAGGTTTTTGATTTCTTTGGCCCACCTCCGGTTTTGCTAGAAAACATTTTTGAAGAAGAGCATGAGCGAAATTTGGCTCACAAGCAGTGACAGTATTCCGCACTAGGTAGGAAAGTTGTTTGGTCCAAGGATGCAAAGCAGTTCTTAAGTTCTAAAATATTCTTTTCAAATTCCAAATGCATATTTAATTGCTAATATTTTGTATGAAATCATTCAATTCAGAATATATTTAGAATTTGAAAAGAATATTTTAGAAGTGACGAACAACTTTGTTGCATTCTTGGAATATACAGCTTTCCTAACTAGTGCGGAATACTCTCACTGCTTGTGAGCCAAATTTCGATCATGCTCTTCTTCAAAAATGTTTTCTAGGAAAACCGGAGGTGTGCCAAAGAAATCAAAAACCTCTGGCTAATGACATATTATTGTAGAATCTGCAACGAATAAGAAAGTTTTGGAAAAGCAATGTACAGGGTGTGTTTTTTTTCAACTGCACAATTAATCTGAAACTCTGAAATTATCACAATTACAACACTGTATTTTGAAAGATTGTTGCGATTATTTAATGTACTAATTCAGATTGTTCTACACTGCAAATTTCATCAAAATTGGGTTAGCCATACCAAAGTTATCAATGAAAGTAGAATCGATTGGAGCGAAATTTCGACATTGTCTTTTTTTGATGGAATTTTCTCAGAAAACTAGAAGTGTGCCAAAAAAATTAGAAACTCTCAAATAATGACTTATTATAGTAGAATCGTAAACAGATAGCGTAGTTTTGGAAATGCGAATCGAATAAGTCATACCAAAGTTATCAATAAAAGTAAAATCGGTCGAATCGGACAAATCACCCTGTATATTCTCAATAGAGACCCCCAACCATAAACCAAACATTGTTTCGAGACTGTCTTGACTGGTGTAAACTCATCCCAAAATCTGACGGACTACTCCGGAATCACCCTGTATAATGTTAAGAAAACGGATCACTATTATAGTAGATCGTAGCCTACGTAATCTATTAATTAATTCACGTAGGCCTCGAGTAGGCATATTATGTGGAATACTGATTCATTCATTGCAACAGAAGTATGAATAATTAAGGTTCCCAGATATATAGGGTCCTAGGATAGTACGTGTTTGAGACATGTTAAGGTGAAATCATATGGGGTGACAGGAATTTGATGGTAATCCATCTGATATAAATACATTTGATCTAATTAAATTCATTCAGTTTCAAGTTTGTTGGACACAAATAATTCTGATAGTCTTCCATATAATGATCCATAAAATGAATACATGAAATCTGTTGCCTGGCTAGACGAAGAGATTTCGACAACGAATCTACTTCATTCTCTCATGATGGTTGAAGCATTGGCTCAAATGAGACAAGAAGGCTCGGTAGTGACATGATATGTTTTATTGGCTGGAGGAAGCGTAGGACCAAAGTCTTGAGGGTAGTATATTGACCTTCGAATATATGAAAGTGTTAATGAATATACTAGGCAAAATGATGGGATGATGTGAAGTGCAAAAGCATTTTTCATGACTCAAAATATTTTGCAACAAAATCCTGAAACAGGTCGATTTTTGTTTCACTTTTACCAGATTTATACGCATTTTTGAAAAATTTTTGTTGCACCCTGTGCCTTCCCCATCAACCCTCTAAATTTTGTTAATGGGGAAAGTAGGTCATGTGGTACTTTTTTGGCAAGGTCATTGTATCTTCTTTACAGGCGTGCAGAAATTTTCAAGGAGAAATTTTTTTTTTGAAAAATTTGTTGGTTCAAAGAGGTTTTCAGTATGTGCACTCTGTCATGGCTCATTTACTTTGGGACGATGGTACCTGATGAAATTTATCACCGAATGAAAGTCGACCATTACAGTTTTGTTCATGCACAACTTTCAACCCCCTCACGTGAAAAAAAAAATTTTTTCTCCATTAAAGGGTTCGTAGGGGTTAAAGGTTGTGAATGAACAAAACTGTAATGGTAGACATTCATTCGGTGACTGATTTCATCAGGCACCATCGTCTCAAATTAAATGAATCATGGCAAAGTTCACATACTGAAAACCTCTTTGAAGTGAAAAAAAAATTTTTCTTGAAAATTCATGCACGCCTGTAAAGAATATACAAAGACCTTGCCAAAAAAGTACCACATGAACCACTTTCCCTATTCAAAAAATTTGGAGGGTTGCATGATGGGGATGGCACAGGGTGCAACAAAAATCCTTCAAAAATGCATGAAAATTTGGTAAAAGTGAAACAAAAATTGACCTTGTAGCGAATTCATCCACTTCAACAAAGACGGAAAAGAGGGCGGAGTCGAAATACGAAATTCAAATCTCCGAAAAATCGAATAAATACATTTCGCTCCGCTCTCAAAAATCACCCAACTCTCCTACCCATCTGCTTTCACCGCTAAGAAGATATTCTATCTATACGCTGTATTCCTGACCGACATCTGCATTTCATCTTTATCCGGCGCCAGCGAAGAAATTCAATAAGGTCCAACGCATCGACATCTGGTTTACCACCCTCGACGACTGCTTCCGTCCTCTCGTCATCACCGACCACAACCCGGCGCCAATGAAGGACTACCTGTCGACCCTCAAGGAGAGATTTACGACAAGAATTGTAGCCTGCGTTTTCCAACAAAAAGAATTTCATTGCCTTTCGAATTCACTTTTGTTGTAACACTCGAGAGTGAAATAAACAGGCTAATCCCTTTTCTTTATTGCGTGTTTTATTTCACAGGACACACGACCCCACAACCTGTTTCAGTATTTTGTTGCCAAATATTTTTCCTCTGAGAAAATGAATTGGTTCCATAATTTTGATGCGCACTGTATACATAGCCTCAGATGGTGTTGCACCAGACAGGTGGCCTGTTGTTGCACATCGTTCAATACGTGGATAATCAAGTTGCCCGTTGATATTTTCGAAGACATCAAATTTTCAGTGTACGTTTCATTCATTTATGATGGAATTCATCTTCAAGAATGTTGGGATATGTTATCGCAGTGTAATTTCTCTATTCAATGAAATACAAATTATTCTTGTTTTTGTTATTTATAGTTCATTATCAGTGTGTTCACTTGATTCGCAACAACATACTCATAGCTTCTAAGAGATTTATCAGAGAAATCTAGGATAATTGACAATAATGTTATAGCGTCAATCCATCACGGGAGCAAACAATTTCCCATATCAAGTAATAAAATAGAAGGATTTTGATACTGTCGTTTCATCATACTGATATTGCCTTCAGCTTTCCCAGATAGGTACAGTCGAACGTCGTAGAAATCGTGAACACCTAATTTCACAATTTTCTTATAGAAGGTATCTCCAGTAGGTTTGTCTAATGGTAATTTCTCTGAGTAATGTTCTATAACCACCAACGATGAAAGAACTTCATCTTCTCTTTTATTGGCACTAGCTTTCCTCTAATTGTTGGGGCTTTCAGGTCCTCTATACACCCGTATTACCCCCTTGATAATTCATAGCGGATATCTTTACATTTTTTGTGGAAATATTCCTAATTCTCTGCTGCTTTTATTAATCGGGTATTCACATTTTGTAGGTCCTTACTTTTCACGTTTTTCAGCTTTCTTCAGTCTTCTATGAATTTTATTAACAATCATGCTAGCTGTAATCGATGCCGTTGATCTTTCAGAATAGTTTTTATTATATTCTTATGTTTTGGTAGATTCCACTTTTTCATGATCTGGTTTGGATTGGAAAATATTGCAATCTAATGATTTGATGAAGATCTATCAAAACATTTGTCACTTATCTTATATTTTATTTCTTTGTGATCGTTGCATACATTTTTCGACCTACCTTACCTCCATATTCATTAATTTATAGTGTTCATATCTTCAACTTAAAAAAATTCAATACATCACCTGCACTTTAAAGATATCATGAGGTGACTTCCAAGAACATCTTATTCACTTTGAATGATCTTCGAACCGGATATTGAAAATTTGCTCATTCATACCAAAATCAAGTAAACCGTTTCCCCTTTCAGTTCTTGCTGTTTTTAAAAGCAGTATTCCTTCATCATTAGTAGTGTTCTTTCGTACTGATTGAACTGATGGAACTTGTTCCGCGATTAGAATAATCATTTGCAATCACTTTAGAGTTGTGGAAGGGGGAACTGATTGAAACGAAAGAACGATCGCTTCAACTGATCTTTCTGATTTAAGTTATATAAATCACTTCGTTCAGTACGAAAGAACATCACTATTATTTGAAGAGTAATCTATATACATTTCTCGAAATTGACTGCTCGCTATTAATCAATTGGTGGAATATTGTTATTAATAACAGTGTAAACAACACACACTTTTTTAAAGGTAAGGATCGGGCTGAATGATTCTGAACGAGTGAATGTCCTGCAGAATTGAAGAACACAAAAATCTAGAAAAGCACTGACGTGAAGTCAGCAGCTTTCACGCGCTTGTTCGCATTGCGAAATGATGACTTGGAATTTTCAGTGGAATTTCAATTAAATATAAAAATTTTCAAAAAAAATTTTTTTTTCCATGGGTAATTCTTCTTATTGACACTGTTCATATTCCAACCATGTTTCATTACGATCAGATAAATATTTTTCGAGTTATTGAAAAATCAAAATTTCAAATGGCTGTAGCACAAAACCATTCGGCAGATTTGGCCCATTAAAGAACTAAACCGAGATATTCAGAATCTTAACCTAACCTGAAAATTTCAAGACTCTAGGTCCTTCCTTTCGGAAGTTATAGCGCACACGGCCGGGCGGACGGACATAATCAATTTTGACCACGGATTCTTCATCGGTAGGTCCAACCTAGTCGTTTGAGACCGATTTCGGCTCAAAATTCGAAAATTACAGACATCGTGACGAAATGATAACGCGCTGTTCCCCAGAACAAGCGTGTAAAAATTCTATTCTTGGAAATTAACCCAAAACTGGCTTCTCTAACCATTGTATCACTTGTAATAATTTCACAGGATTCAGAGAATCAAAAATTGTACACAAAGGTGAAAATAGTAGACCACAGAGAGCAGTTAACTCTCACTTGAATCGTATAAATGCAAAACCAGACCTTTGACGTATAAGCCGTTTTGAGTAAAACAAGAAAAACCTGCCAAAATCATAGTTTCAACCTAACAAACTTCCCGTTTTTACCAAAATATTCAAAATGGTGATAGTTATTAATATTGCATCACTCATAAAAATAAAGCCTGTCAATATGAAGATATTTTGCTAAAAAAAAAAGATATGTCTGGTTTTGCACCTGAGACTAGCAAATGTCTGCTTTTGCATCTTATTTCGTACTTGACTTCTATGTAGTTTCTTAAATTAAAACAAAAAATCTTAATGGTAATGCAAAAAACTAAAACTAAATTCTCAAACCGTCATCCTCATTATAGGAGACAACCTCGTCAGGGTCTTCGGGATGATCTAGCTCATGCGAGGGTTTTCATAAGCATTTTTGGAAAAATTAAGCTGTTCATCAGCCGCCCAATCTTTCCCATAGTGCTTACCTAATAGAGCAGATATGCTTTTTATTTTATCTGGTTTAAAACTTTTCCCTACTCTTAACGGTTGTAAATTTGGGAAATTATATTTCTCCGTATGTTGTCGCGCTGCTTGCAGAATCACGTGACTACTAAAGTCTCACTTTGTTTGGCCAAAAGGCTAATGTCTACTTTTGCACGTAAGGAGCTCACAAAAATGTCTGCGTTTGCATCTCAGGCTAGATTTGAAATATGAATCGAGGCTTTAAAATGTCTACTTATGCACCTGAGGGTGAACAAATCATATTCCCAGCAAATTTTGCTATCTTAATCCATACTTAACTTATTTTTTGAGAAAATGCCAAATGTCTGCTTTTGCATTTATACGCTTCATTTTTGAACCAGATTTCACAACTGAACTTCTAGTTATCTGTTAAAATAGTTTTATAATACCCGCCCTTAGGCCAACGCTCACTTAGCGGCAACAGCCCAGCCCACGTTACACCGGAATTTTATTCTTTCTATATAATTGGATGGACAGCGCGCACTTTGACAGCTACGGAACACGGCAAATTAGTAGGGAAATAAGTTTCCGTTTTATCGTGTTGCCCTTCATACAATGCTTGGAGTATTATAATTATTGTTGTATCTAGGTGTTTTTTCAGTTGAAACCCGAAACATGAATGTCAACTGTGGGTGTACTTTTATTTATTTTGTGAAACGTATCGTGAAGTGTGTTTTGTTTCCTGCTATTACATACTAGAATAGCTGCTGTTCCAAAAAATGGAATATATTTATTAAGAAACTAATATAACTCTGCATGAAAGCGATAAGGAAAAATAAAATTCAATATTTTTATTGTATCCGACCGATAAGCTTCATGTGCATAACATGCAATGAAAAATGATGGTAGGTATGATGAAATGAATTTACAAAAATTATTAGTACTTGATTGTTGCCGTTATAGGGAAAGATCTCCTCATCCCCATGCACTTTTCACGATCGATGAAAAGTGTATTCACTTTGTTATGCAAATCTGATTCCAAGCCAGCTCTTGTCTTCAAGAGCTGTTGGTGCTGAGCCTCAGCTTCTTGCAGTTTCATGTTGAGGTATTCAAGACTGTTTTGTAGATCCTTTACTTCCGATACCAATCTGAAAGATGATGTCGTTGGTGATTTATTCATATACATAGTGGTCTTTTAAACATTTCCATTAATCAAATGGAAAGGATTATTTTATCAGTTTTTCGTTTTATGGTAGAGCAGATGGCCAGTGAAGAAATTATAAATGGAATTTCAATAGACAAAACACTCTAACCTGCTGATTTCTTAAGAAAGCACAAAGTGGAATTTGATGAATTTTCTATCTAAATGGTATTTCAATACCGGAGTTCGAAGAAAAGACCGTTGTTTTGTTTTCAGTTTACAGTTGAATGTTTTAAGGCATTCGAATACGAATACTTCAGTCAGAAAATTTCAAAGAGCATATTTCATTTTCCGAAACTTTTATGAAAGAAATCTGTGGTTGATTTTTTATTTCCGATTTTTCTCATTACTGCCGGCGAATCAAATACATCTATGAATTTTCGATTTTTTGTATTCCGGTTGGCCGATCAAATTTATCTGTTGATTGTGTTAGGCCAGTTGAATACGAACATTTCAGTAAAAGAATTTTCGGAGAGCACAAATTATTTTTCGAAATATTCATACAATCTTATCGATGGAAGAAATCCGTCTATATTTTTTCGTCAACTATAGTCATGTGAGATATTTCATTACGTTACCCATTTAATATCGTGATAGGGCATCCTCCAGATTAAAATAAATTATAAAAAAAATTATATCCATGTGAAAGATACCAACCTATCCTGAGCAATATCCCTGCAAAGTTCGATTTGTTTCCTGTGTGTTCTCGCTTCCAGTCTCGTATGAGCTACTTTCATAGGATTCGATTTATCCTGCATGGCTTTTTTCAAAAGTTCAATATTCTTCTCGATATTGAATATTTCCTGTTGAACCTGAAATGAAGAGTATTGCAGAAGGGTAATTTTTAGTTTCTGAGAAGTCGAAATAAGGACCATATTTCCGAATTCATTTCAAATTCTGTTGCTTCTGTCGAAATATTTCTGTCATTATGCCCGTGTTACTGATTTTTCATTCAGACCTATTCTGTTTGCTAATAGGAATATTGCCAGAAAGATATTGCTTCCATAACGAGATTAGAAATATTGGTAAGCTGATCATCGATTCTGAGCAATATTATCTGTCAATAGACGACTTCGGCCCAAGTTGCCAACCCATAATTTACTTAGCAAGTTTACTTTACTGGGGAACGGGAATTTCAAGACAAATTCGACATGATAAGGTTCGCATTATTTATAAATAACCGTAAAACATGCCTCGGCTCTTCAAACCAGATAATTCCTTCCAAATATAGGTTTTTGTTAAGATCGTCCCCGATTGGCTGAAATTTAAGTTGGGATTCCTGATTTCATGCAAACAGTGTCAATTTTCATAGGATACGTTCCGAAAATCAACTCTGTTGTTTCGGTTGCCGATTTTCCGCTCCGTAAATATGAAATATTCGGATGGTTCCTGGAACAAGCGCGTGAAAAAGGTTATTTACGGAATCTGGTGGATGAAAATGCGGTCGATTTACTGTCACTAGAACGATTTTCTATGGTAAATATCCATAGCATAGAACAATCTATGTTTACTTTAGGTTTGTTTTGGTTCGGAGTTCAGATTTGTTCGGGACGGTTCTAGCATATACCATTTCTGGTGACAGTAAATCGACCGCATTTTCATCAACCAGATTCCGTAAATAACCTTTTTCACGCGCTTGTTCCAGGAACCATCCGAATATTTCATATTTACGGAGCGGAAAATCGGCAACCGAAACAACAGAGTTGATTTTCGGAACGTATCATATGAAAATTGACACTGTTTGGATGAAATCAGGAATCCCAACTTAAATTTCAGCCAATCGGGGACGATCTTAACAAAAACCTATATTTGGAAGGAATTATCTGGTTTGAAGAGCCGAGGCATGTTTTACGGTTATTTATAAATAATGCGAACCTTATCATGTCGAATTTGTCCTGAAATTCCCGTTCCCCAGTGAAAGTAAACTTGCTAAGTAAATTGTGGGTTGGCAACTTGGGCCGAAGTAGTCTATTCAACAAAAATATTGCTAATATTGCTATCAATATTGCTATCTTAGCAACCTCAAAAATGTAGGTACTTGCTATGATTGATAACAAGATAAGTTAGAAAGGAAATATGGCAGAGAATTATTATCTTCGAAATAATAATTATTAATTTGACTCTTTGAGCGTACTGCCAACATACAAGTATTCTTTTGTGGGAAACATATGTTTGTTCGGTTTATTCTTCTTATTAATTAATCAAAGCAAAGATGCTGTTATAAGTGTTTGATAAATTGGAATGAAATAAACTTATTATGATTATATTATTTCTTCCAAGATTCTGAATATATTGAGAATAGGAAAGTATGTGCTAATAGAAATGTGTTCAAAGTTCTCTAGAATATTTATTCTTGAGAAAAATTCTTAGACTAAAATTATTGCGTGTCGCAATATTTTCAATTATTTAAATATAGAGTAAGTTCTTATAGTCTTATTGGCATAGAGAGCAAAAGGTATTTCTGCAAATCGAATTAGAGAACCACAATCTTTTTTGATATACATCGCAGGTACAAACGAGGGGCAGAGATCCTATAAAATCTTTGAAAAATCCATAAACCTGGGACCGTGGACATTTCACCATCGAGATACAGGAAGATAATTTCCAATTTTTTTTTCTTATAGTATCTGCACTGCAACCTTTATGAATCGTCATTGCTACAGATCAGAAAAATATCCATAAAAACTAATAATGAATTTATTCATCGCGCTTACTAAGTGGATTTTATGGCTTTTGGGATTTTTCTGGGATTTCGAGAGAACATTTCGAAAATTTTTTTCTCGAAATGGGAAGCAGATATGACAAAAGTACAAGAAAACATAAGCTTTATTATAAGAACATAGCTTTTTTCTATAATTTTTCAAAGTAACAATGACTCAAGAAAAAAAAGGTCTGGAGGAAAACAGGGGACAGGGTGTTTCCAAAGATAAATCACGCTGTAGATTTGCCATCAGAATTGGCATGTCACATGGTGTAATCTCCAAATTCTAATATACTGGGTGGTCCAAAAGTAGTGACGTCAATAATTTTTTTTAGATTCCTCACACCTGGGGGTATCCAAAAATACCCCATGCATGTTATGCTATTTTTCGTAGTTTTCGAGTTATAGTTTTTTTGTGTGTTTTCCGATTTATTGTGCCAGCGAAGTTTCAAAAATTCATATCTTTTTATGTAGTGGGTATTTTGCAGAATTTTTTTCTGTAACATGATCTTCCCGAATGTTTTTTTCAATGAAAAAATAACTCAGCTTCCTGAAATTACTCAAAGCTTTTCAAAACGAGCTTGAAAGTTAGAACTTCCCTTTTCAGTAGGATTCACTCAAACATTCAAGATCAATTTAAAAATACAAAAAGGAGTTTTCATAGTTTCTGACTGAGTTTATATATATTTATATAGGTATTTTGCAGATTTTTTCTGTGTAACATGATCTCCCTAAATATTGTTTCGATAACAAAAATAAATCAGCATCTTGAATACACTCAAAATTACTCAAAAAAGGTTTTAAAGTTAGAACTTAAGCTTTCAGTAGGATTCACTCAAACATTCAACATCAATTAAAAAATACGAAGAGGAGTTTACATAGCTTTTGGCTGAGTTCAAAAACTTTGCACGGTCCTAAACTACCAAAATCATAAGATAAAAATAGTACTTTATGGGTCTTTTTTTGCTGTAATCGGTCTTTGAAGGCGGATAGGCTAAACATCATTCAAACACGATTAAAGTTATTTTTTACTTATAATCATTCTTATGGTAAATTATACACAAAAATGTGTTTCTGAACTAATTTTAATTGAAATTCCTGTGAACTAACTGTAGCTTCTGTAATTTTTACAATAATTTTGGACTCACCACTGACTGAAAATTTTGGCATATTTCAAAATTGGTAGTTGTGAAATTACTTGCTTTTGGATGAGAAATAAAAGTACAACTTACTGAAAAATTACCATTTACTACAATGAATCTTCAAAATCCCTTCCTCAATCTTGAATACTTAATCGTCAACGTTTTTTGTTTTATTTTTCTTTTCGCTTCCAAAAGTTTTGTCTTAATTCTGCTTTGTTGTTGGTTCTCGTAGCTAACACCAGCTCTTTGTAAAATCCCCAAATAAAAAAATCGATGGGGTTCATGTCTGGCGGACGTGCAGGCCATTCGATCGGCCCTGCACGCCCAATCCATCTTAATGTAAAAATAACACGAGCCACAATTATTTTACAGGAATTTGAATTAAAATTACTCTAAAGTCACATTTCCAAGCCTAATTTGCCATAAAAGTGATAAAAAGTAGAAAAAGAACGTTACTCGTGTTTCAATGATTTTGAATCTATCTGCCTTCGATGGCCGATTACAGCAAAAAAATGGCCAATAAAGTACTATTTTTTTCTGATGATTTTGGTAGTTCAGGATCGTGCGAAGTTTTTAAACTCAGTCAGAAACTATGAAAACTCCTTTTTGTATTTTTAAATTGATCTTGAATGTTTGAGTGAATCCTACTGAAAAGGGAAGTTCTAACTTTCAAACTCGTTTTGAAAAGCTTTGAGTAATTTCAGGAAGCTGAGTTATTTTTTCATTGAAAAAAACATTCGGGAAGATCATGTTACAGAAAAAAATTCTGCAAAATACCCACTACATAAAAAGATATGAATTTTTGAAACTTCGCTGGCACAATAAATCGGAAAACACACAAAAAAACTATAACTCGAAAACTACGAAAAATAGCATAACATGCATGGGGTATTTTTGGATACCCCCAGGTGTGAGGAATCTAAAAAAAATTATTTGACGTCACTACTTGGACCACCCTGTATATATGCAGAATTTCAGTTGAATATCTTGTGAAATATAGATACTCTGAGAAAAACTTTTAATGGAACTTTTTTTCCTAAGAATTATGCGAGGATTTTTCCTTTTTGGTTTGCACCTTCAATTTAAGAGCACCTGTATATTTTTCTTGATTTCGTCACACCAATATTTTTTTTGCGAAAATCTCCCGCTTTCATATTGCCGGTGAATTTCGAAATATCTCAGTTGAACTCGTCGCCGAATTGAAATTTCACGTAACGAATGAATGCTGGTCTGCTTAGCTCAACTAAAATATTCACGATATTTCTGCCAGATGCGGTTCTCGTTCAAAGCAACTCAGTTGATGTCCTTGAGAAATGTCCCATTTATTTCATCAAGAATTTGAACCACAGAACATGAAGTTATTCTGTAACTAGACTACATAGACTACATATTTAGTCTGTGAACTAGACATACACCCCATGGTCCCTATTCTTGAATTGGGGATGGGCGAAAATAGGCGTGTAGACGCTGTTGTCAAGGAAACGCGGTGCATTTTTGATAGAACCATAGAGAACGTTCATACCATCACATTCAAGCAATAATCTAATAATATATTATTAGATCATTGGGTGCAAGAGATAAAGAGAGACAGTTATCATATGTGCAACGCATACAAGCGACCTACTTCGTATATTCGAAATAAATGCAGATTAATGTTATCGAGTCCCGAGGTGAGATAGTGGGGCCATTGTATAAAGACAATTGTCTTTATACAATGGTGGGGCTGTTCAACGTTTAACCCATCGTGTCTATGGTTTAACCCTATGCCCCCTCTACGTTTGAACAATAAGGAAACGATCGTAGGTGAACAAAAACGTTAGATTATTTTGGCATATAATAGGAGTTCTGGATGAATGAGTAACAAGTTGGAAATTGAATTATCCGAATTCTAGAATCGCATACCTTATGTAGGTGCATTTGCAATTTGCTCTTGGCCTCCAGGGTTTCAGCTGCTCGTCTAGCCAAGGCGTTGTTTGTTTTACTCCATGCGTCCCAAATTTCGATGGCTACTCCGTTTATGAGGTTCTCTACGTCCGATCTCATTTGTGATGATTTTCTCCTTTCTTCTTGTGATCTTTGTACCATTCTGTTGCTGTTTTCTGCCCATGTCAACTGAGTGCTCACCCTGTATGGACGAGTTGTAGTTTGATTGATTGAATTTTAGTGAATATTGGGGAATATGAAATTCGTTTGACGTGATTATTGTTGTAATCCCTATCGCTCTTGTTCTTATTGTAGAAAATTGTCAAATTATTCAATTTGATAGTTATAAAATACCGTCATGAATACTTCTCAGCAACTTTTGAGGGCCTGTTCAGAGGACACCACCAATAGTGAACATGCGAGCAAAAGCTGCTGACTTCTAGTCTTTGCTTCTCAAGGTTTTTTTTTGATAAATTACTGCATTTCAATTCGATCCAATCTGAATTTTTGTAAATATTGGAAAAAAAATTGAATGGGCGTTCGGCCTAAAAGACGTAAACACAATAACTTCCGAAAGAAACAAATTAGAAACTGGATATTTGTGGAGTAGGTTTAGACCTTAATGACGAAGGCCGAATTCGTGAATGGGTGAAATCCATCCAATGATTTCGCAGATTTACCCATTCAAAATTTTATTTTCCAAATATTTCCAAAAATACAGATTAGGTCGAATTTTAATCCAGCAATTAATCGAGAAATGACTGTTCGAAGTTTCATTCAGATGCTGCATTCGTTTATTGCATCCGAGAGGCGACAGATTTTTTGGTCACGTGACCACAGATCTTATGGATTTATCAGATTTTATCTGAAGTAAACGAATGATCCGGATGAAATGAGAATCACAGACCATTAATATTTGATATCCTCCATAGGTATCTCAATGACTGATGTCAAATCAAAATTGTTAAACATATATTTTATTTTCTGCAGTGTTTATCTCTCAGCTCGTTGGAAGAAATGAGTATAAATGTAACTTCATTAGAGCTGATTAGAGAAGAATATCTAATAATGATCGATCATGTTGAAGAGGACGACGAACGAACAGTTCTGAAAAAAACAGGGGCTTACTAAAGAAACAGGGCCCATATTTGCAAATCAACAGTTTAAAGATTCCTTAAAATATTTCACAGTTATATGAATTCACCGATAATTGTTTAAATCATGATTCATTCATATACAAGTAGACGAAATTCAATGATGAGTGATATCCACCTTGCCATCAATAAAAATTTGGTTCTCAGAATCTTGTCTGAGTATTATAAAGTTACTTTGCCTCTGTAAATTAGGCGTCCTCAGTGGAGAGAATTGTTGATTTATTATTAAGACCAGAATATTTCAGATGTTGAGCCATTTGGCCTTTTGGGTGTAGTAACGGAATTCTGAACATAATATACCCAGAAATTATTTCTGGGTAATTGATATCAACAAGATGTCAAAATTACTCCATTAAAAAACTCCGATCTTGTCTAAGATACCGACGAAAAAGATCGTCATCGACTCGCTCTGATTTTGTTTGACGATCGGTTGACATCTATGGTCTCCTGCATCTGGATGTAATTAACGAACGACTCAGGAGCA
This sequence comes from Myrrha octodecimguttata, assembly GCA_958510865.1. NCBI lineage: Eukaryota > Metazoa > Arthropoda > Insecta > Coleoptera > Coccinellidae > Myrrha > Myrrha octodecimguttata. Next base: position 62,415,466 of record OY294056.1, read on the forward strand.
ATCTGAGCAGTCTGATGTAAAAAACGAACGCCCCTAGAATTAAATGAGGATTATATGATCAGAAGATCACAGAATATTGATTATTTGAAAAACCATGATGAGGTCTCTTCAAGGATATGTGTAAAAGACATTGAGCCGTGGATTTAACTTAGTTCTGGCTCGCTGGCCTAACGTGGGTAATAAATCGGAAATATTTAAGCTGGACACACGGTTGATTGTAAAAACCAACTTAAATTATTCTCTTCGGCTGTTGAGCTGGGTAATTGTTACTTACGTAGGATCATATTTTTCTATGCCTCCATAATAACTTATGCCCTTGGAAAAATTGTTGAGTTGATGGCACATATTGTCGATGCCTAGAGCCGATTCTTTGCTGACGACATCTAGCTCTAGCTCATGCTGTGCAGCTCTGTTATTTCTCATTTGGTCTTCCATTTTATTGAATAGACACTTCAGTTTCTCCAGCGAGTTGCGATATAATTCAATTTCGGTCAGAAGGGACTGTTCTGGATTATCGTGAACGAGATCGCTTCCTGAGGAAAATAAATTCGCATCAGGGGGGAGCTAGTCTACGTGCAGGAGCTCCTGATTTCAGGTAATCTTTTTTCTCTTGCTGGTTTACATCAACCTCATTTAAAGGAAAGGAATATGGTTCATAGAAAATAAAGAGCTCTAAATCAATAATTTAAACTAACATGACACGAGGACGAATATCTGTCGATAAATCAACAAATATTCCACCTTGGTCGGAGCTAATCATCCAAGCAGTGAAGTAGAAATTCATTTACTACAGTTGCACTGTTGTTACCCATCGTCGTCGTTATGGTCATGTACTAACTGCAGAGGCGCAGATACAGCTCCCTGAAATGACGTCATGCACATTGCTTAAAGTTTTCTGCACTCGAGGTTTAGGTTTCGTATGGGGCTGCTGAGATGGCGCTGTATAATTTTATACTCAAGACAGCCATCCAACAGTTATTGAGTATCTAGAATCCTCTATGCGTTTTCCATTCCAAGGCAAGTCGTCTTGATGATCGATAATAACCTGAAAACTGCAGTGGACGAAATCCTTCTTCAGAGATTGGATGGTTAGCACCTATTAAAGTTTAGTGTTTGTTGATTTATCGGCGGATATTCGTATTTGTGTCATGTTAGTTTATCATATTTTTAGGTCTAAGTCACAACTACAGCCTTGTTGAATTTACCTAGTCGGTTTTCCCTCTGATAGAGACATTCCTGTGCTATATGTAAGGGACCCTCGATGTCGTTCATAGCTTTTTGTATGGCCCTCCTGGAATCCTGAAGTAGTGCTGACTCAGTTAAAAGTTTCTCCAGTTCTGTTCTGACTTCGTTCCTCCAGAAGGTAGTATCTGTTATTCGTTCACCTAATCTTCGCCCGGACTCCCTTTGTCCGGACAGAGTCTTTTCGTCAGTTTCCCTTGAAAGTGGAATCTCATTAGCTGATTACACTGAATCACAGAACACATTATATGTGACATAAATATTTACTTTATGTACTGAAGTCTGCTGGGTGGATTTAAATGCGATGCCATAAAATGAACTCGCACAAAGTGAGGTATTGAATTCCTCAAAAAGCTCAAAAGATTTTGTTATAATGCGGCAGTGGTTCAATAGTAGAGACCTTCGGACAAAGGTCAAAGGTAGGGAACCTGTCCGATGATCGTAAGGACTCTGTGGTTCAAGCCGTTGGCCGGGAAAGAATTTTTGCTGTTACCAATGATCCGTCTAATCATTGGATGAACAATTAACAGTGCTGTTTCTGACGTGGAGTTAGGAATCAGTAACAAAGCATATACAGAACACACCTGGTCTGCTAACTAGCACATGCATATAGCATCTAGGGGGTTCCTTAACGGAACCTAGGAGAATCAGCAACAATAACAATGTACACATGATGAAATGACATGACATGAAGCTAGCGCGATAAAGATTCCACACGAGATCCTGTAGGCATTTTCTGAGCAATCGAGTGTTTGCTTGTTGGAATAAACTCACACCTCTGTTATTGGAGCTCTGTTAGTTAATGGTTTCAAGAATAGGTTCGATATCTGGAGGACAAGTGTTTTTTTTAATATTTCATCACAGGTTATGAATTCAGCTGTTGTTTCCTTGCTTATTTTTCATTGTATTTCTTTCTCAAGAGTTTTATAGTTGTACTTAAACTCAACTCTGTATCCATAATAATAATAATAAGGAACAACGAAAAATATTACCTCATCACTCTTATGAACTCTCCCCTCAATCTTTCCGAGTAATTCCTGTTGGTGTCTGATTCGTTATAATTTTTCAAATTGTTCTGGGTCCATTCAAAAGGGGTGTACCGAGTATACAAGGCTGCTCTTGCGGCATGCGCTGGATTTCTGTCGAATCCAGTCACCAGATTGGGGAACTTCAATGGCCTCGTGGCCATACCATATGGCGTATAGCATGGGTCTACAAGGGTATTGGTCACAGGTTGGCTTGGACTGAAAGAAACAGGAATATAGCTCGAGGAAGAAAGATAATAATAATAGTGTCTTATTGAAACAAAAAAAGTCTAGCTTCAGCTACTCCGCTCAACCCTAGAAAAAATTTCGAAATAAAAAAAGAAGAATATAAACGGGTAATAATACTTCAAAAGAATAAAAATTGTAACAAGCAACTATATAATTTGTTTCGAATTTAATACATCTTGAATGCCAATTTTCATTCTATAATTGGTTCACAACCAACTTTTTCTTCAGTTCTTTACACAATGAGCTGAATAAAGATATCCCTTCACATACTATCAAAAACTCATTGTGAAAATCCCCGAATTGAAAGTGAAGCAAATCGAGGCATCATAAGCCTTTGCTCTTGCTTCATAACCACACGATGGACATCACGACGGTAGACTAGCTTGGCTCTCCAATAGGGTGTAATGTCTTTACTCAAAATCTTATGTACAACAGTAGGCATATGAAGGCCAAAAATATTTTCGAACTCAGGCCACCCTACCCTAACCTATTTATACCATTACTGATTCCCCTATCGCACTTTTACAAACCAAAAACGTATCCGCAACAAGAATTCTGAATTTTCTGCAATCTATATCTCTTGGCAGAATCGAGACGGGAATAAAATAATGCAAATCTGTAGCTTAGCTTGGACAGCACGAGGGTTTCAAAGAGATAATTACGTGAATGGAAGTCTAAAAAATGCCTAATCTGACGATAGAGATGTTAATTCTTCAACAGCAGCGAGACATGCTTCCTAGTCTAAGCCGTTAATCGAAAAAGGTCCCAATGTTTTTGCAGCAGGTGGAAGATGGAATTGGTATAAAAAATATTTTGTCACTATCATTTTCAAATTATGCATTGACTACCCCTTAACTCTCTTAGCATCATCTTTGATTCGCCATACATGGGGTGTAAATTTTTTAATTTTGTTTGTTTTTGTGAACCCAATTTGGTTTGTGAGTGCGGGAGATTTTGTGTCCAAATAGTGCAGAAAATCCTTATAACTGAACCTAAGAGGATGATGAAAGAAACCTGTGCGTTAATCCTCTAGTGAAGATTGCGAATCACCTCAAACCTAAGAGGAGGAACGAAAGTACTAAACTTTTTACTTTTTATTGACTTCTTTCTCACTAACTGTTCAGTCGTAATCGTGAGTATATTCACCAGATGATGATTCCTGGGCTTTTGGCACAATTAGGAGGTAATTCAAAGTGAAGAATGGCAGACCTAGACTTTTTCACCAACAACAAAGCAAATCAAACATCAAAAGTGTTTTAACACTAAGGTTGATATATTGTGCATAAGGAATTTTTTTCCTTCATGACCAACCAAGTGCTCTACAAAATGTCCTTGAACAGCTGAGACTTGTATAAGACATTGCATTGCAGGTAGATTATATTAGATTATAAGAGGGGCGATAAGGCCATACAAATTTCGCTCCAACGATCTATTTTGCCATCCTGCAACAACAATGACTCGTTCTGATTTTAGAAATCAGCAGTTCGATGCCAATTCATTGTTAAGGTGAAAGCAGCTTGACTCCGTTTTTGTAATGCTTGGTGTGAGTCGCTATCTCTGGAAATAGTAAGATAGTAAGATAGTCAGATAATCGGATAGGGTTGTTTCCAAATCTCCCATGATGACATGTTGTTTTCTGAGAGCTGGGTCATCAGCATACATGAATGTACGGCTTGATATGGGCGGTAATTCAGCTGTGTACAAGTTGAAAAGGATATGAGTGGCGTCAGTACGGATCCCTGGGGGAGATCATTACTAAGCAGCCTTGGTTTGCTTGGCGTAGATCCGATGGATATTTGGAGGATTCTTTTGGAAAGATTGTTGTGATGTTAACTTATTGCACCTTGTCATTACAAGGTGCAATAAGTGGAACTTGTACCTGATCTCCTCTCTCCAGACCGTAGATCTATAAAGACAACTCCCGTGTTGCTGCGCTCTTCAAAGCCTCTTTCAATAAATGTTGCAAGCGCGAGTACTTGATCTTCGCAGTTGCGGCCGGGTCTGAACCCAGCTGTTCTATGGGTAGAATCTCCAAAATGAGTGGATTTATTCGATTGTAAATCAGGCGTTCTACAACATAATATGTGACACTTTGCAGGGCAATTGGTCTGTAGCTTTTGGGTAAAGAAATTTAATTTTGCAATCGGACGTCCCGGTAGCTCAGTATAAAAGAATATAGGTTTTTGGAATTCTCATATAAGCAGTATAGAAAGCTTGTGACCTCGCTTGGGACTGTCTTGCAGTACGAAGAAGGTTTGAAAATATCAAGCTGAATAAATTGCTCACAGTGGTGATAATTCGATGTTTTCGTATCCGAGGGTTGGCCTCCATGGATGGGGTCTAGGGGTCTTGAAATATTCACCTATTCTTGTTGGTATCGGTGCCCCAGCTACTTGTTCCACACACGGAGTAGCACCTACGGTACTCCAAGGTTGCAGTTGCTGGAATAAATCACAAGATTACTTTTGTGTTCAATGAAAGATGGATTGGTAGATGAACATTTTTGAAAGTACCGAATATAATACTGTTTCGATTTTTGCACCCATCTTCAGTTGATTTCAAGACCCAAAAAAGAAAATAATTATAAAGAATCGATTCACTCCTAATCCAAACAAAAAGTCAAGAAAATATTTGTCAGAAATAAATAACTATATTTCAAGGGCCGACAAAGTTGTCAGAAAATCGAAAATTCTGTGCGTGAAATTTGACAGTTCCTAAATATTTTTAACCTCAATTTTTATTATGATTTAAAAGTCTCACGAATCGAGTTCCAATTTGTGATGGAAATTGGGAATGTTTATGTGATTTCAATCTCAACATTTTTAGCCTTGTTTCATCGTATCCAATAATCGTTAAAGTCCAAAAATCCCTTCTTACCAACAGCTTTAATTTATAGTAATGGCAAGTTCTGCTGAAATTCCAAACAAACCTCCAGAACGTAAGGATTCACTGATACTTAATTTATACGAGTAATATTATTGTCAAAATTGTACATTCATTCTTTCACAACTCCCATCGTATAGAAGATATTTCATTTTAATTAGGTACTTATTATCTACGTTTGATTATATAGATTGCCCTGGTACCCAAAGTGAAAGTGCAGGAAAAGCATCTGCTTGTGCTGGATGTCCCAATCAACAAGTATGTGCTTCGGGTGTAGTTAAGGGTCCTGATCCCGGCATTGAGCTTGTGAAGAATAGATTACAAGATGTTGAAAATAAAATTCTTATATTATCTGGAAAGGGAGGCGTTGGAAAGAGTACTGTCACTGCTTTGCTGAGTAGAACACTGGCAGTAAGGAATTCAGAATTGAATGTGAGTGTACTGATTGTGTGTTCGATTAGTTTTCCTATTATATATCTGTGATATGTCATTAGATATTCTCACCCTATTATATCTACTTCTTCGGTGCTCTTCCCCACCAAAAATCATTTGAATAATGGTATTTCGTAAAAAAATGCTACTTTTTTTCTAGTTCAGCTGTTGTGATCAGAGAGTTTCAAAGAGATATAACTATTATAAATTTTTCTCAGCTTCTTCCTAAACTCTATATTTCAGTTTTCTATTGGTATCACCCTCTTCCTGGTACAATGACCTATATTGAATCATATGATAATTGTCTATAATCAATGATGAAAAACATTCAAATTCAACCTGTTGAATTTATATTCTGCTAAATGCAAACTCAAGGACATTTCAAGACAAAAAGAACAAGTATTTTATGGATATATAATCATATTTTCCTTGTCACCCACATATGGTCCTTTTTAATTATCTCTGTTGTCACATTGTTTACCTTATATGCACTCCCAATCAATAACCTTTGCCCTAGATAGGCATTGTTCTGAGGAAAACATAGAAGTGTTGTTTAATTTGTGTTGGAAATGGAATGCTTTATCACTGAGATGATATGGTTCAAAAGACCACATACTGATATAGACCTTGGCAAGAATTTTCCATTGCAACATTCTGGAACTTTCAAATTATTCCTACTTCATTTTTTATTATCATTATTATGGAAAGATACATAATTTATGTCATTATAAAATGTGTCTGGACAAATGAGTTTCTTCTTATATAAATCATCAAGATAAGCTATTAAATTCAAAATATCAAATTTTGCAAACTCACAATATTTTAATATATAAAAATACAAAACTCTTATGTTACATCTTGCATTCAATTATTTAGCTCAATATAGCTGGGTCAGAGAAAAATGCTTTCAAGGAACAAGTGAGATTATGATTAATTCCGCTAATGCTGGTACTAAATTGATCCAATTGTTAGAATAGTTAATTACAAATTCAATTAATTTACCTTGATTTTTTTTTCAGTGTATTTATAAGTGGTATAGTTAATTGAAAATATAAAAAACATTCATGAAAAGCACTGATAAGGAGCTACAAGCTTTTATTATTTAGTCATTATTTTGAATATTTGTCGTCCTGGGAAACCTCTGAAAATTATCCATTGCACATTTATTTTCTCTTGACCTTGTTATACATAAGAAAGAGTTACTCGAAACTTAACTGCATTTGCCTTGTAGCAACTAAACTATAATCACAGTGAGAAATGAAGATTTATTAATTCATTCAGAAAACAAACCAAATTAAAGAATCCTGTAAGGGTCCAAAATTTTTAATTTTTCATACGAGTTTATTTTTCAATTCAGTTCTGATGTATCTACTTTTATTCAATCTACTCATTTACTTACTCAGGTAGCTGTATTAGATGTAGACATATGCGGTCCTTCTCAACCAAGGGTAATGGGTGTACAAGATGAGCAGGTTCATCAGTCTGGTTCTGGGTGGTCTCCAGTAGTGAGTATTTTGTTCTTATAGTATTATTAGAAAATTCATCATTATTTTAACATTGAATCGGTTACTCCAGGACAATTTCCACCAAATCCGATAGTTTGGTAATTAGAAATTTTTAGGAGTTCATGTGAATGTTAAATGAATCAAATGAAAGCGTTTTATTTTGTTGTAATAATAGATCATATTCTTTTACGTGTCCAAATAGTTAAAATTCATCTGATCATAAAACAAAATATTTGATAATCTTGAGAATTCATTCTTTGCACATTGAAAAAAAAGCATCAACATTTAAATCATTCATAAAAATAATCTTTATTTCAAATAAAATTGTGTCAATTTAACTTTGAAATATCACACTCGAAAAAAGCCTTAACAAAGTATGGCTCAATATCCAATAAAATCTTGTAGCTATTTATATCTGAGCAGTCAGAAATGCCTATGTTGAATTGAATTGGAACAAGTCTGTAGTGTTTCAATGAGATCAGTAGAATAAAATTATTAGTAGTACAAATAAGTTTCCGCCGGAGACAGATGGCATGGCACTAGAATAATTTTAGAATTCACAGATGATAACTGGCATGATTATTGGGTTGTTCATTCGAGAACAGCAAAACCCTATCATATTATCGACTTCTTATTAGCATCATATATTTTTTTTCATCCATAAATGTCTGAATTTGTGCCAAATGAGCGTTATTTACGGACACTTTTATCTTCTTTAATTTGAAAAAACCTGCAGCCAAGGCGCATCGATGGCTTGTAGAAGCATAGAATAAGGCTTCTTAGAGAGAGAGAACATGAGAGTAGTTTCAAGGCTTTAAAAACGGCGATTTTGACGTAGAAGACAAAGATCGTAGTGAAAGGCCATGAAAAAACTCATTATGTGTATTTCATGGATCAGCTGGGTATTGTGTTTTACGAGTTGCTCAATCCAGAGCGAAAAATCACTGGAATTCTCTATCAAACACAGTTAATCATCCAAACACGACAAAATTATTCTCCTACATGATAATGCTCCTCTGCACGTAGCAGTTCCAGTGAAAAAAAAAATAATTGAAGACTTGATTGGGAAATGCTACCCTACCCGCAGTATTTTCCAGACTTTGTGTCTTCCGACTATGATTCTTTCCGGTCGATGGCAGATGCTCTATCGGACTGGCGGTTCATAATCATATGAAGGTAGCAAAAATAGGGTTGGTTCGAGGATAGCCTCGAAAGATAAGGAGTTTTTAAGACATCGAATTGGAATGCTGCCTGAAAGATGGGAAGAAGTAGTTGCTAGTGATGGACCACACTTCGATTAAATTTAAACTAACGTTGTTTCACAATAAATATTATTTTTTTTGACAAAAATTGGCGAAAACTTATTTGTACTCCGCATATTTTCACCAATAAGAACGTTAATGCAATTACAAGATTCGAATTTTATTTTTTAGTATGTAGATGATAATCTATCAGTAATGTCTATTGGATTCCTTCTCTCTTCCGTTGATGATGCTATCATATGGAGAGGTCCCAAAAAGAATGGCATGATACGCCAGTTTTTGAGTGAAGTTGACTGGGGAAAATTGGACTATTTACTAATTGATACTCCTCCAGGTAAAAAAAAATTATATTGAAAAATACTTACAAATAAATTTTGATTTAACTTTGTTTTTGTCACCGTTTGCTGTATATTATTTCAAGGATCAATAGGTACTTATATTCAATTTTGGAAGGGTCTGTATACACTGTTATAAAATACAAAACATCTCTCAATGCTTAACAGTGGGTATCACTCTTCTCTAATCCATAAATACTTTTCATTCATTTCGGGGGCCAAACATTCTGCGGGTTAGACTGTTTATTATCAGTAATTTTGACAAAAGTGAAATCGAATATCTTGTATGTTACCATTCATTTTGCGGATATGAATGGAAACGAAAATTATATATTCTGCAAATCTTCATTTTTTTTTTAAATTCTAATTCAAATCTCACAGGAATATCATTTCCTCTCTTAAATGACCAACGTGACAATTGCGAATATTTTCCCATCCTTTACATTAATTTGAAAAAAGTTATTTATGCTTTTTAGAGAAATTTTTATTTTGAACGTCTAAATTAATGAAGGAACTCAGGCTATTTGAATATTACATAATGTGTTGAGAATTCTTTGATTTCTGTTTAATTCAAGGTACTTCTGATGAACACCTAAGTCTTTCCACTTATCTGTCACAAGCAAATCTTACTGGTGCTATCATTGTCACAACCCCTCAAGAGGTGGCTCTTCTGGATGTTCGGAAGGAGATCGACTTTTGTAGGAAAGTCAACATAAAAATACTAGGAGTTGTGGAAAATATGTCATTATTTGTTTGTCCATGTTGTAAGGTTAGTTTTCTTCAGTTTCATATTCGTTCTTCTCTGGTACCTGTATTATAATTTTTACTTTACAATTTGGCTCTCACAGTTTCAACTATCATTTCTGATTGACCTCACCTCATTGAAGATTTTATCTCATCAACCCTATTCTATCCTTAGACCCATGCATATGAACAGATGCCAATCACGAAAATATCTGTGACTAACATAGATATAGAGTCATGGAACTGCACAGCAAAACCACAAAATCGGTTAACCCTATAAAAAGTCAAACCTACTTTGTCCCATAAATCTTTTCCTATTTACTCGATGATGACTCGAGGATGAGTTTACTTCGCCTCTTTTACATTGTTAAAATGTTTCGCTTATAGTTTTGAAAAAAAGCGTAGTCCATGTCTCTATACTCCATTCACTTTTATACAGCCAGTCGGTAGGCCATGAAAGATCGGCATATTCCACTCTTTATTTAAAAAATGTTAGGTTATAGTAAGTTTCCTGTCAGATAACTATGCGCCGTTGCCCGTTCTACGCAACCTTTGTAGTAATTACGTATGTAACTCATAGACATATAAAGCTATATGGACATGTCTTAGAGAGAGAGTAACTGCGGACATGGTATAAAGACTATATATAGAAGTTGTAGTTTTCATGTTGTTTGTGTTTTCGTTAGCTTTTTGAGTTCTTTTCTTTTATATCGGATTAACTGTTGAGTAAATTCTTGTTGTGCCCTTAATTGTACGAGGATATATAAAAAAGGGGAAAATGTGAAATTTCATAGGTGAGTTCAATATGTATATATGGTTCTTACGGTCCTGAATCCGGCTGCCCAAGAGATTTTGAAAGAAAAATGGTCATTCATCAAATATTGTTATTAATTAGTTAATTTTGAATATTCATGTCCGAATAATAATCACATTAATCACCAATTTTTAAACTGTATTGTTATCAATACCTAGATAAATAAAGTCAATTTCCTGGAGATTCCCTAAGTGAATGCTCAAATTCATCTCTGGCCCTATGTCATATTATATGTATAAGTGAAATCACTCCCGATTCCATGCTCATAGAGCACCAGGTATTTGTATCGGGTATGTTGTCTATGGTCTGCCCGAACTACAGTGACTTTATACAAGTATAAATTCACTGTAGCCTGAACTAGTTCCATCTCTCTCTCGGACCTCTCGCTCCATATCTTATCCGCATTCGACTCTTCAGAAATGAACCTGTCGGCCATCTCCTGAGAGTTTGATATGTCTATGATGTAACTAAACCAAAACATAGAGTCAATGATAAAAATATTTACGAATTGACAACGTCTTGCCTTATTATTTTGACCTTTATGACATTTCTTTACTGCCAACCTGGCACAGTTGTAATAACAAAAACTTGATAAACCTATTCCAAGGCTTACTGACTGGCCCTTATAGTCAATAGAGTATAATAAGCGATTTCAAGCGATGGACCAAAAGCTCTGGTTATATTTACGGTTATCCAATTTGACAGATTATCCTTTGCCTATATGTCAGTTTGGATAACCGTAACTATAACCAGATCTTTTGGTCCATCGCTTGAAATTGATTTTTATGTCTATAGACTAAGTAAAATCTGACAGCAATTAAACTACAATTGCTATCAAATTTTATCTTAGTATGGGAAGGGTCTATTGTGTTGAATGCAGTGTTTTAGCTTTTTTATGAGCTGGATACTTACCACGATTTATATGCTAGGCAGACACTTCTGGGATAATTTCCATGTACCTCTATTAATTTCACATACCATAACAAATTTGCATCCTTTCTGACAAGAAAATACATTGGATATACCACTGCTTAATGTTTGATAGACCACGTCAGAGATATTTCCTGCAACTACTGGAGGCGCCATACAGATGTGCAAAGAATTGGATGTCCCGTTTTTGGGTAGCTTACCATTAGATCCTGTAATTGCTCGTTGTTGTGATGAGGGAAGAGACTTTGTCAGCGAGTTACCAGATGCAGTAGCCACTAAAAGTCTGATTAGTGTGGTTGAAAGTAAGTCCCCATTCATACCTTAGTTTACTACTTGAGAATAAAGTGTTATCTATTTACCAGGATGTCTGCAAAATCGAAATTTTAGCGGACAGGATTTTCAACAATTGGGTTGGTGAGGATTTCGTGATGAAATTCAGTTCTTGCCGGCTGTAAACACAATACCTTTTGAAAAGCAGTAAAATTGTGAATGTCAAATTTAACCAATGGTTTTGGAGATGGCGCTATAATATGAAAGTGATTCAATTAAAACTTCAACTAAATTGATTTTTTTTCAATCGGGAGCCAAGCTATGTTGGGCGAAATCACTACCTACACTGCACTACAGAGCTCAGACTTCAATCGGTGCTTGTGAATAACTGATTATGAATGATATTGTGGCTTGTTTTGCTAATTCATCCAAATGTTCGAGGGAGTTAGATGAAAATGTGAAAATCTTTTGTGGGAATAATTAATGGAAGACAGAATAGCAAGAGCAAAGAAAACAAAAAGTTTAGAAAATTTCATAACACTCATTTTAAAGTGTTTCTCTTTGAATTATTTACTTTGTATAGGCGTAGGATTCAGGTTGTATTGCTGTAGAATGTAGCAAGCTGTGAGAATATATCTTCACAGTATTTTAGGGAATATTGAACTATATAGTGGCGGTAGCTCACTGGTTAGAGCGCAAGCCCCATGATCGTAAGGTCTGGGGTTCAAGCCCTTGGCCGGGAAATAACTTTTCCGGTTTTTAGGGGACCGTCCAACCATTCGCTGTTGGGTAAACAATTAACAGTGCTGTTCCTAATGTGGCGCAAGGAATTAGTAACAAAGCCTACACAGAACACACCCGGTATCCTAACTCGCACAAGCTTCTGAGGAGTTTCGTTGAAGCCTAGGGTATTCGGAAAAAATACAAATTTATCATGATCTCTGTCGTTTAATTTGTTCTTTTTTTTTTCAGATATCATCCAGGCATGTGACAAGAACAATTAAAATTGGAAATTCATTCCTAAGACATAATTTGTGATGAAATTTTATTTTTGTCACTGTACGTAAATGTTGTGTGAATCATATATATATATATTATAGTTGAGTTGTGTTTTATTTTCGTATTTGATTAATGAAAATTACATTTATCTGATGCAGGTGAGGAGGAAGTGTGTATTTGTATAATTTTTTCATACAATGCAGGTCAAAGTGTTGGCAAGGTTTGCAGGGTCTCGTCGCCCCTCCTATATTAATTTTGAGAGAGAAAATTTCATAATTGCCTGATAATTGGGTAAGAGCCATGAAACTTCTGTCCTTCAGCTCAATATACTTTTGAATGATTGAAAAAATATGTATCGAGTACAGTTGAAAAAAAAATCGTTGGTGGAGAAAATTGGTAGTACCCGTCATCAGTGGAACTTTTTTTTGTATTACAGGTATATAAAAATTTCCATTAATCTTCAATTGAATATGGCTTCACCAAAGGGAAGGTAGAACTAAAGAAAACAAGATACATTCCACTTTGTTTTATATAATTGCACAAGCTATCACTATATCTAAACAAAAATGATTACACATGTTAACACTAAGATTAATGTGGCAAGAACAAACAAAAAAATTGACATAAAATAAAAATAAATCTAAAATAGTGAAAAATAACAGTCTCATTTAATTCAGAAAAGTTACATAAAAAAGATGCTAATACTGATATGCAAAACTTTTTTTTAGAATCTCAATTATTGAGATAGTATCACCAATGAAAAAATATCACAGTTAAAATTTCGAATTAGAGTGTGATAGATAATATGGAAAGATTCAAATGTGTATCACTGGGATTAAAAGATAAAAGCAACAAGAAAAGTAAAATTTGAATCCCCTTTATTTAGTAACAATAAATAAACTTCAAACAAAATCTAAGCAGATTTTGAGCATAATGCATTTTCAAATTCATCTATGATAGTTTTTCTTTATCATGTGTAACTAATATGGTTAATATCTGAGAAAATGATTGGCTTGATGAAAAAATTGTGGTGACCAGTTTGTCCAAACGAATTTCAACAAATATTGGGACATTGCATATGAATGTTTACCGGTTGCTGTACAGCTGAAGAAATAGCCCATGTTGGTCCTTACCATAAAATTTCCCAGAAATGAAGGAAAGAGTATGCCATTATCCAATAAACTAGGAACTGAGTTGTAATATTGCCAAAAAAAAAGTTCCTTTTGCAATTCGAGCCATATTGGATCAGGAACTGATAAATATGTCCAAGATATACTATTGATGAATTCATCATGCGAATGAACTCTTTTTCTACTTGATCACAATATTTCTCGAACACATACACAACAAAATCGTTCACGGACTATCGTCTTAAAGACGATGAAATTGAAAATCTTAATAACACTATGCAAAAAAACTGATTAGTTTGTTTCACGTTTTGCTGTAAAAATTGATATAAAATAAAATATTATTGCACAGATGAATATACACCTTCAACTTGCATGTTTAAATTCCACTTTCAATAATTTCCATATTGACTAGTCAATTGATTTAGAGAGCATGGCTCCTAAAATTTTATGAAATACTGCCTAACAGTACACTCAACCAAACATAAATTATCACTGAATAATTTGAATAATATTATTCAATATACACAAAAGAATCACGCATATACAGACAAACAAATTGGATAATTATCCTTATATCCTACTCGAAATAGTTATCAAATAACTCATAACCATAACTACAATTATCCTCCAAAAGGTAATTCATTTTATGAGTTTGGAACGTCAAGAATTAGGGTATTTTCGAACATGGATACTTATTTCTACTAAAATGCCACTTTCTTCAAAATAAACCAGCAAAGATACTAATTCAAAGGAAAAATCGATCTGATGTACAATTTTACCGAAGTCATATCTATTAAATCGACATCAGTGGTTTTTAGTTTTACCAATAACTTGTCTGTACCTTGGATAATTTTTTCCCAATTCAAAATAAAATCCCCTGCTGAAATAGTTATATTATAAATGTCCATATTCGAAACTTTATGGTTTCAAGTGGAAGAAATGCACAATTGTTGAATCAATTGCAAGTAATATCGAGATTCCACATAAATAAAAATCACTTAAGTACAAACTATAATCACAAAATTAATTGAATTAATGCAGGTTTTGAAAGCTAGGAACAAGAATTTATGAGCAAATTTGAATCTTGAGATTTTTAATCTGTTCAAATCACTTGTAATAAACGGATAAAGACCAGCATATTATGATAAGAAATAGGTCTGCAGTATGAAACAAATTATTTGAATTATTATGTCAATACAACTATTTCACCTTCTACATAAGAAGATTGATGTACAGGGTGGGCAAAATTCGTTGTCTACTGAAGGGATCTCGAGAACTATAGCAGCTAGAAGAAATCTGATAACACATTCTCAGATCCAGCTTATCGTTCATAGAACTTGAGTTATGAGCCAAAATTGAGAAATTGTCATTTCCAATAATGCTGAATAACTCGCTTGTTTGAATTCGTATTCGAAATCTGTTGATACATTCTACAGGCACTTTTTTAGGAGTTATTCAAATATAATATGACTGAATTTTCCAATCCAGCCATTTTCGAGAAATGAGAAAGATTTTGGATTTTTCAAATGTAAACTATAGTCGAAAGATCTCGTATCTTGCTACAACATTTTTGCTGATTTCAAAAATGTATCATATGTCGCTATTTACATGAATATAACATGAGAAAATTGTCAATACTTTTTTCCTGCTTTTCTTTTCACTGTTGAATTATGAGTAGGCTGACGTTGCCATAGCGACGATTGAATATGCATTATCTTTGTGTGAACTTGCGCCTCTATGATTGGAATCATAAATATTTCTATGGTTAATTTGTCATAGTTCTTAAGATTAGCAATGGAAAATCTTTTTATTATCCCTAATGGTCCGAAATATTGCTGATCTTGAGAACTAGGACAAATTAACCATAGAAATATTTATTCAGCAATCGCTGAATCGCTCATTTCTCGAAAATGGCTGGATTGGAAAATTCAGTCATATTATATTTCAATTACTCCTAAAAAAGTGCCTGTAGAATGTATCAACAGATTTCGAATACGAGTTCAAACAAGCGAGTTATTCAGCATTATTGAAAATGACTATTTCTCAATTTTCGCTCATAACTCAAGTTCTATGAACGATAAGCTAGATCTGTTTTCAGATTCAGATTAGTTAAGAAATAAGAGCTTGATAATGTGTTATCCGTTTTCTTCTAGCTGCTATAGTTCTCGAGATCCCTTCAGTAGACAACGAATTTTGCCCACCCTGTACTCACCCAATAAATGTTTCATAGATAGATTTCAAACAAAACAGAATGCTTTTAAAGTTGATGTTTTTTTTCATAACCTTGTTAAGAGAAAGCATTCTGTAAAATATTTTAGTATGTTTCTTTGCCCCAGAAGCACCACAACAAGTTGAATTTCATAATTGAAGATCAGTGAGCTCTCAAACTTGGTCTTTACAAAATTAGGCTGTTATATTGACGAGTCTATCGATCTCCCGCAACTGATTTCTTTTAAAACACTTTGTATAATCGACCTTGAAAAGAAATCTCGTTCAAATTTGAATTTAAAATCAGTCTGCTTTATTCAATGCTATGAAGATAAAAATAGAATTCATTCAAGAAACTTACGAAAAAGGTCTCCTGCACGTATTTTATTCATTATCGCAGTAGATTGTTATATCTGAACTTCACCGCATTCGGACACACCCCCATTTTTGCCTACCTTTCACACTACCAAGCAGATGAACACTACTGTCACTACTAGCTGTTACTTGATCGTAGAATTGTACTGTGATAGGTGACGTATGAAGCGATCTACCAATCAGAAGCTTTTTACCTTATAGGAATTTGCGTCTAGATTTTACTATTTGAATACCAAATTAGTCAAAAATGCATGAACAGTGAAAATGTGTGCGATCTTGTAACCAAATAGATTGAGGAAAACACAGAAATACGATTCATGTTGCATACAACTGAACTATTTGTCATTCATGAATGAATCAATTGTTCAGTTATTTCAGATTTCCTCACTGCAGTGAAAAAATAGTTTATCAACATTTACACCAAATACATTGTCATCATACCAATGTTCATTTATAGATAAAGTCCAGAACTGAGGAAATCTTAACGATAGGTCTCTTGCATGAAATTTTTTAATCATTGGAATCAAATATTCTATGCGTAAGACCACTGAAAAACTTTAACCGCCACCAAAACTTTCAATTGTTAACAATACAATGCTCTTTTATATTTGGCTCCGCATGCCGGTTGTTTAAATGGACGAAAATTCACGGTTTCCTTGACGTATGGGGACCTCTTCTAGTGTTCTTTTCTCTCTAGCAAGCCAATAGGCAGCGTCGGGCTGTATCGATCAGTGAATCGAGTGACGTAGAGTCGATATGACGAGTTTCTCCCGCTTCGACCTTGAGTCCCAATAGACGACTTCGGCCCAAGTTGCCAACCCATAATTTACTTAGCAAGTTTACTTTCACTGGGGATCGGGAGTTTCAGGACAAATTCGACATGATAAGGTTCGCATTATTTATAAATACCCGTAAAGCATGCCTCGGCTCTTCAAACCAGATAATTCCTTCCAAACATAGGTTTTTGTTAAGATCGTCCCCGATTGGCTGAAATTTAAGTTGGGATTCCTGATTTCATGCAAACAGTGTCAATTTTCATAGGATGCGTTCCGAAAATCAACTCTGTTGTTTCGGTTGCCGATTTTCCGCTCCGTAAATATGAAATATTCGGATGGTTCCTGGAACAAGCGCGTGAAAAAAGTTATTTATGGAATCTGGTTGATCAAAATGCGGTCGATTTACTGTCACCAGAACGATTTTCTATGGTAAATATCCGTAGCATAGAACAATCTATGTTTACTTTAGGTTTGTTTTGGTTCCGAGTTCAGATCTGTTCTAGCATAGACCAATAGTCTGTGGTTCTGAACTCGGAACCAAAACAAACCTAAAGTAAACATAGATTGTTCTATGCTATGGATATTTACCATAGAAAATCGTTCTGGTGGCAGTAAATCGACCGCATTTTCATCAACCAGATTCCGTAAATAACCTTTTTCACGCGCTTGTTCCAAGAACCATCCGAATATTTCATATTTACGGAGCGGAAAATCGGCAACCGAAACAACAGAGTTGATTTTCGGAACGTATCCTATGAAAATTGACACTGTTTGCATGACATCAGGAATCCCAACTTAAATTTCAGCCAATCGGGGACGATCTTAACAAAAACCTATATTTGGAAGGAATTATCTGGTTTGAAGAGCCGAGGCAAGTTTTACGGTTATTTATAAATAATGCGAACCTTATCATGTCGAATTTGTCCTGAAATTCCCGTTCCCCAGTGAAAGTAAACTTGCTAAGTAAATTGTGGGTTGGCAACTTGGGCCGAAGTCGTCTATTGGGCCATTTTTAATACCGAATTATTCAAAATTCGCGAATTGTTGAAGTGTGATAGCATACATTATGATTTTGTATTGATATGGAATGACAAAAACATAAGAATATGATAATTCGTGTTACATGCAAGAGACCTATTCCCACAAATGCTAATATCTGCCATCATAGTTGCAGATGGTGTTGTTTTATTTTGATGAGATACGAAACTGATGCTCCTAGAGGAGAATACCTTATTCATACGTTACTTAAATGATAAAAAAATCTTAAAGTTGGGTGGGCATTCAATTATCTACTGCAGTTCATGTTTCTTCATAACGATGCTTATCTTCATTTTTCCACGAGCTTACCTGTATATGAGGTGGTGGAAGAAAGCTTCTGAGAGATTGTATCAGTTGAATTGTATCGATTAGAGCTGAAAAAAGAGAAATTTTATATGAATAAGAAGCTTTTTGGACAATCAAACACTGTTGTGTTATGGTTTTGTTCAGATAAGATCAAAGCTTCAAAATCATTATTCGAAAGCCAGCCCGAAGGGGCTCTCAAGAATTCACCTCGGAGTGTCATCATTTATATGAGCGAAGCACATTGAATAAATAGGATTTAAATATCACAAGAAATGGTCTTCTGAAATTTGGGAGATTTCACATAAACCACAAATTTTCCAGATAAAGAAAAATGGTTGGATAGACTGCTACATGCTATAAATTTATTATTCATTGGGAAATTAAATTGAGACAAAACTCTAATAGTAAAGTTTTGTGTACTTCAGCAGATAAGATAATGCAATTTGTTCGAGTTCACATCTCTAAAAATAAATACCTATTATTCAATTTTGGTATAACTTTTTGAATGCATTTACTCACTTTTTTGTAGAGCCTCTGATTGCTTCCCATAAGGTTTACACATTGCTGGACGCACATATGTCTTCATCCTAGCCATGTTCTTCATAACCTCAGTAAATGCTCTTATTATTTTGTCTTGTCCTCCTTCACTATTTCTCACATCTTCTTTCACTTGTGATGTGCTTGCTGATGTCCAAGCACCATTATGTAGAGCTAATAAGTCCTTGTTAGCTGCTGAAAGACCTTCAAAATGTAAAATAAAAAACAATCTCACCTCAAAATAATTTTGGAAACACATGGTCAAGATCATAGACAAGAATGATACATGGTCATAGACATTTAAGCTCTATAGTTTTATAAAGGCGCAAACTGATGGACGCGTTTGTCGCTCAAGCGATGACATTTGAATTGTCAGATGCTCTCCCGCCAAAATCGCGCGATTCTTTTTTTGTAGTTGAATAATTTCAACTCTTAGAAAATGGCGGGATATTCAAAACACTCAAGAGATTCTTCATATTCGTCTGTCACGATTATAGGCCATTATAGAGGTTAAGTACAATGGATGAGGAATTAAAAGTATGGACTATTTTTTCAACTATTAATAGTTGAAAAAATAGTCCATACTTTTAATTCCTCATCCATTGTACTTAACCTCTATAATTGTACTTAACCTCTATAATAATAATAATATTGTCTTGGAAGAATTATTATTATTATTCATGTACTGCAATCATAGAGTGGCGGTATGTAGCAATTTGAAGGTTGCATGTAATATAATGTCTTTTAACATAAGGCGAAAATAAAATGTCTTTTTTCACTTATGATAAATCATTATATTGATTTAGCTATCTACCTCAAATAATTATTCCCGCAGAACAAACTGACTTAACAAAAACGTTTTTATCGATAGCTATGCATATCCGAGGAATCAAAAGAGTCTATTAATGCAATCCTTCGAAAAATATCGGTATAAAACCAATAACCATACTTGTTGAAAAACCGAATCCACGTTTAATAAATTCATACAATTTGAAATGTGACATTTCATGAACAATCGCGCGATTTCGTAATGACAGATGTCAGCCACAAATTACTGACATTGGGATACTCATGGACGCGTCGAAAAATAAAAATCGCGCGATTTTTTTCCCAATGTCAGTAATTTGTAGCTGACGTCTGTCATTACGAAAACGCGCGATTGTTCATGAAATGTCACACTTCAAATTGTATGAATTTATTTCCACGTGGATCTGGTTCTTCAACAAGTATACTAATTGGTTTCATAACTATATTTTTCGAAGGATTGAATTAATAGACGCTTTTGATTCCTAGGACATGCACATAGCTGTCGAAAAAATTGTTTTTGCTGGAATCAGTTTTTTCTGCAGAAATGATTATTTGAGGTAGATAGCTAAATCAATATAATGATTTGTCATAAGTGTCATAAGAGACATTTTATTTTCGTCTTGGTGCAAAAAGACATTAAATTTCATGCATATGAAATGCCACATATCGTCACTATATGATTGTAATTGAGTACATTAATAATAATAATTCTTCTTAGACAATAGTTGAAAAAATACTCTTCAATATACTCATAATTCCTCATCCATTGTATTCAACCTCTTATGACCAAGAACTTATTTTGTTAAACGAGTGCCTATAATCATGACAGACGAGTATGAACAATCCCCTGAATGTTTTGAATATCCCGCCATTTTCTTGAAGTTGAAATTATTCAACTACAAAAAAAGAATCGCATCTGACAACTCAAATGTCAACGTTTGAGCGAAAAACGCGTCAATCAGTTTGCGCCTTTAAATCTATGTACATAGTTCATAACATAGAATGACAATATTCAAATCATGATGTTTTTACATCATGATCCAAATAAACATAAATTTCATAGAAATGTATTCGATAAATGTCAGACCGATGTCCCTATTTCTATGCTTCTTACTGAGGATTTTCCATATTTTTGTGGTTATCTAGGGCATGAAAATGAAATAGATGTACGGTCCGTATGGACGCAATAGACGACTTCGGCCCAAGTTGCCAACCCACAATTTTCTTCACAAATTTACTATCACTGGGGAATAGGAATTTCAGGACAAATTCGACATGATAAGGCTAGCGTTATTTATGAATATCCGTAAAAGATGCCTCGAATCCTCAAACAAGATAATTCCCGGCAAATTTAGGGTTTTGTTAAGATCATCTCTGATTGGCTGAAATTTAAGTTGGGATTCCTGATTTCATGTTAATAGTGTCAAATTTATTTGGGATATGTTCCGCAAATCAACTTGGTTATTTCGGTTGCCGGTTTTCCATTCCGTAAATATGAAATATTCGGTTGGTTCCTGAAAAAAAAAAGGTTAATTACGGAATTTGATTGATGAAAAAACGTTCTTTCTGTCACCATAACGACAGTCAATGTTCTACGGTAACATATCCATAGCATAGAACAATCTTAATGTACTTTATGATCCATAGAACATAGAAGAGACAACAATCAACAATGGAAAAATTACTAGGTATGGTCTATGGATCATAAGGTAAATAAAGATTTTTCTATGCTATGGATTTGTTACTATAAAACATTGATTGTCGTTCTAGTGCAAAAACTTAATATGTCTATGTTCTGGTGAAAGAAAGATTGCTTTTTCATCAATAAAATTCCGTAATGAACCTTTTTTTCAGGAACCAACCGAATATTTCATATTTACAGGACGAAAAACTGGCAACCGAAATAACCAAGTTGATTTGTGGAACAGATCCTTTATAAACTTGACACTATTAACATGAAATCAGGAATCCCAACTTGAATTTCTGCCTAACAAAAACCTATATTTGGAAGGAATTATTTTGTTTGAGGAGCCGAGGCATCTTTTACGGATATTTATAAATAACGCGAACCATATCATGTCGAATTTGTCCTGAAATTCCCGTTCCCTAGTGATAGTGAATCTGTGAAGAAAATTGTGGTTTGGCAACTTGGGCCGAAGTCGTCTATTCTTGGAGCACCTATCGAAACCAATGTCTATGATTACTGATTTATTGCTATTTGACTTATGCCTGCCTCTACCTGGCCTAGCTTTAGAACTAAATTTCGTTTTACGGACAATACTACTATACATCAAAAAAACTGTATAAAATAAGTATAACTACATATGTGAACTAGAAAGCAAAAAATCAGGGTGGAACATTTCATCAAAATCGTTAGAACTGATTCTGAGATACGGAAAACATATTCAATTGTATATGTATATGCACAATAGCTCGTTAAAATCAATTGTATTTCGTAAAAACAATCGATATGAAAATTTTTAAACAGTTCACAGTCTTCAACGAATACATAACACAGAGTCAAATTGAATACAATAGACTACTTCGGCCTAAAGTTGTCATCCCACAAATTTCGTCCAAATTTACAATTACTGGGGAAGGGGAATTTCAGAATAAATTCGGCATGATAAGGTTCGCGTTATTTATATATATCCGTAAGCGCTGCCTCGGCTCCTCGTATTAGATAATTCCTTCTAAATATAGTTTTTTGTTGAGATCATCTCCGATTGCCTGAAATTTAAGTTGGGATTCCTGATTTCATGTCAAAAGTGTCAATTTTTTATAGGATATGTTTCGCAAATCAACTCGGTTATTCCGGTTGCCAGTTTTCCGTTCCAAAAATATGAAATATTCGGTTGGTTCATGATGTAAAAAACATGAATCGATTTCAAGCAATGGACCAAAAGCTCCAGTTATAGTTACTGTTATCCAAACTGACATATAGGCAATGGAAATTTGTCAATATAAATTTCCGTAATTGTAACCGGAGCCTTTGGTCCATCGCTTGAAATCGCTTCACGTGTGCTCATCTGAAAAATGAGTGACGTCAGCTAGCAGAAAATACAAAGAGATATATATTATGTGCAAATTCAAAGCACAGAATATATGACTCCTTGTATCTCTGCTACCTGAAGTCACTCACTTTTCAGATGAGCACACCATGTTTTTTAACATCATGGGTTGGTTCCTGAAAAAAAGTTAATTACGGAATATGATTGAAGAAAAAGTAATCGTTCTGTCATCAGAACGACAGTCAATGTTCTATGGAAACATATCCATGGCATAGAACCATGATGTAAGTAAAACATCATGTATAGGACAATCTATTTTTACTTTAAGATCCATAGACCATAAGTAAATGAAGATTGATCTATGCTAGGGATATGATACCATAGAACATTGACTGTCGTTCTAGTGACAGAAATATCGCTTTTTCATCCATCAAATTGATTTGCGGAATATATCCTAAAAAAACTTTACACTATTGACATGAAATCAGGAAGCCCAACTCAAATTTCAGCCCAATTGGAGATGATCTTAACAAAAACCTATATTTGTAAGGAATTATTTTGTTCGAGGAGCCGAGGCACCGTTCACAGATATTTATAAATAACGCGAATCTTATCATGTCGAAAATTACCCTTCCCCAGTATCAGTAAATTTGGACGAAATTTGTAGGTTGGCAACTTGGGCCAAAGTCGTCTATTGGAGGTCCTGATGTCATCTCTGTACTTTTTTTTGCAACTGCCAAATTAAAAGTCAAAGATCAATTCTTACCTTCAAGGTTATCCAGATTGGTCCTAAGAAAATCAGACACCTTGTGATCTGTAATAGGAACCTCATATTGAGGTGGTGGAGGCTTCACTTGGTTTTTGGAAAGATCCATTTGATGTTGGAGTTGTATCTGGTGTCTCTGCTTCTCTAAATTAACATTAATTTTTTCCATATTCTGCTGTGCTAAAACACGATTTTGCTGCTGTATGAGGGCAGCTGTGATCTGCTGTTGTGTTGGTGGTGCAACTGATTTAGGACGATCCATCATTTGTTGATTTTGTTTAGAATCTAGATTATTCTGATTAACCATATCAACGCCAGACATTCCTGAAAAGGAAAGGTCTGTATATTTATAATCATTAAACGGACTTAACTTTCATTCTCAAATCATATTAATTTTACTGATGCTTACAATAGGTCTCTTGCATGTGTTTCATTTATTACTGGAATCGATTATTTTTTCCATGAGAACAATGAACAAATTGAATCGCCCTAAAAAATTTAAATCTTCATCGAGAAAATGAGTTTTTAAATTCAGTCCCACGTAATGTCTCTTTAAACTCCGGTGCACACATACGGTTTTTTCAGCTCCGGTGCCGGACTTAGGGTCTGAAGTTCACATAAGTACGGCAACGCAGCGACACTGGAGCTTGAAAAACCGTATGTGTGCACCGAACCTAAACCTTCGACACATCACGGCGATCAGTGACGTAATGTGCTATGCCTCTACATATTGGCTGTTTAAATGTTCTAATCTAGACTACGTTTCGTGACGTAGCGTGTCACATCCACTCTTTATCTCTCTCTACCAAGCTTATGGACTGCATCAGCTGTATTGATCGTAAAATAGTGTTGCGACCTACCGCGTTTCAATCAATTCGAACTTTCATCGCGATTTTACTGTTGTTGTAAAAATAAAAATTCTACACAAAGGTGAAAAAAGTAAAAGATTGGATCTCTTGGAAATAGAGTCAGCATTTAAACATAAACTTCCAATCGTAAATGATCAGTTAGATTTCCGTTTATCTCCGGTGTTAACATCTGTCACTTAAAGTATTGAGAATCGATTAAAACCCAAAACATGCATGTCAACTGTATATTTTATTTCTATCAAAATTGTGAAACGTATCGTCAGGTGTGTTTGTTTACCCTATTGTTAATATTAGTCTCTATGAAATAGTAAGATCGAAAGAGCACAATAAAAATTTAACTTACTGCTTCTCAAGTCTGGGTTATTAGCTGCCTGCTCAGCAAGATAGTTTGGATTTCCCAGATGTTGCAGCGTTTTTTGAGTCAACTCCATTTGACTCTTATAGTATCTACACGCAGGGTTTGGACAGTTTTGTACTACCTCTATGATGAATTCTTTTTCCATTCCAAAGTTTTCCCTTCCTATTGTATATGACTCCATAACCTAGGAAATTGAAATAATTTATACAGACATTTCAAAGAATGTGGGGATATGCATAGCACATTTCTTAAATTTTTGTTATTTCATGATTTCACATGCTGTTCGAGAATAGTTTATGACTCACAGCTCTAACAGTAGCTTCTATTCCAAGATGTAAACCATGAGGACCATTCATATGCTTCAACATCACCGCATTAGCAAAATGCTCAAATGGTAAGATGATTTTTCCATTTTCTCTTAGAATTAACCTGCCTTGAGAATCAAGTGTAACACGTGAAGCCATCATTCTGTAACAATTCAAAGATGAACAATGAGTACAATTTTGTGGGAAATAAAACTCACTGTAAATAGGCAGCACTAGGAAGCATTGATGATTCTTTCAGTTCACTGAAGCATTGAAGTAACTCTACTGAAGGATTCCAACCCTTATTTTGTAAATATAATTGTAAAAGCATATAAAGTTTTTCTGTTACATATCCTGTGCCACTGAAACCCATTGGTGATGAATTAATATCATTCACTGAAGCTTGTTGCATTCCTTTTGCTAAAACGTTCTTCATAGTTTCTGCTAAATCCATGATTGATGATCAATGGTTATTAAATTATTATGTCCAGTTGAATGATTGCGAATTTTATTAGAAAAAAAGTAGTCAATTTTCACTGTACATCATAGGGAACGATATAATTATGCTTTTTCTCCCTTGCTATGAGAATTGAATTAGTTAGTTAGAATTCATTGTTGGAAGGAATGTTTTCCAAAAAGCTTCTTTCTTAAATTCTCATTAGATATAAGATTAATAAGAAAAGAATGCCCTAGAACTGGAATATAAACATAAGGATTACCGAGTCAGAGAACTATATCCAGTCCATAGACAAGATAAAAGTCAAAGTGTCAGACTTAGAAACAGTTTGTTCTGTGATTATGAAAAGCCGTTTTTCCATGGTACCCATGATGTAAATAAAAACATGGTGTGCTCATCTGCTCATCTGTGACCGTATTTACTAATGATGATGTCACTTATTCGTTCAAATTCAAAGCACAGAATATATATATTTCCTTGAATTTGAATGGAAAAAGTGACGTCATCATTGGTAAATACGATCACAGATGAGCACACCATGTTTTACTTACATCATGATGGCACCCATGATGTAAAAACAATGGTGTGCTCATCTGATAAATGACTGACGTCAGCAAGATTAAAATACAAAGAGTTGTATTTTCTGTGCTCTGAATTTGCAGGTTAATTTAAAGCACAGAATATACAACTCTTTGTATTTTAATCTTGCTGACGTCACTCAATTATCAGATGAGCACATCATCTTTTTTACATTATGATGGTACCCAAGGTTCATGCAGTCCAGTACAAGTACAGTTTATACAATGCCAGTTTTGATTTGAGAAATCACCGCTTGAAGGTTAATGCAGAATTACCGAGTGTTATTATGATACATCGATATCTATTTGATAGCTTGTTCTAATATATATTCATATTCTTGCAGATTTTGCATTAAAAAAACACCTGTTTTCTCCTTATGAATTTCATGAATTTAAATCGGGAAAACTCAAATTGAGTTGGTTTAATTATATCGCCCATTCAATAAGTTTGTAGTGGGCAATGAAAGATGGGTCGAATAAACAAATTTCCAACTCATATTCATCACATGAGCAGCAAATAATCGAATCATAAAAAGGTAGACGTGCATATTATTCAGAGCATGGCTCAAAAATTCCAATTTCTCTGTATTTTAAGTTAGTTAAGAATTGTAGGTTATTCACGCATAATTTCTAAGTATTCTATGTATGTGTATGATATGCTTCTGAGTATCATGAAGTTTATACCCTCTATAGATAGGATTCTGTCGTTCTTCATTCGAACCATCATCTGCACTGCCAAAAAAAAAAGAAGGGACCCATTTAAACGTATCTGAAGATCTACACAAGTCTTCGAAACTAAAACAAAAAGATTTCAGCCACTTGTCAATTACCTTCAATAGTTTCATGCGCTCTCATTGGTCGATTGTTGGCGTTTGTGTCGGTGGCGAGAGTATGAAATACAACTGGTTTCCGCAGTTTCGACTTAGGATCAGTAGGAAAACACATGGAAGTATAACCACCATTATTATTTTCGTCTATATTATGATCAACCGTGAGGTATGAGCCAAATTTCGTCAATATCCGATGTAAAGACTCATAAATATTCTTCCTCTGACCTCTGGCCGCCCCAGTGTTGCAGTTTGTAGTGTCAATACCCTGCATGCAAAATGGTGGTGGCTGGTCGAATCCCGCTGCGGTCATTGAATACAAATATTGTTATTCTATGAATACAAATAGCAAATTGTTTTGTTATTCTTTGCTAGATTCAGAGATGTTTAAACAGGATTTTGTTTTTCTATGGTCCAGTGTCTGTGATATTTATCTCCGATTGTGTTTGTATTCTATGGTTTGTGTTAGATTAGCTGATTAGCATTTGTATTCTATGTGTATTCTGTGATTAACCTTTAAATCGGATGTCGTTGTTATTTGTTGATATTTAGTGAGATAAAATTTTAATTAATGTTTCGAAATATCAGTCTGATTAAATAAAGAACTATTTGAGGTTTTACGATTAAATAGTAACGAACAAATTTCATCTCTTCCAAAATATATATTTCCGGCACAAATATGATGATAGAATTGGATTAATTAAATTTCCAGGCGCTGAATGTGTATTTTTATTATTATTTCATCTGATGAAAACAGAATAGTGGAGTTAGTGAACTATTTGCGGAAAAGTAATTGAAGAGTATTTCTGATTGGGTATGTTGAAATAATTTTTTCACCAATCAAAACTTCAGATCTTCATATAGTTTCATTGATCATACATTATTTCACTTCTTTCATGAACGAATGAGCATCTACCCATCAATGCATTCATTCTGATTCAATATTCATTATGCATTGGTCTTCCTGCGGATTTAGGGACAATTTATGCATCACAGACAAATTCTTTTGGTAGCTCTAATTTCTCAGGCATATGACTATGTTCTTTTTCTTGAGACTTACCGTGGGTTTCACAAAGCTTGATCGTCCGATTAATGCTCTGATATTCTGTGGTGTTGTCAAAAATGAACTGAAATTGAGCATAGAATTGTCTTGATCAGAACAATCACGTTAATCAGAGCTTTGTGAAACCCAGTACTATACTGGGACTGTAATGCATATATGTGAACTTTCCGATGTTTTCATAAAGTACATGCAATAACAAAAAACCTAGAAAAGCACTGCCGAGAATTAAGGCAGCAGCTTTTGCGCGCATGTTCGAATTCGTTGCCAAGGCGGTCATCTTTTCACGTATTGACTGCGCCAAACACACCTTTACTTCCTGCCTTCACGGCAGTGTCTTTCTAGGTTTTTTTCGATAAAATACTGGATTTCAATTCGATCTAATTTGTATTTTTGGAAGTATTGGAAAAATTAAATTTTGAATGGGTATATCTACGGAATCATTGGGCTCATTTTACCCATTCAGGAATTCGACCTTCGTAATTAAGCCCCAAACCTACTCTACAAATATCGAGTTTCTGAGTCGTTTCTTCCGAAGGCCGAATTCGTGAATGGGCAAAATCCACCAATGATTCCGCAGGTATACCCATTCGAAATTTTATTTTACCAATATTTCCAAATATACAGATTAGATCGAATTGAACTCCAGTATTTCATCGAAAAAAACCTCGAGAAGCACTGCCGTGAAGGCAGGAAGTAAAGGTGTGTTTGGCGGAGTCAAGACGTGAAAAGATGAGCGCCTTGACAACGAATTTGAACATGCGCGTAAAAGCTGCTGCCTTCTCGGCAGTGCTTTTCTAGGTTTTTTGTTATTTCATGTACTTTATGAAAATATTGGAAAAGTCAGATATATGCATTACCTGAAATATCAGGAAATAAATCTCAAAATTTCTTATGGCTATTACTCCGAAACTATTCAACCGATTTTTCCCATTAACGAACTCAACTGGCGCATTCCAATGCGTGATATAATCTGAAAGTTTCAAGTCGCTAGCTTGCTTCGTTCGACAGTTATCGTGTCGTCGGTCGGCCGGGCATAATCGATTTTGACACCGGATTCTTGGAACTTGGTCGTTTGAGACCATTTTCGGGACAAAATTCGAAAATTACAGCTATTTGGCCAAAACGATAGCCTTCTCTTTCCTAGAACATGCGCTCCAAAAATAGGGGCTAGAAAAGTTTGATTCATTTATCAACAACATTATTGATTGAATCATGAACAAAAAATGAAATTATTAGTCAGACAATTGAGTATGATTGCACACAACAAACAGGACAAAATTATCAACTACAAACTGAAAATATTCGATAACAACTTTTCATTTCACTCTTGCTCTGTTTACTTTTTGTCTACTTTTCAACGTTTCGTTCCAATAAATGTTTATCTTCAAAAATATTTCAAATCCTCAACGAAGATAATATCCTAACTACCTGAATTTTCAAATTAAATATAATTTCAGTAGATACACACCATTTACTTCAATGAGTGTGACAAAGAGAGGTTACCTTAACTAGCGCTATCTTTCTTTCGTTGCCCCTGGCCACACTTTCAGCTTTGTGGAAGAAGGGTCGGGTCCTTTCCAGGAAGTATAGAGTTCAATGCTGACAAGATGCGTGCGTACGAATATGAAGGGAGGGCTCCGGGCCTTTGGGTCGCCGCCGTCCCTGGTCCTATATGAAATAGTTGCATCATGCATGCATTGAAATTATTAAGTTTTCAACGTATTTACAGATCGGTGTTATTCTAATAATTTTGATTTCAAGCATATCTCCTAAATTATCATAAGATATTTATGTTGGCAGTTATGAGATATACCTTCGTAGGTTCGATATCAGGTATTGTTCACGATATTTATTGAATACTCGCAAGTCCCATATACATGAATATTGCATACTAAACTTGTTTATCATTTATTGTCTGATTTACATTATTCCAGTGACAAGGTACTTCGAGTCTACGGTAAGTGAAGCATTGTACTTACATTGATGAAGTAGATATTAATATTTCTAGAAGAGAGGCTTCAATGAAAAGTTATATGTTTGCCTAATAAAATTCCAATTGTTTATTGATGACGTAAAAAAGGTGTATGAAAAAAATTTGAGATGAAAAACCATATTGTTCCATATTGGTGCCCCACTATTCGATGTGTATAATAAGCATTCATTCATGAGACAGCAATTATGTTGAACGTTCAATTATAATCCGTAATTGGAAGTATTCGTTCATAGTATTTTTGTGCTTGCACTTCATTTTACGTTAAGAAATACTCAAGGTTGTAACAGTGAATGAAAATCGAAGTAAATGAATAGGATCATACTTCTAAGTAGAATTATTTAAGAGCAAAAAATACCTCGAATATATGGAGTGACTTTTGGATGCCTGACTTCGTTTTCTTCAAAAAAATTTTTTGGTGCAAATTGTTAAAAAAAATCTAAAAATGCCCAATGTTGCCACTTTTTCATATTCAAGAATTTTCGGGAAAATAAAAATGAAATGGAGTGAAAAATGGGAAAATAACTAACATTGCGCATTCTCACGAAAGAATTAAGTACATCCCAAAAGAAAATGTTAAAAAAAATACTCACTGACGCCTGCAGAACGACGTTTTATCCTGTAAACGTCGAAATTTCTCCGAATTCTAAAATTTCACGCGGCCATTGGCAAAGTTAAAACATGTGTGCAAAATTGGTGGGATCTCAAGAACTATAGCAGCTAGAAGAAAACTGATAACACATTCCCGAGCTCTTTTTTTCTGACTAAGACGAATCTGAAAATAGATCCAGCTTATCGCGCATAGAACTTGAGTTATGAGCGAAAACTGAGAAATTGTCATTTTCAATAATGCTGAATAACTCGCTTGTTTGAACTTGTATTCGAAATCTGTTGATACATTCTACAGGCACTTTTTTAGGAGTAATTCAAAGTTCTCTTATCTTGCTTCAAAATTTTTGTTACCATATGTCGCTATTTACATGAATATTACATGAGAAAAAATTCAATACTTTTTTCTTGCCTTTCCATTCACTGTTGAATTATGAGTAGGCTGACGTTACCATAGCGACGATTGAATATGCATTATCTTTGTGTGAACTTGCGCCTCTATGATTGGAATCAGCGATTGCTGAATAAATATTTCTATGGTTAATTTATCATAGTTCTTAAGATTAGAAATAGAAAATCTGTTTATTATCCCTAATGGCCCGAAATATTCCCAATTACGAAAAATTCGATATGTTGGTATGCTATATTCAAGCGAATGGAAATAGCCGAGTTGCAAGGGAAGTCTATACAATCAGAACAACATATATATAATATGTATAATAATACATATGATGCTTATTCAATGGTCGCTATGGAAACGCCCGCCAACTTATAATAATTCAACAGTGAATAGAAAAGCGGGAAAAAAGTATTGAACTTTTTCTCATGTTATATTCATGTAAATAGCGACATATGATACTTTTTTGAAATCATCAAAAATTTCGACTATAGTTTACATTTGAAAAATTCAAAATCTTTCTCATTTCTAGAAAATGGCTGGATTAAAAAATTCAGTCCTATCATATTTGAATTACTCTTAAAAAAGTGCCTGTAAAATGTATCAACAGATTTCGAAAACGAATTCAAATGAGCGAGTTATTCAGCATTATTGAAAATGACAATTTCTCAGTTTTCGCTCATAACTAAAGTTCTATGCGCGATGAGCTGGAGCTGTTTTCAGATTCGGATTAGTCAGGAAAAAAGAGCTCGAGAATGTGTTATCAGTAGACATCGGATTATTTGCATTTGCATATGCAAATGCAAATAACGCGATATTCTAGGCATTATTGCATATTTGGTACTTTTTTGTCGAAAGTGCATATTTCAATAGTGGGACGTAATCCTGATGTATAGATCAACCGGAAAACATTGAACGGTTGCGGAGCTATAGAAAGATTGGATACCAAAAATCTTCTTCTGTTCAAATCCACGGAAATTTTAGAGAGAAAAATCGAACAGAAAGATGTCCTTACTAATTTACTCTTAGAAATAATCCATGACAAATTTAAAAACACGAAGCTCGCAGCCATTAAGAAGATAGGAGTATATGTCAACGCCACAAGAAAAACCTTGTCAACAAAGATATCTTCAGAAATGGCGCAGACTTCTATTTCTGTCTCTTTACGTTAATGGTCGTAGAGGAATCGTTTTCGGCCTATAAGTTGATATTAACAGACAGACGTAACAGGTTTTCTTTAGTATACCTAAAAAACCTAGAAAAGCACTTACGTGATGTCAGTAGCTTCTATGCGCTTGTTCACATTGCGAAGTGGCGACTTGGAAATTTCATAATGAATGAAATGACATATGAAAATTAAAAGAGAAAAATTGATTAAAATTTTTCCAAGAATAATTCTTCTCATTGGCACTATTAATGTTTCAAGTTTCATTTCAACCAGATGAATATTTTTCGAGTTATTGAAAAATCAATATTTCAAATGGCTGTAACACAAAATTCATTTGGCAGATTTGGCCCATTAACGAACCCAACCGAGATATTTAGGATCAAAACATAACCGGACAGAATCCAATGCGACTACGGATTATTGATCTGTGTCCAACTTAGTCGTTTGAGACCTATTTCAGCTCAAATCTCGAAAATTACAGACATTGTGACGTAACAATAACGCGCTGTGCCCTAGAACAAGCGCGTAATGTCTAATTTTGAATAGTCACAAGATTATAATTGATTGATGACTGAAAATTAATCGGAGACACAATGGCAATTGATATTTTTTTAGTGCATATTATGTGCATATTTGAACCTTTTTAAGTGCATATTTGCATGCATATTTTGCCAGTTTGTTAATGCATATAATCCGATGTCTAGTTATCAGTTTTCTTCTAGCTGCTATAGTTCTCGAGATTCCTTCAGTAGACAACGAATTTTGCCCACCCTGTACACCGCCATTCAGGTGCCTGACCTTGAGATATTAACGAGGTTTAATGAAACTTGAATGTTGCCTTGTCGTAATTCGACACCACGTGGTATTGTTTGTTCTTAACGGCATGGTTTTTTTTTGCCTTTAACACTCCGAAATTCTCACGCCTATGGTATCCATAACACTTTCAGATTTTTACTTCCTAAAGCCTTCGAATTTCTGAGAAAAATAAACAAGTATTCCTACAGATTGATGCTCATCTGAAACCCACAAGTTGGAAGTTTCAATATTCACATCTGTACTGAGTGTTCAGAATTCGCACATTATTCTCTTCATAACATGTACAGAGTGTGGATATCAAATACGAAATTATACCAGGTTGTCGTCGATTTCGACCCAAAGAGTACCTTTGATTTTGGGAGGACACAGCTCTGCTAGTTATTTCAAAAACCTAGAAAAGCATTTACGTGAAGTCAGTAGCTACGCGCACATGTTCACTTTTGGTGATATCCTTTGAACATGCGCGAAAAAGCTGCTGACTTCAGGTCAATGCTTTTCTATGTTTTTTTGATGAACTACTGAATTTCAATTCGATCTAATCTTTATTGTTGGAAATATTGGGAAACAAAATTTTGAATAGGTATTACGGAATCATAGGGCGGATTTTACCCATTCACGAATTCGACCTTCGTAATTAACCGCCAAACCTACTCTACAAATATCGTAATTTCTTCCGGAAGTTATTGTGTTCGGATCTTAATTACGAAGGCCGAATTCGCGAATGGGTAAAATTCACCCAATGATTCCGCAGATATACCCATTCAAAATTTTATTTTCCCAACATTTCCAGAAATACAGATTAAATCGGATTAAAATCAGGAAATTCATCGAGAAATGACCGTTCGAAAGTTCATACTGAATTAAATGGGAATAATATGATCAGAAGATCACAGAATATTGAAATTTTTTTTCGAATTGTTCTAATGACACGATCATCACGAAATTTTGCAGAAAATTGGCCATAAACATTTTCGAACTATTTCCCAAGTTTAATCATGATTGAATCAGTATTTTTCGAGTTATTCCGAAAAAAACAACGATATCGAGAAAAAAACCACGAGATTTGACATATTTTTCCCAATATCTCCTAAAATATTGAGTGTTTCGAAGTGAAATATGATACACTAATGTGAAATGTAAGGGTCTATGTTAACCTCAAGATTTCAAATGGCTATAACTCCGAAACCATTTGGCTGATTTTGCCCGTTAACGAACTCAACCGTCGTATTTTGAAATGCAACCCACACTCAAAGTTTCAAGTCGATAAGATCCTCCGTTTGCCCGTAATTGTGCTTACAGACGGAAGGCTGGCCAGACAAAATCGATTTTGATACCGTATTGGTCATCAGGGAGTCCAACCTAGTCGTTTGAGACCATTTTCGGCTCAAAATTTTAAAGTAACAGACATTTGGACAGAACTATGGCAGGCTGAGTCTATCGTCAAATTCCGTTGATTATAAGACCAGTCTATCGTTATCAACATATTGTATTTACTAATGAATAAATGAGTTCCTCGGTATTCCATTCCTAACTTTTTCTTCGTTGCAATTCTCTGAGTTGGAGTATCCTACTTTATCAAGATTAACTTATAAATCTTACGGGTAGCTTTAAAAGTGCGATCACCGGTCAATCAGACGAAATTTAACATAAATAATTGAAAGGTAAAAAGAAATAATTTAGCATCCTAGTTCAAAATAAGTATCACTTCATCAAATAATATGATCTATGGCTGATAGTATGGTGGACTGTTGTGAAATATACATTTCAAGGTCGGTGCAAAATTTTGTCGGAATCTTCTGAAAAATTACAGACGTTTGGACAAAAAGATAGCATTCCGTTCCCCAGAACATGCGCGCAAGAATGCAAGAACGCAAATCTCTTTCAGCTTCCATCAGCTGCCTCCTCCCTGATGGCTTCCTCACAGGACACTGTCTCCTAAGGAAGCATATGGAGAGAATGGGCTTATCAGAAACTGACAAATGCAGAAGAGAAGGAAACTCCTGCTCACCTGATCACAGAATGCACCGCCATTGCAAGACTGGACAAGGAATGTCTTGGAGAATTATAGAAGGAACTTACACTCCTTGAAGCCCTCACATTTATTGCAGTTCATTAGGGCTGGAGGGCGTGCTGTTGGTAGCGGACTGCGGAAACAGCTCTGACGGAGGGGTACAATAGAACTTTAGGTCGCAGTGGAATGTAACCTCTTACCAAACTCTAAACTAAACTATAAACCATCAGCTGCGTTTCGTACCAACACCGCATGTACCGCATTGGCAAGTCAGCAGATGACATGCAGTATCTGATGCTCAGAAAAAGCCGAACATATAGTATGAAAATGTCCAGAGCTGGATATCTTGAGAACTTTGCATAAGGGCAAGCCAGATCTAAATCCTCACGATATGACAGCAAAAAATCCTAACTGCCGGTTTCACAAAACTTTGATTGCCAGATCAAGGGCTTGATTGCCAGTCAACAGTAAATTCTGTGCTCGATTTCAGTTCATTTTCAACCCAACCACCGAATGCAAACCTTAATCAACGAGTTGATCAGAAGTCAAAAGTTTTGTGAAACCGATGGTAAGAATGTCATCAGAGTCGTCAGCATCATTGACGAATTCCTCAAGACTGAATAAGTAGGATAATATAACAAGAGACGTATCGGCCGCAGTTTTAATGGCATCATCAGTAGGACCAACCTAATTGATCTATACCATTTGTATTGAGTAAGGTGTGAATCGTGGAGAGCTTACACTCGAAGAAGACAACTTCGGACGACATTTTCCCAAAATTGACACTGTAACCGATAGATCCGCCCCTGCACCAATTTTTTTAAATGGCCTTAAGTGCCGATATCATTCACAAGGTTTTTGCGCGCATGTTCTAGGGAACAGCGTGCTATCGTTTTGTCTAAATGTCTGTTATTTTTGATGATTTAGTCGAAAATGGTCTCACACGACTAGGTTGGACTCACTGATGACGAATCCGGTGTCAAAATCGATTCTTTCCGGCCGTCCGTTCGCAAGATTACGAGCGTACGGAGGATTTTTAGACCTGAAACTTTCAGGGTATGTTGCATTTCAAGATGCGACGGTTAGGTTCGATAATGGGCTAAATCGGCCAAGAGGTTTGGGAGTTACAGCCCTTTGAAATTTTGAGGTTATTTCCGTGATAACTCGAGAACCACTGATACGATTCGATTGAAACTTGGCAGTTAGTTGAAGTTTAACAACGCGCAACTTTTTGCGAAATTTTGTTGGGATCGTACTGTCACTTTATTTTGAAAAAAATTTCATTAAAGTTTTTTTCGAAAATTTTTTTTTTCGAAAACTGTTCATCACTCTGGAAAAAAGGTTTTCCCAGGCCTTGAGCTTCATATGTCGCAGTAGTGTACCGAATTTCAGTCTGATCTTATTATAATTTTTGGAGATATTTGGAATAAATATATAAATTATTCTACGATTTCGTTGTTTTCTTCGGAACAACTCAAAAATTACTGATTCAATCATGATAAAACTTCGCAGCTAGTTTGAAAATGCTGATTGACAACTTGGTGCAGAATTTCGGGGTGATTGTTTCATTTAAAAAAAAAATTCAAATTTTTTCTTTCAAATACGTATTTGATATTCTGTGATCTTCCCATAATATTATCCACAGCAGTGTACCAAACTTCAATTTTATACGGTTATTAGTTTTGGAGATATTGGGAAAATATATATGAAATTTCGTGGTTTTCTTCCCGATATCGTTGTTTTTTTCGGTATAACTCAAGAAATACTGATTCAATCATGATGAAACTTCGCACCTAGTTTGAAGATTTAAAATTTTTTATTTCAAATACGTATTCAATATGGTCTTCCTATCATATTATCCTTATTAAATTCTGTATGAACCTTCGAACTGTTATTTTTCGATAAATTACTGGATTTCAATTCTATCTCATCTGTATTTTTGGGAATATTGGGAAAGTAAAATTTTGAATGGGTATATCTGCGGAATCATTCACGAATTTGACCTTCGTAATTAAGGTCCAAACCTACTCTACAAATATTGAGTTTCTAAGTGGTAATTTATCGAAAAATAATCTAGAAAAGCTGCTGCTTTCACGGCAGTGCTTTTCTAGATTTTATGAACTAAAATCTCAATTGATCGGTGAAAGAAGGGTAACCATAATCACTTTGATTACTTGCTTGCCTTCACTTGTTCGAGACATAACAATACTTTTTTCGCAGATACCGTCAGGTGCTACATTTCCTTAACTAGAGGTATAAAAATGAGGATTGCTATATTATTATTGCTTCCGTTGATGGTATTTAACGCAGATGCTTGGAAATTCTGCCACAATGGTCGTTCGTATGGAGGTAATCTGGGAGAACCAGGCGGTAGAGGACCTTTTTCAGCTTCCCCATTTGTGAAGACCTTGTGGTTCACACAGTGGTTGGATCATTTCAATCCTAGGAATGATCAAATGTGGCAGCAAGTATGTTAACAACGCATGTTGATACCTTCTCGATAGCATTTATATTACAGAGATACTTTGTTAACATGGAATACTATGAGAATGGGGGACCAATTTTCCTTATGATTGGTGGAGAAGGTGAAGCATCTGACAAGTGGATGAGTCAAGGTGCCTGGATCGATTACGCGAAGAAGTTCAAAGCGCTATTATTTCAAGTGGAACATAGATATTATGGGCAAAGTCATCCCACAGAGTGAGTATCGGAAATCTTTCCGCAATTCCTACATATACAGCAACTGGAAGTGCTTTTATATCTTCATCTCAATTACTGTATCTTTGAGACTTTGTTGTTTTTAGCTTACTTCACATTGTTTCCTCCGACGATCTTCTGGCGATTTCAACTGCTTTACGCTTCATTAATACGTTCTTTTGATCCTATAGTGTCTGAATTCTGTGTACCGAAAAACATTGCATTTCCCCCAAATGTATTCATTTGTGTGAAATTATGAACAAATTCTTCGTTGAGCAAAGATTGCTGTCAGAAGGAATTCAAAATCAACTTAACAAAAATTGAATCTTGTCGAAAATGTATTAATTTGATTTCTCTGCAGAAGCTCTCGACATTACAGTGCTTTCCTCTAATATTTGCATCAGGTTTCACCCAATCCTGCAACTTATAATTGATTTCTTTCGTCAATTCAGATTGTTTCTAGGTTCACTAATGTTGGTGGACCGATGGTCTTGCCTCAAAACACTCGAAAACTAGTTTATGTTCGCTCTTATCTTATTCCAGGTTCATGCCAAGTTTGTTCAAATCTATTATTTGATTCGAATGAAGAGTTCTTTTGCACTCTCGCAGTATTTCAGTAAGAGATTCCGTCACTTTTGCCTGTACCAATTACGGTCGATCAAAATCTGTTTTACTGCTCAACTTTTCATTCGGACGAATTATTTACTGAGCAATCGTGTATGTTTTTTAGGGATCTAAGTATCAAAAACTTGGTTTACCTGTCCAGCGAACAGGCTTTAGCAGACTTGGCCAATTTTATCTCGAAAATAAACGATGAACAGAAACTTACAGGTAAATGGATAGCTTTCGGAGGTTCATATCCGGGGTCACTTGCTGCATGGTTAAGGATGAAATATCCCCATTTGGTTCATGGTGCAGTTTCTTCCAGTGGACCTTTACTCGCTGAAGTTGACTTTTTCGGTAAGATTACTACGAATGCTTCGATTATCTGAACTTACATAATTTTCGTTCCGTAGATTATTTCAGAGTTGTCGATGAAGCTCTAGAATCGGATAGTGAAAAGTGTTTAGCAACTGTGAAAGAAGCCAACGAACAAGTCGGTCTGCTCACCAAACACCCCCTAGGTATGAGAAAATTAGATGAATCGTTCAAGCTATGTGATCCTCTCCAAAGTTTGATTAAAGAACCGAAACATCTATCGAATTTCTGGGATAGTTTGGCGAATAATTTTGCTGGAGTTGTCCAATATAATAAGGATAATCGTATAGGAAAAACTAAAGCTGGAAATATCACGATAGATGATCTGTGTGCAATAATGCTTAATGAAACCATAGGAATTCCTGTTCAACGTCTAGCTGCTATCAACTCCTTAATCCTTAATGCAACGAATGAAACTTGTCTGGATTATAATTATGATAAAATGATCGAAGCATTGAGGAACACCAGCTGGTCAGGAGAAGGAGGTAAGTTGACGCTTATGGCTGTTATTATTATTGCAATTCGATATACTGACTCATGTCCAGAGCATCATCTGTCTTTATCGATTGCTTCAGTCTGTCTAATTCTTCGTGGTGTATAACGACTTTTATTCTGCTTCACAACGTACTATTTTGAACTCTAAAGTTATTTTTTAATTGAAATTTATGTATTGCGGTAATTTCCTTTTACCCCATTACATGTTTTTTTATACGCATTTTCAGGTGCTCTCAAGGGCGTTCTCTGCCTTGTGCTGCAGTCATACAGTTCCCGTTAATATTTTTCTAGAAAACAGCAGAAAATTTAACTTGCATGGATATTTTTGGAATATTGTTTTCAAAATCGCCTGTGAATCCCTTCTGTATACGTAGAAACCTTTATCCGTATACTTATTTCATAACGAGCAGATGCCGGGCGAAGCTAAGAGACCAGGAAAGCAGGTCCAGTAAACCAACGTAACGGTACGCTTAGTTGTCGCCAACTTGGTTGAAAATCTACCGGTTACCAGCTCCTACGAAATATCAGTCTCTGAAAATACCATTTTTAATCCTGTCTCTACCCTTCGCCTGAAAGCCATAAATAGAGGTCCAGGCTGCTATACAGGGTGTTTCATAATATATGCGCAGGACTTCAGGATGTGATAGCTCGTCCAAAAATATGAGAACAAGTTTTTTTTTACTTACCCTCTAAAACGCACCATTTTCGAGATACCTGCTTGATGTTGAATAATGTCCCGAGAATTCGTATTCGTCTCAAAGGATCAAAATTCATACAAATGTATACTATTTTATATTTACGCGCTTTATAATTTCTATGATTATTCTATGATTAAGTGTGGTGTGCAGTGAATGCTGTCAAATCAGCTGACCCTAAATGACCAATTGTTTGATCCATTTCATTCAAAAACGCAATTATTTTGAGTTTCGAAGTATAATAAGTTCATTGCTGCTCGTCTGTTTACCCGTAAACGCCTACAACTTTCTATGGAAAAAACTTACTTGGGATTTAACGCTATTTCAGATATCACAATGCGTCGATTGAGTGCGTAAATGGGTATAATCCGCAAAAGTAATTTGAGAGAAGTCATTTGACATGTTTACGTTCAAAAAATATCTTCTATCTTCTGAAGCGATCGAATTAAAAATTAGTCAGTAGTTATGAAATATCGTCAAGAAGCCTCAATCAAAGTTGCGTTAGAATCGTAGGATAGGATGATTGAATATAAAATGGAACTATATAAAATTAAATAAAACTCTGTATTAATAGGAAACGCCCTTGCAGATTGCGGAATTCAAACAATTTGTCAAGGGCAGTTTCTAGAACAATTTTACTCAATAAATACTGTCGGAATGATGCAGCCGACCAACGAAGTGAATTAAAACGTTTCAGAATCTATATCTTAGATACAGACTCTTGAGATTGCATAAGACAATAATGAGAAAATTAACAGAATTATTTTCTTTCAATAATTTCGTATTTCGAGACTTTCACAAAATACTCCCGAAATCTCCTTCAGTCTATAGGTTTGTTTTGGTTGCGAAATTCAGAACTGTCCTAAGACAGTTCTAGAACTGCGTAGAATCGATGCGCTGTTGAAGCCCGATTCTGAACTATCCTAGAACAGTTCTAAAAGCGATGAAACCAAAACACGAAATAAGTTCGGGTTCTCATCCGGATTGTAGAGGAAAAAAAACTTCCGTTTGAGTTGGCAGAAAAGATGGATGTTAATCAGGTCTTATATATTGCCTGTTGTTTAATTAAAAATATGCGAAAGTCCTTGTCGCACCATGTAGATAATATATATATATATATATTTTTTTTTTGGGGATACTTCCGCCCACTTAATTTTTTTTTTGTAAAAATCGTTTTTCTGAACTTTCTTCATTACATAAATTATATTTCAAAATGAACCAACGAATTATTGATTGATATACAAATGAATTTAATGAAATGAATCTTTTTTGGGAAAATCGTTTTCTGAACTTTCTTCATATTACTTCAATTATATTTCAAAATGAACCAACAAATTATTGATTGATATATAATAATGAATTTAATGATGAAAGTATTTCAGATATATGCTTTTCAGAAAAAAATTCATTCGAAACATTATTATTATTCAATAGAGAAAGAGGACTCTTGTATTCGTAGATTTATTTAAGAAATATATATCCCAAGTGTGAACAATGGAAATAAAATCCATAAGATTATTGTGGGAGGTCGTAGCCAAGGAGTTATCCTCAATAACAAAAAATTATATTCAACAGTTAATCATTTCCTCAACAAATGCAACAATCAAATCAAAAACCAAATCAACACGACGTCGAAAAAGTCAGGTTAACCATTTAAATCGTTAACAACAGCCACTCTACACTTGTGCGAACTACCAAATTCTGAAGCAGTTCGGACTCTAACGTCAGAATTCCTCTCACAGTTCTAGAACAGTTCGGAATCGATTCTGAAGATAACCAAAACACAAAATCGCAATCGCGCATGCGGAAACATTCCAGAACAGTTCTGTACTCGGAACCAAAACAAACCTTATATAAGAAAATATATCTGCTTTTTGCATATTTAAATTAAAGAAAAAATTATGAGTTATCGAAATCCTTACAGCTCGACAATGGACATACCAAACATGTACAGAGTTCGGTTTCTACCAAACCTCCTCATATTCACCTCATGTATTTGGTGATGGATTTCCGGTTGATTTTTATATACAACAATGTGAAGATATATTTGGATCCAGATATAACGCATCTTTCCTCGATAAAGCCGTATATAGAACAAATTCAATGTATGGTGGACTTGACATTGAAGTGAACAATGTTGTCTTTGTACATGGCTCGATCGACCCCTGGCATGCTCTTGGAATTACGAAAACGAAGGATCAAGATGCCCCGGCTATATTTATTGAAGGTAAAATGAATTATAATAATCTGCATAATCATGAAAACGATCATTTAATGCGCGAAAAATAAGAAGTGATTTATTTCAAGAATATACGATATATTGAAGTCAGGCAACAGAGCATTATCATCTTTGGCGATGGAATATGATTGATTTGTATTCTCCACCCGCTGACATGGACGAGTATTCAGAATTGTGACCGATTAAATGGGGGTTTTTCCTGAATTTGGGTTATTACTGCAAATGCAAATTTGAACATAATTATTATGGGTTTGATTCATCATTTTCCCAAATTACCTTCAGAAAGTATTCAAAATCAGATTTCAAAATTGGGGTTTGGGATTTGTCATGCATGCACAAAGTGACAACGTTGTTTAGTAGAAATGCTTTTTCTGCTATAGAATAACGAAATATTTATTCGTATTCTGTGGTACACACGTGTTCTTTGTCAATATAACCAAACAATTTCCGCTTGCGATTTGTCCGTAATATGACAGTATGACAGTATGTGCTCTTCTTTTTCTATTCCTTGGTCGTTGTCTTCTACTCTAACCAGATCGAAGTATAGCTATCTCTGTTTTCCTAAGCAAAGTAACACATTTGGCGTCCTTTTCTTTCCGAGAAAGCTGAATTCGACGTTGCCATATCGTGCACTCATGACAAATCCCTTTAAATGCAAATCCCCATTTTATTTTTCAGTTTTAGGTGATCAAACATTTTTTTGAAAATATAATATTGAAATTATATGTTTGAAATGTGATGTTCTGAAGGTTTTTCATTAAAATAACTGCATTTTCGTTTAAAGGAAAAACCCCCATTGCGCCAAATTGCGAAGTTTCACTTTTGGAGTAAAAAAATAGAGGTTAGGGGTTTTCTGATATTTTGATCATTTTTCATTAAATACTAACCAATCTTGAAAGCAATTGCCGCTTCTCGCTTCTAATTGAGTGAGTGCTCAAAGATGATCAATTCAGAATTTTGGGGGAATTGTCTTCTGAACTATGAGACTCCGCCTCTTTCCTGCTGCAGATTTCCTGTTCAGGTGGCCACACCTCGGACATTGACGCACATTTGCAATCAATATCCTATCGATGGCAAAATTTGTGGTTTGTGACATCTTCTTTTTATTATTTATTATATACACAATTTTTCATCATCACTTAAGAATTATCACATTAGTTCCGACAATTTCCATTTTCAACACAAAAGCCATGACCATAGCGGGCTTCTAACCTGTGCAGAATGCTGAATTTCAAAACGAACACAGCAGATAGTGAGGAATGGTTCATGAAGAAATGAAGTGCGCGATTTAACATAAACACATGGCAAAAGGATGAATATCTGTCTGGTAGTGAAACCACAGGAATCTAGTGTTTCGATTCCGTGATGGTGCTGTACGTACTCCAAAATTGCAGATACAGCGACCTAATGTGGCAATTGGATTAACATCATGCACATCTCTCAAAGATATCTGCACTCGAAGGTTAGGGTTCGGAAGATGCTCCTGAGATGGCGCTGTATTATTTTTATACTACAGACAGATCGTCCAACAGGTAATAAGCATCTGAATCCTCGTTAGCATTTCTAAGGCAAGTCAGTATGATTGGAACTGCAGTAACTGAATTCCTTTTACAATACTTCTTTAGTGTTGAGGCTTTGGATGATTAGCTCACATCAGGGTAGAATATTCGTGGACTTACCGGCAGATATTCGACATCATATTATTAGTTTAGTAGCAGTCAGTATTATATTTCTTCCAATATTTTCAGGCACTGCACATTGTGCTAATATGTATCCAAAAGATGATTCCGATCCACCCCAACTAAATCAAGCCAGGGTGGAGATAGAGAACCATATTGATAAATGGTTGAGACTATAAACTGCAATAATTTGCTATCTTAGAATTAAGTTTGTGATTAAGCACCAAAATGAAGTTTGACTATTTTATATCAAAATGATGATTTTAGATGAAATAAATTTTTGTTTAACATTTGGTATTGATGCGTTTTTTGTAAGCACCATACCTGGGTTTTTTTTGATCAGTATATGTATAAAGGGAATGGTCCACAGATATAAAAGAGCTCTAGTTCAATTAACTAATCTTAACTCAAGGATAAATAGTATGAACCAACAAGCTAGGCGCCCGTCAAGCGCTCAGTGGATAAAGCGTCACTGACGGTATTGTTCATTGGATAGCTACAATTAGTTATATACTATATGTCTATGTTTATAAGTTACTATGGTATGGTAACAGTTCAACTTGACAAATTTCAAGTATCTAGGAGTTTTCCTTCGAAAGAAAGAGCACATGAGGAGAGACGGCCGGGTGGTCGGCCGGAAAGAAATTGGTCTGACCACGCATCTACTAAAGACTGTAACCTAGAGGTTTCCGATTCTTCGGATCAAAATTACAGACATTCGGGCAAAATGATATTGAGCTGTTACACAGAACAAGTGCGTAAAAATGTGATCTATGATTACCTTATGCGTCTTGAACTTGAAAAAATAATGATTTTTGTCAGGGTAAGAAACAT
The DNA here is from genome assembly GCA_958510865.1 of Myrrha octodecimguttata. Lineage (NCBI taxonomy): Eukaryota > Metazoa > Arthropoda > Insecta > Coleoptera > Coccinellidae > Myrrha > Myrrha octodecimguttata. The sequence goes on from OY294056.1 coordinate 62,460,175, forward strand.
TTATTAGCTGCTTGATTTAGAAGGCTTGTTTATTCATTCTACAAAAGCCCATGGTCTACTGTTCGTGGACCGATGAGAATCCTATCGATGGGATATTGGCATCTTGCATACAGTGAAGCCATAAAGTTCTCAACGTATTCAAGCATACTACCTCCTACATTATCATAAGAATTTATTTTGGCAATTTGAAGCTATACCTTCGTTAATTCGTCATTAGTCAGGGTTTTCTTGAATATTAGCGAGTCCCATATACATGAATATTGCATACTTAACTTCCTTATCCTTAATTGTCTGATTTACATTATTCTTGTGATAGGCTCAGAGACCCCAAAACTTTCAGTCTATATATCAGGTAAGTAGCACATTGTACTTACATAAAATTATTTGTGAAATATATAATATTCATTGTATTTCGAAAAAAGAGAGACTTTCAGGAATTTTTTCTAGTCTCATACAAATATCAACAGAAGATTGCTGGCATCAGACGAAGCGTGAAAAAATTTTGACATGAAAAAACTATATTGGTATAAATGTTTATGAGCATTCATTCATGATACACCAATTTTCTAGAAATTCCAATTTTACGACCCGTAACTGAAAATGCAACATTCTGCTAAGATCTGAATGTAAAAAATTATTTGAAAAAATTTTCGTCGAAATTCTTTAAATAGTATTTTTTTTGAACTATCCAATATCAGATTCAATGAAATGTTGCACACTCTTTGAGGTTATTATATCACAACTCTGTGTTATGTTTCAGTTCGATCCAATATTCGTTTAAGGGGCTATTGCGTGGAAAATATGTCCAATTTTGTTGTGATTTTCGCACTGTCGTCTTTATTTCCTGAATAACTCAAGGAATAGCACCTTGGCAACCAATTTGAGCATACACGGATTTTTAAACCCTTCGGGCATGGATTCTTTTTCGGTGAGAAATTTCGCCCTGTAAAGATTTGAATTATCTCGTGAATTTAAAATCATTGTATATATTCCATTCACTTTTATTGAGTCAGTTGGTTGACTATGGGAGTTCTACACATTCCACTCTGTATAATTGAAAAATGTTTAGTTGTTAGGTTTCTTTTCCTGTCAGATAACTGTGCATCGTTGTACATTCTACATAAAGATAGTAGTAGTTACGCATGTAAATAAATCAAAACATTATATTCTATCATTGAAACATGAAATACTTGACAACGTTTCGCCGAACTAGTTTGTCCTTGACGACTTTTTACAAGTGCCAACCTGACTTAGTTACCAAAACTAGATAGACCTATTCCAAGGCCTACCGACTGAATTCATAAAAGTGAGTGGAATATATGTCTGCACCGATGTTCGAGGTTCTTACCATGTAGTAAAGCCTTAACGGTACCAACCCCATTCCCGTCAGTCCATCTAGGGGCAGTACTATCCGCTTCACTGCTGCAGTCGTGCAGTCAGTACTAGAAATTTTTATTTACAGAGACCAGTGGGGGCTACTTTTTCTGAGCTAGAGGTATAAAATGAGGTATGATATATTATTATTGCTTCAGTTTATGTTTTTCAACGTTGATACCTGGAAAATCAGCCACAATGGTCGTTCAAATGGAGGCAATTTGGGAGAGCCCGGCGGAAGGGGGACCTTTTCAGCTTCCCCATTTGTGAAGACCTTGTGGTTTACACAATGGTTGGATCATTTCAATCCTAGGAATGATAAAACGTGGCAACAAGTATGTTAACAATGCAAACTAATACATTCTGGATAACATTTATGTTTCAGAGATATTTCATCAACATGGAATACTATCAGAAGGGGGGGCCAATTTTTCTTATGATTGGTGGAGAAGCTGAAGCTTCTGATATATGGATGAGCCGGGGGGCTTGGATCGATTACGCGAAGAAGTTCGAAGCACTATTATTTTTCATGGAACACAGATATTATGGGCAGAGTCGTCCCACTGAGTGAGTATCGAAATAGTTTCAGTTCTTCTTTGAACAATTGAAGAGAAACATATTTGTTCTCAGCAACTGTGAATGCTGTTACTCCTTCACCTCAACTACCGTATCGTCTCATTGAGACTCACGTGCATTTATCCTACTTGATGATTCTTCCTACGATGTTCTAATTTTTTCAACTGCTTTATGCTTCGTTGAAAGGTTCCAAAGAATAGGGTTCAACTAAATATGTTAATGGCAGTATTGATGATCTATTTGCATCGATTGGAGTATGGCCTTCCAAAGTTTCATAGTAAAGGGTTTTTCAATAAGAGGTGTTATTTTGAATAGCCCGCTATTTCGGTAGATGTCACTTTTGAAGCTGTCATTTTTTGACATTTAACAAGAAGAAACTACGCCATTAATAAAAATGGAACGATACACGCTTCAACAACGAATTGAAATCATTAAAATTCACTCTAAAATGGTGAAAATTTGGCAGAGACGGTTCGTAAAACTCGAACATTTTTGGGTCGTCGTGAAGCACCTTGTCGGACCGCAATAAAGAAATTGGTGGAAAAATTCGAGCTGTTGGGACAAGTTAGTGATGTGAAGAATGAAACCCGTGCACGTCGCTTAAGAACAGCCGAGAATATTGCACAAACGTCGTTCCACCGTATTTTGCATAAAGACTTGGATCTTAAGGCTTATAAAGTTCAGTTTACACAAGAACTCAAGCCGGTCGATCATCAACAACGTCTTGTCTTCGCTGATTGGGTCGCATGGGTGAAATGCATGAAAATGATCCGGAATTCCATCGAAAAATCATCTTGAGTGATGAGGCCCATTTCCACCTCGGTGGCTTCGTCAACAAGCAAAATTGTCGCATCTGGGGCTCGGAAAACCCGAGTTATTGTTGAAAAGTTGAAGAACGTGTGACTGTTTGGTGCGGTTTATGGTCCGGCGGAGTCATTGGACCTTACTTTTTCGAAAATGAGGCTGGAGCAACAGTTACGGTGAATGGATTGCGCTATCGAGAGATGATTAATGATTTTTTATGGCCGGAATTGGATGGAATTGATCTGGACAACGTTTACATTCAACAAGACGGCGCTACGTGCCACACAAGCAACGAAACCATTGATCTTTTGCGGGAAAAGTTTCCGGACCGTGTTATCTCGCGAAGAGGTGATCACAATTGGCCACCGAGATCTTGTGATTTAAGACCTTTCGACTTCTTCCTTTGGGGCCACGTGAAAGAGAAGGTCTACGCCAATAGCCCAGCGTCGATTCAAGATATCAAAGATGGAATTCGTGAGGCTATGGAGGACATAGGGCGCCACTTTGCGATTTGGTTATGGAAAATTTCATTAAAAGGATATGGTCCTGTAAGCGTGGTCGTGGTGGTCATTTGCCTGATGTTATTTTCCACTATTAACGGCATAGCTTCTTCTTTATAATGAAATGAACATCCGATCATTTATATTGAAAAATGGCATTTTTCATTACATATCAAAATAGCACCTCTCATTGGAAAACTCTTTATGTGCATAGAAAAACATTGCATTTCCCCCAAAACGTATTCACTTCAATGTGAGATTATTCAATTATTCTTCATTGAACAAATATAGCTGTGAGGCGGAATTTAAAGATTACCCGGCAAACATTCAATCTTGTCAAAAAGATATTCAATTGATTTCTTCTGGGCCACGGAGCTTGGATCGATTACATGAAGGAGTTCAAAGCACTATCATTTCATGTGGAACATAGATATTATAGGCAAAGTCGCTTATACAGATTGTGTATCAAATGTTTTTGAGTTCTTTTCTTACTTCTTAGTAACTGAAAAGTTTCCACAGCAATTCGTGAATCGTTTCATTGAGACTCTATTGCTTTTGGCCCACTTAACGATTCCAAAGATCTTTCGCTTTTTCTATACGCTTTATGCTCCGCTTGAACTTCTCTTTTCTTTGTGTGGGTGTGAGATCAACAAATTACGAAAGAAACAGAAATTGTTGTTGGAATCTTGGCGAATACCTAAAGCCGGGCCGCTTTGGCTAGAATCTGAACAAGCTTGATAGAGCTTCTGACTTTACTCTTACTGCGGTTTTCGAGTTCTTCCATCCAGGTAAGATATCTGGCAGCAATTGTAATATTGGTTTCTTTCGCAACTTCAAATTGTTACTATATTGGGACCAATGGTGCCTTGTCTTACGAGAAGTATTCAAAAATTGGTATTTTTGTGAAATCTTATCTCATTACAGATGCACCTCGTTCGTTTCGAATGATCAATTCAAAGTAAAATCAAATCGAAACTGTGATTTGATATCAATGGGGGTGTACAATTCCATAGATCTTTTTGCACCCCTGCAGTATTTTACCAGCAACCGTGTATGTTTTTTCAGAGATCTAAGTACCAAAAACTTAGTTTATCTGTCCAGCGAACAAGCTTTAGCAGACCTGGCAAACTTTATCTCGAAAATGAAGGATGAACGAAAATTCACAGGTAAATGGATAGCTTTCGGAGGATCATATGCGGGATCACTTGCCGCATGGTTGAGAATGAAATATCCCCATTTGGTTCATGGTGCAGTTTCTTCCAGTGGGCCATTACTCGCTAAAGTTGACTTCTTTGGTTAGATTACTGAAAACGATTAGAAACTCTGAAATCACTTATTCGTTGTTTTACAGATTTTTTCAAAGTTGTAGCTGAAGCTCTCGAATCCAACAGTAAAAATTGTTCAGTTATTGTGAAAAAAGCCAACGAACAAATCAGTAACCTCATCAAACACCCTCCAGGTATGAGAAGATTAGATGAATTGTTCAAACTTTGTTATTCTCTGCAAAGTTCGATTGGAAAACCGAAGCAACTATCGATTTTCTGGGAAACTTTGGCGAATAATTTTGGTACCATTGTCCAGTATAATAAAGATAATCGTCATGGGAAGTCCAAATCTATGACCATAGATGATCTGTGTTCAATAATGCTTAATGAGACCATAGGAATTCCTGTTCAACGTCTAGCTGACATCAACTCCTTGATTCTTAAGGCATCAAATCAAACTTGTCTGAATAATAATTATGATAAGGTGATCGAATCAATGAGGAAAACTAGCTGGCCAGGAGAAGGAGGTAAGTTCACGATTAGAATTTACGAGTGGTGGTCATCATGATCCTAGCGATTGATTGAAAAGATCAATTGGGATGGTAGTACAAAAACCCAGTTAGAGGCAAAGTCTTCAAAGTAATTATCCAAAGTTGCAAAATGGCTCAGTAAAGTCAACATATCACTTTGTCCAGTTTATTTGTTAGCTTCATCTCTGAAATTCCGCCCATTCATCTTTCAGATAGTTTTGACTACATACTGTATCATTATACCACCTCACAAAAAAGCAATTGGGCCATTTGAATCAGGAACAACGACAACCACTAAGGCCTCTTATGCATGTTACAATCCTCTGATGATTTACTGGTGGGAATAATATACTTTTCAAATCTGATGATTCCTTCCTAACTTTTGGTGCCAGAAAACACCCGGAATGTACAAATAGCATTTACCATTCACAACTGTAGGTTTCATTTAAGATCGAATTGAAGCTCATCAGTTCGTCAGAAAACTTGAGCGAAATGCAGAAAACTTTCATTACTTTTCATTGCTTCCTTCGAATATGTCAATTATATAACAATGTACAAGCAACTAAAATCCTTACAGCTCGTCAATGGACATACCAAACGTGTACAGAGTTCGGTTTCTTCTCAACCTCCTCATATTCACCTCATGTGTTCGGTGATGCATTTCCAGTTGAATTCCATATACAACAATGTGAAGATATTTTCGGCCCTAGTTATAACGCATCTTTCCTCGATAGAGCCGTATTTAGGACAAATTCCATGTATGGTGGATTTGACATTGACGTCAGCAATGTTGTCTTTGTACATGGGTCGGTCGACCCTTGGCATTCTCTCGGCATAACGAAAACGAAGGATCAAGATGCCCCTGCCATATTTATTAAAGGTAAATTGAATAATAATTTATCGTCCATCAATTGTATTTTAACATTTTTCCATTTGGAATGGTTAAAATTCTAACATTTTTTTGATCAAAATCTGCATCTTTTCGAATAACCTCATTGCTGAAAGTTGTTTAGCATATGATTACTCTGATAAAATTGCATTTACCTCATATAATAAAAAATGACCATGATGAAAACCACCAGAAGTAGCCGATTCATACATATTCATATGTATAACTCTTTGAATAAGGAACCAAGGGTCTAACTCCAGTCATTTTTATGAAGCCAGGCGGTATTTCATGGAAGTTTGATACATTTCACTTTACATAATTAATTAAAAAATGTAAGGTTAGAGTGATTTTCCCGTCAAACAACCACGAGGGGTTGTCGGTTCAACACAAACATCGTAGTTAATAAGTATGTTACAGACCCAACTCGTAGTCATTGATAAAAATAAGTCCCGCTGAATTATTTCGACCTTGACATCATTTCAAGAGTTTCAACCTGGCTCCGTTCTAGTTACAAAAAAGGCCTCTCGACTAATTATACATCGGATAGACTATTTTTAATGTTTATTTTTACCAATTTACAATCTACGTCATCAAAAGTATTGAGTAAGTGTGTCGTATAGTTGAACGATTGAAGTGAGATGTTCTTTGACATCTCTACTCATTCATTCATTCATTCATTCAAGGACTATTAGCGCCACAAAAATAATAATAATAATAATAATAATAATAACTTTATTTAATCCTTTGTGACACAACATGGTGTATAGGAAAAGTCAGAATAAGAGTTATAATAAAAAATAACAATAAAATTTAAGAAACCAAAGAGTCACACAAATATTCTTGGACAGAGTAGTAGCCTTTTACTGAAAGAAGGTTCTTGACTTCTTTTTTGAACAACTTAGAATTCAGGGACTTAATAGGAGGTGGTAGATGGTTGAACAATTTGATGCTTCCATACAAAGGAGAGCATTCAAATCTATGAGTCCTATGTTTAGGAAGTAATAAAGTTTGAGAATTTCTGGTTTCATAGCTATGATGTTCTGACAATTTCTTCCATTTGCAGTTGTTATCCTTGGCATATAGCAAACACTTGAAAATATAAATACATGGCAAAGTTAAAATTTCATTTTCAACAAATACTGGCTTGCACGAATCCATCGAATTTAGCTTAAATATTGCACGTATAATCCGCTTCTGTGCTATGAATACTCTGGAGATGTCAGTACAGCTACCCCATAGCAAGATGTTGTACGAAAGATGACTATACACCAAGCTAAAATAAACATTCATCAAACAACTCTTGGGCAGAATGTCCTTGATTCTGTTAATTGCAAAGTATGAGCTGTTCAACCTTTTACATAAAACGTCAATATGCGGTGTCCATTTTAAAAAATGTCACAATTGCCAGATTAAATCTGGCAATTTCGAGATTAAATCTGGCAATTTCGAGATTAAATCTGGCAATTTCGAGATTTAATCTGGCAATTGCGACATTCACCGTGGGTTTCACAAAGCTTAATCCTCTGATCAACGCGTTGATATTCTGTGGTATTACTAAAAATGAACTGAAATTGAACATAGAATTGCCTTGATCAGAACAATCAAGTTAATCAGAGCTTTGTGAAACCCGCTGTTAATCTGGCAACTACGTGATTTAATCTGGCAATTGCGAGATTTAATCTGGCAATTGCGAGATTTAATCGTGCAATTGCGAGATTTAATCTGGCAATTGCGAGATTTAATCTGGCACTTGCGAGATTTAATCTGGCAATTGCGAGATTTAATCTGGCAATTGTGACATTCAATCTGGCAATTGCGAGATTTAATCTGGCAATTGCGACATTCAATCTGGCAATTGCGACATTTAATCTGGCAATTGCGACATTTAATCTGGCAATTGTGAGATCTAATCTGGCAATTGCGAGATTTAATCTAGCAATTGAGACATTTAATCTGGAAATTTTATTCGTGAAAAGGGAATTCATATAAATTCGCTAAGTGCAGACACAGAAAGTGTTAGTGGATTAGAGAGTAGTTACACACTGTTTTGTCATTCTGACTGATTTCAATATCATTAATATATTGCCCAAAACAGATATGTAGGGACCTTTTATTATTATTGTATATATTGTGAAATTCAGGTTAATTTACTACCATAATTATGAATATAAAAAAAATATTTTCAATATTCACAGGAATGGCGCATTGTGCTGACGTTTATCCAAAAGATGAATCGGATCCACCACAACTGACGCAAGCTAGAGTCGAGATTCAGAACCAAATTGATAAATGGTTGCGCCTTTAAACCACAAGAATTCTACATATTTACTAAGTTCGTAATCAAGCACCAAAATGAAATTTGACTATTATATATATTCATTTTTATTCAATACTTTTTTATGCCATGGGCACACTTAAAAGAAATAAATCTTTGTTGTGTCTTTGGGTGTAGAATAAGAGAATACACGATCACAACTTAAAATGTATTTATTCCTTTGGATATAAACTTGGATGAACTGGTATAACTTCTAGCAATTTATGGCATGGCTGGTTGTACAAAGATATGGCCGCCAGTGTTACTCCTATTGGTTAGGTATTTCATGACCATAGAACAACACATATTTTCTACTGGAAGATTGCCCATGCAAATATATATCAATCTTCATTTTAATAGAGATAGTATTTTCCTGAATAGTATCTACGAACAGACAAACATATGGAATTCCCCAATTTTCGAAATAAGTCTACAGAAGACTTTTAAATACCTTGCTGCACAACTTGAAATACTCCAGTATGAAAATGTAGTAGTACTAAATAACCTGTGTCACCTTAAAAGAACTTACTCAATTCACAAAGTTCTTGGGAATCTATGTGAACGATACACTGGGTTTTCACTCACATATGTCGAAAATGCTGGATAGCTTGTGATAAATTATTGATTCCAAATTATCTGGGTTATTATTAGAAAAAGCAGATTTCAATTCTAAAGAACACTTCCTGACACTTTGTCTCTGCAGAGACAAAGTGTCAGCATGCTTCCTCAAAACTACCTTCGGCATTGTAAGTTTCCAAGCGTGATGATTATGTTGAGATTGAGTGTAGAAATTGGCATGGGCATTTGGCAACGTCGCTGAGAATTATTTTGTAGACTGCCGATATTTCACGAGTGCCAACCTGTGTTAGTAAGAAAACTTGATAGACCATAAAAGTGAATGTATATATTTGAATCAACCACACTGCGATGTAAACAAGAAAAACCTGGTAAAAATCACAATATTATCATAGGTCTTTTCACCTTAGGATTTATCTTGAAGTTATTTTCTCGGAGATATATAGGCGATGAGCTATTGCTCCCCAAGTAAATTCCATATGATGATAGCGATTCAAAATTGGCGAAATGAAAGATCACCAGGACGAGCTTCAATTTTTACATGAAAGGTGTTGTATACTTGAATAAAAATTTGTATTCAACAAAAATATATTTTTATTATATCTAATTATCAGTTTTTTCGATATACTAGATTCAATTTATTTATATTACAAACTGATGATTAATTCATTCACAACACATTCTATTTTACAAATTTTCCATTGATAATATATTCATTATTCAGTTCGAATAATGAAAAATAGCAATCAGTCAGATGAAATTTGAATGAATATACTCAATATGAAATAAATGAAGGATATACAAACTTTATTGTATTGATTGGAGCTTCATCAATCAAATAAATTTCATCTGAACAATTCGCTTTCAATCATAGCAGTTCATGATGCCTAATTGCATGGCACTATAACCTGGTTACCTTCCCTAAGTTTTCACCTTAAGCTATTTAAAATCATATATGATAACATGAGCAGTGAAGTGAAAATGTCTGTATGAGGAATTAGGAAATAACAAAATTGAAATAAATAATGCAGAATATAGACAAATTAAATATAGGTATGAATATGATCTGTGCATTCATATGGTCAGAATTCCTAGCTAGCATCAATAACGTACCAGATGACTATTGAAATAATTTCCGATGTCTAAATTAGGATTGTATGTTTTGGAAATTTTTCAGAAACTTTAACCTTCTCATTTACCTCTTTGAAACAACAATTAAAATTTTCGATTGAAGTTAGATGATTTATGAAGTGGCCATTGATATTGATATATTAATGGCAAACGAAATAAACGAATAATAACAAATATCTATTAACAGTGAGAGAAGAACATGGAGAAATTGAACTGCCTGATCTATGAATACACGTGACCATGAGGCATCTGAATTAAATTGTCCAAAACACCTTGCAAATAATATATAATACATAGACCGATGATCTGATGAAAGCAAACATTTTCACTCAATATCATTCGATAAGTTTCAGGAGAAATATTGTTCGGACAACAAAGACAATTTACTGATTAATTACAAGCAATTATTGAGTAGATAATTTTTTGGTACAGTATCCCTTCATGAAACTTTCAAAATAACTGTAAGCTAACGTAATAATAATATACGGGGTATTTCCAAAGCTGAGTATTATGAAACATCAGAACTCATTAAAAGAAACTAATCCATAAAAATCACCGATATAAAACATAAGGGAGTTATTGCGATGTGGAATTATTAATATTCGGAAGGTGGCTAATATTGAAGAAGAGATTTCAGAAATGGACTTGGAATGATTCAAGAAATCCCATCTACACAAATTTGAGTAAATAATTACAATAGTTTGAACCGTAACAGTTTCTATTTCATAGGAGCAGTAAATAAAAATTACAATATTCCTTAGGTGATTTTCGGAAGAAATAATTCACTTTTAAGAGTTCTACTGTTTTAAAACTTACCTTCAAAAAAACTCTGTACATAATTTATTGAATGGTGAACTACATTGAAAGATCATTTCTCTTAATATATATCGAACGAATTTTCTGAAAGGATAAATATTTCGGTGTCAAGTACAGCTGATCCAAAATTTCACAAAAGTGATATCCAGTATTGCATAAAATATCTTCCAATCGAGCTTCTCACTTGAGGTGAAGTGAGTTCACTAGGATCAAAAAATATCAGTCGTTTATAATTATTGTCGTGCGATATTCAGAATGGTACTTTCCACGATTTAAATAAAATTTATAAAAACTGGATGATGTTACTTGGAATAAATAAATAATTTCATTGGCCGATTTCAAAAGTGATCACCATACTGGGTTGTCAGTATCGCCTATTGTCTCTACTGGGTGGTGGTCTAGGTTCCTTTCCACTCTGGTGATGGTGGTGATGGTGATGGTGCCTCTTCTTCTCAGAACTCTTACTACCGCTGAACAATTCATTGACTACTAATTCTGACCCATCCTTTTGCCTCTCAGAGTTCCTGAACTGATCGTCCATACTTTCTTTTCTTCTCTGTGGAGAATGGGTGGATGAGTTGCCGGCATTCAGTCCTGATTTACTACCTGCAGATTCGTGCAGGTTTTCCCATGCTTGTCGGTAGTATCGGTTCAGGCCGTTTCTAGATTCTGAACTGGAGGAGTCGAAAGAGGCCACTGTATTGCAGTCTGGGGAGGCACGATGTCTGTAATGTTTGGCACTATGGTTCCTGAAGAAAATGACGGTATTTGAATTTTTATATATGTTGCATGTTATTTGTATCAGATCATTTCTATTTATGAAATACTATTGACTCCTTTGGAACTGAATTTAAAATCAGTTTCGAAAGTTGTAGGAATTTCGGCGAAAAAGAAAATAGAATATCATTATTATATACAGTTTTCATACTTGTGAACCTATAAAGATGGAAAAGATTTTCTAGCTGGAAAACTCGGCCATAAAAAGATAAAAACTAACTGAAGAAGAAACTGCAACACCCAGAAGGAGCTGTTTAAATTTTGAGTTTTTTTGCCCATAGAGCATGTTTGAGACATCATGGGTACAAGGCTTGGAAATTCATCCCAGCTCCCACGGACCTTGGCGGCTCTGAGAGATGAAGTACCAGTAGCTCGTGATAGTATCCCTCAAGAAGAAATAAACTATCGTCTTCTTTCATCAATGCCAAGAAGTGTTAAGGAGTGTATAGATAACCGCGGTGAACAAACACATTGTTAACAAATTTGATAAAAAAAATTGTGAATCCTTTTTTTTTCTTCATATTTCAATGATTTACTCCTTGCTATAATATCTATGTTTTACAAAAAAAATTAAAATTTAAACAGCTCCTTCTAGGCAGTTTCTTTGTCAGTTAGTATATTTATGAAGGGTATTCCATGATCAGTTTGATTTTGCATTTGCATGAACCTATACTCAGCGACATAGGGAGTGTTTACTTTGTCAACTTCATTCTTTTTCAACAGAATAACCATATTTGAAGCATGAGAAGCTGTTCATGGAAGCTGAATAGTACAGTTATTTTCAATTATTGCCCGACAGTCGGCTGGTATCAAGCGTGATAAAATGATTCTAGATCGAAGACATGAAAATTATCTCCATGTTAGCCATTTTGACATGGGTAGAGTTGTTGCCTATCGAGATGTTGTCCTTCGGGTAAAGTTAGCCCTCATCTTAATAGTTCTTCAAGGACTGTGGTGCGTCTGTGTCGTTCATGTAGAAATGAAGGTAAAGGATCACGAAGATCAACTGTTCAACTGCGGTGTACCAAGAACGACAAGATAGGAGTTTCAGGTGATTTGCTGAAATCGTTGATCAATGGATCGAAGAAGAATGTAGACCTATTGCTATACGTAAGTTATATCGTCTATGGACTCTTACCATTCCATCTGTCTATGAACGGAAGATTGCAGAAAAAGGATAAGACGCTGTGGAGAGCCGTGCGTTTGCTGTGATGTCAGCAAGTGTCTCTTGGAAGAATTTTTCCAGCTAGCTGAGGGCCACCTTATTCGCGAAATGATTTCAAGAGATTTCTAGACAATTGAATAGTACCTGCACCAAAGTTTGGTCTGCTTGACAGAAGGAACAGGTGTTCTTTTAGTATTGAGATGATATCTATATGGGCAGTATCCTGTTAAGATATGAGTAATTGTCACTAATCCTAGGCTATTTCTACTGATTTCGAGGAACTACTCGCAGTACACACCTTGCATTTTAAATGACAGAGAAATGTTTTGGCAATTTTGACCAACTTCCAAAAAGACGCTTTCATGTTTTATATATGCCTGGTGGCTTTTGATTTTATGGAAGGTGTGGTTACCCCTTCCTTTGGAATATAATCAGCCATTTCCAAGAGTGAACAGAACACTACATATCCTATGTAATCTGGGACCTGGAACCCTCAATCGGTTCGTCCTATTGGTTTATCCGTATGTATTTGATGATTGCGTCAACCGAGGAGCTTTACAGAAGGTAAAAAATCCTTCATTATTACATATAATATGATTTAGTGGCTAAGAGGACTGGGGAAATGATGATCCTTCATGAGATGCCTTGAAAAAGACCAGAAATATGGGTCGAAACGTCGGCATCGCATAAAGGATTTTCATTTCCCCAGTCCTCTAAGCCACTAAATCATATTATATTCAAAGAAATGGGACACTTAACGAACTATGGATATTGATTATTACATTTGAATCAAAAAAATTCAGAAGCAGATGGCTTTATGACTTTATCTCAACAGCAAAATGCTCCTTCGCGCGGAGCCGAATAGAACCTACCAGTCTAAAATATGCAGTCTAATGGTACTCTATATTTAGGAAATGAAATGGACACACCTATGCTCTTGATAATCAATTCACAGAAAATACTTAAGCTAGAAGGATTCAATAAAATAATCAAAGAGAGAGAGTAAATAGAGTATCGTTGTTTCAAGCGTATAAACAGCGTGTGGTGAAGGATAATGGTGCTATGAAAAAAGGAAATGAAGCGGACATGCAGTGCAGTGCGGGTCGGATCGTACCTGTGTTTATCGTGGCACAATAACGGGCTTTAGATGGGGTTGGAGAAGTAACCAGCCCTATGGGTCCGGCAGTTCCGCGTGAACTCCCTTCTACCGATCTGCTGGTCGGGGAACGGCAGTGCCAGGAGGGTATACCACCGGGAAGGCATTGCACTGGCTGCAGGCAGTCGATGGGAGGAACGGTTAGAACCGCCCGCACTGCGATATGATATTAGTATAAGATGAATATTGAGAGCATGAAGACATGAAGGGTTTGAAGATGTTAATTAATGTTAGTATACACACTACTACAAGAAATGATCGCTATATGTATACCTACACATCGTAGAGTAATTACCGGGTAAAGATAATTACAAAAATTCGAGGAAAGAAGTAACGTGATTGTGTGTTTTTAGCGCGTTCCGATATGCCCAATTAATCGTATACTGGTCACTGTTCTGGAATTACTAATTCCTATAAGGGTCTTTCATTGAACGTTTCGTATCTTTCAATTTAAAAGAAACGAAGTGAATATGTGGGTTGACATTGTAAATATACACCAATGCCTCGCTGAATACCGCGAATGTTCAAATTTCCCATGACTGCGGCGCAAAAATGAGTGAATGTTACCAATGGCATAATAAAATGTTGGCTTTGAGGACAGCTGTGTGTGACTTATTCGTAGAGACCTGCGACATAAGATATAACCACACAAAAATAAGTTTGAGATCGAATTTCGCGATATCGGTATAGCTACTTCACTTCGAGTTTGATTCATAAGAATCAACTAACACTCAGCAGCATTGTTAATTAAGACTATCGCATTATTTCGTGCAGAATGGTAGATCAGAATATTCCATAAATTATGCATGCAATGGAAGTATTCATGAAAATGTTACCATTCCTATTCCGAAGAATTCTGTACTGTGATGTGTAGATATTAATATGTTATGTTCTTTGAAATCTTGTACTCGAGTATAGCTCGAAATTCCATGATTAGTATTGTGGTAGAGAATGGGACATTTCAGTCGAATAAATTCACAAGGATGGTTTTGCACACTCAATTATGAATAATGAAATGAATTAGTACTTCAATATGGAATTTATTTATTTACTGTAGGAACCGAGTGTTTTTAACACTATATAGGTCATCATCATGGTTTCCTGGATGAGAAAAGGTTATTACGGAAGATCTCGTTTCGAACTTTATAGGCTCAGTTTCGTTAATTGCTACATCTTCTGCGTGGGTCAGACCAGGAGAAAACTTGAGATTAGAATCAAGAAACTTCAAGTAGACCTCGAATATCAGCATTTGAACTTTATCTAAGATTCCTAAATACCAATTCAGCCCAGATCGGCATTCCAAAATATTGCACCTAATACACGAGCAACTTGCCCGAATATCTTGAGATTTCGTATTTGTAAATCTGCAATATCGCAGATACAGAGACCTGATGCTATTAAAGGATGAACGTCATCCACATCAATCAAGGTATTCTGCACACATAGGTGGGATTCGCAAGATGCTCCTGGATGCTGTATGTAGTTAAAATGAAGCGGTCCATCTGAAAGGTGACAAGTATCGAGATTCCCTCTGCGGTTTTATCCAAGGTAAGTCGACCTGAAGATCAGTAATAACTGTGTAACAGCTGTAGCCATTCTCCTTGGATCCGTTTCTTCGATGTAGATGTTTTGGTTGGTTGGATGATTAGCTCTGATCAAGGGGGAATACTTGTCGATTTATCGACAGATATTCGTCTTTGTGATTATGTTATTTTTTCATTACTGGAGCTCTTTCTTCTCCATTAGACCAATTCCTATCTTGAGATTGTTCGGAGGATGAACCCCCATCTGCAATTCTTAGACCATTCAGCCTTTATTCAAGAAGCTGAATTCCTGATCTTTGTGGTCTCTATTGCTAAGTAGTGGGTACTTACTACCTTCTTTTAATGTTATTTTGTTCATAGAGCAATGCATTTCTGCTATATTATTCCTATCTATATTGTTGGATTTTATATTGTAAAAAACATTTTATAATCCTTGTATGAATTTAACGCTTCTGTTACCAGTACGAGGGAGCAGTCCGTTTGCCTGTTTGTTATCTATTGGCTATATTGCATGTGCCACCGCCAAAAAGGGTTTTTTACCTTCTTATTTTGACATCTCTACTGGAAAGCTGTTTCACTTATTTGTGCTTGCTTGCATGCTGCTTCTGGTATCATTTCTGGGCAGTTTATTATCAGTTTTCGAAACATGTTTTTCGTATTAACTGTTTTTGCCCTTCTAGGAAACTCTGACGATGACCTTGTGTTAAAAGCGCTCGGTTCCTACAGTAAATATATAAGTACCACACTGAGGAACAAATTTCCTCCCATGTTTATATGGGAATTTTCGAAACCATTGGCAGAATTTTACCTACCAACAAACATTACTGGCATATTCGAACATCACACCTATCCATATGATTTAAATCTCTGAGTCATCGTTTTCGGATTTTCACAGGAATATTAATGACTACATATTTCGTTAGCAGATACTGTGATCATGCAAAAAAATTGAATTCAAAAGTTGGCACTCAGAGAATGAAAAATATTTTTCTCCAAGCGCCTCCAGTTGAAATTCTCGATATCAAACTGACTTCAGTTCAAGTTATCCGCCTCATTACACTATTTCTTCAGTTTATTAGATGGTGAAACCAACAAAAAATTAGTAAGGATTTAGGATATCCAATGCCTTGCTTACCTTTTCACTAAAATGATTATAGTTGTGATGATCGCTGCCAAAAATATGAAGGCTCCAAATGCACCCAACGCTATCACGGCGCCAAGATTCAGCTTGGCACCAAGTGGTTCTCGCCGTTCTCCATCAACAGACAACGGGATATTCACATTTGGCGCCTCACCACGCTGTATATTGGAACTACCCGCTATTTCGTTATCCTGGGGATGGCCAGCTATAATAATTTGAGGGAACTGGGTACTAGATGTTGTTGATTGGGTTGTAGTCGTCCTAGATGTAGTTCTTCTTGTAGTCTTATTTATTTTTAGGATGTCCATATCTGCACGAATTGTTGTTGGCCGAGGAGGATGTGTCCTTCTCCTTGAAGTTGAAGGTTTGGTGGTTTTCGTTACAGGTCTTGAAGCTATAGTGGGGAGGATTGTTGTTCCATCTTCTGTAAACGTAAATTTTGGATTTAACAATATTTCTTAGCAAGTGTGGACTATATAGATTCAATTGCGTTCTTGAAAATTTAAATGCTGCGTTATCGAATTTGTTGCTCTGACATTAAAAAATAAATTTCAGTTTTTGAGTGTATGAAGACACTGTGAAATTGTTCCAGAATACAAATTCCGCATTATTAATTCTCTTCATCGAGTAAAGTGAAGGCCAACCTATAAGTGATCACGATCACGATGGCGTTCACGATGGAGCCCACGATGTCGATTCCGTCCTGCCCGGAACATATAAAGGGGAGGCCACATATACGCGATCGCGTTCACGATGGCGGTCACGTTCTGCCCGAAACATATATATGCGATCAGATCGCGAACTTTTTCCACAGTGTCTAACAAAAGTCTATAGAAACGACAGTATGTTTCATTAACGTCATGCGATCTCGTCTGAACGCTGACAGATCGCGACAAGTGTGTACTGCTCCACTATTTCAATGTAATTATCTGATCGCCATAGCCATCGTGAACGCCATTGTGATTGTTATCGCGTATATGTGGCCTCCACTTAACGCGAACAGATCGCTAACTCTTGTCACAGTGTCGGATAAAATATCCCTAGCAACTGTCCTTAAAGTCAGATGATTGCGATGTTGCGTCTGAACCTTTCAAAGTCGCAGACAGGTCGCGACAAGTGTGAGCTGCTCCAATAGTTCAATGTAATTATCGTGAACGCAATCGTGATCGTGAACGCGTGTGGGTGGCGTTATACGCGATAACGATCACGATGGCGATGGCGATCAGATAATTGCAATGAACCAGTGGAGCAGCACACACTTACCGCGACCTGCCTTCAACCTGCCATCTTTTAGATGCGATCGCATGACATTAATGGAAGATATTTCCGTTTCTATGAAAATTTTGACAGACACTATGAAAAAAGTCTGCGATCTGATCGTTAATCTTCTGGGCAGAACGTGATCGCCATTTTGAACGCACTTGCGATCGCGTATATGTGGCGCTCATTAGCAAAAAATTGGTAACACTGTCGGAATAAAGATTTCAAAAGTGTTTTCGCACACGAATTTTCGAAGAAAATCCCCTCAATTTCGGGGAAAATCCCCTGATCTAGAAACCCTAATTTCGCATTAAACATTTTTTACTTATTTAATATTATATTTTATTGAACATTTCGCTTATTTTCGTCATATCTCAGAACCCTTCGAAAATCGTTCCTCGAAATAACAAGCAATTTCACTTATGTATCTCATGAAACCTAATAGTATCAATCAGAGCAAAGATTATAGAGATCTTCAAATCAAAGTTTATTTACTTCTGTTTATATAGTTTCATGGTCTTTCGAAGAATTACGTCGCGATGCCTGTATATGTGCGTGAGCCGTGAACTATTGTGAACTGAAGAACTAGTCAGGTGAACTATTCCCAACAGTGAACGAGAACGATTGAACTAGATCCTCTTAGTGAACTAGAACTCCCAACTCTATACCAAAACCAAACTCTACCGCTCAATTTCTGTCTACTAACAATGATGAAATTATGACGAGTCTACCAAAAAAGTAGATTTCTACCAAAATTGGACACGCTGCGCAGAGAGTTCTCTCGATACTTGTTACCTTTCAGACGGACTGCTGCAGTTTAACAACGTACAGCGAGCCATCTGCCAGGAGCATCTTGCGAGTCCCACGTTCGAGTGCAGAATACTTTGATCGATGTGTAGGACGTTCATCCTTTTGTCGCATCAGGTCGCTGTAACTGCGATATTGCAGCTTTACAAAAAACCGTCACGACATTGAAAACACTCGGTTCATGTGGATTCCCACAAGACGAAAACGTCCAACATCTAACAAAGATAGGAATTGGTTTCACGGAGAAGAAAGAGCTCCAGTAATAATAAATAACATAATCACAAGGACGAATATCCGTCAATAAATCAACAAATATTTCCCCTTGATCAGAGCTAATCATCCAATCAACCAAAACACCTACCGAAGAAGCGGATAATAATACTTTATTCCTCCTTTAAGACATCATACAATGTATAGGAATAGTCCTCAAGAAAAAAATGAAATAATACCATTAAAATACAAAGTTGAAAACTTTATATTCCGGTTTCTCGATATCATGCATTAAGTTTAATTTTTCAGTATTTGCTTGAAAACATTGTCGAAATGGCGAATAGAACTGTCACAAATTTTGCAGATTCTCGAGAAAACTTATAAAATCGACATAAACATATGACAATCGTCATACTCTTCTTGATCGAGATTCAAGAATCGCCCCCCTGTCTCTGGTCGCCAAAAAATTCGGAACTAACAAGCACATTGGCAAATAGATAGTATCAAGACTTTTCTTAGAGGATAGACGATTGGATTTGTATTTATCTCAAAGTTCATTTTTGTGGTAATTTTATTCAAATGGAATATAATAATCGGGTTTCAAAGTTCAAATAATATCGGAATAATGATAAATAATGATTATAGACTTTTCATCAGGTTTGGTCTGCAATGATTTCTTTTATCTGCTGTAAAGATCAAAATCGTGACTATGACAGGCCTGCAGAAGAAAATTCAAGGATCTTTGAAATAGGAACTTCATTGACATGCACTTTTTCTAACATTCAAAGCAGGATGCGAATAATTTAAATGATTTTTTGATGATATTTTTACGCGCTTGTTCTGGGGAACAGAGCGTTTTCATTTCGTCACGATGTCTGTAATTTTCGAATTTTGAGCCGAAAATGGTCTCAAACGACTGGACTCACTGAGGAAGAATCCGAGGTCAAAATTGATTCTGTCCGTCCGGCCGTGTGCGATGTAACTTTCGAAAGGAAGGACCTAGAGTCTTGACATTTTTAGGTTAGGTAAAGATCCTGAATATCTCGGTTAAGTAAGTTAATGGGCCAAATCTGCAGAATGGTTTTTGTGCTACAGCCATTTGAAATTTCGATTTTTTGATAACTCGAAAAATATTCATCTGATCGAAATGAAACCTGGTTGGAATATGAACAGTGTCAATAAGAAGAATTATCCATGAAAAAATTATTTTTTTTGAAAATTTTTATATTTCATTGAAAATTCACTGAAATTTTCAAGTCATCATTTCGCAATGTGAACAAGCGCGAAAAAGCTGCTGACTTCATGTCAGTGCTTTTCTAGATTTTTTTTCTTCATCGTCTGGGAATTTTGAAGTTTGGAAAGATATCTGAACTCTGTCTACTCATCGTGGTGAGAATATAAGTGATTGATTCGTGGAAATAACATATTCTTATGTTTTCTCAATCTATATAATGTATGCTATCACACACTTTCACAATTCGCGAATTTTGAATAATTCTGTATTGAATATGGTGAAATCGAGAGGTACACAGCACGATTTTACGATCTATGCAGCCGACGCTGTTCATTGGGTTCGTACAGTGGAAGCTATACTAGAATAAAGATAGGGAATAATATATGACAAGTTACGACACTGTGAAGTTTCGAGCGTTTAGACAGCCGATATGGGAAACCTAATATAAAAGATGAATTTTTTCAGGAAAGGGAATTCAAAAATTCAAAATATCAATGATTCCGAAGCTCTTCGCCATGTTTGCATATAAAATTATGTGTAGAAATACCAGCAACGTAAAAATATCGAATCTAAATAGGTAACTCTCCGATAGTTTTCGCCTGTTGACGAAATGCATGGAATGCGCATGCGTATTAGGAATCCCGAAAATGTCTCTGCAAGGTTGAAGTTTTCAGAAAATCTAATAATTTGCTCATTATGGTGAGAATATACAGGGTATTCCTGAATTCCAGGTACCTAGGCCGGGCCGTAATCACAATAACTGCCGAAAGAAACAACTTAGAAACTCGATATTTGGAGAGAAGGTTTGGACCTTAATTCGTAAATGGGTAAAATCCAGCTAATGATTGGATCGAATTGAAATCCAGTACTTTATCGAAAAATGACAGTTCGAAAGTTCATACAGAATTTAATGAGGATAATATGATGAGGAGATCACAGAACATTTGAAATTTTTTCAAATTGTTTTAATGACGAAATCACGATATTCTGCACAATGTTGCCATTAACATCTTCAAACTAGCTAGTTTCATCACGATTGAATCAGTATTTCTTGAGTTATACCGAAAAAACAACGATATCGAGAAGAAAAACACGAAATTCTCCAAAAAATTTTTCCCAATATCTCCAAAACTAATAACCGTATCGAATTGCAATTTGATGAACTGCTGTGAAATATGAAGTTCAAGGTATAACTGAAATTTTTCTCGAATATTAACAATAGTTTCACAAAAAAAAAAAATTTTTTAAGAAATTTTAAAAAAAATTCATTTTCAAATTGAGTAACCCTACAATTTCGACGAAATTCTGCTTAAAGTTGCGCGTCGTTATGCTCCAACTAACTGCCGAGTTTCAATCCAATCGCTGCTGTAGTTTCTGAAATATAAGGAAATCAACCTCAAAACTTCAAATGGCTATAACTCCGAAACTATCTGACCGATTCGGCCCATTAACAGAATTTACCTTCGTATTTTGAAATGCAACCCTTCCTGAATTTTCAAGTTGATAGAATCCTCCGTACGCTCGTTATCGAGGTGACGGCCGGCCGGACCTAATCGATTCCGATACCGGATTCGTTATCAGTGAGTTCAACCTAGTCGTTTAAGACCATTTTCGGCTCAATCATCGGAACATTTGGACAAAACGTACCACGCTGTTCCTCTAGAACATGCGCGCAAATAGGTCTGAAGGAAGTCAGGGAAGAATTCCAGAGAAAATATTACTATTTAGATTTGCAGTCGAAATTGGCATGTCACATAATATAAAACTTGATTTCTGTTGAATGCTAGTTAAAAGCAGAAACAATGAGAAAAAAAATTTAAAAAATTCAAATTTCAACACACTGTTTCTCGAAAAAGAAACGTTTGTAGTTCCATGTCTATGAGACTTTTTTCCTAGAAATTATGCAAGGAATCTCATCTCTTCGTTTGTATCTCCAATTTAGGAACACCCTGTTAATCTTTACAGTGTTGCCAGTTTAAGTTGCCCCTATGGAAGATTTCAACGGTATTCGCAACTACTGCTAAGCGATACGCCCTCTGGCGAGAGAAATTCGAACACTTCCAAGCTTTTTCGACGTGCCCTTTATTCTAACGTGTTTTGCTTACTTTCAGAGTTCATTTTCGAGCTTTTGTGTTGTTCTTAGAGTTGAAATTTTGGTAAACCGAAAGTTTCTGTAATATTCATCAATCGATTCCTTTCTTTCCGATTAAAATTTTCGATTGTATTAATTCGAAATGCCATCCTCCCGAAATGCCATCCTCCCGAAATGACTATTGTTGTGTGCCTCAACTCAAAGTTATTCATGGTCAAAGAAGAAAGGATCATCTACTGCATCAAGTTTTAATTTTTTCCAGAGCCAAATGAAAGTTAGTTAGAAGTTAATTTGGAAACAGCATTTGGCAGGGAACTCAATGATAGAAAGGCCTGGATTTTGAAATTAGAAAACAGGTCACGAAATACATGAAAGTATGTTCACTTCATTTCTCTGCATGAAGATGTTCATTTTCATAAAGGTAAATTACAATGTATTCATTTCGAAAGAACTTTATGTCAAGATGTTTTTAGGTGTGAATGAAAGTAAAGTAAACTTAGATATGGCATCATTTTGATCCACCAAGCAACAGACACTAAAATAACATCGAAATTATCCTCCAGGAACGATTTGAAGCACGATTTTATAACGTCATCCAAAAGAAAAGTCCTTTTCTCAAAATATCTCACACATAATTAAAATAATTTCATTAAATATTCTACCTCTGCTTAATGAATATTCGTTCTCCACCATATTTCTACGGTTTGTTTACATAAAACTACTAGCTTGGACAGGTTCCAAATTTATCCGTTAGGGCGCTGGCATCTTCGCAGAAGTTCCCAATGAAAAACACCAAATTCACGGTGTTGAAGTCTAGAGCGTAAAAAATGAAACCATTTAAATAGACGACAAGACAACGTGACCCGAAGTGTCTTCTTCCTATATTTACTTTCATTGCGAAAGGTACGTGTTTTGTCAGGCAAGAAAAGTAAGTCAGATAATACGAATAAAAGTAACAGTACCTTGGCAAGTAGGTGGAAGCGCATCGTATTGCTCATTAGCCAGGCAGGTAATCTGTCGGGGTCCAACGAGCTTGTAACCGGCTTTACATGTATAACGTACTATTGTTCCAAAAACTGTTTCATTGTTGTTGACGAGATCGTAGAAGCCATTTTCAATTTCTATGGAACCAGTGCATTCGATACCTGAAAAAAAATTCATATTTGTTACCGATTTAGAGTTATTGGCTTAATGTTTTTCCTTTAAACGAAAATGCAGTAATTTTCATGAAAAACCTTTAGAACATCACATTTCAAACATATATTCTCAATATTATATTTTTAAAAAAATGTTTGATCACCTAATACTGAAAAATGAAAATGGAGATTTGCATTTAAAGGGATTTTTCTTGAGTGCACGATATGGCAACGTCGAATTCAGCTTTCTCGGAAAGAAAAGGACGTCAAATGTGTTACTTCGCCTGGGAAAACAGAAATAGCTATACTTCGATCTGGTTAGAGTAGAAGAAAAAACGACCAAGGAATAGAAAAAGAAGAGCACAGACTGTCATATTACTGACAAATCGCCAACGGAAAATGTTTGGTTGTATTGACAAAGAACACGTGTGTACCACAGAATAGGAATGAATATTTCGTTATTCTATAGCAGAAAAAGCTATTCTACTAAACACCATTGTCACTTCGTGCATGCCTGGCAAATCCCAAACCGCAATTTTGAAATCTGATTTTGAATACTTTATGAAGGTAATTTGGGAAAATGATGAATCAACCCCATAATAATTATGTTCAAATTTGCATTTGCAGTAATAACCCAAATTCAGGAAAAACCCCTAGGTTTTTTAAATGAAATTAAAAATCTAGAAAAACACTGACGTGAGGTCAGGAGCCTTATCCACTTGTTTAAATTCTTCCCCAAAGGAGTCGCCTGCTTATTGATCCCTCCAAACTCAGTTTCACTTTGTAGTAGACTGATTTGCAAATCTCTTTTCATAGAGTCCTACGAACTTCTGCATGAACCTCCAAGCTATAATTTCTCAATCGAGTGATAGATTTAAATTCTATCCGATCCGTATTTTTGGAAATATTTGAATGTGTATACTTGACGGATTTTACATATTCACGATCGCGGCCATCCTATTTGAGTAACAAATCAATGAACCTATAAGCTATTGTTTTTCCTTCAAGTACTAATTTTTAAATTGGATCTAATCTGTACTTTCGGAAATATTGGAAAAATAAAATTGTGAGTGGGTATATCTACGAAATCATTGGGCGGATTTTACCCATTCATGAATTCAACCTTCATAATAAGGCCCCACTCCTTCTCTACAAATATCGAGTCTCCAAGTCATTTGTCTTAGAAGTTAATTTGTTTGCGGCCGGGGTCTAACGATGGATAGTCAACACAATAACTGTAAGAATAATTGTTGAGCACGTTGAGTTTCATTTCGATAGCTGAATTCGAGAACTGCTAAAATCCACCCAATGATTCCCCAGATATACTAATTCCAAAAATGAAGATCGGATCGCATTGATATTGATAATTGACGGAAAAAGGAATTCGAAGGCTCATGAAGAATTTCGTGAGGGCCATTTGATTAGTAGATTGCAAAATATAAATTATTGGAAAATATTTTTTTTCAAATGGTTACTTATGAAACGATCATCCCGAAATTCAGCTCATATTTGCACATCAGCAGTTTCCAACTAGTTACTCAGTTTCATTATGATCGGATCACTATTCTTTGAGTTCGTTCATAAATAAGAGCGATAACGAGGAAACAACCAAAGAATTTGACATAATTTTTGCCAATATCTCCGAAGATGAATATCGGATCGAATTGAAATTAAACACCGTTGTTAAACACTGACTTGAGGTCTGTGAGATTTTCTAATGAAAACAGATGAAAATTTCCGAAATTAATTGTTTTTGGAACGTTGGAAAGTTTTCCAATCATTTTTTATTTCAATTTTTTACTCGTACCATACCCACGAAATTTCGCGTATGGTTGCTCGTAGGTATTCTTAAACTAACTAGGAAACTCTTAATCTAATCGCCTTAGTTCTTCTCAAGATATCGAAAAAATAACCTCAAAATTTCAAAATGCCATGATGAGAATAAATGTCATATCAAACTCGAATTTGAAGCACTGTTCCAAATTTCATTGAAATCTGATGAATAATTTCCGAAAAAAATATTTTCTCAAATGAAGATTTTCTTCCTTTACGATCCCGATAAGAACCCGAACTCAATTCGTGTGTTTTAATCGATTTATAACTGTTCTAGGATAGTTCAGAATCCAGCTTCAACAGCGCATCGATTCTGCGCAGTTCTAGAATTGTCCTAGGATATTTCTGAATTTCGGAATCAAAACAAAGCTAATATTAATTACGCAAGAGCAGTTGGATTAGGTAAAGATACTTACTCTCACATCTTGGCGGTGGACCATTCCATCGTGCATCTACATCACAGATAAGTTCAGCTCTATGTACGAGTCTAAATCCCTCGTTGCATTTATATACTACCCTACTAAGATAGCCAACACTGTCGTTGACTAAAGTATATTCTCCATTTGCGATATCGGCTGGATATCCACACTGAATTTCTACAAAAAAATGTAGGGTTAACACAAGTAATTTGAAAATGAATTTAGTATGTCTGACTTACGTCTACAAGTAGGTGGAAAAGCGTCATAAAAACCAGTATCGAGACAAGTTCTTGTTTTTCTCCCAACAAGAATATGCTCCTTGTCACACTCGTATTCGATTGTTGTCCCAACATCAAAGTTTTCAGCCAACATGGTTGAGTTTGGAGGTTGTTCAGGACGTCCACATGCTTTGGGTTCTGCAAAGATAATTTTGGAATACATGAAATTCCAGAAGAGCACTTGCGAGCATGTTCGAATTCGTGGCTAAAGCGTTAATCTTATCACGAATTGATTCCGCGAAACACAGCTTTACTTCAAGAATCTTCTTTTCATATGAAATTGAATGAAATTCTGCATGAAAATTTAGGCTTTCATTTTACAATCAATCTGCTTTTTGGAGATATTATGAAAATAAAAGTTCGAATAGTTTTAATCTGCTGAATCATTCGGGGGATTGTACCCATTCACTAATTTGACCATCTTAATCAATCTCCAAACCTGATTTACAGACGTCGAGCTTTTAAGTTACTTAGAATTATATTGTTCATTTAAATGTTATATAAAAACGTGACAGTTTTTACGAGATCAACCTAACTATCCTAACGAGTGTTAGGGTCTTACGTAAATATGTATGTTGACACGGTGAACCTCAACAAGCTATAATTTCGAACATATTATTTCATGGAAACCTATTCTAAATAGAAGATGAATTAGGACTGATTGATCGTTAAAAAGGATTTTAGTTCGATAAATCAACCAAATTATTTCGCAATGTCAATTTGAAGTAATAGTTGTTTCAAAACGGAATTGCTAATCTGTAATATTTCAACCGATAAGTCGAGGATGGTGATTTAATATCAATCGAATCATCGGAATATATTGGATAATAATTACATACAAATATTTGATTAGTAGGTCAATCAGACAAACACTTTTCAGTTTAAAAATCACCTTTCAATCCTTACAAAACTTCACGAGTTATTCTCAATCATCATCAGAATATATCGTAAGATAATGGAATAGGTACAAAGATTTGAAAATTAGATATTTTTGAGCGATTGTGTAGGGATTCTAGAGGTCATCCGAATAGTTTTGTAAGAATTAAATGAATTAACATGAATATCGGAACGAAATCATTCCTTTCCCAAATATTCAATAAGGGACCCCTTCTAATTGTTTGAATATATAATATTTTGGAGTGTAATACATTCACGAAACGAGAACGAGAAATTTCAAATCAAGAGCAGCGACTGTTCAATATAATCATTTATATGAATCCTGTTTTGAAAACTAAATTTCAGCGTTCGATTTCTCATTGAATCATCAGATTCCACCGGGACTCAAAAATTTATGGATGATGAAATTACACCATCAACGTTTGCCCTAAATCCGAATTGGCATATTATTTAGTGCTTGCGCATTCTTCATTTTGTCCCCAGCAAATATTGAACTAGAAAAGTGATCCGAATTGGTTAATCTGAAATAGTTTGATTGGAAAAAAATGAGATATAACTCATCCTCTTACCACATGAATTCACAGACGTTATCACTTGTTGTTAAAATATGTGGGAAGCTGTCAAAAACAAAAAATTAGGTTAGCTAACCTACGCTCAGCAGAAGATAACCTAGCAATCCTGATTTTTACGCGCTTGTTCTGGGGAACAGCGGGTTATCGTTTCGGCACAATGTCTGTAATTTTCGAATTTTGAGCTGAAATCTATCTCAAATGATTAGGTTTGGACTCACTGATGAAGAATCCGTGGTCAAATTTGATTCCGTCCGGCTGGCGGTGTGTGCTCTAACTTTCGAAAGGAAGGATCTATAGTCTTGAAAATTTCTGTTTAAGTTTTGATCCTGGATATCTCGGTTGAGTTTTATAATGAGCCAAATCTGCCGAATGGTTTTTGTGTTACAGCCATTTGAAATTTTGATTTTTCAATAACTCGGAAAATACTCATCTGATCGAAATGAAACTTGGTTGGTCGATGTACAATATGAATATGTACAATATGTAGCGATATGAAGAGTTATCCATAAAAAAATTTGAAAAATTTTTTTCTGAAAATTTTCATATTTCATTTCAATTTTACTTCATTTCAGTCCAATAATATTTCCTGATTTCTCTGAAGAACAAATCAATAGAAAAATTTAGGGAATTTATTTTAGAAACTTATATATTTCAAAAATCATATCTCCCATTGAGGTAAAATATTATTCTAATCGACACCGAAAACTCAAAGACTCTGTCCAATCAAAAATGTATTCTTCAAAATTTCCTAATTATTTCAGATTATTTGTTCACATCAACTTATCACGACATCTACTGGTGAATAGTCGAAGCATTTACGGAATCCTAGAGTTACAATTTGCAGGACAGCGGCGTCAATAGATCGTCGATCGACAAATTACAGTGGTCTGTTCACACTCTTTGCTTCATGAGGGGATTCCCTGGAAATTTATCGGTTCTTCCCCGTAGCGCATGAGCAGGTTATCGGAATCGTCACTACTCAACAATAGTGTTTCAAATTTTAGCTTGATCGGATATTCTTCTTGGGAGAAATTGGAAAAAATATGTCTGATTTCAATCTATTCACACTTTTGATGATCTAACGTTGAAAAAATTCCAAAAAATGTTTTTCGAACACAGCTTTTTTCGAGAGACTTCTAATCAGATCTGGATGAAATTTGGCACATACCTTGAAGTCAATATTTAACAACTTTTCAACCCGATTAGATATTTTATTTCGTGAAACATATCGAGCAAAAAGTTATTTTCTTTCATTATGCACTTGAGCTAGGGAACAAGATCGTGATCGTTTTGCCCAGCATCTGTAATTTTCAAGTTCTGAGCCAAAAATGATCTTTATGGATTAACAAAATTTCGATTTTTCTCCCGAAGAATATTCATCAGAAAGAAATTGGCACAGACCTCAAAGTCAAAATAAACAATAGTACTCCAAATTTCTGTTTTAGCGAATATTTAACTGCAGGGAAATTGGAAAGAATATGACGAACTGCTTGGCTATTTCAAATTTTGAGATGATTACCTCGATTTCTTGAAAAGAAGTGAAGTTGTCTAAATTGAACACCTTTAATAATAATGCTAACGCATAACTTTTGAGATTTATGTTGAAAAAATTGTTTTTTCGAGAACTATTCATAACCTTACCCTGGAGTTTGGCACCGACCTTGAGGGCACTATTTAAAAAAGTACTTATATCAAATTTCTGAATTTGTTCGTATATTCATCTCTGAAGATATTGGGAGAAAATATGTTCAATTTCTAGCTGATTTCATCATTATCATTGTTAATTATTTCCGAAATACTCACAAAATACCTATATATCCGATCATCTGTTGCGAGGGTATGTATATCTGCAGTATCACAGGATGGGTTTCAAGAATTTGGCGTTCGTAATTAAACTACAAACCTGCTCTACAATTATGAAGTCTCTAAGCAGATTCTCTCGGTACGTATTGTGTTAACGATCAGCGGTTAGGCTGGACGTAAAAAGATTAATCACTGACTTCACGTCATTTTGTTTTTTCGAGAGAATGAACAATTTTCAGATGAATTAATTGATGAATCAGCCGTGTCTCTTCATGAAGCTCCAGTTGGTACAATAAGTGTGAAATTTTTCAAGACTATTGGAAAAATGAAACATCGAAAGGGATCCTTCGGCCAATATCATCCATTCACGAGTTCCAACCTTCTATGCAAGCTCATGTTTGGATATCTGACAATTACAAAAACTTACCAAAGGGTCAACTAAGCAACATTTTCGTTGAGAAGGTATAAAATAAAATCAGTCTAAACATTTTTTCATTTGACCTTGAACTATACAGGGTGATTCTTTCAGTTGTACATTAATTTTAGCCCTAGATTCCTCTCATCAAATAAAACACTTTTCTCATTTATCGTTTTTTCAGATTCGGCTCCAACAAAAAGATACAGGTTTCAATTGCCGGAAAAAATCAGTTTTTTTTTTGTAGCTTTGATATGGTAACTTCGAATGGGATGAACTATGGTGTGAAGTTTTCTATAACTATTACACATATTCTTCAGTTATCACTTTCATCCTACTTTAAACAGTTTAGGAGTTATGGACTCGCCGATTCATAAAACTATACGAAATTAGCATGAAGAATACAGATAACATTTATCTCATGTCATCATAAGAATCTTCAATCATTTTACAATACTTGATTATTCTTTGTAATTTCTCCTTAAACGCACCGTTTCGCAGATATTCAACGTTGAATATTATAAAATCGGATAAAAAATCGAAAAATTACCTTATATTTATGGATCCGCCCCTGATCTAGTAGAGGAAGTAAATTAAGCTGGGTTCACATTTATCCAGACCATAGAATACATATAAATATTCATCTATTCCGCATAGAACTAATATTAGGTAGATGCTATTTCGTGATCATACCACAGACCTTACCATGAAATTCATAGACATAGAATAACAGGTTATTTAAGTCTCTGATAACGTTATAGAGAATATTTTTAGGTTAGTTGGTTGATTTCATATATTCCATTTATAAATTTCGTGGAAAAAGTATAATTATGGAGTTTTCAATATAAGAATGGGCGAGTATCGAATTGTGTATAATCTTATAGTTGAATGATATTTGATATTGCATGAATATCAGGTTGAAGATGTGCGTTTCATGTCCAGTGTAGTGAAATGTTTTCCTTGCGATAATATCGCAAAAAGCACCAAATCATAAGAAATAAGTGAGTAATTGAGTTTTCTCAATCTTGTTTCTTTGAATGTCAAACCTTGGATTGGTTATTCTCCAAAAGAAATCACCGTAAGAGATATCTATGGTGAACTTGCAAACAAAGCGCAGGAGTGTATTAGCACACTGAGAAATGTTTAAATGCTTATAACTTTTTACTTAAGCATAATCTGGAAAAATGGAAAAAGTGTTTTATTTGTTGAGAGGAATCTATGGTTAAAAATAATGTACAACTTAAAGACTCACCCTGTATACTCCTTCACGTCGCAGAAATGCAAACCCTCAAACAGACTCAAAATAAATTAATACTTACGATGTTGACAGATGTAGTTCAGATGCATGTTACAATCTGTATCGGACCACAACCATCCTTTAGTTCCATCATATCGTGCACAATCTCCACTGTCGATGGGAGTATTCCAGAAAGACACTGTGACATCGTCCCCTTTCAACCACTGCCACGTTCCCTGCTTCTTGTTCCTCACCGCCCCCATCCAATATTGTCCACTGGCATCGCTTCGGTGTCTCCTCCACAACTCCCAACTGATGAATCCTTGAAGGGCAGGATTGCTCTCATCTACCAAGGTCCCCCCTCGCGATTTGCAGAAATTCAATGCTTCCCTAAACTTCAGGGGCTGTCGGTTGTAAAATATGTAGCATTTTCCGTTATAGGTGGCTGTGCTACCGGGTGGTTGATCTCTGAATTGGGGGCATCTTTCGATGGGTAGTGCTTGGTCGGTGTAGACGAAAGCTTCGCATATCGACAGCTGACTTATAGTTGGTGTTTCAAGATGGACGCTGACGAATGCACCGGGCATAGGAGGGTTGCAGGGTAGGAAAAGGGGTTGTCCTACCTCTAAGAATCCTGTGAAGCGGTTGCAAACAGGGTTCGTTCCTAAGTCCGGTCGATTGTTGCCTACACGTACAACTATAGTTGCTGGGTTGTTTCCACCTGAAACAAAGCATGTTATCAATGTATTTTCATGTCTTGAAGGTACAATAGTTTATTAATATTAATTGATCCTAGCCATCGATTCCTGTCTCCGGACAGATCAATTGGGATGGTAATGCAAAAAACCTAGTGAAGACATCGGTACCAGAGCTGTTTACATGTGTTGCAAAATGGCGAATGGGACGTTATCAACCGCTCACTATGTTGATTCAAAGGATTTTTTTAACACAAGGAATAGATAGATCAGGTTCTTCACTTAACTTGCTAGCTCTTTCTCTCGACTTTTCTAAAAATAAGTGTAAATTCAATATAAATTGTTTTATTTCCAGTTTGAGGGAAACTTGAGTGACACTAACAAAAAAGATAAAAAACTCAGAAAAGCACTGACGTGAAGTCAGCTAATGTTCATTTTTGGTGATATCCTTTGAACATGCGCAGAAAAGCTTCTGACTTCACGTCAGTGCTATTCTAGGTTTTTTTCGATACATTACTGGATTTTAATTCGATCTATTATTAATATTAGGAAAATGAAATTTTAATAGCTATGGAACTATTGGGTGGATTTTACCCATTTACGAATTCACCTCCGTAATACTAAGCCAGATTGGAACGAATTGAAATCCAGTACTTCATCGAAAAATATAATTTCGAAGATTCATACAGAATTTAATGGGAATAATATGATAACAAGATCACCGAATATTGAACATTTGAAAGAAAAAATAATTTTTTTTCCCTAAAATTGTTTTTATTACACGATTATCACGAAATTCTGCAAGAAGTTGTCCTTCAGCATCTTCAAACTAGCTGCAAAGTTTCATAATGATTGAATTAGTACTTCTTGAGTTATACCGAAAAAAACAACGATATCGAGCAGAAAATCACGAAATTTTACATATTTTTTCAGAATACCTCGAAAACTAATAGCTGTATCGAATTAAAACGCTCAAAATATGAGCAAAATTGTTTCCGAATAGGAATGGAATTTGAAAAAAAAATTTCGTGGAGAAATTTTGAAAAATTTTTTTTTTATTGAGTGACCATACAATCCCAACAAAATTCCGCTTAAAGTTGCACTTCGTTATGCTTCAACTAACTCCCAAGTTTCAATCCAATCAATAAAGTAATTCCTGAAATATCAGGGAAAAAACCGCGAAACCCCAAATGGCCATATCTCTCAAACGGCCGATTTGTTCCATTAACAAACAGCACATTCCAATGCGCGACCTTATCTGAAAGTTTCAAGTCGCCAGCTGGCTCTGTTCGACAGTAATCATGTTGCCGTCCGTGCGGACAGAATCGATTTTGACACCGGATTCATCATCAGTGAGTCCTAGACGGCTGAGAGCATTTTCGGCTCAAAATTCGAAAATCACATACATTTGGACAAGACGACAACAAAAAATTTGAAATATTTTTTCAAATTGTTATAATGACACGATCATCACGAAATTTTGCACAATGTTGTCCTTCAACATCTCCAAACTAGCTGTTTAGTTTCATCACGATTGAATCAGTATTTCTTGATTTGTAAAAACAACGATTCGAGAAGAAAACCACGAAATTCTACATATTTTTTGACAATCTCCGAAACTAATAGCCGTATCGAAGTGAAATTTGGTACACCGCTGTGAAATATGAAGTTCAAGGTATAACTGAAATCATTTTTTAATATGAACAATAAGTTCAGGAAAAAAAAATTTTTTTCGAAAAAAACTTTGAAAAAAATTTTTTTTTTCGCTGAGTAACCAAACAATTCCAACTTAATTCTGCTCAAAGTTGCGCGTCGTTATGCTCCAACTTACTGCCAAGTTTCAATTCAATCGCTATCGTAGTTTCTGAAATATGAGGGAAATAACCTCAAAATTCCAAATGGCTATAACTCCGAAACTATTCGGCCGATTTAGCCCATTAACGAACTCAACCTTCGTATTTTGAAATGCAACCCTTCCTGAAATTTTCAAGTCGATACGCCCGTTATCGTGGTGACGGCCGGCCGGACAGAATCGATTTTGACATCGGATTCGTCATCAGTGAGTCCAACCTAGTCGTTTGAGACAAATCATCGAAAATTACAGACATTTGTTCCCCTAGAACATGCGCGCAAAAAAATGAATCAATAATATAGGAGTAGCAGTAGTAGTAGTAAGGAAGAAGACGAATTTATTGTTTTCGCGAACAGGGACAGTGATCAACCACAGACTTCCAAAATGGAGTTAGTCTGCTTCCAAAACGCAAAGAGCTTACTACCATCCAGATTTGAAAAATGTGTTCATACAATATAACACAAGTTTGTGGTCATCAGGACCTGCAGAAAGATTGTTTTCTTGAGCAGGTTTTATTCATTCTACAACAAGAGTCTGTCTGATACTACATTCAAATATCTTGTGTTTCTGAAAGGAAATTCTTTTTTTTCCGATTAATTGGCTAAGCTGAATTAGTTTTATTCCTTTTACATTTAACGTAACACCTGAATATGCTTTGTAATTCTTTTTTCAAATGAAAAAAGTTAAAATAGAGTACTTTGTATTTATATTTGAAATACCCCACTTCCAAAAATGTTGTATTTCGAATACCTGCAAGGAAGTATTTTGCAATTTGTCTTTCAACTAAGCCAAGCATGTTTTTCGCCCAGCCCTGATGCACACCAGTGGAAACAGTCATATTTTTCGAAATTCCCTCCAATAATCAACTCCACTCGCATTGAAAAATTGCAAAGAATTATATTTGTCATCGGTGAATAAGAAATGAAATCTGGTGAAAACTTTAGATAAACTTTTCAACCAACATCGGAAAGCAGGATAATCATGTGTTTATGGCTTAATTTGAGACTTAAAGGCGTGAAAAACGTTGTTGCAGCATAAAAAATTACTTTCTAATCATTTTAATTCAATACAATATGGAATTGCAGGAAATTGCGAATTACTGAAGAAAGATCCGCCAAAATGAGCAACAATGGCACAATTGTTGCTTATCTGTTCATCTAAGGTTAAGCTGAATAATTATCGCTATAAAAATATGATTTTCAGGAAAGAAATAGAAGGTTAACACAACCAGTCATTCTTTCGTATCAATATTTTCGTTTATGAGTATATTATATATTCCAGGTATTTTCTAGGTTTTTACTTCCATTTTACACTATCTGGGAAATTTTTAAGAATTAAATGAAAATTGTTATTGATAGAAAAATCCCCGCGGACTAATAGTTCAAATCCCGCAATTTGCAAGGGCGTTTTCTATAAACTAGAATTTTAAATTTTTTTTTCGAAATTGGGAGTGAAAACTTAGGAAACACCTAAAATAATAAAAAATACTGCTTAATCCTCCTAAAATATCCTTCTATCGATATTTGAGTACATAATAATTAGTTCATCAAAGTCAGAATTTGAGCAGGAAAACGGGATCCATAATAATTATTTCCAAAAAATCCAAAACACTGCCCTGGCCTCACTTTTGGACCATCCATCCATGTCTGTCTGTTCATTTTGAGCCCAATTAACAAAGTAACAGTGCCCTCATAATAGGTCTCTCGCATTTATTTTTTTTATCATTGGAATCAAATATTCTATCCATAAGAATACTGAAAAACTTCAATCGCCGTCAGAAATTTCAATTTTCAACGAGAAAACGATCTTCAAAATAACGCTCTACATATTGGTTGTTTAAACACTCAGGACTTCGCGTCTTCCGTGACGTACTTCGATATATCCACTCTCTTCCTCTTCTCGTGTACCTTCCTTTATAGCAAGCCAATAGGGAGCGTCAGTTTCAGTTGTATCGATCCGGGCATCGTGGAATAACGAGTGACGAAGGAGGCGATCTACCGCGTTTCACCCACTTTGGTTTTGCGTCCCGATTTGACGATTTTTGATACCGATTAATTCGAAATTCGCGAATTGTTGAAGTGTGAGATAGCATACATTATGATTCTTTATCGAAATGGAATGAGAAAAACATAAAAATATGACAATACATGCAAGAGACCTATTGTCCAAGATATTATTATGTAAGGCGTGTTAATCTTCATTCACAAATTCTGCCTTCGTAATCGGACGATGTAACTAACTTTTGATTGCTGATATAGGGCTTGATTGTCAATCAATTGTAAATTTTTGGCTCGATTTTATTTCAATCTATACCCAAACATCGAGTTCGAGCGGCGATCAACATGTTAATCGGCCATCAAAAGTTTTGTGAAACCAACGGTGAACCTGTCCAACAAATATAGAATCTCTAAGTCTATATGGATATTTGTTTCTGAGGTTATTATCTCCACTATAGGATATCAGGCCGACCTTGAATAGAATAACTCGATATTTGCCCAATGATTTCCTCATACCATCATACCATTCGTATTTTTTCATTATTCCTAAAAATACAGATGAGATCGAATTGAAATCTAATGCTTTATAGAAAAATGAAAGCTTGAAAGTTCATGCAGAATTTCATGAGGACCATATAAAAATGAGAACTTGCCTTACGGCCAACCGTAAACACAATAACTCCCGAAAGAAGCAACTTAGCAACTCGATATTTATTGAGAAGGTTTGGACCTTAATTACGAAAGCCGAATTCGTGAATGGGTAAAATCCACCCTATGATTCCGATATACCCATTCAACATTTTTCCCAAAAATACAGATTAGATCGAATTGAAATTCAATACTTCATCGAACAATGGTAGGTTCGAAGGTTCATACAGAATTCAATGAGGATAAAATGTTAAGAATGTCACAGAATATCGAATAGTTGGAAAAAAAATTTGAAATTTTTTTTTCAAATTGTTCTAATGATACTATCATCACGAAATTTCGCACAAAGTTGTCCTTCAGCTTATACAAACTAGCTGCGAAATTTCATCATGACTGAACCAGTTTTTTCGAGTTATAACGACAAAACAACGGTTTCGAGAAGAGAACCACGAAATTTTATATATTTTTTCGCAATTCCTTCGGAACTAATAGCACTATCGAATTGAAATTTTGTACACTGCATTGAAATGTGAAGCTCAAGGTATGAGCATATGGTCAATAGTTTCGGAAAAAGGAAGTTTTTCGAAGAAAAATTTGAAAAAAATTCTTTTTTTTAATTGTGTGACCATACGATTCCAACATTATTTCACAGAAAGTTGCACGTCATTATGCTTCAACTAACTGCCAATTTTCAATCCAATCACCCGAGTAGATTCTGCAATAGCGTGTCCACAGTCGGCCGTACGGACAGAATCGATTTTGACTGGATTCGTCATCAGTGAGTCTAACCTAGTCGTTTGAGCCCATTTTCGGCTCAAAATTCGAAAATCACAGATATTTAGACAAAACGATAGCACGCTGTTCCCCTGGAACATGCGCGCAAAAACCTAAACAATTAATATTCATTCCGATAAATCGCTTTCGGTATAACGCAGTGAAAGTTGGAATGGAATTGTCAGTATGTGTAAGATAAGGAGGTTAGGAATCAATTTTTGCATTTTTGTACCAGAAGATGGTATTATTATATCATCATCATTATATTATAACATGTCGTCCTAAGGGCCGGTATTATAAAACTTAAATGGAAGTTATCTTTTACTTTAACTGAAATTTTGACAGTTATGTGAGGACATATCTGTCAAAACTGTCAGTTAAAGTCAAAGTTAAGTTTTATAATACCGGCCCTTAGGGCTACTTGCACCGTATTACAAAACCATAGATTAAGACCACAACCAAGGCTTAGGTAAAAAATTATCTTGCACCGTCACGTAATCCACGTTTAATGGCCTTAACTGACTATCAAGTTTAAACCCTGGAATTTGGGGGCTTAAAAGAAGGATTAATGGTAAGCTTCGAAATCTAACCCTACTTTCGAGCTATTTCGTACAAGTTTGACATTTTTCTGGACGTAACCTCCAGTTTGTTTACATTTGTTTTTGTTTACATTGGACATTCATGAAGAACTCGTACGAGTTAATGGATTTGATAATCAAATTTTGATTGAAAGTTATTGAATTTCAGATGATATTCATGAAAAATTATATAGAGAGATAATGACATCAATAGGCATTGATTAGTATTTTTCAAAGCATGAAGAATTAACATAAGTATTTCTATTGAGTTCGAAAACTCAACGGTATTTCTTATAAACCTTCAACTATTTGAAATGATAAAGTTACAATGATCGGCTCATTTATTTCCAAGAGCGTATAGCAGAATTAAATCGAAGACATATTTGGAATGAAAAAGCATAGTTTCATGAAGATTCTTCAGTACTATTTTATTTAGTGATGTATTACGTGGACAGCTATCATATACTACTTTATTATTGTGCAGGTGTCGTCTCTGTGCTATCATTATCCTCGATTATATATTAACTGGATTCAAAATATAACTACAAACGAATTAATGTGAAAGAAATTGCATCCTCGTGTTAGTCGATCTTCAAACGTAAACTTTCGTCAATCCATCCATACAGGATACTTCAATATTTATATGCGGATCTCACATCAAAGTTTTCATTATATTCGACCAAAAATTAACTCAATTCATAATATACTTATTACAAACAAAATAATTCAGTAGAAAGTCTATCCTTGGGTAAGCCTTTCCTTATCCGAAAGTTGTTTCGGATAAATCAATACTATTTATTTATTCATTTTACAAACGCCAGGATTGTAATTCCATGCAGAAGCTCAAATCTTATGATATTACAAAATATAAGTTTACTTGAGTATATAACTATAAATTTTAATAATGTTCTGATGCAGAAGTAAGAGCACAGGTCTTTAGTAAGAGATCCCTAGTCTTAATGATAATAAACAAGTCGGAAACGTTACATTCAATATTTTTATGGAAGCTATAAAGTCTGTCAGATATATTTTTTCGTTGGGTTTTTCAATAGATGCATCTTCATTTTTCATATCTTATGGAAATATGGTAGAACCCATAAAATGAGTTTCATCTTTTAAATCGAAATGTTTCATCAATTAGGGTTAAAATAAACAACATGAAGCTAGTCACAAGTACCAATTCATGAGAAAGTAACCAGATTTGTAGTTTAATCTAGGTACATTCAGCCTCGGTGCAAGCCGAATATTTAAACCAGAGCTCAATAAGTTTATCGTCGCTTAACTAACTGAAGCTTAAGACGAAAACGGTGCAATCGGCCCTAAGCGTGTTGCTTAAGGATAACAGCCCTTGGCCTTCGGCCTCGGGCGCTTTCAGCATTCTCTATGACATTTTTCTCGATATTATCAAGGCCATAGGGGTATTACTGCTGAATATATCACATGTCAAAGTTAATCCAGTCAAACGGAGCAAGCTTGATACTTGAAACTTTTAGTATAAGTTGCGCATCGGAATGCGGCGGTTAAGTTCGTGAGTGGGTCAAATCGGCCAAATGCTTTCTGAGTTACAGTCATTAGAACGTTTGAAAATATTTCTTCGATATCTGAAGAACTACTGGAGTGATCGGATTGAAACTAGGTAGTTAGTTGGAGCATAGATAATAGCGAAATTTTGTTGGAATCGTATGGTTATAGTAAATTAAAAATAAG
The DNA here is from genome assembly GCA_958510865.1 of Myrrha octodecimguttata. Classification (NCBI taxonomy): domain Eukaryota; kingdom Metazoa; phylum Arthropoda; class Insecta; order Coleoptera; family Coccinellidae; genus Myrrha; species Myrrha octodecimguttata. Next base: position 62,499,177 of record OY294056.1, read on the forward strand.
AAATTTCGATAAAATAATTTTTTTCGGTTCCTCAGATTTTGACTAAATTTGATATTACAAAATATAAGTTTACTTGAGTATATAACTATAAATTTGAATAATGTTTGAAGCCTGATGCAGAAATAAGAGCACAGGTATGTAGTAAGAGATTCCTAGTCTTAATGATAATAAACAAGTCGGGAACATTACATTCAATATTTTTATGGATGCTATAAAGTCTGTCAGATATATTTTTTCGGTGGGTTTTTCGATAGATGCATCTTGATTTTTCATATCTTATGGAAATATGGTAGAACCCATAAAATGAGATTCATCTTTTGAATTGAAATATTTCATCAATTAGGGTTGAAATAGACAACATGAAGCTAGTCACAAGTACCAATTATAAGAAAGTAACCAGATTTGTAGATTAACTTTAATCAAGTCACATTCAGCCTCGGTGCAAGCCGAATATTTAGATCAGAGTTTAAGAACTTATTAAGCTCTGGTTTAAATATTCGGCTTGCACCGAGGCTGAATGTAACTAGATTAAAGTTAATCTACAAATCAACATTCGCTCTTGGAAATGAATAAGCATATCATTGTAACTTTATCATTTCAAATAGTTGAAGGCTTCTTAGAAATACCATGGAGTTTACGAACTCAATGGAAATACTGATGTTAATTCTTCATGCTTTAAAAGATACGAATCAATACCTGCTGATGTCATTATCTCTCTATATCATTTTTCATGAATATCATCTAAAATTCAATAACTTTTAATCAAAATTTGATTATCAAATCCATTAACTCGTAAGAGTTCTTCATGTCCAGGGTAAACAAAAAAAATGTAAACAAACTGGAGGTTACGTCCAGAAAAATGTCAAACTTGTACGAAATCGCTCGAAAGTAGGGTTAGATTTCGAAGCTTACCATTAATCCTTCTTTTAAACCCCCAAATTCCAGGGCTTAAATTTAACAGTCAGTTAAGGCCATTAAACGAGGATTTCGTGACGGTGCAAGATAATTTTTTACCTAAACTTTGGTTATGGTCTTAATCTATGGTTTTGTAATACGGTGCAAGTGGCCCTTAGTCTACTTCGGAAAGTCTTTCTACCTCTATCGAGGTCTATATGTCAATGCTATATTTCTCAAAAAGTAAACAACATATGGGGTTGCTTAATAATACATGCAATTTTCTCTATGTCAATGTCATGTCATCCTAGAGAGAATTAGTTATTTTTGCGGTGTCCTCCGCTAAAGCAATAACTGTCATGATTGATAACCGGTATAATCTTGGATAGATAGTCTATTTGTATTTTCCATCCGTTAAGCATTCTTCCCTCCTTCTAAGACATCCAACACATGTTGTCAATTTTTATTTTAATTACAATAGAAACAAATTGCTAGGATAATACAGCTAAGCAGGATGATTATTGTTTTTATTTCACAGTTGTATGCATGGATTGGAGTCAATAGGTGTAACTGTTGCAATCGATTCTGTTATTCATCTTCGAAATCTTCGGAATTGCTTTGCATACAGATAATCATTGAGGTAACGGTTGTCGAGTTATCGAACACTTGATAATACTCATTTCAACCCAAACAAAAAAATTTGAACATCTAATTGTTCATCACAATTCACGCAGAGGAAGGCAATTATATAAATTAGTTTATTTTTTTCTTTTTTCTTTTCTTACTTTGAATGATATTCAATTTATGTGTTACACGTTTACCCTAGTGATCATTTTGCTCAACTGTCTGTTATTTTCGAGATTTGAGCCGAATACGGTTTGAAATTATTGAGTCGGACTAACTGAAGAGGAATCCATGGTCAAATTCAAATTTGTCGAATGTGCTTTAACTTTTCAATTTTTTTTAAAGTTTTTTTTCGATTTTTTAGGTTAGGTTTGAAGTCGAACTATCTAGGATAATTAAAATCTCGGGATATTTTCTCAAAATCTCAAAAAAAACACTGTTGCACTTAGATTGAAAACGAGTGAATTTTCGGAAAAATTATTATCGTATAACAATGAATTATGAACCGATTTTGAAGTCTATATTTCATAACAGTGTCTAAAATTTCAAATTGATCCGATTTTATTTTTCGGTGATATTGGGAAAAATTATGCCAAATTTCTTGTTTTCGCACCGGCATTGTATTTGTATTTGTATTTTCTCCGACTATCCTAGGCTTCAACGAAACCCCTCAGAAGCTTGAAGCTTGTGCGAGTTAGGATACCGGGTGTGTTCTGTGTAGGCTTTGTTACTAATTCCTTGCGCCACGTTAGGAACAGCACTGTTAATTGTTTACCCAACAGCGAATGGTTGGACGGTCCCCTAAAAACCGGAAAAGTTATTTCCCGGCCAAGAGCTTGAACCCCAGAACTTACGATCATGGGGCTTGCGCTCTAACCACTGAGCTACCGCCAGCATCATTGTTAGTTTTGGGATAATTAAAATCTACTGATCCAATCATGATGAAGCTTAGTAACTAGTTGGTGAATGCTGATTTTACAAATTTTTGCGAAATTTTGTTATTATCGCATCACTTGAAAAAAAATCCCAAATTTTTTTTTAACATTTCATATTCTGCTAGATTCCTAGCTTATTGTCCTCACGAAACTCTGCTTCAAGCTGTCATTTTTCAATTATCTTCTGGATTTCAATTCTTGAAAATATTGGGGAAATGATATTTTGAATGGTTATATATCTGCGGAATCAAAGGGTGGATTTCACCCACTCGCAAATTCAGCCTTCGTATTTAAGGTCCAAACCTAATCTCCAAATATAGATTTTCTAAGTTTCATTTGGACGTTATTGTGTTTACAATGCCATGTCCGAAAATAATGCTGGTTCACTAAAATCTTTTAAGGGTCTACTTCCTATTGAATTTCTTAATGAATTGAGCTCAACCATTGAGTTTTCAATATACCTAGAGGAGAAAACGTAGTTCAAAGATTTGAAGCCAATTTTTGGCGAAATTCGTTATCCTGTTCATAGACGCTGCAGTTATTCTATGTGTGTTTTCGGTCCTGAATTCGAGAATGACAGATATTATCCCGAAATCATAAGGCTTTTGTTTCATGGAACAAGCGCACAAAAATTAAGATTCCGAATGAAATCAAACATTTACAATTACCTGCTACGGATCCGTTGGTCACGAATTATATGGATCAATAACTTTCTTTGGGGTGAAAGTGAGCAATTTGTGAAAAACAGAAATTCCATTCAATTATTTAACTGAATAATTACCGAGGAAGTTACCTATTATAACTTGTTTCCCAGCAATTTCAACCCACTGTCTTATTATTCGGAGTAAATTCTTATATTTTCGGTATATAATCGTGCAGTATTATGACATTTCAAAATTATCTAGAATATCTCTGTCGAAGATCGGAAAAAAGTGAAAACCAGAAATTCTGATGCTGAAAATTCATGTTCTTGTTCTTCGTTAAAAATAGATGCCTGGGTACAAGGCGCATCTGAAACGAAGCGAATAATCAAACCAAGTACCGTTTCAGATAATCTGTAGGAAACCAAATCTCTATCAAGGAACAATGATTATAACAAGAAAAATCTATCTGGGAACGTTTCTGTCCTTTATTGGTTCCTCTTCAGACTAAAATGAACCAAAAATATAATAAAATGAAATTACAAAAACAATATCGGGCCAGAAAGAACAAAAGTAAAAAGAAAAAAAAACTCTCCATACGAGGAACACGAATGACACAACACACAAATTTAAAAGATTCATAAAATTATAATCTAGGCAAAATAGTGAATCGGGCTTTTTTTCAAGTGTCGACTGAATTCAATAAAAAATTCTAAACATGCACTGACGTAAAGTCAAGCTTACGCGCTCTTGTTCGAATTCGCTGAGAAAGCGATATTTACTTTTTATCCCAAAATTTCCGAAAAAAGATGTCATGTCTAGCTGCAATTTGTTACAATATTGTTGTACATTGAGTCTAAGGGCCATATTTATAGTTGCTCCTTGAGGCTTTCTTACTGAAGGCCGCCTCAAGGAGCAACTATAAATACGGCCCTTAGGTATGTGCCAAATTCCATAGAAATCTGACTGATGGTTTCAAGGAAAAATATTTTTTTCAGAAAATGTTCTCGAATATAAACAATAGTTTTAGAAAAAAAAAATGTTTTCGAAAAAATTTAGAAAATAGAGTGGCTATACGATTTAAACGAAATTCTGCTGAAACTTGCACATTGTTTCGCTTCAACTAACTGCCAAGTTTCAATCCAGTCGCTCCTGATAGTTAATGAAACAGGAGGAAAATATCCTCAAAACTCCAAATTTTCAACTCCGAAACTATTTTGCCGATTTGGCCCATTAACGAACTTCCCGGTGGCATTCCGATGCGCGAACCACTATACAAGTTTCAAATCGCCAGCCGGCTCCGCTCGACAGTTATCATGTCGTCGGCCGGTCGGATGGCCGGTCGGACAGAATCGATTTTGACACTGGATTCGTCATCAGTGAGTCCAACCTAGTCGTCCGAGACCATTTTCAGCTCAATCATCGAAAATTACAGACATTTGGACAAAACGATAGCACGCTGTTTCCCTAGAACATGCGCGCAAAAAGTTGAGTTTGAATTCTGAAACAAATTTTTCACGGAAAATCCTTAAAAATCGAGTAATTTGGAGTAATGATATCCAATTTTGCAATCGAGAATAAAAATTCCAACTTTGTAGGTTTTCCATCATTTTGAAATCTTTTTTCCAGAAACAATTGAATTGACCACCAAAAATACTAAGATGTGACAGAAAAATGTCATTTCAAAGGTCACACATAACGCACCACAGTTATTAGAATATCTGCTTTAAGTTGTACCTCGCTTATACTTCGAAAACGCGGAATATGTCAAAAAGCGAAAAGGAGTTTCCCAATGTCATCTACACGGACATTTCGGTGCTACTTTACAATTTTTATTTTCCACTTTCCATTCAATTGATTCGACCACGGGAAATGTGAGAAAACGAACAAGGAAGTACACAATTCTACACTTTCCGTATGGTTTATGTAAATCAACAGCTGTAACTCACGGATTCAAGGGGTTTGTAACATTGACACGTGATTGAGGAGATCATCAATTACCATTTACGCACGTAGGAATCGACAAGAGAGAAATCATCAACACCGTCATGGAACAGTGATTACTTTAATATGCTTTGTTGATTCGATGCTGATTTTATTGTAATTTTATGGATAATCGACTTAAGTTGTTAAGTAAGAGCAGGCATTTTTTACTTTCCATTTAAATCTTCGCGACTTTGGCTTTCTATGCTCAATGAGGGAATAAAATTTCTAAGTGCTAGAAGTATCTTCAATTCAACTATGAAGCTTTAGTAGCAATTACCAGGTCATAAAGTTTTTATGCGGAACTAATCCCATTTTATAACCAATATAAACTCTTTGATGGGGAGTGAGTTAGACCCATTTTGCTTTGTGCGAGATTCGCATACATTCACGAATTAAGATGATTCCAAGCAGCAAATCTGCTCAAATGCAGTGAAATCTCTTCTAATCGAACACTCAGGGTTCCGCTTATTTCGTCCACTTATAAGAGCTATATATACGCCTAAATGAGGTGACGAAATGTTGAATAAACCATACATATTCAGAGTGATTGAATGAAACATGTTAAACGCGCTTGTTCTATGGAACAGAAGCGTTATCAAAACAGTTTGTAACTACTCTCTAATCCACTTAAACTTTCTGCGTCTAACGCACGTTTCGGACACCACGTTTCCTTCGTCAAGAGACATATCGTAACGATATGTCTCTCACACATACACTTTCTGCGTCTGATGCACGTTTCGGAAACTACGTTTCCTTCGTCAAGGGATGGAGGAAACGTGGTTTCTGGAACGTGCGTTAGATGCAAAAAGTGTAAGTGGATTAGAGAGTAGTTACACACTGTTTGTATTCTATCCACAGTGAATCCAAATATTTTATCAGAATCATTATAATTTTGTCCAAATGTTTGTAGTTCTCAAATTTTAGCCGACAATGGTCTCAAACGACTAGGTTGGACTCACTGATGACGAATCCGGTGTCACAATCGATTCCGTCCGGCCGTCCGTATGCACGATTACGAGCGTATAGAGGCTTTTATCTACCTGCCAAAATGCGACAGTTAATTTCGTTAATGGGCAAAATCGGCCGGGAGGTTTTGGAGTTAGAGCCCTTTGAAATTTTGAGGTTATTTACGTGATAACTCGGGAACCACTGAAACGATTCGATTGGAACTTGGCAGTTAGTTGAAGTTAGACAACGCGCAACTTTTAGCGAAATTTTGTTGGGGTTGTACTGTCAGTTTATTTTGAAAAAAATTTTTTCAAAGTTTTTTTCGAAAAATTTTTTTTTCTTCAAAACTGTTTATTATTTTGGAAAAAAGGGTTGCCCAGATCTCGAGCTTCATATGTCGCATTAGTGTATAGAATTTCAGTTCGACCTGATTATACATTTTGGAGATATTTGGAATAAATATATAAATTATTCCACGATATCAATGTTTTTCTTCGGAACAACTCAAATACTACTGATTAAATCATGATTAAACTAGGCAGCTAGTTTGAAAATGCTGATTGAAAACTTTGTGCAAAATATCATGGTGATCGTGTGTGTCATTAGAACAATTTGAAAAAAACATTTTTTTTCAAATTTTCAATATTCTGTATTCATCTGATTATATTGTCCTCATGAAATTCTATATGAACCTTCGAACTGCCATTTTTTGATGAAGTATCAGATTTCAATTCGATCTAATCTGTATATTTGGAAATATTGGGAAAATAACATTTTTAATGGGTATATCTGCGAAATCATTGGTCACATTTTACCTATTCACGAATTCGCCTAACGGCCGACCGTTAACACCATAACTTCCGGAAGAAACTCAATATTTGTAGAGTAGGTTTGGGGCTTAATTACGAAGGTCGAATTCGTAAATGGGTGAAATCCGCCCAATGATTCCGTAGACATACCAACAATTGCCGACCTTGAATGAAAATTTTTGTGTGAATTGAATCTATTTACTACTCATTTTAAAATGATGCTGGCGGAGACAAGAAACATAAGTCATACTAAACAGAGCTAATGATTGCATTCTTCATTACTGAAAACAAAATTTTATAGAACTTGGTCCGCTCTATTCAAAGTAAATGATTCTCCTCATATTTTTCTACATTTCAAGTTTTATTCAAATTTGAGTTTCGAAATTGAATGATTGAATCCCAATGAATACAAAAGTTGAGAATGTTTTACTTGTTTGCGACAGAGGATAATTGTTTGGGTAAGAATACTAGGAACAGGTTTCCTTTTGAGGATTTTTTTAAGCTCCACGACGTTATTATTTTATGAAAACATCTCAATTTATAATCAGTCAGTTTTTATGGTTTCTATGTCCAATAACAACACTCACTTTACGATTCTATGCCGAGTCCTTCTATAGCCCATAATACCATGGTCTGTAAATTTATTACTTGTATTATATATCTATGAGTGTTTTAGTGGGTCATTAACCAGAGAAAGATTAAGAGAACCATTAGTATCACCCTACAAAGTCTGTGTTCCAGTTTTTTAGGATTCTTAGAAAGTAGGATTGAAAACACTGCACTGGATTTCAGCTTGACAACAATTCGGATATAAATGGATTTAATCGGATGAAGTTATTTTGAGATTATCAAATCATCATTATATGTAATATGAGGAATTATTGCTATACCTAGCTATTATCAGGAATAAAATCATAGTTTGAAAACAAAAGGAAACACGGGAACATAACAGTATGAAATAATGTTCTGTGATGACCATACCAAAAAGCGCGTTCAGCTCTTGGGTTACTTTTTTCTGAGAACTTATGCCATTTATTTTCATCAGTCAGTGGGCTGTGTAAGTTTGCCACATTCCACTGTGTAAGGGTTCAAATATAATGTAAGAATTGTTTTCTAGTTAGATAACTATGGGGCGTTATCTGTTCTACAGAAAGGCCGAAGTATTCACGTAAACCGAACCGTAATTGACACAAATATCTAGGAATTGCGAACGAATAACCTCATAAAGTGAATTGAGTATACTGAGCAATTCGGCAAAGTTATCGAATCAAGATTCATACTTTTATTCCGATAGAATCTTTTTTCTTGGTCTTTTCACAAGATTGATGAACTACAATGAAATTGTGTGACGATTTTACCGAAACCTTCGCCATTTTGCAGCACGAGTGAATATTCTGGTTTGTTTCTTGAGAGCAAATAATACCCCGAATAAAACGGGGTGACTTTTAGAGGCCAGAGTTGGTTTTATTATTATTATTATACATCAGAAAAGAGTTTTCTCAACTCATAAACAAATTTTAAAGAAATACTACAGAGTGTGAAACTAATGTTGATAAAGAATTCAAAACAAAATAAACTAGTAAAAAATCACCAAAACACAAACCCGGCCATCAACACACACCGGTTCGCCACCAAGAGTCCAAATTGTTCTTGAAGGAGTTGACACTAGAGGCGCCCACAATCGTGTCCGGAAGACTGTTCCAATTATGGAATATCCTATTGGTGATGAAAGATTGGCGTGGGATACATTTGAATCTTTCCCGTGTCAACTTGAATCTGTGCCCTCTAAGTTGGCTGGTAGTAGCAAGGTCAAACATATCACCCATATCGATCCCGAATCTCTGAGTCAAAGCTCGAAAGGCAACGATCAAGTCACCCCGATCCCTTCTAGTCTGAACAGGGGGAAGATTAAAAAGAGCCAAGCGCTGTTCGTATGTTTGTCGCACTCTTCCATATGGTATCCTAGTGGCGCGTCTCTGTATGGACTCCAATAAATCTCGCTGCCATACCAGATTCGGACACCAGACAGGGCTCGCATATTCCAAAATGGTTCTTACATGGGTCTTGTAAAGTTCAGAACATACACAGGGGTCACAAAAACGAAATGTGTGTTCAAGTAACCCAAGCATTCAACTGGCCCTAGAAGAAACATACAAAATATGCTCCGACCATGAGAGGTCCTGTGTAACAACAACACCTAAATCCAGTTGACTCCTTGTAGTGGTGAGGGGGATGCCATCAATATGGTAAGTTGTTCTTGGATTATTTTTTCCCAAGTGAAGAACCCTACACTTCGATAAATTGAGCTCAAACCCTCCTGGAGCAGAAAAGCGTTGGAATGGGCATAGTTGTAGAGCTTAGCATCGTCAGCGAATAAGGATACCTCAGAATTGAGGAGCGCAGGGAGATCGGATATGTAGGCCAGAAACAGCAGCGGACCCAGAACGTATCCCTGGGGAACTCTGCTAGTGACACTATTAGTTCGAGACCTTTTCTCACCAGTGCCAAGGAAGAATTTTCTATTTTTTTCAAAAAATGTTGAGTGCAAAGGTTGAAAAAAAGGAAGAATGCCCAGTGTTGCCAATTTTTTATATTCAAGAATTTTCGAGAGGATAAAACTTATATGGAGTGAAAAATGGAAAAATAAATAACATTACGCATTCTCACAAAAGAATCAAGTACATCAAAAAAAAAAAAAAAGATCAGTGAAGTCTGCAGAACGACACCCTGTTTTCTCCTATTAACGTCGAAATTCTAATATTTCTCGCGGCTATTGGCAACGTCGAAGCTTGCATACCGTGGGCAGGTGCCTGACCTTGAGATATCAATGAGATTTTTTGGAACTCGAATACGGCTGTGTAACCGGACCCCACGAAGCCGTAATTTATAGCGGCGGTAGTATTTGCTCTTAAGGTGGGTATTTATTTGAGCGAATGTGAGTCAGTTTAAAATGCTCGACGTAACAAATGACCAAATTCTTGCCGCACAGCTATACGTTCGCGCACATTTGCTCAAATGAAATCCACCTTTTTAATACGGATATTTTATTCCTACATAGTCGGAAGATGTCTTGCTTACAATGCAATAGAAATATCACCACTAGCTCAAAAATTAAGAAACAAAAGAGTTTTAAAATCCAAATGGGCAGAGTAATCTGGAAAACTTACCACAACATTCTTTGCCAAAATCCAGTCTGACTAATTGTACCATGTAAGGTTCCAAAAGATTAACATACCACCAGGGTGTTTTTTCAGGTTTCGTCAATGTACAAGTATCAGCGCTGAAGAAACCACTGGTGCTACCATCGATAGCCTTCTGTGGGATTCCCCCTCCTTCAGTGCTTGTCTGCATCGGTGCTTTGCCAGCAGCAACATTCAAAACTGAAATAAAGAAGTATTTTTATTTAGAGAATTTCACCAAATCAAAAATGCAGAACACTAAATAAGTATCACATTTCAAAAGGTCTGCAACGCCTATGATTTTTGATTCACTTCGCATAGTTTCAAATTCATTTTCGAGGTTTTATAGTGTATTTCAGTCGCTTGTTGGCACCTCATCAACATACAGTGTGATTTTTAAGTAACTACGTTGTATCGATCAGAAGATAGTAACAATTATGAAGGTAATTCCTACCTATTTCGTGTTGAGTAGATTTATGATAAATATTCAATGAATTAGTCTATATAAAGTTGAAATATTCAGATACTCGAAAAAAATGTTATTCATATCAGAATGAAACAAATTTATTCTGAGAAGATTTATATCAGTTTATTCATGGATTTATTGAATCGACCGAATTGAAGCTTTGTAAGTAGTAAGTTGTTAAACGAGTGCAGACCTTCAAATCTACACATATCGGCCTTTTGGTTCATTACAATATGGCGTAGGAGCTGGGCCGATTTCTTACCGGATCGATTATGGGAATTTCTCAAAAATATTCTAGTTCAGAAATGGACATGCTGTAGCTTATTAGTTTTTTTCGATCTATCTACGTTTTCAAAGAGAATTCGAAATTATCTTGGGTCCGTTAGACTTCGAGAAAGCTTTGAGCCTTTCACTTATTCCATTCTTAAAGTACAGAATAAGTACAAGAGCATTTCTCTATTTTGAGCTCAACATGATCAGGTTGGACTCTCTGCTGAAGAATTCGTAGATAACCATAAAAAAAACATAAAAATAAAAACGGCAATAAAAATAATCAAAGCTGTCGAGTTACAAAGAATTCCGACAAACAACAAACACAATACATAAGTCAATGTTTAAAAATAATTATTGGTAAATATCACAGTCAACCAGTTATCTTGAATGTTTTGACTAGTTGACTGTGATGTTCACCAATAATTGTTTTTAAACATTGTCTTTTGTATTGTGTTTGTTGTTTGTCGGAATTCTTTGCAACTGTACAGTTTTGATTATGTTTATTGCTGTTTTACCACCTTCAATATAGAGCAACTCTGAATGAGCCTCCAGAAAGTCAAAAAATATAGACGGAACGTCGGCGAAAATTTAGTTTTTCTAATCACATCAGTCCTCATTCCCGAAGCCAACTATATTCATTTATAATTATCTCTGTCTGTTGGTCCGCAAACACAATAATTTCACTCCGAAAATAATCAGAAAATCCGATCGAATCAAAACTTCTACATGATCGTTCTAATAGGTTAAATTAGAACGATCATGTAGAAGTTTTGATCTGTAAGCCAAGCAGCGTTAGGCGAGGCCAATACCTAGATGGGTAAACGCTTTGTACCTGAATTTGGGCAAAATCGTAGCTACTGTTATCAGTTAAGTGTCAACCTCTCACGAATTCCTATTTCGTATTATATCCATATTCTTGCACCATTTGAGAATGCTCATCTTGAAATTGGCATGGAAAATCTCTTCCATAAATTTATTTTAAGAAACGAAATGTATGTTGTCTATAAGACAGTGAAATCCCGAACAGAGATATTACAATATAGTTGACTCAGTTATGAGTAATAAATACGGAAATTCAAATCAACTTTATCACCAAGGATTGGCACCTACATGTGACCTACTTGCACAGAAGAAGTTCTCGAAACACGAAGAAAATCTGTATTTGTGATGGAAATTTCGTCAACAAGGAACATGATGATAACGGATAATTTCTCATTTGAACTTTCATTATTCGCCGTAAAACAGCTGTTGCGATTTGAACAAATATGACCACATTGTCATATATGTTGAATAAATAATACGTTCGACATGAATGTTACGATAAGGTGAGCAATCCAAGGAGTGCTTATTATGAACAACTTTCACTGAATGAAATAATTTTACAATTTATGTTTAGAAAGAAGCATATGTGTGACATATTTTCGTGAAGAATGAACAATTAGGTATATCCAATATAACCTATAAACATCGCCATTCGGTGAAAATTTGATCCAATTATTTCTACAGCGCATTGATAAAATGACAAAATGAGCATCAGAGAATTGAGAGATTTGAAACAGTTTAATGAGTAGGTAATACTTCTGTATAAAATTGAAAGGTACGATCCAAAATCAAATATTATGATTGTTCGACTCATCGGCACCATAATTATCAGCCCTAGCGAAGTCAAACATTCAGCAGCATTCTTTCAAAAGCACTGACCTGAAGTCAGGAGCATTTACATCCATGATGAATTTCGTTGCCGAAACAGTCATCTTTATATACTCCATTCAATTGCATAAACTATCCTGGTTGGCCATGATTTAGGTCTATCAAGTTTTTCTATTTAAAACTGTCGCAGATTGGCAGTCGTGAAATATCAGCAATGCTACAATAATACTCAGAGACGTTGCCAAATGCCAATGCCAATCTCTACTCTCAATCTCAACATAAGCATCACGCTTGGAAACTAAAAATGTGAAGGTAGTTTTGAAGAAGCAGAGACAAAGTATCAGGAAGTGTTATGTAGAATAGATCTGCTTTTTCTGATATAAGCCCTGATAATTTGAAATCAATTATTTACCACAATCTATCCAACATTTTCCATGTATGTGAGTGAAAACCCAGTGTATCGTTTACATAGATTCCTAAGAACTTTGTAAATTGAGTTAGTTCTTTTGAGGTGACTCAGGTTTTGTAGTACTACTACATTTTCATACTGGATTATTTCAAGTAGTGCAACAAGGTATGTAAATGTCTTCTGTAGACTTATTTCTTGAGAATTTCGAAAAGTAGGGAAATTTATAAGTTTGTCTGTTCGTTTTGAAATTTTACTACAGGGTTATTTGGGTACTTTCATTTTTTTCGAATGAACTATCACAAAGTAACGCACTACTCTATCCATTAACTGAATCTTTCAACCATGTTCATATACGTGAAATATTTCCAGTGTTAACAGAGAAAAAAGTCTTCAACATTCGCCAGGTCTTTGGAATTGTTGAATTCACATAATATTTTCTCAAATTCATTATTTTCCCAAAGTGAATTCACTTTTTGAAAAATACGTAATTTCTAACACCTCTATGTAGAGAGGACAAAGTTGTGTAGTTATCTGACAGGAAAATGACTATAACATAACATTTTCAAAATATATAATATAGGGTTATTCAAGTACTTTCTTTTTTTTTCGAATGAACTATCACAAAGCAACGGACTACTCTATCCATTATTTTCCAATAAAATTTCAACGCTCGATTATGATTTCCGAACAAGAAAATTGCATTACTGAATTTTCCAACCATGTTTATAAACGTGAAATATTTCCAGTGTTAACAGAGAAAAACGTTTCTTCAACATACGCCAGGGTTTTGAAATTATTGAATCCACATAATATTTTCTCAAATTTATTATTTTCCCAAAGTAAATTCACATTTTGAAAAGTACGTAATAACTACGACATCTATGTAGAGAAGACAACGTTGTGTAGTAATCTGACAGGTACATGACTATATAAACTAACATTTTGAAATATACACGGTGAAATGTGTCAGAATGTCATGGCCAACCGGGAAAGTATATAAAGGTGAATGGAGTATAGAAGTGTGGACCCTGTCCTAGGCAGCTTCACATCGTTATTATTAAATTTCGTGATATTCTACCCCCATATGGTCCCGAAAAAATTCTGCATGAACCTGCAAGCCGTCATTTTTACGCGCTTATATTCTGGGGAACATTGCCTTATCGTTTAGTCACAATGTCTGTAATTTACGAATTTTAAGGCAAGAGTGTTCTCAAAAGATTAGAAGAAGAATCCGTGATCAAGTCCAATTCTATCTGTCCGTATGTACTCTAACTTTCGAAGGGAAGGACCTAGCGACTTGAAATTGTCAGATCAGGTTTGAAGTCGAAATATCACGGTTGATTTCGTTAATGGGTGAAAACAGTTGAATAGTTTTCGGAGCTCCTCGATATCAACATGGAATAAATATCATTGCGGGCTGGGGAGATATGTAATACAGGGTCTTTCACGAGGAACCTCACCCATATTTATACGGGAAACTACTGAACGTATTTTCATGAAATTCAGCACTTATAAGTATTTCACGATGCTGATGAAATCTAAAATATTTTCAAGGCATGAGCACCTCCGGTTTTTCCGGAAATGACGTCAACTTCCGTTTTTCAAATTAGAACACCATTTTTTTATTGCAGAAATAGATTCCTTAGAAAATTTCAATTTATTTTGATGTAACATTTTTCAGTTTTGGTTGGAAAATTCTCTCTGAGCGGGAAAATTCGAAAAAAAAATCGAAAATAGAGCTTCGAGGTAACTTCGTAACTTCCAGGTTTTTGGATGGAAAATTTTCATTTTTGGGATTTTTCAAGATGTAAGATTGATGTATCCACTTTAAAAATCGAAATCGCGATTCATGATACAGGGGGTGAAAAAATCGCTTTCAAAGTTAGGGATGACAAAATCGTGAAAAATCAATTTTTTCAAATTAAAACCCCATTTTTTTATGGCAGATATTGAATCTACGTTAAAAAATAATGTGAGTGTATGCATCACACCCTTGCCCTAAAGTGGATGTTTTCTGAGTTATTCACAAAAAACTGTTTTTCGTCTTGAATTTTCAGCTATTTCTTTTCCCTCCACGCCAAAAAGATGACATTTTCAGGAACTGTTACTTAAACCATGTTTTAGATTTTACTACCCCAATATGCAAGAGAAAAAAGTTACAGGTTGTTCCTAAATAGATGGCGAATTTGGATTCGAATTTGTATCGGAAACCTCTTTATTTCAACTAATCGGCCATCGGTTTTCTCTCCAGTGATAAATAAATAATTCCTTATGAACCATATGCAAAAACTTACCATGTTTTACATTATTTTTTTTTAATGATAGATATCATTAATTACATCTGCCAAATTCCTCTTTATTCAGTAGCATTTTGTGTTTACTATTAATTTGGTGATAATTCGTATTAAGTTATAAAATCGATCACTATGCCTAATTTTACCAATGAAGATTATTTAAATCTTATTCTACTTCATGGAGAATGTAATAAAGTTGTAGATAGAACGATTCGGCTGTTCATTGAGAGGTTTCCTGACCGACCCAGACCAACGAGAGATACCATTAACAGAACCATGACAAACTTGAGAAATGTCGGATCTTTCGAAAAATCTACAGCATGGTTCAAATAACAGTTCCTGAAAATTTCATCTTTTTGGCGTGAAGGGAAAAGAAATAGCTGAAAATTCAAGACGAAAAACAGTTTTTTGTGAATAACTCAGAAAATATCCACTTTAGGGCAAGGGTGTGATGCATACACTCACATTATTTTTTAACGTAGATTCAATATCTGCCATAAAAAAATGGGGTTCCAATTTGAAAAAATTGATTTTTCACGATTTTGTCATCCCTAACTTTGAAAGCGATTTTTTCACCCCCTGTATCATGAATCGCGATTTCGATTTCTAAAGTGGATACATCAATCTTACATCTTGAAAAATCTCAAAAATGAAAATTTTCCATCCAAAAACCTCGAAGTTAATTCTTGTTTCAGCGGAGCTTTATTTTCGATTTTTTTTTCGAATTTTCCCGCTCAGAGAGAATCTTCCAACCAAAACTGAAAAATGTTACATCAAAATAAATTGAAATTTTCTAAGGAATCTATTTCTGCAATAAAAAAATGGTGTTCTAATTTGAAAAACGGAAGTTGACGTCATTTCCGGAAAAACCGGAGGTGCTCATGCCTTGAAAATATTTTAGATTTCATCAGCATCGTGAAATACTTATGAGTGCTGAATTTCATGAAAATACGTTCAGTAGTTTCCCGTATAAATATGGGTGAGGTTCCTCGTGAAAGACCCTGTATAGATTGTTGATAGGAATATTCAGGTGTTACAAGCGACAAGAATGAAGAATGTTACCATGATTTATACTCTGTAGAAATCAGTTTCAGTAATTGAATTGAACAAAACATGCAATAGATTATATCAAGATAGTATTTGTTACTGTATCTTGATTGAATTAGTCCAAACGGGAATCATCTAACATTTTTTGGGAAATATCAAATGTGTTGTTTACATCATTTAAATATAGCGCTCCCACCAATGACGTCACAATATGGAGGACAAACCTGATGACATTTCGCATCCTCACCGGTTACGAACCCTGATATCGAGAAAGGAAACAAGAATTTAAAGATGACGGATGCGTCAGCCCAACCAATTGGCGAATGAAGATAAGCGCTACTCCCTCTGATGGCTATCCAGAGTAACCCGAGGTACAGGTAATATCATCGACAAGTTAAAGGAAATGTCAAGGAAATGAGAAAGTTTATGCATTTTTCTTGAAGTTTATGTGATTTTACAAGTGTTTCTCCTGGGGAAAAAGCCAACTCAAATGACCCTTCCCATAGATTTCCACAGCCCGGTGAAAAATTTCGACTTAGGGTGAAAGAAAGTTCCTTTGACAAGTAAGGCCTGAAAGTATTGAAGAATCGATAAGAACCTTGGCAACTTGTAACTCAAAATTGGTAAACCAGCAAACAAGATTCATGAGAGTCTGTTACTTGCATTTTACCTATGATGATTATTTTTTATAGAGGTAAGCACGAATTGCTCATGGAATATTAGATCATTGCCATAAAGACAACTTTTTTCCTGGCCCCTAGTCCAACGAGAGAAAGTTACTTAAGAGGAATGTTATGCCTTCCAGAAACCTGCCTGTTGAACTGATCATTAAGGAACAATGTGAATGTTTTAGTAATAGAACTGACTTATTGAAACAAGAGTCTCGACAAAGAAACATCTGGTGATAAATATTCTACGTTCAAAGTGCTTCTTCCGAGGAAATCAAAGTTGTACAAGGTTTATATATTACAGCTTTTTCAAGACCAATCATATGAGGTGTTGAAAGAATTTATTTGTTAATTCATAATGGAAAAGACTTGCGGTGCAAGTAGCATCAGTTTTATGTGAATATATATTCATTTTATTCACAATATATCGTGTAAATTTAGTCCTTCCCTATATAAATAGTAAAGTTATGAGTATTTGTCTATTATTCCAAAAATCATGTTTTACAAAACTATCTGTTTTTCAACTTTTTGAGCAGTAGATCTGAGGGGGCATTTAATCAATACTCAAGTTGGGTAGGTATTAGGTTTATTATTTTTGCAAATAACATGCAACATAATATCACATGCATCACTTCTAGCTTTTGTGCTTTCAAGATACTCCAAATGATTTAAAATTGATCTTGCCATTCAGAGTTGAAATAAGTTGATGCTTAAATGCTTCTAACGGTAATTGTAGCATTGCTTTTCTGATTTAGAATAGATGATACATAACTTTTTCATAAAAATGAAATATGTATACACAGAATCACTTCTGTTAACTGAAAAAATCTTTGAATAAATTGTAAAATCGAATTTTAATCAATCAAATATACAAGCAAACACTTGAAAACCTAGCTCCTATCCCTCTACCTAAGGTTCTTAAACTGGCCACCGTAGCGCTGCAATCTCAAATTCAGACGCCAATATTCACAACGGGAGGCGCGCGCCTCTGCAAGAGAAGAAGAATGGAGGTCACAGCATGCAAATCTCCCAGGATATTTATTAGTTTCACGCCGATGTTGAATCAATTTTATATCAGCCGAATGAATCGATGAATCTGTTCTCAACTGCTTTATCAGATTCAGGGGAACAAAGAAAGAAATCCATTGGAAAGCCCGTGTGAATCAGATCTAATTATATATGAGAACTAGTCGTGTCGCCCTACTAACAATAAATATTCTCACAATGCGAAATGGATGGAATCAATACAAGAAATTCGATTGGATACACTCTCCTCTAAAACATTTCGAGGTGTGACAAAAGTCTTGAAGATGTAACCATAACGAATTGAAAAGAAACGAAATTGTTCGGAATTATGCTATCGAAGAAATTGAAGCTTTTTTTTCCTGACGATGGTTCATTACTCCTCATTCAGCATGACAGTATTTATCTTCTGAAACGAATTTTTTTCCCAGACTTCCCAATTCGTGAAGAATTGCATTAAAATTTTAGAGAAGCACTGACGTGAATTCAGCAGTATTTTTGTGCGCATGTTCAAATTCGTTGCCTGAGCAGTAATCATTTGATCTTTTTACGTATTGACCCAGCCTAACGTACTTCCTGATTTCGACAGATTTCGCGATCTTCTGTTCACATGGTCCTCATGAAATTCTGCATGAACCTTCAAGTTATCATTTTTCAATCAAGTAGGTACTGGAATTCAATTCTGTCCAATGTATATTTTTGGAGATATAAGGGGAAATTAAATTTTCCATAGGTCGTTCACAGAATCATTTAAAAGAACATGACCACCCAGAGCTTCTGAAATTTTTATGAAATTCTGTTAGTGAATTGGAGTTCTGGTAGGAAATGTCGTGAAGGCAGCAGCTTTTGCGCGCATGTTCAATGGAGATGAACGCTTTGGCAACGAATTTGAACATACTCGTAAAAGCTGGTGCCTTCACGGCAGTACTTTTCTAGGTTTTTCTTCGATAAAGTACTGGATTTCAATTCGATCTAATCAGTATTCTTGAAAATATTGAGAAATTAAAATTTTGAATGGGTATATCTACGGAATCATTGGGCGGATTTTACCCATTCACGAATTCGACCTTCCTAATTAAGCCCCAAATCTTTTCTACGAATATCGAGTTTCTAAGTCGTTTCTTCCGGAAGGTTTAGACCTTAATTCCGAAGGCCGAATTCGTGAAAGGGTGAAATCCACCCAATGATTCCGCAGATATATATCCATTCAAAATTTTATTTTCCAATATTTCCAAAAATACAGATTAGATCGAACTGAAATCTAGTATCTAATCAGAAAATGACAGGTTCAAACAGAATATCATAAGGATAATATGGTCAGAAGATCACAGAATATTGAATATTCCAAAAAAAAATTTTTTTTTTCTCAAATTGTTCTTATAACACGATCGTCACGAAATTTCGCACAAAGTTGCCATTCAGCATTTCCAAACTAGCTGCTTAGTTTCATTTCGATTGAATTAGTATTTTTTCCGGAAAAAACAACGATATCGAGAAGAAAACCACGAAATTTTGTATATTTTTTCCCAATATCTCCAGAAATTTCGGTCGTATCAAAATGATTTGGTGCACGGCTATAAAATATGATGTTCAAGGTATGAACCAAAGTATTGTCTGTATTAAATCAACAGTTTCCGAAAAAAAAATTGGAAGAAAATTTTTTTCAGGATTTCCAGACAGTGTGTCTCAACGAAATTTCGTGAAAAGTTAGGCGTTATTATGCTTCAACTAACCGTCAAGTTTCAATCCAATCGCATGAGTAATTTCTGAAACATCAGGAAATTAATCTAAAAATTTCAAATTACCAAAACTCTGAAATCATTCAACTGATTTGTCCCATTAAAGAACTCAACCGGCGCATTCCAATGCACGACCTAATCTGACAGTTTCAAGTCTCTAGTTTGCTTCTTTCGACCGTTATCGTGTCGTCGGTGGAAATTCGAAAATTACAGATATTTGGACAAATCGATAGCACGCTTTTCCCCAAAACATGGGCGCAAAAATGAGAAGGACTGGCAATATATCGAAGAAGTATATCCTCTCCTGGAGCAGTAGAAATATCAACTAGTCTCATGAAAATTTTTGGTCATTAATGAAGAGTAAAATATCCTGCGATTCTTGAGATCACAGAATAATATTGTGTGGGTAACGTCAACTCGCATATTATCGCGTCATTAATCGAACTGTTAGAACCCGAAGAATTCCCATAGCCAACTGCGAAAGTGCACTGTAAATGACAATATATTCCAGAGTGTTCCAACAACCTGATGGTTAACTCGCCGATTGAAAAGAGTTAATATAAATAAACGGTATACAAAGCGGTATATATCTTTGCACCTTATAAGAGCTCCGAGCTCCGCATTCCGACAAATGGTCATCGACCCAATAGTGATTTCACTACACATTTCAACGAATGAAATCATTACGCCATTGGCGAATTGGTCGTCACTATCATGATGTTGAACATGGCAGTTGCCACTCCATCTGCATATTTCTTCGGATGCCGGAAGGATGACTTTCGACTGAACTTCCGTAGAATCTCTGTTCTGAATTATACCTATATTCATTCACTTTTATGAACTATCCCGGTTGACCATGATTTAGGTCTATCAAGATTTTTCACTTGAAACTGACGCAAGTTGGGGCACTCGTGAAATATCGGCAATGTCAAAATAATTGTCAGAGCCGTTGCCAAATGCCAATGCTAATTCCTACTCTCAATCGCAACATAATCATCACGCTTGGAAACTAAAATGTCGAAGGTAGTTCTGAAGAAGCAGAGACAAAGTATCAGGAAGTGAAATGTAGAATTGAAATCCGCTTTTTCTGATAGTAACATCTTCATACTGGAATATTTCAAGTTGTGCATCAAGGTATTTAAATGTCTTTTGTATACGTATTTCTAGAGAATTTCGGAAAGTAGCGAATTCCATAGGTTTCTCTGTTCGTTTAGAAGTTCTACTGCGGGGTTATTCGAGTACTTCTGTTTTTTTTCGAATGAACTATCACAAAGTAAAGGACTACTCTATTCATAATTTTTCAGTAAAATTTCAACACTCGATTCTTCATTTCCGTACAAGAAAATAGGATAACTGAATCTTCCAACCATGTTTATATACGTGAAATATTTCCAGTATTAACAGAGAAAAAAGTTTCTTCAACATTCGCCAGGTTTTTGGAATCATTGAATTCACATAATATTTTCTCAAATTCATTATTTTCCCAAAGTAAATTCACATTTTGAAAAATACGTAATTACTACGACCTCTATGTAGAGAGGATAACGTTGCGTAGTTATCTGACAGGAAAATGACTATAACCTATCATTTTCAAAATATACACGGTGAAATGTGTCAGAATGTCATGGCCAACAGGGATAGTTTATAAAGTGAATGGCATTTAAGTACCTTAACAGAGTGAGTCAGTTAGCAGATTTCACGTGGTCGTCCTTGAAAACAAAATCAGCGTTTTTTCCAAATATAATTTTCATGATTTGAACTCACTGATGAATTTGTGGTCAAATTCAATTTTGGTAAGTCCGTATTGTTTTAACCACATGTCTTCAAATTTCGAATTTTGAGTCAAAAATTGTCGGATTCCCTGAAGAAGAATCCGTGATCACATTTAATTCTAACCGTGTTCTAAGCTTGGAAAGAAAGAACTTATATACAGTGCGCGTCAAAATTATGGAACAAATTCATTTCCTCAGAAGAAAAATATTTGGCAACAAAATCCTGAAACATGTCAATTTTTGTTTCACTTTTACCAAATTTTTATGCATTTTTGAAGGATTTTTGTTTCACCCTGTGCCATCCCCATCAACCCTCTAAATTTATTGAATAGAGAAAGTGGGTGATTCAGGCTTGCAGAAATTTTCAAGAAAGATTTTTTTTTCCAGAAACTATTGTTCATATTCAGAAACAATTTTTGTCATAACTTGAGCTTCATATTTCACAGCCGTGTACCAAATTTCAATTTGATACGGCTATTAGTTCTGGAGATATTGGGAAAAAATATATAGAATTTCGTGGTTTTCTTCCCGATATCGTTGTTTTTTCGGTAAAACTAAAAAATACTGATTCAATCGTGATGAAACTTTGCAGCTAGATGCTGAAGTATAACATTGTGCAAAATTTCGTAATGATCGTGTCTTTAGAACAATTTGAAAAAAAAATCGAAATTTTTTATCAAATATTCAATAATCTTCTCCTCATATTTTCTTCATTAAATTCTGTATGAACCTTCAAACTGTCATTTTCCGATAAGGTTATGAATTTCAAACCTTCTAATCTGTATTTTTGGAAATATTGGGAAAATAAAATTTGTAATGGGTATAACTACGGAATCCTTGGGTGGAGTTTGCCCATGCATGAATTCGGCCTTCGTAATTAAGGTCCAAACCTTCTCTACAAATATCGAGTTTCTAAATTGGTTATTTCGGGAGTTATTGTGTTTACGGTCGGACGTTACAGATTTCTCTTTGATACCTTGACATTATTTCTTTCGATATTGGGCAGATTTTACGCGTTATTCAGATCATTAATAGGATCTTTCCATTCATCTCGTCATACCAAAAATATTCTCTAGGAAGCGATTCTGCTTCTGTAAACCCATAAGAACAGAATAATGCATCATCAGTTGCTGAATTTCGATAGGAAAACAAAAGAATTATCTGCAGAATTCGTTGCAATCTTCCATTGTGAATATTAATTTCCTAACTCAAAGACATAATTTTCAGTGGGCTCCGAAGGATGTGCCAATCCCAAAAATTCCTCGGAGTATCGTACATTACTCTCGAAATCACCATAATCAATGAAAGATTAGAATACTCCAACGAACATTTTAATATGTACAGTAATTCATACTAAATATTCAATCCAATACCATCCTACCATGAGTTACGAAACATTTTTACCAACCCAAAAAGCGATGAAATATGAAACCTTCGATACGAAAGAATTTTTATGATCCTTAACTGGTTTCTTCGAAGATTTGAAGGGAACTCAACATATCTAACAAGGACAAAATACCTTGTCTCTGGACGAAACATACGCCTTGTCTCTGGCAACACCGCATTCGATAAATGAAAAGATTAATAAAGTTGGTCCTCTCCATCTCTAATCTCTATTCATATCTTCATCATCTGCTTTCATTCGTTTGTTCTGAAGCCTTCTTGCGCTCACCTTCGAGGCAACATCGTTTTGTTCAAATGTCTGTAATTTTCGAATTTTGAGCCGACAATGATCTCAACCGACCAGGGTGGACGACTCACTGATTATGAATCCGAGTTCGAAATCGATTATGAAGGGCTGGTCGGCTTAGCACACGAAAAGTCTCGAAAGAAACAAGCTTGCAACTTGACACTTTCTGGGTCGGTCGCACAACAAAATGCGGCTGCGGAGTTCGTTAATGGGCCAAATCGACCGGGAGGTTTCGGAGTAATAGTCATTCGAACATTGAAGATTATTGTCTAAATATTTCAGGAAATGTATAGCAAAATTTTATCCGAATCGTATGATTGGTAAGTTTGCACAGAACTCCGGATTTAACTTCTGGAGATAGTGGTGAAAATATGTTCAATTTCGTTAGTTCTTCCTCTATATTGTTGTTATTTCGGAATAACTCCGAAACCACTGATATAATCATGAAAAATATAAGTCGCTTGTTGGATAATGCTGATCGACAGCTTTCTGCGAAATTCCGTGATGATCGTGTCATTAGAACACTATTTCAAAGAATATTTTTAAAATTTTTGTTGAAAAAAAATTTTTTTTTCGAAAACTGTCCATCATATTTAGGATAAATTTTGTACAGACCTCGCACTCTAAATTTCACAACACTGTACGAAATTTCAGTTCCATTAGATTTCAATTTTTCGAGGAATTGGGAGAAGATATGTCCGGAATAACTCAAAAAGTACTGATAACACTTGGTAACTAGTTGAAAAACGCTGATGCCCAACTGTGTGCATAATTTGGTCATTCAAATTCGTTGCAAAAGTGGTCATCTTTTCACGTATTGATCCGGCCAAACGCAGCTTAATGGATGATTTGGCGATCTTCTTTTCATATAGCTCTCATGAAATTCCTTCGAAATATCATTTCTCAATCAAGTACTATAGTTCAATTCGATCCAATTTGTATTCTTCGATACATTGGGATAATAACATTTTGAATGGGTATACTCGTATCTGCGGAATAATTGGGTGGATTTTACCCATACACGAATTTGGCCTTCATAATTCCATAAGTCCAAACCTACTTTACAAATAGAAGTTTCTAAGTAGTTTTTTTCCTGGAAATATAGTACTTGATCGAAAAATGATAGTTTGAAGGCCCATGCAAAATCACGATGTGAAGATACGTATTGCGGGGTCAATACGTGGAAAGATGACAGCTTTGGCAACGAATTTTAACATGTGTGCAAAAGTTTCTGAGTAAGTGCTTTTTAAGAATTTTTTTAAACATTACTGAACAACTGATTGTATTATAGGTGTATTTTCACTGATTCTAAAGGAATATTTCATTTATTATTCGCTTCATTGATGGATCATGAGTTCGTGTTTTGTTCCAATAAAAGTATATAGAGAATCCCCTATTTCGGAGTAATGATAAATCATCCTATTTATCTTCTTTCGTTTCTTCATATAGTTTTGCTGTGATATAGGATGTTAGGATTTGCGATTCAACTTTTTATAGGCCCTAGTTGTGGCCAGTATTTTTGTATTGATTTAAGGTCAGAAATGAAAAAACGCTGTTGTTTGACTACATACTATAGCGTTGAGAATTTTTTTCCATTATCTCAGCCAGATAAGAGAACCACTTAACCCTTTTAGTCTACGATTCTTCGATAACCGAAATGGCTGTCACGTTACATGCTACCAGATAAAAAATCTTAGGTATGCATGTTTGTTTCGAATGTTCCGTCTTTATCATGTCCGAGTGACATTCCTATTAAAATTCCTTTCATTTCTTGAAATCTTTAAATATCATTCTAAGAGGAATAATCAGCCCACCCCGAGACAGAACTTGACATGAAAAAAACAAGGAATAGAAAAAATAAATCTACATATATTCATTTCACACTGAAACTATCACACAATACATAAAGCTAAACCAGGTCACCTTACACCCTCACACCATTGTATAAAGATTGTATCTTTATACAATGCTAACACCACATTAATATTCAAAATTCCACTCTACGCTCAGAGATTTTTCCGAACTTTCAACGTA
Source organism: Myrrha octodecimguttata (assembly GCA_958510865.1). NCBI lineage: Eukaryota > Metazoa > Arthropoda > Insecta > Coleoptera > Coccinellidae > Myrrha > Myrrha octodecimguttata. The sequence continues at coordinate 62,524,258 of OY294056.1, forward strand.
TTCGCCCAATTTGAAACATTATTTTTTGTTCGATTTAAAATTCACGAAATATTCAGAAAAAATAAATATCTACCCGATTTTTCATGTAATCTTGTATTAATATTCACTCGTTTCCCCCAAAAACATGAAGAGTAGGACCAGAAATTCATGAAATAGCAAAATTGCATGGTATGTATAATAAATTTCATATATTTGAACGAACATGAATGAATAACTCGTGATAAAGTTACATTAATTGACTACAACTGATATTTCGTGAGGATCATATCAATTCACAGAAATGAAACAAAAAGTTTGATTTCAACGAAAAAATAAATAGTAAAAAAAAAGTAATGAAAAGGAAAGAAAAATATTAAAGAGACGTAAATAATGCTTGACAAACGAACCACTTATGTTATATCATTAATATTATCTGGATACACAATTTTTCAAACCAAATGAACCAGAGGGAATAATCTAATCTTCTACTCACGGACTTATTTTTACATGCTCGAGAGTAATTCGACACTCCCTTGTATACCATTAAATAAAGAAGCATCCTATGAAATCATCATCATCTCCTTCATTCCAACAATATTATTTTATCACTACAATAAGAAGCTTTCTGTCTTTTCTCACGAAATCTCGAAGGCCTTCCAGTTCAATAAAACAGTCGTATTTCAAGCCTAAAGGTCATGCTAATAAATTTGTGACATCACCCAACATAAGATATTCAAATCTTCTCGATAACATTCTTTGATTCGACTGAATAGTCTGAGCAAGATGCATGGAATATATCAAGTATCGGCACTTTCCTACTATTAACCAAAAAAAAATTAGTTCCAAATTGCAATACTAGATTGGTCAAATATTGTTCTATTCATCTCTGTAAACGATGATGGCGCTAAGGTCGCTTTGTCAATTTCATATACAATTGATCCACTGAATAATGAAATCTAGAAAAGCACTGACGTGAAGTAAGCAGCTTTTACGCGCTTGTTCACATAGCGAAATGGTGACTTGAAATTTCAATGAAATATAAAAATTTTCAAAAAAAAAAATTTTTTCTCGAATTTTTCCATGGATAATTTTTTTATTGACACTGTTCATATTCCAACCAAGTTTCATTTCGATCAGATAAATATTTTTAGAGTTATTAAAAAATCAAAATTTCAAATGGTTGTAGCACAAAAACTATTCGGCAGATTTGGCACATTAACGAACTCAACCGAGATATTCAGGATCTTAACCTAACCTGAAAATTTCAAGACTCTAGGTCCTTCCTTTTGAAAGTTACAGCGCACAAGGCTGGACGGACAGAATCAATTTTGACCACGGATTCTTCATCAGTGAGTCCAACTTAGTCGTTTGAGACCAATTTCGACTCAGAAATCGAAAATTACAGACATCGTGACGAAATGAATTGAGCTATAATCTATTATATCTGATGAAATTATTGCCAAAATATGAATGAGACATTTGAAATGATGGATTCTTACTAATATATAAGGAGTTTAACAAAATTGGAACATCCACTCATGATAATAATAATATGAAATATGTATAAGGTAATAAAGAGCAATATGAGATTCATTTTTAGAAGACTTTCATGGATACAAGAAGTCAATTCGAAGCATAAACAACGGTAAAAACGGAACGGGGAATTGATATAATACTCATGGATTTAATTGGATGGTTTGGATCTTCTTTCAATAAAATATGGTTAATGATTTTTGTATGTACCTATTAATATTCAATTCAAAAGTTATGAGTTTGTTACATACTTGTGAAAATATTTCGTCGAAATGTTCATGTTTATTTTCATTGAAACATGAATTATTCACTTTGCTGTTCATGTTCATACGAATTCATCAGAAGAATTTTAAACCCGACAAATTAATCGTAGCATCTATCGTTCCAAAAGTTTCCTATCGGTTTTTTTGAATACGCAACTCTGGAGGACTTCATCTCCATGAACTGAATATTGAAATAATAAATACTTTTTGTAATGAATAGGTATTCGAAAAGTTCAACTTTCAGACTTGTGTGTTCAGAGACGAAGGAAAGCTTTATATATATTTTCGTCTTTCTGACTTAATGAAATGAATGGTCTCATCACTTAAATATGTCAAATTGAATTCATTTTTGGAAATTCTTGAAAATAATGAATGGTCCAACTCGAAAAATCACAAAAAAAACCTGATTTGATTAATTTTGATATAACATGTCAGTAACTCCCGAATATTTAATATTCCAGATATAACATGGCAGATTTCTCGAAGCTAACATCCATGTTGTGAAAAACATGGTGTACTCATCTGAAAAATGAGTGACGTCAGCTAGCAGAAAACAAAAAGAGTTATATATTCTATTTTTGAATTAACATGCAAATTCAAAGCACAGAATATATAACTCCTTGTATTTTCTGCTGGCTGACGTCACTCATTTTTCAGATGAGCACACCATGTTTTTTACATAATGCTAGCATCTATCGGCGAAAACTGAAGTAGGACAATAAAGCCGTATTTTGACAACATTTGGAGCTCATTTCGGACCCAAAATATGTCAAAGAGTGTATTCTATGTATCTATGATGTGAGGTACATCTGCAAACTACATATATACTGCAACATTTTGAAAAGAATTCATTGATGTTAATAGAACCGTTTTGAAAACGTTGAGTTCTTTTAGGGATCAAAAGCTCTTTCATTTTGCCGAAATGATTGTTATTTTCGAATTTGCAACAGAAAATCGTTTCACTGATGAAGAATTCGGACGTCTGAACTTAAATACTTAAACTTTTGAAAGAATGGACCAAAAGATTCGATATTTGTCTATATAGGCGGTTTGGATCTTAATTTCGAAAGTTGAATTCGCGAATGAGTAGAATCCACCTAATGATTCCATAGGTGATATACACATACACAATTTCATTTTTCCAATATTTCCAAAAATACAGATTAGATCCAATTCAAATCTAGTACTTGATGGAAAAATAATAGCTTGTAGGTTCATTGATTTGTGACTCAAATACCAAGGCCGCGATCGTGAATGGGTGAAATCCGCCAAATAAAAATATAATATAAATAAAATATACAATTTTAGTCGTAGTAGGAGAGTCGACACCTGGTATTCTAGCATCTGATTATACTTCCATGATTGAAGTAAAACATGGTGTGCTCATCTGCTCATCTGTGATTGTACGTACACATGATGACGTATTCAATGAACAATATGAAAATTCAAAGCACAGAATATATATTTCTTTGAATCTTAAACTTGCTGACCTCACTTTCTTGGCACATGAGTACACCATGTTTTTACATCATGTATACTTCGGTATTTTTCCTGATGAGATTCAGAGTTACGTTCCAATAAATTGAAATATTTGTGGGAAGTGAATTTCTAGTACCAAACGGAGGAAAATACCTCTCCTGAATTAACCCTCAACAGTTCCAGGAAAAAGTCGTCCGTATCAAACATATGACGCATCCATTTACGAATATACAATATACAGTACACGTCAAAATTATGGATCAAATTCATTTTCTCAGAAGAAAATTATTTTGCAGCATAATCATGAAACAGGTCAATTTTTGTTTCACTTTTACCGAATTTTTATGCATTTTTGAAGAATTTTTTTGCACCCTGTGCCATCCCCACCAACCCTATAAATTTTTTGAAAAGGGAAAGTGGGTCATGTGGTACTTTTTAGGCAAGGTCTTTGTATCTTCTTTACAGGCGTGCAGAAATTTTCAGGAAAAAATTTTTTTTTTGAAAAATTGGTTAGTTCAAAAAACTTTTCAGTATGTGCACTTTGTAATGGGTCATTTACTTTGAGACGATGGTACCTGATGAACTTTGTTACCGAATGAGAGTCAACCATTATAGTTTTGTTCATGCACAACTTCCAACCCCTTTCAACCCATTCACGTAAAAAAAAATTTGTTTCTCCAGGGTTCGTAGGAGTTGGAAATTGTGCATGAACAAAACTGTAATGGTCGACTTTCATTGACAAATTTCATCAGGTACTCTTGTCTCAAAGTAAATAAGCCATGACAAAGTGCACATACTGAAAACCTCTTCGAACTAACTAATTTAAAAAAAAAAAAATTTTTTTCTTGAAAATGTCTTAACGCCTGTAAAGAAGATACAGAGACCTTGACAAAAAAGTACCACATGACCCACTTTCCTTTTTCAAAAAATTTAGAGGATTGATGGGGATGGCACAGGGTGCAACAAAAATTCTTCAAGAATGCATAAAAATTTGGTAAAAGTGATACAAAAATTGACCTGTTTCAGTATTTTGTTGCCAAATATTTTTCTTCTGAGAAAATGAATTTGTTCCATAATTTTGACGCGCACTGTACAGAAGGTGAAAAGCTGTCAATAAAACTATATAATACAATAAAAAAGTGAAATCCTCTAGATTAACTCACACATTGTTTGTCAATTGTACAATCATTTTGGATGTATTGTCCACCCATAAAATTCACGATTTACGAAACAGAGAAATCTTCAATCCCGTTTATGGCCGTGTTCAATTGTGCTCGAAGAAACATGAAATGCAACATCAAGCACCAACTTCGGAAATGTGGTATATGATTGTATGACACATCCATCGCTATATCCGTGAAATTTGCCAATGTTCCAAATACCTGTATTGGCCACAGAAAAGGTGAGTGGTGCTAACTGTCGTGGTGAGTTTTATGTGACACGCTTTAATGCGATAGCTCATAACATTTTGAGGGGAAATTTAGTACTTAGTAGTTAAATGTGAGCTTCAGTGTCATGCAGAATTAACTGAGCACCATTCGAATTAAAAGATCACAAAATTGATTTTGAAACACTTTCAGTTTTGAATTAAGGAAACAAAGCATAGAAATTTTAACAGCGTTTTCATTTCGACACTTCAATATAGAGGATGTTCCATAATGAATGTCACAACGGAAAACTATAGATAGTAACATTCCTCATGAGATAAAGTAATTATCTCGTACATACATTTTATATTACATTAAACTCAACTATCGATTAAAGCTTATTTTGGGAGCCTGTTTTTGCATTATCTTTCAGGTCTTTTCTGGGTTTTTAATTCTACGTGAGATGTTGATTAGAGAATGTTTTTATATAAATAGAAAATTTTCAACAGAATAATAGTTACAGCAATATTTCTAAAATGAACATTTTCGAAAAACACCCGCTAACTTTGTAACCGTGATAGAATGGCTTTTTGCTGCACTCTGTGCCATCCCCATCAACCCTCTAAATTTTTTGAATAGGGAAAGTGGGTCATGTGGTACTTTTTTGACAAGGTCTTTGTATCTTCTTTACAGGCGTGCAGAAAGTTTCAAGAAAAAATTTTGATTTGAAAAATTAGTTACTTCAAAGAGGTTTTCAGTAGTTGCACTTTGTCATGGCTCATTTACTTTAAGACGATGGTAGCTGATGAAATTTGTTACCGAATGAAACAGTTTCATTCATGCACAACTTTCAACCCCTACGACCCCTTTAATCGAGAAAAAAAAATTTTTTCACGTGAGCGGGTTGAAAGTTGTCTATGAACAAAACTGTATAATGGTCAACTTTCATTCGGTGACAAATTTCATCAGGTACCATCCTCTCAAAGTAAATGAGCCATGAGAAAGTGCACATACTGAAAACCTCTTTGAACTAACTGATTTTTCAAAAAAAAATGTTTTTCTTGAAAATTTCTGCACGCCTGTGAAGAAGATACAAAGACCTCGTCAAAAAAAGTACCACCTACTTTCCCTATTCAAAAAATTTAGTGGGTTGATGAGGATGGCACAGGGTGCAACAAAAATCCTTCAAAAATACATAAATATTTAGTAAAACTGAAACAAAAATTGACCTGTTTCGGGATTCTGTTGCCAAATATTTTTTTTCTGAGATAATGAATTTGTTCCATAATTTTGACGCGCACTGTATACTCATAATTTTTAGTGAACCAATTTGCAACTTTTTCTATTGATATAATATCATTCGCTATAGATATACCTCATCAGTTTCCTTCATGAATATCATGCAATACAGTTTTATGTATTATGTATATAATAATTAATTTATCCAGTTCACAACCTTCATGTTAATTGGTTTCGTACATTGTTTACTTCCTCCATATCGTAACTGGCTCAAGTTCAATCGATTGAGAGATACTGGTATGGATTCATTGATAGATGCATTAATTATAGTTACTCGTTGAAGACCTTTCAATAATTCGCACAATTCTAGCACGCATTTCATAATAATTATGTCGAGACTAGCATTTTTGTTACATTTCCTAAATAGATCATCCCTTCGCAAGACAAGAAATATTATATTTGGAAGATTTCAATGGCTGATGCTTGGATCAAAGGGTAGTAGTATGGAATGAAAGATTTTCGAGAAATTTATTAATTTCTTTCTCTTCTGTTTGAAACGTCTCCAACTAAATATTTTCCACTGCGCTTCCTACATCCGTATATAGAAAAATGAAAATTTATGTGTATTTCAAAATAATGCAGCGTTGTTTAGTATTCGGGATTTGACTTTTTGGTACAAAAAAAAGGAAAAAGTTATCAGTTGTCAGCTATCGCAAGTAGGCAATACAGAAAATTGTCTGTTAAAGATAGGAAAAAAGACATAGGGAAACATAAATTCAGAATAATAACATTCACTAAATGTTGATGCTTGACATAAAGATATCTAACAGTTCTTAACAAATATTTAAACGTCCATAGATCGAAAATTTGAATTATATAAGACAGCAAAAAAATTAAAGAAAACCAACAAAAAAAAATTAAATGACAACTGCCGTCTTCTCGCTATTCCTACTTGATTATTATTATTTTAGGATATCAAAGTCAGCAATCTAAAATTTCTTAACAAATATTCAAACGGTATATCGATGAAAAAGTCTAAACACATGAGACGGAAAAAGAAGGAGAATCAAAGAAAACCAACAAAAAAAAACAAATGAGAATAGTCGACTTTTCCCTGTTCCTACTTTAATATTATTATTTAAGGATATCACAAACAACAATCTCAACTTTCTAAATACATATTCAAAAGGTACATAGATGAAAAAGTCGAAATATATAAGAGGGAAAAAGAAGGAGAATCAAAGGAAACCAACAAAAAAAATCAAATGTCAATAGTCGACTTCTCGCTACTTATACCTAGTTGTCTGATGAAGGAATTTTGATTTCATCTGTCATTTTGTTTCAAAATTGTTTTGAAAAAAATAGTGTATAACTGCTATCGCAGGGGAAATTTCAAAACGAATACATCTTCTAATTTTATAACTTGTGTTTCGAAAATTGGGGCGGAAATCCCATAAAATTTGCTAGAAAATCTTTAATTCTACCATCCATTGCGTTGAGAAATGATAATGGTGATTTTCTTCCAAATTTTTGCCGAAGTTTAAATTTTCCAAACAGATACAATGTCGAAATTTCTCATATCCGATTTCATTATATCAAATTATTTTATCACGGTGTCAAATCCAAATGAATATTTATACAGTTACTTAATTTCGGCAATTTTGGGGAAATACTTTCATCCTTGAATTCATACGAAAAATTAAGAAATCATAAAATGAGTACCCACATTTTGATATCTGCAATAAAGTTTCATGACTCACATATAAAAATTTCCGGTATTTATGAATATAGACGTGGTAACAGAATTTCTTCATAGATATGCATGCTTCCACTAGCTACCAATGAAATTTCAGAATGGTTTCAAATCTGAAACTCCTGGCCTTCACGCTATTATTGTTCCATATTGCTTGAAAATAGTTGAAGGTGGATTTCCATCCTTCATCTGATGGTACGATTGTATGAAAAATATTGTGATTTATTTAAGTCGGTATTCAACATTGAGTACGCCACTTTCATATTTGAATATTTTGACCCTTCACAAGCAATAAACAATCACACTGGAAAGGTGCAAACAATCAAAAGCAACTATGAGAGTTTGCTGACATTCAAATATGTGAAACCTACCTCGTGTTGAGTAGTTCATTCATTTTGTGGAACGATATATTCGTTTTTCGATTCTATATATTAATTTTTCACAATTTATAATCATGTGGGCGAAATTGTAGTACACTCTCGAGGGGGAATACCTATTTCTGTACTAGGTAAACGAAAATTGATGTCGATTTCCATGACTATTTCCCTCGTCGTAACTTCCACCAATCAGAAACGCACAATTTTGAATTACAAATGGTCTTTAGGTGAAAAAACTGTTTGGCAGGAGCTGTCAGCAGTTTATTCGAATTTACCCGCGGCAAAACTTGACAGTTGTTGTTCAAATTAATATAATACCTTTATATCTAATTTTTCCTGTAAAAAAAACGAAAAAACACATTGCATTCGTGCAGGTGCCAAAAATCCTCGTCTTCGACTAGAATTGTTGTTGCCCCAAGCACTCATGCTTCTTGTTAAAATATTACTTAGCAACGTGTTTTTTCGATTTTTTTCGGAAAAATTAGATGCCCTAATTATTACTTACGAGAAAACCATTGCCGAATCCATCTACACAATTTGAACACCTCATTCGATGAAATTAGTCGTTGCTTGTTATTTCTGATTAAAGTTGGAATTTTATGGTTTTTAAAGAGACTACGGATTTTCTTCAAACTATCAACTGTTTGATTCGAACTTTGACAGTCAACAATCAATGTTCGCGGTATTCTGTTTTCAACGTCGCATAGTCCAAAGCCTACTTATCGAAGAGATAACATTTGGAAATTCAATATCCCAAACATCTCAGAAAAATATCGAGTATGCTAAATTTTGGAATGGTAATCAAACTGTATCGAAAAATGTAAAAATATACCATATGAAAAAAAAAATTTCATAGCGATATCTCATTAAATATCAATTGGCAGAAAATTAAATTAACGTTCTTCTTATTCTTCTTCTCTATCCATTAATCTAATGGATTTTATGGGTCCGCACTAGCATGTAGCCAAATTGGTTCAATTAACGTTATTGGATTCTACGTAAGAAGTTGACACGAGAATGTTTTCACATAAATAGAAAATCTTCAACACAAGAAAAGTTACAGCAATATTTCTAAAATGAGCATTTTCGAAAAACGCCCAGTAACTATGTAACGGTGATAGCTGTGGAGTTGCGGTTTTCGCCAATTAGTTTCTCATGAAAGACACCGATATCAGTGTCAAATTTGACGCACCCTGTATAGGAATATATTGCAGGTTGCCAACCCTAAATCATCGTTATTATTGCCTATAAAATAAGAGTTTCATGCAAAAGTTGTTTGGTTGTGACTGAATTTCGATAAAATGCTATCTAAAAAAGTTATATCTGTCTGAATGGGTCGCCCTGTATGTTAATGAATTATTATGGAGTAATGTTTCTTCTAACATGGTGAAAATGTCATTTTCACGGTTTTTTCGAAAATTTTATTTCCGCAGTATCAACTCGGTCGAACTGAGGTAGGTTAAATGACAAAAAAACGAGAGAACAATTACATATGTTATAGTTTTGAATTCAGCAAAAAAATCACTGCCCATATTCAACAATATACAGAGTGCCCAATTAAAAAAAATTATCTCCTTAAGTCTGCAATCAGAATTGGTACGGTACCATATAATCAGGGTTAATTTGTTTTTCAATCATCTCTCCCATTAGTTTCATTTGAAGGTAATTTTTAACAGAGTTTTACGGAGTGAGAGGAAAAATCGAAAGGGGGAGATTTCTTGTGTAATTTTAAGGCAGAAAGCTCAAAAACCGTGGGACAGCAGACATTTCGTTGTCGAGATACAGTATGTTAGGGTCTGTATTTTTTCAAAATTCTGTTCATAGCATCTGTATTTACAAGATATTCAACTGACATTTGGCAGAGATATTAGATTTTAGAGATCTCACAATGTGACCCGTCAATTTTGATCGCAAATCGACAGGGTAATATTTTTTCCCTGTGCAATCTTATCCTCCAGAACTTGTTTTTGGTGAGCCACTTTTGGTTTGAAAATTTTTGAAAGAAGCTTTGTTGTTATACTATAAAAAAATTTATGGTCTCTTTTGATTTTATCGTATCTGATTTCGATTTGGAAAAAAAAATCGATTACCTTGAAATCCTCAAAAAATTCCGAATTGTCATGTAATCCAGTTGTTGAGCTGCGGTGAATAAATTCATTATTAGTTTTTTTGGATATTTTATGATTTGTAGCAATGATTCCTAAAGATTCTATGAGCTCGTAAAATAATCTTGTGAAGTGCAGATATTATAACAAAAAAAGAAGAAAACTTCAGGAAAATAAAAATTTTAACACCATGTATCTCGAAAACGAAACGTTTGCGGTTCCATGTTTATGGGACTTTCTTTCCTTGAAGTTATTCGAGGAATCTTCCCTGTTCGTTTATACCTAAAATTAGGGAACAGCCAGTTTTTGATACAATGTGTCTCAAGAGAAATTTTATATTTCAAATATCGATAAAAATAAAATAAGCCGTTTATCGAAAAAATATTTATAAATTATTGATAAACACTCTTTGGGAATTTATTTCTTAAAAATAATGTCGTCTAAATTTTTTCCCTCGCGTTCGCGACATTCATTCAATCTAACATTAAAATTTCTGATGACGGATTGGCAGGAAGGCTCCGTGATGGATCCCATTTCGTGGCAAATATTTTGTTTTAACTGGTCCAGGGAAGTTGGTTTATTAATGTAGAATTTAGATTTGAGGAAATCCCACAGGAAAAGTCCATAAGAGTAAAATCAGGACGTGACGGCCAATTTATCTCACCTCTTCTCGATATTGATTTGCCTGGAAAAATTTCACGAACTCGTGGCAGAGACTTATTGGACGTCTGTGACGTTGCTCCATTTCACGGGAACCATGTTCTCTGATTATAGCCAGGAAAATTTTGCAGTTCAGGCAACAAAAACCCATCCAACATCCTTACATAACGCTCTGAATTCACAGTAAGAGCACGTCCCCTTTCATCTCCAGAGAAGTATGGACCGATAATTCCTCGCGATGACATTGCAGCCCATAAGGTCACTTTTGGCGAATGAAGGGGTTTCTGATGCTTACATTAGGAATTGGTTGCACTCCAATAGCGAAAGTTCTGTTTGTTTACGTGCCCATTAAGATGAAAATGAGCTTCATCGGAGAATGAGATGTTAAATGTTTGTAAGCGCTCAATTGCTTGGTTTACGAATTCTAGCCTCTGAATGGCATCCTGAGGTTTTAGTACTTGCACCAATTGAATGTTATAGGGGTGCAGCTTTAGATCTTTATGCAACATGCGGTGAAGCGATGATCTATGCACGTGCAGAGCACTTGCACGCTTCCGAATGGAGAGGTCGGGATCATCACGAACAAACTGATTAGTCCGTTCCACGTTCTTCCGTTCTCGATGACCTCGGTCGTCCGGATTTTGGTTTACCTACTGTTGAACCGGTCTCCTCAAATTTCTCCACCGAATTCCGAATGAGGGGAATGCTTGGTGCATCTCCTTGCGTTCACACAGTTAACTGAACAAATATAAAATTTCTTTTGAGACACCTTGCATAATGATATGTAGCAATGTACACCAAGATGATATGATGTACCCATATAGTTTCAACAGGTTCCGTAAATACTCAAATTGATATTTTCTGTTTTCATTGAAGATTGATTTGAGAACGAAAATGAAGTTTTACCTTATGTATTTCCGTGAATAAATTCAATAGATAACAACAGCTTTGGAATGGTAGCCATAACACATTTCTCATTCCTAAATTAGAAATCGAAAAATGTAGAATCAACAATGGATAGCCTTAATTAGAGGAGGGTTCAGATAGTTGATTTCCTTTATGGAATAGTATACCGTTCATTATTTTGTGTTGTCCCAAATAAATACTGCGAAAACAGGGTATGACTTCGCATATCCTAATACAGAATTTTTGGCTATCCGTCTACAGTTATCTGATGAATAAGTGAGTCAATTTGTAAAAGATGTTCTAGCCCACCCAGACATATCAATGATATCAAGAACGATGAAAACTTTCTAAAGAAAAAAGGTCATCTTGAAATTCTAATGTGTGGGTTAATCATAAAAATCATTATTTAACTGGAATGACGATTGTTTGCTTGTAGAGTAAACAAAATAATATATTAAAATAGACTTATTTCCAATCCCATCGAACATTGTAGACCTAAGAAGAAGTGGGTAAATTTGTACATTTGAACATTTTGTACAAATGTCTGAAATTTTGGAATTTCGAACCGAAAATGGTCTCAAACGACTAGGTTGGCCTCACTGCGTAGTCAAAATCGAATGGTTTCGGTGTTACTGAAACGCTTGAATTAACACTTGGTAACTAGATGGAACATAGAGATAAGCAACTTTTTGCAGGGACAGTCGTACTGTGTAAATTTAAAAAAAATTACAATATTTTTTCGGAAAACTTTTTTTTCTCAGAAACTATTGAATTATATCTTGGAATTCTGATCATACTCTGAGCTTCATGTTTCGCAATAGTGTACCAAATTTCAGCTTGATACGATAATAATAATTTTCGGAGATATCGTCAAAAAATATGTCAAATTTCGTGTTTTTTCTCGATAGAGTTGTTTTTTCGAAATATCTCAAAAAATACTGGTTCAATCATGATGAAAGTTGACAGCTAGTTTGAACATGCCAATGGACAAATGTGTGCAGAATTTCGTGATGATCGTGTAATTAGAACAATTAGAAAAATAAATTCTGATTTTTTCTCCAATATTCAATGTCTTCTGATCATATTTTCCGCATGAAATTCTGTATGAACCTTCAAACTCTAATTTTTCGATGAAGTACTGGATTTCAATTCGATCTAATCCATATTCTTGGAAATTTTAGGAAAACAAAATTTTGGGTGGGTATATCTAAGTAATCATCGGGTGGAATTTACCCAGTCTCGAATTCGGTCTTCATAATTAAGATCTAAACCTACCCTACAAATATCGAGTTTCTAAGTTGTTTCTCTCAGTTATTGTGTTTACGATAAAGATGTACATCATTTTGGATCAACATCTTATTTTGAAACATCTTGTATATACACTAGTAAAACCCAAAATTAAAAGTAATTAATAAATGTGTCATAATATTTGTGACCTAAAAAGTAGAACGATTAACATCTGAGAAGGAGTAGTTTAATTGAAAGTGAAGTACCAATTTTCGAACATAACTGGATAAATGCAAGGTAGATAGGTACCAAATTATCCGTGTTCATTTTCGCACACTTCGAGACTAGGCAGTAGGCAATCATTTTTCATTTTAAATTTAACTTAACAGCTTCAATTATCCATCAGAAAGCTTGTCAACTACGACAGTTTTACACTTATCATTAGTATCGTTTATTGCTAGATTTATGATTAGATCGCTCCATTTTCTACATTTGATTTCAAGCAAGGATAATGGCGATTTCGACTGAAAATATTAGAAAGTGATACTTAGTACTGTAATGGATTAATACAGACTGCGCAGATTACAGCACGACTAATGGACGATATCTGAAATGTTCATTTAATCGTTCGTTAAATATCGAATCTATATCTTTGACGAATTTATACACGTTTACAGTATTTTAAGGCTATTTTTGCTCTTGAATAGTTCCTTTGTTTTGGTTACGTAATTCAGGACAGTCATAGGAAAGTTTTAGTTCTGCGCAAATCGATGACAGAAAAAAAGAATAGCAATCCTGCCTTGTCTGTGGCAAAATTCAAGAATATGCGTCCCTGTCACAGTTCATATGTTATACATTATTTTTGGGGATACTCGCGCCCATTTAATTTTTTCTAAGAATGATATGGTAAATCTTTACTTCAGGGACGGTGCTCGATTTTGATCCTGATTTTTATAGATGCAGTTTTTCGTAGCAAATCGATTGATACCAGTCTCGACCACGCCAAACTCTTAGTTCAGAAGATATTAATTATTGAAATCACATTTTTTGGTACTGAATTTGACGTATTTGTTACATAAAGACAATATGGTTGGCGTATATTTGTCTAGCAGGACCATGAAATATTCGGAGATAAATCATAGAAAAATATTCTGAGCATTAGGGCAGCCACCCACTTGTGGCTTTTCCGAAATCACAGATTACAACTTCTGAAATCTCCTGGAGCCTGGAGCTTCATGTCAATATTGAAATCCGCATACTTAGTATTTAGTCTCATATTAATGTAATGAGATTATGACAACTATAACGTATCAATCTCGAAAAACTCACAGTGACAAAAACTCACAATTGCACGGCCGTTCATATTTTCCACAGGTAAACTTGCAAAATTCCTAAACCATTATGATTTCATTATTAGATAGTGCCGCTTAACTTCAACTTCTGATTTGGAATGTATAACTGTCCCAAATCCAACTAACCTCACTCAACCAAAGACCTTGATTTCTCCTGAATTAAATTCCCTTTTATGGGACCAAACTAACCTAACCTAGCAAAGAACCTTAACAACTTGAAGATGAGATTGAAGCGGTCCCTCTTCGGACTTGGCACTGTGAGAAATTAAACTAACCCAACCTAATCGAAAACCTCAACAACTCAGAGGACGAAATTCAAGGGCACTATTCTATATTTAATTTACTCTTCAGATTTGTACTGGCACTGTCCTGAACTAAACTGACCTAACCAAGTACCTTAACTCAGAACACGAAATTCAAGGCACAATCCTGAATTAAATTTTCGTTTCTGATTCAAATTGGTACTGTCCTAAATTAAACTAACCTAACCTAACCAGACAACGAAATTAAACTCAACCATACTCTATTTTATGACGGTGTTCGATTTTTGATCGGTTTTTAAATATATTCAGTTTTTCTAGGCATATCGATCGGTATCAGTCTCGAATCCAGTAGAATCCTAGTTTAGGAGATATTTTTTGGAAATTGCTTTTTTGTACTGAATTCGACATAAAACATCAAATTATTGAAAGGATTCATCGAAATCTCATCATGCTGCTATCATATTTGAGCATAAACTTTGGTCAATATCATCATCTTTTAAAACGCCAATAAAGAGCATAACTCTACCTTCCTCCGTAAACAAATACATTAAGCTTAGTTAATTGAATATTTCAGTATTTCTATCATACAATATCGAAATTCGACGAGAAAAACGAATCAGAAGAGGTCTGTTGCATGTTTTCGTGTACTAATTGCACATAGTCTCACCACTGGTGCCTTCGTTATACATATTTTGTCATGTCTCTTCTAGTAATCGGAACAAGCCCACAATCTCGTATTGTTGCTACTGCCTTCCGAATCGGAAATTAAAATTAAGGTTAAACAGCCGTCAATCCAAAAATGTGAAAATTAAAAGACGACAGGATCTAAACGCAATCGAGTGTCGAGTAGGATTTAGATGCATAGAATTATAAACGTCTTGGGAGAATTTATGTTTGTATTCTGTAGTGGAACTCATTCAAACCATAGAAAAAATCCACAATCTATATTTCTGAGAGACATTACCAAGGAAAAATGCATATGTGTTGTCAAAATATGAGAGAAAATTGCAATTTTCAAAAATTAAAAACTCCGAAACTACGAGTTTGCCGGAGTTGAGACTGGTACCAATCGATATTTCATGAAAAACTGCATCTATAGAAAAATCAGGATCAAAAAAAAGTAAAAAGAAGCCTTTCTTTATAACTTCGTTTACATGTCAGAATGAATAACCTGAAAGTGAGTAAAAACTACAGATAACATTGCTATAATAATGAACGCTTTAGGGCAAAATAGATCCGAAACATTACTATCCGATATGAGACTGAATATCTCAAGTTTTTATTTACTGATAAAAGTGGAAATTGACAAATTTATTTCAACCTACATCATGATTAGCTATAACATGAAGTTACAATATATGTTATTTCAAAAATAAAAACGTTTACTCAACAAATACAACAAATCAAAGCGACGTCGAAAATGTCAGGTTAACCATTTAAATTCTGTATGAACCTTCAAGCTGTTTTTCTTCAATCAAGTCAAACCTTCTAAATGATATTCGACGGAATCGATTCAAGATTATTTTGAGAGAATTTTTCTGTTGTTTTCCAGATTTTACCACCGATATCTGAAAAAAAGTCATACCTTAATTAAATAAAAATGGTTATTTTAAGAAACTGCCCTTCCGGATTGCAGGAGTGTAACTATTTGTCAGGTGCAGTGTCTTGGGAAAATTTTGTCTAATGAACAACAAATGAACAATGCAAACTATCAGCAAAGTGAAGTGCAACTGACTCATGTATCAGACAATAATCTCATAAGTCTGATGAAGGAGTCAGATATAAACTATGAAACGTTGAAGTTCACTTCGTTGATCATTTTAATTATTCCATTATTGTTCATTAGACAACCATTTTTCTAGGAACTGCCTTGATAAATAGTTTCAATCTCTCAATCCGCAAAGGCGCTTTCTATAAATAATAATCTTAATTCAGTTTTAAGTAGTTCTTCCTAGATATTGGGAGTAAAGACCTAAAAAAAAACTGAAATGCCTACAAAAACCTGAAATATCTTTTGAACAATTTTTAAAATTTGACCTCTCAGGATTTTAACAAAAAATTCATTGATAAAGAAAAAATAAATTCGTTCTAGCCTCAATATATTGGCTCACCGTATAGCGGTTGTTATAAACTACTGACCAAGTTTAAAAACTCAAACTATCCGACGGAATGCATTTACGATCTCAATCAAAAAACTTTCGTCTCGCAGGGAAAAAAATTATCAAGAAGTATAAAGTCATCATCACAATATGAATGAGACTCATTATTACGGAGCAGTATCAAATTTATTAACCGTAACAAAAATGAAGGAGCAATGCTGGTTCGATTTCACTTCGGAGATGGTCCGTCAATGACTAAAATGTTTCAGGTGTAACGACCTAGCCACAAACTGGGTCAAGAGCACAGGTCATGAATAGTATATAATAATAATTAAAGGAATACGTCGCACCGTGGAGGAAGTGGACGGAAATGTTGTCTTGTTGCGGACATGCATTCTATCATAACTAGGTTGAAAGAGGTGTCGTAGGAAATGCATGACGAAATCAACGAAATTGAGTTTTCTTCAAATTTTAAATTCATGGAATATTATTTCATCAGTTTACATAATTCGTTATTCGTGTAGAAGTAGATGCGGTGTGTCAGAAAGATATAACTATGCCGAATTAAATCATTACGGGAATTTCTAACGCAACGAACTGATTAAAATCTCTTTATGATTTTATATTTGGTTAATGGTAGTTGAATACATAGTTCCTTTAATTACTGATGATAAACGGTGTCTCAATACGAGTACACCATTTAAATTTGACGTTTTTTTTGGCTAGGAACTACAGGAACTACACCATTATAGGTACGTACACCAGTAGTGTATTCACAGATTACGAGTGCAGTGCATTCACTAGTTAAGATGTGGATATACCTTGCGCCCAGATTCGCCTTTTATGTAGTCAAATTTTAAATAATAATGTAAAAATTATCGAAAAAATTTTTGGAAAATCGCAAAAAAACGCTCTGTGACCTCTAGAGAAACGACGAAGCTAACTTCAGAATTATGTATTTTACAGATACATTCCTCAGAAAAACGTAAATGAATATCGTTAAAAGGGCATCGGAAATGAATAAAACGATCTTTAGTCTTAAAAAACTCACCAGACAAAGTAACCTAGCTCGTATACACAGCGGTAGGATTCCAGTAAGAAGGAATGTTCGGAACCGGTACAAATTATGCTAAAAGTTTGGAAAAAACTAAAATTTGATGGTAAAATAGCTGAAAGGAATCAAAACCAACCTCTAATCGATCCATTTCAATATAATATATCCAATATTTCCGTCGATTTCGTTGAACTTCATGTTAAAATTCCGTATGAGGAGCTCTAGGTCATCGGATAGATTCATGGAATTTCCTTCGAAAAAATCACCAGTTTCTTCATACTTCTGCTTGAAATCAATGACCCGTGCTTAGTTCTTGCTATTTCATACCATTTTCGACAGTGTTTCGGTGTTTTTCGGTCAATTTTATTCTATTTCCACCTGACAGCACTGACCCAGGCGGTCAAACCCGTGAAATCACAAAGTTCCACTCGATGGTTGTCAGAATTTCTCGGAAAATTAAGAAACGTCAGAAAATTTCCAACTTTCTTTCGTATTTTTAGCACTTTTCCATTTGTTTGCAAGGAATTTGAATAAGTATTGATTGATTTCCTGTGTTTTAAGGTTCGTTACTCACCCTCGGTCTCGGCCGAGAATCTTCGCCTACGGAGGAGAGGACTCCGCAAAACTGGTCCACCCGACAAAATCGCGCAAAATTCGTCAAGTGTGAGAATTTTTTTCGGTATCTTAGAAATTTTGGAGCGAAAAGAATATCGATAGAAAGAGCGTTCTTTCTTCTATAAGATCAGTAAATCGCCTTCGGTTCCTGAGTCGTTCGTTAATTACGTTCAGATGGAGGGGAGTACACATCTCAACCGCTCGGCAAACAGATTTGGAGCGAGTAAATGACGATCTTTTTTGTCGGAATATTTCAATAGAGCAAAGCGATTCATCTGACAGAATACCTACAATTATATCAAATTTGACAATTTCGTTTACTTCAGAAAAATCCGTCGCTTCTCGGATGCAATAGACGACTTCGGCCCAAGTTGTCAACCCACAATTTTCTTCACAAATTTACTATCACTGGGGAACGTGAATTTCAGTTCAATTTCCACATGATAAGGATTGCTTTATTTATAAATATCTGTAAAAGATGCCTCGGCTCTTCAAACAAGATAATTTTTTCCAAATATAGAGTTTTGTTAAGATCATCTCTGATTGGCTGAAATTTAAGTTGGGATTCCTGATTTCATGTTGATAGTGTCAAATTTGTATAGGATATGTTCCGCAAATCAACTTGGTTATTTCGGTTGCCGGTTTTCCATTCCGTAAATATGAAATATTCGGTTGGTTCCCGACAAAAAGGTTAATTACGGAATTTGAATAATGAAAAAACGTTCTTTCTGTCACCAAAACGACTGTCAATGTTCTATGGTAACATATCCATAGCATAGAAAAATCTATATTTACTTTATGATCCATAGAACCTAGAAGAGAATCAACAATGGAAAAATTACTAGGTATGGTCTATGGATCATAAGGTTAATAAAGATTGTTCTATGCTATAGATATGTTACCATAAAACATTGATTGTCGTTCTGGTGCATAGGCTTAATATGTCTTTGTTCTGGTGACAGAAAGATTGCTTTTTCATCAATCAAATTCCGTAATGAACTTTTTATTTCAGGAACCAACCGAATAATTCATATTTCCAGAACGGAAAACCGGCAACCGAAATAACCAAGTTGATTTGCGGAACATATCCTTTATACACTTGACACTATCAACATGAAATCAGGAATCCCAACTTTAATTTCAGCCTAACAAAAACCTATATTTGGAAGGACTTATCTTATCAGCCGAGGCATCTTTTACGGATATTTATAAATAACGCGAACCTTATCATGAAGAGTTTGTCCTGAAATCCCCGTTCCCCATCAGTGATAGTAAATTTGTGAAGAAAATTGTGGGTTGTCCAACTTGGGCCGAAGTCGTCTATTAACGAACGCAGCTTCTATCAATCAATATCATAAACATCTGTTGTTGTCTCTGATCCTATTCTATTATCTAGATAGCAATCATTGGCTTGAAGTTGTCCACTTGCTTCTTACGTTCGTTCGCTTTTTTCAAACGATCAAAATTTATTTACGTGAAGACTTTTCAAAAAATCGACATGACCTGAACTCAACCTCGAAGTATAGAATTCTATCATCTAAGATTTGCACAGAATAATAGAACAGATTGAACTACACCAAAGACTATATAACTATATGGGTATGGCTCAGAGGAAGAGGAACCGAGGACACAAGGCTGGAACTAGTTCGGACAAAACCATATAGAAGGCGGCAAAAATAAGACATATCAGTTTGAAATAAAATTTTGATATTTGTATTTCGAAGGATATTCAATGTTATTCCATTTTGAATTATTGATTAGAAAGACTGCATAGAAGATATAATTTTCTTATTGTTTGTGTTTTCGGATGCCTTCGAATATTATTTGAGTTCTTTAATTTTCAATCGGATTAACTGGTAAATGAATAATGGTGAATTTGTATTGTGCCATTGATTGATGGAGGAGATAATTGAAAATGATAATATCCATATTCGAATCAAATATGTAAAATAACTTTTCAGTGACCAATCATATCGTTGCTGGAAGACGAGCAGATTTTAATTAGAAAACGAACGTCATTCATCAGTACGTCTAAATATAATATTTTGGGTCCATTTTTCCAAAAAAATATGAAATATAGTAGTTTGGAAAGAGTGTTGAAAAAAATGAATGAATGTATTCATTAATTGCTAAGGATCCTGGCGCAGAAATGAATTTCGCACAGAATTCTTCACTATTAGTTCATTCTAATCTTTCGAGATTATTTAATGCACAAAATTAAAAAATAAATCATTTGGAGCCAATCATAACGGCCTGAAACAGGCTTTCCAGGAGAATCTAGAAGAAAAGAGTAATTTAGCAAATATTGTACTAATTCATCGTAAATATTCCAATTCAATCTCAGGACGAAGTCATTTCCCTGAAGATTTTCTAAGTAAATGCCTGACTTTATCTCTAGTTTACGTCATATTTTGCGAGTGAGATTATTCTCCATCTCTCTCGCAATGCGGGATAGCATACCGAGCACAGAATACAAAAATAATGGGTATTTATATTTTATACTTGTATCTTGTCCATGGTCTTGCCCGAACTAGTTCCATCTCTATCTCTTGGACCTCTAGTTCGTACGCGAAGCCCATCACAAAATTTTAGAAGAGCACTCACGTGGGACTAAAAATTACTGAATAATTGTTGAAAAACACTATAATATACTGTACTTTTGAATAAATGTATCAACTAACTCATTTGATGAAAAATGTTATAAGACAATATTTAACATTATTTCAAAAATGTTTTGTAAGTAAATACAAAGGAACTACTGTATATTACTTATTCAGACATCATTAATGAAAAATATCAAGAAACTAAGAAGCAAAAAAACGTGAAAGACCTACGAATCTCTAGCTAAGACAGTTAAGTTACGAAAAGACTGCGTAAAATTAAAATCGAATAAATGAACTGTAAGCAATGAAAAATATCTTTGAGCGACCAAAAACATAGAAGAATTCACGTGACAAACCCCTGAGTCGTGAAAAAGTGGCAAAAAATAGCAGCTGGGGGGGTTGACAACCGTCACTTTCGGTTGATAAATAGCCCCCGGCCATAACAAGGGATTTTTTCTTAAGAATTAGGATTAATTTATTATTTCAATACTATATAATCAAGAGTGCAACGATGAGTATGACTCAATTCTCTGCGCAAGATATAACCCTCAATTTATTTACCTATATGAAAAAGCTCTATCTTTTTAGATGGAAACAATGAAAATACGAATAAACGTAGCGTACAAAGTCACCTAGTCCTTTTGCTTCCTGTGAGAATAAGCCCTTGTCATTGTCATCATTAACTTACCACAGAGGGATTTCATCAATGAATTTGAGTCTATTTCTCAGTGTTGATTCAATTTAAATGCGATTATTTATTCGAAAGTAATTTGTTCAAAAATCGTAAAATTGTTTCCTCATTCGTGAGATCGTGAAATCGGAACCAAAATCGTGTAATCTCACGATTAATCGTGAGATCTGACATCTTTGCTTACGTGGGTCACAAATAGTATATTAATAATAATTAAAAGAATACGTCGCACGGAGGAGCAAGTCGATGGAAATATTGTCTTGTTGTAGACCTGCATTCTATCATAACTAGGTTGAAAGAGGTGTCGTAGGAAATATACAACGGAATCGCCGAAATTGAGTTTTCTTCAAATTTTAAATTTTCATCATTTTACATAATTCGTTATTCATGAAGAAGTAGATGCGGTGTTTCAGAAAAATATAACTATGCTAATAAAATTATTACGGGAATTTCTAACGCAACGAACTGATTAAAATCACTTTATGAATTTATATTTGGTTAATGGTTCTTTGAATTATTTATGATAAATGGTGTCCCATTACGAATACACGATTCAAATTCGACGTTATTTTATTTCCTTTCAGAGTTAAGCCTTCGACAATTGACAGCCGATATCAAAGAATGTTCAAATCAGTATAGAAATGCGGAAAGCTAAACATTCGTTCAAATTCATTGCAGAAGTAGTATTTATCATGTTGATGGAATAACTATAATATACTGTGGAAATAACAACGCAATTGGACCTATTTTCTCAATATTCCCGAGAATAAAATCGGAGTGAAATTAAATCTTGTATACTGTTGTTAAATATTGATTTCAGGGTGTCCAATTTCGTATCCAAAAATTCATTCTCAAAGTGACGTATTGATAGCTAATAGAGAGATATTGCAATGTCAAATTTGTGTGACGTTATTAGCTCAAACATTATTTTTGACATCTAAGCATGCGCAGATTCGGTTTCAGAATAACGCTACGTTAATAGCGTTAGCGTCCAACGTTATTTACGGAAAATTGTGAGCCGCAATTAACGTTGCGCTATTCTATATCGGTAGGATTCGTTAGGCTTTGGGTCCTTCCGGCTCCGATCACTGTCATAGAAAAGCTGTTTGTTGATATATGTTTTCGTTTTTTGGTGTTAATTACATAATTTGCTCAGTTTTTTAAATCTATTTTATAATACCTTTTACACACATTGAGATTTATTAGTGCTACCACAACAAATTTTTTTCATATAAAGTTATTTGTTACTTTTTCACGAATGAAGAAATATTTTTGGAAGCAACATGAGGGGTTTGAAATAAGGAATATTTTGAACCATGCCAACTATATTGTGCAATATAACTTGTTACACTTCTAATGCAAGAGCACCAGCTGAAATTACCGCTTCCGATTCCTTTTTCATTTTGTCCTAAATCATAAAACTAATGCAGAAATGCAAATGATTAAACTTTAGGAGTTTAAACGTGAGTTTGGAACACAAAAATCTGAAGTCCCAAATAACCTAACCAAACAAACTGATAACTAACGCTACGGTGACAAAAACGTATAGCAATACTTCTACTTGTGGAATGACCGTTTAAGCCAAAACGTAATGTTTAGCGTGACCGTAATAACATAGCGTTTGCGCTATTCAAAAGTTGCTCTCTCTATTATCTCTCTATTATCATTGTTTAAGGATCCTTAAACAATGCATTTATTCAACTAAACACGAAGTTGCGATCCGAATGCATTGAGTTAATGCACACATAATCTTAAAATTTTAATTATGTATAACTCCAAAACCGTTAAGCCGATTTTGGCCATTATCAAATCCGCCATCGCATTTAATTGATACGCAACCAATCTTCAAAGTTTCGAATCACTGGCTCGTTCCATTTCAAAGTTATCGTGACAAAAGATTTTCCATATGCGAGTCCAGGCTATTCAAGATAAATTTTGGAAAAAAAATCTAGAATTACATACATGGGGCAAAATGCCAGGAAAAAGGACAAAGTTATGCCAAGACAAAAACCAATCGATTCATTGCAATAATAATTTGCACTCCTTGCTCTCTCGAAAATTGTGTCAAGTGGCCTCCAATATCATTAAAATTCTCATGACAATAAGAAGGGTCTGTGTTCAGGTGCGCAGAGAGGCCAAATACCGGATATTCTGTTCCATAGATAATACCTACCGCACTTGATGAACCCAAAAATCTTGCAAATATAATAGAAGTTAATAATTGCGGTTATAGAACTCACCACAAAATGGAATTCCTTCAGGTAACCATTCTCCATTTTGACATACCCGTCTAGATGGGCCCAGCAGCTCGAAGCCTCGTTCACACGCGTAGGTGGCTACAGTGCCTGGGCCCAAATCCTCATCTGAAAATGTGATGGAAGAATGTGCTGGCGCTCCAGGAAAGCGACATTCCGAGGCGAAAGCTGTAACAAGAAAAAACAATAATGAAATTAGGTATATTCTTCTGTATTATTGGGATTCTCATGAAATACCGGTTATATCAAGGAGAATAATTCAGAATGAAATGATAGCAAATGTAGATACTAAAAACCTCTATTTGGCGCAAAACACAAGAGCGGTGTCGATTGCCTAAATATTTTCAATTCTCGAACTTCGAGCTGAAAATTGTCCCAATAGACGATCGTGAGTTGGACGCCCTGTTGAAAAATCCAGGATCAAATTCAATTCTTTGGGACAAACTGTATGTCCTCTAACTTTCGAAAGAATGTATCTATAGAGTCTTGAAATTTCCAAATCGGGTTTTGAGCCCAACTATCTCGGTTCATTTGGTTGATAGGCAAAATCGTTGAAACCGTTTCGGTGTCAATAACTCTTTCGAAATTATGAGGTTTTTCTCAATATATCAGGAAGTACTGATATGATCATATTGAAACTTCATGATCAGTTGAGTATACTGACTCGCAACTCCATACAGTATTCAAAAAACATTTTGATTTTTCGAAAATGTTCCCAAATTCTCGTTGAATATTTGTTTGAAACTGTCCAACTGATTTCTATGAAATTTGGCACCCACCTTGAAGTTAATGTACATTAACAGCGTACCAAAATTTCATTTGGATCCGACATTTATTTACAGACATACCGGACAAAAAAATGTCGAATCTCGCTTCAGCAACGCATTTGAAAAATCAGGTGCCAAATATTTTTTTCAATTTCTATAATATATAATAAACTCATCTGACGAAAAATTAGCATGTCTTAAATTTTGGATAGATTGTATTTTATATTTGTAATTGATTTGACCAGAACATTATTTATATGTTTCTAGGGCGCAAAGAAGATTTGATCAATATCATAGATATATTAAACATCTATATATATATTAAGGTTCCTATCGTTAAAGAGGGACCATTCTTCAAATTGACGTTTTTGAAATGATAACCCGAAAATGTTATTTTCACTAAAGAAGAATTCGGGGTCGAATTTAATTATGGCTTTCTGTCTTTGTGAAAGAAAAGGCCTAGAGACCTGTTATTTTCTAACTAGGATTGAATTCTGTTCGCCGTCCTTTTTGTTATAAGTACGTAAATGGCCTATATTTGTCTAATGTTTTCGGATATCCACTTAATTCTTACGCTCTGAAAAATATCGATCCGATCAGAGTCAAACTCGGTAGTTTGTTCATTGCTCAATATGTTCATGATTTTCACGTCTCTTTTGATTGTATGAAGTTTGTTCCACAGGAATGAGACACCAAATATTGTTGGAAAAGCTCATTTAATTATGCCGACGTTTCGTTGGATTTTTCCAACATTTTCAATGCATTGTAAAAACGCACAGTTGTTTCAAATAGCTTTATGTTGTTACAGCCTTGAAAATGTTGAAAAATCCAACGGAACGTCGGCATACTTAAATGAGCTTCTCCAACAATATTTGGTATCTCATTCCTGTGAAACATACTTCGTATTGCTCAATATATAGTGGAATCTTTTCTTCAGAAGATTGTTAAAAGTGGTATCTAAATATAATAATAAATGAAAAAATCACAGAATATTGTGTGAAATGGCAACAAGAACAAGTATGGGTTAAAAGAATTGCCGATGAAATAATGTGTTCAGAAAGGAACATGAACGATCTCAATTATCTCAAGTTTCCTTCCTAATCGATCGCCGATATCTCCACGCACCGCCATTTACGGATTAACCGGTACTCTTAGTACGCTTAAGCGTAGGGCCCCGATGTCCACAGGGGCCCTCGATCGAATCAACATTTTTGCAGAATCAAAATTCACCCTGCAAGTGAAAATCAAGAATAATGTGAAAATTGCCACAAATTCAGCTGTCTGTAAAAAAATAACATCAAATCTTGTGTTCCGCTTCCGCATGTTTTTTCCAATAATTCCTATTTGACTGCAATAAACTCCCGAAAGGGTGCAAGTTGTCGGCAACCCTTTGAAATCTAGATTACGGATATTTTGGAAACAATTCTTGAACGCCTTGAGAAAGTTTCTCACAAACTTTAATATTATTTTCGAATTTTCTCTCTCTAATCTCAAACGATTAGGTTGGATTCACTGATGACGAACCCGATGTCATAATCGATTACCTATATCCGGCCGTCGGCCATTCGTGTGCACGATTAGGGGAGTGCGGAGAATCCTATCGACTTTTCAGGTAAGGTTGCATTTTGAAATGCGATAGTTGAGTTCGTTAATGGGATAATCGGCTGGATTGTTTCAGAGTTATGGACTTTTGAAATTTTGAGCTTATCTCCCTGATATCTTATAGGAACTAGAGGTATGATTGTATTGAAACTTGGCAGTTAGTTGAAGAATATCGACGCACAATGAATTCCGTCGAGATTGTGCTGTCAGTAAATTGGAAAAAAAAATATTTTTTTGAAAAGTAATTTCAATCTCAAAGTATTTATACTTGTTGAGATAATGCGGAAATAATGTTTAAATTCAAAATAACAACACAATTTGGCACATTTCTTTCCTCATATCTCCGAAAGGATATATCGGATCGAATTGAACATTATTGATAAATACTGACACTGAGGTTTGTGCCGAACTTCATTGAAATCTAACCAATATTTTCGAAGAAAAAAAATTTCTCATTAATATTTCAAACATTTTGGAATAAAATGTTTCTTTTAATTTCTTACAATTGGATCCACACGAAATTTTATTCTTAGTTGATGTTCCAAAACTGTCCACGAAGTTTCAATTCGATCGAGTAAATACTTCATGAGATATCGTGGAATTAACCTCAAAATTTCAAATGGGCCTAATTCCGAATCTATCCAACTGATTCCACCCATAAACGAACTGGACCGAGATATTCAGACTCCACACCAAATCTGACAATTTCAAGTCGCTGAGCCTTTTCCTAACAAAAGTCGTTCTATCGTGCAAAAACCTAGAAAAGCACTGCCGTGATGGCAGCACCTTTCGCGCGCATGTTTAATAGAGAAGACAGCTGCTTTGTCAACGTCGGCCATTAGGCCGACCGTAAGAACAATAACTTCCGGAAGAAACAGCTTAGAAACTCGATATTTGCAGAGTAGGTTTATCTCAATAACGAAGGCTGAATTCGTGAATATGGGTAAAATCGACTGGTATACCCATTCAAAAGTTTATTTTCCGTATATTTCCAAAAATACAGATAAGATCGAATTTAAATCCAGTTGAAAAATTGCAGTTTGAAGGTTTATACAGAATATCACGAAGATGATATAATCAGAAGATGACAGAATATTGAATATTTGAAAACAAAATTTTTTGAGTTAATCCGGAAGAAACATCGATATCGAGAAAAAACAACCGAATTTTATTTTTTTCTCCGATATCTCCAGAAATTATGGTTGTATCGGAACGAAATTCGGTACACTGCTGTAAAATAAGATTCTTAAGGTATTAGCAGAAGTTTTTTTCCGGAAAAAAAAATTTTTTGGAAAAAATATCAAAAAAAATGTTTTCAAACTTTACTGACAATGTGTTCTCAACGAAGTTTCGTGAAAAGTGGTGCGTTGATGTGCTCCAACTAACTGTCAAGTTTCAATCGAATCGCATAAGTGGTTCCTGAAATATCTGGAAATTAATCTCAAAACTTCAAATGACCATAACTCGGAAACCTGTCGACCGATTTGTCCCATTAACGAACTTAACCGCGGCATTCCAACGATAGCACGCTGTTCCGAATATGCGTGGCGCAAAAACGCAAATAAAGGATCTCAATAATCTCAGGTTTTTACTTTCCTAACCGCCGATCGCCGATGTCTCTACGCACTGCCTGTGGCTATCGCGTGTAGATTCAATTAGGTAAATCATGAATGATCTCACACCTGAATCGAAATCGACATATCGATAAAATGAACAAGCCGTTGCTGACTTTTAAGTCTGTGAACCAACATGTCCAACTACATGTTAAGTACCGGAGCGTAACATGCCCTAGGGGCAATTCCGTTCCCTTGATGAATTTGTTATTCCGTCCGTTTTGTATGGATGCATGAAACTGGGTCACTTCCGTTTCTTTACGCTGGTTAGATCTTGTGAACTTTTAGGTAATTCCGGCCGAATACCATCGAATTCGAAGTAATATCAAAGTTCACAGAAACATTTTACCTAGCTTAAATCCAGTGGCCAATTTCTTCCCTGTAGTTTTGCACTTTTGGAAAATATCAATAGGTTTGTTCGTTGTACCTATATGAACTACACTAATTACACTTACTCCACTGATTCTGTTCGGTGTGTTTTGTTGTAAAGTCCAGTGGCCAATTTCTTCCCTGTAGTTTTGCACTTTTGGAAAATATCAATAGGTTTGTTCGTTGTACCTATATGAACTACACTAATTACACTTACTCCACTGATTCTGTTCGGTGTGTTTTGTTGTAAAGTTGCACTCTGTTCGTTGCGGAACTTTTGGCAGTTAGTGTAGTCACAGATTACGTGTGCAGTGCATAGAGTGAGGTTATCTTCTGTGATGGTTATGCGTAAATATAATTCATAATCATAGTCATCTGTGGTTGTTTATGGTTATTGGTTGGACGTGTTTTGTTCTCTATCCGTGGGTTTCACAAAGCTTAATCCTCTGATCAACGCCTTGATATTCTGTGGTATTACTAAAAATGAACTGAAATTGAACATAGAATTGTCTTAATCAGAACAATCAAGTTAATCAGAGCTTTGTGAAACCCGCTGTATGTGTGGTTATTTTTGAACGAAATCAATTTTCATCATATCGTTATTTGAAATGGAATGGAATTTCTGTCCGTGATGACGAATGATACGACGAATCTACATCACCTCGAAGTGATAGCGAAAACAAAAAAAGCATAGAATTCTGTCATCTTGGGTTTGCGTAAAATCATCCATCATATATTTGTATTCTGTGAGAATCATAGAACAGATTGAACTACACTAAAGGGGCCCTTTGTGCGAGGGAGATTCGGGTATTTGGGGAATCGGAGATTCACCGTATTGGCCGAGAGATTCACCCTATTGGTCGAGGACGGTCACGTGATCGTCTTCACTCAATAGGGAAGAATCTCCGATTACCCAAATACCCGAATCACCTTCGCACAAAAGGTAGCTTAAGACCATTCATTCAGTTATCTGTGACTACACTCAGCTGCACTGAGAATTGGAAGTCAGTGGCGTTGGTGTAGTTAGTGTAGTTCATGCAGATACAACGAACAAACCTATTATTAGCGGTATTTTCCGAAAATTTCTCTCGATTATCGAGCAATAAAAGATCAAAACGACGGGAAAATTCGGAACTTTCTCTTTCCGATCATGTTGAGACATGCCAAGTCTCCTCAGGAATATCCGAAAAATTCTCATAAAAATTACCGTTTTTTAGCAATTATTCCACTGAATTCCAATCTCAGAACCGGATGCGATGATTCATTTTCGGGATTATTGGAAATTTGCAGAGTTTTCCTTCATAACTCAGGGACCACTGGTTGAGTTATACAACAGTAATCAACGTGCAGAGTTTCATGAAAATTCGGTGGTAAGTTTTCGAAAATATTTTTTTCCCCCCTACCCCCAGTTTTGAGCCTTGAAGGCAAACAAATCCTGCTGAAAAGCTTGGAGGATCAATCTCGAGCGCCCCACGATTTTTCTACCAAGATTCACGGATTTCGGTTCGGTACTTTCAGAGGAAAGCCCGGGGCAACGGACGGCGAACGGACGAATTTTTTTTAATAGTTCATTCAAAATCTACATACTTCAAGATGTAAACTTCGAAATTTCCAAGGGGGGGGTATTTTTTTGTCGATTACTAAGGTTTATTATTTGATAAAATCAAATAATAAACCAGAATAGCACCAATAATATCGCATTTAACCACATACATAAATGTAGCATACATAAGGTATAAAGGGTGTCCCTGCATAAATTTCGTGAAAGAAAACTGTAGATTCCTCAGGATAAAAGAAACAGTTTTTCTTTCTGCGGGCCTTGATTTTATCGAAATAATTTTAAAAAAATCGATAATTAATTTGGGTAGGCTGCTAAAACGTAGTCATCTATATGAAGAAAAACTCAGTCAGATAGTTCAGAAGATAGATGCATAGAGTACATGGTGCCGACACTTTTTGATATATTTTGGGTTATCTATATCAACAAAAGCTCAGTCAGATAGTTTCTTTTTGCGCTTTTTTTCAAATGTCTGTAATTTCCGGATTATGAGCCGGAAATGGTCTGTATATAAGTTGGACTCTCTGATGAGGAATTCGGTGACCAGAATCAATTTTGTCCAGCCGGCCGAATAGGCACGATGACGGCCGTACGGATGATCCTATCGACTTGAAACTTTCGGGGTATTGGCGTCTGAATTTAAAATTGTAGCGCCACGGTGGCCAGTTTTAGAGCCTTAGATACGGACATAGATTTTGTTTTGATAGTCGATTTTGTACTGTTTGTTTTGATAATTTTTGATTTCACGATTTATTCAAAGACTTTTTAGACTTTTATCGTTTACGAAAGTATTACAGGAGTACATATTCCATTCTTATAAAGTAGGTATGTATCATCCTTCAATCTAATTCAGTGTAGCATCTCTCAAATTACGGGGATATCTCCAAGGTTAGACAGTATTTTAATATTATTTATTTTCAGATCCAAATGGCAAGATTAATTTCAAATTACTTATTTGGAGTATCTTAAAGGCTTAGAAGCTAGAACTGTTCAGGAAGATGCATGTGATATTATATTGCATATTATTTGCAAAACTAATGAACTTTATACCTTTATACCTACCCAACTGGATTTGATCAAATGCCCCCTCAGATCTACTGCTCAAAAAGTTGAAAAACAGATAGTATTGTAATACATACTTTTCGGAATAATAGACAAATACCCATAACTTTACTATTTATATAGGGAAGGACTAAATTTACACAATATATTGCGAATAAAATGAATACATTCACATAAAACTAATGCTACTTTTATCGTAAGCCTTATTCATTATCGATTTACAAATAAATTCTTCCAACGCTCTTATGATTGGTCTTGGAAAAGCTGATGCCATCGCCAGAAGCACTTTGAGCGAAGAGTATTCATCACCAGATATTTCCTTGTCGAGGTTCTTGTTTCAATCGGCTAATTCTACCACTGAAACATTAAAGTTGTTCCTTAATGGTCAGTTCAACAGGCAGATTTTTGGAAGTCATAGCATTCCTCTTAAGTAACTTTCTCTGCTTGGATTAGGGGCCTGGAAAAAAATTGTCTTCATGAATGTGATCTAATATTTCATGAGCAATTCGTGCTTACCTCTATGAAAATGATCATCATCGGTAAAATGCAGGTATCAGACTCTCATAAATCTTTTTTGCTGGTTCACCAATTTTGAGTTACAATTTGCCAAAGTTTTATCGATTCTTCAACACGTTCAGGCCCGACTTGTTAAAGTAAGTTTCTTTCACCAAAACTCGAAATTTTTCACTGGGCTGTGGAAATCTATGGGAAGGGACATTTTAGTTTGCTTTTTCTCAGTAGAAACAGTTGTAAAATCACACAAACGCTAAAAAAATGCATAAACTTTCTAATTTTCCTAACATTTCTTTTAACTTGTCAATGATAAGATCTGTACCTCAGGTTACTCTGATACTCACCAGGGGAAGTAGCGCTTATCTTCATTCGCCAATTGGTTCGATTTCGAAATGCGACGGTTGAGTTCACAGGTTCGTTTCTTCAGAAGTTATTGAGTTTATGAATCTTCGAATTCAAGATTTACTGAGTTGTTTTGTGCCCACAAAAGGATAATAGGACAAAATTTAATTTCACTCTTACTTTTTCATGTGCATGCATTTTTAAAGTACCCACGATAATCATTTTCACCAGAAACTGACAACTCAAAAAAACTCCATATTCTCTTGGAATTAAATGAAATGGATGAAAAGTTCAAGCTGGAAGCATCAAATTCTACAAAAATGTGTTTTCTTAACACTTGAAAGATTTAAATCAGTAATAT
Organism: Myrrha octodecimguttata; assembly: GCA_958510865.1. Classification (NCBI taxonomy): domain Eukaryota; kingdom Metazoa; phylum Arthropoda; class Insecta; order Coleoptera; family Coccinellidae; genus Myrrha; species Myrrha octodecimguttata. Next base: position 62,556,265 of record OY294056.1, read on the forward strand.
CTCATTTTTAAATACTATATATGCATGTAAGATCTCTCATTCGTATTTTTTTCTGAAAGAAGAATATTCCGCAAATTTCGATATAATAAGCGAATCATACCAATTGAAATGATCTACATTTATGACTGAAGATTTGATGACATAATTGCACAATCAAGTCGCGAAATAGATCAAGAATGCGCAAGTGCTCTATGACAATAATACTTTAATACATTAATGGACAGCTCCAGCATTGAATAGAATACTAATTAGTTCCGGTAATGTCTATGCACGCTTATATTTATTTTACGCATTTTTATGGAATTCGGTTCATAGATTTTGAAATCAGTTTTTCATTATCAGAACTAATTCTATCGAATATCTTTATTGATCTGTAATAACGAACCGATTCGGAAATAAAATATGCTGGTTTGTAGTTTCCTTGTCCCATATATATTTCACAAAATAGAGTTCTATTCGAAATGGAAATCAAGCTGAAAAAATCCTTGATTTGAATGTTCAAACACTTTCACGAGCTTGTTCTATGTGAAACACTGAATCAAATCCATGATGTAAGCAAAACATGGTGTGCTCATCTGCTCATCTGTGATCGTTTTACCATTGATGACGTCACATTTTTCATTCAAATTCAAAGCACAGAATATATATTTCCTTGTATTTTAATCTTGCTGACGTCACTTTTTTTAGATGAGCACACCATGGTTTGCTTACATGATGATCAAATCTTTCCGTGAATTTTTCGGTAAGCCATTCAAGGTGCGGTATAAAAAATCAACTAATCCAATTGAAAATTTTCTATTTTTTTCAAGTAGGTACTTAAATCAATTTTGAAATTTCAATATAGAGGGTGTTGAATGTAAGCTTGACAAAAGTCTCATATTTTTCTAATCCGAATCTGAAATTTTCCAATTAGTTGAATATGAATCAATTGACCTGTATGGGTTAATCATTCTGAATATCAACGACTTATACTGGGTGATTCAAAAGTTATGAGCAACTGAAAATATTGGTGAATACAAAGAAACACCCTATATGTTTTACCTCCAGCGTGTTCTAATCTTAGATTCTTTGGTGTCTTGGGAGCGTATATGGATTGGTATACAAGAAAGTATTTTTCGATTATACGTCTCTCGAAACTTATTATCTAAAAACAAAACCACCGGCAAAGCTTAATCTATGAAGTGCTCAAAGTAGGTCTAAAGAACCTCATAACTTGTATCCAAAACATCGAATAGTAATTCCTGATTATCCCTGAGCGAAGAATTCCAAGAATTACAGTGGAACACCTCAATGTCGGCCAAGTAATTCATTGCCGCTTGTATTGGGGCCGAATACCAGAGTGCAACGTGATAGCGCGAGTATTCTTGAAAATTACCAATTCCACTTCCGCGCATGCATATGTAATCGTTTCGAAACCAACACAGAAACAAAAGAAGGTGAATTTAGTACTTTTAAAGTGTTACCAGCGAAATCTGCATCTCATCGGGCTAGATTGTAATTTGGTGCAAAGTAATTCTACTTTTAATTCGAGTATTAAACGATGTTTGCATTTTATTTACGATCTTTGGTTTTTGCACGCTCATTCCAGGGCACTTACATTTCTTCGAATTTCTATTTTATGCTGAAGGGCAATGTGAAGATTAAAAATCTGTCGATTGTCATACTTGATTTTCTAATTGGAGGATTAATTTTAACTCTGGAAATATTTGATTGGCCAATAGGAGACAAGTTGTCAACGCAAAAATTTTGAAAATGTTCTACCACTGGGAAAGGAGAATTTCAGGACTTATAAGGTTTGGGTTATTCATAAATATCCGTATACTCTACCTCGGCTCCTCGAACAGTGTGAAGATCTTGACTGATTGACTGAAAGTTGAGTTGGAGGTTCGGATTTCACATCGATAATATTGATGTAGTTTATTTCTATAGAATATGATCTGTGAATCAACTTGGTTATTTCAGTTGTTAGTTCTCCATCCTTTGAATATGAAATGTTCGGTTGATTCCTTAATTTGCGGAACTTGTTAAATAGCGACTATAGATTTTCTATGCTAACTTCGGTTTATTTACGGAACATATCGACAGACCATAGAGTTGCTATGTTGCATAACTCATTGTTATCTTTGATCTGACTGAATCAAAAATGAGGAGATTCTTCAGTTTGTGTAACCAAGTTGCGTAAATGAACCCTTTTTTGGGAACCAACCTTACGACTTATATTTACGGGATAAAAATCAAGCAACCGAACTAATCAAGAATCAAGTTGATTCACGAAACATATTCTCTGCAAACTACTTTGACATTATTAACTTGAAATCGGGAGCTCCAACACAACTTTCAGCCGATCAGATATAATCTTCACAAAAATCGATATTCGGATCCAATAACTTCGTTTGAAGGGCCAGGTGCAGGCTACAGATATTTATAAATAAAAATCGTTTTTTGATGTAAATGGATACTCTATAAAGAATTTATGAATACAACCTTTTCAAATTTGGACAATCAACGAGAAACAAAATCAAGAAATTGGATTTATAGTATTAGCTGTATTTGTGGAAAGACATATATACAGGGGAAACATCTCGACCGATAGATATCACAGAACCAGTACTTAAAAACAACCTGAGGAAATAGAGAGATACGAAAATGCCAAATAGCTAACCATGTTTATTCGACCATTGGGAATCACATGATGATTGGGACAATACAAAAATATTCATGTCGGAAACAGATAATTCGAAAATGAAAATGAGAGAGTCCTCCTGCATTTTGTTAGAGGGAGAGGTTGATTTTGCTCATTGTTTTGTAGAAATGGACCATATTTGGCTGAACTCACGCAAAAAAAGGATAGAATTAAAAAACTTTGAAACCAAGTGAATCTGTGTTGCTGCGATTTCTCGAAAATGTCAATTTGACAAACGGAATATCGAAAGGCAATAATTCAACAAATTTTCTCCTTTGTCTGATGAAAGTCAGTTTTTTTACCCTGAAATGTCACATTTCGCTTTGTTGATCGTTTGTATGGTTCCGGTATTGTTCATTAGGCAACTTGTTTTCCAAAAAACTGCCCTTAGCAAATAGTTCGATCCGCACGGGCGTTTTGAATGAAAAAAATAATTTTATTTCATTTTTAATAGTTCTGTTTCAGATATCGGGAGTGAAACCCCAGAATAAACCTACAAAATGATGCAAAATCCCACCAAAATAAGCTTACTTAGTATACTTAGTATTTCAAATAGTTTAATATGTTATTATGTGAAGGCAATGTCTGAAACGATCGCTGTCTGCATCCATCAGGTCAAATTTCAAGGTCTCCTTTACAATTTCTCCATAAAGAATAGTTCCAGGGCCCAATTTGGGGTTTCCCACCTTCACCCACCTCTCATTTTGCCATCTGCAAGTTTTCGAACCTAATCCTAAAATTCATGGTTACTTCAACAAAACAATATTGTGTTTAGTTTTACTCAGAACTGAATTTTATATATAGAAAACATCGGTTACTTTCAAGATCCTCACTTCAAGATATGTAATTGATTTTCGGACAATGCTATTTTTTGTGATTTTTCTATCATGGTTAAGTTACACTCATTGGGATAAAGGTGCAAGATCCACAAATCAATGTTCGGATAACGAACATTTCAAATGTATTGCCAAGCGTTAAGTGATTCTATTCATATTAAGTATTATCATTCAGTATTCAACTAGTTAGTTAGTACTCTTTAATTTTTCTCTTCAAATTATCTGGTTCCAACATCAGTATTTTTGTATTATCCCAATCTAATTTGCATTGGTCGAACAAACATGGTTCTCTATTTGGGATATTTCTATGTCTCTATTTCTAAGGTTGTTTTTGAGACTTTTCAGAAAAATCATGAGATGCTGAATTCAATATAAAAACAGATTTGAAATTGAAAAATGATTGCAGATTCATACTGACTAAAACCAAACGAATAAACGAGAAACAGAAATCAAAAAATTGTGTTCATAGTATTCCCTGTATTTGTGGAAAGACATACACAGGGGAAACATCTCATACGTTAGATATCAGAAAACGAGAACCCAAGGAAAAGAGACATGCAAAAATCCCAAATAACGCGCACTATGCATGTTCGACCATTGGGTATCACATGATTGATTGGGACAATAGAAAAAAACTGATGTTGGAACCAGATAATTTAAAAGAAAAATCAAAGAGTCCTTCAGCATTTTGTTGAGTGCAGAGAGTATTTTCGCTCATTGTTCTGTAGAAATGGACCATGTTTGATGAATTTACTGAAAAAAGAGATAGAATTGAAAAACTTTCAAACTAAGTAAACCTGTGTTCTTTTAGTTTCTTGAAAATTGACAAAAGTGCAAATTTTCTCGTTTGTCTGATGAAAGAGTCAGATTTGTACTCAGAAACGTCACAGTTTGCTTTGTTTATCGTTTGTATTGTTCCGGTATTATTCATTAGGCAATCTGTTTTGCAAGAAACCTTCCTTGACAAATAGTTTGATTCTGCAATCCGCAAGGGCTTTTTTCATGAAAAAACAACAATTTTTGTTCAATTTTTAATAGTTCTGTTCCAGATATTGGGAGTGAAAACCTAAAAAAAACCTGAAATATTTTGCAAATCCTCCGCAAAATATCCTTTGAACAATTTTCAAAATTTGACCTCTCATGCAGGATTTCAATAGAAAATTTATTGATTAAGAAAAGAATAAATTTGTCCTAGTCCTTATATATTGGCTCACTGTATAGCGGTTGTTATAAGCTACTGACCAAGTTTAAAAACTCGAACTATCTGACGGGATGCATTTACGATCTCAATCAAAAAAACTTTCGTCTTCTTCTGAAAACTGATGCAAAATCCCACCAAAATAAGCTTTAACCGATTCTTTGATTCTCCCTTTCCAAAATCTAGAAAAGCACTGACGTGAAGTCAGCAGCTTTTACTCGCTTGTTCACTTTGCGGAATGGTGAAATTTTAATGAAATCTGAAATATTTCAAAAAAAAAATTTTTTTTTTGAATTTTTCCATAGATAATTATTCTTATTGACACTGTTCATCTTCCAACCAAGTTCCATTTCGATCAAATAAATATTTTTCAAGTTATTGAAAAATCAAAATTTCAAATGGCTTTAGCACAAAAACCGTTGGGTAGATTTGGCCTATTAACAAACTCAACCGAGATATTCAGGATCTTAACTTAACCTGAAAAATTCAAGACTCTAGGTCTTTTCTTTCGAGAGTTACAGCGCACACGGCCGGACGGACAGAATCAATTTTGACCACGGATTCTTCATCAGTAAGTCCAACCTAGTCGTTTGAGACCAATTTCGGCATCGTGACGAAATGATAACGCGCTGTCCCCCAGAACAAGCGCGTAAAAACAATTTTTGTTTAATTTTTAATAGTTCTGTTTCAGATATTGGGAGTGAAAACCCATAAAAAATCCGAAAACTGATGCAAAATCCCACCAAAATAAGCTTTAACCGATTCTTTGATTCTCCATTTCCCGAATCTAGAAAAACACTGACGTGAAGTCAGCAACTTTTACGCGCTTGTTCACTTTGCGGAATGGTGAAATTTCAATGAAATATAAAATATTTCAAAACAAATTTTTTTTTTCGAATTTTTCCATAGATGATTCTTTTTATCGACACTGTTCATCTTCCAACCAAGTTTCATTTCGATCAGATAAATATTTTTCGAGTTATTGAAAAATCAAAATTTCAAATGGCTGTAGCACAAAAACCATTCGGTAGATTTGGCCCATTATCGAACTTAACCGGGATATTCAGGATCTTAAATTAACCTGAAAACTTCAAGACTCTAGGTCTTTTCTTTCGAGAGTTACAGCGCACACGGCCGGACGGACAGAATCAATTTTGACCACGGATTCTTCATCATTAAGTCCAACCTAGTCGTTTGAGACCAATTTCGGCATCGTGACGAAATGATAACGCGCTGTTCCCCAGACCTAGCGCGTAAAAACAATTTTTGTTTGATTTTTAATAGTTCTGTTTCAGATAGGAGTGAAAACCTATGAAAAACCTGAAAACTGATGCAAAATCCCACCAAAATAAGCTTCAACCGATTCCTTAGGTTCTCCCTTTCCAAAATTTCCCGGAAACTTTTGGATTGGTTAACCTGATAAAGTGCTCATAAATTGTGTTACCAACGTAGGAGGCGTCTCACGTCTTCACTACCGGTTGGGTTCACGTATGCATAAGTGTAGTCGACGAATTTTAGGTCACTAGCACATCGACAAGACATGGCGACGAATCTCTATTAAGAAGGAGCATCCGTAAAATATAAACAGATATACATCGCCTGAAACCGTGCTCAGTCATTGTTTCAAGCGTGTGACTAACTGAAATGATTGATGTAATCTGGAAAAGATGTGCACGGTTACAGACCTAGGCCACAATGTTGACAATGGGTTTTAACTTTTTCTGTATAAGGTTGAGGTCGAATTTCTCGGAGATTTTAGATCGGTACCTCGGAATGTTGTTATGAATGCTACCGATAATTCAGGTGTATTTTAACTGAAGATTTTTCAGTTTTTGCGCGCATATTCTAAGGGAAGAGCGTGCTATCGTTTTGTCCAAATGACTGTAATTTTCGATGATTGAGCCGAAAATGGTCTCAAACGAATAGGTTGGACTCACTGATTACGAATCCGGCGTCAAAATCGATTCTGTCCGGCCGGCCGTCCGTATGCACGATTACGGTCGTACGGAGAATCCTATGGACCTGAAACTTCCAGGGTAGGTCACGCATTGGAATGCCGCGGTTATGTTCGTTAATGGGCCAAATCCGAAGAATAATTTCGGAGGTATAGCCACTTGAAATTTTGAAGTTATTTATTCTTTATTACAGAAACCATCTGAGCGATTGAATTCAAACTTGGCAATTAGGTGGAGTGTAACGACGCGCAAGTTTGGGCCAAATTTTGTCAGGATCATACTTTCCGTAAATTAAAAAAAAAAAATTCCAAAAAAATTTTGTTTTCGAAAACCATTCATCATATCCAGGATAAAATTCTACTAGGACTTCGAGCTTCATATTTCACAGCAGTGTACCAAATTTCAGTTCGATACGATTATAAGTTTTGGAGATATAGGGAAAAAATATGTCAAATTTCGAGGTTTTTTCTCGATATCGTTGCTTTTTTCGGTATAACTCGCGAAATACTGACTCAATCCTGTTAAAACTTCGCAGCTAGTACTCGCGACGATGAAAGTGTGTTAAATACCGCTGAAGAATTTGCACATTAAGCTGGGAAAATAATAGACCTCTGTGTAAAATTTGCGGTGTTTCTTTTTGTGTAGATGACAAAATTATAAAAATTCCGTAGGAATCTTGAGTATCCCCCTCATTTGATATGTTTTTACAGGAGGTACTAGAAACAGTCCATATCGCAAGAAAATTCCAAATTTTTCACCCGCTAAAGAAAAACAAGAATTCACTGTTAAGAAAAGTGGAATGCATACTTCGAAACTGTTGAACGAACTGAAGTGTTATTATGTTGTAATGAATAATTTCGATCATAATAAAGCACGAGATGTCGAGATATATACTATTATGTAAATCATTATCATTAATTCGGAAAGTACTTATCCATGCATATCAGATTTTCTTCTGTTACGAGGAAAGTTTAATTTCACTTACCAGCAAGTGTACATATACTTTGAGGATTTCAACTCATGTGCAGTTTGATTATACTAACGTTGTTGTTCACCATAAAAATTCGATCGAACTAATTGCTGTTGCTGCTGGATCATGCTGCTCATCATTAATGGAAACATTCTAGAAAAGCACTTTTTACTATATCGTAAGCTTTCAAGCACTTCGATTAAAAAGCTATTGCACGAAATTTCACATGAACCATCACACCGTCAATTTGTGTACTAACGGGAAATCGTAATAAGCACAATTACTTATACAAAAAACGAACTATAGACTCGATTATTGTAAATCAGATCAGAAGGAGCTTGATTACGACGGTCTTAGTCATGAATGGGTTAAATCCACCCATTTTTTGTGCAAGCTTGTTCAACTTTTTTTTGAGGGGGGTAATCTGGTTTAACTTCATGTATTGTGCAGTAGTTTGTGCGTGAAATGATAAAATAAATTTTTTCATTTCCATGAATTTTTCATGTTTCATATACTTGAATGACAGCATCAATAAGTCTCCATGCTTTCCTAACAAATATAATTTTTTTGCAACTTAGGAGCAATATTTCTGAAGTAACCAAAAAGAATCAGGAAAAAATAAAACATTATACTCTATCATTTACTTTTACGAAGTCAGTCATTAGGCTAAGAAAATTTGACACATTCTTATCTGTATAATTAAAAATGTTAGGTAAGGTTCATTTTCCGGTCAGACAACTACGCGGTGTTGTCAGTTCTACACGAAGGTCTAAGTATTTACATGTGGCTAAACCAAACCATATATTGTTATTGATAAAATATGTTAAAATTGACAACGTCCGAACAAAGTATTCCGACTTTGACTACATTTCATTAGTGCCTACCTGGTTTAGTTCTAATTACAAAAAAACTAGAAAAGTACTAACGTGAGGTCAGGAGCTTTCACGTGCTTGTTCACATTGGAAGCCATTTCTTCAAGACATTTTGCATGAACTTCAACACACTTTAACATTTATCAACCAAGTGCAGTATTTCGATTCGATCATACCTGAATTATTGTTAATATTAGGAAAATAAAATTTCGTATTAATGTATCTACGATATTATTGAGGGGATTTAAGTTTTCATGAATTCGACCTTCTCAATTAACACCAAGACCTGCTATGAAAATATGGAGTCTCTTATAGTCGCTTTTTTCGGATGTTATTCTGGTTAATACGACATATTTTTTCCCTTGTATCTCCGGAAATGAATATCAGATCAAATTGAAATTTAAAAACTGTCCGGATACTATCTTCAAGGTCTGTGCCGAATTTCCTCGAAATCTGGTAAATAAATCAGAAAAACTATTTTTTTTTTCGATGAATATGTGGATAATTTTCGAAAAAAAAATTTTCATAATTGCACGTTGATATTCTCCAAATAATTTCGAAGTTTCGATGTGATCGCAATCATACTTCTTGAGATATTGAGGAAATAACCGCAAAATTTCAAACAACGAAATTGGACATTAATTTCTTTTATATCTTCGGAAGTAAATATCGTATCGAATAAGAATCTGAATCGCATTTGAATTTATAGAAATATTAAGGACTCAAAGTCAAAATTTCGAACAACAACGAAATTTTACATTTACATTACATTTCACAGTTTACATTTTGAATTATGTAGATTTGAATGAATAAAAAAATCCGTTCGTTCGCCGTATGTTATCCGGGGCTTTCCTCTGGAATAACCAAACGGAAATCCGTGAAACTTGGTAGAAAAATCTTGTATCACGCGGGGTTGGTCCAGCAAGCTTTTCAGCAGGATCGATTATTTCTCGAAAATATCATGAAATTGCCAACATTGATGACTGTATCAGAACCCAATATAAAAAATTTTGATCGAATAATCGCATTTGGTTCTAAGATTCAAATCAGTTTAAGTTCACTGGAATAATAATATAATATTAATAATAAACTTTTCACCCAGAATCATATATCTTAAAGCAGATGAAAAGATTGATTAACAAATTTTTAACACATCGAGAAATATTCAACTGATTCGTTTTCCTGTTTATTCAAATCTATCCACATTAATCTTATTCTGGATCTGAAAAATATCCGTTTGTATTCATAAAATCTACCACAGTACATATTATATTTATTTGAATATAAGTGATTTTGGTTTTTAGCAAAAATGAGGTTAACAAATCTCATTCTTTCATAGAAAGAATGAGATTTGTTTGTTTGTTTGTTCTTTAAAATAATTCCATGTGAATATTCTTGGGAATGCTTGACTTCCATCTTATATCATTTATTGATGATTGGGATTGAATGAATATCTTCGTTAACCTTTTATTTTTCACTGTTTTTTCAAACTCCAACTAAGGAGAGTCCGCTTTCTCAAAGTTCGATGATACTCAGAGGCGTAGCTAAATTACGTTATAGCATTGAGTTTTCAAATATTTGAAAACTCAATGGTTATAGGTAGCGTCAACGTTAGGAATGGTACGATGCGGCCAACTCTCATGTACACTGCAGTTTGGTCATTTCAGCACTGAAATTTTAGACGAAAAATATCCGTGAAATGGAAATTACCAATTGAGGAGAATTAACTTTGCATCTTCTCACCCTTTTCGTGAATACGTCACGACGTCACTGTAGGAAGAATTGATTGCTATGAAGAGTTTACGTTTAGACACTCAACACCCTCTTGAGTGTTTCTGACTACTAGTATTATTCATTCGAATTAGGGCCGGTATTATAATACTTAACTGAAAGTTATCTTCAACTTTAACTGAAAATTAAGCAGTAATTTCCAGTTAAAGTTAGATTTGTAGGGTTATCTTTATCTGGCGGTTTGGGTATCAATTATAGTTAAAGTTGAAGTTAAATCGTTTTTTTCCACAGATTCTCTGTCTTTTCGATTGACATAAGGGGAATATAACCTCGATTTGTTTGTTGTTATGAGATTTTCAAAAACATGTTAGCAAGATATATTCACTTCATTTTCAAAGGACTTTTAATTCACGATGACGAAGATGACATGAATATTGTTGAACATCCTCGTTGAGAGATATTCATTTCATTTTTGAAGAACTTTTAAGTGACTATGACGATGATGCCATGAATATTGTTGAATATCCTTGTTGAGAAAGGATATTTAGAAATCGGCTGAACCATTTGAACTATGGGAAGAAACGGAATTCAACAACCGATTTCGCTTATCTGTACGCCTGTAATGGAATACATATTCATAATGATGCAAATGTATTGCTACAGGCAGAGTTTATGCATCTTGTTCTTTCTTGATAGTTGCTGGAGATTTTAGGGGTTTTCACAAATCAACTATACTGACTGTATTATCAGAAATGTCCCATGGAATATTGAATACTTATTATCCATTTGCATCAAAATGCCTGCTATAAACCTCACTCGAGTAAGAATCCAATCTCGAGAGTTCATCATGGCATATTATATTGTAATGAAAATATCAGTTACTCTTTCTGTTCAACTATTATAAGATGTAAATGAAAAAAAAATCATTGGCATTTATTCTTTTCGGTGCCTTATATAACAGATAAAAGTTGTAAAGGCGTAATGAAGCATAATAATTTATACACATTATTTAACTTTTAAGATGAAACGAAAACATCCCAATTGCAATGGATACTTTTCTTATAATAATGGCCAAACTGGTAGCCGTGTACAAATTCTAGATATCAGAGCTCGATAACCCGGAGCCACACAAAACATTACCATATTTTTTAATTGAATGACAATTTTTGCAAATTTGGTGTTGAGATTATTACCACTCCCAGTGTCAGTTGAAATTACTTGCCCGTTGGTGAAGAGTGAAGTATTTGTAAAAACAATTCTGTACCTAATTGGATTTGGACAAATTTCATTGCAATTGTTCAATAATTCCAGAATTGAATGTATCTCATTATTGCCAAAGTTTTTACTTTTAAGCTTTCATTTCCAATATATTCATCAGCGGAAGTAGTTTTTTTAGTTAGGTTACCGAATAAATACCCAAACATCCCTTGCATATTGCAAAAAGTATAAGAATTCAAGATTGATCATTGCAAGTCACCCTCAAATCAGTAATTCTATTTTTATGGAAACCACAATCCTTCCTGATACATAGTATTAATATTTGTCAATAAAGGATTTGTTTATTCCTATCATATTTTGAAAGGGGATATTTTTCCAAAGTCCAGCTTTTACAACCCAGAAATTGGTGGTTAGATTTATTACAGAATATTAAATTATTTCTTTCTCCTTTTCATAGAAATCATCACAGTATTTCTTGTCTATGATAGAAATGAGACTTTTATAATTCCGACATTTTTGAGCAAAAGTTTAACTGTCAGTTAAAGTTAAAGATAACTTTCAGTTAAGTTTTATAATACCGGCCCTTAAACATTTATGCGGTTCACCATAATGTTTAATTGTTACACAAAAGTTATTCGGAAAAAACAACTTGCGTTTTTCAGTTTATGTCTTGGATATTTTGTCAACCAAACTCAATTTATTTATATTTCACATTTTACATTTCTTTATAAGCGTTCTGGATTTCAGTATTCCAACATTTTGACGAAAAGGATTTCTAGGCAAATAATTCAGTTTTGTGACTTGGTGACTACATCCGTTATATTTGCTCATATTGTATGGTTTTGTATTTTGTTGATTATTCCTAGGCTTATAGTTTGTTCGAGATAGTATATCTGGTGCAATCTGGGTAGACATTGTAACCGTATCCGTACGTCACCCTTGACACAGCACTGTTAATTATTGACCCAGCCAAGTTGGAATTTCAATAAAAAATGAAACAGTTTAAGAGATTGCTCGCAGTTTTTTGGATGAAGATTCCGAAATGCAAGAGGCTTGATACGACTGCTCGCATTTCAGAATTTTCATCAGAAAAACTATGTATATCGCTTTCTGGCGGACACTCTTAAAAATTGTTTTATTTTACTGTCAAACTTCTCACTTGTGCTACTGGCGACGATGAAAGCCTAACGGCCAGACCGTAAACACAATAACTTCCGGAAGAAACAACTTAGAAACTCGATATTTGTAGAGGAGATTTGGACCTTAATTACGAAGGCCGAATTCGTGAATGGATAAAATCCACCCAATCATTTCGCAGATATACCCATTCAAAAATTTATTTTCCCAATATTTTCAAAAATACAGATTAGATAGAATTGGAATCCAGTACTTCATCGAAAATAACAGTTCGAAGGTTCATACAGGATTTAATGAGGATAATCACAGAATATTAAATATGTATTAAAAAAAAAATTTCAAATTTTTTTGAAAATAATTCTAATTACACGATCCTCACGAAATTCTGTGCAATGTTGTGTTGTAGCATCTCCAAACTAGGTGCAAAGTTTTGACGTGATTGAATCAGCATTTCTTGCGTTATATCGAAAAAAACAAAAATATCGGTAAGAAAACCAAGATATTTCATATATTGTTTCCCAATATTCCCAAAACTAATAACCGTATCGAATTGAAATTTGGTACACGGCTGTGAAATATGGAGCTTAGAGTTCACGCTGAATTTTTTTTCAAATGTGATGACCAATTCGCAAAAAAAAATTTTTCCGAAAAACGGTAAATTTCAAATTTTTTAAATTTACTGATAGTATGACCCCTACAAAATTTCGCGAAAAGTTGCGCGTTGCTGCACTCCAACTAACTGCCAAGTTTCGATCCAATCGTTTCAGTAGTTTTTGAATTATCGCCAAAATAACGTCAAAACTCCAGAAGGCTCTAACTCCGAAACCGTTTGACCGATTTTGCCCATTAACGAACTTAACCATCGTATATCGAAAAGCAACCTACCCTGGAAGTTTCAGGTCGATAGGATTTTTCGTACGACCGTAATCGTACATACGGACGGCCGGACAGCCGGACAGAATCAATTTTGACACCGTATTCGTCATCAGTGAGTCCAACCTAGTCTTTTGAGACCATTTCCGGCTCAATCATCGAAAATTACAGATATTTGGACAGAACGATAGCACGCTGTTTCCCTAGAACATGCGCGCAAAAATTAATCCTGTATGTACACCCCAATAATAAATATCCAAGTAGGGATATTCAACGAGAAATGCACAACCCTCAAACAATAAATCCTGTTTCGGTTTTAATGCAATGCATAGGGAAGTCCATGAGTATCATTAAAGGATACCCAGGAAACGAAACCGAATTAAGATCAATCTGGTCTAGAGATGACCCATAATCAACGAAATCTCTTCGTATTAACGAACCTACTATTAAGTAGTTACCCGATGATTGACCGTCGATGTGAGTAATCAGAAAGTTTGTTTAATATCAATAATTTGTGTTAACGCGGAGGTGAAATCGAAATAAGCCGAAACTGGGTCATGAATGCTCTCAAATGATTCATATTTTGACGCCAATATTTTATTGATCGACAATTTCCGACTAAGCACAGGTGAAAACTGGGAATTACAGGTTTGTAATTATTAGAAATCTAGAATTATTGTATTAACACTAGTGAACGACCTGTGAAGTAGCATACAGTCCATTAAGTTATACTGTGCGCGTCAAAATTATGGAACAAATTCATTTTCTCAGAAGAAATATATTTGGCAAGAAAATCCTGAAACAGGTCAATTTTTGTTTCACTTTTACCAAATTTTTATGCATGGATTTTTGTTGCACCCTGTGCCATCCCTATCAACCCTCAAAACTTTTTGAATAGGGAAAGTGGGTCATGTGGTACTTTTTTGGCAAGGTCTTTGTATCATGTATCTTTACAGGCGTGCAGAAATTTTCAAGAAAAAAAAAATATTTTTGAAAAATTAGTTAGTTCAATGAGGTTTTCAGTATGTGCACTTCGTCACGGCTCATTCACTTCGAGGCGATGGTACCTAATGAAATTTGTCACCGAATAAAAGTCGACCATTACAGTTTTGTTCATGCACAACTTTCAACCCCTACAAGTGAAAAAATTTTTTTTCTCTCCATTAAAGAGTTCGTAGGGGTTGAAAGTTGTGCATGAACAACACTGTAATGGTCGACTTTCATTCGGTGAAAAATTTCATCAGGTACCATCGTCTCGAAATAAATGAGCCATGACAAATTGCACATACTGAAAACCTCTTTGAACTAACTAATTTAAAAAAAAAAAAACTTGCTAAAAAAGTACCACATGATCCACCTTCCCTATTCAAAAATTTAGAGGGTTGATGGGGATGGCACAGGGTGCAACAAAAATCCTTCAAAAATTAATATAAATTTGGTAAAAGTGAAACAAAAATTGACCAGTTTCAGGATTTTGTTGCCAAACATTTTTCTTCTGAGAAAATGAATTTGTTTCATAATTTTGACGTGCACTGTATACTGATGACCAATCAGGATAATGTTAAAAGATTTGATCATGCAAATATTGTTAGTACAGACTAATCAAATGTACCTATACCAAATCAATTTTCAGGGTTACAAAATACCGAATTTGACCATAAGATAATTTTTTACCGAATTCATGTAGAATTAATCAGGAAATAGCCAGAGGAGTCAGAAAAATACGGTTTCTACCATATTCATCAGTTCTATCTTATCTCAATCACCCAGAGAGGTCGAAATTTCGCAGGGAGTAAGTAGTTATATGCATTGTATAAAGATACGTACAAGATTTATACAATGGTATATGTATGGTCGTAGCCTACGTAAACTAACAGGCCGGAAGGTTAGACGTTGCCGTCGTTGCTAACAGAGGGTCACGAGAAAGGACAATAGCGGATTGAACACCTATGTTTCTGTTACTTCCTATTTTACGATATTATTTTGAAATGATTTCATTCATAATATCAAAAGAACCGTTTGTAGAGTAGATGAACCGCATTTCGTTTTTTGCGATCAGTTTTATAATCAACTAATCCAGAATTCACCTCGAGGAGGTAACAACACCGCATTTTCGGGCATCCTTATAATCTTCTTCTTTATCAATGGTATGGTATAGAATTAAGTTCCAAACACTCTTGTACGAACTCAACAAGTTTTGGCCGCTGGTCGAGAGGAATTTCCTATTATCATTATAATTCTTCTATTACTGTGTATTCATACCTAGTATCATAAAGGTTAAAACAGTAAGACTAAGGTTACCCTCTCAAAATTTGATGTAACTATTCGGTACTTCGTTCATTTTTTGAAGGCAGGAATTATGTATATCTCATCACGATAAAACTCGTTATAGGTCTCTTGCAATTCTCGGAGGAATTGCAAAAAAATGTGTCAAATTTCGTGGTGTTTCCTCGGTATTTTTGTTATTTTCGGAATAACACAAGAAATACTTCTCCGACCACAATATAACTAGCTAGCAGATGATGCAAAATTTTGTACAAATTTCCTGATCGTGTCGACAAGCAATTAAAATTTTCACTCGTGAATTTGAACATACGAACGCATACATTTGATCAGTCAGGATTCAATTTAGTTCTGCTTGAAGTACTCAAGTTCAAGATGATTAGATCTATTTCGAATTGATATTACTACTGAATCATCCAGCTAATTTCACCCATTCGACCTTCTTACTAAAGATCAAATCCTGCTCTACAAATAAAGAGCCTTTGAATTGTTTATTTTGGAAATACCAAAATCGATGGATTTTTGGAAAAATGTCATTGCTTTAGGCTTGTTATTTGAAGGTGATACGAATATAAAAATCTAGAAAAACACTGACGTGAAGTCAGCAGCTTTTACGCGCTTGTTCACATTGCGAAATGGTGACTTGGAAATTTCAGTGAAATTTCAATGAAATATAAAAATTCAAAAGAAAAACTTTTTTTCGAATTTTACCATGGATGATTCTTCTTATCGACACTGTTCAGATTCCAAACAAGTTTCATTTCGATCAGATAAATATTTTTCGAATCATTGAGAAATCAAAATTTCAAATGACTGTAGCACAACCATTCATCAGATTTGGTCCATTAACGAACTTAACCGAGATATTCAGGATCTTAACCTAACCTAAAAATTTCAAGACTCTACGTCCTTCTTTTCGGGAGTTGCAGCACACACGGCCGGACGGACAGAATCAATTTTGACCAAGGATTCTTCTTCAGTGAGTCCAACCTAGTAGTTTGAGACCAATTTCGGCTCAAAACTCGAAAATTACAGACATCGTGACGAAATGATAACGCGCTGTTCCCCAGAACAAGCGCGTAAAATAAAATTGAGTCGCTTGCGCTGTCATAATATCAATATCCATTGAGCAGAGCTGTCAGAAAAAAGTATCTCAATTACTTTACAGGTACTCTAAAGTATCTAAGTTACTGCATCTTAGTTCCTTTTTTGTTGGAGAAAAGTACCTATTATCTTAGATACTTTTCAAAAGGAACTGTATCTTGTAACTTTCGTTTAGACGAATGTGTGTGAAGTTGGCCCAGAGTTTCACGATTTTCGAAAACATTTTTTTGTGTTGAATTGTTCTTGGTTTGTGCTGCTTTGTGTCGTTGAATTTTTTTTCATTCCTGTTCAAGATTTTCCACACAATGTCTTGAATAGGCCCAGCTCTTTTCGAAAAAACTGGATTTCAACGGGTGAAATAGTTGTGCCGTCGAAAATCAGAAATGAAGAATTTCCTCCTCAAATTAGAGTGGAAAAAGTGTGTTACATTTGTGCTGACTTGTGCCGTAAATATTCTCACGAAATGTTGCCGGGTTTCCCGAGAAATTGCGAAAGTAGCCCAGCACTTCCTACTAATTTCTCAAAAAAAAAAAAAAATTTTGGAAAAAAGTTAGCCCAGCAACTTCGTTTTTATGTGTCAAAAATTGTTTAGTATGAATGGTTACATTTATACTGGTGCCGGTCAGATTTTCAGAAAAACTTTCCACTTTTCCTTCGAACGGTGAGAATTAGAAAAAAAATATATAATATATTTTTTTGAACAAGTGAATAAACTTATATCTATACCTCAATGAATCATTCGTTGTTTGTTTGAGGTTGTTGTATTTTGAGGAGGTTGCTTTTAGGTCATCTCACGTAAAAATTCCAATTTCCAATTCTTGCGTCAATGATATTTGATCATACAAATTCTCCTATTCTACAAACTGATTAAGTCAAGCAAACAAGAAATACATTGCTTCATCTAAAACGTTAAGAAACTCCAACCTTATATATTAAGGATCTCAAAATGTATCGTATCTTTTTTAAAAGGGAAACCTAAGTAACTTCGGATAGTCTATCAAAAAGTAACTCATCTAGTATCTGAATCCTTTTTCAAAGTATCTTTGACAGCTCTGTCAGTGAGAATATTCACTCTTCCTGAATATTTTTCCATAATTTTTACAATTGTTAAAAAGTGATTCCATGCAACCAATGAGTTGAGTTGTTTTTCTTTACTTGAAGGAAACTACCTAACTCCGCATACGAGTTTTTGTGTTAGCATTTCCATCCATTTGAAAAGAGAACAACCCTTACTAACATTTGATGAATGAATTTCTATTATTCATTGAATTTCCGAACAATTCAGACAATATACGAAAGCACTCATTATTCATAATTTCATTGTATCTTGATAAAAAACGAACTGTAATCTGAACAAAATCCATTAAGAACAAATATGATAATATTCCGAACACAGAATATTAATTAATCAAGACTATAAATCCTTCGATTAAAAGTCGCTCCTTCACTTCAACCTCGTAGAAAATAACGGAATCAATCAAATATATTCCTGTTGTGTTGATACAAAATAAATACATCAACACATTCTCATCAACGAAATCTACCGTTACACCTAGTCGCGTCCACCAAAAGTACAAAGTAAAATAAACAACACTCACCCAAATTATCGGATATTAGTCCAAGAATAACGTAAAAAAATAAATAAGTACACAAATTTAGGTCCGAAAGTCTAGAAGGCCCGCACTTGCGATACCGGGACATCGCGTAGGACGTACGTTGTCTACGGAAAACAGTTAGGGCCGTTCTGCAGGTGCTCACACTATTCACACTTCACCGCTAGTACTCTGGAACTGTCGGACTACACGGTTAAGGTGGCACGGTTTCGTTCAACGACGAGGAAAGAAGACTGCCGCACGAAATCCAGGCCAGACGCACACCAGCTCGAAACCAGAAGAACGAAGACGATGGAGGTGAGATTAGGCGATGGTAGGATCGCCGCCAAAGAGAAATGACACATTTTTCCGGAACTTCTTCTGTCTCTTACTCTCTGTGAGGGTGGGATGCTAGAAACGATCTGAAATTCATTGAAGAATGCCCTTCCATTTCCCTATAATTGTTTCTATTATTTTAACGCTTCAGTACATACTAGTGAAGGCAATCAGATCAATTAATCCTAGGGATAAATTCGCCTTTCTGGAAAGATAACTTGAGATGAACGTGCTAAAACTCTAATAACATAGGCAGCAGAGATTATTTCTATAGCTGCAAAATGGTGAAGTACCCGGGATTGATAAGTCACTGTGTCGATTTGGATGAGTTTTTAAAATACTTGGAATCATGACAATATCACGCCATTTAGTTTGTTCGTTAGTTACATCTTCCAACTTTCACCCAGAATAGGCGAAATGTTCTCCAAATATCTCTATTCTGAGATTAGACTCGCCCCTATTCATATTCTATTCAACTGGGATAGATTGCTGCAAGAGATCCATGCCAGACGCATACCACAGCTCGCAACCAGAAGACCGAAAACGATGGAGGTGAGATTAGGCGATGTTAGGATCGCCGCTAAAGGGAAATGACACATTTTTCCTGAAATTCTTCTGTCTAGTACGTTCTGTGGGGGTGGGATACGAGAAAGATGTAAACTTCATTGAAGAATGCCCTTCCTTTTCCCTATAATTGTTTCTATTATTCTAACGCTCTAGTACATACTAGTGAAGGCGATCAGATCAATTAATCCTAGGGATAAATTCGCCTTTCTGGAAAGATAACTTGAGATGAACGCGGTAAAACTCTAATAACATAGGCAGCAGAGATTATTTCTATAGCTGCTAAATGGTGAAGGACCCGGGATTGATAAGTCACTGTGTCGATTTGGATTAGTTTTTAAAATACTTGGAATCATGACAATATCACGCCATTAAGTTTGTTCGTTAGTTACATCTTCCAACATTCACCCAGAATAGGCGAGATGTTCTCCGAATATCTCTATTCTGAGATTAGGCTCGCCCCTATTCATATTCTATTCAACTGGGATAGATTGCTGCCAGAGATCCAGGCCTGACGCATAACACAGCTCGGAACCAGAAGACCGAAGACGGTGGAGGTGAGATTAGGCAATGGTAGGATCGCCGCTAAAGAGAAATGACACATTTTTCCGGAACTTCTTCTGTCTAGTACGTTCTGTGAGGGTGGGATACGAGAAAGATGTAAACTTCATTGAAGAATGCTTTAGTATTTCCTTAGAATTGTTTTTATTTTTCTAACGCTGTAGTACATACTAGTGAAAGCGATAAATTAATCCTAGGGATAAATTCACCTTTCTTGAAAGATAACTTCAGATGAACGTGCTAAAACTCTAATAACATCGGCGCCAGAGCTTTTTATATAGTTGCAAAATGGTGTAGGATCTAGGAGTTATAATTCACTGTGTCGATTGGGATAAGTTTTTGAAATACTTGGAAACATAGCAATAACACGCCCTTCACTTTGTTCGGTAATTACATATTCCAACTTTCACCCATAATAGTAGAAATGTCCTCCGAATATCTCTATTCCGAGATTGAGCTTTCCCCTATTCACATCCTATTCAACTGCTATAGTACAATATTATATTGCTGCAAAGGATCCAGGACAGATGTACACCGCAGCTTGGAACCAGATGAATGAACACGATGGAGGTGAGATTTGGGGATGGTAGGATCGCGGCCAAAGAGGAATGACAGAATTTTCAGGAACTTCTTCTGTCTTGTACTTTTTGTTAGGTTAGGATGCGAGAAAAGATATACAATTCATTGATGAAATCTACAAGGTGATTCAAAAGTCCTTTAACAAACTTCAGGAGGTGATTCCCCACAATATTCTAGTATGAGTTGTCAAAAAAATATATGTCAAAAATCACTCCGTTTTCAAGATACAAGGTGTTGAAGTTTTACTTTCATTTTCGTTTCTTCTGGATAACTTTCGAAATACTGACCTAAATAAAACGAAAATTGGTATTGAGAAGTTCTTTGAGGTGTCCAATTCGGACCTGATGTTATTATGGCTCTCGTTCGTAGGGGAGACCACTTACACCTCTTCATCTTTTATGGAGATTTAAAACTTTTTTTAGTAAAAAAGCTACGCTTGCTACAAAACGGTAACCGTTTTCTAGATATTTGGACTTGAATATTTCAAGTCCGATTATCTATGTGGGTTGTAGTTATTATCATTATTTCGCATTTCTCACAATAATCCTTAGAAAATGAATCTGACGTTTAAGTAAGTAGTTTTAGTTTCTTGTACGAGGCGCCACCTATTCTATTACTGGTTCCTCGTTTGAAAAGGTCATTAATTTAACACTTTGAATCTTGGAAACGGACCGTTTCCGGAAATATATTTATGTGGACAATTCATATTGGAATGTTGTGAGGAATCACATAGTAGCCTTATAACTGATTTTATTATTTTAACGGTGTAGTGAATACATCAAATGAAATCAATAAATCCGCCCACGGATAGATTCACCTTTCTGAATGGATAAATTAAGGATACAGTGCTAAAAATGTAACAAAGGAGATCGAAATCAGAATCATTTTCTAGATATGCAAAACGGCGCAGGATTCAGGGCAATAGCTGATTGTGTCAATTTTGATAATTTTTTAAGAAATACTCGTCATTTAGTTTTTTTTTAGTGTTCCCTTCAAACTTTCGCCCGGAAATATCAAAATGTCGTCTTAACATTTTATTTCGAGATTGAGCTTGCCTCGATTCTACCACTACCACACGAAATGAAGGCCAGACCCATACCAGCTCGGAACCAGAAGACTGAAGAATATTAGGAGATGTTAGGATCATCACCTAAGAGTAGAAGGAACTTCTTCTGTCTCGTACATACTGTAAGGGTACGACCATAGCAACGATTTAGAATTCATTGAAGAATGCTATACTATTTCCTTATAGCTGTTTTTAGTGAAGGTGATCAATTAATTCCAGCGATAGATTTTCCTTGCGGGTCAGATAAATTAAGATTATTGTACTGAAAATCTAGAGACATCTGCACCAGAGCGTTTTTGGAGTTGCAAAATGGTGCAGGATCCGGGATCAGTAGCCTATTGTCTCGTTTTTGATATTTTTCTAAAACTACCCGGAATCGCCACAAAATCAAGTCATTTAGTTCATTTGTTAGCTGGATCTTTCAAATGTCGCCCTAAAGAGTTAAAATATCGTCCGAATGTTTCTATTTCGAGGTGAGGCTTGCCCTAATTCACATTCTATGCAATTAGTATAATATATATATTGAGATTGCCACGAGATCTACACCAGACACACACCAGCTCGGAACCAGAAGACTAAAGACGATAGAGGTAAAATAAGGCGATGATAGGATCACGGCCGAAGATTCAACTTAAGAATGGTAATATAATTCCTTATACCTGATTGTATTATTTTAACGCTATAGAAACAAGTAATCCTGGCTATAGATTCACCTTCCTGGACAGATAAATTGATGTATTAGTGTTGAAAATGTAATGAAGACAGTCATCTGGAGTCTGTGCACTGTGCAGATTCTGATAATTTTTTGAAAATACGCGAAATTGTTGCAATATCACGACATTTAGTTTATTTGGTAGTTTAATCTTTTAAATTTCGATTAGAAGAGACAAAATGTCGTACGGATATTTCTATTTCGAGATTAAGCTTGCCCCATTTCACGCCATATTCAATTTTTTCAGTAGAGAATTAGACAAAATCCAAATCAGACGTACACAAGCTCGGAACCAGAATACCAAAGACGTTAGAGGTAAGATTCAGCGATTGCAGGGTTGCCTCCAAAGAGAAATGACACATTTTTCAGGAACTCATTCCATAATCCAATTGAGATCCTATAGTTGAAAGGAATTGGCCTACTTTAGTCAAGAATAAGACATAACTTCCTGGTGCATTTCGATGCATGATGGATTCCTCAAATTCTACAATCTGAATAATAGGAAAATGTATACCCCCATATCAATTCGCATTCGAAGCCTTCAATCATACTTACTTGAAACATCATATGTAACAGAAAAGTGTGAAAGAAATCAGCTGCTTTATTTATGGACATACAAATAGCCTTCAAGAGTGCCTGTCACGCTTATGTTATATACAAGCGATTTCATCTGAAATGTCATATTTACTCACTTAAAATAATGACAAACCTTCTTTCGAATAGATAGATGCAGGTCCGAGTTAAAAATGATATTTCAGAAGAGTTTACCACAGGGCTCACCAGTCTCCCCTCTACAATATAACTCATACTGCTACGATGTGCTTAAAGGAAATATTTAGTTATATATAGTTGGTAAGGGGTTACGTTCCACTGCGACCTTAAGGTCTCTTGTGCCCCCTTGTCAGAGCTGTTTTCGCAACCTTCAGCTCGCCCTCCAGCTCTAGAGCTCTGATGAATTCTAATATCTGTGAG
This sequence comes from Myrrha octodecimguttata, assembly GCA_958510865.1. Taxonomy (NCBI): domain Eukaryota; kingdom Metazoa; phylum Arthropoda; class Insecta; order Coleoptera; family Coccinellidae; genus Myrrha; species Myrrha octodecimguttata. The sequence continues at coordinate 62,579,507 of OY294056.1, forward strand.
GGCTTCAAGGAGGCTAGGTTCTCATTCCTCCTATAATGCTCCTGTCCAAGGTATCTTTTGCGCAGGCTCACAATGGCGAGGCATTCTGTGATCAGGTGAATAGGGGTTTTCTCCTCCTCCCCACAAAATCTGCACTCGTCAGTTTCTGATAAGCCCATTCTCATCATGTGCTTCCTTAGGCGACAGTGTCCTGTGAGGAAACCAGTGAGGAGGCGTTACTTATTCTTACTGAGATCCAGATGATTTTTGGATCTAGCAATTTCAAAGTTCCGAAGGAACTTTTTAGAGTGTTCCATTCCTGGAGAATTCCTCCAGAGTGCCCCTCTTTCATTTTGTTCTTTCTCCAAAAACTCTTTCTTATAGGTACATTTGCCTATACCACAGAAAGGTTCTGGGCCAGTAGGTAGCGTTTGTGCTCCCTTTCTGGCTAGAGTGTTGGCCTCTTCATTTCCTTTGATTCCTGAGTGCCCAGGAACCCAGACTAAGGAGACCTTGTTATTCTTGCCTACTTCATTGAGTTTCTTTCGGCACTCCCAAATCAGCTTTGAGTCGATGACATAGGAGTTCAGTGCTTTAATAGCAGCCTGACTATCAGAATGGATCACTATGTAACACCCTTGATAGTTTCTTTCCAGGTTTATGTCTATGCATCTTTCGATAGCAAGTATTTCTGCCTGAAAAACACTCGAGTAGGAGCCTAGCGATAGTGTACATTTAGTTTAAGGCCCGTATACTCCAGCGCCGGCCCCCGTCGTGGTTTTAGAACTGCTACGATGTGCTTAAAGGAAATACAATGGAAGGGAACATCATATTAACAAGCATATATCTGAAATTTGCTGATGACACGATATCAACGGCCCTTGAAGACACAATGCAGCAATGTGTAGAAGAACTACGAAAATTAGCTGATAGCATAAGACACAAAACCCCAAAATCAAAAGTCAACTCTCCAAATATCAAACTTGGAAGTAATACAATTACATCCAGAAATATGCAAGTACCTAGGCATACAAAGAAACAATAAGAAGAATTTAAGCACACATCGAATACAAAAAAAAGCTGGTACTACTAGAGTCGGGCTATCCAGATCTCTAAACAAATAAAAACATTTAAATCAAGAGCAAAACAACGAGAAACATTTATGACATGATATGGAATATGGACAAACAGCACAAAAACAATGCTGAAATATTTTTGAAGTAGAGCAAAGGGAAACTGTCTGAGGAAAATTACGAATCTGAGATTTCATTTCATTTTTAGATAATTGAATATTGAATTATCTCAGCAGTGTTCATGTGAGGTATATGGTTCACTGCTTATTATGTGCTTAGTGAATTTATTTTTTATTCTTTTCGTGTTCCTTACAACATGAAAATTAAGCTGGGAAGTTGAAAATATTTCGTCTTCTGGCGTTTGAAAACGTGATATCTAGGGCTGTTGCAGGATTGGCCTAAGATGTCCTATTCATTTAATTGGGATTGGAACAGTAGATCCAGTAGAACTCGTAGTTCAATGCCTACTTAATGGTCATCCTGCTATAGGAACTGACCCATCTTTCAGAAAAGTAGCCATAGTATAGCCGATCTGTGAGTTCGACAGTGTTTTAGTCCCATATACCCAATACGATGTACCCAGATCACAGGACTCAAATTCTTTGATTTATTCCACTTGATGGGTTATTGGAGAAAACAAGCCTACAAACTGCAAGAGATGGAATAACTGAGACATTGTATCCACTCAGATAATCAAGGATTCAAGAGACATTCTTGTCATTATTTGATCAATCTTATTTTTACTGAATGTGTTTCAAAATTTTGAGCAAAAACTGGTCCTCACCAGACAGACGGATGGGGAGAATTAAATGCGAACTCGGCTTCTTCATCAATGAATCTATTACTAAGACCAATTCCGGTTGAAAATTCGAAAATTATGAATATTCGAGCAAAATTATGATGCTTCTGTTCCCTAGATCAAGTCCCCGACAAAACTACGAAAATTTTCTTGTTTCTCGGAAATGTGCCATGCGTTTTTCAGAGTGCTAGATCACCATTAGGGATCATCATGTACAACCCCTAATTTTTCACAATCGTCAATCAGAATTATTATTTCCCTTCCCAACAATCGTCTTTCGTATATACCACTTAAAATCTTTCAGACATAAGCAGGTTACCTACGCATAACATCAAAGATCCAAGATAGTTACAGCCGATACACTTTTACACAATTATAACCGAGATTACGTCACATTTTGCAGGTAAGAAATAAAAACGAACTCGACCCAGAAATATACCGATTAGCCCAACGATTATTATCATCGAAGGAAAAAATGACACATTCTTGAGGAATTCCCCAACGGCATTAGATAAGGTAGAAGAGCAGAAACCATTTATTATCTTTCAAATGAAAATGCAAGAGAAGCTTTCCAAGAAATAATTGAGTAAATTGAAAATACAAATCTCAATGATGAATCACAGGCGTTTCAAAGTAACACCGTTTCGTTGAATTTCAATTCTCGATTGTCTCAAAATATTGCTAAAAGTTTTTTTGATCATGTCTGTATTATTACGTGCTTCATAGTGGGCGGCTTCGATACCCTTAATTACTATTTCCTTTCACCCTACTTCCGATCTCAGACGAATTTAAGTAAACATTCAAATATACCCATGATGTCCCAAACATGCTCTGTGGGCGAAAGATCGGGGGATCTGGGCGGCCATGGCAAAAGATTAAAATGGGTCGCTTCAAAAAAGTTTAAACTAACTCTGGCAACATGAGGTCGAGCATTATCTTGCTGAAATATTGGATTCTCGAGCCGGTTAAAGTAAGGGAGAACATATGGCTCCACCATTTCTTGAAGGTAATGCAGCGCTGACGTGCTACCTCGAATAAAGCCTTAGGGTACCTACTTGCATGTGCAATAGCACCCCATACCATAACGCCTACTGCCCGGTATACATGACGCTCACCATCAGAATGAGTGTCACGTCTTTCTCCCCGACGTCGTCTAACCCTTCTTCGGCCATCATTTGCACCCAAGTAGAATCGAGAATCATCAGCTAGAAAGGACGATCTGATGCCATTCCACATTCCAATGTTCTTGTTCTCTGCACCACTGTAATCGTGGCCGGCGATGGTCAACCGTAAGACATAACATAAGATGGGATCTATAATGCTGCAGTCCAAAAGAACTTATACGGCGGCAAACCGTTTGGACAGTTACAGGATGAACTTGTTCTCCTAACCACTCATCAGCCAAAGATTGAGTTGTCGCAAATCGGTCTCTAATGGCTATAAGTCTAAGACGTCGATTTTGAACTTCATTTGTGCCCCTTCGATGTCATGTGCCTACTCTCCTTCGATTTTGGGCATTATCAAACCACGCTTGACAACATCTCATAACAATAGTTGGATTTCTCTTCGTACGGTTAGCGATTTCCCGAAATAACAACCCCGCCTCCCGTAGACCAATAATTCGCCCCCTCCAAATTCACTGGCGATTAATTCCGCGTACACGTGCTCTAAGCATTTTAACAATTACTAAACATCGACTTTGGATCTCCTGGAACAGCTGGTTTGTTGCAAAATTTGAAATTGAAATTTTGAAAATTTTACTCCTTGCTATGCACTAGCTATGTTTTACCAAAAAAAAATTTAAATTTAAACAGTTCCTTCTGGGTGTTGCTGTTTCTTTGTCAGTTAGTATATGTCATGAATGGATTCATTGAAATTTCACTAGATGTCTTACTGCTTAACTAACTTTTGTTGGTTTAATGCAACTCATTAAGATGAGTCTTTTTCGGAAGATACAAAATCTGAGCGACAACATAGTTTAATCATCATTATATCAAGTAAATAATACGTACGGATTGTTCAGTTTTTGCTTAAGATTCGTGCGGCTTTGATTCGAATAATTCAACTAATGAGAATAATGTCTAACATCTTCAATTGCCATATTACACAACTAGTCTTTCTTACAAGCGTCAGCGATTCCCATAATAATGGCGACCTGGAAAATATGTATTATATAGGTGAACAACTATCATAACCTAAATGTTCGTTCTTCAGACTTTTTTCATGAAAGTATCTTCAAAGTCGTCACAATAGAAGTTTTCTTAAGCGCTCACTCAAGGCTAAATGCCGCAGTTCACACTAAAGTTTGTTGCTTATGGCGCGGCGATCTTGGGTGAATCTTGACCTAGTCAAAGGTTGAAGGATGAGCAAGATGCGGAGATTAATTATGGAACTTTATAAGTGTGGCAGCTCTCCATTTTGGGAAACTGTATAATGAAGAATGATATCCTGTAAGGCTCTTTCCAGGGTCCTTTTTGCGCGTTTGCCTTTGTTCTAGGGAAACATCGTGCAATCGTTTTGTCCAAATGTTTGTAATTTTGGAGCAAAAATGGTCTCAAACGACTAGGTTGGACTCACTGTTGACGAATCTGGTGCCAAAATCGATTCTGCTTGGCCGTTTGTACGCACGGTAACGGGCGTACGGAGGAATCTATCAATTGAAAATTTCAGGGTTGGTTGCATTTCAAAATGCGAAGTTTAAGTTCGCTAATGGGCAAAATTGGTCGAATGATTTCGGAGTTGTAGCCATTTGAAGTTTTGAGGTTATTTCCCTGATATTTCGGAAAACACTGAAGCGTTAGAATTGAAACTTGGCAGTTTTTGGTAGTGTAAGAACTTGCAACTTTTTGAGAAAGTTTGTTCATGTTGTCAGTAAATTTTTAAAGATTTTTTTTTCGAAGTTTATTTCGAAAAAAATTTTTTTCTCGGAAATTGTTCATTACATTTGAGGAAAATTTTGGTCGTACCTTGTGCTTCATATTTCACAGCATTGTACGAAATTTCAGTTCGATACGATCATAGAGTTCGAAGATACTGTTGAAATAAATGTAAAATTCCGTTGTTTCTTTCAAGATATCTTAATTTTTTTCGGAATAACTCGAAGAATACAATTCCAATCATGTTGAAACTCGAAAAATGGTTCAGAAATGCTGATTGACAACTTTCTGCGACATTTCGTGATGATCGTGTCAGTAGAACCACAGACCATCTGTGGTAGAACTATTGGAAAAAAAATTCAAATTTTTTTTTCAAATATTCACTATTCTGTGTATGAGTAAATGCGCTCATTGGCATCGAAATCCTCATAGTCTCGAAGACTATTTTCATCTCAAAATTCGAAAATTGCAGGTACTTGAGCAAAAAGTTAACGCTTTCGCTACGTAGAACCATGGTGTAAGTAAAATTATAACATTTACAAATAAAGTGTCATTACAAGCGTGGTGTAAGATTATTTATTGAAAAAAAAGAAATTTCTCTCTAGTTATGTCAATCTTGTGGAGCAAAAATATTAAATAATTCTATGACCATTCGTTTGACATAATGAAAGTGAAAATATTTTTTCATAACCTTACAACAACAAATTGTTTATTGATTTTTGTAACTTCCTCTCTTCGTTTCTGAACTACATTTTCTAGGCTAATATGTAAAAAATAAAAGCAAATTCATTAGAATAGATACCAAAAGTACGTGATTATGATCGAGCACTGGTGTAGAACAATATGGCTTTGATTGAAAGAATTAGGACACTCTGGAATATCAAGCTTATCCAGTGTTTGAAGAGATAGTAAAAAGATCCACAACGAAGAGTGCTACTATGTATCTTCTCATTTGAAACATTTCAAATTGTGTCTTATGTTAGCTCTAGATTCATCACAACTGGAGCACAATTTTATGTGATTCTCAAAGTGTCAAAAATTTATTTCTTAACTTAGTAAAAAATAAGAAAGGCCATAGTATATTCCTGAGCATTAATATCTCCGAGCTCTGAGGAAAATGGATATTTGCCAATTCCATTCAGAAGAAGCTGAAAATCCGGAACTCCAAACTACAAACTCTACATATATAGAAGTTAAAAACATTGCCAATGTTTATGAGGAAACATCTAATTGTGAAATAAGATTCATTTCCCATGAAGAAATGAATGATTTGTTGCCTCCAATAGGTGAATATGAAGAACTGACTACTGTGAAACAACTAACTACCTCGTGTAATAATTATTGTAAATTATACAAATCATTTGCTGATACTAGGTGAGTGAATCGTCTATAAATTGTTCAGAGGATAAAGTTTTAATGAATGTGGATTGAAAATATTTTGTGTTCTCTTGTTTTTCTTATTTTAGTATACCCTCTGTGTGCTGTTGAAAGGCAGTAACTCTTCAAAATTCAAACCTGAAAAATAATTTTATGTATTTTGCATGGCCATTTTGTTTTTTCATTTGTATTTACCAAAACCCCTAGGTTTCAATGAAACTGTCAGTAGCTCTAAGCTTGCACTAGTTATGTACACTACCTACAAGGAGTAAAGTTTCGTTTTGGTAGTAAATATTCAGTTACTTGAGGTGCAAAAATGTGAATAGACATCACAACATAGTTATATCCAGGGGATTGCAGGATAAAAAGCAATGAAATGCGGAAAGAGTTGTATTCCTCAGTGATATACTCTCAACTCAATTCCATAATTGAGAGTATTCAACAGAAGAAACAAATATGCTTCATTTTTATTACAAGTCACAGGAAAACTCAAATATTTTAATCAATGTTCAATTATAAATTGATAAATAACCACTGGATTTTATTTCAGTATAAATAGCCCATTGGAGAATACAGACGATCAATTATTTATAGAAATAGTGAAGGAAGATATTGATGCTAATCCTAATCCTGATGAGAATAAATCAATTCTTGATTCTATTAGTTTCAACATAGAAGATCATGAAGAAACGGTTGTGAAGATAAAAATAACGAACACTGATAATGGTTTTTCAGTGAAAGAGTAAGTAACTATCGTCATCTTGCATTTTACCTATATTTATTTAATTGAAAAAGAGTTCAAAACAAAAAAAAATTGAAATTCATATTTGTGCGCCTGCATGCACTCTTATCATAGATTTGCTCAACCGCAAAACAGGCTTGTCTGCAATCTGCATAGATTGTCATTTTATGAGGGATGTTTTTGGTTATTTACGGTTTACCACCGTATCGTATATGCATCGGAGGATAACCTGACATCGCAACAAATTATCACCACCTTCGTCACTTGAATGCATTGGTTTTAACCACAAAATAAAAATCCTTTCTTCGGTGTGAAAGTTAACCTATATCTATCCAATGTGATAATCCTCACGAAGTTTTGCACAAGTATTGGATCAGTTTTTGCAATGTTGAGGAAGAAGCAACAAAACTCCAACACCATTGGCGATTTTTGTGACACCTACCAAAATAGTTTAAGGCTCGATATCCTCTCTATTGGAAATTACAGTATTTATTGCCAGACAGACAGAAGTTTTGTTTTGGTTCAGAGTTCAGAACTGCTTGAGACTGTTCAAGTTTACGTCTTTGCCATTTTTCAGTCATGAAATCGCAATCGCGCATACTCGAACCGTCCTGAACAGTTCTGAAGTCGGAACCAAAACAAAACCAGAATTAAACTTGACCACCGATTCTTGTCCCTAGTAATTCAAGACCATTTTCTACTGAAAGTTCGAAAATAACAGACATTTGGACAAAACGATAGGGCTCATGTAACCTAGAATAAAGGGGTAAAAATAATGTACATAAGGGGTAAATTGATAGATCCGTTGTCCTCCAGTGTCCACCGTTGTAATCACATCCCTCAAATATATTACTGCTCCCGTTTTCAGCAATCTCAGCTGATTCATATTTCTCGCTGATTCCATGAACGGTTCATATAAAAATACAGTTTTGGTATTTCACAACTGATTCATAGAACCTTAACTGAAAGAGTAACTGATTTTGCTTTAACGAAATGGTTCAGACCAAGGAATGGTTTCAACCACTCGCTTGAAATTTATTAGAATATAATACTTTTATCTAAACTAATTTCTTGAATATTCTCTAGTACCTCCAAATTTGTTCATCGGAAACCTCCAGAGATCGTTTCTAAAATTAAAAAAGTACCAAAAGAGAGGAGTCCCCGGAAGCCACTACAGCTTGCTAACTATGGCGATCTCATCACTGAAGCAATCAATTCCTCTCCAGAAAAGAGAATGATTTTGACAGAAATTTACCAATATATTATGGAACATGTGCCTTTTTTCAAAGACATAGATAAGAAAGGAAGAAACGGCTGGAAAAATTGTGTAAGGCATACACTCTCGGTTAATAAAAAATTCGTAAGAATAAAGAATACAACAAAGTGTAGATTTTCATATTGGACAGTTTGTGAGGGTGGAGATTTTGAAACACAATTCGCACAATATTCCTGGGTATCAGAAATCTATAAACCAGAGGAAAGAAAGCGAAAATTCTCAAATGGCAATAAGATCAAATTAGAACAGTCTAAAGTAAAGTCTAAAAATGTAATAAAATCAAGCAAACAAGTACAAAAACCTGCCCATAAAACTATAGAGATGAAGAAGAATGATAAAAAATACTCCTTGGGTACTAGGAATAATGGATGTTTGAAGCCAGCAAAGTTTAAAATCATTGAAAATACGAAACCAGTTTTAATTAAAACTAAAATCAAGAAAGGAAAAGTTAAGAAGAGTAAAAGTAAAACATTACAAAATCAAACAAAACCCCTTCAAAGAACTGAGCCGAAGAAAACAAAAAACAATAAAAAAGTAATTAATAAAATCATTCATAAAAAGAAAGCTCAATCTAAAAAGTACGTAAATAAAAAGGTTGCCACTGATTCAATCCAGAAAAAGCAACCCACTAGGAACTTGAGGGTACTTCCAGAAAGGTTATCTAGAAAGGCAGCAAACAGTACTGAAAATTCAGAAACAGAATGTGTTCGAAGAAGTGGTAGAAAAAAAACTGTTAGATCTTGGAGATTTTGAATTTTTTTTTCATTATCGATGTGAACAAAAATTATTTATGAAAGAATCCAGTATTAAAGTAAATCATCTTTGAGTTACTTAAAAATGTACTGAGATCAAATTTTTTTGTGTGAAATTTGAAATGAGTTGGGTGAAGAAGAAACTTAATAACTAATCTGTAAATATCTATACCTGTATATTGTATAAATATGAAATTTTGAATAAAGTCGTTTTATTAAATTTTTTTATTTCATCAAATTATATGAACCTGCGTGGCAAATTCTTGCTCATTAGAATAATTTTACCCATTCCTAATTAGTACCAAACCTGTTCTGCAAATATAAGGTTCAAAAGTCCTATTGCTAATGTGTTTGGACAACTCTAATCACAATTACTTCTGAATAAAAAACTACTTGGGAGTCTATTTGTTGAATTCAATTCTGCAAGACTGACTCGGAATCTTTCAAAAGAAATGAGTATGATAGGTGTAATTTTGAGAATAGGTTGGGCATACAGATGAATTTCCATCAAATCTTTAGAAGACATGCTACAGGCATACAGTATTTTTGATGGATATTTGAATTATACCTGCTTGGGAAACAAAATCGTCAGGAAAATTGAATTCACCTCAGCACAATGCCTTAAAGCAAACCAAATATTTTTTATCAAGTTCTTTTTTATTAAAACCAAAATAATTTAACAAGAAAATTTGAAGAGTATTGTATTTGCAGGAATGATAAGTTAATTCAACTTGACATAACAATAAAAATAGAGTAGGCCGAGTCACTGGTGATTCAAGTATGTTGAATTTTATTCTCACTGTAAAACAAATGGTTATTGAATAATGAATAAATTATGGATTTTAACACAAATAATTTCTTATTTATTTTTCTTTAGATTACAATTTGTGAAGCAGCCTAACTCCTCTTCAAATAATTATTATTATTCTTCAGTAACAAACATGATGGTATAAAAAACAGAAGCTTCTACTCTTTGAGAGTAGAAACTCATGTGCTAGGCACAAAGGAGTGAGCCTACTTTTGAATATCTCACACAGACATAACCTCCTAAACCCAACCACACTTTTCATTAAAACTGAAAATTAAATTAGTTCTTACTTCCTAAAAAATATTCCAATAAATTAACATCAAATGCTCTCTACATTGAGATTAAAATCGCACACAAGTCATGGTTATTATTTTCTTCATTCAATCAAGGAAAAACTAGAATGAAAGAAAAAAGAAGTTATTTATATAACTCAACAAAACATTGATTAGATTCCAAAAATACAAAAAAGTGGAATTACAAACATTAATAAACAAAAACAATATACATTTCGAAAGGACACAACAATTATCATGACAATTTTTTTCCATTCCCTGACTAGTTCCTGAGAGAATGAAGGTAGAATAAAATAGCAATAGTATATAAGTAATGAAAACTTTGAAAATGTAATGTGATTTCAGACTTGCTATCTATGATGCACTGAGTTAAAAAAAAAATCAACAGTTTGATCTTGTATACCAAAAAATATGTCATGTGCAAGTGCTACTTCATCTTATAAAGGTTAATAACTCTCCTCAACTTTATAATCTGAAGTCAAACAAATGGAGATTAGATCACAAATTATCTCCAATAGATTAAAAGTGATGTTAATTTATTAAGAATGTAAATGCATTAAAGAAAATGGTTTTGTCTGTGCAATACTAAAGTAAATAATTTACAAGGATACATATACAATTCTATATACTCAAATATGTACAGAGTGAATTTTTTACTTGAGACAGGAGTATTTTCAAATAGAACCAAATATAAAATTTCGACATCTTGTATATTGTTGTGCGGACAAAACGAACTCATGAAAGATTTCAGTTAAAATTCCTGAAGGTATAACATTGAAAACTATCGGAATGAAAATTTAAAAATTCCTGGAACAATTCACGGATGATACTAAACTTCCATGCATTCAAGACAGATGGTGTTTCTCTATTGGTTATCATATTTTAAGTATCAAATGACAGAACATTTGATCATTCCAGATAGCTATAAGATTCTTCTGCATTTCGAACATTGTATTCAATTCATCAGCTTGATCTATCTACCAGGTGCAAAAGCATGAAATTTTATATTGAACGCAGAATCTGAATATTAAATTATTTTATGAGAAACGCACGCAAAAGCGGAGTTTGAAACAGATGTATTTTGCATGTTTTCTTCAATTCCTTTACATTGAGGGACACAGTTCAATTAGGAAATTCATGGAAAAACTTGTTTATACGGTATCCCTGGCAATAATTGAACTTTTGAAATAGTGATCTTATAATTTGACCATTTGAACAACATATATTTGCAATGAATATTTAATTCTGTAAATTTTTTGCACCTGTGAATAGATTATAAAACTTCTACCTCTAAAGACTATGCCTATTTGAATTCAAACTGAACAAAAAAAAACCAACTGGATATACGGAAAACTTTAATCGAATATGCTCATAACCAAGAATACTTTGCAAAATTTGCTCCAATATGTTTTTTCGAGTGCAGGATGTAAAAAAATTTGCACAATAAATATTTTTCCCTTCCGACTACTTTTTTGTACCTTGAAACCCGAAGTAATATGGTAGTTATAAATATCGGTGTCTTCCATTGAAAAAGAAAATAATATTTATAATTATTTGTAAGAGATTTTTGGTTGCTTCATCTTGTTTTCCATTAACTTATGAACAAAATGTACTTACTTGGCATCCTACAGTACCTTGATGCACTATTATTAGTGTTATTCACTAAATTTTGTAGGGTTGAACCAACAATATGGTCATTTCTCAAATGTTTTATTCTGTACTGAGTATGTGATGAAGTGTAACAGAATATGAGGAAAAGTTGAAATAATCCAGTGTTCAATAAAAACATTTCACACCATCTTCGATAGTGGAATCCATATTTTTGTCTTTCGTACCGAAACTCACAACCTGGAAAAGCTAAGTGCAAAACATTCTTTTAGAATAAACACACTTGGATCTGAAAATTGTAACAAACATTATTTCTGTCATTTATATTATTTATTCTGAATATATTTATCCAAGCGCAAATACTCCAATATGCCAACTGAGAAAATAATCTCAGCAAAAATATTCACTTTGTAAAAAGGATGCAGTTTCATATAAATAGTACAGGGCCTGACCCATCAGAATATCACAGTCCTCAACAATTTCAAGGTAATCATATAAATACAGGGCATTTCAAGAGTACATAGCCTTACTTCAACAGGCGATCTCATGGCCTATTCTCTGCAACCTACTATCGTCTATTTAGAATCCAGACCTGATGTTTGATGTGGATACATGTGCTGATCGAGTTAAAAATTAATCTTAAAATGTGGGTTTTCTTCAAACTAAAAAAAAAATTATAACATTGACAAGAAAAAATACATGTTAAAAAATGCATTTGCCAGGCTAACGAATCACCTGCTCAAAAAAAAGTGATCCTTGTATGTCTGGCTCTATGTTTGAACTGCAACTGACTTCACAGTAATATATTTTTTCAGTTGATCCTTGACAAAACGAATGTTTCACATCATGCCATGCACATTCTAGAAATCACATACAGAGTGCAACAGCCAAATGGAATAAATTCGATAACGAATAAATGAGGGCGTGTTAGGAAAAACGCTCGGACACGTCGATTTGTAATTTTAAATGCGCATAGTTTTCAAGAAAATAGAATTATATAGGGTGTTCCATGCGACCGTGGCCAACTTTCTTATTTCAAATGTAACCCCCTGTATATTATTTATTTTTTGAATTCTTCAGAAAATTCTAGGCATAATTAATGTACAATGTCCTATACCTATCTTCAACTTTTCCGGAAATATTAAGGGTTTTCAGGAATGTTGAGTAACGTTAGAAGACAATGCTACACCAGATTAGCATGTTGCCAGACGTTCGCGGCGAGCATTTTGAACATTTCCTACATTGACATTAAAGTTTTTTCTTGGTTTTTTTTTTAATTATTGAGAAATAATCAGTATTACTTATTAGGTTTTAAGTGTAATGTACCGAATTTTTGAAATAAAATAATTTTTATTTAAAACATTGATTTTTGCACTAAATTTGAAAACACTTAATATTTCCGAAATAGTTGAAGATAGGTATAGGACATTGTGCATGAATTGTGTATAGAACTCTCTGAAGAATCCAAAAAATAAGTAATATGCAGGGGGTTGCATTTGAAATAAGAAAGTTGGTATTGGCCACGGTCACATTGAACACCCTATATAATATTATTTTCTTGAAAAATATGCGCATTTAAAATTACAAATCGACGTGTCCGAGCGTTTTTCCCAACACGCCCTCATTTATTCGTTATCGAATTTATTCCATTTGGCTGTTACACTCTGTATGTATGATATGACTGAAGATAGATCTTAAGTAACCCCTGCAAGTTCAGCAATATGCTCATGAAAGACCCTATATGATGAATCCTTGATAAATATCAACATTATTTTGACAAATTTCTCATCATATCGTGAAAAATTCAAAATTAAAAAAACTACATTCTATGGATCAGACCTCTCAAGTGTTCATACTATGGTATACAATAAGATTAAATATTATTAGCTTCGTTATAAACTGGCACATCTGTGAATATTAGACTGGTACAACAATTTTAGTTAGGTCTTTTCCAAAACAGCAGCATACAATCAACAGACTAATTCTTCTGAAACATACGTGTAAATGTAAAAAAAATCAACATTTAATAAGTATAATAATAAATATATTGAATAATTCAAAAGATATACTACTAAAAAAATAAAATATTCCTACTCAGATAGCATTTTCTTCAATACAAATGCAAGTTTGGAGGTGAGTGTTACCATAATAACTGCCTATAAATATCATAGCTGATGTGATTTGAAGATTTCCTATTGATGTTACCATAAGTTAGAGTAGCTCAGACAGAGCGAGTGTGGATTGAAAATTTGTATTGGTGAAACTGTTTTAAATGAGTGAGACCTCATCAGTTATAACATCCACAAGGGCTATTATGATAATGTTTACCAAAAGTCCTTCTCACGTACAAATATCATTGGATAACAGATCAAATCAATATAATTCCAGTTTCATTAAATTACAAAGTATATTTTATTTCATCACTATTCTACTCTGTTAATAAATAATATTACCTAATCGAAGAATGAATCTGTTTTGTTTGGACTGAATCAGTTAGAGACCGAACCATTTTTACACTTTGATAATAAATTCTAAAATAGTATCAACATTATATTACAATTCCTAAAAGGCATGTTGGACTCTGAATTTTCACAGATCGCTAGCTTACTGTTTCACAATATAAAACAACACTTCATAGGTCTGAAAAAAATCTGAATGAAAAATGTCAATATTGGCTTTAGACCAATAAAATTTCTGAATATATATACAACAAACAGGAACACGCTCTGCTTCAATATTATACTTGAATCTAATTTATACAATCACATTCATCCCTATTTACAAAATATCCTGAACTATCGCTGTGTTCTTCTAACTGCCCTTTTGAATTTACGTACAGGAACCGGTCCACCTCCTCCCTCTGTGGGATTTGCCCTGTGAGATTGAAAATAATTATTAAATGAATTACTTTGTGTGCACAGGGCGGTCGTAAAGACGATGTTGGAAACAATGAATAAAATAATGCAAGGAACCACAGCTGGAGAAAAAATGCCTATACAAGTCGCCTAACTGAACTACAACTTTTTGACCCTAAGAGATAGAGGAAAAGAATGACATATTCCAGATATCTCATTCAAAGAAACTCTTTATGGCGTCAACTGCATTTATCTTTTATTGTAATCCAGTTTTAAAGTCACAATTCACGTCAGTCAGTAGCTCTTGAAATAAGAGGCCTATCAAGTTTTTGTAACTAGAACCACAGACCAACAAGACAAATCACTTCATCGTTTGCGGGAATCGCGTCTCTACGACCTTGAGAAATATAACACACATAACCACACTTTCTTCTTCCTCGAAACAGTTGTCAAATTGAATACTTGATTTTGGAATATCTGAAATCGAAATGTAAAACGGATTTGTCGGCATTCAGGAATCACAAAATCAAAATCAGACTAAGATTTTTCGATGTAACCATTTGAAAAGCAAATTTCCAATACCAAAGCGAGTGTTTTGTCACATCTGAAACTCCTGTAGAAGAACTCGGTTGGAGTAAATGAAAATTTTGGAAAAATGTTATGGAAAACCCGTTTACCTTAATCAGAGAATCTTTGTAGTTTCTCATCAAATGAGATTCATTTCAATATAAAATCAAACTATGAATAGACCAACTTTGTTCGATTCCAATCCTAGTGTTTGTGCAATCATATACAATTTTATTAGACATCCCATCGTTTTAATTGAATAATGGAGGTTGTAATGTTTTTTCTTCAGTTGCGATTCCTTTATATTATATAAAATGGACATTATGAATGAGTCCACCTAAGTTCGATTCCAATTCTTGTCGTATAATTAAAACATATAATGGGGGCTGTCATCATAAAATAGAACCTCAAAGATGACTAAACAATTGATTTGGTTGTAAAAATCTGTTTGGATTATATTCTAAAATGGAACAGTTACGAAATTATTCATCAATAAATAGGATGAAAAATTCATTTCAGATTGTTTACATGTTTATAACCTCTTCAAGCGAGTCCGAAAGCGGCGCGAGTGACGTAATCCTATTCCTGCAATCTGATTGGCACCCCAAAGCACCCCAAACGCCTACTAAAATTCTGATTAGCTCGATTCAGGGTCATATCTGCGTTGACATAGATTTCCTAAGTAAATGAGGCGAGTGGTTTATCTGGTTGATCTGTGCTAGAACTGAGCAAGGTTGGCAATGGTGAGATGTCGTATAGGTCAACATAATTCGGCGGAACCTTGTCAATTCCTACATATTTTTATCGAAGACTCTATGGTTTCGTTCAGTAGAAGGGACAACACCGCGTGGTTATCTGAAAGAAATATCGCCATTACCTAGTTTTCCTAGTTTAATAGGGAAACAGCACATTCCAGTGCAAAATATTCCAAACACAGAAGCAATCAATCTCAACGTTAACAGCAATATACATATTGAAGTGCGTTATCTTTCTACAAATCCACAGTGAATTATTTGATCAGTTTCTTATGAAAAACCAAACCAGAAGAATCGATCCCTACATACACCCAAAGCAAAATTTGACACTAGTACAGGACACTGCAAAATACATATGCATGAAAACCTACAATGCCTTGCCAAGAAAAATTCATTTTATGAAGGAAGAAAGAATTAATCAAATATTTAGTCAACATGGAACCCTACAACATGAAAGCATATACTAATATTGTAAATCTACATCTAAACAAGAATATATTATGACTTATTCCCCATTATAATAACAACAATTTTAGAAACCAAATTAACATTATCATTATAACTACATGAAACCAGAGAGTCATTAATGAAAATATGTAGGAATTGACGTCACGCTGAATTATTTTAACCTTGACAATATTTCACTAGTGCCAACCCGGCACAGTTCTGGTTACAGAAACTTGATAGGCTTATTCCAAGGCCTATCAACCAACTTTATGAAAGTAAATGTAGGATACACATTTTATTGATAGCACTCCAGTGGTTTGCTCAGATTATCCTTGCTGAGCTGTTTCAGGAAATTGTTTTATCTTCTGGAAATTATAGTTTATAATAACTTTGAAAGAATAAGAATTTTTTCTTCATTTTAAAAATATATATTCCGTCACATATTGCCAATGATGTAGTCAGCAAGGAAACCTGTTTAGACGCATCTAGGAAATACCCCGCATGTTCTGAATATTTAATTGGAATAGAATATAGTATGCAATAAATACTTACGAGAATGTTGGTACTGATCCACCCGTGAAATTGAAAGTTGGTTTAGCGCCAGTATCAAATGCAGGTGCAGGTGAAGTGAAATTGAATCCTCCCGTTGGTTTAACCTAGATAAAAAGAAATGAATCTTTGGTTATTACTAACAAAATTACTTCACAGACTTCAGATAAGGTATTGACAGATAAAAATATTGCCTTAATGTGGAATAGTTGTTGACACTAGCTATGATCTTGGAGGTTTCGTTGAAACCTAGGAGTATCAGTAAATACAATTACAAAGTAATACAATATCTGTCTATAAGAAACAAACTATGAAAAGGAGTTTGAAGAAATTCCCCTAACATAAAAAAACAAGAAAAAAAACTTAATTGAATTCAAAATAAATATCAATAAGCTGACATTCATGGAAAGAAGATATAAAAAATATGTCCTCTTCAGAAAAAATACTTCAAATATTTGATCTGCAAAACTTTTTCAGCTATTTATTGCTTACTAATAGGCAAAAGTTGGTACACGCTGGGTTCGGCTTGACTTAGTTTAGATTATTAAAGTGGAGCTCTTTATTCTCTGTGAACCATCCTTTCTTTGTTTGATATGGCACGTTACCGTCTGAACCAATCGTTTCCTCGTAGCGATGGTGCTGTACTAACTACAGATCGCAAATACAGAGAACTGAAACGACAAGTGCTGAACATCTCGCTCAAAGTTTTCTACACTCGGAGGTTAGATTCGTAATGTACTCGTGAGATAACACTGTGTAATTTTTATACACAAGGTAGTCATCCAACAGGTATTAAGTATCTATAATCTTATGTATTTTTCAAGCTGAGTCGTTCTGACCATCGGTAATAACATTGAAACTGCAATAAGTGAATTCCTTCGATAGTGCTTCTTCAATGTAGAGGTTTTGGATGAATGGATGATAAGCTTAGATCAAGATGGAGTTATTGGCAATTTATCGACACATATTCGTCCTTATGTCATGATAGTTTATAATATTGAACTACAACTCTTGATTCATTTAGGGCCGGTATTATAAAACTTAACGGGAAGTTAACTTTAACTTTAACTGAAAATTAAGCAGTAATTTCCAGTTAAAGTTAGATTTGCAGGGTTATCTTTATCAGGTGGTTTGGGTATCAATTAAAGTTAAAGTTAAATCGTTATTTTCCACAGATTCTCTGTCTTTTCGGCTGACATAAGGGGAATATAACCTCGATTTGTTTGTTGTTATGATATTTTCGGAAACATGTTAGCAAGACATAATTCACTTAATTTTTAAAGGACTTTTAATTCACGATGATGAAGATGACATGAATATTGTTGAACATCCTCGTTGAGAGATATTCACTTCATTTTTGAAGAACTTTTAACTGACAATGACGACATTGTTTCTCCTTAAACAATGATGACGATGATGCCATGAAAATTGTTGAATATCCTTGTTGAGAAAGGATATTCAGAAATCGGCTGAACCATTTGAACTTATGGGAAGAAACGGAATTCAAAAACCGATTTCGCTTATCTGGACACTCTGCACGCCTGTAATGGAATACATATTCTTAGAAATCGTGCTGTGACGCTAGTGATGCAAATGTGTTGATTACACAGTTTATGCAGCTTGTTCTTTCTTGATAGTTGCTGGAGATTTTAGGGGTTTTCACAAATCAACTATACTGGCTGTATTATCAGAAATGTCTCATGGAAAAATGCATACTTATTATCTATTTACATCAAAATGCCTGCTATGAACCTCACTCAAGTAATAATCCAATCTCGAGAGTTCCTCATGGCATATTATTGTAATGAAAATATCAGTTACTCTTTCTGTTCAACTATTATAAGATGTAAATGAAAAAAAAATCATTGGCATTTATTCTTTCCGGTGTCTAATATAACAGATAAAAGTTATAAATGCGTAACGAAGCATAATAATTTATACACATTATTTAACTTTTAAGATAAAAGGAAATCATCACAATTGCAATGGATACTTTTCTTATAGTAATGGTCAAGCTGGTAGCTGTACAAATTCTAGATATCAGGGCTCGATAACTCTGAGCCACACAAAACATTACCATATTTTTTAATTGAATGACAATTTTTGCAAATTTAGTGTAGAGATTATTACCACTCCCAGTGTCAGTTGAAAGTGCTTGCCCGTTGGTGAAGAGTGAAGTATTTGTAAAAAATTCTGTACCTAATTGGATTTGGACAAATTTTATTGTAATTGTTATATAATTCCTGAATTGAATGTATCTCATTACTGTCAAAGTTTTTCCTATTAAGCTTTCATTTCCAATATATTCATTAGTGGAAGTAGTTTTTTTACTTAGGTGACCGAATAAATACCCAAACACCCCTTCCATATAGTAAAAAGTATAAGAATTCAAAATTGATCATTGCAACTCTCCCTCAAATCAGTAATTCTATTTTTATGGAGACCACAATCCATTAAGCTCCCTGATACATAGTGCGAATATTTGTCCATAAAGGATTTGTTTATTCCTATCATACTTTGGAAGGGGGTATTTTTCCAACGTCCAGCTTTTACAACCCAGAAATTGGTGGTTAGATTTATTACAGAATCTTAAATTATTTCCTTCTCCTTTTCATAGAAATCATCACAGTATTTCTTGTCTATGATAGAAATGAGATTTTTATAATTCCGACATTTTTAAGCATAACTTTAACTGTCGGTTAAAGTTAAAGTTAACTTCCCATTAAGTTTTATAATACCGGCCCTTATTCTCATAATTTGCTTTTGATTTCCTAGGTTGATTTTGATGACCCTAGGTTTCCATAAAACCTCCCAGTCCGAGATGCTAATATCTTGTACAAGTTAGGAAAAACAACACTTACCGCAGATGAAAAATCAAATCCAGACTTCAATGACTGTGTTGCCTCTGCAGGATTCTGTGTAGCACCAAAACTGAAACTAGCTGCTCGATTGCTATTCATACTGGTACTCCCAAAATTGAAACCCCCATTTGCTAATGTCGTACCACCAGAATTTGTGCTTTGAGATTGCTGTCCTAAAGTTGAAGGAAAACCAGTAGCAGCAGGAGGCTTCTGGGTAGTATCACTTCTTACTGGATTGAAATTGAATCCTTGACCGACTGAAGCTGAACTACCAAACATTGGTTTTTCACTTTGATCTTTTGAACTATTATCTTTATTTCCAAAACTGAATAAGGAATTAGCAGGAGCTGAACTACCAAACACTGGTGTTTCACTTTGATCTTTTGAGCTATTATCCTTACTTCCAAAACTGAATAAGGGATTGGCAGAATCACCTTTTGACGCCGGTGGTGCTGCAAGGGGATTGCTTTCAGGTTTTTTAACACCCCCTATCGATGATAGCGAATCATTACCTCTTTTGAGATTGTTTTCCATCGTTCTCGGTTTTGGAGGATCGAATTTGAACAATGGATTTGTAGGTGGAGCATCTTTCGCAGTTTCTTTTGACTCTATACCGAATTTGTACATAGAAACAGAATTTTTATCTGCTACAGCTGATGGGGCTTTGAATTGGAAAGTATCAACTGCAGGTTTATTTTTCTCCTCTATATCAGATTGAGATTTCGATTCTGCAGATGAAAGTGGTGAAAATGAAATATTTGATTCTGTTTTACTTTGATCTTTCTCTTTAGGTTCCGGTGTAATTCCAAATTTGAGGACAGGAGCCGTCGTGGAAGTTTCAGTGGAATTATTAGGAAATATAGATGTGGTTGTATTACCACTTTGCATATCTTTCGGTATGCCGAAATTGAATTGTGTCTTGTTAACCCCAAAGTTGAACATACTGGTGTTGCTCTTACTTACTAAAGTAATTCCCGGTTTGACCGTTTCACAACAAGGACATTTCTCAACTTCAGGATTATTTCTCACCATACAGGTAGGGCACTCCCATTTATCTGACTTTTTATTCAGATTTTCTATTTTAATTTCATTCGTGTTTTTATCTTTTGGAGTTTGACATGCCGCACAGGTTTTCAAGTCATTCTTATTCCGTATCAAACAAGTTCCACATTCCCAAGTGTCACTTGGAGGTTTCAGGTGGCTTGGAAAATCGAACTTCACCTTGTTGCTCTCACATAACGAGCATTTACCCTCAATTCCTTCGATTTCATTGAAACACTTTTGACACTTCGTTATTTTCACAGGAGCCTTCACAATATCATTCAATCCTCTCCTGACAGTTTCACAAGCAACACACTTGAACAATTCATTCTTGTTCCTAACCCAACACGTTTCGCACTCCCACTCGTTCGATGGCATTTTGAATTTATTTCCAACACCGTTGATCTCCGGTTTTGGAACTTTGGGTGCGGAACAGGCAACGCAAACGTCATTCTGAACTTTGTTCCGAACCAAACAAGTAGAACAATCCCATTCGTCCGTTTTCTTGTTGAATTGTAAGCCAAAGGTAGATTCCTTCTTCAAAGACTGGATTTCCACTTTTGGCGATTCGCATGCGGCACACTTAGATACTCCAGATTTATTCCTGATCAGGCAAGTTTGGCATTCCCACGTACCTTCGGGTGCTTTGAATTTTTCCATCATAGGATCGAGAGGTTTTTTTGAATTCAGTTTGTCAGGTTCATTGGAAATTTTACCGTTGGTCAGTTTATTTTCATTATTCAATTTTTTTTGTGCAGGTTCACTGACTTTTTCAGTAACTTTGATCTTCTTGGAAAGTGGCTCACTGAATTTGAAATTATTCATGGCAATTATTGATTTCGAATTATCTGCTATCACCAGAGGTTTCGAAAAGATGTATTCTTCGACACCTTTTTCCCTCTCACTTTCTTTTGAAGCGGGTTTTGGTACATTTGTATTCTCTTCTTGATCGATAGATTTCATTTCTTTTTCCAATGCTAGGTTTCCTTTTTCTGGTATTGATTTCTCTTTTTCTATAAGGAATACATTTTTGAGGCTGCTTGGTTTTTCGTTTTCTGCAACAGGATTTTCCTTATTTTCATTTGTATTGACTGCAGGTAGTTTCAACTCTGGGACATTGAATTTAGGCAATTTATTTTCAGGAATCATTAGAGGGACAGGGTTCAAAATATAATTATCGATAACCTCAATTGTAGTGGCTTTTGGTCGAACTGAAGATATTTTAGATTTAATTTTATTTGTGTGTTTCTGTTGATTGTCACTTGCAATTTTATATTCTTCACTATTCAAACTTGAACTGGAAGAAGTCGCTATTTGTCTTATTTCATTAGTTGTGTCTTGTAAACGTTGTATCTGTTTCATTTTCAGTCTGTCTGAGACTGAAGGAACTAACAGCTCTTTATTGGAGAATTTCGAATTCTTTTGATATGGATTCACTGCTACATACTTTGAAAATAATGCTTGTTTATCAGATCTGGTAGGTAACGGAACTTTTTTAACATCGGATAAAGGGGTGCTACATTGTTCCAACGTCTCCAAGATTCTTCTAGCAGTTTTACTTAGGGAAGTGAAAGATTTGGTTTCTGAAGTTCTGTTGATTGGCTTTACAAGGAATGAGTTTTTCAGCTGTTGTTGTCTCGTTTCATTCATTCCAAGCTGCCTTCCATACGCTGATGCTCCTCCATAGATAGTAGAACCGCTATAGAAAGGAGAATTCATAATTTTACTTGTTGTAAGTGTTCTATCTACAAAACTCGGAGTACCAAATGTTGATGCATTGAAGGACGGTCTTCTGCAACTCAAAGAGGCATTTTTGTCTTGAGGGCTTGTACTCTGATCAGCAAACAAAGATCTGTTTGGTGTCCCTGGAGCTGAAAACAAGAAGAGGATAAATTAGCCAAAGAGATTCATACAGTTTAAATACAATCATAACTCATGCGAAGTACTTTGGACTCTCATACAAAACAAAATTTTAATTTTTGCTTTTCATTACGAGATAATTTTCAAACTCATAGTACAGATGGACATTTGACATTTCTCTCAGATCTGGCTTCCACCAGAAATTAATCCCAGAAGCAGCAAATGGTGGCTCATTTCGTCCACCGATCACGTTCACTAGGTGGCTGTTTCTACAGCTGCCTCAACTATTGCTCAAACACTTCTAATATTCTAATGTAACATTTGTAATAGAGAAAAATAAAATTTATTGCTTGAGCAAATGGCTAACGACTTGGGTCTAACTGCCAGTGTTATGTACATTACGTTTTGTATTATAATTCATTTTGAGATTAATATAGTTATACATTGTATAGGGAAATGAAAGGTTACAGTTGATGAGGGTTGTCATTTGAATTCATTAATTGTGTCTATTAGGCAATCCAAACCACGTGACTTTTTAACCTCAAATATTGCGTTTGGCGGGCAAACAAAAGCTTTGTTGCATTTTGGGCTGAGGTTTCAAGCTTCTTTTATTGTATTTATTGAGCATTTTAGATAATTATTCTTTCTCTGAGGGTAATGCAAAGAGCTTTTCACAGTAGGTACTCCTAAGGTCCCGATTTGAAGGGCTTCCTCCACAATTGACCATTATACATGTTACAGGCATTTTTCTCACTTAGTTCTCACTATTCACTATATTTTTCAATAAAACTAAACGATATTATACACCAATCAGTGTGAAATACTCAGAAAAAGCTTCCAAAATAGAACTAGTTTACAAAGTAAACAAACTTGTTTGCCCTCCAAACGCCACGTGGGATTATTTTGACAGGTCGTTGGATTCCCTAATTAGGGTATGGTTAGATATTTTCACTTCTGTTCTTGATCGGGACTTTGTAGAATAACTGGCTGGAGAATTTTGCGATTGCTGGGATTTTTTACAATTTTCTTTCCTGAGGCCTGAAACCTGTTAAGAATGGGAACAATCCTCATTTTCTGATAGAGTAAGGATTTAGGCGGGTTGTGTAGTGGGTTATCTAGGTAGCGTATTTTACTTAGTGTTCTCAGACTGCTTCGTTCTGCTACTTCAATGTTATTCGGGGTAGGTCTTCTGCCATTACTGAATAGTATTTGTATTTGTATTTTTTCCGAATATCCTAGGTTTCAACGAAACCCCTCAGAAGCTTAAAGCTTGTGCGAGTTAGGATACCGGGTGTGTTCTGTGTAGGCTTTGTTACTAATTCCTTGCGCCACGTGAGGAACAGCACTGTTAATTGTTTACCCAACAGCGAATGGTTGGACGGTCCCCTAAAAACCGGAAAAGTTATTTCCCGGCCAAGGGCTTGAACCCCAGACCTTACGATCATGAGGCTTGCGCTCTAACCACTGAGCTACCGCCGCTAGTACGTGTCCATATTCTATTATTTTATTTCTTTTTTTTGTACGAGTGCAATTTGTGGCCAAATATAATAAACTCGGATTTGTTAGGGTTCAGTAAAAGTCTCCACTTACTCATCCATATTAAAATTTTGCCGCAGAGGCCTTGCAAATTGTCCATGGTGTTTTTCGGAACATTTATAATATCCGTTGGATGACAACTACAACTAGTTCTCACTAAGCTATCCAGAATACTGGTGGCTATACTGAGGCGATATTGTTTAGTCCTTGACTGTCAAAATAACTGCTGCTTCTCATTTATTCCAGCAGAGGGCAAGGAACCATAGAGAAATTTTCATTTGAAGTTTTAACTTTTGGAAATCATCTATATTAGTCCCTATTTCTCAAAAATTCAAGAGTAGTTGATACTGAAAACACAGATCAGGGTCAAATTTTCACAAGAATAAGTGAAACCACTATTGTTTTAAATAATTCAATAATTTAATTTAAGAAAACACAGATCTTGGAATGAAGAAAAAGTATTCCGAGAGTTCAAAATATCTTTCAAAAATGAATCATTCAATTTTCAATATTTTATATAACAAGAATTGCTGAAATAATTTCTATTCCTAACAGCAGCCAATTACGGTCCATCAAGCTTGATTCTCAGTGAAAAAAATAATGCTTGTTGGTAAGCTTGACAATTAATATAGTTAAATGAAAATTAACTTTTGTGTGAAATTCAAGTCAATACAGAAGTTTCTTTATGACCCCACAATAATCCATAATTAGCATCACAAGCTATTGAATTGAAATATAGGTGGCATAAAGGTTCATGCAGAACTTCCAGAGATCACTGGACAGGGTGTCCACAAATTGTAAAATGATCCAAATAAGAAAGTATGTTTCCTCCATTACAATCAATGACAGAATGCAGCTAAAAATTTCAGAAATTGCCTACATCAGTGTATCTAATGTAGGGGGACATCATTTTGCTGATGCAATCTTTAGAACATGAACGAAGAAATGGGGAATAGTACTGAGCAGAATAGAACACTTTTTTGTAACTTGTGCCATGCTGACCTATGTATACATCAGATTCCTTGAAGCCTAGATGAGTGTTATATTTACCCACGTATAATTGTATACAACCTTTATCGTTAATTATTTTGAATTATTCAATGATAATTGTTACAACACGACCTGTAATTTATTGAGGACAGGACAAAGATATTAGAATGAAATGAACTGCCTTTTATCTAGTCACTCAATAACAAAAATTATAATGATTTTGGTAATTATTGATCAATATGAAATGATTCATAGGGAAATACTAGTTTACAAAACGGGTGAAAAATAATGTTCTGGGTATTAGATTGAATGTTGTTTACAACTGACAAAATAATACTTACTCTGAAAATTGTAAGCAGACAAATTAGCTCTACATATTTCTGCATTAAACTTTTTTTTATCCAGATAAATTATGTATTATTCAGTTCTACCAACTATTAATAAGGATTAACAACAAGAAGACTAGAAAAAATTCATTGAAACTTACTTGTTATATTGAACAGTGACTTCCTCTCACTAACGGCATTTTCTGTTGGTCTACTTATACTTGAAGAACTTTCACTCATTTCGTGGCCTTGCTTATTACATACTTTTGCCATCGATAAATATCCGCTGTCCACATATTTATCCCTATTTGACACTTCTGTTGATGCATGGGGAGTACTAATAACATCCTGATCACTTCTCTGGGAAATGTAAGATGGACCTGCACTTGGTTCTACAGTGTTGCCTCTAAGAACTGTTTCATTATTTGAACCGATCCTAAACTCCGAACATGTAGTTGTATTTTCTCTGTAATATTTAGAAGGCGATATATCATTATCCAATCCTCTGGCTCTCTTACATGGAGGTTGATTAGTTTCTTCATCCTCAGGAGGCCGTAGCCTGACAATACCAGATCGTTTATCTTGATTCTTAAATAATCTTGAGAAGGAAGAGCTGAACAATCCAGACACTCTAGAACGTACTTTGGTAACGAAGGACTGAAATATTAAAATCCTGTTAGGTAGAATGTGTGAGAAAATTAAAAGGTTTCGATATGATCAAAACATAGCAAACATTCTATACTGAGCTAAGGTACACTTATTCATAGAATTACAGATTGTACACCATATCATCAACCATCATAAATAATATAGTTGAAGGCGCGAAGATTTGACAAAAACTTATGTATCTTACCTCATCCTCTTCCGAATCTTTTGAATTAGTCGAGTCATTTACTATATCATCTTTGCTATTATTCGTTTCCATGGTTTCAACCAAAAATTTAATGTCCTTACAATAAATACAAAACTTTCTTATGAAGAATTGCGATAACGCATTATTTCCACAATTTTTACCACACGAGCATTGAAATATGGCGGACGTACATTGAGCAAGCGTTTGAAAGATCCATCGCGCGCAATGGTCACAACGAGTGGCTGCGTTCGAGTATAATAAAAATGGTTTATTTTATAGGTGTGTTGCGATTATTTTATAAAAGAAATATGATATGATCGATAACGGGGTGATGAAAACTTCAGTGTCGATTTGAGAAAATATAATTATACAAAATAAACCAAATTCGGCTGGTTCAGTCTTGGGTTCCAGTGGTCAAGAACAGTTAAAAATAGAAAAAAAATTATGTTCTGTGCCCTAACCTATGAATGTATGACATGACGGACATGACGGTTTCGCAGAATTTATTTTTCGACTTTTCGTTAATGTCATAAAGAAGATGTTGAAGTACTGATTGATTCAAATGTTTCAAACTGAAGGCTTGCCACCATATCATTCACATTTGTAGCTTGTGCTCGATTTAATGACTAGTCATAGCTTTTTTATTTAGGTATGAAGGATCACACTTCTTGAGACGACTCAAGAAATATTCATAACAAAAATATTAGTTACAAATCTAGACAAGGGCTGGCCAAAGGGTACAACAATGCAAAGCCTTTCAAAATTGATATATGTTTGTTTCACGCTAGCGCCAATTATAGCTGCATATTTTGTGAAAGCTAATCGAAAAAAAAAAGAATACTCGTGCTCCGAAAATTATTATTACAGGAATTTATTTCTGTATTACAAAAAATCATGTAGGGATCATGTCATTAAGTCCAATCCTTGCAGTATCTATTGCCCACAAAGATATCTGGCATTATTGATAGATTTCATTGGAACTGCAGAACAATCAATAAGTATTTGTGTGCTCACCCTGCAACTGCTTAATATTTTTCAAGAACTTTTGAAAGCACATCGAAGAGGTTTGAAGATTAGAATAATTTTGGATAGAGAAATGATTGCTGCAAAGTCACCGAAACTGCAAAAACTCAAAGAAGCAGGTATTTGTTAATTCTATGAAGATAGTTTCCTCTTTTTTTAACGATTTTGATATAGTATTTCCATTTTCAGGTATACAAGTCAAAACTCAAACACTGGAAAATAGCTGCATGCACCATAAGTTTTGTATCATCGATGAAGATGATAAAGCAAAAGCAAAAATGTTCTTTGGATCCATGAACTTTACAATGCAGGGTATTCTCTGTAATTATGAACACATTACCCTGACTAACAACATTAAAATGATTGATAGATTTAGTGAAGAATTCAGTATTCTTTGGAATGAATTCAATTGAATCAAATTGATTGGATACAAGGGGTCTGAAGAAATTAATAACAACCTTTCTTTTAATAGAAGATGAAGTCAATTTTCTTATTAAATTAATTTGAAAAAATTTATTATTTTCTTTCAAATTCTATGATTACACTATTCGTGTTCTTAATTCAGGGAATAATTCCACATTGTCAGTCTTCATCACTTTCTCAAAAGGTGTTGGTTATTCACACTCAAGTCTAGAACTTTTAATGTTGTCTAAGTGCTGTGTTTGAAATACACAGTTTCAATTTATTCTCATTGTTACATTTTCAGGTAATTCAATTATTGACATTCAATAAAATGACTTTTACTACCAAGACACAAGGGTATATAACCCTGTGTGTCCTTTTATATATTCAAAGTGTGATATTCACAGTAGATTCTCAATTTTGAGAAACTGATTTTGACAGTCTGGACAACTTTAAAGGTATGATTCGGATCTCGGCAGTCGCGTCCCAGCAGCGACTACCATACCGCTTCCAGGGAATTACATGCAACATTTACCCACACAAGCAGCCGTGCAGCGCTGCTGCTGGAAGCACTATAGTAGTCGCCTCTGGGTCGCGACTGCCAGGCAGCTACTGGCGAGATCCGAATCATACCTTAATGTGGAGACGTAGTCTTCCCAAGTGTGGGTTGCTGTTCATAATATACAAATTATATACATTTTCCCAAATGAGCAAACTCCAAAAAACGAACAACTAAGGAATAGTCTTCTGGAACAGAAAGAAGGACTAGCTGCACTTCGATTATAACCCCAAATTTTGCTTCGTCTGTATAAGTGTAGGTCTGTGACCGCAATGACTAGATATCTGACAAATTGTGCAAAAGCTCTGACAAGGCATTAGTACCTGTTTATTTTATAATTTTTGCGCTCTTGTTCTAGGAAAGGTTATTATTTTGCCAGATGCCTATAATTTGCTAATTTTAAGCTGAAGATGGTTCGCATTTTCTGAATTTTAAGCCGACAGGGGTGTCAAATCATTAGCCCGGTGTACACATCCGGCTTTTCAAGCTTCGGCGCCGTTGTGGTAGCGTATTTATATGTGCATTCTACCATTGATGCTGTATATACTTCATTCAATTTTATGAACTATCCTGGTTGGCCATGATTCAGTTCTATCAAGTTTTATTACCCAAAACGGACGCAGGTTGGCACTCGTGAAATATCGGCAATGTCAAAATAATTCCCACAGACGTTGCCAAATGCCAATTTCTACTCTCAACATAATCATCACGCTTGGAAACTAAAAATGCCGAAGGTAGTTTTGAAGAAGCAGAGACGGAAGTATCAGGAAGTGCTATGTAATCTGCTTTTCTGATAGTAACCTTGATAATTTCGAATCCATAATTTGTCAAAAACTACGTGATTACTACGACCTCATGTCATTCCATTCGTGAAAGTTTATAAAAGTTAATGGAGCATACTTTTCAGATCGTAAGTACGGCGCCGGAGCTGGAAAAACCTGATGTATACACCGGACCTTTCGTTCGTCCCGTTTATCAAGAATCCGTTGTCAAACTCAGTTCTTAATATTTGTAGTCTAAATACGCTGGTCTAGTTCATTGAGGGCAAAGAGTACCGTCGACTGATAAATTGCGGTATTCAAGAACCCTCGTTAATATTTCAAGGTAAGGCACCTGGTCACGGTCTGCATGCTTTAACATTGCCGATAGCCGCAAGAAATGTTAGGAATGCCTGAAATTTCGACGTGAATAGGAGAAAACGGGGTGTTGCTGTGCAGGCTTCAGTGATTATTTTTTGAAAATGTTTTTTTTGTATGTTCTTAATTCTTTCGTGATGTTGCGTAATGTTAGATATTTTATCATTTTTCACCCCATATCAGTTTTATTTTCCTCAAAATTAGTAAATATAAAAAATTTGCAACATTGCGGACCATTCGCACCTAAAAATTTTTTCGAAAAAAACTAACTCTGACCTACAAAAGTCAACCGCCCCGTTATATTCGAGGTACTGAATGCTCTTAATGCGCAAAGATAAGATAAAACGACAGTTTTTCGTCTAGAGAGATATAGGTTCATTTCAAGTTTTCTTCTGAGAACCACCATCTATGAGAAAACAAAGCGTTTGGAAAACACAGGGTGAAACGTGAAAATCGTTGATGACGTACCGATTACACAGAGAATTCTCAGTTTTCGGTCTCTCCCCTCCTGACGGTGGTCCAAATTCTCAAACGTAGTTTTTTAGAATCGTCGTTTTTTTTGCTTAATTTATACCGAGATTTTTTCAACGAACATCGAAGCGTTTGGAAAATTAGGGTGAAAACGATTAAAATCGTTGAGGAGGAACCGATTACCTACAGAATTCTCAGTTTTCAGATTGTTTTACGCGGATGTACCTGATGTTTGCATCCCGTGTAGTGTATTATATTGATAATTTTTTACTAACTAGAGTCACTTTCGCTTTTTTCCTTTTATCTTCCCGAAGGAATCCAAGTCCAATTCTTAAAAGTAGACAATCTCATAGTTTTTAACTTGTATTGTCCTCCCGACGTGGTCCTTGAGGTCACTTTGCTAAATTACTAAGGCCGAATTCGTGAATGGGTAAAATCCTATATGCCTTCATAATTTAATTTCATATCCTTCAACAACGGCAGTACCTACTCAATTTTCTGCAACACCAAAATGCACCAATAATTAATTTAATTTCAAATCCTTCAACAGCTGCAGCTCCACGCCACTGATGCCTCATTCATTTACTTAGTCGAAATCTCTGCATTCTTGCCAGCTCAGGACTAGTTGATATTGCTGTCCTTGTCGCACTCATGGGAAATTGGTCGACATGTTGGGTTCAACAATTCTTGAATTTATGAATGACCTGCCGCGTCTCCTCTCTCCTTTGTCTATGCTCCTAACTTTCTTAAAATTCTCCCTCCCCCCTTTATCTTAGCAGGGTATTTAAACGCTCAAAATCCAAATCGCATTACTCCTCCATCTCAAAATAAAAGCTGCTCCAATCCAAACATCGCCTCCAATATTAAGTTCTTTCCGATCCAGACAATATAGTGATCATTTCCCAATTGTGATATTGTTCGACTCATTTACCATTCCGTTCATACCCCCAGCCTCAACCCTTTGACGCGGTTTAAAGTCAAAAGCCGGGTCCAAATGAGTGTAATTCGAACAGCGAAGGCAATAAAATTTGAGAAACGATTCTGCGAATACTAGTCTGGACGGCACTCTAGCTCAGCCTCGTATAATACCACAGATAATATATTCAAATTCATCGTTTGGCTAAGAGTGATGCATGGGACAAATTCTCGAATTCGGTATAAGCCGGGCTCTGCTCGAATGCTGTTTACTCTCTTGACGTATTCCAGCAAACTATGCTCGACGCCGCTCTTGCCTCCTTGCCCAAAAAGAGTCCCGTAAGCAATGTTAATACGTTGTTCACTGGTGGGACGACACTTTGTCTGATCTTGTCAGACAGAGAGAGAACTTTCCTTCAGATCCCTTTCGCTTAAGAATTTCATCAATGCTAAACAAATTCAATCTAAAACAACACGGGAAATCAGGCTCAGGGAAAGAGACTTGTTACGGCAATTCTGCGCAGTCCTTTCACCCAATCATCCAAAGGACAAAAATCAGAGCCTTCGAGACTGGTATCAACCAGCCCTCTTCTCAGAGCCCCTCAAAATCCTGTGGTTCGGATATTCTCCATAGGCTGTGCCCCTCTATAGTTCCAGCTGACCGTCCATCAATGTCAGAATTAATGAATTGACATGCACTGTAGCCTCAAAAAGCGAATCAATCCCAGGGAAAGACAGCATAACTTATTCAATGCTTAAGAATCTTCTTAGCGAAGCTGTTATAAAGCTATATATACTCCATTCACTTTTATAATGTAGCCCGGTTGGCCATGACATCGTGACAGATTTCACCGTGTATATTTTGAAAATGTTAGGTTATAGTCATTTTCCTGTCAGATAACTATGCAATGTTGTTCTCTCTACATAGAGGTCGTAGTATTTACGTATTTTTCAAAATGTGAATTCACTTTGGGAAAATATGAATTTGAGAAAATATTATGTGAATTCAATAATTGTGAAAACCTGGCGAATGTTGAGGAAAACTTTTTCTCTGTCAACACTGGAAATATTTCACGTATATAAACATATATGGTTGGAAGATTCAGTTATGCTATTTCCTTGTACGGAAATCAAGAATCGAGTGTTGATATTTTACTGAAAAATAATGGATAAAGAAGTCCATTACTTTGTGATAGTTCATTTGAAACAAAAATAAAAGTACTCGAACAACCCTGCAGTAAAACTTCTAAACGAACAGACAAACTTATGGAATTCCCTGCTTTTCGAAATTCTCAAGAAATAACTCTACAGGAGACATTTAAATACCTTGGTGCACCACTTGAAACATTCCAGTATGAAAGTGTAGTGGTACTACTATTGTCACCTTGAAAGAACTTACTCAATTTAAAAAGTTCCTGTAAATCTATGTGAACGATACACTGGGTTTTGACTCACATACGTCAAAAATGTTGGATAGCTTGTGATGAATTATTGATTCCAAATCATCAGGGTTACTATCAGAAAAAGCAGATTTCACTTCTACGTTCTTTCTACTTTCTGATATTATGTCTCTGCTTCTTCAAAACTACCTTCGTCATTTTTAGTTTGCAAGCGTTATTATGCTGAGATTTAAAAATCTAGAATCGATTGATATTGATAATAGTAGAAATTGAAATTTGGCAACGTCCTTTGACATTGCCGATATTTCATGAGTGCCAACCTGCGTCAGTTTTAAGGGAAAAAACTTGATAAACCTAAATCATGGCCAACCGGGCTACATTATAAAAGTGAATGGAGTATATGTGAGTTGATTAACCTATCTCTCTCTTCGCTTGTGATCCCTAGCTCTCTCAAGAAAACTATAATCATCCCCATTTGCAAAAAGAACAAGTCTCCTGACTTCGGAGATAGTTCTAGGCCAACAGCCTTAATTTCCTGCTTCCTGCATCTCAAAAGTAATTTAATCAATTGGGAACTTCTGCGAAGATGCCAGCGCCCTAACGGATAAATTTGGAACCTGTCCAAGCTAGTAGTTTTATGTAAACAAACCTTAGAAATGTAGTGGAGAACGAATATTTATTAAGCAGAGCTTGAATATTTAAAGAAATTATTATAGTTTTGTGTAAGATTTCTTTAGAAGGAACTTTTCGTTTGGATCACGATATAAAATCGTACTTTAAATCGTTCCTGGAGGATAATTTCGGTGTTATTTTAGTGTATGTTGCTTGGTGGATCGAAATAAACCAATATCTAAGTTTACTTGAATTTCTGGAAAAATAGGCAACTCAATAAGTAATTTAAGGACTCTTATTTATGTGAAGAAGTGCTGAATGCAGGCTATATTATGTGGTAAATCTAGAATCAGTCCAAATGATATGACTTGTCCCTTGTTTACAAACGAAGGAATCAATAAAATGAAAACAGATTTTCTGCTTCAGTTCTTTTGCATCGTATTTCTAAAGAAAAGGAAACAGATAGACATATAATTGATTTCATTTTTATATTACAGCAGCTCAAGATACACAGCCGGTTCAACCTACCTTTATAAGGAAATGAAAAGTATTGATGTATTTATATGAGTAACTTCAGAGTCTTGTCGGGGTGTATTCAGAAGAAATAATATTCTTACAATGATAGGTTTGTACATATATAGATTGTTATTGTTTTTTCATAAAAATAAACAATATTTTGAACACCTTAAAAATACCAACGCCACTCGTAGGATGAATGAATATTTTTTTCCAGTCCATAAATACTCAATGACTGAAGAAAGCACCTTGTATATGATTGTAAGGCTATTAAACTGCTTGCCGAGAATGATTAGGACTATAAATGATTTCAAAATTTTCAAAAAATCAATCTTTTCAATTATAGTTAAATGTGAACCCTACACAATATCTGAATTCAGAAGTTACTGTGATACATTGTTGTAAAGCTTCTTTCATGATGGTTAAATGTTGTTGTTATTGCTGTAATTTTGACTTGTTTCCTCTTCTTTGTACTTTGCCATGTTGTATATATAGCTGTCAATGATTTAGGAAATAAAATAATATTCTATTCTATTCTATTCTATTCTATTATCAACTCTAACAGTATATCTAGTTTTTGTCAGATTTTCAACCAGATCACTCTTTTAGAATATGATTTTGTGTAGTATGTGAATTAGGTAGCTGCAGAAGTGCTCGATAGTTTCTCTGCAGCATTTTCCTTCAAAATTCTCTCATTTTTATTTACACCTGAAAACATCATGACATGAAGTTGTTTCGAAATGAATACATTGTAGGTAATTTACCTTTATGAAAATAAACATCTTCAGAGAAATGCAGTGAACATACTTTCATGTATTTCGTGACCTGTTTTCCAATCTTCAATTTCTAATCCTAGGCCTTCTTCTATCATTGAGTTCCCTGCAAATGCTGTTTCCAAATTAACTTTAATTTCATTTGGCTTTGGAAAAAATGAAAACTAGAGGCACTAGATGATCCTTTCTTCTCTGACCATGGATAACATTGAGTTGAGGCACACAACAATAGTCATTTCGGTAGGATGCCATTTCGAATTAATACGATCGGAATTTTTAATCGGAAAGAAAGGAATCGATTGATGAATATTACAAACACTTTCGGAATTCCAAAATTTCAACTCGGAGAACAACACAAAAGCTCGAAAATGAACTCCAAAAGTAAGCAAATTACGTTAGAATAACAGGCACGTCGAAAAACTACTAGCTTAGAAGTGTTCGAATTTCTATCATCAGAGGGCGTATCGCTTAGCAGTAGTTGCGAATGGTGACAGTCCTTCTAGAAAGAATTCATAGGAGAACCAATCCCCTTTCTGAACTTCAAATGGGATGTAAGAAGAGTTCCTCACTTCTCTACTATGCAAATTATTCTCTTGACAAAAACGGATTTACTCTCATCAGGTTTCTTGTCCTCAAATCTGCTTACGACAGTGTTGTCCATCACATATTACTCGAAGATCTGTTGTAGGAAGGTGTTCCGCCTTCCTTAGAGCGATCGACGTTCTCATCCAACATAGAGACATTTTTGTCGTTGATCCTTTTACTGGAGAGTTGATTGGCCCAGGACAATCAGCACAGGAATCACCCACCAGTTTCTGCCTCTTCAGTTTCTATGTCAGGAAATTATCTCTACACATCAAAAACTAGAAAGCCTTGATTTTAAAATATGCCGACGATTTGAGTGTCATTATATCGGATCCTGGGTCCTTATTCTTGAATGAGGGAAGGGAGAAAATAGGCGTGTCGACGCTGTTGTTACGGAAACGCGGTTCATTTTTGATGAAACGATAGAGAACGTTCATTCCATCACATTCAAGAATAGGGTCCCAGGTCTTGATTTCTCGATGATGGAAACTCTGAACGAAATGGAATTTCAACATATCCCACAATAAAACTAACATCATGGCCTGCTATCGTACCAGAAACTCTGACGATCTTCCTCCCCTATTCATCTCGGGGATCCCCATTGAGTGGGTCAATTCCACAAGGCAACACCCAAAGGAACATAAGAAGAAGCAGAAAGAGAAATAACCATGGAACTAACCCATATATGTCAAAGGAATCAAACTGCCAAATTTATAGAGCGAATAAGGTTAGGTTGATGGTGCTAGATTTTTGTGTGCTTGAAAAATTTCTTGGATTCAACGAATTTTTAAAAAATTCAAAATGCCGCCCAAACCAAAACCGGGAGCCCCCAGTAAAAAAACTGAGACAAAAAAGAAAGAAAAAGTTATAGAAGTATGTTATTCTGGAAATTATGCCTTGCATAATATCATATGGTTCCAATAACATTATGAATTAAATAATTTTTACACTTGCAGGACAAAACTTTCGGTTTAAAAAATAAAAAAGGAGCTAAGCAACAAAAGTTCATTGCACAAGTTGAAAAGCAAGTGAAATCTGGGGGTATTCATCCTAATAAAGAGCTTGACCCAAAGAAACTGGAGAAGGAGAAGAAATTAAAAGAACAAAAGGAATTGGCTATGTTATTTAAGCCGGTGCAAATTCAAAAAATTGAGAAGGGTATGATGTCAAACTTAAATGTTATCAATAATTGGTTCGAAGAATACATATCAATTCTTTAGGTGCTGATCCTAAGTCGGTAGTTTGTGCTTTTTTTAAACAAGGGCAATGTGGAAAAGGGGATAAATGTAAATTTTCTCATGATTTAACTATTGAGAGGAAAGCAGAAAAACGATCTCTGTATTTCGATATGAGAGACGATGAGGAAGATACCATGGAGAACTGGGATGTAGACAAATTAAAGGAAGTTATTGAAAAAAAACATGGTAAAGGTGCTGGTAAAATGCCTACAACTGATATTGTAAGTTATTGTTGAGTTATAAATTTTAGGGGTTTTAACAGTAAATTTGAACATTCTTGAGCTTGTGTTTTCAATTTTACCTCAAATTGCAGTGAAAGCTAATGGAAATTATCAGCAATTTGATCAAGATTATCATTTCAAATTAGGGTTCTTTCAAGTAATAATTGTTTTGTTGTTCATTCATAATTTGCTGATCTTTATTTGAACCTTTTATGTGTTTTTCAAGTGAAAGGAACTAATAATTCATTTCCAGATATGTAAACATTTTCTGGAGGCTGTAGAAAAATCAAAATATGGTTGGTTTTGGTCCTGTCCTACTGGCGAGAATTGTATTTATCGACATGCACTTCCTCCTGGTTTCACTTTGAAGAAGGATAAAAAGAAAGATGATAAGAAAAATGAGATTACACTAGAAGAACTTATTGAAAAAGAACGAGCTGCTCTTGGTCCTAGTCAAACTAAGGTTACACTAGAATCATTCCTTGCTTGGAAAAAACGAAAGATTCAGGTGAGAAAATATTGGTGGACCTAAGGACTTAAATCTGGTGCATTCATTTTGTGGTCACACTAGGTTTGTTTTGGTTCCGAGTTCAGAACTGTTCGAGATTGCGATATTGCAGAAACAAACAACTCGAACTGTCCCAAACAGTCCTGAATTAGTTCTGAAGTCAGAACCAAAACAAAGCTACCACCTCTCATTTTCATGAGAATTTTTTATCTGTTGTTAAAACTGTCTTTCCTAACATCCGAAAGTCAGACCAACTCACCCTGGAAAGCACAGAGAAATCTATACATATTAACTTTTGGATGACTTGCCTTCGGTACAAAAGTTATACAGCGCCATCTCAGGAGTATCTTAGGAACCTTAAGCTTAGAGTGCAGAAAATCAAAAATCATTGGTCATTGTAGGGGCCTTGGATGATAAGCTCAGATCAAGAGGCAGTATTTGTTTATTTATCAACAGATATTCTTCCTTGTGTCATGTTAGTTTATATTTTGAAACTGGAGCTCTTTTTCTCTATGAATGATCCATAGAAGAAATATATTCAATCCCATTTATATCCGACTGATTTTGAAATGATCGTTTTAAATTCCAAGGTCCAGGGAGAAATATTTATGGTCAGTAATAATATTTACATCTTCTATGATAAAAGAACTTCATAAAAATAACTTAATGATTTCAACAGGAAAAGAAAGATAACCTCAAAAAAGAGCAAGATAAGAAACGAAATGACTATAAGGCAGGAAGACAAGTTGGTCTCTCGGGCAGAGAAATGTTTAGTTTCAACCCAGAAATGGCTAAGGAGAATGATATGGAGGATGGAGATGAAGCCTTTGATTCATATACTAGAGAGGAGGACGAAGATGAAATAGAATACAAGGAAATTGATTTTAATGTGTTGCTAGGAGAAGCTCAAGAGGTATGATTCTTTAAAGGTTTTTTTAATATCTAGTATTCCAAATTTCATCTGCAACTTCCTATCAGGTTGATGGCAGTGGAACAATTGCTACTGAAGATCGGCTGAAACAACCTATTGCAAATGAGAATTCTACAGAAAGTAATTCAAGTCCTGACCAAGCAGAAGCTGTACCTATAAACGAAAACTTGTTCCTTGAGGAAGATCTAGATGCTTTAGATGAAGAATTAAATGATCTTGATATAGATGATTGAGATTGGGAGCTCTGACAGCTTCTTCGGATATTTTTTTTGTATTAGGAGCTTTTGATTGTATTTGTAAATACTAAAATCATCAATTTGAAATTTTTGTCAATTTAACTATGATGTAATAAATCATTGCCTGATAATTGAAGCATTGAACAAATTTCATTTAGATGTACGATAATGAATGCCTTGTGCATGGATTTAAAGACGGGGTGCAAGCGGCACAACAGTTGCTATTGCAGAAAGCATCATGGCACTCCCTACGTTATTGAATAATCAAAATGATGTATTTTGCAGTAACTTTTGAAATAATTCCTTGGCAATTGTAAAATATACTGAAATGTACAAAATATGCAAAATTTCGTGAGGACTAAATCTGACTTCTTGACAATATTTTTCTGGGGTATTTTGGATAACATTAATGCCCGAACACTTCCATCATGAGTAGGTTTTGCGCACCTTTTCTATGGACAAGAGCGTTATCATTCAGTTTAAAGATCTTTAATTCTAGAATTTTGAGCCAAAAGTGATCTTGAAACAATTCAATTCACTGATATTCATAATTTGCGGTTGGGTTACAAATTTCTCGGATCACTCATAATTACTCTGATTTCCAGATACCTAGAATCTGAATTTCTTGATAGGCGGCGCATCTGCATGTGCTGAAAATGTTTATTGCATGGGATAATAGGCCCTATGGTCATCTAGAAAAGTACTGAAGTCAGGTCAAGAGCTCTTACGCATTCGAAGCCATTTCCTCAAGACATTTTGCATGAACCTTCACGCTGTCTTAATTTTTGACAATTCTCTACTACTATATACGATTCTCACGAAATTTCGCATTGAGTCGTGCGTTGATATCCTTCAACTTACTAGTAGTTTAAATCTGATCGGGTCTGTTCTTGAGAGTTTGAGGAAATAACCTTTTTCTTTCAATATCGGCGAAAATGAATATCATATCAAACGGAAATTTTAAAAACTGTTCTTGGATATTGACTTGAATGTTTATCCCATAAGTTTCAATATGATCGCGACAATAGTTGTCGAGATATTGAGAAAATATTCTCAAAATTTCAAATAAGAACTAAATTTGTCATAATTTTTCCTGATATCTCTGGAAATAAACATCAGATCAAATTGAAGTTCAAAAAACTGTTGTGGAAGACTAACTTCGAGGTCTGTGCCGAGTTTCATCGAAATCTGATTAATTATCATTTTTCTTCAAAAGTAAATATCTCATCGAAAAAAAATTTGAAACATTGTTGAACTGAGTTTAATATCTGCGCCTTATTTCGTTTAAAATTTGATCAACATTTTCTGAGAAAAAAGAATTTTTCAACAAAACATTTTTGAAATTTTTTTTAAATTGAATCAATACGAAATTCGGTAAAAAGTTCCGCGTTGGTATTCTTCATATAATTCAGAAGTTTTGGTCTGATCGCATCCTCACTGCTTGAGATATTGAGGAAATAACTTCAATATATCAAACAACAACGAAGTTTTACACATTTTTTTCCATATATTTCTGAACTAAATATCGAATTGACATTTGAAACATTGTTGTTGAATACTACTGATTTTAAAGTCTGTGCCGAATTTCTCCGAAATCTGTGCAACACCTTCTGAGGGAAAAGAATTTTTCAACAAAAATTTTCGAATAATTTTTTTTTCAGTTTCTCTAACCACTAGATCAACACGAAATTTTGCACCTATTTGCGCGTTGGTATCCTTCAACTAAGATCGAATTTTCGATATGATTGCATCAGTTCTTTTTGAGCTATTGCAGAAATAACGTTGAAATTTCAAATACCGAGATTTGACTTATTTTTTTCCCTATATCTCCGGAGGTAAATAGCACATCGATTCGAAATTCGTTAAATATAAACTCGAAGGTTTCAGCCGAATTTCGTTGATCTGACAAATATTTTCCGGAAAAAAAATTGAAAAATATAACTAGTGGATCCACACGAAAATTTGCACTGAGTTGCGTGTTGGAATTTCAAAACTGTTCACAAAGTTTCAGTCTGATTGAATCTGTTATTCATGAGATATCGAGGGATAAAACTCAAAATCTCAAATGGGCCTATCTCCGAAACTATTTGACCGATTTCACCCATTAACGAACTTAACCGACATATTTGGACTACAAACTTAATCTGGCAATTTAAATGTGCTGGGTCATTCACTCCGGAAGTTAGAGCACATACGGAAAGGCAGAATTGAATTTGATCACGGATTCTTTTTCAGCAAGTCCAACCAAATCGTTTAAGACTATTTTTGGCTCAAAATTCGAAGATTACAGACATTGTGACGAAAGCATAACGCGATATTCCCCAAGCACGCAAAAACCGTCGACTGACCCTGCGACTACTAGAAACTACTTGAAAAAAAATTACCTTGAACTAATTAACATGATGAATTTACCAGCACGACATAAACAATCCACTGCGTCAAGCTTTTATGGAGAACAATCGCCCATCCAAGTATTTGCCTGCCTGCCAAACGCTGCTTCACTACCTGATAAATCAAATGCCAATTCAATGACCTTCCAAACAAATAATACTCACGAAATTTGGCATGGACATTTCGTCTTCATTCCACCCAAGTACTAGATATCATTTCCATTGGATATTTGGGAAAGTAAAATTTCGAATGGTTATATCCGCGGAAGTCATTGTGCGCTTTTTACTCATTCACTCGGTTGTAAACGCAATCATTTCCTAAAGAAACAACTTTGAGACTCGATATCTACAGAGCCAAAGGTTCTGTAGATATATCTATTCGATATATCTACAGAGCCAAAGATTCTGTAGATATATCTATTCGATATTTTATTTACGTATACTCTAAAGTCAGCATAGTAATACTTTAAGGCAAATTTGTGATCAGATAGCCAGTAGGAAAATATTTTGAATCCATTTACATCAAATATTATATCATAGGGCATGAAGACCTAGGTCGATAGCCTGTTGAAAAGTTTCAATAAAGTTATTTTCTCTCTATTATATCACACACCGGATATACTTAATTATACTGCAGTGAGGTAATTTGTTTATTCATCAAAATAAATTTTATTATTATTTATTTTATTTACATAAGAATCCAGTATAACAAAATATCATAACTCCTCTACATTCTACATACAAGTATCAGTCAATATCAGTATAGATCTATATCGTATTCTTTATCCTCAAATTGTGAATCAAGACTCTCAACATCTGAATTATTTGAAATGCAATCATTTGATTCAATGGCATATAAGGGAGTTTCTAGAGAAATAATTTTTTTAACATAATTGGGAAAAGGTAAAATATTCAACATACTATGGAATTGGCTCGAATTCTTTATTTTATTTTTGACACACAATTGAAACCTTAATACGTTCCTTGCTAATTCAGTCAATTTTGCCACCACAGGAAACCAATCTATTTGATCTAATTTTTTGAGAGGGGGTAAAACAGTAAGTCTACGCAATCGTTTATAATCATAAGGGAAAAGATAATACTCGTTATGCCCCAAAACTTTATCAACTACATCACGAAAACTCATCCTGTAATCTACTAGGTAATACAAATACCAAACAGATGGCCCGGTTATTATTTTTTCAAATTTAATATCCATGTGGAGCAATAACCGAAACAAATCACAGTATCCAAAACATTCAAAAACAGCTTCCATTTCGGTCTCCCACACCACAAGGCCATAAGAAAGAAATAAAGCGCAAACTTCATAATAATCCACTTTTGAATTGATATCAAATGATCTGAAGCATCGCGATAAAAAATAATTGTCTGCTGAATATTCTACAAATTTCATTATGAGTTCCAGTCTGCTGGCTTTCAGAAGATACACAATTTGGTTGATATCACGGTCCTGTGGATATTCTCTGTCAGTGTTTTCAAAACAAAAAGAATCGATATAGGTACATTCAACATGAATGTTGCCCCAAACAAAATCACATGCATCAACGTTTTTTGACAATATATACAAACATTCTAATCCTGGGGTGAAACAAAAGTTATCATCTTCTTCGACAATCTTTATGAGTAAATATTCCAAATTAGGATACTCGTTTTTTATTGCACACTCCAAACTTACAGAATCAAACTCTGTTTCGTATTCCAGCAAAACATCAGCAAACTCAAACTTTTTTCTTAGGATACTAAATGTAAATGGACGTAAATTTGCTGAAAAGATAGGGCTTAATTAAAGTCTTCCACTCAAAAAATTTATTCTTCACCGAGAAACGTAAAAAAGGTATACATACTCGTACCATCTGGTCCTATTTCAGCTCCATAACAAAGCAACAAGCACATCATCTCAAACCGATCATGTTCCACAGCTAGCTGCAGTGGTGTATCATTGCTATAATTTAGAGCATTTAAATCAGCGCCTGCTTGAATCAGAGCCTCACCAACTTCTGATAAACCAAGTTTGGCACAAAGATGTAAAGGTGTACAGCCTGCTGGAAAATTCACATTGGCTCCTCCTTTTATCAGGTGGATTGCAACAAAACTTTTGTCCTGTAATATACTGTCCATCAAAGGCGTTAATTTCCTCTTATCAATAGCATTTATGTCTATTTTTTCCTGCTGAAGCAACAAGTCTATCATACTTGTGTCATCCCTCAAAATAAAGCCAAAGATAAATTAAACTTGTCTAGAAGTCGAATAAAAGCATTTACTTTGTTTTCAATCACCATGTTTTGATGAAGATTTCACAGTTTTCTAGCACTATTGCACTTACAAACTGGTGTATTGAAAAATGTATAACAAGGTATTTAAATGTGTTCTGCAGGCTCATTTCTTGGGAATTCGAAAATTGGGGAATATCATAGGATCATCTGTTGATCCAGAAGTTTTACTGCCGGTTATTTGTAGACTTCCAAAATGTCCAATCACTTGCGTTTCAGCACCAGGTGTAGAATTGCCAGATTATTCAGGTCTAAAGAGGTATGATTCTCTTTGAAGAAATGGTGGGTAAAATCAGAGTTATCTTTCTGGTGTTTGAATGATACCTTGTGCTCTTTGAACCTTTTTGTAAATGTTCTACCTGTTTGCTAACATAGAAACTATTGCATTCTTAACAACATAATATATAAACTCCTACATCATTAGATTATGTTGTCAAGAATGCAATAGCGTCTATTTAGGCCAAACATGCAGAATCTGCCCGAAAATTCTTAAAGAGCACTAGACATCATTCAAACACAAGAAAGATTTGGAATCATTGGAAATCAACAAATACCTCAATAACTCCACAGTAAAACTTCTCCAGAATTAAGTCTGCAGAACACATTTTAATACCTTGTTACACAACTTAAATAAACTAGTTTGAAAATGTAGTAGTACTATGAAACTCGATAACTTCCTTTAAAGAAAAATAGTTATAGAATTTCTTTCATTCTATTTTCAAATTAACTATCACAAAGTAACAGACTGCTCTATCCAATATTTGTCTAGAAGTAGTGATATCAGATATTATGATCAATGAATTGAAGTAGTCGAGAACAGGTAATAGAAATCCTATAGATTCAATAAACACCTTGCAACTTGTACGGCAAAATGTAGCAACGATTTCTTATTATTGTCTACCATCTCAGCAGACACTCCTGAAGATATTTTGCGCAAAAGTTCTTCCTTATTGTTCAATAAAACATCCTGCATCATTCCAGTGAAAAGAAAGGGATCTCTGCACAGTCTTGGTCTAGGATACTCGTATTGGAATGGGACATTATCTTCGTCCTGAAAAACGTGGAAGGAAGTAATAGAAAAATATAATCTATAATTTATATTCTACCTCTTCTATAGGAAGTAGTTCTTGGGAAGATGAACTGAGGATTTCCTCCTCGAAAATATCATCATCAGTTGAATCGGCAGAATTATCCATTTCAATTTAGAATTACTTATATCAGTATTATGTAGGGAACTAAATATATTTACATTCGTTGGACATATTTACCATTTACCACAGATCAACCAGATAAACCACTCGCGTCATTTACTTAGGAAATCTATGTCAACGGAGATATGACCCTGAATCGAGCAAATCAGGATTTTAGTAGGCGTTTGGGGTGCTTTGGGGTGCCAATCAGATTGCAGGAATAGGATTACGTCACTCTCGCCGTTTTCGGACTCGCTTGAAGAGGTTATAAACATGTAAACAAACTGAAATGAATTTTTCATCCTATTAATTGATGAATAATTTCGTATCTGTTCCATTTAAGAATATAATCCAAACAGTTTTTTACAACCAAATCAATTGTTTAGACATCTTTGAGGTTCTATTTTATGATGACAGTCCTCATTAAATGTTTTAATTATACAACAAGAAATGGAATCGAACTTAGGTGGACTCATTCATAATGTTCATTTTATATAATATAAAGGAATTGCAACTGAAGTAAAAGCATTACAACCTCCATTATTCAATTAAAACGATGGGATATCTAATAAAATTGTATATGATTGCACAAACACTAGGATTGGAATCGAACAAAGTTGGTCTATTCATAATTTGATTTTATAT
The DNA here is from genome assembly GCA_958510865.1 of Myrrha octodecimguttata. Lineage (NCBI taxonomy): Eukaryota > Metazoa > Arthropoda > Insecta > Coleoptera > Coccinellidae > Myrrha > Myrrha octodecimguttata. Next base: position 62,623,772 of record OY294056.1, read on the forward strand.
TGAAATGAATCTCATTTGATGTGAAACTACAAATATTCTCTGATTAAGGGCCGGTATTATAAAACTTAACTTTAATTTTAACTGGCAGTTTTGACAGATATGTCCCAATACAACTGTCAAAATTTCAGTTAAAGTTAAAGTTAACTTCCCGTTAAGTTTTATAATACCGGCCCTAAGGTAAACGGGTTTTCCATAACATTGTTCCAAAATTTTCATTTACTCCAACAGAGTTCTTCTACAGGAGTTTGAGGTGTGACAAAACACTCGCTTTGGTGTTGGAAATTTGCTTTTCAAATGGTTTCATCGAAAAATCTTAGTCTGATTTTGATTTTGTGATTCCTGAATCCCGACAAATCCGTTTTTACATTTCGATTTTAGATATTCCAAAATCAAGTATTCAATTTGACAGCTGTTTCGAGGAAGAAGAAAGTGTGGTTATGTCTGTTATATTTCTCAAGGTCGGAGAGACGCGATTCCCGCAAACGATGAAGTGATTTGTCTTGTTGGTCTGTGCATTTACCATAGACCTGCATATTACAGAATATTTGAAAATATGCATAGAAAAGAAACACAATTTGTGGCATAGAATAATAATATCTATGGTTTGATGAACACATCACGGAACAGAAAAAAAATTCGATACAGTGTAGCCAACAGTATTTTACTCATCTTGTGTTGACAACACTAACTTGTATTGATGAAAAAAAGCTGTTTTCATCATAGAATACAAATATATTTTGATTTTGAATCTGACGTATCGTATCTGAATCTGATATTCAATGATGAAATATTTTTTGAATCACAAAGAACTTGAAAGAACGGATATCTAAATTATAAGTAATAAAGTCTAAACTAGTCGATTCTTTTAAGTGGCTTGAGCTAAAATATATCAGAAATGAACAGTATCAGTGAATCTTGTATTGACTTGAAACGTGAATACGATGCCTGCTTCAATTCGTGGTTTTCAGAGCAATTCTTGAAAGGAAATTACGATGATTCAATGTGCTCTACTCTCCTCAAAACTTATCAGCAATGTGTTAAGGTGAACATAATTCGTGCCCATACTAAAGGAGATTAATTGCGGCTGTATATTATGAGTAATGATTAACTTATTTCCAGAAAGCTATGAAGGAGCAGAATATTGATGTGACAGAAGTACAAAGAGATTTTTTGGGTACAGATAACGAACACAAGACGCCTGAAAAATGATAAACGCTGCTTAATGTCTTATAATTGGAGGGAAATACACTTTGGTTGAAATATTGAAAGCTATATAAATATGAATCAGAAATATGTATGTGTTATCAGGAATGTTGAGTTTGTGTTTTATTCATGTAAAGCAGAAAAAATTATTGGCTAAATTGACTTGAAGATTTCCTGAACCTTTTTATTTATACATCATACTACCTACTAAGAAATGTTAATGTAGAGATCTAAACCTAGGAAAATCAGCATAAATTCCAATACTCATGCTCATACAGTTGAAAATGACACTATTTCCTCTATGTATAATCTTGAGATTTTATTATAGTATATTATGGTTTTATTACTATGAAATGATTTACATCTAGTGCAAAACCGTTCTTGTCCTATCATAAAACGAAGCTTCTTCACAGAGGAAGTATCATTCCTGTACTGCAGTTTCACAGTTTTACCTATCAGCATATGGCTCATCTGGTGTGAAACCGAAAGACCTCTAGATGTATCAATGAATATTCAACCTTGATTTATTGAACTGAAGCAATGTTGTCACTGTGACCCATTCGTTTGTTCGATATTGAACGTTGACGTGTTTTACCAAATCCACACCAATCGAGTGATTTTGGCACATGATGGGGATATACAACTACATAATAGCACATGTATGAACGTATTACGTTACGTTCAAAGCATCTAGGATTTAGAGGTTAGCACACAGTGGGTTAGTAGGTAAAATCGCAGTACACGATACTTTCTCTGTGTAGAACGGTAGTTGTCATCTCAGTTACATTGAGGACCAAATAAGTATGTGAAAAGGAAAAGATCCACCCTATGATTTTTAAGAGAGGAACGCGACTGCCCGTACAAAATTTCGTGGGGAACATAAGCTTAGGGTGCGAACACATTGAAAGCTCGTTAATCGGCTCAGACTTGGTTATAAAAACGAGCGCCCACAGGTCATCTCACCAGTGAACAATGCACTCCGGCTTTCGGCCAGTTTAAAGGATAAGACGAGGAAAACTAGCTTTGAATTAATAAGTCAGCGCCGAGCTACATTAGCAGCTAACGTCGACCTACCATCAATGAAGGCTTAATATATTAATTAAGAGCAAATAGTAACTGCGGCTTCGTCGTTTTCGACCATTTAGCCACTTTCAAGGTTTATAAATATCTAAAGTATAGGCCCACCGCCTATGATCTGCATGCTGCAACGATGCCAATAGCAGCGAGAAATATTTGAATGCATGAAATTTTATAAATCTCGACGTTAGTAGGAGAAAACGACGGAATGTCGATTTTCATGCTTCGGTGATTATTTTTTGTAAATGCGTGATTTTTCATATTCATCTTCATTTCACTCCATTTCAGTTTTTATTTTCTTGAAAATAAAAAATGGCAACATTTGCATTCCTATTTTTTTCAACCATTTGGATCACGGCAGTAGCTGCCTGGCTGTCGCGATCCGGCAGCGACTGCCATACCGCTTCCAGGGAATGACATACAACACCGATACAAGCAGCCGTGCAGCGCTGCTTGTATCGGAAAGTGTTGCAGGTAATTCCCTGTAAGCTGTACGGCAGTCGCTGTCGGGTTGCGACTGACAGGCAGCTACTGCCGAGATCGGAATCGTACCGTTAGTGTTGCATGTAATTCCCTGGAAGCGGTATGGTAGTCGCTACCAGATCGCGACTTCCAGGCAGCTACTGCCGAGATCCGAATCGTACCTTTAGACTTTTAGAGGTACTGTATGCTCTTGAATAAATAAATGTATTCAACAAGTATAAACACTCATTAGTAACCCTCCCATAAACATTATTACCAGGGCTGTCAATAGAATAGTGCATGTGAAACAATAAAAGCTTTATAGACATATAAAACAATCTCGTCAATGAGCTCGTACACGAACAAACTTAAAAAAGACCATTTTATCAGAATTCCTCAATTGAATAATATGCTTCAATTCTTCATTAAAATTTTTGGTAATTCTTTCTTTTCTTTGTGGTTACTACTCAACTGGGCTGCCGAGGTCCGAAGGTAAGGCACAATCAGTTTCTCTACATTTCTGGTAGTGGATAGGTCTATTAGTCCTATCTGATTCTATTCGCCGCTGATGGGCGTACTGATTTTTTTTTAATCACAGCTTGCATTGTTCTCCATCAGCCAGGCAGAGTTTGTGGGTTCCTTTCGCTACGCCCACAAAAACGCATACTGACCTTAAACTTTATAGTCACATACCATTGTTGCTGACCTTGAGTCGGGCCTAGTCGTATATTACAAGCATCCTGGATTGCAGCTAGGATTAAGCTATATATTTATATTTTTCCTTATTCAGTCGTTAATAATCGTTGCAAATAAAGGCAAAAGGCGTGCGAAATTCACACGAAGAAACATAAGCTAGGACACAAGAGCACAGAATACAAATATAGGATAAGAGCTGTAGGCGGTTGATTCAAGGCGTAGCTCGTTGACGATAAACTACAGTGACTATATTCTCATGAAATATAGTCACTGTAACCATAAACGCACGTCGTGTAATATCTATGAATATTATGAAATGAGTATGCAGCTTAGGTTGTCCACACAAAGAAGCAATTTTTTAACATCGACGCAGTTGAACTTCTCAGACGCCGTCTGGTTGAGGCTTTATTGCCTCTATCCTGCCATCGGATTGCAGCCTTTTGCCATCTCAATAGTGTAGTATCGGCCCTCGAGGAAGTATTGCGCCATCAGTTGTAGTGAAATAAATTAATTGAGCTCAATTCATTTAGAACTTCAATCAAAAAAGGAGCCTTCATAAATTTTGCAAACCTAGCATTATTTTACTTCATTAAGTCTACTGCAACTTATTGACCAAATATAATTCAGTGGAGTTCAATGAAAAATATATTAAAATGAGTTGATTCAACAATTGTAATGGACATAATACCAACCGATGAGAGGGTGTTGATGGAAAAGGTATTACATATTTTTGCGCGCATGTTCTAGGGGAACAGCGTGATATCGTTTTGTACAAACGTCAGTTATTCCCGAATTTTCCCCGAAAAAGGTCTCAAACGACTAGGTTGGACTCTTCGATGACGAATCCAGTGTCAAAATCGATTCTGTCCATCCAGCCTGCCGAACGTGGACACGATATCTGTCGAACTCAGCAAGCTAGCGACTTTAAACTTTCAGGCAGGTCGCGCATCGGAATGCTGTGGTTAAGTTCGTTAATGGTTCAAACGATTTCAGAGTTACAGCCGTTTGAAATTTTGAGGATATTTACAGATATATCAGAACGACGCGCAACTTTAAGCAGAATTTTGTTAGATCGTACTGTCAGTAAATTACAAATAACCTTTTTCGAAATTTATATCGAAAAAATTAATATTTCAAAAAAAATTGCTCTGACCTTGAGCTTCATATTTCACATCTGTGTACGAACTTTCAGTTTTTTCACGATTATATTGTATGTCAAATTTCGTAGTTTTTCCCTAGGAATCGTTGTTTTTCCGGAATAACTCAAAATCCTAGAAAAGCATTGACATGAAGTCAGAAGTTTTTGCACGCATGTTCAAATTCGTTGCCAAAGCGGTCATCTCCTTTGAACATGCGCGCAAGAGCTGCTGACTTCACGTCAGTGCTTTTCTACGTTTTATAATATATTTATGAACTTTTCACTGACAATTCAATAGAAAGACATTCATACTGTCATGGTGAGGTATGTGGCAGAAGTGACCTGCAGTTCCAGTCTGTGGTTGTTACAAATTATTTCAAAAGTATTTCACTGGTTTATTTTTTTAATATTAAGAAATAACAATATTAGATGATACCACTTCATTTTCCGGAAACGAATTTGGATAAACTCTCCAAAAGTCCGATATACGCTGAATGTTCAAATGCAGTACTGTATGCTGAGAGTTTTTCGACGAATTCGTTGGATATTCCCTTGTCCTCCAAGTAATTCAAAATGAGATCATATAGGTACTGAAAAAATAAATATCACTAAGCAAATACAGAAATTGAATTGTTCAAATTACCGAATCTACAACATCTCCCGATACTGCATATACGTTTTCATTCCATTCCCCTTCATAAATACTGATTTCATCTACACCAAAAATGTCATCTGAAAAAAAATCCTTTAATTGATTGATTCAGGATGATACTTACAGATTGCCTTATACATAAACGCAAGAACGAATTGGACTACACATTATTTACTGAAAAATGTTAAATATAACTTACTATATTCTCCTCCTTCATCGCCAGAACCTTGAAACGAACAAAGAAGGTTAAGGGTTGTGTTGCCTCTTAATATTTCAACTTTGAATCCAGGTTTTGATTTGAGTTCTCCCACTTCAGGTTTGTCCATGTTTGGGTCAAGATCTTCAATATCTGTGTCTACAGTATGATTTACATTGAATGATATTTTGACTCTGTAAATTCAAGCAACATTTGAATTAGATCTCCATATAACTGATTTGAATTGGATTTTTACACAAATTACTGAACAATATGCTTACGTTTCATCACCAACATCTTTGACTAAAATGACTTCAGCTCCATTTAGTTTTGCCTTGAAACCATCAAGCTCTGAAGGGATAGTGGTTGTTTTTTGTGTTTTTCTCTCTGCTAATATTTCTTCTGTTAGGAATTCCACTAATTCTTTTTCAGCTGTAAAAATTCCGACGATGCTAATAAACACTTTTATTTCCAAGAATACTTCAAATATTGCCGAAAGAAACAGAATTATTGGGAAGATAATTCACATTCCTGAACTTAATCTTTCCATTTATGTCCATAACCAAGGATGAAAATTCCTTTAAAGTCATTGGCTCAAATCAAGACACCTCAACAGAATTTAATTTGAACACAAATTCTACATATATAAATCAAATAGTGATTTGAAATAGTTTGCGACTCAATATTCGAAAATTACAGACATTTCAATGATTTGATTTTTTAAGGACAGCAATAATTATGTGCGACAGAATTCAAATGTAGTTGGACAGTTTAGTGGAAGAGGTGCTGAGGTAACCCTAGAAATACTAATAGAAATTCGTAAAATTATTTTAGATGGGATAAGAGATTTTTCATGTTAACTAAAAGGTTGCTGATTAGAAAGCTCTATTCGATTAGTAGAATATTTTCTATTAAAAAAAAAACTGCTATGCATAGTTTCTAATCTACCATCTGGCAGGACTATACTACTTTTTAATATATTTCATATGCATTAATATATCAGTAGAAGTGTTTTGTGAGTCAACCGGCCACTTGCCAGCTTACACAAGTCACTAGATTCGAGAAAGGGAACAATGAATTCATTGAGAAATTGCAATATGTTGGTTGAAGATGAAGAAAAGTTCAAAGACAAAACAACACGGAAATGAAATTTTAGAATTCTACTTAAAATCTGTTAATACTTTTCAAATATTCTTTTGTGAACAACAATCCAGATATTTTTCTTAATTTCGAATGAAAATGCTCACAACAGCTGCATATAGCTAGTAATGAAGAATTCATAGTCAAGTCTATGTCTGTATGTGAGCATTGTATCTCTTGGAAGGAATCACAATCCCAAGAACTGAATGTTTCGATATTGAAAGACTTAATAATTACGATAACCTGCTCTCATCAACATAGCACACTTGAGAATGCGTCTGTAATATATTTTCACAAAACTTTTCAATGTTTAAGTAATATAAATGCACTTATACTTTCATAACTACTATGGTGAAGAACAGTAAATCAGTGTGCCTGTGGAACTCTAGTTGGTTTATTCAACATTATCCTGGCCGTTGAGCAAACCACAAAAGGAAGGAATTATGTTGGATTTTTACTTAGTGATTTTTATAAAGTTGACTTAAAATTGTTAAAATTTTCTGAAGTTTTTCTACCTTTTGTGAGAGCTTTTATAAGAGGCAGATATTATGAAACTATTTTGACAGATAACCAGTTGTTAGCTGATGGATTGAGCACCGATTAGGTTCAAAATTACTATTATAGTGAACATATTTTTATGTTTATAATGCCGGCACTGAATCATTCACTCAACAAAAAGGTATTTGGTATCGCTTGACCGGCTAATAAGTTCTTATAAAACGAGACCCACTGATTTTAAGAAATATCCTTTGGGATATTATAACCTCATGATGAAAAGGCACACTTAACCAAAAATTTTACCTTTAGTGTGAGCATTGCTTCTTCCACAACCACAACTACAATTTTGACTGTGGTTTAACAACGAATGTTTCTTTATATGTGAATTACCAGACATATACCACATATTGCGGGTTATTTGACGATGTTGCAGACTCACATTTGAACTGATTGCAAGTTGCTTTGTGAAGTTTAATAGGGATCTAACAACATTAGCAGTTCTGTAAACTCTGAAAATGTGATTTACGTTCATTTTTTTATGAGATAAAACTTTCTTATAGGGGTTACGAGGAAAAGTTCAGAATTAATTTTATTTTTCAGCAATTTGAGCAGCGTGCGCCAGGGTCAACGCACAGAATACAACACAGAATACAAATACAACGACAAATCCATAGAAAAGATATGGACAAGTCTCTGAAACTCTGAACAGAGCACAGAATAAAATTCTAAGTTAAAAACACAGAATAGAGAAGTATTACAGAAGCGACACTCTCCCTTTTTCTAGGTCCCAAATTTTCATGCGCATGCTTCAATCCGCCATTTTTTTGTTAGTTTCATCTTCCACGTGCTTGAGTTCATTGCTCTTTTGATACAAGTGCAGTGACCGTTGCGGTTGTGTTCGTAGGTTCGTTTTGATTGAATACTTGAAAATTATTCAAAATGAGTGGAAATAAAAGAGGTGGATCATATTGTTTGGTGTATGGATGTCGGAACCGCACAAAAGACGGTAATTTCACGTTCTTCGGTTTACCAAAGGAATCTGAAAGGTAGGAATAATTTGATACTAGAGACGATGTCGAAATCTTATGACTATTATTTTTCCAGAATAAACCATTGGTTAACCGTATGTCTGCGGGAAGATCTATTTGGAAAAACTCCTGCCCAGTTGAAAGCACATAGGATTTGTGCTGCACATTTCGAGGACAAAATGTTTACTAATTTCTTGAAAAAAAGGCTACTTCCTAAAGCAGTACCAACCATGATTCTGACATGGTTCTGACAAATCTTGGTAGAATTGATCAAACTTCTGTAATTACTGTGGGTCAGGTAAATGAACTGACACAAAACCCAGTATTGTCATTACCTGATACAGATTACAGAAATGAAGATTCACTATCTCAGAATGGCTTCACATATGTGTGCGGGTACTTACTGAGAAAAGTTTTGAAAGTACATAGCTGTGTGAAATGTTCCGAATTGGGAGGATTCAGTGAATTGGAGACCGGTAGGTTATTGACGTACTACAAGGCATATGACAATATCCTAAGCACATATGGCCCGTTGCAAGCTCCAAAAGAAAAATTCATTCAATATATTTATAAATTGGAAAAGTTATTTTTTGAAATATTCGATTCGTTTAGTACTGAAGTAGGAATTGGGAAAAGATATTTGGAACTTTTCAGGGAAATAGAATTTTCTCATGACTGTGCTGAATTCGACAAATTATATTTGATCAAATTGTTTACGAGACTGAGAATTTTCTATTCCCTGAAGTTTTCGAATCGCGACCTGACGTCAAATAAAAGCACAAGCAGGAAAATCAAAATTTTGAGTCATCTGTAGATTTTCAATGTTTCACTGGGATATGCACACTTTGTTGTTAAGTTTTTAACTCTATATATTTTTTCAATGATATGATTGAATCAGAATTTTGAGTAATATATATTTGCATTGTTCAATGAAATGAGCTATGTCAGAAGGAAATCTATATCCAGGGGACTCAGAAGATAGGAGGGGCTGGAGTTTGGGGAGCCGTAGTTTGCTATGAACCCGGATATATATATACAGTGAAATCGTTTTTGTATTGACACCAATAAACTGCAAAAATTTGTCCGTTCAAAAGAGGTGTCCTGTCTATAAAAAATTTACAATTTGTGAAAATAAAACAAAAAGATCAAATTAAATATTTATTTCAATTGAATAACGTTAAATTGCGGAGAAACAGTATATTCCATGAAATTACCATTAAAGCAGAATATAAATTACGTTTATAACATCAGTAATTGTATAGCACATTTTCAAAAATATGCAATATATGCCTTATATATTCAATACTCGCTAAATAAACTTGATCCCGAGAACTTTTGGTTGAATATCTAAGTATCATAGTTCTGTAGTGGTTTGAAAACTTAATGAGAATTCCTTGGTAGAATGGTTCAGAAATAGAAGTACATTGAGGTGGCAAATAATAATAAGTTGTGGTTCCTCATTCTCAAATTCTTCAAAAGAGGTTACTGCTGAATAGGGGTGTCCGTTATGGTAGACTTCACTGTGTATATATAAATATATATATTGTCTTAAATATTTTTCAATTAGTATTCCTTGTTTAAATAAAATTAATATTCCTTATATAAAGTCAGTCTTATTGTTCTGCATACTCATCATTTTTTCGGTTTTCAGGGTAGCATTCAACCGTTCGTTGTTGAGGAAACAACCGTGCTATTCCTGATGTGGCGTAAGGAATCAATATAAAGGCCTACACAGACCGCACCTGATCTCTCAACTCGCACAAGCATATAGTTTCTGAGTCGTTCCATAGCAGAACCTCTGAGGATCGCCAACTTTTTCATGAACCTCATTTGACAATTCATTGTCCTTACATTATCATCAAATAAATTGTTATATGCACACTATGATAAAATATGTTTGTTGGAGTAAATGTTTTGAATGGTTTTATTCGTTGAAATAAATATAAGAAATGAAAAGGTTGCGTTATTTTTCTGCAATATGCTGGGTTCCTCAAAGACTCCTGCAAATTTGCCTTCATTACGATTAATTGCATATATTATAAATTATCTCTTTCGAATAAAGAATGGCATAGCATGTTGAAATTTATAAATAATTTACAGAGAGTACAGTAATAAAGTTCATTTGATTAATTAAAAAATTTGAAAATCACCAGATAAGTCAGGTTGCATTAGTACTAAGATATAATATTCAACTCCTGTCCAGAAAGAATTGCTCAAAAAAGATATTTTTTCGAGGAAATGATTGAAAGCTTCTTCATTTCAAATAATAAAATTCATTCAGCGTCCACCTAATTAGTACGATATAAAAAAAACTATTTCGGTGTATGCAAAAAAAGCGATTATGTTGTACATATTTTAGGAAAGACAATTCAAATTATGTATTAAAAGTAACACGTAGCACATTTACTATCAATTCTGAAATCAAATTAAAACTTTCGTCGAAAATATGTTTAAATAAAACTACGACATCCGTAAAATTATCCGAAGCAGCCTCAAATATCGTGCAGTAATAATAAAATTCATTCAGCGTCCACCTAATTAGTACGATATAAAAAAAACTATTTCGGTGTATGCAAAAAAAGCGATTATGTTGTACATATTTTAGGAAAGACAATTCAAATTAGGTATTAAAAGTAACACGTAGCACATTTACTATCAATTCTGAAATCAAATTAAAACTTTCGTCGAAAATATGTTTAAATAAAACTACGACATCCGTAAAATTATCCGAAGCAGCCTCAAATATCGTGCAGTAATAATAAAATTCATTCAGCGTCCACCTAATTAGTACGATATAAAAAAAACTATTTCGGTGTATGCAAAAAAAGCGATTATGTTGTACATATTTTAGGAAAGACAATTCAAATTAGGTATTAAAAGTAACACGTAGCACATTTACTATCAATTCTGAAATCAAATTAAAACTTTCGTCGAAAATATGTTTAAATAAAACTACGACATCCGTAAAATTATCCGAAGCAGCCTCAAATATCGTGCAGTAATAATAAAATTCATTCAGCGTCCACCTAATTAGTACGATATAAAAAAAACTATTTCGGTGTATGCAAAAAAAGCGATTATGTTGTACATATTTTAGGAAAGACAATTCAAATTAGGTATTAAAAGTAACACGTAGCACATTTACTATCAATTCTGAAATCAAATTAAAACTTTCGTCGAAAATATGTTTAAATAAAACTACGACATCCGTAAAATTATCCGAAGCAGCCTAAAATATCGGGCAGTAATAATACATATAACATACATAAGTATCCTTGTGTTATTTCAAATTCGCCGCCTACCAGCCATTTGGTTGGTATTCAAGGTCACGAATTTTGGGTACATCGATAACAATAGATATACTCCATTCACTTTTATAATGTAGCCCGGTTGGCCATGACATCATGACAGATTTCACCGTGTATATTTTGAAAATGTTAGGTTATAGTCATTTTCCTGTCAGATAACTATGCAACGTTGTCCTCTCTACATAGAGGTCGTAGTAATTACTTATTTTTCAAATGTCAATCTACATTGATAAAGTAATGAATTTGAGAAAATATTATGTGAATTCAATCATTCCAAAGACCTGGCGAATGTTGAAAAACTTTTGTCTCTGTTAATACTGGAAATATTTGACGTATATAAACATGGTTGGAAGATTCAGTTATGCATTTTTCTTGTACGGAAATCAAGAATCGAGTGTTGTGGAATTTTACTGAAAAATGATGGATAGAGTAATTCGTTACTTTGTGACAGTTCATTAAAAAAAAAAATAATAGTACTCGAATAACCCTGCAGTAAAACTTATAAACGAACCAACAAACCTATGGAATTCCCTACTTTTCGAAATTCTCAAGAAATAAGCCTACAGAAGACATTTAAATACATTATTGCACAACTTGAAATACTCCAGTATCAAAATGAAGTAGTAGGTACTAAAACCTGTCATCTTGAAAGAACTAACTCAATTTATGTTCTTAGGAATCTATCAGGGAATTATCAGGGTTACTATCAGAAAAAGCCGATTTCAATTCTACATAGCACTTCCTGATACTTTGCCTCTGCTTCTTCAAAACTACCTTCGGCACTTTTATTAGTTTGCAAGCGTTATTATGCTGAGATTTAGAAATCTAGAATCGATTGATATTGATAATAGTAGAAATTGAAATTTGGCAACGTCCTTTGACATTGCCGATATTTCATGAGTGCCAACCTGCGTCAGTTTTAAGGGAAAAAACTTGATAAACCTAAATCATGGCCAACCGGGCTACATTATAAAAGTGAATGGAGTATATGTCAAGGAGTGTCGCTTCTGTAATACTTCTCTATTCTGTGTTAAAAATAAAGAATAAAAAAATTCTTTCGGGAGCGACCAAAGGTTCTAAGTTGAATCATACAAGATAAAGCGAATTCGCTATAAATATGCATATATATATCACAGACTGGTCTGTGTATATATTTGTATTCTGTGGTATATATGTTCGGTGACTGTCACGTCATGACATGACGTATATTTTGATGTTCTGTGGACATGACGTCGGCCGCGACGGCCGCATAGACAAGTCGGCCGTCAGTATTGTATTCTGTGGCCGTCAGTATGATTTGACAAAACTCGTGTTACATATTTTCCTATTTATATTCTATTTTATAGCATATTTAATGATTAACCAATCAATGTAAAATTATAAAGCGATTATGGCAGGATCAGCCTTAAGACGTCTCATGGCAGAATATAAGCAGTTGACCCTAAACCCACCTGAGGGTATAATAGCAGGTCCAATAAACGAGGAAAATTTTTTTGAATGGGAAGCGCTTATCACTGGCCCAGAAGGCACATGTTTTGAAGGTGGCGTCTTTCCTGCAAAACTTGCATTTCCTCCAGATTATCCATTGAGTCCCCCAAAGATGCAATTCACATGTGAAATGTTTCATCCCAATATCTATTCCGATGGTAGAGTCTGCATTTCCATACTACATGCTCCAGGTGATGATCCCATGGGTTACGAATCAAGTGCTGAAAGATGGTCTCCTGTCCAAAGTGTAGAAAAGATACTTCTATCCGTTGTCAGTATGTTGGCTGAGCCTAATGATGAAAGTGGAGCAAATGTAGATGCTGCCAAAATGTGGAGGGAAAATAGAGATGAATTTAACAGGATAGCAGAAAATCTTGTTAGGCGAACATTGGGCATTTCATCATAATGTGTGCAATTAAAGAATTAATGGACAAGTTTTTTGAATTGGGGAATATATAATAGCACGTAAAAAGATTCAGCCCTAATGTGACGTGAATTTGCTTTACTAGTGGGAAAATGGTTTCTGCAAGAACTTATCAGCAATGGGCAGAGTTATTGAATTCTAGAAATCTTGGGAAAAGAAACATTTATTTTCCTAAACATTAAAAATCAGATTCAAAGTGATGATTGATCTTGTGAAAATTCTATTTTTTTCAACATTTGAAATATGTGATGTCAATCATTAGCTCATTAATTTTCATTGGTGAAACTAGTGTGAATAAAGAAGTTAAGAAAAATGTAGAGAATTATCAATGAACAAATAAATACTTAGCTGTGTACTCTGCCTAAAAAAATTCATTGGTCTGTATGATCTATGACTTGTACTGATTAATTTTCATGAAATCTTGAAATTGAAAAAAATATGTAGAAAGACATTCTCAAGATATCTTTTCAATAAATATTGTGATAATCTGCAGTAGAACATACACAATTTTTCTATACCTTCTAGTCCTGATTCTTGTCCAATTTTATTGGTGAATGACAAATTATTTTGCTTGAATGTTTGGAATCATCTCAAACAATATGGTTTGACATCAATGATGAAGAAGTTAAGTTCAAATTACATTCTATCTGACCAGCTCTCGTTCCTGTGAATTTAAATTTTCATGATAGGTCAATGTGACAGAATCCACTACTTACTATTTCAAGATATTGGAGAACTGAATTCATATATGGATATTTCCGTGTCCAACAGTCAACGAATTTAATTGATTAACTAACTTGAACTGAAATACTTTCCAGTACCCTGATAATTCCCGATTACATTTTGAAAAGAGAAAATTACTGTATGTATTGTACTAAAATCACAAGGTTCGATCCTATGGTGGGATGCAGTTACTCCTGCAATAAATTTTTTCATTTTAATTTAGTTGGTGATTCATTCATATTGAAATTGTAGAAATGTAAAAAATATAATTTTTAATGAGTAAATAGATTTTCAATCATTTACAGGTTGTTCCTAAATTGAAGGTACAAATGCATAGGGGAGATTTCTTGCATAATCTCAAGGAAAAAAGGGAAATAAACTTGGGAACGCAAACATTTTGTTTTCGAGATACAGGGTGTTGAAGATTGAATTTTTTTCTAATAATATCTGCACTTCAAAAGATGAAATCGGTACCAGATACGACCTTAAATACGATAACTTCCGAAATAAACAACTTAGAAACTCTATATTTGTAGAATAAATTTGGACCTTGATTACAAAGGCCGAATTCGTGAATGGGTCAAATCCATCCAATGATTCCTCAGAAATACCCATTCAAAATTATATTCCCCCAATATTTCCAAAAATACACAAGATCGAATTGAAATCCAGTAATTAATTAAAAAATGACAGCTTGAAAGATTCATACAGATTTTCGTGAGGATAATATGATCGAAAGATTGCACATCAAAAAAAATTTTTTTTTCAATGTTTTTCATGTTCTGACGACACGATCATCACGAAATTTTGCACAATGGTGTTCATCAGCAACTAACTCTAAGTTTCATCATAATTGAAGCAGTATTTTTCGAGTAAAAACAACGGTACCGAGGAAAAAAGGGACGAAATTTGACAGACTTTGCCCAATATCTCCGAAAATTATAACCGTATCAAAATTAAATTTGGTATACTGCTGTGAAATATGGAATCCAAGGTACGGGCAGAATCTTTCTCGAAAATAAAAAATATTTGTAGAAGAAAAATTCAGTAACAATACGAGCTCAACAAAATTTTGCGAAAACTTGCGCGTCGTTATGATTCAACTAACTGCCAAGTTTCAATCCAATCGTTCCAGTAGTTTTCGAAATATGAGAACAATATCTTCGGAATTTTAAATGGCTATAACTTAAAAACCGTTTGTCCGATTTCGCCCATTATTGGCATGAAGCGGCTCCTATGCAGTGGTATAAGGAATATCATTTGCATAGGTGCAAAATATACACATTCTGAATTGTATTCTTTCAAGCAGGATGATTTTCAGCAGAAGATGTGAACTATTATATTTTTTAACAAAAAAAAAACAATTTTATTAGTTAATAATTTATTGTGAATACGTATTTATTTAACTTTTTGGCATTCCACTTCATCTTCTTCACTGTTGCAAGTATTGAGTGCCGGTTCAGACTCAGCTCTCTTTAAACCATTACTAACATCTTCAAAATCTGCTGTTATATTTGGAAAACTCCTTGTTAATATATCTCCTTCAATACCTTCTACTTCTGCATTGTCAGTATTCACTTTCAATACTTCTTCATTCAATTTTGCATTTCTCAAGTCGACTGTGCTGTTTGCAAAAATTGCAGCTGAACCCAAATCATTAGGCATGAGTTGTTCATCTTTCATATCATCAGAACCGTTGATGTTTACTATATTCACTTTCTGTTGCATTGTATGAACTGGACTGGTTGCAACTTCTTTGGCAGTTTCTCTTACATATTCTTTGCAAGTGAGCAATTTTATATTCATGGGAGACATTGATAATGCCTTTTCATGCTTATGTTGGGAAATCAAATCACAGGCTCTTCCCATAACCAGAATACTGGTCAATATTTTCCACTGGATAATTATGATATATATAAGAGAGCACACAAAAATGTTGAACCAAGTTTCGATTTTTGTTGTTGCTATTAAAATTCTGATCAAAACAACTCCTAAAGGCAATGGTATGAAGCCCATTCTTCTAGCTACTAAATCACAGCAATCTGTGAAAGCATGATTTTGTCTCGTTTGTGCTAAATCATATGCCAAGCTAGTGGTATAATCTCTATAAATATCTAGACTTAAATCGTTGAATTTAGTAATGAAAGCATGCTTCAACCAATCAACAAAAAATTCCACCACTAATACTACCACACAATCTGGGAGTAACAACCAAAAGTGCTCCGTCTTCCAAGAATATTCTTTCATTGTTTGCATCACCACAATGAACAGAAGGAAACACAAGTGAAATCGTTCCCTAACATCGCTACAGGATAGTTGGAACAGATTATTCTTGTCAAATTTCTTGAAGACACTGCCTTTCAACTCAACGAAATTGTTGGACATCATAATTGTTAACAGAACTTTATTGCTGGAATTGATGGCAACATTCAAGGTTGTTGCTTGAAGTAATACGAGGATACTATGTAGAATAACATACACCATTGCAAAAAATAAATGAGCAACAATGCCCAAGTGTTCTCTCTTTCTTCTCTTAGGCTCTGTAGCAGTCCAGAATAATGCGTCAATTGCATCTTGACCTATTGATGAAAATAATCGATCCCCTACTTCCAGCATATTATAAAAAAGATACAGCTTGATTGTCGATTGACTCTTAATCAGGTGATATAGTACATTAGGGTCAATTAAACAAACAACCATACTACACACGATCAGAATAACCGCTCTCAGAATATCACAGACTTTGGCAGGTGTTACTTTTCCAACACTTTTCAGACCAAAACATTTACAGAAGGGTTTAGTCATGAGTGTCCATGAAGCAACTGCTACTCTGATAGGGAGAAAAGCACATATAAATAAAAATGAATCTGTACATTGCATAAAGCCATAAAACATGTATCGTTCAACTTCCATTGGAATTTTCATGAAAGAATATACTTTTTCTCTTTTAGCAGAATATCTTTCCTCATCATGTTCCAATTGATAATCCATAGTCAACTCATACTGCAGAAACGAAAATAATGATTTTGCCACATCTGAAAAATTTAACAAAACTAAATGCAAACTCTTTGGAAGGGAACTGCTCATTCATTCGAACATTCGAATCAAGTCATACCTATTGAAAATGTATCAGAACAAAAGCTAACTTTTCAAATACAGATCGAATAAATCATTACACAGCTCAAATCTTCATTGAATTGCTCAATATCAATAGTAAGTCCCAGAAAATTATTCCCTACCTTTCTTGAAGAAATTAGGACTTTCCTTTGCTCCATCTGTACTGTCACCTTTAATGAGGTCATTCAACATGCTGCTCGTACGAAAGAGTACTTTTTTAGAAGATTTCGTATTGCCAAATTCATTTTTATCGTTTTTCAATTTATCATCGGAATTCATATCAAAATAAAGGCATTAAGGTGACAGCACTCATTCGAATTTGTAGGTTAATGAATCAAATCCACAGAATTAGATTTATAGGTCTTTGATCACAGATGCGACACACCTTGACATTTCCATTGTTGTCTATGGTTGTAATTTGTAACCTGGCCATAAAATAATAATAATAAAAACAAAATTAACAATTAAAAATTTGAGATGATTAAAACATTAGTTACAATATCAACAACTGAATTATCGAAATCAACACAAGAGCCTAAGACTAACTCATTATGGGAAGATGGGAGAAGATTCTATATAAACACCAAAGTTATCCTGACAATTATACAGACAACACTTTTCTGCGGGATTTGAAGAAAAATAAAGATTTTAAAGAAGTCACCTTCTTAGAAGCATTCACAGGTGCTAATTTACTGGTTCAGGAAATATGTACCGTTATTGGTTTTGTTCTTGTATACATTTATTTATACAATGAAATGCTACCACCAAATCTTATCTTCAATACTTTCAATTGTTTAACACTAGTGGGATTTTTATTGCAAAAATTGCATTATTTAAATGGTGCCTTTTTTGAGATAATTAGTCATGATCTCAGGACATTGCTTATTTATATAGTGTTTGGACATTTATTTTCACCAGTATTATATACTTTAACGGATACAATCAGTACAGACACAATTTATACAATGACCTCCTTCATGCTCTTGATTCATTTAATATTTTTTGATTATGGTGTAAATGCAACTATAGTGTCTAATAGTTTGTCATTGAGTGCCGCTATATTTGCTTCAATTTGTTTAGCTTCCAGGTTGTCTTCAGCCCATCATGCCTTTATTCTTATAACAATAGCAATAGAATTTTTCGTGTTATTTCCGCATTTACGTGTTGATACAAAATTCTCACTTTTCATAACGATGGTTGTGGCATTATGTGATTTATACTTTTTGATCCTATTATCTGGATTTGTAACAATTATTTTCCTTATCAGTTTGTTATTCATTATTGTAATTTGCCCACTTTTGTTTGTTAGATACCAGAAATTTAAGGAGAATATATATGGTCCTTGGGACGAAGCTGTAGTAGAAGATGCTGATAAGACACTATATATTTGGTAGATTATAATTGAGGAGTGGTTCATTTTGTTTTATTTAGATCTTTGATTTTTTCGATATGCATTCTAATGGAATCAGTGAAAAATCCTTATGTGCATTGGTCAATGCAAACTGAAATATGGGCCTTGGTTCTGGTAGTGGATGACGTTAACACGACTGCTTTCATACTGGTTATGTTATCATCTACCAGCCAAACAGGAAATGACGATGTCATATCAACATGAACAGTCAACTGCTATGAGAAGCAAACCCCAATTTTTAACACCTCCCAAATTCTCTCCTGAATTTTTTAAAGGAGCAAGCACATAAAGCGTGTTTCATATATGCATAGCCCAGAAATATCACAACCAAAATTTTCTCTTATTAAAAATTTAATTGCTTTACTACCCATTTACTCAAGTGGAAATGAATTATAGAAAATTTTCATTTAATTTCACCTGTTTGATTTTGCATCATCAAATATCAATATTTAACATCATTTAAAGTAAAATCTGTATAAATGAAGCATGTTGGCTTAGAATAATTTTAGAAGATAGTGTCAAATATCAAGAAGTTACTTCATTATTCTAATCATCTTTATCTTCTTCCTTCTTTGATGTTTCAGGCTGTTTGTAATGCCTATATTCAGGTTTGAGTTCCCACATATTTTTATGTGGATTTTTCAAGTTGTAATTGCAAACATCTTTGAGAATTTCTTTCAAATATGTTATTGGCTGTCTAGTAATTTTTACCAAGTCCTTAATATTGTAATATTGATGCTTTTCGAATGCATTAAATAACATATCCATAACTGCATCTCTATCATCACGGGCTTTCTTCCCCTCAGCCTTTTTACGTTCCATATATTCAATCTAAAAAAAAAAATTATATCATTATTGTTCTCTAGCCATGGCAAATATTCTTCATATTATCCAATCTTACATTATGCTTATGATCTGAAACAGGTTTGTATGTGTTAACAATCTTCTCCAACTGTTGTACTTGTCGAGTAGGTTGAGCTGCCTTCTTAATGGATTCTAATTTCAGTTTCATATAACAATTATCCGCATAAGGCCTGCATTCTAATTTCTGAACAATTTTGCCCTCCATGTACAATTTTTCAGATTCAGGGATAACTGAATCTGTTGATCCAGCTGAAAGTAATAGTTTTAATTTCTTTTCAATTTCCTGAGGTACTCATGGATTTCAAATTTATTCATATACCTACTTACGTATCAGATGTGAGAAAACTCCTAAAGTTTGCTGAGTCACAGTGGAGACATCTAATCGATGATCTTTTGGGATGTTTTCTTCCCCTTCTTCTTGGATATTCAAAGTAGCAGCAGATAATGTTAAGGATACCTGGGGTTTTTCACCAGGTGCCCTTCAAAAATCATTCCAAAATTAAATGGTACTTTTGAATTTGATTAGTGGTTATGTAAAACAAATCTACTGTATGAATGAAATATGAGAATAGATTTTTCATATATGTTTTCAGTAATGTGAGCAATGAAAACAAAACGATATCTATCTAATTATAAGTTACGACACAAATGCTTGTAATCAGAATGTCATGAAATAATTTAAAAAAAATCAAATTCTTTACATTTTATTGGTCATTGAGGAGATTAGAGGAAGGTTTAAGTCTATTTATTTCTAGGGCTTCAAGGAAATTAGGAAGTTGTGTATTTTCACGAAGACTTCCATGTATTTGTGATATAATCATATTCTTTTCAATTGTAAATGAAGCAACGGTGGTGTTCATTGAACCTGATTGAAATCTCTGTTCTCATACTCATATGTAATGGAATTACAGATATAAAACATGAGAAGGATGTATAAAAAATAAAAGATACACACAAGTTTTATGATTTCTTCTTAGATGTGAAAGAAGATATGAATTATATTTCAGTTAATTATCATGAATTAATGGCGAAATTATGTTTTATTGATAGATTGGATATTACTTGGATATTTTCAGTTTTCCAACTTCTATGTCACTTGCTGCCTTTTGCCACCTGTTAGCAACATATTTCGGAAGTTTAACGAGCCAAACACCTCTGTTAGCATTAGATAAGTCCAGGTCTCGATCGAAATGGGGATTATCTTTCGACATTTTAATCAATTTTTTCTTTACACTTCACTAGTAACACTATTTACGTTACATTAAAAAAATGTGGTTATATTACAAGGACCATAGACTTATTAAACTAAAGAGTTTAATATGTCTATGACATATACTCCATTCACTTTTATAATGTAGCCCGGTTGGCCATGATTTAGGTTTATCAAGTTTTTTCCCTTAAAACTGACGCAGGTTGGCACTCATGATGTCTTTATACAATGGTCATAGACCTAAAATAACACGCAAAGCTCCGTCCATGTTATTTTAGGTCTATGACAATGGTCAAAGGACGTTGCCAAATTTCAATTTCTACTATTATCAATATCAATATAATCAATATCAATCGATTCTAGATTTCTAAATCTCAGCATAATAACGCTTGCAAACTAAAAATGCCGAAGGTAGTTTTGAAGAAGCAGAGACAAAGTATCAGGAAGTGCTATGTAGAATTGAAATCTGCTTATTCTGATAGTAACCCTGATAATTTGGAATCAATAATTCAACACAAGCTATCCAACATTTTCGACGTATGTGAGTGAAAACCAAGGAATTATATTTTATATGAATAGATATTTATTTTTTAGCTGCACATCAACACAATAAGGAAGATTTTAAGTGAAAGAGACGACAAAGAATATCCTTCTATTGGTGCACCCAAAAAGACTGAACTGAAGACTTTATTTTGAAAAACCCGATTCTTGATTTCCTTACAAGACAATAGCATAACTAAATCTTTCAACCATGTTTATATACGTGAAATATTTCCAGTATTAACAGAGACAAAAGTTTCTTCAACATTCGCCAGGTCTTTGGAATTATCGAATTCAAATAATATTTTCTCAAATTCATTACTTTATCAATGTAGATTGACATTTGAAAAATAAGTAATTACTACCCGTATAACAATTCGTTATCGTCCGAATATTTCGTTATCCGATCGTGACGACTGAATAACTTCCTTAAAGCTAAATAACAACTTTATCGAATCTAAACCAAACTTTAAAGATTATCTGTATACAGTAAAGTGATTCCTTGTATATAAATTCGACAAAGGCTTGGTAAAGATCCTACACACAATATCTGTAACGAGAATCGATAACTATCCGCAACGAATTCAGTTGAGAAAATCGCTTACGATTATTTTATATCCCTAGATAAAGAATATATAATGATTTTCGAAATTATTCCTATATCAAAAAGCTTTGCTTGTTCAATATTATCCTATAAATAAATTCTTTATAGAAACTTCACGATAAATCCAGACAAAATAGATGGTTTTTCAACAGAAAGATAATAATATACCTTAGGTCATGATGAAACAAAAACATCATGCCTATTTTCCTATCTAGTCTATAGGTCACGAGCAGTTTTGACAGTTGGGAGAGATTGGAGGACCAACAATAACCTAAAATGCATTGTTTACTATGAGAAAAAGCGATTTCTCTCGTGATTTCGTATTCATTTGGAAATTTTGGATTGATATATTCACTTTTTTTTTGAAAAGCATAGTATAAATTTGGTGTACTTAATATGAAATTAGTCCCTGATTTCATAAACAGGCAAATAAACAGACCTTTGGTTAGTTCAGTCAACAGTCTTTTTGTGTTGTAGTAAATTATATAGGCACCTTGTTACTTTCATATGCAGTTAAAATATTGCGAAAATATTTTGAGATATCATAGTGCTAATAAATTTTTCATTCCTAGACACTGCCAGTTACTCCTGGGTGTAGTAGATAGGAACACTTTATTGACACAGTGGATGGTTTCTGTTTCTAAAATACGACTCAAGGGTGATCAAATTAGGCTAAAATGCCGATTAGTGATGATTTAAATCTTTTCTTTGTGAAAACAATCAGGAATGTGTATCGAAAACTGACGATTTTACGAAAATTCCCTACCTGGTATCAATCGGCATACCCAAACAAAACATTGTCAGTAGTAATACTGCACCTTAAGTGAGAATCAGCTAAAAATTTGACTGCATTGAATATCTGAATGGAAATTTCTTTTATAAATCCTGTCTTGTTCAAGTAATAAAGAAATGCTTATTGAAAACTTATGATTTGCAAATATTCCATACCCGGAATAGTTCGGGATGCCCTACCAAAATAACCTACATGATATTACTCGACTAAACATGAAAATCAGCTCAATATTCGATGTCATTGCATACCTGAATGTCAATGGTATGAATCAATCCTATCTAATTCAATTGTTATTGATTGCGGAGACTAATATACAACCTATGTTCTTTGCCGAGGTAACTGACAAGTTGCAAAGTAACATTTATTCTGTGAATTTCCATTTTAGACCGCAGTTCTTTATTGAATTAATTCAGAAAATATGATTTTCGATTTCAGAACCGATTGAATTTTCTTATTTCTCTCTTTTATAATGGATACATTGAGTTCCTCTCTACAATCGGTTAGTACCTACCATTGAAATGAAAATACTTCAACAACTCATTGGTAGTTTTCATCGATTTGATGATGATTATTCGAGCTTGAATACCTGAATTTACATAAAAAAACTTAGGTTTTAAATTGTATTTCTTGCCTTACTAAACCAAGCAGCTTGCAACAACAGCACCAACCAGCAAGAATTGTATTTATTCGAAAAATTTCATAAGTTTAGTGAAGCAGTTACTGTTAAAAGATATCAAGTACTTCGGATATAGTTCCTAGATAATGCAATAGTGAATATTTCACTCCAAAATGCCCAATTTCATACAAAATCACAAGCCAAATCGCTTTTTCCCATAGTAAACAATGCATTTTAGGTTATTGTTGGTCCTCCAGTCTCTCCCAACTGTCAAAACTGCTCGTAACCTATTGGTTTCGTGCGTCGTTTGACATTTGTCATACGTTGGAGGTAAAACAACCTCACTTTCCCGCTTTGTTTATGTTATGAAATACAGCATTTTCAACAATTTCAGGATAAATTCACAAGTTAAAATGATTTATATTCATAGAATTGGTGAATTACTAGGCCCGTGAGGCCAAGTTATTGTGTCGTTGTGAAATGCAACATAAATACACCGAGAGACCAAGCAATACATTCGCTTTGTTTACATTGGCGAAGAGCGATTATTTGGAGATTTTATTCATTTTACAAGTGAAATTTTATGATAATGGATCTGATTAACTGATATTCAATCACAAATGATAATCGTTCAAAACGATATAAATGAAAATTGCAGTATTTATCCTTGTCTTCTAAAGCCTAGAGTATCCACATCTGAGATAGCATTTATTATAGGTATAACTATTGATAACGAAACAGTAAATTTTTTGGCTCATTTGTTCCTGAAAATAATCAGCAGAATGAAATCCAACAAATGTATGGAATGGAAAAAATATGGGTTCCAGAGAACTTCTCAGTACTATTTCAAATAACGTGCTATATTGCATATTATCAAATTACTACAATATTGGTCTGCAGATGCTATGTCAGTGCTATCATAATATTAAATTATCTATTTATTATACTAAATATATGTTACCAATAAAATAATTCATATGAAAGTTTTCCCTTGAACACCGATTTCGATTCATCCTCAGTGTTAACAAGAATTTTCAATAGTTTTGATGAACTTGTATCTTTAATATTCTCTGTAATGTACCATCTTCTCAATTCAAGCTTCAAATCAGGTCTTTCAGAGATGTCTGATGGCACTTGTGATGACTCATTTTTCATAACTTCATTAGATATTATCGGTATTGATGCATCAGAGCTAGTTCCACCATCACTTGATGGAACATTATTTTTTATGCCTTCAGTACCTGTGGTGATAAATAAAAGTAAATTTCAACCTAAGTAGGTAACTTTTGAATATAGGATTTAAGACTATAAGATGTGATTCATTTATTTATTCAGTAACTTATGAAGTACTAACATTGATCTTCCTTTTTTCGTGTCATTATTATGGTAATTTATATCATTTTCATTATTCTCATGACCTTCATTGCGCCTAGTTTTCTTTTTCGGTTTTTTTCTAAGATTAAATCGTGAATTTTCACTCTCGGTTCGACAGTTATATCGGGTCCTTTTTTTAATTGTATCCA
Organism: Myrrha octodecimguttata; assembly: GCA_958510865.1. Lineage (NCBI taxonomy): Eukaryota > Metazoa > Arthropoda > Insecta > Coleoptera > Coccinellidae > Myrrha > Myrrha octodecimguttata. Next base: position 62,648,483 of record OY294056.1, read on the forward strand.
TTGCAACAATGATTGAACGCACTCTTGATGTCTCAACAACAAGGTGACTGGATGAGTTGGTTGAAGCACAGGACAAACCGAAGAGGGATGGAGTTGATGCAGGTTCGAACCCAAGTAAGGTACAAAAATTTAAACGTTAGCTCAATATAATGGCGATGGGAGGTAGAATTCAAGAGGACTTAGAAATTGAGCTACCTGAACAATAAAACGCATAATTCTAAGAAAAGCTTAATTTTTGTTCTCCGTTCCCATTTTCAACCGTGTAGTTTTTATAAATGTCAGATATAGATTATTGTTTATGAATCGATATCGATTTTCTTTACTTCAAAGTTACGTTTCATACTTCCAAAATACGCATCTGCTAGATAAAGAATTTCTGCAGCCAAACGTTACCGTTTGTCGGTAATGAGTCTTTAGCGCAAAAATATAGTTTATCGTTATTTGATCTCTATCTAAGGGGTAGAGGTTTTTGATAACGTTTTGTTGCTGGTTTTGATAACGATATCTCGTTATCGTACCGGACCTTCAGATATTCTACCTTTAACTAATCGATAACGAATTGTTATACGGGTACGACCTCTATGTAGAGAGGACAACGTTGCATAGTTATCTGACAGGAAAATGACTATAACCTAACATTTTCAAAATATACACGGTGAAATCTGTCAGGATGTCATGGCCAACCGGGCTACATTATAAAAGTGAATGGAGTATAGACACATGGACTTTAATATTCTATGTGTATGCATAGACAAGATATTCGAGATTGATATTCAAAGTATCTATCATAGAATAAGATATTAATCTATGGCTATAACCACAGAAAATAAACAATCAGTGTTTCCAACCCTTCAAGAACAACAGGAAGGAGCATTAGGCTTTTCTACTTCGTATGAAAGTGGGACATAGGCGCCCATATTGAACCTCCATGTATGACTCATGTTAGTTAGTTTCTTCAGACAAAGAAGTCTCGGAACAAGGTGTTCTCTCTTCAAAGTGAAAGGAAAGTCGGCCATATGCAACATCCATCCCGGACCCACTTTGTGAGGCATTATGCTCCTTCCTTATGTTCTTTATTCAGAGGATTCAACCATACACTCCACATCAAGGATTGCGGGTGAATCTTAATGCTCATATCATTGTTTTAAACAATGCTCATTCGCAACTACTGCTAAGCGATACGCCCTCTGGCGATAGAAATTCGAACACTTCCAAGCTAGTAGTGTTTCGTCGTGCCTGTTATTCTTACGTAATTTGCTCACTTTTGGAGTTCATTTTCGAGCTTTTGTGTTCTCCGAGTTGAAATTTTGGTATACCGAAAGTTTTTGTAATATTCATCAATCGATTCCTTTCTTTCCGATTAAAATTTTCGATTGTATTAATTCGAAATGGCATCCTCCCGAAATGACTATTGTTGTGTGCCTCAACTCAATGTTATTCATGGTCAAATAAGAAAGGATCATCTAGTGTCTCTAGTTTTCATTTTTTCCAAAGCCAAATGAAAGTAAATTTAATTTGTAAACAGCATTTGGCAGGGAACTCAATGATAGAATAAAGGAATAGCTTTAGAAATTGAAGATTGGAAAACAGGTCACGAAATACATGAAAGTATGTTCACAGCATTTCTCTGAAGATGTTTATTTTCATAAAGGTAAATTACCTACAATGTATTCATTTCGAAACAACTTCATGTCATGATGTTTTCAGGTGTAAATGAAAATAAGAGAATTTTTAAGAAAAATGCTGCAGAGAAACTACCTAACCCCCTAATTCACATACTACACAAAATCATATTCTAAAAGAGTGATCTGGTTGAAAACCTGACAAAAACTAGATATACTGTTAGAGTTAATAATAGCTGAAGTTACTCATATAAATACATTAATACTTTTCATTTCTTTATAAATGTAGGTTGAACCAGCTGTGACATTTTTCATTTTGTATGTGTATCTTGAGCTGCTGTTATATGAAAATGAAATCAATTATATGTCTATCTGTTTTCTTTTCTTTAGAAATACGATGCAAAAGAACTAAAGCAGAAAATCTGTTTTCATTTTATTGATTCACTCGTTTGTAAACAATAAAGAACAAGTCATATCATACATTTGGACTGATTCTAGATTTACCACATAATATAGCCTGCATTCAGCACTTCTTCACATAAATAAGAGTCCTCAAATTACTTATTGATGAGGTGCCTATTTTTCCAGAAATTCAAGTTCAAATTAGATATTGGTTCATTTTGATCCACCTAGCAATATACACTAAAATAACATCGAAATTATCCTCCAGGAACGATCTAGAGTACGATTTTATATTCAGATCCAAACGAAAAGTTCTTTCTCAAGAAATCTTACACAAAATTATAATAATTTCTTTAAATATTCAAGCTCTGCTTAATAATTATTCGTTCTTCACCACATTTCTAAGGTTTGTTTACATAAAACTACTAGCTTGGACAGGTTCCAAATTTATCCGTTAGGGCGCTGGCATCTTCGCAGAAGTTCCCAATTCGCATTGATAACATTTAGTGCCAACTTCACACTCATCAGCAAAACCTTCTGGTTTCGAACAAATTTCAATGCCAATATTCGGTAACCAAGTTGTTCCAATTTGTTCAGTTAGAATTAATTCAATAGCACTTAAGTTTTCGAGTAATTCACTGTTGTTTTTAATGAAGCGTGAAGTTGGCGGAAAGTGATCACTTCTTTCCCTCTTTTTCAGTTTTTTTTTCCCCAATAATTTGAACCCAATTTTTCAATTTTTTAGGTTTGAGTGAGTTCCATTTCATCAGTAATTTTGGGTTTGATAAGTACTTCATGCTTATTAACAATTTCGTGTTTTATACACAACGTATTCTGTGAAAACCAATTCGTAATTGAGGTTCAATCAATGATCTAATCACCTTCTTTTACCTCCATGGATCTAATTATTAGATCATTGCATTCAGCTCTCGTGTCTGTATCAAAATAATATCGTCGGTGCATGCGCATGTCGAGTTTTGAAATCGAACTAATCATGGGCCACTGTGTAGATGTGTGTAATTGAAGTACATGATTCTCGTAGAATTAATGCAGCACCCTATGGTTTTTTGTATCACAATCATGATCAAACATAATTTCACCATAGACCTAATATAACATGGACGGAGCTTTACGTCACTTTTAGACTGAATCGATTGTAATCTACATCCAAGAGAGAAAGAATATGCATTTTCTAGGGATAAAAAGGATGGAGCTAGAAGAGGCTTGGAATCTCAAAAAATACGAGTGAGAGAGTAGATACTATTTCGGAGAGTTCAAAAGAGGATGGGGCTAGAAGAGATTTGCCTCTTCTAGCTCCATCTCTCTCTTATGTACGTTACACTCCTCTCTTTCTAACGCTCCGTCCATGTTATTTTAGGTCTATGAATTTCACACTTTTTTTCCGTTAGGCAAACGCTTTTTTTTTGTAAACTAGGTATATGAATTTTGGTGGTGGTTGAAGAGGTATAGATATAAGAACTTTAATCCAATGATTTATTATATTTTATGATAGAAAATTATATTCACAAACATTCAAGGTTTTTTTTTACGATTTACCAGTGTAGGTTTGCAATATTTTTAAGGATAGGATAATGTTGAATATCCTACTTTTGTACTCTTAACTCTTGTATATAACTTATTAGTCCTAGTAAATAAACAATATTATTATTTTTAATTGATTCGGTTGAGTCATTAATGCTAGAGCTGTCAAAGATATATTTTGGAAAAGGTTCTGAATACAAGATAAAGTTACTCTTCGATAGAGTATCAAATGTTACATTAGGTGAGTATCTAGTTAATCTTCGAAAGAAGCTACTTGAAATACTGATCTTAAAGTTCTTATATGGAAAATATGAGATGCTTTTCAAGTTCCTTCATATATATATGTAAGGTTGGACCTTCTAAATGTATTAAAAGTATTGTATTTATTGACTAAATTAGTTAAAGGAACATAATATGTATGCTCAAATTTCTTTGACACCTGAATGAGAGATTCTCAGGTAAGATAACTTAAATTTAATCCGTTTCCAACACAACACACTTAAAAACCAATGAATAACTACTAGGAATGGCCGAGTTTTTTAATTCACCGAATTGGTGTGGTGGAAGAGTGATGGATCCACCAAATCGTTTTTTCATTGTTGTTTGAATGACGTAAATGTCAAATTATCTTGTCCAACATCCACCATTTATTTTCTATGTCCACCACACTCCACCACAACCACACCAGTTTGGTGAATTAAAAAACGCGACCAATAGTATATAACGATATTAAATCTTATCGAACATATAATAGACTGGAAAACAAAATAGGATTGAATTCTGAATAAAATAGAAGAATGTATAAAAATGTTGAAACTAGCAACATTCTTACAGTCTATGTTACAGCTCACTCAGATGAAAAAAAAGCAAGCCGCCAGTAATTTGTTAGATCTCTCTTTCTTACGAGTCGAAGCTTGTCTAACCTTTCTCCCTGTATCTTAAGATACTTTCTCGGTATCTGAGCTCCTTTTTCAAGATACAAGATACGGTGCCTTTTGAAAAGTATCTAACATATTATACTTGTTACTTTATGCCAAAAGAATGAAGAAAATTAGATGCAATTACTTAGATACTTCGCAGTACCTAAGTTAAAGCAAATTAACTAAGATACTTTTTCCTAACAGCTCTGGTCATTGGACAGCTGCACTACTTTGGTGCAAAATATTGGAATGAATAAGATTCCATCTTTATCATTGATTAATAATTATATCCCAAAATCTAATTTTCACACAGCTGAGATAATCGTTTTCAAACTATAAAGTGATGTGAATTAATACATTCAACAATATCCTTTATGAATAGGTATAAGCAGTGCATTCGCATTGTGATGTAAGTTTAAGCGTTCTTTGTACTCCTTAGCGTCCTTCAAGGACTTCTCGTGGTCCCAAAGGAAGGGTTGGTCTATAGTTGGTTTTAATTGAACCATCACAATCTTTGCAGGGACAGTCCTCTTCTTGGGGATAGAATTTAAGACTTCTGAAGGCTTTTAACTGAAAAAGAAAACTTTCTCTGTTAGTGAACTTGAAGTGAAAAGGGGCGACTGAAAACATTGAGAAACAGGTAAGAGTCCGTTCAAGTTAGTATAAAATATAAAGGTCCTCTTGCATAATTAAGTTGAGTGAAGGCCACACATACGCGTTCACGACCACGATGGCGTTCACGATAGCGATGGCGATCAGATAATTACATATTGAGCTTGTGGAGGAGCACACACTTGTCGAGACCTGTCTGCGACTTGGCAGCGTTCAGACGCAGTATTGAGCGTTTGCATGACGTTAAAGGAAAATATTACAGTTGCTATGGATATTGCATTGGACACTGTGTCAAACTTTCGCGATCTGATCGCTTTTATATGTTCCGTTCAGAACGTGACTACCATCGTGATCGGGATCGCGTACCTATGTGGCCATCACTTTAGGTATAATGAAATGATGAAAAAAAAGTCCTTATCAATTTATGTCTGCAAAACATTTTTTGTGAGGTCAAAGTTCGCTACAATGAGTTTTTTGGATTTATTACCGAATCGGTTAGTTTTATGATGAAGATAGCTCGAACAAAAATTGTAGACCATGAAATTCTCTGTTCACTAAGATTCACTATTTCTGAGAAAAAGCCATTCTAATGTTGTACTCCACATAATTCGCAACTACTGCTTAGCGATACGCCCTCTGGCGATAGAAATTCGAACACTTCCAAGCTAGTAGTTTTCGACGTGCCTGTTATTCTAACGTAATTTGCTTACTTTTGGAGTTCATTTTCGAGCTTTTGTGTTGTTCTCCGAGTTGAAATTTTGGTATACCGAAAGTGTTTGTAATATTCATCAATCGATTCCTTTCTTTCCGATTAAAATTTTCGATTGTATGAATTCGAAATGGCTTCCTTCCGAAATGACTATTGCTGTGTACCTCAACTCAATGTTATTCATGGTCAAAGAAGAAAGGATCATCTAGTGCCTCCAGTTTTCATTTTTTCCAAAGCCAAATGAAAGTAAAGTTAATTTGGAAACAGCATTTGGCAGGGAACTCAATGATAGAAGAAAGGCCTAGCTTTAGAAATTGAAGATTGGAAAACAGGTCACGAAATACATGAAAGTATGTTCACTGCATTTCTCTGAAGATGTTTATTTTCATAAAGGTAAATAACCTACAATGTATTCATTTCGAAACAACTTCATGTCATGACGATGTTTTCAGGTGTAAATGAAAATAAGAGAATTTTGAAGAAAAATGCTGTAGAGAAACTACCGAGCACTTCTGCAGCTACCTAATTCACATACTACACAAAATCATATTCTAAAAGAGTGATCTGGTTAAAAACCTGACCTAAATTAGATATACTGTTAGAGTTGATATATATATATATATATATATATTCATATAAATACATTAATACTTTTCATTTCTATATATAGGTAGGTTGAACCAGGTAGCTGTGACATTTTTCATTTTGTATGTGTATCTTGAGCTGCTGTTATATGAAAATGAAATCAAATATATGTCTATCTGTTTTCTTTTCTTTAGTAATACGATGAAAAAGAACTGAAGCAGAAAATCTGTTTTCATTTTATTGATTCACTCGTTTGTGAACAAAAAAACAAGTCATATCATTTGAACTGATTCTAGGTTTACCACATAATATAGCCTGCATTCAGCACTTCTTCACATAAATAAGAGTCCTTAAATTACTTATTGAGGTGCCTATTTTTCCAGAAATTCAAGTGAACTTAGATATTGGTTCATTTTGATCCACCTAGCAATATACACTAAAACAACACCGAAATTATCCTCCAGGAACGATTTAAAGTACGATTTTATATCGTGATCCAAACGAAAAGTTCTTTCTCAAGAAATCTTACACAAAATTATAATAATTTCTTTAAATATTCAAGCTCTGCTCAATAAATATTCGTTCTCTACCACATTCCTAAGGTTTGTTCACATAACCACTAACTAATTACTTGCTTGGTCTGGTCCCAAATTTATCCGTTAGGGCGCTGGCATCTTTCAGCACAGCCGTAAGCATTGCTCGTATTCTATCCTCTTTCTCGACTCTCGTTCCAGTCGTCCAACGACTCCATGTTCCAGACCCCACAAAACGTACCGATTCCAAATCTCAGTCAGATTCCGAGAAAGAGCTATGATTTGGCCCTGTGAGTTCTCTGGAACTGTCACAATTCCGGAGAAATCCTGTCACAACACATCTCTGGTATTTTTTATTTACGTGTCAAGCCTACAGAAAAAGCTATACGAAACCAGCCGAATGATAATCTTTCGATGCCGATGTTTGGATCTAGTTCATTTTGGTTTACATTTTGATGTTCTGTGGTTTAAACTTTCGGCACAGCGCCTTCGCTGTAGATGAGCGCAGCACCGCGCATCGCCACGGTCAGCTTAAAGCACCTATTTTGACCTTCAGCAATACTCCTAGGTTGACCAGTTGGTCTTTTTCGTGTTCCTATTCCTTAATTTATCAATATACGACACACAAGTGTTACTGTATTGGAGTACTAATAACACATCGACTTATTTTGCGAGATTACAATCCAACATCTCGATAGGCAACAGTTCTACCCCTGTCAAAATCCCCAACATGGTGGTTATTTTGAAGTCTTCGAAACATTTTGCTACGCTGAACTATGGCTTAACACGAGTCGACTGCCAGGCAATGTCTAAAAATAAGTTTACTACTCTGGTTTCATGAACTGCTTTCTTCACAAACAACGAGAAAAAAAAACTTTGTTAATATCATTATCATAGCTTGGCATTGAGTATTGGCTTTTCTTTTGAACGAAAATGCCGTTATTTTCATGAAAAACGTTCAGAACATCACATTTAAAACATATAATTTCAATATTATATTTTTGAAAAAAGCTATACCTCGATCTGATTAGAGTAGAAGACAACGACCAAGGAATAGAAAAATAAGAGCACAGACTGTCATACTGTCATATTACTGACAAATCGCAAACGGAAATTGTTTGGTTGTATCATAGACCTATAAAACTATATGAACATGGCTTAAAGAGAGAGGAAGCGGGCCGACAAAGATGGAACTAGGGCGGGCCAAACCATCATAGAATACGGCAAAAATAAGACAGATCAGTTTGAAGCCATAGACTTTAATTATGAATCTATGTTTGAAATAAATTTTTTTCGAAAGTTTTGAAAGTCACATTTGTTTTTTCCAAAGTATTTCAAAGCAGATTTTGTATTATTTCATTTTGAATTATAGTATAAAGACTGTATGTAAGATATAATTTTCGTGTTGTTTTCGTTTTTTGTGTTTTCGTAAGTTCTTGAATAGAGTTTGAGACTGTTCATTTCAAACCGGATTCACTGGCAAACGAATAATGGTGAATTCTTGTTGTGCCATTAATTGTACGAGGAGATATAAAAAAGGGGAATACGTGAAATTCCATAGGTGAGTTTTTTGCGCGCTTTTTTGTTTGAAAGAAGAGCGCGATATCCTTCCGTTACAATGTCAGTATTTTTTGAGCAAAAAATTTTCTTACTGATGAAAAATTGGTGATCAAACTGGATTCTGTCCGTCCGCCTGGCAGGTCTGCGGTCTTGGTTTTATGTTCGTTAACGAACTAAATCCCCGAAGAACTATTTTGATTGTGGTTGAAAAATGAGACTCAACTGCTTCTAGGGGTCAAAATAATTTTTATAATACGAAGTTTCGTTAATCATTATACATATATCATGCTCCCTTAAGATTTCGGAGTTATGGCCGGCTGATCATCTGTTTTTCCATAATTACTCGAAAGCTACACTCTGATGATCAAAATCAATGAGGAATATCAGTTCGAGATAAAATACTGCACGGAACCAAAGACACACCATATAGAACAAACATCATTCACGTTGTGAAGTTCAAAATTACCGCCATTCCGTGTTTTCTCTGATTGGCCGATTTCCTTCATGTCCCTGTCACTAGTCGCATGTTATTTTAATCTTGTCTATGGTCTGTCCGATCCAGTTCCATCTCTCTCTCTCTCGGACCTCTCACTTGGTTCATTATCCCCATTCGACTCACAGATTACAAAGAGAGAATCTCTCTTTGTAATCTGTGATTCGACTCTTCAGAAATGGATTGGTACGCCGTGTCCAGAGAGTTTAATATGTCTATGGGTTGTATTGACAAAGAACACGTGTGTACCACAGAATAGGAATAAATATTTCGTTATTCTATAGCAGAAAAAGCAATTCTACTAAACAACGTTGTCACTTCGTGCATGCATGACAAATCCCAAACCCCAATTTTGAAACCTGATTTTGAATACTTTCTGAAGGTAATTTGGGAAAATGATGAATCAAACCCATAACAATTATGTTCAAATTTGCATTTGCAGTAATAACCCAAATTCAGGAAAAACCCCCATTCTGTTGATAATAATGCTGTTCGCGAAGTTATTCCTTCTGAATGTCGCATTGTCATTGCGTATATTAATGAACACTTTTTCGTACTCGTATTTAAGTTAGTACACTATTATCTTTTCACTCAGTTAATTAGTTTACCGGTCTCTCACTGTAAAATATATATTATGCCCATTTTCGCCAGTAAAAGTTCTGCGAGACTCTCGACTCCTACGAATGTCGCGTCTAGTTCATAGACAAGATATACTAGTTAGATATACTGGTCTAGTTTTCGAGACGAAGTAGAGACCCTCTTGATCGTACCATAGACCACACACAGGTCTGTGATCGTCCTTTACACAATATGTCAAATTACCTGTTCTTGTGAAACTTCGATGGGTTCTTTGAATACAATCCAAATAACACACTCCGAGCAGGGTGGAGTGGTCAAAGATCCGCAGTAGGTGTAATAACCACAGCTGAGATCTTTGGGCAGCATGTTAACAGGATTCAGGGGTGGACAGTCCGTTCTTTGCCCTTTATACTGGATTTCTGGAAGTTGCGCAACCACCTTATCAAGCTCTTCGTTTTTCGCTCCAGGCTGTAAGTTGAGATTAATATTTTTATGAAATTAGGAACCGTTGCGTAATTTACCTTCAGGAATACCCCAAGCACACAAAATCCATCCGGATGTTTTGATGCTTCTTGCAAAGAGGAGTACTTCGACGAGTTCCAATGGACCATGTGTAACTGTAAAAATTGAATTCGAAATTATTCCCAAGCTGTTATATCACATAAATGACTTCAAGGTGGCAAGTGGCTTCGAATTATTTTTTTCCGATCATTCTAAACTAGGTGTTCTACGAGTTCTATGATATTTTTTTCAATGACCATTGGCCCGATTTCTGGTCAATTGCAAAATGGCGAAAGAGCATGGGTCGGGTCTTTGAGATTTTCTGAAGAATTCTCAGATATAGATATCGATACATTTTTGCCAAACGGCTTACGATAGTTTAGCAAGAATGTATCGATATATTATAGCTCATAAGTTCTCTTGATAATTTAATTTTCTCATCGAAAAGACAAAATTTCCTCTGTGCCATTTACTTCTTACAAAGGATCTATACCTTATCAACTCATACTAGCAATAGATATTTTCGTCCACAGATCTTCTCAGGTGGTAGCACAAAAAATCAAGAAAAAGACATAGACACCAGAGCTATTTTCTACAGTTGCAAAATGGTGGACGAGTAGGTATCGATAGATATGTTGATTCTTAGAATTTTTGGGAATACTCGAAGTTGTTGAAAGATCACGTTCTTGGTTTACTGTCCTACTGTTTACTGCCTTCCAACTCTGTCCCAAAATAGTCGAAATGTTTTCTGAATTAATTCAATTAGTATAGTATAGAATTAGAAGAAGTATGACAAACGAATACTACCGCTTGGTATGTTTACTTGTTACTAGTGTTATTGCTTATTACAAATAATGCATTCTGATGCAATATGTAAGAAGATGGGTATTCTAATGAAAGCTCCAGAAAAGCATCACGAGATTGCCGAAAGAAGTATCCGAATATACAGTGCGCGTCGAAATTATGGAACAAATTCATTTTCTCAGAAGAAAAATATTTGGCAACAAAATCCTGAAACATGTCGATTTTTGTTTCACTTGTACCAAATTCATATGCATTTTTGAAGGATTTTTGTTGCACCCTGTGCCGTCCCTATCAACCCCCTCTAAATTTTTTGAATAGGGAAAGTAGGTCATGTGGTACTTTTTTTGGCAAGCTCTTTGTATCTTCTTTACAGGCGTGCAGAAATTTTCCAGAAAAAAAATTTAAAATTAGTTACAACAAAAAGGTTTTCAGTGTGTGTACTTTGTCATGGCTCATTTACTTTGAGATGATGGTACCTGATGAAATTTGTCACCGAATGAAAGTCGACTATTACAGTTTTGTTCATGCACAACTATCAACCCCTTTCAACCTACTCACGTGAGAACATTTTTTTTTCTCCATTAAAGGGTTCGTAGCGGTTGAAAGTTGTGCATGAACAAAACTGTAATGGTCGACTTTCATTCGGTGACAAATTTCATCAGGTACCATCGTTTCAAAGTAAATGAGCCATGACAAAGTATCCATACTGAAAAACTCTTTAAACAAACTAATTTTTCAAAAAAAAAATTTTTTCTTGAAAATTTCTGCACGCCTGCAAAGACCTTGCCAAAAAAGTACCACATGACCTACTTTCCTTATTAAAAAAATTTAGAGGGTTGATGGGGATGGCACTGGGTGCAACTATAATTCTTCAAAAATGCATATTAATTTGGTAAAAATGAAACAAAATTGACCTGTTCCAGGATTTTTTTGTCAAATATATTTCTTCTGAGAAAATGAATTTGTTCCATAATTTTGACGCGCACTGTATAATATTGATTGCATCATTCCGAAAAATTAGAGAAACAGGTAATCCTCCAAAAAAAATCTTTTAACTAACTGAAGTGGATGTAAAATTTAGAAAATATTCCAGGAGCTTCTTCGCAACTATTCTATTAATGTTCGGCATGTAGCTACGAGTTTTCATGCATCACAAAAATAGTATATTGTTTTAATCAGGTACAAGTTTCAAATGAATTGTTTTTTGAATATAAAATTACTCAATTTAAATACCTGTATCTTCTGAACGGAAAAGGATTGGAACAATGTCATCCCTAAAAAAACATTCTTCAAAATAAGTGGAGCTACCATGAGTCAAAGTTTTTCATAGATCTTGTAGAACATACTGTATATAATAGAATCTTTTGAGTGGAGGTACATATGTTCTCCATGCACAATAAGCAATAAATTCTGGATTGAATTCCCAAATTTTAGTAGTATGCATATGAAGCGGCAAAATGAGACATATATTAAGAAACAACTTACTTCTCCTGCGAACTTTTTTCCATCAATGGTGTGCTCAGAACCTTCGTCATCTTTCTCGCCCCAATGGCAGTGAATTTGGGCTAACTCATAAGTTCCTTCAATTGGTCCACCGAAGAGAGCTGTAATATAAATGTTTCAGCAAATCAAGCCAGAAGTGTATAATTGATTTGGTCTTTACTTGAAGGAAACTCTTTTTCAATTGAAAAAATAAGGAGACAGTATTTAGTTCCCACAAATTTTTATTTTATTTTTATAATTACGAGAATTCTTTTGCCATGATACAGCTTCATCAGGTAGGTATCTACATTTTACTGACTGATGGTATGTAGTACAAAAAAGTTTAAATATGGTCAGGAACGTGCCTAAATGAATATCCAAAATCATAAAAAGTGAGAGTAGGTATAACTTGGGATTTACCAAAGGGTTTCTCAAGTTACAGAAAGATATTCAATAATGGAGAGCTATTTACATCTGTTTGTCCATTCAATAGAATTTTGCGGGTGTTATACCTGTTGATTTCCAACGATTCTAGAAATGTTAATCTTGAACTTTTGGTTTCAACGTGGAGAATTTCGTAGTTATTGTTGAAATTATGCATGGATTCTTTGAGGTGGTTAGTAAATGTTGAATGTATTTTGTCTGATGTGTAGCTTCTTTGATGTTCATGGATCCTTTTCTTGAATGATCAATATATACCATAGAGCAATCGCTACAAGTCAACCTATATACTCCAGATCTATTGTCTCTATGTCTGTTTGATCTTTATTGTTTTTGATAAGGGAACTGAGATTATTGAAGCTTTTAAACGCTACGTTACAATTGAAATTATTTTTGAAATATCTTCAGATAATCCATTTACATAAGAGAATGAAATGTACCTCTGTGTATTGTCCTCTTTTATAATTGGATACACGAGATCCAATGTCATGATCTTCTGTTTATTTTATACCATTTTGTCTATAGGAGATGGATTATAACCGTTGTTTGATGATATCTGTTTGATGATATTTAATTCTTTGTTGAAATTATTAAGGTTCATAGGTACTTTTGGTAGTCTGTGAATGAAACTATTGTATGCTGACATTTTTCGGGGGGTAGGATGATTCGAAGAATTATGAATTGTGTTATCCTATGAGTTGATACTTCTGACTTTTTGCGAGCATGTTTCAGGGGAACAGCGTGCTATCGTTTTGTCTAAATGTCTGTAATTTTCGATGATTGAGCCGAAAATGGTCTTAAACAACTAGGTTGGACTCACTGATGACGAATCCGGTGTCAAAACCGATTCTGTCCGGCCAGCCGGCCGGCCGTCACCACGATAACGGACGTACAGAGGATTCTATCAACTTGAAAATTTCAGGAAGGGTTGCATTTCAAAATACGAAGGTTGAGTTCGTTAATGAGCCGCATCGGCCAGATAATTTCGGAGTTATAGCTATTTGAAATTTTGAGATTAATTCCCTCATATTTCAGAAACTACTCGAGCGATTGGATTGAATCTTGGCAGTTAGTTGGAGCATAACAACACGCAACTTCAAGTGAAATTTCGTTGAAATCGTATGGTTACTCAAATTTTTTTTTTCTGAAACTTTTGTCCATATTCGAGAAAAATTTCAGTTATACCTTGGACTTCATATTTCACAGCATTGCATCTAATTTCAATTTGATATGGCTGTTAGTTTCGGAGATATTGGGAAAAAATATGAAGAATTTCCTGGTTTTCCTCTCGATATCGTTATTTTTTTTCGGTATAACACAAGAAATACTGATTCAATCGTGATGAAACTTCGCAGCTAGTTTGAAGATATTGATGGACAATATTGTGCAAAATTTGGTGATGATCGTGTCATTAGAACAATTTGAAAAAAAAAATTCAATTTTTTTTTCAAATATTCAATATTCTGTGATCTTCTTCTCATCATATTATCCTCATTAAATTCTGTAATTACCTTCAAACTGTCATATTCCAATAAAGTACTGAATTTCAATTCGATCTAATCTGTATTCTCTGAAATATTGGGAAAATAAAATTTTGAATGGGTATATCTCCGGAATCATTGGGTGGATTTTACCCATTCACGAAAGTTGTTTCTTCCGGAAGTTATTGTGTTTACGGTCCGGCCGTTAGGCCGACCGTATATATTCATACTATCATACTTTTGTGAAGAATACTTTATTTTTGATAATTTTGAAACTCACCTGATCCACCTTGTATTATATCCACTTGCCAAGCATGACCCGTATTGCAAATATCCTTCACTTTTTCTGGAGTATATCGCCATTCTAATGTCTTGTTGCAATTTAGTGTTTTCAGGTCTACAGGTTTGATGTCTACAGGGCTCTGATGTACACCATTCGCTGCGGGGTAGCTCTCTGACCAAGTTTGTGGACCTAAATGAAGAAACACTAAGCTATGAATCCATTCCTGATAGGTTTGTATTAAACACTATAAAATGAATTCAGTGGAAGATTTTGAAATTTTAGAGTGTAATTGGGTCGAATGCATCAATTTATTAGTATTCTACATATTTTATGTTGGAATCTGATGAAGTGCATAGACATATAAATATCAAAAAATCTATGGAAATCAATGAAATGTATTACTCTCTAATAATATTTCTATTTTCATAATTTTTCCACTTCAAGACTTAACGGCGATTTGATTTGAAACTACTTCAATATTTAACATACGTTTGGCAAATGGAGTATGTAGTATATGCAATACATATGTTTAGCAATAATGGGTAGAAAAAAGCAAAGCCCTAATTTTCAATCAAATGAATGTTTCTCCAGAGTTAGAGAGATTGATTCTGTGGTACACATATTCGTTTTTTTGAAAAAAAGGCTTGAACGTATCTACTTTCAGTCTTTCAAACATACTATATGAAATATTAAATGGAAAGTAAAAAAACAAGTTTCGTAGCTATGCTTCTATAGGTCGAGGTCAATATATGTACAATTTTGTGTGTTTCTTGAAGGGTTAATTCATTAGATGAAACTAATTATATTTCAAATGATTTGTACATATAAAAGTTCTTTCTATTATTATACCTATTATATTCAATTTGTCACTATTTATCATTTTGATTATTGAAGAAATGAATCGAATATGATTTTTCATATTGTTTAATTTGGGTATGTGAAAAAAGTTTCTTCCTTGCTGGGCAGTTCATGATATTGTTATGGTTTTAATCGGTCAAACTGATTATGAAAACAGGTACTAAATTGCCAGCGCCTTCGCCACGCTGCAATTTTTCGAAATTGCCTGAATTTCTTATTGACTTCCATCGAAATTTCGATTATTCTGTGTGACAAAGAGAAGATGGGTCTACTTAAGCGGCTGTAAAATAATTTTTTGACGTTAGATACATCTTTTGAAAGAAGGATTTAGCAAGAAACCTATCGTGGCCCATTCGCCATTTTGCAACTGTACCTATCGAAACGTTATAATAATAAATAGATATAATAGAAGAAACAAGTACATGACAATATTCAAACTGAAATATAGTTGCAAAACATATTTTTATTGAAATTCTAGATTAATGACTGTAGGTTAAGAGCTTTTCGATATCGAGGCATCATTTCGATTTGATAGAACTGATATTGAAATATATTATTAGTCAGAATTTCCTAACGGCTAAGTTGTAACATGTCAATATTGATAGCTCTTAAAATGACCAATTGGGCAACGAGGGTTCGTTAATAGAGGGGTTGCGCAATGTCATTCAAATTGATCCAAGCGACCAAGTAATTGGTGGCTTGCTATATTCAAATGATGTAAAGAAGACTTATGTCATAACATACGAATTTTTGAACGACAGGTTTTTGAAAATGTGAACATGTTTGTTCAATTCTATCACTATCAAAACTTATTTAAACCGCCAAGTGTAGATATTAATCATGGTTATATTCTTGTCACTTGTAACACCTGAATATGCTTCGAAACAATCTATTTGACGTCTCTAGACTCTGGAGTTATTCATTTTTCAAATTGAAATCTGTATTATTGGGTGTAACCTAATCGGTCATTTAATGGTTAAATTGGAAAACCTCCTTTAAAAACAGTTATCGCTTGTCAGACGAATAATTCTTTGATGTTTTCAAAAAATCCTGAAAGCGTACTTGTAAATTTCATTATAAAAAGTTTCTGCCTAAGTTGTACATTAATTTTAACCATAGATTTCTCTGATCAAATTAAAAACTTTTTTCCTTTGCCATTTCTCCAGATTTGTCTCAGGTAAAAAATTATAAGCATTAAAATATTTCTCAATGTGCTAATACACTCCCGCACTTTCTTTGCAAGTTCACCACAGATATCCCTTACGGTGATTTCTTCTATAGAATAACCGATCCAAGGTTTGAAATTCAAAGAAACAAGATTGAGAAAACTTATTTACTCACTTAAATCTTATGATTTGGTGCTTTTTGCAATATTATCGCAAAGAAAACATTTCACTACACTCTGGACTTGGAACACTGCTTTTCAACTTGATGTTCATGCAATATCCAATTTCATTCCACTATAAGATTATACACAACTCCATACTCGTCCATTCTCATATTGAAAACTCCATAATTATACTTTTCTCACGAAATTTATAAATGAATAATATGAAATCAATCAACAAACTTCAAAACATTCACTGAAATGTAATGGTTATGGAAAGTCTAGTCCATAGACAGGGACTATATCTGTGGCGTGGTCACGAAATAGCATATACCCATAGAAATTATAACTTAATTTTATATCAATGCATATACCTTATATAAGTTCTATGCGAAATAGATGAATATTTCTGTGTATTCTATGGTCCGGATAAACGTGAGTCCAGCTTAATTTAATTCATTCACTAGATCAGGGGCAGATCCATAAATATAGGGAAATTTTTCGAATTTTATCCGATTTTATAATATTCAACGTTGAATATTTGCAAATCGGTGCGTTTAAGGAGAAATTATGAAGAATAATCAAATATTTTAAAATGATTGAAGATTTTTATGATGACATAGGATAAACTTTATCTGCATTCTTCATGCTGTTTTCGTATAGTTTTATGAATCAGCGAGTCTATAATTCGGGAACTGTTTGAAGTAGGATGAAAGTGATGAATTGCTCAACTAGGTGAGGATATCATTCATATATTAATAAAAAGAATTTTAATTTTTTTTATAGGGTTATATCATATATCATAGAAAAAAATAAAACAAACCATAATTACTAAGCAGGTTTGCCAACGTACCAACAGGTATCCCCTGGTCTGAAAGCTCCACCTATCCGTAACCCCTCTTTCAATGAACCATATTGAAAAACCTTCTACATTATAATCATTCATACCCAATATTTATGATTGATTCAATACTAATATATTGGCATCAATCGATTGAACTGTTCTTCCCTCAAGTGAATCAATTACCAGTGTATCTATTTGCTTATTTAGTGGCAATAAACTTCAAGTAACCTATACATTTCGTCAAAACGCTTCAATTGAAAACATTTCGGAATTTTATTACTTAAGTATTAGTAGGATCAGTTGATGAATTATGTATTTCATGTTTCCCCACGTGAATATATACGAAGACAATAGGGTCTGAATCTATATTCGTTTCGTTGTGTAAGATTTTGCGGCGTGAATATAAACGAAATGATAATCACGAATGATGCAGAGTTTGTTTGTCATTTTTTTTTTTTGGGGACTTAGTTCGCGTACATCCGTTGATTGAACATAATAATCAATTGATTCGTTGATGAGGTAGACGAGAATTTTTAGACAGGAAGTCAATAAATATAACTTTTTAAACTACTCTACTTGAACTGAAATTTGGTACACTACTGTGAAATACAAAGCTCAAGATATAACTGGAATTTTTTTTCGAATATGAACGATAATTTCAGAAAAAAAAAATTTTTTCGAAAAAATTTTTGAGAAAGATAAGAATTCAACGAAATTTTGCTTGAAGTTGCGCGTCGTTATGCTCTAACTAACTGCCAAGTATCAATCCAATCGCTTCAGTAGTTTCTGAAATATGAGGGAAATAACCTCAAAATTTCAAATTGGGTAACAGGTTTTCGAGAAATAATTTTTTTCCCCCCAACCCCCCATTTAGAGCCCTTAGAGTAAACCGATCCTGCTGAAAAGCTTGGAGAATTAACCCCGAGTGACACACGATTTTTCTACCAAGTTTCAAGAATTTACGTTCAGTACTTCCAGAGAAAAGCCCCAGACAACGAACGGAGGACGGACGGATTTTTTTTATTCGTTCATTCAAATCTACATACTCCAAAACGTAAACTGTGAAATTTTCAGGGGGGCTTAAAATTTTTTTTCGGTTGGTCGATCGTGATCGTGATCACTAACTCAATTTTTCACATCAATATTTCTTGAGATTATGGGAAGTGAACTCAAACATTTAAATCAATATACCGCCGGAACTTCGAACGGATTCGGTCCACTATCAAACTTTTTCGTCACATGTTGATAAGCAATCTACCCTCAAAATTTCAAGTTGCTTGTTCTTTCCTTTAAAGATTCCGTGGCCGGCCGGATAGAATTGGATTTGACCTCGGATAAGTTAATTTCACATCAACCCAGTCGTTTGGAACCCTTTTCGACTCAAAATTCGAAAATTACAGCCATTTCCGAAATATCATAACAGCTTTTCTCCATCAGAATAAAAAGCGAGTAAAATCGTACGAACCTTCAAATAGATGCTTACATGACACCACTGTCTGTGAAAAATTCGCAAACTTTACAATTTTTTTGAGGGTCTAGATCCAAATCCACGAGAACCTCTGGAGAAGTACAAAAAAGATATTTTAGCTGTGTCCCTGATTTCTTGTTTGATTTTCCATACTTACTGCTTATCATATCCTTAAGAATTATTCAATTGATTCTATGAGTAAAAGATTCACTTCACTTCGTCTGTTGATCGCGAATATAAGACGAAGGTGTTGTTGATTCTTGCATCCAATTTGGTCCAGATGTTCTATATTTATATTCAGTGATTTGTTTTCGTCTTGATTTATTTGATCTTCGACCTTTTCTGATTTTGAACTTCCAAGAACGTTTCTACAGTGAGATAAAAGGAACTATTCATTCGTCTCGAGCCATGACGGATTTGTAATATAACGATAATTTTTTGTGGATATAACTTTCAACGGGAAGCTTCTGAGGGACAATCGGAATCGAATTAGTCCCAGAACAATTATTGTGATTGAATGATTGGTTCCACCTTGCCACACTGTATCACTTTAACAAACATTCAAGAGACGGAATTTCGGTTATTATTTTCTAATAATAAAGCCACCATAGAAATTTATCTTGAATCATACAAGGCCTATGGAAGAAGTTGAATGGCAAAGTTGTAGGTAATGAAAAGATCTACAACTTTTGTATTTACTATTTTTTCACATGTCCTCGAAATTCATGTGAGAAATTAAAATGACCAAGTGTTTGATTTTTATTTTTCTTTCACAAAAAAGTTTTGGCATTTGGTGAACACTTATTTATGAATAATAATATTGTCATTTCTGGTTTACAATATTCATTTTTTCACCCATTTAGCAATTAATTTGTTCAAGTTCTTTCTGATTGTGCCA
This sequence comes from Myrrha octodecimguttata, assembly GCA_958510865.1. Classification (NCBI taxonomy): domain Eukaryota; kingdom Metazoa; phylum Arthropoda; class Insecta; order Coleoptera; family Coccinellidae; genus Myrrha; species Myrrha octodecimguttata. Next base: position 62,668,427 of record OY294056.1, read on the forward strand.
AAAAAATAATTTTTTTTTTCGGTAAGTTTTCTCAGAAAATTCTTATAAACGAAAAAAACTCTAAACCGAAAATTTTACAATATTTTGAGAAATTTGCCTATCCAATTCTATTCAATTTATATGCCTGAGCGATCTACGGAAAATTTCAGCCGATCAGCCGATATTTCATAGAGCAGTGGGGATCAGGTAGGATGGCCTAAACATAGATGCTGAGAATACAAGGTGCGGACACTCTTTGACATATTTTAGGTCCGAAAAGAGGTCCAAATGTTGTCAAAATACGGTTTTATTGTCCTACTTCAGTTTTTGCCGATAGATTAAGCATTGAGAAATCTGCCATGTGAAATTAGAAATATTTACGGAAGTTGGACCATACATTATTTCCATGAATTTCCAAAAATAAAGTCATTGGGACAAATTAAAGTTATGACTATTCAATTCATTCATTCAGTCAGAGTATTGAAAATATATTCATGTGTGAAAACACAAGTTTGAAACTTGATATTGAGGTATTTATTATTTCAATATTTAGTAAATGCATAAGAAGTCTTCCAGAGTTGCGTATTCAAAAATATCTATAGGAATCATTTGGAACTATAGATACTACAATGAATTGGTCGGGTTTTAAATTTTTCTTATAAATCCGTAGAAAAATGAACAGCAAATTGAATAATTCATATTTTAATAATAATAATCGTGAACATTTCCTCGAAATATTTTAACAAGTATGTAACAAATTCATGACTTTTGAATTAAATTTTTTTTTTGGTACGTACAAATTTTAAAAACCATATTTTTCTTGAAAGGAATTCAAAGTATCCAATAAATCCATGAGTAATATCAATCTCCCGTTCCGTGTTCACCATTGTTTTCGCTTCGAAATCACTTCTTATATCCATCCATGTGAGTACATTCTTACAGTAAACCTCATATTGCTCCTTATTCCCTTATACATATTTCATATTATTAATGAGTAGATGTTAACTCCTCTTACATATTAGTGAGAATCCATTATTTCAAATATCTGATTAATTTTTCTGTAAATAGTTTCATCACATCAGTCAGATTATAGCTTAATTCATTTTTATTCAGCGGAATTAATTGTATGAACTTGGAAAAGAGACCTCAGCGCCGTCATCGTTTACAGAGCCGAGTAGGACAATATTTGACAATTATATGGGACCGCACTTTGGACCCAAAATTTTAATGGGGAATAGAAGGAAAGTGTCGACATCTCATATATTCTATGCATCTTGGTGTGGACCTCACTCCCTGTCATTTTATTAGGCAATCTACTATAGAAATGTGAATTTTCCACACCATCAAAAAAAAGAGATTTCAAAAAACATAAAGCCTACTAACTTCTTCACGAAGGTGAATACTTTGTCATGAGACTTTTCGATTGGAAATAAGGGTGATATTCAGTCAAAATCCCGTGAAAAAATACATATTTTAAATCTTAATAATTACAGTGTATTTAAAACATAGAAGGTGAGATTGCACCAAATTTCGTGAAAAACAAAACTGGTTATTTGAATTTTCACATAAATTTATAGCATATGTAAAAAAGTGTGAATATAAAAGTTGTAGATCCTTTCATTATCTACAACTTTGCCGTTCATTTTTTTATAGTTTACTCTTAAAAACTCACCCACTTCCAATTCCTGACCTCAAACCGCCTCTAAAATAATTTTCCTTCCATTTTGTTTTATTCGCTTCCTTTTACAATTATTTTTTTTGGTTCCAAATATTATCAGATGCAACTCTTTCAAATAATCCCCAAGAATGTCTGATAGGAAGTCGATTCAACTTTTCTTCATTTTCGCGCTAGTCGGAGCTTATGAATGAATGGGTGACTGCTTTAGCTACCAAATTGAACAAGCGCGTAAATGCTCTTGATTCACATAATTTTCTTGAATTTATTAATTTTCATTCTTCAAACCGTGATGATGGATAGGAACATGTAAGGAAATATCAGGTAGGTATCTATGGGAACTTCTGCGAAGATGCCAGCGCCCTAACGGATAAATTTGGAACCTGTCCAAGCTAGTAGTTTTATGTAAACAAACCTTAGAAATGTGGTGGAGAACGAATATTTATTGAGCAGAGCTTAAATATTTAAAGAAATTATTATTCTTTTGTGTAAGATTTCTTGAGAAAGAACTTTTCGTTTGGATCACGATATAAAATCGTACTTTAAATCGTTCCTGGAGGATAATTTCGGTGTTATTTTAGTGTATATTGCTAGGTGGATCAAAATGAACCAATATCTAAGTTTACTTGAATTTCTGGAAAAATAGGCACCTCAATAAGTAATTTAAGGACTCTTATTTATGTGAAGAAGTGCTGAATGCAGGCTATATTATGTGGTAAATCTAGAATCAGTCCAAATGATATGACTTGTTCTTTGTTTACAAACGAGTGAATCAATAAAATGAAAACAGATTTTCTGCTTTAGTTCTTTTGCATCGTATTTCTAAAGAAAAGGAAACAGATAAACATATAATTGATTTCGTTTTCATATTACAGCAGTTCAAGATACACATACAAACTGAAAAATGTCACAGCTGGTTCAACCTAACCTGTATATGGAAATGAAAAGTATTAATGTATTTATATGAATAACTTCAGCTATTATCAACTTAAACAGTAGGTATATCTAGTTTTTGTCAGGTTTTCAACCAGATCACTCTTTTAGAATAAGATTTTGTGTAGTAGGTATGTGAATTAGGTAGCTGCAGAAGTGCTCGGTAGTTTCTCTGCAGCATTTTTCTTTCAAATTCTCTTATTTTCATTTACACCTGAAAACATCATGACATGAAGTTGTTTCGAAATGAATACGTTGTAGGTAATTTACCTTTATGAAAATAAACATCTTCAGAGAAATGCAGTGAACATACTTTCATGTATTTCGTGACCTGTTTTCCAATCTTCAATTTCTAAAGCTAGGCGTTTCTTCTATCATTGAGTTCCCATCCAAATGCTGTTTCCAAATTAAGTTTACTTTCTTCTTCGACCATGAATAACATTGAGTTGAGGTACACAACAATAGTCATTTCGGGAGGATGCCATTTCGAATTGATACAATCGAAAGTTTTAATCGGAAAGAAAGGAATCGATTGATGAATATTACAAACACTTTCGGTATACCAAAATTTCAACTCGGAGAACAACACAAAAGCTCGAAAATGAACTCCACAAGTAAGCAAATTACGTTAGAATAACAGGCACGTCGAAAAACTACTAGCTTGGAAGTGTTCGAATTTCTATCGCCAGATGGCGTATCGCTTAGCAGTAGTTGCGAATAATATGCATACGAGTATGTAAACAACTGTTCGATATAAGGGAACTTTCTACAATGTGATGGATAAATAATGGACCTTTTCGTAGAAATGGTATTTCATCATTCATTCATCATTCAATAATGAAAACGTGCGATTACGCTCAAAGTTAATATCCCATATGATTTGGGTAATATCATTTAGTCCAACGAGTTACTTCATGAATAAATACATCCCAGTGTAATCATTATATCATTAGTTGCACGGCTGAAATCGAGTAACATATCTTAAATTTGAATAGAATACAATTTTACTTCAGTCTGCCATAAAAAATATTTTTTCTATTCTGTTGAACAAATATCATTTTAATGATTTTTATATCTATTGTCTGTTGAGCTCGATTATGATAATGATGATTCAAAGATACATAACAAAAAGTGAAGATGATTCCGAAAAGAATTAAACGATTACGGAGTTTCAATCTTATTGTATTTGTACTTTTTGAGATATGGTAGAAATAACGTAAAATTCCGAATAACAACGAAATTTGGCACATTTTTTTTCCTTATATCTCCGAAAGTCAATATCAGATCGAATTGAGGTTTATGCCAAATTCCATTGAATTCTAATCAATATTTTCGGAGAAAAAAAATTTTTCATCAAAAATTTTGAAAATATTCGAATAATTTTTTTCTTGAAACAACTCGATTCACACGAAGTTTCAGTTTGATCGAGTCAAAACTTCATTAGATATCGAGAAATTAACCTCAAAATTTCAAATGGGCCTAGATCCGAAACTATCCGAACGATATATATATTCTTTTGAGAACGAGCATTACATTCTTTGAAATATCACAGTGTTAGCAAAGGAAATGTAAACGGGGTACCATACATTTTTGTGTATGATACAAGAGCACAGATAAAAACCTCAGGAAAAATTATGTCTCCCCGTATAAGTGTAGTAATTTGTTTATAAAAGATGGATGGCATATTTTTCATTGGAAATTAATTTTTTCTACATCTTGAATTCATTTCGACCAAATATCTTGACAGAAATCTTGATCTGAAACAGAAAGAGGGACAGAAAACCAGAAGGAAGCAGTAAATAATATCACCTACATTTGCTCATGACCGAGAGGGTCTTTCGACCAGGTTCAGTCCTCCAAGCGATGATTTTCAGATCCTCAGATAAACGAAGAACGCTACAGGCCCCTTTATTTGGGAATCATCTCCCATAGATCCATAATTGTTCATTTCGAACTAGAAATCTAATAAAATATCGGGAATAAAGTGAAAAACTTGTGACATGTATTATGTCAGGATGCCACCCACTAACGAACTTAACCGACTACGAAAGGAGTTGCTACGAGAATGTTTTCACAGAAATGACAAATTTTCAACAGAAGAAAAGTTAAAATAATATTTCGGAAATGAACATTTTCGAAAAACAACTGGTAACTACCCATATAATGGTGATTGCTATGGAGATGGTTTTCGCTAATGTGTTCCTCATGAAAATTGGCTCTTCGACACCGATATAAGTTTTCATCTATCTAGTACAGTTTGTCCAATTTGGCCCACCCTGTATATCGTTTTTATCTTCAAATTGTGACTTTCAGTATAATCCAAACTAATACAATGAATATTTCGAAATAAGAAATAATTTTGGTTAAATTCACAACTTTCTGTTCTTATACTTGGGGTTATTACTGCAAAGTTCTGGAATATGTTGACGTTTAAACCTCAGTTGAAGATTATGAATTGGTTTATATAGGCCATTCATTTATTCATGGATTTCCGAGTGAATTTTTTTTTGTTGGGGAGTTAACTGGAACGCTACCAACTTTGTGGCTCATGCTTGTAAACCACAAATTCAATTTTTTTATAATGAGTTGTTAAAATTTTTGAACTTACCATTTTCTTGACAATATCCCCAGTGGCTTGACATTCTGAAAAGATGAAGAAAAAATTATTTATATGTACAAACTATATTTACATTTATTAAGCATGGGCATTGTTTGTTAAGATCACTCAGAGGTTTGTTTGTACTGGTGTGGATCCTTTATGTTTTCAAACCTGATATTGGGTACTTGCTATTGTTTTGTTATTTTTTCGAATGTGCTTTTATTCTGTATCATAAAACCGTTGAATTCGTATAGTGAAATAAATTGGCCTGCGAATTATCAATAACGTTAGATTTGTGACCGTATAAAAAAATAATCACCGGACGGAAGGACATAGAGGGTCGATACTGGTGGAGGAATGTTAAAAAATGAGTTATCTGGATCAAAAACGAGAGGTGACTGCTTTCTGTAGTCAAAAAAAGTTCTATAATACCGGCCCTAATTTTGGGGCTTAATTTTGAAGGACGAATTTGTGAATGGGTGAAATCCGCCCAAAGATTCGGTTGATATATCCATTCGAAAGTTATTTTCCGAATATTTCGGTATTTTGGAAAATAAAAACCCAATTGAATTGAAATCTATTGAGGAAATAGCTTCGAATTTGATTGAGAGCTCAATAAAGAGCTCATAAATGCACGTCATTGATTTTCTGGATATTTTTCAAGCAGGTACTCAACTGAAGCCAATCACATCATCATGCACTATATGGTATACAGTGTGTCAGTTTGAAAAGTAACTACGATTGATATCAAAATCAGAAAAGATATATTGAGAAGTAAACTTTGGTACCTAAGGGGACAACGATTACAGCAACCCCTAGAATAATAAATGGAAGGGTGGTTGTGTGATACGTTGTTTTGGAGGTAAATATGATGATATTGTTACCAATATTGAAAAGATTTTATTGAGGAATATTGGGAGTTCGAGGGTATTGGTTCTGAAAGCACCAAGGAACCAACCAAAGAAAACCAATATCATCTGATGGTACCTAGTTTTCTGAAGATTTTGCAAATTGAAAAAATCCTTAACAAATTTTCAGGTTGACTACAAAATGAAGTTGGATATCGATAGTAGCAAACGAACCCGTACTTTGGAAAATTTTAAGGAAAGATATTCAGTATCACCTTAGGACTTTGAGAATCGATACTCATTATTGAATGAGTGGTGAGACACTGAATATTTAATTATTACAACATCCTCATTTCTTCACTTCGATGCCATTAAACTGATTAATGAATCCACTTCAATTCAATAATGAATATAATTCTACTTTGCATCAGTTTCTCAATTATGAATGTCAAGGGCCTATTATATGTTGCTTGTTGGATTTTTCAAGTATTTGTCGTATACATTGTTTATTATTATTCAGCTCCAGTTGTATAATGTGACTTACCATGTAATATTACTGATTTGATGGTGCAAATAAATATTATTATTATTATTACCATAGTTTGTTCTTTTTTATTTCAAAAATACTTTAAGATGAAAATGATGTACCACCAGTAAAAGTATGAAAATATCTTGGAGAAGAAATTGAGATATTTTACATGCAAAGAGGAAGGATTATCCAATCGATTTCAGGTCGACCCAGTTATCAGTGTCTGGAAGTCACTTTCCCATCAACTCTACATTTCTCAACCAAGTAGAATATTTTAATTCAACGGATCTATATTTTGAAAATATTGGTCACCAGAATTTGAATAGGAATATCTTAAATTCTCTACAGAATATTCTTCGGAGATAATTTGCAATTTAACTATTCATAGAGTTTTATCATAAATTTTCCTTGTTTCAGTTCATGAACACAAAAATACCAAAACTCTAAAGGGGCCTTTTGTGCGAGGGAGATTCGGGTATTTGGGGAATCGGAGATTCACGCTATTGGCCGAGAAATTCACCCTATTGGTCGACGACGGTCACGTGATCGTCATGACCCTCGCACAAAAGGTAGCTTGAAGCTACCTTTTGTGCCGACGACGATCACGTGACCGTCGTCGACCAATAGGGTGAATTTCTCAGCCAATAGGGTGCATCTCCGATTCTCCAAATACCCGAATCTCCCACACACAAAAGGTCCATTTACTTTACAAATATTGATATTTCAGATAGACATAACATATTGGAAACACCTAGAAAAGTACTGACGTTAATTCAGCAGCTTTCACGTGCTTGTTCAATTTCACGAATTCGGCCATAATTAATCTCTTCAAGACTGGCTTAAACGGTGATCGTAAGCAAAATACGTACGGAGAGAATATGCTTGGAGACTTAATAATTGTGGAGCAGGTTTGGAGTTTAATTACGAAAGCCAAATTTTTTGAATCCATCCTGTGGTCCTGCAGATATACATACCTTTGCAATAAATGATCGAATGTATAGGTATATTTCGAGTTATTTCGGAAATAATTAACAATGATATAGATGAAATCAGCATGAAATTGAACATATCTTTCCCAATATCCCCCAAGATGAATATCCGATCAAATTCCGGAATTTGATATTATAAGTAGGTACTGTTGTAAAATAGTGACCTCAAGATCTGTGCCAAACTCCATGATAGGTTTTAAATAGTTTTGGAAAAAACCTTTTTTTTCAACAGAAATCTCGAAAGTTATGCTTTGGTATAACTATTTAGGAAGTTTAATTTTGACAACCTCACTTGCTCTAGAGAAATTGAGGAAATCATCTCAAAATATGAAATAGCCAAAAAATTTCCCAGGTTTTTTCCAATTTCTCTGCAGCAAAATATTCGCTTAAACAGAATCGGAGATATACTTTTCATTGAAATATATGAATTTCTTAAATGAATTTCCTAAATTTTTCTAGTGATTTGTTTCTCAGGAAAATCAGACAATCTTATCCGAAATTTGATGAAATATGAAAATTTCCAAAAAAAAAAATTATTTTTTTTCAAATTTTTCTATGGATAATTCTTATTGACAGTATTCATCTACCAACAAAATTTCAATCAAAATTCTGATAGAATAATGTTTCAATTCAGTAATCTATACTAGGTATATACCATAGACAAAGGTCTATATGTCTAAGTTATATACTAATTTAATAAATTTGATGAGTACTTCCTTCGCCATTTTGCATCTTAATCTAACCGCTTGGTATTGGCCACTATCGTTACTTTAACTGCAATCGGTTATATTCTGTTTTGGTAGTTATTGCAAAAGGGTGAATGATCTGATTTAATAAATTTGACTCCAACCAGCTCAAAGTTTTTCAACTCTTGTCTTCATTGTCTTCCATTTTCAGAGCTAGGATGTTTTAATATATTTCCCTTTCATTATATTCATTTGTTAAGTAGCTGATAGTGTGTTAGTCAAGGGTGAACATCCTGACAAAATGAGAAAGTACACGTACAAAGTAACCAATAAGTTTAATATCAACAAAAAAAGCAAAACACTAATATAAATTAGTTGTTAAAAAACTGAAGAGGGATAGCTGCAGTTTGAATAGAAAACGGAGGGAACTTATAGGGAAATCATAGGTTTACTTCGGAAAATAAACTGTAGAGAAGTTATTCAAATGAGTATCGAGTGAAGGCTAGGAGAGTAGATAATCAAGTTTACGAAGATGTCCCTGTGAGACTTAGTCATAGGTTCAACAAAATTCAATCAACTGGAACTAAGTTTTCAAACAGATAAATAGATAAATGCCCTATTCTGCTCAAACCTCCCTCAGTTTCATTGAAATTCGTATCGTTCCTACGAAAGTGAAAGTTGAAAAATTTGGATGATTTATGTGAATTCACCTATATTATACTGGGTCATTCTATAGTCCATGAATATGTGATGTCATGGAAATTTTTATAGATGAATTCAAAGACAAATGTTCGCTGAAACCAAAGTTTTGGTGGATAATTGTTGAAGAAATATTTGTATTTCTGAGAAATGCAGAAGGAAGTAAGACGAATTCTTCGAATATATAAATTTGGAACAATTGAAAAATACTTACTATTTTGAAGCTTTTATGTCTTCAGATAATAGTCACATACTAATGGATATCGGAGTTTTATTCAAATTATGAAAAAAGATAATATGGAATCCCTTCTTGATATAGGTTATCCCATTTCATATATGCCTGCCATTCGTTAAGATGATGTGAATGAGATTTCTTGAAGGAAATAATTGTCCGCGAGAATTTATAAATATGAAGAAATAATTTTGGACTAAAAAACCGGTCTGAATTTTCGGAAATTTTGAGGAAATGAAATTTGGAATAGTCTTTCTATGAATTTTTCGGTAGATTCTATTCATTTATGTATTTATTTTCAGTTCTGTTAGTGAGAATACTGAAAAAATTCAATGGACGACTTCGGCGCAAGTTGCCAACCCACAATTTTCTTCACAAATTTACTATCACCGGGAAACGGGAATTTCAGGACAAATTTGACATGATAAACTTCGCGTTATTCATAAATATCCGTAAAAGATGCCACGGCTTCTCAAACAAGATAATTCCCTTCAAATAGAGGTTTTTGTTAGGCAGTAATTTAAGTTGGGATTCCTGATTTCATGTTAATAGTGTCAAGTTTATAAAGGATATGTTCCGCAAATCAACTTGGTTATTTCGGTTGCCGGTTTTCCGTTCTGTAAATATGAAATATTCGGTTGGTTCCTGAAAAAAAGGTTAATTACGGAATTTGATTGATGAAAAAGCAATCTTTCTGTCACTAGAACATAGACATATTAAGTCTATGCACCAGAAGGACAATCAATGTTTTATGGTAACACATCCATATCATAGAACAATCTTTATTCACCTTATGATCCATAGACCATACCTAGTAATTTTTCCATTGTTGATTGTTGTCACTTCTATGTTCTATGGATCATAAAGTAAATAAAGATTGTTCTATGCTATGGATAAGTTACCATAGAACATTGACTGTCGTTCTGGTGACAGAAAGAACGTTTTTTCATCAATCAAATTCCGTAATTACCCTCTTTTCAGGAACCAACCGAATATTTCATATTTATGGAACGGAAAACTAGCAACCGAAATAACCAAGTAGATTTGCGGAACATATCCTATATAAATTTGACACTATTAACATGAAATCAGGAATCTCAACTTAAATTTCAGCCAATCAGAGATGATCTTCACAAAACCCTACATTTGGAATGAATTATCTTGTTTGAGGAGCCGAGTCATAAATAACGCGAACCTCATCATGTCGAAGTTGTCCTGAAATTCTCGTTCCCCAGTAATAGTAAATTTGTGAAGAAAATTGTGGATTGGCAACTTGGGCCGAAGTCGTCTATTGCTGACAAAAATTTCGAATTTCAACTAGAAGACGATTTTTAAAATTTGGTTGTTTGAATGAACAAAACTTCGCGACGTTCCGTGACGCACCGTGTCATATCCACTCTCTCTCCCTATTTTCGTGTACCCCCCATGGAAACTGAAGAAGGGGGGGAGTATATCCTATTCTTCTCTTGTATCAAAAGTGTCACACACTTTTGGGAAAGTTGTGTGTATTTTTCCATAGCAATATGGCGGACTTCGAACTATTCAAATAATAAAAATATGCAACGTTTGAATAGTTCAAAGTCGGCCATATTGGTATAGGAAAAATCCACAGAACTTTCTCAAAAGTATGTGACACTTTTCAAACTTTATGCCCCCTCCACTCTTTTCCTACCTCCATGGTACCTTCCAGTATAACATGCTAATAGACAGCGTCGGCTGTATCGACACAGAATAGAGAAGTATTAATAGTTCTCTATTCTGTGGTACCGATCGTAGAATTATGCTGTAACGTGTGAAAGTTGGGATAACATACATTATGATCTTGTATGCGAAATGAATATGAGAAAAATGAGAGGAACATAAAATATGATAATAAAATATGATATTTCTTGTTATAGGTACCTACATTCAAGGGGCCTATTGAGGTCCAAACTAAATATATGAGTACTAAGTCTGCAAGTTGATTGTTTGTGAAGTTACTGGGCTCTTGCAAAAGATAGAGCGAAGGCAAAATACCGCAAGAATATTTGACGACCACAGACGAATATTTTTCATAATTACGGTAAGAAGTTAAAAATGCTATTCAAAGAATTTGCAGTAATAGTGCAGGATCATGACTCATGCAACAAATAGGGCAAATTTTTTTTTAATTTTTTTGGGTTTCCACTCCCAATACCTGAAAAAGAACTATTAAAAGTTGAATAAAAATTGTTTTTTTATGGAAAACGGCCTTGTCGATTGCAGGATCGAACTATTTGTCAGGGGCAGTTTCTTGGAAAACATATTGCCTAATGAACAAAAGCGGAATAATATTAACCATAAACAAAGTGAAATGTGACGTTTCAGAGTACAAATCTGACTCTTCCATCAGACAAACGAGAAAATAATTCTAAAAATTTTCCCGTTTGTCTGATGAAACAGTCAGATTTTTACTCTGAAACATCACAGTTTGCTTTGTTTATCGTTTATATTATCCCTGTTGTTTTCTGTGCGTCATAGTTTCTCATATAAAACCGTGAAAAATTATGCAAAATCTTTTCAAAATAATTGATACCTTCTTAAATGAAAGGTCTGGGCCTCTTTCTATCGTTTGATCAAAAAAATTGGAAGAATTATATGAAAAACCATCTCACACAGGAAAACGCCTCACTTTTATGTGCACAGGCAGAAATATAAAGTAATTCCAGAGTTCCTCAGAATAATTTAAAATTTTCTCGTTTGTCTGGTGAAAGAGTCAGAATTGTACTCTGAAACGTCACAGTTCGCTTTGTTCATCGCTTATATTATTCCTATATTGTTCATTAGGCAATCTGTTTTCCAAGAAACTGCCCTTGATAAATAGTTCAATCCTTCAATCCGCAAGGGCGTTTTTCATGCAAAAATAATTATTTTTAATTTTTAATAGTTCTGTTTCAGATGTTGGTAGTGAAAACTAAGAAAAATGCGAAATCCTCCCAAAATAAGCTTTAATCGATAAATTGGCCAAGTTTCTTCAGACAGGGAAATAGGCAAAAGACCAACTTACGTGAATTATCTAGAAGCGTTGATGCACTAACGAATTCCATGCTTGTCTTGGGCTTTTATTTAGGGATGTTTTATGTGTGTTTAATGTGTCAATTCATATTTTCCATCAAATTGACTTTTTTCCATTTATAACCCTTGAGAGAAATGCATGAATAATGTCCATTAATATAAAAGTATACTTTCTATTTGATCATTCATCAATGCCTGGCTGTTGAACCGGGTTGAACTATGAAAATTCGGAATTAACGAAATGTACCTATTGTTTCGCATATTCATCATTCTTTGTTCAAATTCGAAACGGATAGAAGGACAAGGACATGCGACATATATACAGCCATGAAACATGGAATAGATCGAAAACAAGTCATACATTTCAAGAACCTCAATAGAAAATGAAAAAAAGAATTGTTTTGAACAAGATTCTTGAATTGTGGTTTCCGGAGTTCGTGCCAAAATAACAAAATATTATAGTGACGATGAATTTAGGATTTTCATGTGTAACAGATTCTATTTTATATTGAGCAGGGAATTTTGAATGTGTATCAAGTTAGCAACGCAGTTTAAGCAAATCTTATTCGAAATAGAATTTCCATTTTTCGTTAGTTTGCCATGGAAAAATATTGAAACTTGAACTTTGGAGATATTTCCCTAACATTTCATGAAGTACTTGACCGATTAGAATTCTTTTCGAACCATTTATCAGATTAAAAAAAATTTTGCACAGACCTCGAACTGTGTACCAAATTTCAGTTCGATACTATTAAAATTCTCGGAGATTTCGGAAAAAATAGTGTCAAATTTCGTGTGTTTTCCTCGGTATCATTATTTCCTAGTAAATTCGAAAGATGATGATTCAATTACAATGAAACTAAATAACTTGTTTGGGAATGCTAATAGACAACTTCATTCAAAATACTACTATACTCACAGAACTCTGTATGAACTTTCAAGCTGGCATTTTTTATCGAGAACTAGATTTCAATTCGATCCGATCTGTATTTTTGGAAAGAAAATTGTATGACGTTAGTGGAAAATTTTGTTTTCCCAATTTTTTCAAAAATTCAGATCGGATCGAATTGAAATCTGGTAACTGACTGAAAAATGATAACAATAACTTTCCAGTACCTGATTGTAAAATGACAGCTTGAGGGTTCATGAAAAATTTCTTTAGGATAAACCGCCAAATGTTTCCAATGACAAAGAAATGTGAGTATGGTGGGGTCTATACGTGAAGCATTATCTCTTTCGACAAGAAATTTGAAGATGAGCGCAAAACAGACTTCAAGTTAGTGATTTTCTATAATTTCTAGGAAAATATTCTTTGATTTGCTAACTTAAGGTTAGTAGGTTAGTATAGCAGAGCAAATTTCTGCAAAACCATTTTTCTTATCATAATGGGTACCATTATGGAAATGAATTAATATCAAATATCGACCAATGTTTATCTTTTCATTTTCCATACTTTTGGAAATTCCAATCGGAAGAGGTCAGTTTTATACAGGGTGAGTCTTTAAGTTGTACATTAATTTTAACCATAGATGCCTCTCATTTAATAAAATGCCATTTCTCCAGATTCAGCTCAGGTGAAAAGTTGTAAGCATTTTAATATTTCTTAATGTGCTAATACACTCGTGCGCTTTGTTTGCAAGTTCACCACAGATATCCCTTACGGTGATCTCTTTTGGAGAATAACCAATCCAAGGTTTGAAATTCAAAGAAACAAGATTCGGAAAACTCATTTACCCACTTAATTCTTATGATTTGGTGCTTTTTGCGATATTATCGCAAGGAAAACATTTCACTGCACTTGATTTGAAACACTGATCTTCAACTTGATGTTCATGCAATATCCAATTTCAATCCACTATAAGATTAGACACAATTCCATCCCCGCCCATTCTCATATTGAAAACTCCATAACTATACTTTTTTTCACGACATTTATAAATGAAATATATAAAATCAATCAACTAACCTAAAACATTCTCTAAAAATTCTAGAATGTTATGGTTATGGAAAGTCTAGTCCATAGACTGGGACTATGCCTGTGGTATCGTCACGAAATGCGAAATAGATGAATATTTCTGTGTATTCTATGGCCAGGATAAACGTGAACCCAGCTTAATTTACTTCCTTCACTAGATCATGGGCGGATCCATAAATATAAGAATAATCAAATATTTTAAAATGATTGAAGATTCTTATGATGACATAAGATGAACTTTATCTGCATTCTTCATGCAGTTTTCGTCTAATTTTATGAATCGGCGAGTCCATAACTCGGAAACTGTATGAAGTAGGATGAAACTTATTACTGAAAAATATGTGTCATAGGTATAGAAAATCTCAAACCAAAATTCATCTCATTCGTAGTTACCATATCAAAGCTACAAAAAAAATATTTTTTTTTGGAAATTTAAACAGCCTGTATCTTTTTGCTGGAGCCGAATCTACAAAATGATTAATGAAAAAAGTTTTTCATTTGATGAGAGGAACCTATGGTTAAAGTTAATGTACAACTCAAAGACTCACCCTGTATAGGGAAACATCAAATCCTCGAAGAAATGTATTCATATAGTACAAAGAGTTTTATACAACACAAGAAAAAAATTTTTCAGCTCAACAAATCCTTTGATATCTAATTTTAAAATTTCTTGAAATGGCATTAGCCATCCGATCAAGCTTTCGCAATAAAGACAAAAAATGAATTATGATGAAGAATGAAGAATCCTTGATTTCTTTACTGTGTTTAAAATCCTGTTATTTTGGACGATCGTCTCTTTCAACAATTGGAATGGTTTATTCCATGTCCACCGCGTATACAACGAAGTAATCCATTATGTTCATGGACAAATGCAAGAATTTCATTTTTTGAGTCTTTAACCCAATATTATATTTAGAACTCTTTGGTAAATACTGTTATTATTCTGGATTTCATTTGGCCAGGAGCCACAAGAATAACTCTGATGTTTTATGATATTTCAGGGAAAACGCAATAAAAAATAGAACTGGAGTCAATTTATTTTCATATATTTCAAAACAATTTTATAGCGGTGATTATTAAGTGGTTATTTAATTTTATCGTTACGTTCAAAAAAATGCGGACCTCGAAACAGTGGGAGTCTGAAAAGGAAAGAGTGTGAGAGTGAGTATGAGAAAACTATGCTTGAAATTCATCCTTTAGATTTGGCGACTTACATACAATCCGGAGAATACATTTATTACCAAATAGGGATTGGGTGATATTCTGCATTTTAATTTTCGGTTTGAAAATTTACCATACGTTCGAGAAGTTGATAATTTTTTAGGTTTTTTTCTGGGTTTTCATTGCCAATATTTGTTCTGTAGAACTCTATTTTGTCGAATTTACTCAAAAAAGGGAAGAATTGAAAAACTTTCAAACCAAGTGAATCTGTGTTGTTGTGATTTCATAAAAATATTAATTTTACAAAAGTCTCCAAACAAAAAATCGAAAGAAAATAAATCCAAAATTTTCTCGTTTGTCAGATGAAAGTGTCAGATTTGTGCTCTGAAATGTCACAATACGCTTTGTTTATCGTTTATATTATTCCTGTTTTGTTCGTTAGGCAATCTGTTTTCCAAGAAACTGCCCTTGATAAATAGTTTTATCATTGTATGAAGATACAATGGTCCTATCCTGTAATTCGCAAGGGCGTTTTCCATAAAAAACAATTCTATATAATTTTTAATAGTTCTGGTTCACATATTGGTAGTGAATACTCGATGCAAAATTCTCCCTAAATAAGATTTAATCGATACTTGAGTTGAGAATTGTTTAGGCTCCATAGGTTGGACGCCATTGTCGCTCAAGAGATGACTTTTGAATTGTCCGATGCTCCCCCGCCAAAATCGAGCCATTTTTTTTGTAGTACCTACTCATAGACGCCTCGAAAAATAAAATCGAGTGATTTTTTGTTCAATGTCTGCAATTTGTGGCTGAAATCTGTCATTATGAAAACTCTTTATTGTTCATGAAATGTCACATTTCAAATTATATAAATTTATTTTCACGTGAGTGTGGTTCTTCAACAAGTAAATAAATTGTTTTTATACCTTTATTTTTCAAGGGATTGGATTAATAAGCTCTTTTTTTTAGGACTTGCACATGGCTATCGAAAAATATTTTTGCTGGAATTACTTTGTTCTGCAGAAATGATTATTTGAGGTTGATGAATAAATCGATATAATAATTCATCATATGTGAAACTGACATTTTATTTTCGTCATAATCTTGAAAAGACATTACATGCATATTTCAAATTGCCACATATCGTTAATAAAAAAAAAATAGTGGTCATATGAGGTGCTCGACTACAATAAAAATGATGAGGAATTGAAAACTATTTTCAACCACTGTCTCAGAGGAATTATATATTCATGTATGTAGGGTTATTTTCTTCTTCCTTGAAGCTCTTAAAATACAAGTATTTTCAGCTCTAAAATCACCGATTATGGAAGTCCATGATAGCAATATTGCTATGACAAAATTCATAACACTCGGAACAGAATCCGTAAAAGTATGGCCATATTGCTATAAATTAGAAATATGACTTGAATAGCGCGGTTTAGGTGAAGCAATACGCAAACAGAAATGACCTGAATATCATAATCACAAGGACGAATATCCGTCGATAAATCAACAAACATTCCCCCTTGATCAGAGCTAATCACCCAATCAACCAAAACACCTACACCGAAAAAGCGGATCCAAGTAGAATGACTACATTATGTTATTTATTACTACTGGAGCTCTTTCTTCTCCATGAAACCATTTCCTGACCTGAATATCTTACTCGATATCTGTGATGTGGGTTCGGGGTTCTCTTATGAAGATCACCTTCATGAATGGGCAAAATCCGCTCAATTATTTCGTAGATATACCCACGCAAATTTGATTTCCCAATATTGCCGAAAAAACAGACTGCATCGAATTGAAATTCAGTACTTGATTGAAGAATTATGGTTTGAAGGTAAATGCAAAATTTCATGAGGACACTATGAAAAGAAATCATAGAATCTTTCCAGAAAATGGAGTTACGTAGGGCATCGTCAATATCAATATGTTAAAAAATGACCGCTTTTATGATGAATTTGACCGAGCGCGCAAAAGCAACTGACTTCACGCCAGTATGGGCTTCCTAGGGCCCACGCCAGGCTATATACATCACTTAACTAAACTGTCAGGTACTAGAAAGGAAAGGAAAAGAGAAGATCTCATTTATTTTCAGCAGGAAATGATAATGATCATTAAAACCGGGTTTTTAATTGTTGAGAAATATTGTTTCAAATATCTCCGGAACAGATGATTGATCAAGGCCGCACCTTTTTCGAGTTGTCATCCCACCTTTCGATTCGTTCGACATCGGTCATCAGAATGAAATCATGAAATAGGACAGTCGAAGTTTTTACTACGACACAATCATTTACCGTAAAGGAAAAGACGAGGAAAACATTACAATTAGCGTACACACCACGCTCGCATAGGTACCTTATTACTCTTTCTCACGTGCTCCTCCGGTACTTTTAGGCAGATAAACTAATTTCGTCATTATTTTGTGCTTTGACATAATTCAAGGCTTCAATTTTACGTACCTACATGGATTTGACAGAATAAGAGAATTCTCATTGAATTAGGGAACCTGATGATTGTATGATTCATATAATATCAAAGGAGACAAAAAATTTTTACGCCATTTATTTTTATTCTTCCTGCCGAAACAAATTGGTACCTTACGAAAAACCGACGAATTATGGACTCGTTGATATTCCGAAAGAGTTGATTTCTTTAAACCTTGATCCGCAAAAGTATTTATCTTAGTGGACGACTTTGAATTATTCTTCGCACTTCATTTTACGTGGTTTTCTGGGAACAGCGCGCGTTATAGTTCTGCCTAAATGTCTATAATTTTTTAAATTTGAGCCTAAATAGTCTGAAACGATTCGATTGGACTCACTGATGAAGAATTCTACGATCTTAAGGCTTGAAATCGGCAGGTTTCGTTTTGAGAATATCTCGGATTTACACGTTAGTGGGAAAAATCGATAGAATAGTTTCGCAGATTACCAGTTTGAAATTTTGAAGTTAGTTCCTCGATATGTCGAGAAGTGGGAGGTTCTGATGCGATAAGATTGAAACTTCGTAAATATACAACTCGGAACGAAATTTTGTATAG
Source organism: Myrrha octodecimguttata (assembly GCA_958510865.1). Taxonomy (NCBI): domain Eukaryota; kingdom Metazoa; phylum Arthropoda; class Insecta; order Coleoptera; family Coccinellidae; genus Myrrha; species Myrrha octodecimguttata. The sequence continues at coordinate 62,686,814 of OY294056.1, forward strand.
ATCTCATCGTAGGAAAATTTGAAAAAAAAAAAGAGAATTCTCAAAATTTCTGTTGTTTTTGCGCGCATGTTCCAGGGGAACAGCGTGCTATCGTTTTGTCCGAATGTCTGTAATTTTGGATGATTGAGCCGAAAATGGTTTCAATCGACTAGGTTGGACTCACTGATGACGAATCCGGTGTCAAAATCGAGTCTGTCCGGCCGACCGGCCGTCCGTCCGGCCGTAGACACGATAACTGTCGACAGAAGCAAGCTAGCAACTTGAAACTTTCAGAATAGGTTGCGCATCAGAATGCCGCGGTTAAGTTCCTCAATGGGCCAAATCGGTCGAATAGTTTCGGAGTTATAGGCACTTGAAGTTTGAAGTTATTTATTTTTTATTTCAGGAACTACTTGAGCGATTGGATTCAAACTTGGCAGTTAGGTGGAGTATAACGATGCGCAACTTTGAGCCAAATTTCGTCAGGATCATGTTGTCAGTGAATTTAAAAAAAAAATTTTTTCGAAATTTTTTTCCAACAAATTTTTTTTTCTGGAAACCATTCATCATACCAAAAAAAAATTCCACTCACACTTTGAGCTTCATATTTCACAGCAGTGTACAAAATTTCAGTTCGATACGATCATAAGTTTTGGAGATATCGGGAAAAAATATGTCAAATTTCGTGGTTTTCTTCTCGATATCGTTGATTTTTTCGGTATAACTCGAGAAATACTGATTCAGTCCTGATTAAACTTCACAGCTAGTTTTGAGATGCTGAAAGACAACTTTTTACGAAATTTCGTGATAATCGTGTCATTAGAACAATTTGAAAAAAAAAATTTCTATGATTTTCTTATCACATCATCCTCATTAAAATCTGTAAAAAACTTCGAACTGTTATTTTTCGATGAAGTACTGGATTTCAATTCCATCTGATCTGTATTTTTGAAAATATTGGAAAAATTAAATTTTGATTGGGTATATCTACGGAATCATTGGGTGGATTTTACCCATTCATGAATTCGGCCTTCGTAATTAAGGTCCAAACCTTCTCTACAAATATCGAGTTTCTAAGTTGTTTCTTTCGGAAGTTATTGTGTTTACGCAGTCGGCCGTTAGGCTGACCGTAAACATATTGGATATTGGAATTTAACGTAAAAAAAATTCGAAAATTTCATATTAAGACAACTCAGAATTTCATAAGGATTCTATTTTCGTTATAAAATAAGTGGCTTCCCGTTTGAAAAACGAAAGTTATGTCACTTTCGGTAAAACCGGAAGTCACGAATCTCAAAAATTTTACATTCAGTCATCCGTCTAGTGAAAACTCAAGTACGAAATTTCAAACAGGAAATTCCTATTCTTTCCAAAAAATATTCTAACGAACGGTTTTCGTGGGAGACCCGTTATATTATAACTAAATGAGAACTAACTTTGATTTCTTGTTTCTAACTCTTATTATATTTCATGTACTGTACAAACTCTCCTTCGGAGCATACGACAAATTATTATACACACATTTTGGGTAGTTCTATGAATAAAATCCTTCGCAATGAGAGCTGCTATCTGCCATTGGCTGCAATTATTCAATCAACTATACTCGTTCGGACTAATTATGATTCCTTCATAAATATTTTTTTCTCAAAATATTTTTCACTCTCAATTCGAAAATAATAGATTGATATAATTCTTTTCGTATGATTATGAATAGGTCGTAACCCAATTCTTGATGACACTTTGCTCTTTTCGATAACAATCATCAATAATGTTTCGCAGATGTTTTTGAAATACTGAAAAAATAAATAATTCAACATGGTCCAATCACCATGTCTTTCGATAAGATTATATGACCAACTAGTAGAAGGTTAATTATTAATACTAATGTATTATACAGTGCGCTGCGAAATTATGGAACAAATTCATTTTCCCAGAAGAAAAATCTGTGAAGAAGATACAAAGACCTTGCCAAAAAAGTACCACATGACCTACTTTCCCTATTCAAAAATTTAGAGGGTTGATGGGGATGGCAGAGGGTGCAACAAAATTCCTTCAAAAATGCATAAAAATTTGGTTAAAGTGAAACAAAAATTGACCTGTTTCAGGATTTTGTTGCCAAATATTTTTCTTCTGAGAAAATGAATTTGTTCCATAATTCTGACGCGCACTGTATATATTATGTAATAAGTAATAAGTAATATGATTTTTCGAATCGATGCTCGCACTTTCCTCACAATGTGAGGAATCATGGACGTATGTCCAACAAAATGAATGTATTTGAAACATCGAAGCAGACTTCCATTTCATATTCTATAAATTATACTAAAAACCCGCTCTACGATAACTGCAACATTAGCCAAATTTCACATTGTCAATATAAAACAAATTATCATGAACTCCAATTAACCGAAATTATCCAATTAAGTAAAATATTTCAAAAGTGAAACTGATTCATTCAAATGGATGAAAACACGCTCAAGAAAGTAGAATAGTGCAGAAAAAATATTGGTAATAATGTACAAAAAAATAGTGAGAATTAGGTACGGAACTCTGTATCAGTTTCAAAAGAGAGATTATATTTTAATCATTATAGGAAAATTTCATTAAATCTCGATAGATTATTATCATAAAAATGCTTTCCAATTTTTAATTTTTTTTGGTCGATCACTAAGGTTTATTATTTCATTTTATCGAATAATAAACCAAAACAGTCACATGTTTTCCAAAACGAAGAAGCCATAATAATAATAATTTCATTTCATGTCTTACGAACTATTTCAAAAGCGCACTCCAAGTACAACATCAGAAAAAGCAGGAAAGAATCAATGTGAAACAATCTTCAACTTATTCATAAATTTCAATAACTCCAATAAACTAGAAAACCAAAAGTGAAAACAGGTTTCTCATGTGGACTGGGGCACACACAAGAAAAACGCTGCAAATTTTACACAAGGTTCATTATTTTCTCAGTTAAATAACCCAATACCATTGATATCCTAAATAAAACTTATATATTTTGCATTACTCATTGGTTTTTCACAACACAATTTGCAGCGGTTTTTACTTATAACTCAGGGACCACTGGTCGAAAATCATCCGGGTGAAAATTTTTAAGTTGAGTTATGCAACAGTAATCAACGTTGAGAGATTCATGAAACTTCGGTGGTAAGTTTTCGAAAAATATTTTTTTTCTCGTACCCCTAGTTTTGAGCCTATAGGGTCAATCGATCTTACTGAAAAGCTTGGAGGATCAATCTCGAGTTGATTTTTCTACCATGTTTCACGGATTTCGGTTCAGTACTTTCAGAGGAACAACGGACAACGGACAGCGGACGGACGGATTTTTTTTTAGTTCATTCAAATCTTCATACTTCGAAATTTAAACTGTGAAATTTTCAGGGAGAGAATTTTTTTTAAATCGATCACTAAGGCTTATTATTTGATTTCATAGCATAATAAACCAAAAGAGTAGAATTTTGGGCGAAATAAAGGAAATCATGTTTGTAAAATAAGGTAAAATCATTAACAGAACATTCAAAAGAAAGAATCTATTTTGATTATAGGAAGAAAATTTATTCAATTCCCAATAAATTATGATCGTGGAAAAACTCTCAAGCAAAGAAAATGTCGAATTTCACAACGCTGATATTCAATTTTCCATTGAAATACAGTGGCAAATAATATTTCAAATTAACTTGCGCACGTTCGAGAACCTAAGTTGATAATGAAAAGCATTCACCTGATTTCCGAAACGAAGAAACCATTCGCATCATTTCATGCGATACCTTTAAATGTATCATCAGACACACGCTCCGAGTACAAAAATTCGAATTCCACAATTCCGGTATCCATCAACATTCTATGTAAATATTCATAAACGTTACTGTTTCCTGTGTTTGTTTCCAAATGACACCATCCATGCGTTTCAATTAATAAATATCAAAATAATTCCGATTAAACTCGTTTTTTCTCTAACTATCCAAATTAGCATACTCATCTTTCGATAAGTCGGTTAGATCAAAGGTTCCTTCGGAAGTCTGATCGTTTGGAAAGCCGAAGTTCCCACATGAAAATGATTCTATATCACACCTACTTACCCAGAAAATCAAAATATCCAAAGGGCCAACGGTCAATTAAAAAAACGCAGTTTAAACTTTTGAGTTGTGCGCGTAGCAGCGGGTCAGTTATCGATAGTGCGCGTATGATTACACTAATATGCTCTTCTCGGGGCGACGCGGGCCAACTTACGCAAAAATACGACGGGCGCTTTAAAGGCCCCACTTTGAAAGCAATACCAATACTACATGCATAAACAACTCACTCCAGGTTCCAATTCTCTTGTAGGAAGTTCGTTCGTAAAATGAATTGAGGCTAATGGTCTAACCAGTTTTTAAAACCGAACTATCTTCTAATATATGTCTATCTAAATCGCATCTATCATAGGACACGGAGGTCATTGCGTATGGTACTGCTCTTCAACGCCCACTTATTGAAAATTATTCAAAAGTTCGAAGAATTTATCAAAAATTGAGTAGAAATATTTGCAGCTGTCAGAAAAAAGTATCTTAGGTACTTTGGAGTATCTGAGATACTGTATCTCAGTTACTTAATTTTTTTGACAAAAAGTAACTATTATCTTATATTTTTTTGTGAATGAACTGTATCTTATTGCTTGAAAAATTATCATAAATATGGAAAAGTGATATACTGAAATGTAAACTACCTCATATACCGTAAAGTATCTAATATTTAGATGTATGTCTGAATCACATCTATCGTAGGACACGAGGGTCATTGCGTATGGTAGAGCTCTCACCAACGCCCACTCAATGAAAATTATTCAATAGTTCGAATAATTCATCAAAAATTGAGTAGAAGTATTTGCAGCTGTCAGAAACAAGTATCTTAGTTACTTTGAAGTATCTGAGATACTGTATCTCAGTTACTTTATTTTTTTGACAAAAAGTAACTATTATCTTATATTTTTTGTAAATGAACTGTATTTGATTGCTTGAAAAATTATCATAAATATGGAAAAGTACTTATATACTGAAATGTTAAGTACCTTATATACCGAAAAGTATCTAATACTTAGATGTATGTCTAATCGCATCTATGGTAGGACACGAAGGTCATTGCGTATGGTAGAGCTTTCACCAACGCCCACTTAATGGAAATTATTCAATAGTTCGAATAATTCATCAAAACTTATTGAGTACAAGCGTTCGGAGCAGTCAGAAACATGTATCTTAGTTACTTTGAGTTATTGTATCTCAGTTCCTTGATTTTTTAGCAAAATGTAACTTGTATCTTAAATAGTTTTCAAAACGAACTGAAATTGTATCCAATGTACAACTTTCACATCAACCAACAAGAGTCTGTTTGTCATTTCAGAACAGGAGTGTTTGCTGTTAATATCTTGTCCTCTTCAAGCTGCTCAATTTCTGTATGGATTGTCCTGATTTGCTGGCTAAACTTTCGTATTCTGCCAGAGAGTCTCTTTCTCCATGTATACTGCACAATGGTAGTCGACTTGAGTATGTGCTATATCTCCTTAAACCCAGAGCTAACATGAAGTATACCAATGTATATATAATACAGTTCAATGGGATATGTACTGATGTTGATGTCAGTTACCAAAAGTATGTCAAATACTAAAAAGTATATTAGATACTAAAAGTATCTTGAAAAGAATAGGTAGGTATTTTGTATCAGTTGCAATTGTTTCAAACATTATTCTTTTTTATTCAGAATTTAATTCTGTTTTGTTTTGAAGTCTAAAGATGCGTGAATAAAGTATTCTGTTCCATGAGATTCCATGTTAATACATATATACTTTTTCTAGTAACAATCAGGTCAGATTGAAACTTTCTAATTAGTTGTGAAATACTTACACTCAACTTTATGCAAGATTACCTTAATAATTGTATCTGTAGAAAAAAAATGTTTTCAGAATTTCCTCATTTTTGTTGAAAAAAATTTTTTTTGGGTTGCCTTATTTCGATTAAATTTGGCACCGAGCTTGAACTCAATATTTTAAAACAGCGTTTCAAATTAAAAGTCGATCTAATATTTTTTTTACAAGGTGGTATTCATAACTGATTTTTTACTCTACGGAAATTGAATTGTAGAATTATTCTTGTTTTGTCCAACAATTTTCGCAATTTCTCTTCATTATTAGTGGAATCTATTATTTCATCCATAAAGATAACTACTGAAAAAATTCGCCGTCAAAAATTTCATTTTTCAACGAGAAATCGATCTTTTCGAAATTGGAGAATTTTAAATTGTGTCTTAGCAAACTTTATGATCACATATGGAAATAGATTGATGAATGAAATATGATATTTTGTGTTACATGCAAGAGAAATTGAAAAGTTATAGTACATTTATATACAAATTGATGGTAACTAAAATGTATCGAAATGTACTGCTGTTTTGTGATATTGAATATTTGGTGAAAGTCACCGTGATAAAAAGTCACCAGTATGCGGTTGCCCTAGAACATAGAAATTTCACAAATAACATTCTGAAGCAGACAATAGTTATTTATGTTCCAAGTGAGTTATATAGATCTTAACACCTGGTCCCCGGGGGAAACATTCATCCCGAGGTGCTTTGGGCCGAGGCCACTCATTAAAAAAAAAAATGTTAATTTGACAAAAGTTTCACGAAACGAAAAATCGAAAGATTATAATTCTGCAAATTTTCTCGTTTTTCTGATGGAAAAGTCAGATTTATACTCCGAAACGAGTCCGCTCTGTTAATCATTTGTATTGTTCCAGTATTGTTCATTAGGCAATCTTTTTTTCTAGAAACTGCCCTTGACAAATAGTTTTATCCTGCAATCCGCGAGGGCGTTTTCCATAAAAAAATTATTTCATTGTAGTAGGACTGTTTCAGATATTTGGAGCCAAAACCCAGAGAAAACCAACAAAATTATGCAAAATCCAAAATTGAAAAACAATAGGAAACATACCTTGTAACCATAAAAAAACATAATCTAACAGCAGTATCTTTTTGTCGTGCAGGCCTCAGCAATTGGCTAAAAAGGAAGCGCTGATAATTTTAATTAATGTTGACTGATAATTGAATAGTGTTCCCGTTTGTTGTTACGATGGGATATTTGGTTAATAGGAACGTTGAAAGAAGAATGCATTAGAATGATTGAACAGGTCACACCAGTATTTCTTCGGAGCTTTTAAGTGACTCGAAAAATTAAGTTATGTACACGGTACACGTGTAATGGAAGAATAATTGCGTGGAACGTCAAAAGTATGATCATGAATTATCGCTTCTGTTCCTATGTCTATTAATGAAATAACGATTCTGGTTACTTCTTAGGGCCGGTATTATAAAACTTAATGGGAAGTTAACTTTAACTTTAACTGAAATTTTGACAGTTATGTTAGGACATATCTGTCAAAACTGTCAGTTAAAGTTAAGGTTAAGTTTTATAATACCGGCCCTTAGGGTGATAGTTTAAAATAGGGTAATTATATAAAACACAAACGAACGAGACGAAAAAATATTTTGACAAACTAATGTTTTCTCATCTGTCATAACCTGATAATATTTTCTCCTGAAGACCAGTAATTACTCATAAGTCAATTCACCATTTGAAACAATCAAGAAATCGGGACTCTGATGGTCTAGATTTCTTAGTGTTTCAAAATGGCGAATTCACTCCCTATTTTATGGTTTATGGTATACTTATTGAGAAAAATCTGGAAAAGCACGAACGTGAAGTCAGGCTATTGAACGCATATCCAAATTCGATGCGAAAGAGGTCATCATTCCACGTATTGACCTCGCCAAATGCACCTTCACCTCCCGATGTAAAGAATTGGTTACTTTATAATCATATCAACCTCACGAAATTCTGTATGAACCTTCAAGCTGTCATTTTTTAATCAAGTACGGGATTTCAATTCGACATTATCTGTAGTTTCGGAAATAATAAGAAAATTGCGGAATCATCGGATTTACGAATTCGATCTTCGTAATTAAGCCTAAATCCTACTGTACGAATATCGAGTTTTTTATTCGTTTTTTCTGGGAGTAATTGTGTTCACGGTAGGCCTAAACAACTTAGAAACTCGATATTTGTAGAGTAGGTTTGGACCTTTCAAGTTTTAAGTTGCAAGTCGACAGTTATCGTGTCCACGGTCGGACAGAATAGATTTTGACACCGGATTCATCATCAGTGAGGCCAACCTAGTCGTTTTTAAGACCATTTTCGGGAAAAATTCGAAAACTACAGACTCAGAGAAACAAATTTAATTCAACTACATACCGTGATGATTTCAGAAAATCTAGAAAAGCACTGACGTGAGGTCAGGAGCTTTTACGCACTTGTTCAAATTCTATCCATTAGATCAACACGAAATTTTGCACCTAGTTGCGTGTTGGTAATCTCCACCTGATCGAGAATTTTCAATCTGATTCCATTCGTATTTCTTCAGATATTGCGCAAATAACGTTAAAATTCCAAATAACAACGAAATTTGGCACAATTTTTTTCCTTATATCTCCGAAAGTGAATATCGGATCGAATTGAAATTTGGAAAAATTGTTGTTCAATACTGACTCTAATTTATTTATTTCCAGAGAAAAAAAAATTCAATACAAAAATTCAAAAAATTTTCGAATGAATATTTTTTAAATTTTTTCCCAACTGGATCCACACGACATTTGCTCTTATTAACGCATTGATATTTCTGTCCACGAAGTTTCAATTTGATCTGGTCAATACTTCATGAAATATCAAGGAATTAACCTCAAAATTTCAATTGAGCCCAGCTCCGAAACTATCCAACCGATTCCACACACTAACGAACTCAGTCGAAATATTTGGACTGCAAACCTAATATGACAATTTCAAGTCGCTTAGTCTTTTCCTCAGACAGAAAGAGCACATACGGCCAGACGGCCGGGCGGCCGGACGGATGGACAGAATTGAATTTGACCATGAATTCTTCTTCAGGGAGTTCAACCCAGTCGTTTAAGACCATTTTCAGCTCAAAATTCGAAAATTACAGACATCGTGACGAAATGATAACGCGCTGTTCCCTAGAACAAGCGCGTGAAAAAATTGATAAAAGAATATATCGACCACTTTTTTAGAGTTGTGTATAGAAAATTCTAGAAAAACACAGTCAGCAGCTTTTGGGTGCATGTTCGAACTCGTTGCCTAATCGGTCATCATCTTTTCACGTATTGTCCCAGCCAAAGGCAGCTTTACTTTCTGATGGAATGATTTGGCGATATTCTAACGTATTATCCACACGATAGCCGTTCCCCAGATCAGTTGGGCAAAAATCGACATGTTGGACCTAAACTTCCAATTTTTCTACACAATTTCGAACCTTGGGAGATGAAGAGGTTGCAAAAAAATTATTGGCTTTTGTCAACAAATTACATACGTCAAACCTTTCCGAAAGATTTTATATGTTTGTCGGGGGCCAGCTTCAGCTCAAAGTTCAAGAAATACTAATATTTGAATGAAATAGAGAAGCTTCAAAGCAAGCTTGCAAAAAATTGAACTATAGATATTAGCTTGATAAATTCGTTCCGCACAAGAACTATCTAGTATAATACCATTGTTTAAGGACCTCCTTAAACAATGATAATATAATATGAAGTAATATAGGTAATATAAAGAATAAAATAACTGCTTGATAGGCAACCAATAATATCAGCCGAGCTGAACTTATGAATGAACAAATAGGATAAGAAATGTTATGATGGAAAAAAATATTCACTTGAATACAGATAAAACAAAAGAACCACTTTATGCACGTTTCATTTCAAACAAGCAACATATAAGCCGAATTTCACTAATTTTAGTTTCGAATTCTTCTCGCTTCAAACAACCATTCAATTAGGTGCCTATTAAGTTCCATCTAATGTTTTGTAAATTCATGAATCAGATTTTTACCTTAAATATTCAGGAGAACCGAACACAGAACAAAGATTCACCCGGTTCAACTTTCAAACAGTTTATAGAAATGAGTATATCGATTTCGTCGAATAGGGAAGTTGTATTTCCGTTTTGCATATTGACTATTTTTTCAGATAAAATCTGTTGTAAGAAGGAAATTTCTGCTAATCTGTTATAATTATTGAAAAATAGCCTATCGTATAATAATTCCTCAATATCATAGGAAAAGAATTTCCTCTTCGATTAGATAATGAAACTTTCCAATTTACCTTCATGCGATGGTTTAAATTCTCCAGGAATAGTACTATACGGGGTGTCCGTCGACAGATATCTCGAAATCCAAACATCAAACTGAACGAATTGAGCAGAAGTTAAGGTTTAGAAATGGAATTTACCTATTTTGTTTTCATTATTATCACTGAAAATGGGTTTCCCCGCAGATTGAGTTTTTAGGAAAAAAATAGGATGGGAATCGAGGCAAGCTAACATTCAAAATAGAAACATTCGAACGATATTTCAAATATTCTGGGTGAAATTTACAAGATAGAGCTAACTAATGAATGTGATGATACAATATTTGCACTATTCCGAGCATCTTGAAAGTTCTCTAAATTAACACAGCATAGGCGGGCCATGCACCATTTTGCAACTGTAGAAAATGGATCCTATGGCGGTGTTGTTCACCTGTTTTTTTGCACCATCATCTCAATTGATCTGTCCAAAAGGTCAAATCTAGCACTTCGATTAATTGATGGACATCCCTATAGCTCATCTAGCTATGAAAACAATATACGACAATTTTCTTGAGTTCAGTTTCAGTGATATTAGTGGCATATACAGGCTGACAGCTTGGCAGTGGCTATTTTCATACCAGTTTAAACAGGCGATGAATAATTTTTCAACTTGAACAAAGATACGTCCGGAAATGTTTATCGAAAGAACGCGTTAGTCCAAACAATATCTATGATACAATAGTAGCAATGAACTTAAAAAAAATCTAGAAAATCACTGCCGTGAAGGCAGCAGCTTCTGCGCGCATGTTCAATGTAGATGACCGCTTCGGCAACGAATTTGACAAGCGCGCAAAAGCTGCTGCCTTCACGTCAGTGCTTTTCTAGATTTTTTTTCGACAAATTACTGGATTTCAATTCAATCTAATCTGTATTTTTGGAAATATTGGAAAAATGAAATTTTGAATGGGTATATCTACGGAATCATTGGGCGAATTTTACCCATTCACAAATTCGACCTTCGTAATTAAGCCCCAAACCTACTCTACAATTATCGAGTTTCTAAGTCGTTTCTTCCGGAAGTTATTGTGTTTACGGTCGGCCCAACGGCTGACTAACCAAACAACTCAGAAATCCGATATTTGTAGAGAAGGTTTGGACCTTAATTACGAAGGCCGAATTCGTGAATGGGTAACATCCACCCAATGATTCCGCAGATATACCCATTCAGAATTTTATTTTCCCAATATTTCCAAATATACAGATCAGATCGATTTGAAATCCAGTACTTCATCGAAAAATTACAGTTCGAAGGTTCATACAGAATTTAATGAGGATGATATGATAAGAAAATCACAGAAATTTTTTTTTCGAATTATTCTAATGGCGCGATCATCACGAAATTTTGCATAAAGTTGTCTTTCAGCATCTTCAAACTAGCTTTGAAGTTTTATCAGGATGGAATTAGTGTTTCTTGAGTTATACAGAAAAAAACAACGATATCGAGAAGAAAACATCGAAATTTTACATATTTTTTCCCAATATCTCCAAAACTTATGATCGTATCGAACTGAGATTTGGTACACTGCTGTGAAATATGAAGCTCAAAATCCGAGTGGAATTTTTTTTGATATAATAAACGGTTTCTGAAAAAAAAATTTTTTTAAAAAAAAATTTTGAAGAAAAATTTGGTTCGAAATTTACTGACAGTATGATCCTGATAAAATTTGGCTTGAAGTTGCGCGTCGTTATACTCCACCTAATTGCCAAGTCCAAATCCAATCGCTCAAGCAGTTCCTGAAATAAAAAATAAATAACTGTTCGACCGATTTGGCCCATTAACGAACTTTACCGCGGCATTCCAATGCGCGACCTACCCTGAAAGTTTCGAGTCGCTAGCTCACTCCGTTCGACAGTTACCGTGTCGTCGGCCGGCCGGACAGAATCGATTTTGACACCGGATTCGTCATCAGTGAGTCCAATCTAGTCGTTTGAGACCATTTTCGGCTAAATAATCGAAAGTTACAGACATTTGGACAAAACGATAGCACGCTAGCTGTTCCTCTAGAACATGCTCGCAAAAAGAACGTCCTCTTTCCAATTCAGGTATCAAAGCAAGCAGCATATCATAATATATCTTGTCTATGGCAAGCAGTTTAAATGTGATAGGATGTCTGTTGGTGATATATTTGTATTATGTGGTGATGACCACAGAATTCAAATATATATATATGATGACCGAATATAGAGGTGATGATCCAAACTATAGAAGAACTATGAAAGCACGAACTGACGAAATAATAATCAATTTCAAGCGATGGACCAAAAGCTGCGGTTATAGTTACGGTTATCCAAACTGACAGATTATCCCTTGCCTATATGTCAGTTTGGATAACCGAAACTATGACCGGAGCTCTTGGTCCATCGCTTGAAATCGATGCATATCTCATATCAATAAACTTGAAGATTTGGTGTTGTTTTTGAAAAATATCAGAAACCAGTGCTGTTTCAAAATTCTACATGATAATTTGGGAATGAGTAAAGTGCCCAGAAAAATGGATTCCCAGGCATGACAACTGCAGGGATTCCTTCTGAGTATTGGCTGTTTCAAAAACTCAAATCACTCGAGAGCACATTACATTTTTTCATCAGAATTCGTCCCTGATCGAGCAGAAGAGGAAGGAAGCCAAGTGGAGCAGGAATGTTCGGATCTCATAATTATTAGCAGTCAACTGAGGAGCCTAGCCCTAACCATGATGTGTTTTCACGCGCTTGTTATAGAGAACATCGCGTTATCATTTCGTCACGATGTCAGTAATTTTCGAATTTTGAGCCGAAATTGGTCTTAAACGATTGGGTTGAACTCCCTGAAGGAGAATCCATGGTCAAATTCAATTCTGTCCGTCCATGCGTCCGTATGTGCTCTATCTTTCTAAGGAAAAGACTTAGCGACTTGAAATCGTCAGATTAGGTTTGGAGTCCAAATATCTCGGTATTGTTCGTTAATAGGTGGAATCGGTTAAACAGTTTCGAACTTAGGCCCATTTGAAATTTTGAGGAAAATTTCTCGATTTCTCATGAAGTTTGGACTCGATCCAATTGAAACTTCGTGGACAGTTTTCGAATACTAACGCGCAACTTAGAGCAAAATTTCGTGTGGATCCAGTTGTTAGAAAATTAAAAAAAAAAATTATTAAAAATTTTTTTTAAATTATACCTTAGAGTCAGTATTTAACAACAATGTTCCAAATTTCAATTCGATCCGATATTTACTTTCGGAGATAAAAGGAAAAAAATGCCGAATTCCGTCATTATTCGAAATTTTAACTTTATTTCCGCAATATCGCGAGGAGTACAAATTCACTTAGATTGAAACTTCGTATTCAGGTGGAAATTACCAACACGCAGCTAGGTGCAAAATTTCATGTTGATCTAATAGTTAGCATTCGAGAAAGCGCGCGGTAAAGCTCCTGACCTCACGTCGGTGCTTTTCTAAATTTTTATTTACATTATGGCCCTAACCATAAGAAATGATACATATTTGTTCTGTCACCTTATTTACCTAACTACCCTTTCACAGAATTTAGGTTCTAGTGTTCTCAAGCCCGATGACGGCGATGATCTGGACATGCTAATTTTACCAGCGCCACCTAGGGTGATCATTACGAACTACGGCCCTCTGCGATGCAGAAACCTTGAACGATGTGCATCGTGCATCCATCTCCGACTGGGAGATTTCCTCTATCTACGGAGATTTCGCACAAAAACAGAAATAAAATTTCATATTTATAACACAGACTTGGTCTGTGTTTATAATCTGTGGTTATAAATTTCATGTGGTTCATATATTGTGTTCATATATTTGTATTCTGTGGCTCATATCATTGTTTTAAACAATGCTCATTCGCAACTACTGCTAAGCGATACGCCTTCTGGCGATAGAAATTCGAACACTTCCAAGCTAGTAGTTTTTCGACGTGCCTGTTATTCTAACGTAATTTGCCCACTTTTGGAGTTCATTTTCGAGCTTTTGTGTTCTCCGAGTTGAAATTTTGGTATACCGAAAGTTTTTGTAATATTCATCAATCGATTCCTTTCTTTCCGATTAAAATTTTCGATTGTATTAATTCGAAATGGCATCCTCCCGAAATGACTATTGTTGTGTGCCTCAACTCAATGTTATTCATGGTCAAATAAGAAAGGATCATCTAGTGTCTCTAGTTTTCATTTTTTCCAAAGCCAAATGAAAGTAAATTTAATTTGTAAACAGCATTTGACAGGGCACTCAATGATAGAAGAAAGGAATAGCTTTAGAAATTGAAGATTGGAAAACACAGGTCACGAAATACATGAAAGTATGTTCACAGCATTTCTCTGAAGATGTTTATTTTCATAAAGGTAAATTACCTACAATGTATTCATTTCGAAACAACTTCATGTCATGATGTTTTCAGGTGTAAATGAAAATAAGAGAATTTTTAAGAAAAATGCTGCAGAGAAACTACCTAACCACCTAATTCACATACTACAACAAATCTTATTCTAAAAGAGTGATCTGGTTGAAAACCTGACAAAAACTAGATATACTGTTGAAGTTGATAATAGCTGAAGTTATTCATATAAATACATTAATACTTGTCATTTCTTTATAAATGTAGGTTGAACCAGCTGTGACGTTTTTCATTTTATATGTGTATCTTGAGCTGCTGTTATATGAAAATGAAATCAATTATATGTCTATCTGTTTTCTTTTCTTTAGAAATACGATGCAAAAGAACTAAAGCAGAAAATCTGTTTTCATTTTATTGATTCACTCGTTTGTAAACAATAAAGAACAAGTCATATCATTTGGACTGATTCTAGATTTACCACATAATATAGCCTGCATTCAGCACTTCTTCACATAAATAAGAGTCCTTAAATTACTTATTGATGAGGTGCCTATTTTTCCAGAAATTTTAGTAAAATTAGATATTGGTTCATTTTGATCCACCTAGCAATATACACTAAAATAACATCGAAATTATCCTCCAGGAACGATCTAAAGTACGATTTTATATTCAGATCCAAACGAAAAGTTCTTTCTCAAGAAATCTTACACAAAATTATAATAATTTCTTTAAATATTCAAGCTCTGCTTAATAAATTCGTTCTTCACCACATTTCTAAGGTTTGTTTACATAAAACTACTAGCTTGGACAGGTTCCAAATTTATCCGTTAGGGCGCTTGCATCTTCGCAGAAGTTCCCAATTCGCATTGATAACATTTAATAACATTTAGTGCCAACTTCACACTCATCAGCAAAACCTTCTGGTTTCGAACAAATTTCAATGCCAATATTTGGTAACCAAGTTGTTCCAATTTGTTCAGTTAGAATTAATTCAATAGCACTTAAGTTTTCGAGTAATTCACTGTTGTTTTTAATGGAGCGTGAAGTTGGCGGAAAGTGATCACTTCTTTCCCTCTTTTTCAGTTTTTTTTTCCCCAATAATTTGAACCCAATTTTTCAATTTGTTAGGTTTGAGTGAGTTCCATTTCATCAGTAATTTTGGGTTTGATAAGTACCTCCATGCTTATTAACAATTTCGTGTTTTATACACAACGTATTCTGTGAAAACCAATTCGTAATTGAGGTTCCATCAATGATCTAATCATGGAGGTACCTTCTTTTACCTCCATGGATCTAAGTATTAGATCATTGCATTCAGCTCTCGTGTCTGTATCAAAATAATATCGTCGGTGCATGCGCATGTCGAGTTTTGAAATCGAACTAATCATGGGCCACTATGTAGATGTGTGTAATTGAAGTACATGATTCTCGTAGAATTAATGCAGCACCCTATGGTTTTTTGTATCACAATCATGATCAAACATAATTTCACACTTTTTTTCCATTAGGCAAACGCTTTTTTTTTGTCAACTAGGTATATGAATTTTGGTGGTGGTTGAAGAGGTATAGATATAAGAACTTTAATCCA
This sequence comes from Myrrha octodecimguttata, assembly GCA_958510865.1. NCBI lineage: Eukaryota > Metazoa > Arthropoda > Insecta > Coleoptera > Coccinellidae > Myrrha > Myrrha octodecimguttata. Next base: position 62,702,945 of record OY294056.1, read on the forward strand.
ATGATTTATTATATTTTATGATAGAAAATTATATTCACAAACATTCAAGGTTTTTTTTACGATTAACCAGTGTAGGTTTGCAATATTTTTAAGGATAGGATAATGTTGAATATCCTACTTTGTACTCTTAACTCTTGTATATAACTTATTAGTCGTAGTAAATAAATAATATTATTATTTTTAATTCATTCGGTTCAGTCATTAATGCTAGAGCTGTCAAAGATATATTTTGGAAAAGAATCTGAATACAAGATAAAGTTACTCTTCGATAGAGTATCAAATGCTACATTGGGTGAGTATCTAGTTAATCTTCGAAAGAAGCATCTTGAAACACTGATCTTAAAGTTCCCTTATGGAAAATGTGAGATGCTTTTTAAGTTCCTTCATATATATATATGTGAGGTTGGACCTTCTAAATGATTTAAAAGTGATGTATTTATTGACTAAATTAGTTAAAGGAACATAATATGTATGCTCAAATTTCATTGACACCTGAATGATAGATTCTCAGGTAAGATAACTCAAATTTAATTCGTTTCCAACACAACACACTTAAAAACCAATGAATAACTACTAGGAATAGTATATAACGATACTGAATCTTATCGAACATATAATAGACTGGAAAACAAAATAGGATTGAATTCTGAATAAAATAGAAGAATGTATAAAAATGTTGAAACTAGCAACATTCCTACAGTCTAGGTTACAGCTCACTCAGATGAAAGAAAAGCAAGCCGCCAGTAATTTGTGAGATCTCTATTTCTTACGAGTCGAAGCTTGTCTAACCTTTCTCCCTGTATCTTAAGATATTTTCTCGGTATCTGAGCTCCTTTTTCAAGATACAAGATACGGTGCCTTTTGAAAAGTATCTAACATATTATACTTGTTACTTTATGCCAAAAGAATGAAGAAAATTAGATGCAATTACTTGAATACTTCGCAGTACCTAAGTTAAAGCAAATTAACTAAGATACTTTTTCCTGACAGCTCTGGTCATTGGACCGCTGCACTACTTTGGTGCAAAATATTGGAATAAATAAGATTCCATCTTTATCATTGATTAATAATTATATCCCAAAATCTAATTTTCACACAGCTGAGATAATCGTTTTCAAACTATTAAGTGATGTGAATTAATACATTCAACAATATCCTTTATGAATAGGTATAAGCAGTGCATTCGCATTGTGATGTAAGTTTAAGCGTTCTTTGTACTCCTTAGCGTCCTTCAAGGACTTCTCGTGGTCCCAAAGGAAGGGTTGGTCTATAGTTGGTTTTAATTGAACCATCACAATCTTTGCAGGGACAGTCCTCTTCTTGGGGATAGAATTTAAGACTTCTGAAGGCTTTTAACTGAAAAAGAAAACTTCCTCTGTTAGTGAACTTGAAGTGAAACAGGGCGACTGAAAACATTGAGAAACAGGTAAGAGTCCGTTCAAGTTAGTATAAAATATAAAGGTTCTCTTGCATAATTAAGTTGAGTGAAGGCCACACATACGCGTTCACGACCACGATGGCGTTCACGATAGCGATGGCGATCAGATAATTACATATTGAGCTTGTGGAGGAGCACACACTTGTCGAGACCTGTCTGCGACTTGGCAGCGTTCAGACGCAGTATTGAGCGTTTGCATGACGTTAAAGGAAAATATTACAGTTGCTATGGATATTGCATTGGACACTGTGTCAAACTTTCGCGATCTTATCGCTTTTATATGTTCCGTTCAGAACGTGACTACCATCGTGATCGGGATCGCGTATGTGGCCATCACTTTAGGTATAATGAAATTATGAAATAAAGGTCCTTATCAATTTATGTCTGCAAAACATTTTTTGTGAGGTCAAAGTCCGCTACAATGAGTTTTTTGGATTTATTACCGAATCGGTTAGTTTTATGATGAAGTTAGCTCGAACAAAAATTGCAGACCATGCAATTCTCTGTTCACAAAGATTCACTATTTCCGAGAAAAAGCCATTCTAATGTTGTACTCCCCAAACTACTGCTAAGCGATACGCCCTCTGGCGATAGAAATTCGAACACTTCCAAGCTAGTAGTTTTTCGACGTGCCTGTTATTCTAACGTAATTTGCTTACTTTTGGAGTTCATTTTCGAGCGTTTGTGTTGTTCTCCGAGTTGAAATTTTGGTATACCGAAAGTGTTTGTAATATTCATCAATCGATTCCTTTCTTTCCGATTAAAATTTTCGATTGTATTAATTCGAAATGGCATCCTCCCGAAATGACTATTGTTGTGTACCTCAACTCAATGTTATTGATGGTCAAAGAAGAAAGGATCATCTAGTTCCTCCAGTTTTCATTTTTTCCAAAGCCAAATGAAATTAAAGTTAATTTGGAAACAGCATTTGGTAGGGAACTCAATGATTGAAGAAAGGCCTAGTTTTAGAAATTGAAGATTGGAAAACAGGTCACGAAATACATGAAAGTATGTTCACTGCATTTCTCTGTAGATGTTTATTTTCATAAAGGTAAATTACCTTCAATGTATTCATTTCGAAACAACTTCATGTCATGATGTTTTCAGGTGTAAATGGAAATAAGAGAATTTTGAAGAAAAATGCTGTAGAGAAACTACCGAGCACTTCTGCAGCTACCTAATTCACATACTACACAAAATCATATTCTAAAAGAGTGATCTGGTTAAAAACCTGACCTAAACTAAATATACTGTTAGAGTTGATAATAGCTGAAGTTATTCATATAATTCATTAATACTTTTCATTTCTATATAAAGGTAGGTTGAACCAGGTAGCTGTGACATTTTTCATTTTGTATGTGTATCTTGAGCTGATGTAATATGAAAATGAAATCAATTCTATGTCTACCTGTTTTTTTTTTTCTTTAGTAATACGATGCAAAAGAACTAAAGCAGAAAATCTGTTTTCATTTTATTGATTCACTCGTTTGTAAACAAAGAACAAGTCATATCATTTGGACAGATTCGAGATTTACCACATAATATAGCCTGCATTCAGCACTTCTTCACATAAATAAGAGTCCTTAAATTACTTATTGAGGTGCCTATTTTTCCAGAAATTCAAGTAAACTTAGATATTGGTTCATTTTGATCCACCAAGCAACATACACTAAAATAACACCGAAATTATCCTCCAGGATCGATTTAAAGTACGATTTTATATAGTGATCCATACGAAAAGTTCCTTCCCAAGAAATCTCACACAAAATTATAATAATTTCTTTAAATATTCAAGCTCTGCTCAATAAATATTCGTTCTCCACCACATTTCTAAGGTTTATTTACATAAAACTACTGCGCAGAAGTTCCCAATATGCCCACATATGTATGTGTTACTGTACTTGGCGCGTCTTTTCCAACGTTGATTTCCGGGCTGGCCTTCACGCTCTGGTCAATCGATACACTCATCTCTATATATATATTATTTGTCTATGCTCTGTTCCATTGAATTTCAAGATGAAATAAGTTCTTATTCATCTTCGTCGTCATAGGCACCATTTTAGCACAGCCGTAAGCATTGCTCGACTCTCGTTCCAGTCGTTCCACGACTTCATGATCCAGACCCCACAAAACGTACCGATTCCAAATCTCAGTCAAATTCCGAGAAAGAGCTATGATTTGGCCCTGTGAGTTCTCTGGAACTGTCACAATTCCGGAGAAATCCTGTCACAACACATCTCTGGTATTTTTTATTTACGTGTCAAGCCTACAGAAAAAGCTATACGAAACCAGCCGAATGATATCAAGAATTGCCAATGTTTGGATCTAGTTCATTTTGGTTTACATTTTGATGTTCTGTGGTTTAAACTTTCGGCACAGCGCCTTCGCTGTAGCACAGATCTGTGGTCTGTGGCTGTAGACTGAGCGCAGCACCGCGCATCGTCACGGTCAGCTTAAAGCGCCTATTTTGAAGTTCAGCAATACTCCTAGGTTGACCAGTTGGTCTTTTTCTTGTTCCTAATCCTTCATTTATCAATATACGACACACAATATATATAGCGGCGGTAGCTCAGTGGTTAGAGCGCTAGCCTCATGATCGAAAGGTCTGGGGTTCAAGCCCTTGGCCGGGAAAGAACTTTTCCGGTTTTCAGGGGACCGTCCAACCATTCGCTGTTGGGTAAACAATTAACAGTGCTATTCCTTACGTGGCGCAAGGAATTAGTAACAAAGCCTACACAGAACACACCTGGTCTCCTAACTCGCACAAGCATTAGCTTCTGAGGGGTTCCGCAGCGGAACCTAGGAGAATCAGCAACAATACAATACAATACAAGTATTACTGTATTGCAGTACTAATATCACATCGACTTTTTTTGCGAGATTACAATCCAACATCTCGATAGGCAACAGTTCTACCCCTGTCAAAATTCCCAACATGGTGGTTATTTTGAAGTCTTCGAAACATTTTGCTACGCTGAACTATGGCTTAACACGAGTCGACTGCCAGGCAATGTCTAAAAATAAGTTTACTACTCTGGTTTCATGAACTGCTTTCTTCACAAACAATGAGAAAAAAAAACTTTGTTAGTATCATTATCATGCTTGGCATTGAGTATTGGTTTTTCCTTCGAACGAAAATGCAGTTATTTTCATGAAAAACCTTCAGAACATCACATTTCAAACATATAATTTCAATATTATATTTTTAAAAAAATGTTTGATCACCTAAAACTGAAAAATAAAAATGGGGATTTGCATTTAAAGGGATTTGTCATGAGTGCACGATATGGCAACGTCGAATTCAGCATTCTCGGAAAGAAAAGGACGTCAAATGTGTTACTTTGCTTAGGAAAACAGGGATAGCTATACTTCGATCTGGTTAGAGTAGAAGACAACGACCAAGGAAAAGAAAAAGAAGAGAACAGACTGTCATACTTTCATATTACTGACAAATCGCAAACGGAAATTGTTTAGTTATATCATTGTTTAAGGAGAGTTCTCCTTAAACAATGGTTATATTGACAAAGAACACGTGTGTACCACAGAATAGGAATAAATATTTCGTTATTCTATAGCAGAAAAAGCAATTCTACTAAACAACGTTGTCACTTCGTGCATGCATGACAAATCCCAAACCCCAATTTTGAAACCTGATTTTGAATACTTTCTGAAGGTAATTTGGGAAAATGATGAATCAAACCCATAACAATTATGTTCAAATTTGCATTTGCAGTAATAACCCGAATTCAGGAAAAACCCCCATTCTGTTGATAATAATGCTGTTCGCGAAGTTATTTCTTCTGAATGTCACATTGTCATTGCGTATATTAATGAACCCTTTTTCGTACTCGTATTTAAGTTAGTACACTATTATCTTTTCACTCAGTTAATTAGTTTACCGGTCTCTCACTGTAAAATATATATTATGCCCATTTTCACCAGTAACAGTTCTGCGAGACTCTCGACTCCTACGAATGTCGCGTCTAGTTCATAGACAAGATATACTAGTTAGATATACTGGTCTAGTTTTCGAGACGAAGTAGAGACCCTTTTGATCGTACCATAGACCACACACAGGTCTGTGATCGTCCTTTACACAATATGTCAAATTACCTGTTCTTGTGAAACTTCGATGGGTTCTTTGAATACAATCCAAATAACACACTCCGAGCAGGGTGGAGTGGTCAAAGATCCGCAGTAGGTGTAATAACCACAGCTGAGATCTTTAGGCAGCATGTTAACAGGATTCAGGGGAGGACAGTTCGTCCTTTGCCCTTTATACTGGATTTCTGGAAGTTGCGCAACCACCTTATCAAGCTCTTCGTTTTTCGCTCCAGGCTGCAAGTTAAGATTAATATTTTTTATGAAATAAGGACCAACTGCGTAATTTACCTTCAGGAATACCCCAAGCACACAAAATCCATCCGGATGTTTTGATGCCTCTTGCAAAGAGGAGTACTTCGAGGAGTTCCAATGGACCATGTGTAACTGTGAAAATTGAATTCGAAATTATTCCCAAGATATAATATCACTCATAAATGACTTTGAGGTCGCAAGTGGCTTCGAATTTTTCTTTTCCGATTATTCCAAACTAGGTGTTCTACGAGTGCTATGATATTTTTTTCAATGAATATTGGCCCGATTTCAGGTCAATTGCAAAATGGCGAAAGAGCAGGGGTAGATTTCATATCAGGTCTTTGAGATTTTGTAAAGAATTCCCAGAAATAGATATCGATACATTTTTGCCGAACGGCTAACGATAGTTTGGCAAGAATGTATCGATATATTGTAGTTCATAAGTTCTCTTGATATTTAAATTTTCTCATCGAAATGACAAAATTCCCTCGGATCTTTCGGATTTCGAGGTTGAGCTCTGTGCAATTTACTTCTTACAAAGGATCTATACCTTATCAATTCATACTAGCAATAGACGTCTTCGTTCACAGATCTATTGAGGTGGTAGCACAAAAACTAAAAAAAAGACATAACACCAAAGCCATTTTCTACCATTGCAAAATGGTGGATGAGTAGGTATCGATAGATATGTTGATTCTTAGAATTTTTGGGAATACTCGAAGTTATTGAAAGATCACATTCTTGGTTTACTGTCCTACTGTTTACTGCCTTTCAACTCTGTCCCAAAATAGTCGAAATGTTTTCTGAATCTATTCAATTAGTATAATATAGAATTCGAAGAAAGATGACAAACGAATATAACCCGTTGGTATGGTTACTTGTTACTTGTGTTATTACAAAGTATGAATTCTGATGAAATATGTAAGAAGATGGGTATCTTAATGAAAGCTTTAGAAAAGCATCACGAAATTGCCGAAGAAACTATCCAAATATATACTATTGCTTGCACCATTCCGAAAAATTAGAGAAACAGGTAGTCCTGCTTTGAAAAAAATCTTTTACTTAACTAGAGTGAATATAAAATTAAGAAAATATTTCAGAAACTTCTTCGTAACTTTTCTATTAATATTCGGAATGTAGCTACGAGTTTTCATGCATCATATAATTTTGTATGGCGAGTTCGGACAGAGAAATATTTCATCATTTTCACAGAATAAATGTACAAGTTTTGCATGCTGGAAATGCCCTACAATAATATGAAAATTGGCAATCGAAGATAACACTTAGTAATAAGGTAAGTTGACCTGACGATCAGTAACAACTGTGAAACAGCTGTAGTCATTCTCCTTGTATCCGCTTCTTCGGTATAGATATTTTGATTGATTGGATGATTAGCTCTGATCAAGGGGGAATGTTTGTTGATTTATCGACAGATATTCGTCCTCGTGATTATGTTAACTGAGTAATAATTAATAATACTCCTATACGTACCAACACAATATCTGCATACTCCTGAGTTGAAAAATCGGCCAAACGGTTTCGGAGTTAGAGCCTTTTGAAGTTTTGACGATATTTTGGCGATAATTGAAAATCTACTGGAACAATTGGATCGGAACTTGGTAGTTAGTTGGAGTACAGCAACGCGCAACTTCTCGCGAAATTTTGTTGGGATCATACTATCAGTAAACTAAAAAAAAATTTTTTTCAAAATTTTTTTCCAAGATTTTTTTTTCGCAAACTGTTCACCACATTCGAAAAAATATCAGCTTCATTTTCCACAGCAGTGTACCAAATTTAAGGTCGATACGGTTATTAGTGTTGGAGATATTGGAAAAAAATATATGGAATTTCGTGGTTTTCTTCCCGATATCGTTGTTTTTTTCGGTATAACTGAAGAAATACTGATTCAATCATGATGAAACTTCGCATTTAATTTGAAGATTATGACACACAGCTTTGTACAGAATTTCATGATGATCATGTCATTAGAACAATTTGAAAAAAAATTTCAAATATTTTCTATCATATACATATTTAATATTCTGTGATCTTCCTATCATATTATCCTAATTAAATTCTGTATGAACCCTCGAACTGTTAATTTTCGATAAAGTGCTGGATTTCAATTCTATCTAATCTGTATTTTTGGAAATATTCGGAAAATAAAATTTTGAATGGGTATATCTGCGGAATCGTTGGGTGGATTTTACCCATTCACGAATTCGGCGTCCGTTTCTTCAGGAAGAAACGACTTAGAAACTCGATATTTGTAGAGAAGGTTTGGACCTCAATTACGAAGGTCGAATTCGTGAATAGGTAAAATCAGCCCAATGATTCCGTAGATATACCCATTCAAAATTTTATTTTCATCCTCATTGAACATGTGCGCAAAAACTGCTACCTTTACGGAAGTGCTTTTCTAGATTTTTTTGAATATATAATTACTCATGTCATCCCTAAGAGAAATTTCTTCGAAATAAGTGGAGCTACTATAAGTCAAAGTTTTTCATAGATTTTTAGATTAGTATTTCTTTTGTTTTTGGGGTTGAGTGGAGTAGCTGACGCTAGACTCCGCCCCGAATGTTTGAATTATATATGATTTTTTTTCTTCTGTTTCAATAAAGGCACTATTATCATTATTATTATCTTGTAGAACATACTGTATATATTAGAATTTCGTGAGTGAGGAAACATATGTTCTTCATGCACAATAAGCAATAAATTCTGGATGGAATCCCCAATTTGAGTAGTATGCATATGAAGCGGCAAAATGAGACATAGATTAAGAAACAACTTACTTCTCCTGCGAACTTTTTTCCATCAATGGTGTGCTCAGAACCTTCGTCATCTTTCTCGCCCCAATGGCAGTGAATTTGGGCTAACTCATAGGTTCCTTCAATTGGTCCACCGAAGAGAGCTGTAATATAAACGTTTCAGCAAATCAAGCCAGAAGTGTAGAATTGATTCGGTCTTTACTTGATGGAAACTCTTTTTCAATTGAAAAAATAAGGAGACAGTATTTAGTTCCCACAAATTTTTATTTTATTTTTATAATTACGAGAATTCTTTTGCCATGATACAGCTTCATCAGGTAGGTATCCTCATTTTACTGACTGATGGTATGTAGTACAAAAAAGTTTAAAAATGGTCAGGAACGTGCTTAAATGAATATCCAAAATCATAAAAAGTGAGAGTAGGTATAACTTGGGATTTACCAAAGGGTTTCTCAAGTTACAGAAAGATATTCAATAATGGAGAGCTATTTACATCTGTTTGTTCATTCAATAGAATTTTGCGGGTGTTATACCTGTTGATTTCCAACGATTCTAGAAGTGTTGAACTTTTGGTTTCAACATGGAGAATTTCGTAGTTATTGTTGAAATTATGCATGGATTCTTTGAGGTGGTTAGCGAATGTTGAATGTATTTTGTCTGATGTGTAGCTTCTTTGATGTTCATGGATCCTTTTCTTATATGATCAATATATACCATAGGGCAATCGCTACAAGTCAACCTATATACTCCAGATCTATTGTCTCTATGTCTATTTGATCTTTATTGTTTTTGATAAGGGAACTGAGATTATTGAAGCTTTTAAACGCTACTTTACAATTGAAATTATTTTTGAAATGTTCAGCAATATCTTCAGATAATCCATTAACATAAGGCAATGAAATGTAACTCTGTGTATTGTCCTCTTTTATAATTGGATACACGACATCCAATGTCATGATCTTCTGTTTATTTTATACCATTTTGTCTATAAGAGATGGATTTTAACCGTTGTTTGATGATATCTGTTTGATGATATTTAATTCTTTGTTGAAATTATTAAGTTTCATAGGTACTTTTGGTAGTCTGTGAATTAAATTATTATATGCTGACAATTTTCGGGTGGTAGGATTATTCGAAGAATTATGAATTGTGTTATCGTATGAGTTGGTTTGTGAAAAATACCTAAATTGTGGGAATTGTTCACTCTAGTTATGGTGAGGTGAAAGCAATTGATACTTCTGACTTTTTGCGAGCATGTTCTAGGGGAACAGCGTGCTATCGTTTTGTCCAAATGTCTGTAATTTTCGATGATTGAGCCGAAAATGGTCTTAAACAACTAGGTTGGACTCACTGATGACGAATCCGGTGTCAAAATCGATTCTGTCCGGCCGGCCGCCCGGCCGTCACCACGATAACGGGCGTACAGAGGATTCTATCAACTTGAAAATTTCAGGAAGAATTGCATTTTAAAATACAAAGGTTGAGTTCGTTAATGAGCCGCATCGGCCAGATAGTTTCGGAGTTATAGCTATTTAAAATTTTGAGATTAATTCCTTCATATTTCAAAAGCTACTCGAGCGATGGGATTGAATCTTGGCAGTTAGTTGGAGCATAACAACATGCAACTTTAAGTGAAATTTCGTTGAAATCGTATGGTTACTCAATTCAAAAAAAAACTTTTTCTGAAACTATTGTCCATATTCGAGAAAAATTTCAGTTATACCTTGGACTTCATATTTCACAGCATTGAATCCAATTTCAATTCGATATGGCTGTTAGTTCCGGAGATATTGGGAAAAAATATGTAGAATTTCCTGGTTTTCTTCTCGATATCGTTATTTTTTTCGGTATAACTCAAGAAATACTGATTCAATCGTGATGAAACTTCGCAGCTAGTTTGAAGATGTTGATGGACAACATTGTGCAAAATTTGGTGATAATTGTGTCATTAGAACAATTTGACAACAAAAAATCAATTTTTTTTTTCAAATATTCAATATTCTGTGATCTTCTCATCATATTATCCTCATTGAGTTCTGTATGAACCTTCAAACTGTCATTTTCCAATAAAGTACTGAATTTCAATTCGATCTAATCTGTATTCTCTGAAATATTGGGAAAATAAAATTTTGAATGGGTATATATCCGGAATCATTGGGTGGATTTTACCCATTCACGAAAGTTGTTTCTTCCGGAAGTTATTGTGTTTACGGTCCGGCCGTTAGGCCGACTGTATATATTCATACTATCATACTTTTGTGAAGAATACTTTATTTTTGATAATTTTGAAACTCACCTGATCCACCTTGTATTATATCCACTTGCCAAGCATGGCCCGTATTGCGAATATCCTTCACTTTTTCTGGAGTATATCGCCATTCTAATGTCTTGTTGCAATTTAGTGTTTTTAGGTCTACAGGTTTGATGTCTACAGGGCTCTGATGTACACCATTCGCTGCGGGGTAGCTCTCTGACCAAGTTTGTGGACCTAAATGAAGAAACACTAAGCTATGAATCCATTCCTGATAGGTTTGTATTAAACACTATAAAATGAATTCAGTGGAAGATTTTGAAATTTCAGAGTGTAATTGGGTCGAATGCATCAATTTATTAGTATTCTACATATTTTATGTTGGAATCTGATGAAGTGCATAGACATATAAATATCAAAAAATCTATGGAAATCAATGAAATGTATTACTCTCTAATAATATTTCTATTTTCATAATTTTTCCACTTCAAGACTTAACGGCGATTTGATTTGAAACTACTTCAATATTTAACATACGTTTGGCAAATGGAGTATGTAGTATATGCAATACATAAGTTTAGCAATAATGGGTAGAAAGAAGCAAAGCCCTAATTTTCAATCAAATGAATGTTTCTCCAAAGTTAGAGAGATTGATTCTGTGGTACACATATTCGTTTTTTGAAAAAAAGGATTGAACGTATCTACTTTCAGTCTTTCAAACATACTATATGAAATATTAAATGGCAAGTAAAAAAACAAGTTTCGTAGCTATGCTTTTATAGGTCGAGGTCAATATATTTACAATTTTGTGTGTTTCTTGAAGGGTTAATTCATTAGATGAAACTAATTATATTTCGAATGATCTGTACATATAAAAGTTCTTTCTATTATTATACCTATTATATTCAATTTGTCACTATTTATCATTTTGATTATTGAAGAAATGAATCGAATATGATTTTTCATATTGTTTAATTTGGGTATGTGAAAAAAGTTTCTTCCTTGCTGGGCAGCTCATGATATTGTTATGGTTTTAATCGGTCAAACTGATTATGAAAACAGGTACTAAATTGCAAGCGCCTTCGCCACGCTGCAATGTTTCGAAATTGCCTGAATTTCTTATCGACTTCCATCGAAATTTCGATTATTCTGTGTGACAAAGAGAAGATGGGTCTACTTAAGCGGCTATAAAATAATTTTTTGACGTTAGATACATCTTTTGAAAGAAGGATTTAGCAAGAAACCTATCGTGGTCCATTCGCCATTTTGCAACTGTACCTATCGAAACGTTATAATAATAAATAGATATAATAGAAGAAACAAGTACATGACAATATTCAAACTGAAATATAGTTGCAAAACATATTTTTATTGAAATTCTAGATTAATGACTGTAGGTTAAGAGCTTTTCGATATCGAGGCATCATTTCGATTTGATAGAACTGATATTGAAATATATTATTAGTCAGAATTTCCTAACGGCTAAGTTGTAACATGTCAATATTGATAGCTCTTAAAATGACAAATTGGGCAACGAGGGTTCGTTAATAGAGGGGTTGCGCAATGTCATTCAAATTGATCCAAGCCACCAAGTAATTGGTGGCTTGCTATATTCAAATGATGTAAAGAAGACTTATGTCATAACATACGAATTTTTGAACGACAGGTTTTTGAAAATGTGAACATGTTTGTTCAATTCTATCACTATCAAAACTTATTTAAACCGCCAAGTGTAGAGTATTAATCATGGTTATATTCTTGTCACTTGTAACACCTGAATATGCTTCGAAACAATCTATTTAACGTTCTAGACTCTGGAGTTATTCATATTTCATATTGAAATCTGTATTATTGGGTGTAACCTAATCGTTCATTTAATGGTTAAATTGGAAAACCTCCTTTAAAAACAGTTATTGCTTGTCAGACGAATAATTCTTTGATGTTTTCAAAAAATCCTGAAAGCGTACTTGTAAATTTCATTATAAAAAGTTTCTGCCTAAGTTGTACATTAATTTTAACCATAGATTTCTCTGATCAAATTAAAAACTTTTTTCCTTTGCCATTTCTCCAGATTCGTCTCAGGTAAAAAATTATAAGCATTAAAATATTTCTCAATGTGCTAATACACTCCCGCACTTTCTTTGCAAGTTCACCACAGATATCCCTTACGGTGATTTCTTCTGTAGAATAACCGATCCAAGGTTTGAAATTCAAAGAAACAAGATTGAGAAAACTTATTTACTCACTTAAATCTTATGATTTGGTGCTTTTTGCGATATTATCGCAAGGAAAACATTTCACTACACTCTGGACTTGGAACACTGCTTTTCAACTTGATGTTCATGCAATATCCAATTTCATTCCACTATAAGATTATACACAACTCCATACTCGTCCATTCTCATATTGAAAACTCCATAATTATACTTTTCTCACGAAATTTATAAATGAATAATATGAAATCAATCAACAAACTTCAAAACATTCACTGAAATGTAATGGTTATGGAAAGTCTAGTCCATAGACAGGGACTATATCTGTGGCGTGGTCACGAAATAGCATATACCCATAGAAATTATAACTTAATTTTATATCAATGCATATACCTTATATAAGTTCTATGCGAAATAGATGAATATTTCTGTGTATTCTATGGTCCGGATAAACGTGAGTCCAGCTTAATTTAATTCATTCACTAGATCAGGGGCAGATCCATAAATATAGGGAAATTTTTCGAATTTTATCCGATTTTATAATATTCAACGTTGAATATTTGCAAATCGGTGCGTTTAAGGAGAAATTGTGAAGAATAATCAAATATTTTAAAATGATTGAAGATTTTTATGATGACATAGGATAAACTTTATCTGCATTCTTCATGCTGTTTTCGTATAGTTTTATGAATCAGCGAGTCTATAATTCGGGAACTGTTTGAAGTAGGATGAAAGTGATGAATTGCTCAACTAGGTGAGGATATCATTCATATATTAATAAAAAGAATTTTAATTTTTTATAGGGTTATATCATGTATCATAGAAAAAAATAAAACAAACCATAATTACTAAGCAGGTTTGCCAACGTACCAACAGGTATCCCCTGGTCTGAAAGCTCCACCTATCCGTAACCCCTCTTTCAATGAACCATATTGAAAAACCTTCTACATTATAATCATTCATACCCAATATTTATGATTGATTCAATACTAATATATTGGCATCAATCGATTGAACTGTTCTTCCCTCAAGTGAATCAATTACCAGTGTATCTATTTGCTTATTTAGTGGCAATAAACTTCAAGTAACCTATACATTTCGTCAAAACGCTTCAATTGAAAACATTTCGGAATTTTATTACTTAAGTATTAGTAGGATCAGTTGATGAATTATGTATTTCATGTTTCCCCACGTGAATATATACGAAGACAATAGGGTCTGAATCTATATTCGTTTCGTTGTGTAAGATTTTGCGGCGTGAATATAAACGAAATGATAATCACGAATGATGCAGAGTTTGTTTGTCATTTTTTTTTTTTGGGGACTTAGTTCGCGTACATCCGTTGATTGAACATAATAATCAATTGATTCGTTGATGAGGTAGACGAGAATTTTTAGACAGGAAGTCAATAAATATAACTTTTTAAACTACTCTACTTGAACTGAAATTTGGTACTCTACTGTGAAATACAAAGCTCAAGATATAACTGGAATTTTTTTTCGAATATGAACGATAATTTCAGAAAAAAAAAATTTTTTCGAAAAAATTTTTGAGAAAGATAAGAATTCAACGAAATTTTGCTTGAAGTTGCGCGTCGTTATGCTCTAACTAACTGCCAAGTATCAATCCAATCGCTTCAGTAGTTTCTGAAATATGAGGGAAATAACCTCAAAATTTCAAATTGGGTAACAGGTTTTCGAGAAATAATTTTTTTCCCCCCAACCCCCCATTTAGAGCCCTTAGAGTAAACCGATCCTGCTGAAAAGCTTGGAGAATTAACCCCGAGTGACACACGATTTTTCTACCAAGTTTCAAGAATTTACGTTCAGTACTTCCAGAGAAAAGCCCCGGACAACGAACGGAGGACGGACGGATTTTTTTTATTCGTTCATTCAAATCTACATACTCCAAAACGTAAACTGTGAAATTTTCAGGGGGGCTTAAAATTTTTTTCGGTTGGTCGATCGTGATCGTGATCACTAACTCAATTTTTCACATCAATATTTCTTGAGATTATGGGAAGTGAACTCAAACATTTAAATCAATATACCGCCGGAACTTCGAACGGATTCGGTCCACTATCAAACTTTTTCGTCACATGTTGATAAGCAATCTACCCTCAAAATTTCAAGTTGCTTGTTCTTTCCTTTAAAGATTCCGTGGCCGGCCGGATAGAATTGGATTTGACCTCGGATAAGTTAATTTCACATCAACCCAGTCGTTTGGAACCCTTTTCGACTCAAAATTCGAAAATTACAGCCATTTCCGAAATATCATAACAGCTTTTCTCCATCAGAATAAAAAGCGAGTAAAATCGTACGAACCTTCAAATAGATGCTTACATGACACCACTGTCTGTGAAAAATTCGCAAACTTTACAATTTTTTTGAGAGTCTAGAGCCAAATCCACGAGAACCTCTGGAGAAGTAAAAAAAAGATATTTTAGCTGTGTTCATGATTTCTTGTTTGATTTTCCATACTTACTGCTTATCATATCCTAAAAAATTATTCAATTGATTCTATGAGTAAAAGATTCACTTCACTTCGTCTGTTGATCGCGAATATAAGACGAAGGTGTTGTTGATTCTTGCATCCAATTTGGTCCAGATGTTCTATATTTATATTCAGTGATTTGTTTTCGTCTTGATTTATTTGATCTTCGACCTTTTCTGATTTTGAACTTCCAAGAACGTTTCTACAGTGAGATAAAAGGAACTATTCATTCGTCTCGAGCCATGACGGATTTGTAATATAACGATAATTTTTTGTGGATATAACTTTCAACGGGAAGCTTCTGAGGGACAATGTGAATCAAATTAATCAATTAGTCCCAGGAAAATTATTGTGATTGAATGATTGGTTCCACCTTGCTACGCTCTATCACTTTAACAGATATTCAAGAGAAGGAATTTCGGTTATTATTATCTAATAATAAACCCACCATAGAAATGGATCTCGAATCATTAAAGTCCCATGGAAAAAATTGAATGGCAAAGTTGTAGGTAATGGAAAGATCTACAATTTTTGTATTCACTATTTTTCCACATATCCTCGAAATTCATGTGAGAAATCAGAATAACCAAAAAAAAAATTTTCACGGCATTTGATGAACAATTATTTGTGTTCCGAATACTTTCATTTCTGGTTTACAATATTCGTTTTTTCACCCATTTAGCAACTCATTGGTCTTAATTCAATAGACGACTTCGGCCCAAGTTGCCAACCCACAATTTACTTAGCAAGTTTACTTTCACTGGGGAACGGGAGTTTCAGGACAAATTCGACATGATAAGGTTCGCATTATTTATAAATACCCGTAAAACATGCCTCGGCTCTTCAAACCAGATAATTCCTTCCAAATATAGGTTTTTGTTAAGATCGTCCCCGATTGCCTGAAATTTAAGTTGGGATTCCTGATTTCACGCAAACAGTGTCAATTTTCATAGGATACGTTCCGAAAATCAACTCTGTTGTTTCGGTTGCCGATTTTCCGCTCCGTAAATATGAAATATTCGGATGGTTCCTGGAACAAGCGCGTGAAAAAGGTTATTTACGGAATCTGGTTGATGGAAATGCGGTCGATTTACTGTCACCAGAACGATTTTCTATGGTAAATATCCATAGCATAGAACAATCTATGTTTACTTTAGGTTCCGAGTTCAGAACTGTACGGGACGGTTCTAGCACAGATCTATGGTCTATGCTAGAACCGTCCCGAACAGATCTGAACTCGGAACCATAACAAACCTAAAGTAAACATAGATTGTTCTATGCTATGGATATTTACCATAGAAAATCGTTCTGGTGACAGTAAATCGACCGCATTTACATCAACCAGATTCCGTAAATAACCTTTTTCACGCGCTTGTTCCAGGAACCATCCGAATATTTCATATTTACGGAGCGGAAAATCGGCAACCGAAACAACAGAGTAGATTTTCGGAACGTATCCTATGAAAATTGACACTGTTTGCATGAAATCAGGAATCCCAACTTAAATTTCAGCCAATCGGGGACGATCTTAACAAAAACCTATATTTGGAAGGAATTATCTGATTTGAAGAGCCGAGGCATGTTTTACGGATATTTATAAATAATGCGAGCCTTATCATGTCGAATTTGTCCTGAAATTCCCGTTCCCCAGTGAAAGTAAACTTGCTAAGTAAATTGTGGGTTGGCAACTTGGGCCGAAGTCGTCTATTTACTTTCTGATGGTGTTGAAAAATGATCGTTTTTTTGGTAAATTTTCTCAGAAAATTCTTAAAAACGAAAAAAACTAGAATCCAAAAATTTGACAATATTTTGAGAAATTTGTCTATTCAATGCTATTCAATTTATATAACTGAGCGATCTACGGAAAATTTTAGCCCATCGAAAGGTATTTCATAGAGCAGTGGGGCTCAGGCTAGGAGGGTCTGGACATAGATAGATGCATAGAAGACAAGGTGCGGACGCTCTTTGATATATTTGGGGTCCGAAATGAGGTCCAAATGTTGTCAATCAGAAAAAAAATCAGAAATATTTACAGAAGTTACCGACATGTCATATCAAAACTAGTCAAATCAGAGGTTTTTTAATTTTCCGAGTTGACCAATACATCATTCCCATGAATTTCCAAAAATAAATTCATTTT
This sequence comes from Myrrha octodecimguttata, assembly GCA_958510865.1. NCBI lineage: Eukaryota > Metazoa > Arthropoda > Insecta > Coleoptera > Coccinellidae > Myrrha > Myrrha octodecimguttata. Next base: position 62,720,611 of record OY294056.1, read on the forward strand.
AACAAATTTATGTTATGACTATTTCATTCAGTCAGAATGGTGAAAATATGTATATGTGTGAATACACAAGTGAAAACACAAGTTTGAAACTTGATATTTTCGAATATCTTCTCATTAATTATAAGATGCTTTTATTATTTCAATATTTAGTAAAAGTCTTCCGGAGTTGCGTATTCAAAAATATCTATAAGAAACATTTGGAACTATAGATACTACAAGAATTGGTCGGGTTTTAAATTCTTCTTATGAATCCGTACGAACGTGAACAGCAAATTGAATAATTCATATTTCAATAATAATAATCGTGAAGATTTCCTCGAAATATTTTCACAAGTATCTAACAAACTCATGACTTTCGAATAAAATATTTTTTTTGGTACATACAAATTTTAAAAACCATATTTTTCATCACAGGAATTCAAAGTATTCATGTGTTATATCAATCTCCCGTTCAGTTTTTACTGTTGTTTTGGCTACGAAGTGACTTCTTGTATCCATGAAAGTCTTCTAACAATAAACCCCTTATACATATTTGAGTACTTGATCCACGTTTGTCATACACTTCTTATATATCAGTAAGAATCCATCATTCCAAATATCCAATTCATATTTTGTAGAACACTTTCATCAGATTTAATAGATATACAGCTCAATTCATTTTCATTCAGCGGAATTAAGCTTGATTCTCACATGATGTAAAAAACATGGTGTGCTCATCTGAAAAATGAGTGACGTCAGCAAGATTAAAATACAAAGAGTTGTATTTTCTGTGCTTTGCATGTTCATTCAGAGCACAGAATATACAACTCTTTTTACTCTATTTTAATCTTGCTGACGTCACTCATTTTTCAGATGAGCACACCATGTTTTTTACATCATGGATTCTCACTATACGTTCCGTAACCTTTCCGTAAAATATTATAACGTGTAAATGAATTGATGTATGCACACCATAGGTTCCGTTCACGTTCCGTCAACTTGACATTTCTGCCTAATAAATTTTGACGTAAATCGTACGGAAGGGATACTGGAAGGTTACGGAACGTGAGAATCAACCTTTAATTGTATGGGCTTGGAACAGCGATCTTAGCGCCATCATCGTTTACCGAGAGAAATTGGTCAATATTTTACAATTCTAGGACCGCGTTTTGGACACAAAATTTTAGTGGGTAAAAGAAGGAAAGTGTCGATACCTAATATATTCTATGCATCTTGGTCTGGACCTTACTACCTGTCATTTTATTAGGAAAGCTACTAAAGAAATGTCAATTTTTCACACCATCGAAAAGTAGAGATTCCAAAGAACATGAAGCCTACCAACTTCTTTACGAAGGTGAATACTTTGTTGTTAGACTTTTCGATTGAAAATTAGGGTGCTTTTTCGATATTAAGTCAAAATCACGTGAAAAAATACATATTTCAAATCTGAATAATTACAGTGTATTTAAAACATAGAAGGTGAGATTTCACCAAATTTCGTGAAAAACAAATTTTTTCTGTAGAAACGGGTTATTTGAATTTTTCACATAAATTAAGAGCATATGTGAAAAAGTGTGAATATAGAGTTGTAGATCCTTTCATTATCTACAACTTTGCGGTTCATTTTTTTTTATAGGACTTTTAGTTTACCCTTAAAAACTCACCCACCGCCTCTAAAATAATTTGCCTTCCATTTTGTTTTATTCGCTTCCTTTTACAATTATTTTTTTTGGTTCCAAAAATTATCAGATGCAACTCTTTCAAATAATCACCAAGAATGTCTGATAGGAAGTCGATTCAACTTTTCTTCATTTTCGCGCTGGTCGGAGCTTATGAATGAATGGGTGACTGCTTTAGCTACCAAATTGAACAAGCGCGCAAATGCTCTTGATTCACATAATTTTCTTGAATTTATTAATTATCATTCTTCAAACCGTGATGATGGATAGGAACATGTAAGGAAATATCAGGTATCTATAATATGCATACGAGTATGTAAACAACTGTTCAATATAAGGGAACTTTCTACAATGTGATGGATAAATAATGGACCTTTTCGTAGAAATGGTATTTCATCATTCATTCATCATTCAATAATGAAAACGTGCGAGTACGCGCAAAGTTAATATCCCATATGATTTGGGTAATATCATTTAGTCCAACGAGTTACTTCATGAATAAATACATCCCAGTGTAATCATTATATCATTAGTTGCACGGCTGAAATCGAGTAACATATCTTAAATTTGAATAGAATACAATTTTACTTCAGTCTGCCATAAAAAATATTTTTTCTATCCTGTTGAACAAATATCATTTTAATGATTTTTATATCTATTGTCTGTTGAGCTCGATTATGATAATGATGATTAAAAGATACATAACAAAAAGGGGCGATGATTCCGAAAAGAATTAAACGATTAGGGAGTTTGAATCTTATTGTATTTGTACTTTTTGAGTTATGGTAGAAATAACGTAAAATTCCGAATAACAACGAAATTTGGCACATTTTTTTTCCTTATATCTCCGAAAGTCAATATCAGATCAAATTGAGGTTTATGCCGAATTCCATTGAATTCTAATCAATATTTTCAGAGAAAAAAATTTTTCATCCAAAATTTTGAAAATATTCGAATAATTGTTTTTAAAACAACTGGATTCACACGAAATTCAGCTTAAAGTTGCGTGTTAGTATTCCAATACTGTCCACGAAGTTTCAGTTTGATCGAGTCAAAACTTCATTAGATATCGAGAAATTAACCTCAAAATTTCAAATTGGCCTAGATCCGAAACTATCCGAACGATTCCACCCACTAACGAACTTAACCGACTACGAAAGGAGTTGCTACGAGAATGTTCTCACAGAAATGACAAATTTTCAACAGAAGAAAAGTTAAAATAATATTTCGGAAATGAACATTTTCGAAAAACAACTGGTAACTACCTATATAATGGTGATTGCTATGGAGATGGTTTTCGCTAATTTTCCTCATGAAAATTGGCTCTTCGACACCGATATAAGTTTTCATCTATCTAACACAGTTTGTCCAATTTGGCCCACCCTGTTTATCGTTTTTATCTTCAAATTGTGAGTTTCAGTATAATCCAAACTAATTCAATGAATTATTCGAAATAAGAAATAATTTTGGTTAAATTCACAACTTTCTGTTCTTATACTTGGAGTTATTACTGCAAAGTTGAAGAATATATTGACGTTTAAACCTCAGTTGGAGATTAGGAATTGGTTTGTTATAGGCCATTCATTTATTCATGGATTTCCAAGTGAAATTTTTTTTTCGTCAGGTAGTTAACTGGAACGCTACCAACTACTTTGTAGTTCATGCTTGTAAACCACAAATTCGATTTTTTTGTAATGAGTTGTTAAAATTTTTGAACTTACCATTTTCTTGACAATATCCCCAGTGGCTTGACATTCTGAAAAGATGAAGAAAAAATTATTTATACGTACAAACTATATTTACATTTATTAAGCATGGGCATTATTTATTAATATCACTCAGAGGTTTGTTTGCACTGGTATGGATCCTTTATGTTTTCAAACTTGATATTGGGTACTTGCTATTGTTTTGTTATTTTTTCGAATGTGCTTTTATTCTGTATCATAAAACCGTTGAATTCGTATAGTGAAATAAATTGGCCTGCGAATTATCAATAACGTTAGATTTGTGACCGTATAAAAAATAATCACCGGACGGAAGGACATAGGGAGTCGATACTGGTGGAGGAATGTTAAAAAATGAGTTATCTAGATCAAAAAGGAAAGATGACTGCTTTCTGTAGTCAAAAAAAGTTCTATAATACCGGCCCTAATTTTGGGGCTTAATTTGGATGGACGAATTTGTGAATGGGTGAAATCCGCCCGAAGATTCAGTTGATATATCCATTCGAAAGTTATTCTCCGAATATTTTCGTATTTCGGAAAAAACAAACCCAATCGAATTGAAATCTTTTGAGGAAATATCTTCGAATTTGATTAAGCGCTTAACTGTTATAAATGCACGTCATTGATTTTCTGGATATTTTTCAAGTAGGTACTCAACTGAAGCCAAGCACTATAGGTATACAGTGTGTCAGTTTGAAAAGTAACTACCCTTGATATCAAAATCAGAAAAGATACATTAAGAAGTGAACTTTGATACCTAAGGGGACAGCGATTACAGCAACCCCTAAAATAATAAATGGAAGGTGGGTTGTATGATACCTTGTTTTGGAGGTGCTGATGAATTGGATTTCGTACTACCCGCACATAGCATATATTCAAAATTGTTACCAATATTGAAAGGATTTTTTCGTGAAATATTGGGAGTTCGAGGGTATTGGTTCTGAAAGCTCCCAGAAACAAACCAAAGGAAACCAATATCATCTGATGGTACCTAGTTTTCTCAAGATTTTGCAAATTGAAAAAATCCTTAACAAATTTTCAGGTTGGATATCGATAGTAGCAAACGAACCCGTACTTTGGAAAATTTTAAAGGAAAGATATTCAGTATCACCTTAGGACTTTGAGAATCGATACTCATTATTGAATGAGTGGTGAGACACTGAATATTTAATTATTACAACATCCTCAATTCTTCACTTCGATGCCATTAAACTGATTAATGAATCCACTTCAATTCAATAATGAATATAATTCTACTTTGCATCAGTTTCTCAATTATGAATGTCAAGGTCCTATTATATGTTGTTTGTTGGATTTTTCAAGTATTCGTCGTATACATTGTATATTATTATTCAACTCGAGTTGTATAATGTGATTTTACTTGACTTACCATGTAATATTACTGATTTGATGGTGCAAATAAATATTATTATTATTATTACCATAGTTTGTTCTTTTTTATTTCAAAAATACTTTAAGATGAAAATGATGTACCACCAGTAAAAGTATGAAAATACCTTGGAGAAGAAATTGAGATATTTTACATGCAAAGAGGAAGCATTATCCAATCGATTTCAGGTCGACCCAGTTATCAGTGTCTGGAAGTCACTTTCCCATCAAGTCTACATTTCTCAACCAAGTAGAATATTTTAATTCGACGGATCTATATTTTGAAAATATTGGTGACCAGAATTTGAATAGGAATATCTTAAATTCTCTACAGAATATTCTTCGGAGATAATTTGCAATTTAACTATTCATAGAGTTTTATCATAAATTTTCCTTGTTTCAGTTCATGAACACAAAAATACCAAAACTCTAAGGGGGCCTTTTGTGCGAGGGAGATTCGGGTATTTGGGGGTCCATTTACTTTACAAATATTGATATTTCAGATAGACATAACATATTGGAAACACCTAGAAAAGTACTGACGTTAATTCAGCAGCTTTCACGTGCTTGTTCAATTTCACGAATTCGGCCATAATTAATCTCTTCAAGACTGGCTTAAACGGTGATCGTAAGCAAAATACGTACGGAGAGAATATGCTTGGTGACTTAATAATTGTGGAGCAGGTTTGGAGTTTAATTACGAAAGCCAAATTTTTTGAATCCATCCTGTGGTCCTGCAGATATACATACTTTTGCAATAAATGATCGGATGTATAGGTATATTTCGAGTTATTTCGGAAATAATTAACAATGATATAGATGAAATCAGCACGAAATTGATCATATCCTTCCCAATATCCCTCAAGATGAATATCCGATTGAATTCCAGAATTTGATATTATAAGTAGGTACTGTTGTTAAATAGTGACCTCTAAGTCTGTGCCAAACTCCACGATAGGTTTTAAATAGCTTTGGAAAAAACAATTTTTTCAACAGAAATCTCGAAAGTTATGCTTTGGTATAACTATTTAGGAAGTTTAATTTTGACAACCTTACTTCCTCTCGAGAAATTGAGGAAATCATGTCAAAATATGAAATAGCCAAAAAATTTCCCATGTTTTTTCCAATTTCTCTGCAGATAAATATTCGCTTAAACAGAATCGGAAATATACTTTTCATTGAAATATATAAATTTCTTAAATAAATTTCCTAAATTTTTCTAGTGATTTGTTCCTCAGGAAAATCAGACAATCTTATCCGAAATTTGAATGAAATATGAAAATTTCAAAAAAAAAATGATTTTTTTTCAAATTTTCTATGGATAATTCTTATTGATAGTATTCATCTACCAACTAAGTTTCATTTCGATCAGATAAATATTCTTCGAGTTATTGAAAAATCAAAATTGAGATAGAATAATGTTTCAATTCAGTAATCTATACCAGGTATATACCATAGACAAAGGTCTATATGTCTATGTTATATACCAATTTAATAAATTTGATGAGTAGTTCCTTCGCCATTTTGCATCTTAATCTAACCGCTTGGTATTGGCCACTATCGTTACTTTAACTGCAATCGGTTATATTCTGTTTTGGTAGTTATTGCAAAAGGGTGAATGATCTGATTTAATAAATTTGACTCCAACCAGCTCAAAGTTTTTCAACTCTTGTCTTCATTGTCTTCCATTTTCAGAGCTAGGATGTTTTAATATATTTCCCTTTCATTATATTCATTTGTTAAGTAGCTGATAGTGTGTTAGTCAAGGGTGAACATCCTGACAAAATGAGTAAGTACACGTACAAAGTAACCAATAAGTTTAATATCAACAAAAAAAGCAAAACACTAATATAAATTAGTTGTTAAAAAACTGAAGAGGGATAGCTGCAGTTTGAATAGAAAACGGAGGGAACTTATAGGGAAATCATAGGTTTACTTCGAAAAATAAACTGTAGAGAAGTTATTCAAATGAGTATCGAGTGAAGGCTAGGAGAGTAGATAATCAAGTTTACGAAGATGTCCCTGTGAGACTTAGTCATAGGTTCAACAAAATTCAATCAACTGGAACTAAGTTTTCAAACAGATAAATAGATAAATGCCCTATTCTGCTCAAACCTCCTTCAGTTTCATTGAAATTCGTATCGTTCCTACGAAAGTGAAAGTTGAAAAATTTGGATGATTTATGTGAATTCACCTATATTATACTGGGTCATTCTATAGTCCATGAATATGTGATGTCATGGAAATTTTTATAGATGAATTCAAAGACAAATGTTCGCTGAAACCAAAGTTTTGGTGGATAATTGTTGAAGAAATATTTGTATTTCTGAGAAATGCAGAAGGAAGTAAGACGAATTCTTCGAATATATAAATTTGGAACAATTGAAAAATACTTACTATTTTGAAGCTCATATGTCTTCAGATAATAGTCACATACTAATGGATATCGGAGTTTTATTCAAATCATGAAAAAAGATAATATGGAATCCCTTCTTGATATAGGTTATCCCATTTCATATATGCCTGCCATTCGTTAAGATGATGTGAATGAGATTTCTTGAAGGAAATAATTGTCCGCGAGAATTTATAAATATGAAGAAATAATTTTGGACTAAAAAACCGGTCTGAATTTTCGGAAATTTTGAGGAAATGAAATTTGGAATAGTCTTTCTATGAATTTTTCGGTAGATTCTATTCATTTATGTATTTATTTTCAGTTCTGTTAGTGAGAATACTGAAAAAATTCAATGGACGACTTCGGCGCAAGTTGCCAACCCACAATTTTCTTCACAAATTTACTATCACCGGGAAACGGGAATTTCAGGACAAATTCGACATGATAAGCTTCGCGTTATTCATAAATATCCGTAAAAGATGCCACGGCTCCTCAAACAAGATAATTCCCTTCAAATAGAGGTTTTTGTTAGGCAGTAATTTAAGTTGGGATTCCTGATTTCATGTTAATAGTGTCAAGTTTATAAAGGATATGTTCCGCAAATCAACTTGGTTATTTCGGTTGCCGGTTTTCCGTTCTGTAAATATGAAATATTCGGTTGGTTCCTGAAAAAAAGGTTAATTACGGAATTTGATTGATGAAAAAGCAATCTTTCTGTCACTAGAACATAGACATATTAAGTCTATGCACCAGAAGGACAATCAATGTTTTATGGTAACACATCCATATCATAGAACAATCTTTATTCACCTTATGATCCATAGACCATACCTAGTAATTTTTCCATTGTTGATTGTTGTCACTTCTATGTTCTATGGATCATAAAGTAAATAAAGATTGTTCTATGCTATGGATAAGTTACCATAGAACATTGACTGTCGTTCTGGTGACAGAAAGAACGTTTTTTCATCAATCAAATTCCGTAATTACCCTCTTTTCAGGAACCAACCGAATATTTCATATTTATGGAACGGAAAACTAGCAACCGAAATAACCAAGTAGATTTGCGGAACATATCCTATATAAATTTGACACTATTAACATGAAATCAGGAATCTCAACATAAATTTCAGCCAATCAGAGATGATCTTCACAAAACCCTACATTTGGAATGAATTATCTTGTTTGAGGAGCCGAGTCATAAATAACGCGAACCTCATCATGTCGAAGTTGTCCTGAAATTCTCGTTCCCCAGTAATAGTAAATTTGTGAAGAAAATTGTGGATTGGCAACTTGGGCCGAAGTCGTCTATTGCTGACAAAAATTTCGAATTTCAACTAGAAGACGATTTTTAAAATTTGGTTGTTTGAATGAACAAAACTTCGCGACGTTCCGTGACGCACCGTGTCATATCCACTCTCTCTCCCTATTTTCGTGTACCCCCCATGGAAACTGAAGAAGGGGGGGAGTATATCCTATTCTTCTCTTGTATCAAAAGTGTCACACACTTTTGGGAAAGTTGTGTGTATTTTTCCATAGCAATATGGCGGACTTCGAACTATTCAAATAATAAAAATATGCAACGTTTGAATAGTTCAAAGTCGGCCATATTGGTATAGGAAAAATCCACAGAACTTTCTCAAAAGTGTGTGACACTTTTCAAACTTTATGCCCCCTCCACTCTTTTCCTACCTCCATGGTACCTTCCAGTATAACATGCTAATAGACAGCGTCGGCTGTATCGACACAGAATAGAGAAGTATTAATAGTTCTCTATTCTGTGGTACCGATCGTAGAATTATGCTGTAACGTGTGAAGTAGGGGGGCTATCTACATCAATCGACCAAACTGAACTAGCATTTCGATTTCACTATTTTCAATACCGAATCAATCAAAATTCGAGAATTGTGAAAGTTGGGATAACATACATTATGATCTTGTATGCGAAATGAATATGAGAAAAATGAGAGGAACATAAAATATGATAATAAAATATGATATTTCTTGTTATAGGTACCTACATTCAAGAGGCCTATTGAGGTCCAAACTAAATATATGAGTACTAAGTCTGCAAGTTGATTGTTTGTGAAGTTACTGGGCTCTTGCAAAAGATAGAGCGAAGGCAAAATACCGCAAGAATATTTGACGACCACAGACGAATATTTTTCATAATTACGGTAAGAAGTTAAAAATGCTATTCAAAGAATTTGCAGTAATAGTGCAGGATCATGACTCATGTAACAAATAGGGCAAATTTTTTTTTAATTTTTTTGGGTTTCCACTCCCAATACCTGAAAAAGAACTATTAAAAGTTGAATAAAAATTGTTTTTTTATGGAAAACGGCCTTGTCGATTGCAGGATCGAACTATTTGTCAGGGGCAGTTTCTTGGAAAACATATTGCCTAATGAACAAAAGCGGAATAATATTAACCATAAACAAAGTGAAATGTGACGTTTCAGAGTACAAATCTGACTCTTCCATCAGACAAACGAGAAAATAATTCTAAAAATTTTCCCGTTTGTCTGATGAAACAGTCAGATTTTTGCTCTGAAACATCACAGTTTGCTTTGTTTATCGTTTATATTATCCCTGTTGTTTTCTGTGCGTCATAGTTTCTCATATAAAACCGTGAAAAATTATGCAAAATCTTTTCAAAATAATTGATACCTTCTTAAATGAAAGGTCTGGGCCTCTTTCTATCGTTTGATCAAAAAAATTGGAAGAATTATATGAAAAACCATCTCACACAGGAAAACGCCTCACTTTTATGTGCACAGGCAGAAATATAAAGTAATTCCAGAGTTCCTCAGAATAATTCAAAATTTTCTCGTTTGTCTGGTGAAAGAGTCAGAATTGTACTCTGAAACGTCACAGTTCGCTTTGTTCATCGCTTATATTATTTCTATATTGTTCATTAGGCAATCTGTTTTCCAAGAAACTGCCCTTGATAAATAGTTCAATCCTTCAATCCGCAAGGGCGTTTTTCATGCAAAAATAATTATTTTTAATTTTTAATAGTTCTGTTTCAGATGTTGGTAGTGAAAACTAAGAAAAATGCGAAATCCTCCCAAAATAAGCTTTAATCGATAAATTGGCCAAGTTTCTTCAGACAGGGAAATAGGCAAAAGACCAACTTACGTGAATTATCTAGAAGCGTTGATGCACTAACGAATTCCATGCTTGTCTTGGGCTTTTATTTAGGGATGTTTTATGTGTGTTTAATGTGTCAATTCATATTTTCCAACAAATTGACTTTTATCCATTTATAACCCTTGAGAGAAATGCATGAATAATGTCCATTAATATAAAAGTATACTTTCTATTTGATCATTCATCAATGCCTGGCTGTTGAACCGGGTTGAACTATGAAAATTCGGAATTAACGAAATGTACCTATTGTTTCGCATATTCATCATTCTTTGTTCAAATTCGAAACGGATAGAAGGACAAGGACATGCGACATATATACAGCCATGAAACATGGAATAGATCGAAAACAAGTCATACATTTCAAGAACCTCAATAGAAAATGAAAAAAAGAATTGTTTTGAACAAGATTCTTGAATTGTGGTTTCCGGAGTTCGTGCCAAAATAACAAAATATTATAGTGACGATGAATTTAGGATTTTCATGTGTAACAGATTCTATTTTATATTGAGGAGGGAATTTTGAATGTGTATCAAGTTAGCAACGCAGTTTATGCAAATCTTATTCGAAATAGAATTTCCATTTTTCGTTAGTTTGCCATGGAAAAATATTGAAACTTGAACTTTGGAGATATTTCCCTAACATTTCATGAAGTACTTGACCGATTAGAATTCTTTTCGAACCATTTATCAGATTAAAAAAAATTTTGCACAGACCTCGAACTGTGTACCAAATTTCAGTTCGATACTATTAAAATTCTCGGAGATTTCGGAAAAAATAGTGTCAAATTTCGTGTGTTTTCCTCGGTATCATTATTTCCTAGTAAATTCGAAAGATGATGATTCAATTACAATGAAACTAAATAACTTGTTTGGGAATGCTAATAGACAACTTCATTCAAAATACTACTATACTCACGAAACTCTGTATGAACTTTCAAGCTGGCATTTTTTATCGAGAACTAGATTTCAATTCGATCCGATCTGTATTTTTGGAAAGAAAATTGTATGACGTTAGTGGAAAATTTTGTTTTCCCAATTTTTTCAAAAATTCAGATCGGATCGAATTGAAATCTGGTAACTGACTGAAAAATGATAACAATAACTTTCCAGTACCTGATTGTAAAATGACAGCTTGAGGGTTCATGAAAAATTTCTTTAGGATAAACCGCCAAATGTTTCCAATGACAAAGAAATGTGAGTATGGTGGGGTCTATACGTGAAGCATTATCTCTTTCGACAAGAAATTTGAAGATGAGCGCAAAACAGACTTCAAGTTAGTGATTTTCTATAATTTCTAGGAAAATATTCTTTGATTTGCTAACTTAAGGTTAGTATAGCAGAGCAAATTTCTGCAAAACCATTTTTCTTATCATAATGGGTACCATTATGGAAATGAATTAATATCAAATATCGACCAATGTTTATCTTTTCATTTTCCATACTTTTGGAAATTCCAATCGGAAGAGATCGGTTTTATACAGGGTGAGTCTTTAAGTTGTACATTAATTTTAACCATAGATGCCTCTCATTTAATAAAATGCCATTTCTCCAGATTCAGCTCAGGTGAAAAGTTGTAAGCATTTTAATATTTCTTAATGTGCTAATACACTCGTGCGCTTTGTTTGCAAGTTCACCACAGATATCCCTTACGGTGATCTCTTTTGGAGAATAACCAATCCAAGGTTTGAAATTCAAAGAAACAAGATTCGGAAAACTCATTTACCCACTTAATTCTTATGATTTGGTGCTTTTTGCGATATTATCGCAAGGAAAACATTTCACTGCACTTGATTTGAAACACTGATCTTCAACTTGATGTTCATGCAATATCCAATTTCAATCCACTATAAGATTAGACACAATTCCATCCCCGCCCATTCTCATATTGAAAACTCCATAACTATACTTTTTTTCACGACATTTATAAATGAAATATATAAAATCAATCAACTAACCTAAAACATTCTCTAAAAATTCTAGAATGTTATGGTTATGGAAAGTCTAGTCCATAGACTGGGACTATGCCTGTGGTATCGTCACGAAATGCGAAATAGATGAATATTTCTGTGTATTCTATGGCCAGGATAAACGTGAACCCAGCTTAATTTACTTCCTTCACTAGATCATGGGCGGATCCATAAATATAAGAATAATCAAATATTTTAAAATGATTGAAGATTCTTATGATGACATAAGATGAACTTTATCTGCATTCTTCATGCAGTTTTCGTCTAATTTTATGAATCGGCGAGTCCATAACTCGGAAACTGTATGAAGTAGGATGAAACTTATTACTGAAAAATATGTGTCATAGGTATAGAAAATCTCAAACCAAAATTCATCTCATTCGTAGTTACCATATCAAAGCTACAAAAAAAATATTTTTTTTTGGAAATTTAAACAGCCTGTATCTTTTTGCTGGAGCCGAATCTACAAAATGATTAATGAAAAAAGTTTTTCATTTGATGAGAGGAACCTATGGTTAAAGTTAATGTACAACTCAAAGACTCACCCTGTATAGGGAAACATCAAATCCTCGAAGAAATGTATTCATATAGTACAAAGAGTTTTATACAACACAAGAAAAAAATTTTTCAGCTCAACAAATCCTTTGATATCTAATTTTAAAATTTCTTGAAATGGCATTAGCCATCCGATCAAGCTTTCGCAATAAAGACAAAAAATGAATTATGATGAAGAATGAAGAATCCTTGATTTCTTTACTGTGTTTAAAATCCTGTTATTTTGGACGATCGTCTCTTTCAACAATTGGAATGGTTTATTCCATGTCCACCGCGTATACAACGAAGTAATCCATTATGTTCATGGACAAATGCAAGAATTTCATTTTTTGAGTCTTTAACCCAATATTATATTTAGAACTCTTTGGTAAATACTGTTATTATTCTGGATTTCATTTGGCCAGGAGCCACAAGAATAACTCTGATGTTTTATGATATTTCAGGGAAAACGCAATAAAAAATAGAACTGGAGTCAATTTATTTTCATATATTTCAAAACAATTTTATAGCGGTGATTATTAAGTGGTTATTTAATTTTATCGTTACGTTCAAAAAAATGCGGACCTCGAAACAGTGGGAGTCTGAAAAGGAAAGAGTGTGAGAGTGAGTATGAGAAAACTATGCTTGAAATTCATCCTTTAGATTTGGCGACTTACATACAATCCGGAGAATACATTTATTACCAAATAGGGATTGGGTGATATTCTGCATTTTAATTTTCGGTTTGAAAATTTACCATACGTTCGAGAAGTTGATAATTTTTTAGGTTTTTTTCTGGGTTTTCATTGCCAATATTTGTTCTGTAGAACTCTATTTTGTCGAATTTACTCAAAAAAGGGAAGAATTGAAAAACTTTCAAACCAAGTGAATCTGTGTTGTTGTGATTTCATAAAAATATTAATTTTACAAAAGTCTCCAAACAAAAAATCGAAAGAAAATAAATCCAAAATTTTCTCGTTTGTCAGATGAAAGTGTCAGATTTGTGCTCTGAAATGTCACAATACGCTTTGTTTATCGTTTATATTATTCCTGTTTTGTTCGTTAGGCAATCTGTTTTCCAAGAAACTGCCCTTGATAAATAGTTTTATCATTGTATGAAGATACAATGGTCCTATCCTGTAATTCGCAAGGGCGTTTTCCATAAAAAACAATTCTATATAATTTTTAATAGTTCTGGTTCACATATTGGTAGTGAATACTCGATGCAAAATTCTCCCTAAATAAGATTTAATCGATACTTGAGTTGAGAATTGTTTAGGCTCCATAGGTTGGACGCCATTGTCGCTCAAGAGATGACTTTTGAATTGTCCGATGCTCCCCCGCCAAAATCGAGCCATTTTTTTTGTAGTACCTACTCATAGACGCCTCGAAAAATAAAATCGAGTGATTTTTTGTTCAATGTCTGCAATTTGTGGCTGAAATCTGTCATTATGAAAACTCTTTATTGTTCATGAAATGTCACATTTCAAATTATATAAATTTATTTTCACGTGAGTGTGGTTCTTCAACAAGTAAATAAATTGTTTTTATACCTTTATTTTTCAAGGGATTGGATTAATAAGCTCTTTTTTTTAGGACTTGCACATGGCTATCGAAAAATATTTTTGCTGGAATTACTTTGTTCTGCAGAAATGATTATTTGAGGTTGATGAATAAATCGATATAATAATTCATCATATGTGAAACTGACATTTTATTTTCGTCATAATCTTGAAAAGACATTACATGCATATTTCAAATTGCCACATATCGTTAATAAAAAAAAAATAGTGGTCATATGAGGTGCTCGACTACAATAAAAATGATGAGGAATTGAAAACTATTTTCAACCACTGTCTCAGAGGAATTATATATTCATGTATGTAGGGTTATTTTCTTCTTCCTTGAAGCTCTTAAAATACAAGTATTTTCAGCTCTAAAATCACCGATTATGGAAGTCCATGATAGCAATATTGCTATGACAAAATTCATAACACTCGGAACAGAATCCGTAAAAGTATGGCCATATTGCTATAAATTAGAAATATGACTTGAATAGCGCGGTTTAGGTGAAGCAATACGCAAACAGAAATGACCTGAATATCATAATCACAAGGACGAATATCCGTCGATAAATCAACAAACATTCCCCCTTGATCAGAGCTAATCACCCAATCAACCAAAACACCTACACCGAAAAAGCGGATCCAAGTAGAATGACTACATTATGTTATTTATTACTACTGGAGCTCTTTCTTCTGCATGAAACCATTTCCTGACCTGAATATCTTACTCGATATCTGTGATGTGGGTTCGGGGTTCTCTTATGAAGATCACCTTCATGAATGGGCAAAATCCGCTCAATTATTTCGTAGATATACCCACGCAAATTTGATTTCCCAATATTGCCGAAAAAACAGACTGCATCGAATTGAAATTCAGTACTTGATTGAAGAATTATGGTTTGAAGGTAAATGCAAAATTTCATGAGGACACTATGAAAAGAAATCATAGAATCTTTCCAGAAAATGGAGTTACGTAGGGCATCGTCAATATCAATATGTTAAAAAATGACCGCTTTTATGATGAATTTGACCGAGCGCGCAAAAGCAACTGACTTCACGCCAGTATGGGCTTCCTAGGGCCCACGCCAGGCTATATACATCACTTAACTAAACTGTCAGGTACTAGAAAGGAAAGGAAAAGAGAAGATCTCATTTATTTTCAGCAGGAAATGATAATGATCATTAAAACCGGGTTTTTAATTGTTGAGAAATATTGTTTCAAATATCTCCGGAACAGATGATTGATCAAGGCCGCACCTTTTTCGAGTTGTCATCCCACCTTTCGATTCGTTCGACATCGGTCATCAGAATGAAATCATGAAATAGGACAGTCGAAGTTTTTACTACGACACAATCATTTACCGTAAAGGAAAAGACGAGGAAAACATTACAATTAGCGTACACACCACGCTCGCATAGGTACCTTATTACTCTTTCTCACGTGCTCCTCCGGTACTTTTAGGCAGATAAACTAATTTCGTCATTATTTTGTGCTTTGACATAATTCAAGGCTTCAATTTTACGTACCTACATGGATTTGACAGAATAAGAGAATTCTCATTGAATTAGGGAACCTGATGATTGTATGATTCATATAATATCAAAGGAGACAAAAAATTTTTACGCCATTTATTTTTATTCTTCCTGCCGAAACAAATTGGTACCTTACGAAAAACCGACGAATTATGGACTCGTTGATATTCCGAAAGAGTTGATTTCTTTAAACCTTGATCCGCAAAAGTATTTATCTTAGTGGACGACTTTGAATTATTCTTCGCACTTCATTTTACGTGGTTTTCTGGGAACAGCGCGCGTTATAGTTCTGCCTAAATGTCTATAATTTTTTAAATTTGAGCCTAAATAGTCTGAAACGATTCGATTGGACTCACTGATGAAGAATTCTACGATCTTAAGGCTTGAAATCGGCAGGTTTCGTTTTGAGAATATCTCGGATTTACACGTTAGTGGGAAAAATCGATAGAATAGTTTCGCAGATTACCAGTTTGAAATTTTGAAGTTAGTTCCTCGATATGTCGAGAAGTGGGAGGTTCTGATGCGATAAGATTGAAACTTCGTAAATATACAACTCGGAACGAAATTTTGTATAGATCTCATCGTAGGAAAATTTGAAAAAAAAAAAGAGAATTCTCAAAATTTCTGTTGTTTTTGCGCGCATGTTCCAGGGGAACAGCGTGCTATCGTTTTGTCCGAATGTCTGTAATTTTGGATGATTGAGCCGAAAATGGTTTCAATCGACTAGGTTGGACTCACTGATGACGAATCCGGTGTCAAAATCGAGTCTGTCCGGCCGACCGGCCGTCCGTCCGGCCGTAGACACGATAACTGTCGACAGAAGCAAGCTAGCAACTTGAAACTTTCAGAATAGGTTGCGCATCAGAATGCCGCGGTTAAGTTCCTCAATGGGCCAAATCGGTCGAATAGTTTCGGAGTTATAGGCACTTGAAGTTTGAAGTTATTTATTTTTTATTTCAGGAACTACTTGAGCGATTGGATTCAAACTTGGCAGTTAGGTGGAGTATAACGATGCGCAACTTTGAGCCAAATTTCGTCAGGATCATGTTGTCAGTGAATTTAAAAAAAAAATTTTTTCGAAATTTTTTTCCAACAAATTTTTTTTTCTGGAAACCATTCATCATACCAAAAAAAAATTCCACTCACACTTTGAGCTTCATATTTCACAGCAGTGTACAAAATTTCAGTTCGATACGATCATAAGTTTTGGAGATATCGGGAAAAAATATGTCAAATTTCGTGGTTTTCTTCTCGATATCGTTGATTTTTTCGGTATAACTCGAGAAATACTGATTCAGTCCTGATTAAACTTCACAGCTAGTTTTGAGATGCTGAAAGACAACTTTTTACGAAATTTCGTGATAATCGTGTCATTAGAACAATTTGAAAAAAAAAATTTCTATGATTTTCTTATCACATCATCCTCATTAAAATCTGTAAAAAACTTCGAACTGTTATTTTTCGATGAAGTACTGGATTTCAATTCCATCTGATCTGTATTTTTGAAAATATTGGAAAAATTAAATTTTGATTGGGTATATCTACGGAATCATTGGGTGGATTTTACCCATTCATGAATTCGGCCTTCGTAATTAAGGTCCAAACCTTCTCTACAAATATCGAGTTTCTAAGTTGTTTCTTTCGGAAGTTATTGTGTTTACGCAGTCGGCCGTTAGGCTGACCGTAAACATATTGGATATTGGAATTTAACGTAAAAAAAATTCGAAAATTTCATATTAAGACAACTCAGAATTTCATAAGGATTCTATTTTCGTTATAAAATAAGTGGCTTCCCGTTTGAAAAACGAAAGTTATGTCACTTTCGGTAAAACCGGAAGTCACGAATCTCAAAAATTTTACATTCAGTCATCCGTCTAGTGAAAACTCAAGTACGAAATTTCAAACAGGAAATTCCTATTCTTTCCAAAAAATATTCTAACGAACGGTTTTCGTGGGAGACCCGTTATATTATAACTAAATGAGAACTAACTTTGATTTCTTGTTTCTAACTCTTATTATATTTCATGTACTGTACAAACTCTCCTTCGGAGCATACGACAAATTATTATACACACATTTTGGGTAGTTCTATGAATAAAATCCTTCGCAATGAGAGCTGCTATCTGCCATTGGCTGCAATTATTCAATCAACTATACTCGTTCGGACTAATTATGATTCCTTCATAAATATTTTTTTCTCAAAATATTTTTCACTCTCAATTCGAAAATAATAGATTGATATAATTCTTTTCGTATGATTATGAATAGGTCGTAACCCAATTCTTGATGACACTTTGCTCTTTTCGATAACAATCATCAATAATGTTTCGCAGATGTTTTTGAAATACTGAAAAAATAAATAATTCAACATGGTCCAATCACCATGTCTTTCGATAAGATTATATGACCAACTAGTAGAAGGTTAATTATTAATACTAATGTATTATACAGTGCGCTGCGAAATTATGGAACAAATTCATTTTCCCAGAAGAAAAATCTGTGAAGAAGATACAAAGACCTTGCCAAAAAAGTACCACATGACCTACTTTCCCTATTCAAAAATTTAGAGGGTTGATGGGGATGGCAGAGGGTGCAACAAAATTCCTTCAAAAATGCATAAAAATTTGGTTAAAGTGAAACAAAAATTGACCTGTTTCAGGATTTTGTTGCCAAATATTTTTCTTCTGAGAAAATGAATTTGTTCCATAATTCTGACGCGCACTGTATATATTATGTAATAAGTAATAAGTAATATGATTTTTCGAATCGATGCTCGCACTTTCCTCACAATGTGAGGAATCATGGACGTATGTCCAACAAAATGAATGTATTTGAAACATCGAAGCAGACTTCCATTTCATATTCTATAAATTATACTAAAAACCCGCTCTACGATAACTGCAACATTAGCCAAATTTCACATTGTCAATATAAAACAAATTATCATGAACTCCAATTAACCGAAATTATCCAATTAAGTAAAATATTTCAAAAGTGAAACTGATTCATTCAAATGGATGAAAACATGCTCAAGAAAGTAGAATAGTGCGGAAAAAATATTGGTAATAATGTACAGAAAAATAGTGAGAATTAGGTACGGAACTCTGTATCAGTTTCAAAAGATAGATTCTATTTTAATCATTATAGGAAAATTTCATTAAATCTCGATAGATTATTATCATAAAAATGCTTTCCAATTTTTTATTTTTTTTGGTCGATCACTAAGGTTTATTATTTCATTTTATCGAATAATAAACCAAAACAGTCACATGTTTTCCAAAACGAAGAAGCCATAATAATAATAATTTCATTTCATGTCTTACGAACTATTTCAAAAGCGCACTCCAAGTACAACATCAGAAAAAGCAGGAAAGAATCAATGTGAAACAATCTTCAACTTATTCATAAATTTCAATAACTCCAATAAACTAGAAAACCAAAAGTGAAAACAGGTTTCTCATGTGGACTAGGGCACACACAAGAAAAACGCTGCAAATTTTACACAAGGTTCATTATTTTCTCAGTTAAATAACCCAATACCATTGATATCCTAAATAAAACTTATATATTTTTCATTACTCATTGGTTTTTCACAACACAATTTGCAGCGGTTTTTACTTATAACTCAGGGACCACTGGTCGAAAATCATCCGGGTGAAAATTTTTAAGTTGAGTTATGCAACAGTAATCAACGTTGAGAGATTCATGAAACTTCGGTGGTAAGTTTTCGAAAAATATTTTTTTTCTCGTACCCCTAGTTTTGAGCCTATAGGGTCAATCGATCTTACTGAAAAGCTTGGAGGATCAATCTCGAGTTGATTTTTCTACCATGTTTCACGGATTTCGGTTCAGTACTTTCAGAGGAACAACGGACAACGGACAGCGGACGGACGGATTTTTTTTTAGTTCATTCAAATCTTCATACTTCGAAATTTAAACTGTGAAATTTTCAGGGAGAGAATTTTTTTTAAATCGATCACTAAGGCTTATTATTTGATTTCATAGCATAATAAACCAAAAGAGTAGAATTTTGGGCGAAATAAAGGAAATCATGTTTGTAAAATAAGGTAAAATCATTAACAGAACATTCAAAAGAAAGAATCTATTTTGATTATAGGAAGAAAATTTATTCAATTCCCAATAAATTATGATCGTGGAAAAACTCTCAAGCAAAGAAAATGTCGAATTTCACAACGCTGATATTCAATTTTCCATTGAAATACAGTGGCAAATAATATTTCAAATTAACTTGCGCACGTTCGAGAACCTAAGTTGATAATGAAAAGCATTCACCTGATTTCCGAAACGAAGAAACCATTCGCATCATTTCATGCGATACCTTTAAATGTATCATCAGACACACGCTCCGAGTACAAAAATTCGAATTCCACAATTCCGGTATCCATCAACATTCTATGTAAATATTCATAAACGTTACTGTTTCCTGTGTTTGTTTCCAAATGACACCATCCATGCGTTTCAATTAATAAATATCAAAATAATTCCGATTAAACTCGTTTTTTCTCTAACTATCCAAATTAGCATACTCATCTTTCGATAAGTCGGTTAGATCAAAGGTTCCTTCGGAAGTCTGATCGTTTGGAAAGCCGAAGTTCCCACATGAAAATGATTCTATATCACACCTACTTACCCAGAAAATCAAAATATCCAAAGGGCCAACGGTCAATTAAAAAAACGCAGTTTAAACCTTTGAGTTGTGCGCGTAGCAGCGGGTCAGTTATCGATAGTGCGCGTATGATTACACTAATATGCTCTTCTCGGAGCGACGCGGGCCAACTTACGCAAAAATACGACGGGCGCTTTAAAGGCCCCACTTTGAAAGCAATACCAATACTACATGCATAAACAACTCACTCCAGGTTCCAATTCTCTTGTAGGAAGTTCGTTCGTAAAATGAATTGAGGCTAATGGTCTAACCAGTTTTTAAAACCGAACTATCTTCTAATATATGTCTATCTAAATCGCATCTATCATAGGACACGGAGGTCATTGCGTATGGTACTGCTCTTCAACGCCCACTTATTGAAAATTATTCAAAAGTTCGAAGAATTTATCAAAAATTGAGTAGAAATATTTGCAGCTGTCAGAAAAAAGTATCTTAGGTACTTTGGAGTATCTGAGATACTGTATCTCAGTTACTTAATTTTTTTGACAAAAAGTAACTATTATCTTATATTTTTTTGTGAATGAACTGTGTCTTATTGCTTGAAAAATTATCATAAATATGGAAAAGTGATATACTGAAATGTAAACTACCTCATATACCGTAAAGTATCTATAATAATATTTAGATGTATGTCTGAATCACATCTATCGTAGGACACGAGGGTCATTGCGTATGGTAGAGCTCTCACCAACGCCCACTCAATGAAAATTATTCAATAGTTCGAATAATTCATCAAAAATTGAGTAGAAGTATTTGCAGCTGTCAGAAACAAGTATCTTAGTTACTTTGAAGTATCTGAGATACTGTATCTCAGTTACTTTATTTTTTTGACAAAAAGTAACTATTATCTTATATTTTTTGTAAATGAACTGTATTTGATTGCTTGAAAAATTATCATAAATATGGAAAAGTACTTATATACTGAAATGTTAAGTACCTTATATACCGAAAAGTATCTTATACTTAGATGTATGTCTAATCGCATCTATGGTAGGACACGAAGGTCATTGCGTATGGTAGAGCTTTCACCAACGCCCACTTAATGGAAATTATTCAATAGTTCGAATAATTCATCAAAACTTATTGAGTACAAGCGTTCGGAGCAGTCAGAAACATGTATCTTAGTTACT
Source organism: Myrrha octodecimguttata (assembly GCA_958510865.1). Lineage (NCBI taxonomy): Eukaryota > Metazoa > Arthropoda > Insecta > Coleoptera > Coccinellidae > Myrrha > Myrrha octodecimguttata. The sequence goes on from OY294056.1 coordinate 62,742,344, forward strand.
TTGAGTTATTGTATCTCAGTTCCTTGATTTTTTAGCAAAATGTAACTTGTATCTTAAATAGTTTTCAAAACGAACTGAAATTGTATCCAATGTACAACTTTCACATCAACCAACAAGAGTCTGTTTGTCATTTCAGAACAGGAGTGTTTGCTGTTAATATCTTGTCCTCTTCAAGCTGCTCAATTTCTGTATGGATTGTCCTGATTTGCTGGCTAAACTTTCGTATTCTGCCAGAGAGTCTCTTTCTCCATGTATACTGCACAATGGTAGTCGACTTGAGTATGTGCTATATCTCCTTAAACCCAGAGCTAACATGAAGTATACCAATGTATATATAATACAGTTCAATGGGATATGTACTGATGTTGATGTCAGTTACCAAAAGTATGTCAAATACTAAAAAGTATATTAGATACTAAAAGTATCTTGAAAAGAATAGGTAGGTATTTTGTATCAGTTGCAATTGTTTCAAACATTATTCTTTTTTATTCAGAATTTAATTCTGTTTTGTTTTGAAGTCTGAAGATGCGTGAATAAAGTATTCTGTTCGATGAGATTCCATGTTAATACATATATATTATACTTTTTCTAGTAACAATCAGGTCAGATTGAAACTTTCTAATTAGTTGTGAAATACTTACACTCAACTTTATGCAAGATTACCTTAATAATTGTATCTGTAGAAAAAAAATGTTTTCAGAATTTCCTCATTTTTGTTGAAAAAAATTTTTTTTGGGTTGCCTAATTTCGATTAAATTTGGCACCGAGCTTGAACTCAATATTTTAAAACAGCGTTTCAAATTAAAAGTCGATCTGATATTTTTTTTCCAAGGTGGTATCCATAACTGATTTTTTACTCTACGGAAATTGAATTGTAGAATTATTCTTGTTTTGTCCAACAATTTTCGCAATTTCTCTTCATTATTAGTGGAATCTATTATTTGATCCATAAAGATAACTACTGAAAAAATTCGCCGTCAAAAATTTCATTTTTCAACGAGAAATCGATCTTTTCGAAATTGGAGAATTTTAAATTGTGTCTTAGCAAACTTTATGATCACATATGGAAATAGATTGATGAATGAAATATGATATTTTGTGTTACATGCAAGAGAAATTGAAAAGTTATAGTACATTTATATACAAATTGATGGTAACTAAAATGTATCGAAATGTACTGCTGTTTTGTGATATTGAATATTTGGTGAAAGTCACCGTGATAAAAAGTCACCAGTATGCGGTTGCCCTAGAACATAGAAATTTCACAAATAACATTCTGAAGCAGACAATAGTTATTTATGTTCCAAGTGAGTTATATAGATCTTAACACCTGATCCCCGGGGGAAACATTCATCCCGAGGTGCTTTGGGCCGAGGCCACTCATTCAAAAAAAAATGTTAATTTGACAAAAGTTTCACGAAACGAAAAATCGAAAGATTATAATTCTGCAAATTTTCTCGTTTTTCTGATGGAAAAGTCAGATTTATACTACGAAACGAGTCCGCTCTGTTAATCATTTGTATTGTTCCAGTATTGTTCATTAGGCAATCTTTTTTTCTAGAAACTGCCCTTGACAAATAGTTTTATCCTGCAATCCGCGAGGGCGTTTTCCATAAAAAAATTATTTCATTGTAGTAGGACTGTTTCAGATATTTGGAGCCAAAACCCAGAGAAAACCAACAAAATTTGCAAAATCCAAAATTGAAAAATAATAGGTAACATACCTTGTAACCATAAAAAAATATAATCTAACAGCAGTATCTTTTTGTCGTGCAGGCCTCAGCAATTGGCTAAAAAGGAAGCGCTGATAATTTTAATTAATGTTGACTGATAATTGAATAGTGTTCCCGTTTGTTGTTACGATGGGATATTGGGTTAATAGGAACGTTGAAAGACGAATGCATTAGAATGATTGAACAGGTCACACCAGTATTTCTTCGGAGCTTTTAAGTGACTCGAAAAATTAAGTTATGTACACGGTACACGTGTAATGGAAGAATAATTGCGTGGAACGTCAAAAGTATGATCATGAATTATCGCTTCTTTTCCTGTGTCTATTAATGAAATAACGATTCTGGTTACTTCTTAGGGGGATAGTTTAAAATAGGGTAATTATATAAAACACAAACGAACGAGACGAAAAAATATTGCGCGATATTTTGACAAACTAATGGTTTCTCATCTGTCATAACGTAATATTTTCTGCTGAAGACCAGTAATAACTCATGAGTGAATTTGCCATTGGAAACGCTCAAAAAATATGGACACTGGTCTAGTTTTCTTAGTGATTCAAAATGGCGAATTCGCTCCCTATTTTATGGTTTATGGTATACTTATTGAGAAAAATCTGAAAAAGCACTAACGTGAAGTCAGGCTATTGTACGCATATCCAAATTCCATGCCAAAGAGGTCATCATTCCACGTATTGCCCCCGCCAAACGCACCTTTACTTCCCGATGAAAAGAATTGGTTATTTCTAATCATATCATCCTCACGAAATTCTGTATGAACCTTCAAGCTGCCATTTTTCAATCAAGTACTGGATTCGACATTATCTGTATTTTTGGAAATATTCGGAAAATTGCGGAATCATTTGGAGGATTTACGAATTCGATCTTTGTAATCAAGCCCAAATCCTACTGTACAAATATCGAGTTTTTTAGTCGTTTCTTCTGGGAGTTAATTTGTTCACGGTCAGCCTTAACATCTCAGAAACTCGAAATTTGTAGAGTAGGTTTGGACCTTACAAGTTTCAAGTTGCAAGTCGACAGTTATCGTGTCCTCGGTCGGACAGAATGGGTTTTGACACCGGATTCGTCACCAGTGAGTCCAACCTAGTCGTTTTTAAGACCATTTTCGGGAAAAATTCAAAAACTACCAACTCAGAGAAAAAAAATTAATTCAACTACATACCGTGATGATATCAAAAAATCTAGAAAAGCACTGACGTGAGGACAGGAGCTTTTAGCACTTGTTCAAATTCTATCTATTGGATCAACACGAAATTTCGCACCTTCTCCACCTTCTCCACCTGATCGAGAAGTTTCAATCTGATTGCATTCGTATTTCTTCAGATATTGCGCAAATAACGTTAAAATTCCAAATAACAACGAAATTTGGCACAATTTTTTTCCGTATATCTCCGAAAGTGAATATCGGATCTAATTGAAATTTGGAACATTGTTGTTCAATACTGACTCTAAGGTTCGTGCCGAATCCCATTGAAATCTAATCCATATTTCCAGAGAAAAAAAAATTTCATACAAAAATTCAAAAAATTTTCGAATGAATATTTTTTAAATTTTTTCCCAACTGGATCCACACGACATTTGCTCTTATTAACGCATTGATATTTCTGTCCACGAAGTTTCAATTTGATCTGGTCAATACTTCATGAAATATCAAGGAATTAACCTCAAAATTTCAATTGAGCCCAGCTCCGAAACTATCCAACCGATTCCACACACTAACGAACTCAGTCGAAATATTTGGACTGCAAACCTAATATGACAATTTCAAGTCACTTAGTCTTTTCCTCAGACAGAAAGAGCACATACGGCCAGACGGCCGGGCGGCCGGACGGATGGACAGAATTGAATTTGACCATGAATTCTTCTTCAGGGAGTTCAACCCAGTCGTTTAAGACCATTTTCAGCTCAAAATTCGAAAATTACAGACATCGTGACGAAATGATAACGCGCTGTTCCCTAGAACAAGCGCGTGAAAAAATGGATAAAAGAATATATCGACCACTTTTTCAGAGTTGTATATAGAAAATTCTAGAAAAACACCGTCAGCAGCTTTTGGGTGCATGTTCGAACTCGTTGCCTAATCGGTCATCATCTTTTCACGTATTGTCCCAGCCAAAGGCAGCTTTACTTTCTGATGGAATGATTTGGCGATATTCTAACGTATTATCCACACGATAGCCGTTCCCCAGATCAGCTGGGCAAAAATCGACATGTTGGACCTAAACTTTCAATATTTGTACACAATTTCGAACCTTGGGAGATGAAGGGGTTGCAAAAAAATTATTGGCTTTTGTCAACAAATTACATACGTCAAACCTTTCCGAAAGAATTTATATGTTTGTCGGGGGCCAGCTTCAGCTCAAAGTTCAAGAAATACTAATATTTGAATGAAATAGAGGAGCTTCAAAGCAAGCTTGCAAAAAATTGAACTATAGATATTAGCTTGATAAATTCGTTCCGCACAAGAACTATCTAGCATAATACCATTGTTTAAGGACCTCCTTAAACAATGATAATATAATATGAAGTAATATAGGTAATATAAAGAATAATATAACTGCTTGATAGGCAACCAATAATATCACCCGAGTTGAACTTATGAATGAACAAACAGGATAAAAAATGTTATGATGGGAAAAAATATTCACTTGAATACAGATAAAACAAAGGAACCACTTTATGCACGTTTCATTTCAAACAAGCAACATATAAGCCGAATTTCACTAATTTTAGTTTCGAATTCTTCTCGCTTCAAACAACCATTCAATTAGGTGCCTATTAAGTTCCATCTAATGTTTTGTAAATTCATGAATCAGATTTTTACCTTAAATATTCAGGAGAACCGAACACAGAACAAAGATTCACCCGGTTCAACTTTCAAACAGTTTATAGAAATAAGTATATCGATTTCGTCGAATAGGGAAGTTGTATTTCCGTTTTGCATATTGACTATTTTTTCAGATAAAATCTGTTGTAAGAAGGAAATTTCTGCTAATCTGTTATAATTATTGAAAAATAGCCTATCGTATAATAATTCCTCAATATCATAGGAAAAGAATTTCCTCTTCGATTAGATAATGAAACTTTCCAATTTACCTTCATGCGATGGTTTAAATTCTCCAGGAATAGTACTATACTGGGTGTCCGTCGACAGATATCTCGAAATCCAAACATCAAACTGAACGAATTGAGCAGAAGTTAAGGTTTAGAAATGGAATTTACCTATTTTGTTTTCATTGTTATCACTGAAAATGGGTTTCCTCGCAGATTGAGTTTTTAGGAAAAAAATAAGATGGGAATCGAGGCAAGCTAACATTCAAAATAGAAACATTCGAACGATATTTCAAATATTCTGGGTGAAATTTAAAAGATAGAGCTAACTAATGAATGTGATGATACAATCTTTGCACTATTCCGAGCATCTTGAAAGTTCTCTAAATTAACACAGCATAGGCGGGCCATGCACCATTTTGCAACTGTAGAAAATGGATCCTATGGCAGTGTTGTTCACCTGGTTTTTTGCACCATCATCTCAATTGATCTGTCCAAAAGGTCAAATCTAGCACTTCGATTAATTGATGGACATCCCTATAGCTCATCTAGGTATGAAAACAATATACGACAATTTTCTTGAGTTCAGTTTCAGTGATATTAGTGGCATATACAAGCTGACAGCTTGGCAGCGGCTATTTTCATACCAGTTTAAACAGGCGATGAATAATTTTTCAACTTGAACAAAGATACGTCCGGAAATGTTTATCTAAAGAACGCGTTAGTCCAAACAATATCTATGATACAATAGTAGCAATGAACTTAAAAAAAAATCTAGAAAAGCACTGCCGTGAAGGCAGCAGCTTCCGCGCGCATGTTCAATGTAGATGACCGCTTCGGCAACGAATTTGACAAGCGCGCAAAAGCTGCTGCCTTCACGTCAGTGCTTTTCTAGATTTTTTTTGACAAATTACTGGATTTCAATTCAATCTAATCTGTATTTTTGGAAATATTGGAAAAATGAAATTTTGAATGGGTATATCTACGGAATCATTGGGCGAATTTTACCCATTCACAAATTCGACCTTCGTAATTGAGCCCCAAACCTACTCTAAAAATATCGAGTTTCTAAGTCGTTTCTTCCGGAAGTTATTGTGTTTACGGTCGGCCCAACGGCTGACTAACGAAACAACTCAGAAATCCGATATTTGTAGAGAAGGTTTGGACCTTAATTACGAAGGCCGAATTCGTGAATGGGTAAAATCCACCCAATGATTCCGCAGATATACTCATTCAGAATTTTATTTTCCCAATATTTCCAAATATACAGATCAGATCGATTTGAAATCCAGTACTTGATCGAAAAATTACAGTTCGAAGGTTCATACAGAATTTAATGAGGATGATATGATAAGAAAATCACAGAAATTTTTTTTTCGAATTGTTCTAATGGCGCGATCATCACGAAATTTTGCATAAAGTTGTCTTTCAGCATCTTCAAACTAGCTTTGAAGTTTTATCAGGATGGAATTAGTGTTTCTTGAGTTATACAGAAAAAAACAACGATATCGAGAAGAAAACATCGAAATTTTACATATTTTTTCCCAATATCTCCAAAACTTATGATCGTATCGAACTGAGATTTGGTACACTGCTGTGAAATATGAAGCTCAAAATCCGAGTGGAATTTTTTTTGATATAATAAACGGTTTCTGAAAAAAAAATTTTTTTTGAAAAAAAATTTTGAAGAAAAATTTGGTTCGAAATTTACTGACAGTAAGATCCTGATAAAATTTGGCTTGAAGTTGCGCGTCGTTATACTCCACCTAATTTCCAAGTCCAAATCCAATCGCTCAAGCAGTTCCGGAAATAAAAAATAAATAATTGTTCGACCGATTTGGCCCATTAACGAACTTAACCGCGGCATTCCAATGCGCGACCTACCCTGAAAGTTTCGAGTCGCTAGCTCACTCCGTTCGACAGTTACCGTGTCATCGGCCGGCCGGACAGAATCGATTTTGACACCGGATTCGTCATCAGTGAGTCCAATCTAGTCGTTTGAGACCATTTTCGGCTAAATAATCGAAAGTTACAGACATTTGGACAAAACGATAGCACGCTAGCTGTTCCTCTAGAACATGCTCGCAAAAAGAACGTCCTCTTTCCAATTCAGGTATCAAAGCAAGCAGCATATCATAATATATCTTGTCTATGGCAAGCAGTTTAAATGTGATAGGATGTCTGTTGGTGATATATTTGTATTATGTGGTGATGACCACAGAATTCAAATATATATATGATGACCGAATATAGAGGTGATGATCCAAACTATAGAAGAACTATGAAAGCACGAACTGACGAAATAATAATCAATTTCAAGCGATGGACCAAAAGCTGCGGTTATAGTTACGGTTATCCAAACTGACAGATTATCCCTTGCCTATATGTCAGTTTGGATAACCGAAACTATGACCGGAGCTCTTGGTCCATCGCTTGAAATCGATGCATATCTCATATCAATAAACTTGAAGATTTGGTGTTGTTTTTGAAAAATATCAGAAACCAGTGCTGTTTCAAAATTCTACATGATAATTTGGGAATGAGTAAAGTGCCCAGAAAAATGGATTCCCAGGCATGACAACTGCAGGGATTCCTTCTGAGTATTGGCTGTTTCAAAAACTCAAATCACTCGAGAGCACATTACATTTTTTCATCAGAATTCGTCCCTGATCGAGCAGAAGAGGAAGGAAGCCACGTGGAGCAGGAATGTTCGGATCTCATAATTATTAGCAGTCAACTGAGGAGCCTAGCCCTAACCATGATGTGTTTTCACGCGCTTGTTATAGAGAACATCGCGTTATCATTTCGTCACGATGTCAGTAATTTTCGAATTTTGAGCCGAAATTGGTCTTAAACGATTGGGTTGAACTCCCTGAAGGAGAATCCATGGTCAAATTCAATTCTGTCCGTCCATGCGTCCGTATGTGCTCTATCTTTCTAAGGAAAAGACTTAGCGACTTGAAATCGTCAGATTAGGTTTGGAGTCCAAATATCTCGGTATTGTTCGTTAATAGGTGGAATCGGTTAAACAGTTTCGAACTTAGGCCCATTTGAAATTTTGAGGAAAATTTCTCGATTTCTCATGAAGTTTGGACTCGATCCAATTGAAACTTCGTGGACAGTTTTCGAATACTAACGCGCAACTTAGAGCAAAATTTCGTGTGGATCCAGTTGTTAGAAAATTAAAAAAAAAATTATTAAAAATTTTTTTTAAATTATACCTTAGAGTCAGTATTTAACAACAATGTTCCAAATTTCAATTCGATCCGATATTTACTTTCGGAGATAAAAGGAAAAAAATGCCGAATTCCGTCATTATTCGAAATTTTAACTTTATTTCCGCAATATTGCGAGGAGTACAAATTCACTTAGATTGAAACTTCGTATTCAGGTGGAAATTACCAACACGCAGCTAGGTGCAAAATTTCATGTTGATCTAATAGTTAGCATTCGAGAAAGCGCGCGGTAAAGCTCCTGACCTCACGTCGGTGCTTTTCTAAATTTTTATTTACATTATGGCCCTAACCATAAGAAATGATACATATTTGTTCTGTCACCTTATTTACCTAACTACCCTTTCACAGAATTTAGGTTCTAGTGTTCTCAAGCCCGATGGCGGCGATGATCTGGACATGCTAATTTTACCAGCGCCACCTAGGGTGATCATTACGAACTACGGCCCTCTGCGATGCAGAAACCTTGAACGATGTGCATCGTGCATCCATCTCCGACTGGGAGATTTCCTCTATCTACGGAGATTTCGCACAAAAACAGAAATAAAATTTCATATTTATAACACAGACTTGGTCTGTGTTTATAATCTGTGGTTATAAATTTCATGTGGCGACTGTCAACGTGTCAACTGTCACTGTCATTTGTCACATCACTCAACTCGATTCGAATTTTCGAGATAAATATATCAATAATATAATATTATTATTTTTCAATTACTATATTGTTGTATCAAACGTATAAAACAGAAGTTGGGGATTTACGTTCCAAAATTTTAGTTCGTTGTTCGTTCCAATAAAATTTGAAAAATGGTTTATATTGCCAGAGGTACTTGTAAGAAAATTATGTTTATTAGATTTGAGTGACATGTCTAATTTTTCAGATGGTACTGTTTGCGAAAATCCTCCATGGGGCATTGATAGACTAGGTCAAATGTTCTTTGGATTAATCAATTTCGTTGTTCTTTTGTAAGTATCTAAAATGCTTGAAGAAGGAACTTATATCCATATTTATGCATAATTGGAAATGTTATAACTATCACTGTCCAAACACAGTATAGTGAAGTAACTAAGTGCGAGTCCACAACGGAGCACCAAGCACTGACCATGGCACCGACCATAGCAAACACACAAATTTAACCTATACAAAAATCTAGAAAAGCACTGACATGAAGTCAGCAGCTTTTACGCGCTTGTTCACATTGCGAAATGGTGAAATTTAATGAAATATAAAAATTTAAAAAAAAAAAAATTTTTTTCGGTTTTTTCCATGGATAATTCTTGTTATTAACACTGTTCATCTTCCAACCAAGTTTCATTTCAATCAGATAAATATTTTTCGAGTAACTGAAAAATCGAAATTTCAAATGGCTGTAGCACAAAAACTATTCGGCAGATTTGGCCCATCAACGAACTTAACCGGGATATTCAGGATCTTAACCTAACCTGAAAATTATAAGACTCTAGGTCTTTTCTTTCGAGAGTTACAGCGCACACCGCCGGATGGACAGAATCAATTTTGACCACGGATTCTCCATCAGTGAGTCCAACCTAGTCGTTTGAGACCAATTTCGGCTCAAAATTCGAAAATTACAGAGATCGTGACGAAATGATAACGCGCTGTTCCCCAGAACAAGCGCGTAAAATGTTGATCTGCTTTTGAAAAGACCAAATGAATTTTGAAGGTGAATGCTGAAATTAATTTTACGGTCAGTACAACCGTCAATAACATGAATCGAGGCTTTTCGCTTTTAAAAACAAGGTGTAAAGTTTTCGCGGTGTGGTGCGTAGTTCGATACTTCGATTTGGTGCGCCGTTGTGGATGCTTACTAACTCAGACTAAAAATTTTGCTTGAAATGCACAGGTTCAATTCGATTTTACAATCATAACAGACAGTCCTGACAGCGACACATATAAGACATACACATACCACTAAAGTTACTCCAAATGATATGCCAAAGTGTTTAATGCCTATAATATAATTATAAATAAAAATAAATTATCAATCAATTTTTTTCAAGTATGGAATTGTGAAGATGATTCTCATTAGCTTTATATTAATTGAATGAAATCACCATACAATTCTTTCCACTGATTTGTATTTTAGATGAAGAATTTGAAATGAATTTTATCCTGCTTGTAGCTTCCGGACACTAGTGGGACTTGATACTACCCCCAAAACAACCGTTAAGTCTGGAGGAAGTTCATTCAGAAGTGGTGGGGGTGGAGGAGGTGGTGGAGGGGGTGGCAGACCATTCGGGTATGTAATTACTTTCTTTCGTAAAACTCATTTCTTCAGTTGATATATGCAGTAAGCTTCTATACTGCTGGTGATTGATGTTTTTTGCGAGCATCTTTTGCCCAAAAATGGTCTCAAACGACTAGGTTGGACTCACTCTCTGAATAAAGAACATAAGAAAGGAGCATAATGCCTCACAAAGTGGATCCGGGATGGATGTTGTATATGGCCGACTTTCCTTTCACTTTGAAGAGAGAACAACTTGTTCCGAGACTTCTTTGTCTGAAGAAACTAACTAACATGAGTCATACTTGGAGGTTCAATATGGGCGCCTATGTCCCACTTTTATACGAAGTAGAAAAGCGTTATGCTCCTTCCTGTTGTTCTTTACTCAAAGGACTCACTGATCATGAATCTGTTGTCAATATCGAGCAAGTTAGCCACTTGAAACTTTCGGGGTTGGTCATTGACTTTCTTCTTAGGGTTTACCGCAGATATTATGATTATAATGATTAGAAGGAATGAAAAGAGTTTCAAATAAGTATTTTGACTGAGCTATTTTTGCAGGCCCGGAGGTGGTGGCAATGGACCAAAAAAATTCATGACTTTAAGAGATGTCAATCCGCCTACTATAGGAGGCTGTCCGGGAGGTTCTTGTGGAAGATAAAATTTTTGTTGCATTTAATCTTCTTTTCTGAATATGTATTGTTATGTTAATTAATTAATATATGGTGTTCGCAATTTATCATTGTATCAAATATTAATTACCTGCTGTATTTTATTCCATAGTATAATTATTAAATATTATTTTATTTAATTGATTTGATTTCACAAATTTAATTTTCCTGATTATGGAATGAGTAGGCGATTGGCAGTTCCTAAACCCAGTTTTTGCAGTACATTGTGCTTCATTACTAAAGTTCCCTAGTAGCAGTAACAGTTCTTTAGCTTCCTCAAGTATGAGGTTAGAAGATCTCAAACCTGATTCTATTCAATGCAGGGCAGTAGAAATAATTTACACCTTCAGACTACATCGACCTGCTCAAATGGCGACAAGTACCTTTATTTTTGAAAAGTTTCAACTTATTTGAGGTTCAGGTAGAATGAGTCCAATTTTGGCTATTTGGTATCGCTCGATGCGGAAAAGCCAAACGATCCTCACGAAATTTTGCATTAGTATGGGTATCAGCATCCTGAAATAATTTCCAGGTTCACATCTGAAAATTTAAGTCTTCAGAACTCCGAAACCGTTTGGCGGATTTTGCCCGCTGATGAATTCAACAGTCATATTTGGTGTCGCAAAATACAATTAATGTTTCAAATCGGTAGCTCATTCCGTTCGAAAGTTATCTCAAAAACGACGAGACAGAAGTGAGTTAAACATAATCGGTGAGTCCATGATGTAAGTAAAATATTTTTTGGTTGAGTCATTTGAGAGATTTGGTCGTAGATGGAGAATGTATCTACGAAAAGTATACATAAATAAAGAATAACAGTTCTGTGTTCTCATTTTTATTATGACACATAGTCTGTGTCTTGACATAAGCCCCTAACCTTTTTTGAATTTTATTTAGCTCACATAGCAGGCGTGCATAGTTTTAGGATATTTGAGTTTTCTTGATATCTTTTCACAAACGAATATGGAAAACATATTGAAAAAACTTCTAGTATCTGATAGTAAAAGTATTCAAGAAGTGAGTATCCTAACTAAGTTCTTTCAAAATTTTAAGCTTCGAAGAGTTGTATCCAAAAAAACACCCATTTGTTTATTTTTTAGGGTACCATAGAATTGAAGAAAGCCTTTTTAAACCCCACAACCATATCTGAACTATGCGAGTTATTAGTCAGTTGCCAGAATCCACAAATTCGTCAAATGGCAGTTGTGATACTGAGGAGAAAATTCTCGAAAAGAAGAATATGGTTTAAGCTGCCTCCTGATACAAGAAGAATGTATGATATATTAAGCTTTGCTTGACTATAAAACTCATTGCTCATATGATTTTAGTATTAAGCAAGGAATGATAACAGCTCTGGTATCAGAGTCAGATAAAGCTGTGAAAAATGGAATTGCCCAATTATTGGGGTTATTAGGAAAATATGAATTTGCTGAAAACTCTTGGCCGGAGTTACTGCAATTTATCTACACTTTATGTAGTAGCGATAATATAATTGATAGAGAAGTGAAGTTTTTTTTTAATTTTATGGAATATTCTTATCACGCATTATTGATACTAATTAATATTTCTGGTTTCAGCTCGGAATGTACACACTTTCTATTATGACTGAAATGTCTCATGGTTCGTACATAAAACATTTTGAGGAATTGGCTGCTTTATTCACTAATACACTGAATACAGTTGATAATTTTACATCAAATCTTGCTTATTATACTGTTATGACAATGAAACATCTTGTACCTACAATTGGTGCTCATCAACAAGTGAGTACAGTCTTGAAAAAATGATGGAATATAACTTCATTAAAACTATTTCAGATGATCAATATCTATCACAATTTACTTCCACGTGTGTTGGAAATACTGAATGCATTTGCCTTTGTTGATGAGCATAAAGGTACAGAAGCATTAGGGATATTGGAAGAATTGATTGATTATGCAATCGTAGTAGTAGTTCCACATGCTAGAACTGTAATTGAGATGTGCCTTAGACTTGGAAGTAATAATTCGCTGCCGCTCGGTATTCAAATTAAAGCTATTTCCATTGTGGGATGGTTAGTGAGATCTAAAGGAAAGGTAATATACTTCATTTATCAGAAAAAATACCATTTTTAAGAGGAATCATGAGTATGAGTTAATTATGACCATCCAATATGAGTCAGGATTTATTTTGTATTATGAGAGAAAATTACAGGACTGAAAAATTTCAGTTGAAATAAACATAATCATTATTTTCATTCTAGGTTTTAGTCAAACATCAATTGATAACACCTATAATCGATGTTCTGATGGAACTTATGGCCCAGAAACCTGAAGGTGAAGATAATGAGGAGTACTTTGCTGGAGATTCTGATCAATTAACACCAGTAACTATAGCGACCCAGACGTTAGATCTGATAGCATTAAATATACCTGCAGATAAGGTAGTTTACTATATATTAGAGAAGGTTGAACCAGTTATTCAGAGCGGAGATGCCTATCACAAAAAAGCAGCTTTCTTGTGTTTGGCTGTATTGGCCGAAGGATGCTCTGAGTGTATAAGAAAGAAGTATTTGGAAGCATTCATTAATTGTGTATGTGATGCTATACAAGATAAAAATAATGTAGTACGAAACGCTGCATTTTTTGCACTGGGACAGTTTTCTGAACATTTGCAGGTATGTTAATCAACTGGCTGTTAAGTATTTTATTTTTTTTTAGCCATGAAAGCTTGGGAATGTAATTGGAAAATATATCAAAATATGTTTACTGAATTCACTTGCGTTAAGTCAGTTGGCTATTGAAGTTTGATCCATTCCATTGTGTATTATCAAATAATATGATGGGACATCCCTTCTATATGAAAGTTTCATTAACTACTCCGTTCACTTTTATAGGATCAGTCAGTAGTCCATGGAAGTTTGACACATTGCCGTCTTTATTGTTAAAAAATTCTAGAAGAGGACTGACGTGAGGTCAGAATCTTTTAAGTGCTTGTTCAAATTCTATCTACAAGATCAACACAAAATTTGCGCCTAGTTGCGCGTTGGTACTCTTCAATACTGTACTTCTTGCGATATCGAGGAAATAATATCAAAATTCCAAATAACAACCAATTTGGCATATTTTGTCCTTATATCTCCCAAAGTAAATATCTGAACGAATTAAAATTTGGAAAGTTGTTCTTGAATACTGACTTAGGTTTGTGCCAAATTTTGTTGAAAACTAATCAATATTTCTGGAGAAAAAATATTATATTCAACATTTTTTTTTTCGAATTTTTTAACTGCTGGATCCACACGAAATTTTGCACTAAGTTGAGCATTGGTATTCCAAAACTATCTACGAAGTTTTCATAACTTTGAAACTTTTCTACCGATTTCACTCATTAACGAACTTAATCGTGTTATTTGGACTCTAAACCTTATTTGACAATTTCGCTAGGTCGTTTTCTTCAAAAGTTAGAACACATACAGATGGATAGAATTGAAGTTGACCACAGATTCTTCTTCTGGGTATTCAACCCAATCTTTCAAGACCATTTTCCGCTCGAAATTCGAAAATTACAGACATGTGACCGAACAGTAACCCTCTGTTTCCAGCTCAATGACCTTGACATTTCAGGAGTACCAACCTCAGTGGATTTTAGTTTCGAAAATTTAATAAAACTATTTTAAGTCCTAACAACTGACTTTATAAAAGTGGATTGAGTATAAACAGATAGATAGTACAGTGGTATGATAGCATTTAGGTTGCAACCTGAAGGTTTAATTTCTATTATCTGCAAAATTGTTTACTGACCACTTAATATTGTATAGTGAACTGGGTTGTCATTTGAGGTTACAATATTTTATGTGATTACATTTTATACTCAATTGTTGCAACCAACATATAGAGAGGGCTTCAGGCTTAATTTATTTTCATCCCTACTGCTGCTTCTATTGAAAAAAAAACACTTTTCCATCTATATATATATCGGGGTTTTCATTCCGGTATGAAATTTGTTCATCTGAAAAAAGTCTCAACTGAAACTTTATCGAATAATGTACTATGCAATCAAAACAGTTTTGAGTGCTATGATGAGGGGAACTACAGGGAAGTCAGATGTATATACTAAATTTACTTTTATAAAATCAGTCGTTAGGTCTATCAAGTTTTTATAACTAGTACTGTGCCGAGTTGGCACTAGTGCACTTTTGGTAAAGGTTATAATAGTTGGGGGAGACGTCGTCAATTTCTCAATGTTTTTATCAAAGGCTCTGTGGTTTGATTTCATTACTCCATTAATTTTTATTGAATCAGTCGGTTTGCCATGAAAGTTTGATGCATTCCACTCTGTATAATTAAGAAATGTTAGGTTATGGTAATTTTTCTGTCAGATAACTACACAGCTTTGTCCATACTACAGAGAGGTCCTAGTTACAATGTATGTTACTAAACCAAACCATAGAGTCATTGACAAGAATATGTAGGAATGGAAAACGTCCCACCAAATAATTTTTACCTCGACTACATTTTAGAAGTGCCAAACTGGCTCAGTTCTAGTTACAAAAATTTGATACACGTAATGCAAGGTCTACCGACTGACTTTATAACAATGAATGGAGTGTAACTACCAGTAACTTCATGTAGAACGTCCAATGTCGCCTGGTCATTTGACAGGAAATCGGACCTAACCTACCTTTTACTGAGTGGAGTGTGTCAAACTTTCATCGCCAACCGACTGACTTTACAAAAGGGAATGGAGTATAGTAACATTTATACCCATATCACACCCGCCTAGTTATTTTGAAGGTTATTTGGAAATTGAATATGATTTTTTTCATTTCAGCCTGAAGTTAGCCAATACTCTGAAAAATTAATTCCCTTATTGTTTGAATTTATGAATCATGTTTATCATCAAATGGAAAAAGAAAAGACTGAGCCAAATTGTTTGGATAGACTATTTTATGCTATTGGCACTTTTTGCCAGAATTTAAATGAAGATTTATTGCCCTATCTTCCAACATTGATGGAAAAGCTCCTGCAAGGACTGAATCCTCAGGGATGGTCCATGGAACTCAAAAGGGTATGTTTTACCACATTGGAAGCAGCTGTTAATGCTGCCAAATCTGGAATATTGCCGTATTTTCCCAAAATAATTGAAATTTTGAACATATACATCAACTCAAATCCAGATTCAGACATTTATGAACTTCAAAGCTATGCACTGGGTAAGTCTTTCATTCGTCATAGAATAATAAACCTTCAAAATGAATGCGTAAATACCAGAAATTGTTTCAATACAAGGGGTTGACAATGATTCCTTCCACTTACTAGTATGGTTGAATGATATATAAAAATTAAAATTAGTCATAATTTCTTGAGGTTATTGATAATGTAAGAACAAAACATTTGGTAAAATCTTCACATAATTCCTATATTTCACTGTCTCATAAACAATATCCATTATTAACAAAATGAAAATTATATCAACATATAACATAGCAACTATAACAGCAGATACTCTATTATTTTCAATTGAAAACTTAACAGTTGTATCCAACTTACATCATAATAATTAAATAAATGAATATTATCAATTAACTCACTTTTTGAAAACAATAATTTTGAGGTATTTATTTTCGCAGAGATAACCTTTTAAAATTCAATGAAGATCTTGAGAATTTATAAAAGAAGGAAAACTTGAATCTATTTTTCTACTTTTAAATTGCAGATTGTTTAGCAGTTGTTGCTGAATTGATTGGCAACGAACATTTCGCTCCTTTAGTGCAAGATACTTTACAAATGGGTTTGAGATTGATGGAAACACACGATCCAGATGTCAGAAGAGCTATTTTTGCTGTATTTGGTTCTTTGTCGTCTATAATGAAAGAAGAATTGAGCGTTGCATTGCCTAAAATTATTCAAGAAATTTTGTTCTCTTTACAGAACAGCGATGGAATAATGGTAAGTTCATAAAATACACAGGCCTGACTGTAACTTCACCACATTTTAAAAATTTCACTAATGGAATATTTCTTTCAGACATATTATGATGATGAAAAGAAAAAAGACGAATGTGATATTTTCGATGGCGAAGATTCAGAAGATATTGAAAACTCAGATGAAGAAGACCTTAGCTCAACAGATAGCGATGATTTGGGTCAATGTCATTACTCTGTGGAGAATCCATTCACGGAAGAAAAAGAACAAGCTTGTTTAACATTGAAAGAGATTTGTAAAAACACACAGTAAGTGATTTTTCTGTGAATTATTGTCATATTTGATCTTTACGGCATTAAGTTTGAACAATTTTGACCATCTTTCACTGCTAGATTGAGGCATATGGAATGGAATATGTCAAAAGCAAAAATCAGAACCAAATATGTGTTGTTGAGCATCTCAGACAAAATCTTTTTGATGTAGGATCAAACTTGTACCAACCCCATATTCTCTGGGTGTTTCTGGCTACTTTTTATAAAATGTTTGGAATTTCAACAAATTTTTTTAAATTTTTCAGTGGTATAATGTGCTGTGGTCTAACTAATATACATTTCAGTCTTCCTCCTTTTGCTAAAAGTCACCCCTTATCCTCCAATGAAACGCTAATACTATAATAACACCATATCACAGAAACCATATCGTAGGTAATGTTCTGTGCAATAAATATAAAGTTATTATTTATTTTTTTTATTATTTAGTGAGCTGGTATGATTTAATTCACAAGTTTGATCTACTTGCATTTAGGGTTGTTACCCCTGCAATTTCGTGCCAACATACACTCCATTCACTTTTGTAAACTATCCCTGTTGGCCATGATTTAAGTCTATCAAGTTTTTTACTTGAAACTGACGCAGGTTGGCACTCGTGAAATATCGGCAACGTCAAAATAATTCCCAGAGACGTTGCCAAATGCCAATGCCAATTTCTACTCTCAATCTCAACATAACCACCACGCTTGGAAACTAAAAATGCCGAAGGTAATTTTGAAGAAGAACAGACAAAGTATCAGAAAGTGCTATGTAGAATTGAAATCTGCTTTTTCTGATAGTAACCCTGATAAGTTGGAATGCATAATTTATCACAAGCTATCCAAAATTTTCATACTGAAGTATTTCAAGTTGGGCAACAAGGTATTTAAATGTCTTCTGTTCATTTAAACGTTTTACTGCCGGGTTATTCAAGTACTTTTTTTTCCAAATGAACTATCACAAAGTAACGGACTTTTCGATCCATTATTCTTCAGTAAAATTTCGACACTCGATTCTTGATGTCCGTACAAGAAAATAGCATAACTGAATCTTCCAACCATGTTTATCTATGTGAAATATTTCCAGTATTAACAGAGAAAAAAGTTTCTTCAACATTCGCCAGGTCTTTGGAATTATTGAATTCGCATAATATTTTCCCAAAGTAAATGAACATTTTGATAAATACGTAATTACTACGACCTCTATTTAGAAAGGAAAACGTTGCATAGTTATCTGACAGGAAAATGACCATAACCTAACATTTTAAAAATATACACAGTGAAATATATCAGAATGTCATGGCCAACCAGGATACATTTTAAAAGTGAATGAAGTATATTGGAAATTAACTTCGAGTGATCTGTCAAAAATACTTGTTTCTGATTGGGTAGAACATTTGGCAACATTGCTTGTCAAGGAGCGCTCATTTGAATAGCTCCCTGATGTTCAAGAATACGGTCTTCTGAAATTTTCACTGTCAATAAATGAATTTTCGAGCCTCAAGTTGGATAATTGAAAAATTATTATCTTTGCACTGTTGCAGAATGTATCCTGGGCTTGCCACTAATTTTGATAGTAGAAATTCAGTGATTTGCATGTTGCTGATTGTTCGAGCTAACCGGTCATCTTCATTTTATGCAACTTTTATTTGCGCGATTCTTGATGAACTTGTTCATTTTGGTTGGATCCATATTATGCTAAAAACATTCTGGTCTTTGGAAGCATTATAATTGTATTTTTGTTGTTTTTGCAGTTCAGGATTTCTGCCATATATAGAGAAATGTTTTGAAGAAGTGTTCAAACTTACGGACTATCCCAGAGACCAAATAAAAAAAGCTGCAATAGAAACGATAGAACAATTTTGTGTTACTTTATTCAAAATTGGCACGAATGAAACAAGGCAAGCTCTCTATAAAATATTGCAAATGTTCATTCCTAAATGTTCAGAGTTGATAAGGAGTGATGAGGAGAAAGGAGTTGTCATGACCGGACTGGAAGCTTTTTCTGATTTACTGGAAGAAATTAAAGCTGAAGCATTTGTAGGGGAAGGCCATCGAGAAGCTATAATGAATTGTGTCATAGACGTTCTCACGCATAAGGTATTTTCAACAATTCAACTATTCAGAATTTGATTTAAAAGTAATCAGGCTCATAAGAATTCCTTTTCTTCGTAAAAAAGTCGAAGAACCCGACTGTTTACGTTGTTCCTTTTCAAAGATGAATTAATTTTCACAAATATTTTTCTTGGGGGTAGTTTTGGTGGAGCATTTTTTAGCAAGATTTAAAAAATTGATTATACGTATGTAGACAATAAAATAGCCTTCAGTAATATGTTGCATTCTGAATTCTGTGTGAGAACTAATAAGAAATAAGGTATGAAGGAATCAAGGCTTAATTTATATAAAATTTAAATGAATGAAATTGACCCGAAACCTTAACAACTGTAGGTCTCTGGGATAGTTATCGGCATTATCCTCACAAAAGCAATTTGAATTCTGGCATATTTTGAGTGATATTTTCATCATCACTATGTGACCACCCTGTTTTGAACAGTTTTTTCCATTTCAGACACTCTGCCAAGATGATGACCTGAGTGTTATCAATAGTTATGAAAATATTGAAGAAACTACAGATGCGGAACAGGATGAAATGCTCTTGGAAGCTGCTTGTGATATTATTCCCAAATTTGGAAAAGCAATAAATCCCGATGATTTTGCTCTATATTTCCCCAACATACTTCAACTTCTCACCATAAGAACGGTAGCTTGATTATTACAAGGATGGATAAATAATGTGGGAACTTAAGAGCAAACAGTACCACATGGTGGTAAATTACAACTAGGCAACACAGCCACATTCGAGTTTCATTAAACCTAGTTAATATCTCAAGGTCAGGCACCTGCACGCGATCTACATGCTTCAACGTTCCAATAGCCACGTGAAATATTAGAATTCGAAGAAATTTCATTGTTTATAGGAGAAAACGAGTTGTCATTTTGCAGGCTTCTTTGAGTATTTCTTGAAAACTTTTTTTTTTGGGATGCGAAATGTAGTTATTTTTCATTTTTCACTCCCTTTCAGTTTTGATTTTCCCGAAAATTCTTCAATGTAAAAAAGTGGCGATATCGCGCATTTTTACGATTTTTTTAACCATTTGCAATAAAAAATTTGTTTTTGAAAAAAATGAACTCTGGCCTCCAAAAGTCACTGCGATATATTCGAGGTATTGTTTGCTCTAAATTATGAATCGATCCTCGCTTTTGTTAATTTGCATAGCTTTGTCGAATAATTTTCCTTTATTCCAATAACTTTAATCTTCAGATGAAACAACACAGTATATCCCAAAGATCATTCTCATTTGGAACTCTGGCAGAGTGCATGCCACTCTTGGACATATATGTTGAAAAATTTGTTCCACAATTGATGCAGCTTTGGATGACAGGAATAAAGGATTATGCTGAGGAAGTTAGAAATAATTCCGTATTTGGTCTTGGCGAAATGGTATTACATGGAAAAGATAAGATATTCAGGTAAGCAGTTTTTGATCATTATAACACAGACCAACAAGACAAATCACTCCATCGTTTGCGGGAATCGCGTCTCTCCGACCTTGAGAAATATAACAGACATAACCACACTTTCTTCTTCCTCGAAACAGCTGTCAAATTGAATACTTGATTTTGGAATATCTAAAATCGAAATGTAAAAACGGATTTGTCGGGATTCAGGAATCACAAAATCAAAATCAGACTAAGATTTTTCAAAGAAACCATTTGAAAAGCAAATTTCCAACACCAAAGCGAGTGTTTTGTCACATCTTAAACTCCTGTAGAAGAACTCGGTCGGAGTAAATGAAAATTTTGGAAAAATGTTATGGAAAACCCGTTTACCTTAATCAGAGAATCTTTGTAGTTTCACATCAAATTAGATTCATTTCAATATAAAATCAAACTATGAATAGACCAACTTTGTTCGATTCCAATCCTAGTGTTTGTGCAATCATATACAATTTTATTAGACATCCCATCGTTTTAATTGAATAATGGAGGTTGTAATGCTTTTACTTCAGTTGCGATTCCTTTATATTATATAAAATGAACATTATGGATGAGTCCACCTAAGTTCGATTCCAATTCTTGTTGTATAATTAAAACATATAATGAGGCCTGTCATCATAAAATAGAACCTCAAAGATGACTAAACAATTGATTTGGTTGTAAAAAAATGTTTGGATTATATTCTTAAATGTAACAGATACGAAATTATTCATCAATTAATAGGATGAAAAATTCATTTCAGTTTGTTTACATGTTTATAACCTCTTCAAGCGAGTCCGAAAACGCCGAGAGTGACGTAATCCTATTCCTGCAATCTGATTGGCACCCCAAACGCCTGCTAAAATTCTGGTTAGCTCGATTCAGGGTCATATCTGCGTTGACATAGATTTCGTAAGTAAATGACGCGAGTGGTTTATCTGGTTGATCTGTGATTATAATCCATAGGAACACTGACAAGAGAATGTCCCGCCTAGGATGCACAGAAGATATCTTCTGTGCATCCTAGTCTCGCCAAAAATGTATAGAACAATCTTCTATGCACCCTAGTCTCGCCTAATTATTTTGACCTTGATTTCACTAGTACCAACCACGCTTAGTTCTAGGTACCATAATTTGATAGACGTATTCTAAGGTCTACGACTGACTTCATAAAAGTGAATGGAGTACACATAATTATTTAATGTAGATCGGTAATGCTGCGTTACCTACCAGGAAAATGACTTTTTATCATACAAAGTCAAATGGGTCAACTTTTCCTGGCCTACAGACTGACCATTGAATGGAGTTTGAGTTGTAATTTTAACCATAGATTCCCCTCATCAAATAAAACGCTTTCTTCATTTACCGTTTTTCCACTCAAGGAAAAAGATATAAACATTTTTATATTTCTAAATGTGCTATTATAAGCCTACATTTCTTTTTCAAGTTAACACTGATATCTCTTATGGTAATGTGTATTGCTTGAAATTCTGAAAACACTACTGAGAAATCTCAAAAAATGTGAGCGCTTACGAAGTTTCAAACAATAATAAAGTATTCTAAAATGACTGAAGATTCTTGTAACTCTAGATAAACTTTCTGTATGTTTTCTGATATTGTACTACAGTTTTATGAATTTGCAAGTCTGTAAATAGGAAACCGTTTTGAGTAGGACAAAAGTGAAGAATATGTCATAGTAATAGAAAACTTGAAAACAAAACTCATTTCTTTCCGAATAATCATGTCAAGGCTAAAAAATGAAGATTTCTTTTTGGGCATTTCAACAGCCTAAATCTTTTCACTGGGTCCAAATCTGGCAAAATGGTGAATAAAAAGTCCAAAAAGCACTGCCGTGAAGGCAGCAACTTTTGCGCGCATGTTCAATGTAGATGACCGCTTCAGCAACGAATTTGAACGTGCGCGCAAAAGCTGCTGCCTTCACGGCAGTGCTTTTTGAAATTTTTTTCTGATAAATTACTGGATTTCAATTCGATCATATCTGTATTTTTGGACATATTGTAAAAATAACATTTTGAATGGGTATATCTACGGAATCATTGGGCGGATTTTACCCATTCACGAATTCGACCTTCGTAATTAAGCCCCAAACCTACTCTACAAATATCGAGTTTCTAAGTCGTTTCTTCCGGAAGTTATTGTGTTTACGGTCAGTCTAACGGCCGACTGCGTAAACACAATAACTTCCGAAAGAAACAACTTAGAAACTCGATATTTGTAGAGAAGGTTTGGACCTTAATTACGAAGGCCGAATTCGTGAATGGGTAAAATCCCCCCAATGATTCCGTAGATATACCCAATCAAAATTTTATTTTTCCAATATTTCCAAAAATACAGATCAGATCGAATTGAAATCCAGTACTTCATCGAAAATAACAGTTCGAAGTTTCATACAGAATTTAATGAGGATGATATGATGAGAAAATCATAGAAATTTTTTTTTTCAAATTGTTCTAATAACACGATTATCACGAAGTTTTGCATAAAGTTGTCTTTCAGCATCTTAAAACTAGCTGTGAAGTTTTATCACGACTGAATCAGTATTTCTCGAGTAATACCGAAAAAATCAACGATATCGAGAAGAAAACCTCGAAATTTGACATATTTTTTCCCGATATCTCCAAAACTTATGATCGTATCGAACTGAAATTTAGTACACTGCTGTGAAATTAGAAGGTCAAAGTGTGAGTATAATTTTTTTTGGATATGATTAATGGTTTCCGAAAAAAAAATTTTTTTGTAAAAAAATTTCGAAAAATTTTTTTTTTTAAATTTATGGACAATATGATCTTGACGAAATTTGGCTCAAAGTTGCGCGTCGTTATACCCCACCAAACTGCCAAGTTTGAATCCAATCGCTTGATTAGTTTCTGAAATAAAAAATAAATAACTTCAAAACTTCAAGTGCCTATAAATCCGAAACTATTCGACCGATTTGGCCCATTAACGAACTCAACCGCGGCATTCTGATGCGCAACCTATCCTGAAAGTTTCAAGTAGCTAGCTTGCTTCTGTCGACAGTTATCGTGTCTACGGACGGCCGGCCGGACAGAATCAATTTTGACACCGGATTCGTCATCAGTGAGTCCAACCTAGTCGATTGAGACCATTTTCGGCTCAATCATCCAAAATTACAGACATTTGGACAAGACGATAGCACGCTGTTCCCCTAGAACATGCGCGCAAAAAGTGGTTCATTTTATTAGGAGAATCTATGGTTGAAATTAATGTATAACTTGAAGACTCACCCTGTATAATTTATATTTTCTAGAATATTACAGTAATCATATTTTCAATGACTATTAACCCCTCATAATTTATTTGTGAAAAAACTTATTAGAAGTGTTATAAAATAACATAATTTCTTTTATTTCAGTTGTTATCCAACTATTTTACAAGCTCTTTCGTCGCTTGTAAACAAAGAAACCCATCAGGGAACTTTGGATAATATTTGTGGAGCCATTGCAAAAATGATAATAGTTAATTCCAATGGTATTCCATTAGATCAAGTAAATAAAGTTAACATAAGTTGATACATCTACTAAACATTAAAATATTGCAGGTGTTTCCTGTCTTTTTGGATCGCTTGCCTTTGAGGGCTGACTTTGAAGAAAATGAAGCTGTTGTCAAATGTTTATTTATGCTTTACCAAAATGGGTCTGATATCTTGAAAAGTAATATTAACAAGGTTTCAAGAGTTCTAGTTCAAATTTATATCAATAAGGAAACGCCTAACGATGGTAATGATTTTTCAACCTGACGAATACTTTCTCTAATGTTATTTGTTTTTCAGATACTATGATCATTTTGACAAATCTACTCAGGTCAATACACGGCTATTTTCCTACAGAGTTCAATTGTCTTGTTGCTGATCTTGAGCCAGAAAAAATTGCAATGCTGAGGCAAATTTTCGAGTAGGACTGAACTTGTTGCAATTGAAAATACTTTTATAATATTTATTCTGTACTTTATTTACTCCATTGAATGATTTCATGAAATTATTTTTCGATAAATTTATGCTATGGTTGTGTTGTCCAATGAAATGAATTATGTTATTTGTAATACATGTTAGTATTTTTATCATTGAATGAATATATGACCTGTATTCTTGCTTTTAATGATATTATTAAATTTTATGCATGTTTGCATCATGAGTATTTATAGAAAAAGGAACTTTCCTACTATGCGGGACATAGCAAAACGCCAAAAGAAGCAACAGTGAATAACCAGAACCTACAATATTCATCGATAGTGCAAGTTATATTTTATGATGAAAATAAGTCGATTATCAATACTTGCTCTATATTTCCATTAAAAAACGCTGCAAATTTTACACAAGGGTTTATTATTTTCTCATTTAAATAACCCAATATGCCATTGATATCTCAAGGACCTTATATATTATGCATAACTCATTGGTTTCTCACAACACAGAAACCAATTCCATGAAATAATTCATGTGAACATTGAAATCTCACTAAAAACACTTGTATAATTGAATAACATTTCAACATGCAGAACGCTAACTGAGTAGCAAAATTTAAAATATTTTGAATGAGAAGAGACGTTCCACAGTCGTTTCACCTCTTCGAAAATCTTACTATTTTCCACAATTATTAAATTTCGTGTCGGTATTCTACAACTGAAAATGAACTACAAATCAGATAGGGTTTGTCCTATTTGAGATATTAGGGAAATAACCTCAATATTTAAAATGGTCACGAAATTTTTTGCCAATATCTGCACAAATAAATATCGGTCCGAACTGAAATTTGAAACACTGTATCTAAATGTTGACTCTGAAACCTGTACCGAATTTCATTGAACTTTGATGAATATGTATCCGAAAAAAAAATGTTGAAAAAAAAATTTGCACTAAATCGAGGGTCTATATTTCACAATTAGTCATGATGTTTCAATCCGAACGTGTTCGTATTTCTTGACACTGAGGAAATAAACTCAATCTTTCAAACTAACACCAATACGTAAAACAAAATTCAAGACTATCCGCTAATATCAAATGTGTAGATGTGATTTCTACTGGGATTCAACTTTGTTCTGAAAAATATTAATGAAATGAAAAAAAAACTCAATCTTTCTGTGCAATTGATCTGAAAAAAATTTTTTCCACAGCAGATATCCGATTCACTTGATTTACAAAGTATCCACCGCACAAACTGAAAAACTAAAGTTATTTTCAATAACATTTCTGTAACAATGAAATATATCGTGAACCTCATCAGGTTGAATTCGAAAGAATAATTCTAGATTATAAATTTCGTTCGTTGTTATCGTTGTCAGATACACTCAACCAAGAGGGTGTCAAATCCGAAAGTCTGTTTGATGTAAAGACGTGAAATTCAAACAAGTAGTTTTCCGACAACCAGATGATGAAACATGCGGAATGTTTTTGTCTACGCTATATCCCTTGTCTAAAGTCACAGACCCCATTCAGAACAGGTAGTTAACTTTAGTCTAAGGCTCCACCCTCAGTATTAGATTCTCGACAATTGATGAGATTTGCGGTTTGCTATTGATTTTTTTGCATATTATATCCTCCAATTTGATTTATCATATAAATGCTCATTATTTTCTATATTCACGCCTATTTCAAACTGTCAGTACGAAAGATTTTGGATTTCGATTGAAACCAGAAACGGATATCCACAAGTTGACGATAATCGTATTACGCAAACCGAAATTAATGGAAACCTCCGATCAACCGAATTTTTTGGAAATTCATTATTTTAAATTGCGCTACTTAATTCGCGTTCAGCATGTAAAAGTGTTATTCAGTTATAAAAGAGTATTTATTGAGATTTCAATGTTTCAAATGAATTTTTTCATGGAATTGATTTTTGTGTTCTGAAAAACCAATGATTTATGAATAAAATAAAAGTTTTATTCAAGATATGAATGAACTTCATGAAGAAATTTAATCTTAAATCCCGTAATCCGCAGGGTGATTTCTATAAATAATAATTTGATCCGATTTTCAGTAGTTATGTTTGAGATATTGGGAGAGAAAACCCAAAAATATTTAATCTGAACTACTTACGATTATGAAATTGTCAAGAACATCGATGGGGCATTTGCAAATTGTGATTATAAAATAATAACGCATCTATTAAACATTTTTCGATATGTGTTGAAAATTTGGTAATCAATATTTTCATCTCCTCTTAGATGTATGACTTTGGATGAAAAGTAAACCGATTATTCCAGTGAATTACAATCTTAGAACTGAATGCGATGATGTCATTTTCGACATTATTGAAAATTTGCAGCGTTTTTCCCTATAACTCAGGAACCACTGGTCGGAAATCATCCGGGTGAAATTTTTTTGGTTTAGTTTTGCAAAAGTAATCAACATTTTGAGTTGCATGAAAATTCGGTGGTAAGTTTTCGAGAAATAATTTTTTTTTTCCCCCACCCCCCCATTTTGAGCCCTCAGGGTACACCGATTCTGCTGAAAAGCTTGGAGGATCAATCCCGAGCGACACACGATTTTTGCACCAAGTTTCACTGATTTCGGTTCAGTACTTTCTGAGAAAAGCCCCAGACAACGGACGGCGTACGGACGGATTTTTTTTTTAGTTTTTTCAAATCTACATACTCCAAAACGTAAACTGTGAAATTTTCAGGGGGGGTTAAAAAATTTTTTTTGTTGGTCGATCACTAAGGTTTATTTTTATTTGATTTTATCAAATAAAAACCAAAAGCAATCATCAAATGGTCGAGAAACTATAGTATTCCAATAAACAAAACAATAATTTGAATACATCTAAATTAGAATTCATTTCAACACTATTAGGAAAGAAAGATAATTTTTTCAACACAAAAATATCACAGCCTTGTTCATAAACCTTTAATACATGAAAACCATATCTATATTAAAAAAATTACAGTCCTAGCCTGGATGGAGTTCTTCTTGGTGTTGTACCTGCACTGATTATTTCTTGTCCTTTTTGCATTGCAGCTTCTTTTTTATCTGCAGCTTCTTTCCTTGCTCTCATTTCTTCCTGTGCCACCTGCATTTGGTTCTCCATTTCTTGCAAATGTTCAGCTGCTTGTTTCTTCTTAGCTCTTCCGGATTTCCCACTTTCTTTCACTGAAAAGAACATGGGACCCAATTCTGCAAGCCAGTGTCCATCTACTGAAGTGACACACTGCATGTATTCCTTTGCTGTCATCACCAATTCGTGGTATACCACATAATCTGGGGTGTTACCTAGACCGAAAAGGGCAGATGTTGGATGCAAGTGACAAGGCATACCTGTCCTACAGTTCACGTACTCTCCTATTCCTTTCAGTCGAGCTGCTTGATGGAAGTAAGCTGAAATAGGATGGCAATTAGTAATTCTCACCCCCTTGTGGGACAATACCACTTTCATTACCCTTGCTGTTTCAGAAGGAATAATTTATGTCATAATTTCATGAGATAATTAATAGATGTCACGCGAAGCTGGGAAATTCGAAAACCAATACATTTTCCAATGTAAAGGTATGCTCAGATATCGTCAACTTGTTTGAGAATCTACCGTCTACCTTTTCCATTCCCTTCTACATTCTACGCTTGAAACCTTTATATGGGGTTTGTTTAGTTTTTGTTTATTCTCGCTTTGAACGGAAGTCAGGACATTTTGAATTGCCAAAGGGAACAAGGGCAAATGAATTTAATTGTTATTTTGTTCTTTTTTTGTTTAGATATAATCGGGTCCCTAGAATGCATAACAATGCTGACAAACCCTTATAAACAACAAATCTTTAGCATTTATCTACTCAATCAGGAAGATTATGAGAAAAAATCTGTTTCTCATTATTTTAAATGAACTCAAATTGTCAATGCTCAGCATCTGCTTACTCAGCGACCTTTATGTAATTAAACTGGGTGGGTACCCTCTGATTTGAATGCAGAAGACCCACTTCTTCCACCCAAGAGACCCCACTACCACAGATCAACCAGATAAACCACTCGCGTCATTTACTTAGGAAATCTATGTCAACGCAGATATGACCCTGAATCGAGCTAATCAGAATTTTAGCAGGCGTTTGGGGTGCCAATCAGATTGCAGGAATAAGATTACGTCACTCTCGCCGTTTTCGGACTCGCTTGAAGAGGTTATAAACATGTAAACAAACTGAAATGAATTTTTCATCCTATCAATTGAGGAATAATTTCGTATCTGTTCCATTGAAGAATATAATCCAAACAGTTTTTTACAACCAAATCAATTGTTTAGTCATCTTCGAGGTTCTTTTTTATGATGACAGTCCTCATTATATGTTTTGATTATACAACAAGAATTGGAATCGAACTTAGGTGGACTCATTCATAATGTTCATTTTATATAATATAAAGGAATAACAACTGAAGTAAAAGCATTACAACCTCCATTATTCAATTAAAACGATGGGATGTCTAATAAAATTGTATATGATTGCACACTAGTATTGGAATAGAACAAAGTTGGTCTATTCATAATTTGATTTTATATTGAAATGAATCTCATTTGATGTGATACTACAAAGATTCTTTGATTAAGGTAAACGGGTTTTCCATAACATTTCTCCAAAATTTTAATTTACTCCAACCGAGTTCTTCTACAGGAGTTTGAGGTGTGACAAAACACTCGCTTTGGTGTTGGAAATTTGCATATCAAATGGTTTCATCGAAAAATCTGATTTTGTGATTCCTGAATCCCGACAAATCCGTTTTTACATTTCGATTTTAGATATTCCAAAATCAAGTATTCAATTTGACAGCTGTTTCGAGGAAGAAGAAAGTGTGGTTATGTCTGTTAAATTTCTCAAGGTCGGAGAGACGCGATTCCCGCAAACGATGAAGTGATTTGTCTTGTTGGTCTGTGCCACTACACTATAGACAGCCTCTGGTTCATCGGATAATGAAGGTCTAAGAAAAGAGCTGCTTTATAAAGATTGAATTCTCACCTGAACAAATGCATTTTCTTATTATGTCCCAATCAGTTCCACAAGACTGGATTTCCAACTTTTGCTGTATCAATATGTCCTTGAGTTGTTGTCTGACTTCTCTAACTTTTCTCATGGCTTTTATATGAATGAAATGCTCATTACACCAATGGGATGAGTAACTTGAAAAATGAAATATAATTAGTTAATTTATTGGGAGGAATTTTCACAGCTGAGTAAAAAGATATTTGAATATTAAACACTGGCATCAAAATATTCTGGGGAACAAGACTGAAATATGTTACAGCTCTTTTGAAACCCTACACATTAGGTTGAAAATTTGTGTTGATATTTCTACTGCATATTTTTTTATATAGATATTTTCCTGGGAGGAATTTGTATTTTTTTTCCTCTACTATAAAGAAACTGTTATAAGTAGTGACAAGCAATTTCTATTTATTAACGTAGGAATACTTTTCAGAAAAATTGATCTGGCATGTTTGATATTGAGAAATCATTAAAATTGAGTTGATACAAGCCGTTGGTCAGTATGAGCTATTTTGAATGGGATTACCTATTTTGTTTCCATTGATTATAAACATTCAAGAATGTTAAATGATCACTTTCAGGAACTTGAAACTTTTCTCGTACACCATCTGCTTCCTCCTCTCTTCCTTTTGGGCGAAAAAATATCGAAGGTACTGACAACATGGAAACTGAAAACAAATATTTGGAACTGTATTAAATGACTCTAACTTTTTGTTGACTTCAGATACTATAACCTAAGATTTTCTAAATATACAGGGTGCAATTTGTCAAACTTTTATGGTCCCACCAAGTTTGTAGAAGTAAATTGAATTTGTATTCATTTCTATGGTAGGAACCTCCCTATCAAGGGGCCTTTTGTGAGAGGGAGATTCGGAGATTTGGGTAATCGGAGATTCACCCTATTGGTCGACGACGATCACGTGATCGTCGTCGGCCAATAGGGAAGAATCTCCGATAACCCAAATACCTGAATTCCCTCGCACAAAAGGTAGCTTAAGAAACTTGATAACACTGTATGAATAAAGTGCTCAACGATTTTCAATTTAATTTTTATATGTTGTCATTCTGAGCCAGATTCAGTCTGGTTATTTATCAGCCTATTGGCGTCTGAATTTAAGATTGCAGCACCACGGTGGCCAGTTTTGGAAACTTAGGTACAGACATAGATTTTGTTTTGATAGTCGAATTTGTAATGTTTGTTAGTGTTTGGTTTGATAGTTTTTGATTTCACGATTTATTCAAAGACTTTTTAGACTTTTATAGTTGACGAGAGTATTACTGGGAGTACATATTCCATGCTTATAAAGTAGGTATGTATCATTCTTCAATCTTATTGAGTGTAGGAACCCTAAAATTACGGGGGTATCTCCAAGGTAAGACAGTATTTTAATATTATTTATTTTCAGATTCGAATGGCAAGATTGACTTTGGTGGATTTCTTAGGCTGCCTTGAAAGTTGAAAAACAGTATTGTAAAACATACTTTTCGGAATAATAGACAAATACTCATAAATTTACTATTTTTATAGCGGAGGACTAAATACTCAATATATTGTGAATAAAATGAATAATTCACATAAAACTAATGCTACTCGTATCGTAGGTCTTATTCATTATGGATTGACAACTAAATTTTCCAACACTCATATGATTGGTCTTGAAAAAGCTGTAATAAATAAGCCTTGTACAACTTTGCTTTCATCGACAAAAGCACTTTGAGCGAAAAGTATTCATCACCAGATATTTCCTTGTTGAGACTCTCTTTTTTCAATAGTCAGTTCTATCATTGAAACATTTACATTGTTACTTAATGATCAGTTCAACAGGCAGATTTCTGGAAGGCAGAGCATTCCTCTTAAGTAAATTTCTCTGCTTGGATTAGGGGCCTGGAAAAAATTGTCTTCATGAATGTGATCTAATATTTCATAAGCAATTCGTGCTTTCCTCTTTGAAAATGATTATCATCGTAAAAATTAAGGTAACAGACTCGCATAAATCTTGTTTGTTGGTTTTTATCGATTCTTCAACACTTTCAGGACCGACTTGCTAAAGGAAGTTTCTTTCACCCTAACTCGAAAATTTTCACCAGGCTGTGGAAATCTATGGGAAGGGACATTTGAGTTTGCTTTTCCTCAGTAGAAGCACTTGTAAAATCACACAAACGCCAAGAAGAATGCATAAACTTTCCCATTTTCTCGACTTTTCTTTTAACTTGTCATTGATAATGTCTGTACCTAGGGTTACTCGGATAGCCACCAGAGGGAGTAGCGCTTATCTTCCTTCGCCAATATTAGCAAAATGCCAAGAATTTTACTGATACAATAAAAAACGCCACTTGTTCACGAATGAAGGATTCATACACTGAAAAATTCCTGTGCCTTCCGCATTTATGTAACAAATTTGCTAGTATTTAAGAATGTGACAAAAAATAGGATTCCATAAAATTTTTTTCTTATTGGGGATTTCAGAAATATGTTCTAGAATCAAATTTAAACAGAAATCAGATCAATGACTAAAGTAATTATCTCACATAATAAAACTGGAAAATATACCAATGAGTACTCAATGAGGAAAGTAATAAAAAGGGGAAATTTTTAATGAATTACAAAACAATTCAATAATTGCTCACCAATAATCAATATCTCTGCTGTACAACCCATTTGACTAGAAACTATCAGCATTTGGCACTGTGGTGGATCTAGAGGGAACTCCGCCATTTGTCGTCCTAATTTCGTCAACACTCCTGTATGATCTAGGGCTCGTAGTATCCATAACTGATATAACGAATTCAGAATATTATCCTGGAAAAAATTAGATATGGTAGATCGAACAATAGCGACTACTATGAAATAAATATTTTTAATTATTTAATTGTCTTCGTACAAAGAGAACTAATTAAATTAATCCCTGCAAAACGAACAAACATTCACCATGCAAATAGCCTAAAGAAGTCCATGATTTTTTACTCCCACAGGTCTACCACTTGATTACTACAATCGCCAATAATGTTATCCAAAATTCAATTGCAATATTCTCACAACAAAGGACATGCTTATATTCATGACAAAATACTAATACATTTGTTACTAAATTATTACCTGGGGTGGTGGATCCATGAAATGAAATTGCAGTAAATCCTGAACACCTAGAGACTTGAGCAGTAGTACAGTGTTGGCAAGATTTGTTCTTTGAATTTCTGGAACAGTGGTGATGAGAAGTTCTTCTTTATATTGTCTCTCAGTGTACAAACGAAATGCTTGACCTGGACCTGTACGACCAGCTCGGCCAGATCTTTGATTTGCGTTAGCCTGACTTATAGGATAGATCTGAAGCAATATAAACATTCAGGCATGATTAATGAATATTTACTGTATGTTATGTTGTTTGAGTATCCCCAAATTATTTTTATACAATTTTTGATTATGATCTTTGATAGAAATTATACTTTGAATCTTGATCTACCAGATATGATCTGAGTTGAAATATTCCTAGACTCGAATTGACAATTGAATTCTTCATAAAAAATAGGTTATCTTACTTGGGGGACTCATAAATCCAGGATTGTTCTCAAGTGAAAGATTGATGGATCAATCTTCTTGAGTCTAAAGTAAACTAATTTCACAACTAAATAGTGAAAGAACAAAAATTTTCAAACCTGTAGGGCGTCCATACCAATTCTCGGATTGTATACTTTCAATTTACAATATCCTGAATCGATAACGAATATAATACCATCAACAGTAAGTGAAGTCTCAGCAATATTTGTGGCAACCACGCATTTTCTTACACCATCTGCAGATCTCTGGAAAATTTTTGCTTGAAGATCTGATGGTAGCTGAGAATAAATCGGTAAAATTGATAACTCAGGTGCATTGTCGATTTCAGTCAATCTCTCTGCTAGGACCTGAAGAAATAAGGGTGAATTCAGAATCATTGAATTTTTTCCGTACAAAAAACAAATATAAGAAGGTTATTTTCAATAAGGAGAAAATTTTTTTTTAGACCCAGATAAACAGGAGAAAAATGGTTTCCTACCTCACAAGTCACTTCGATGTCTTCTTGACCAGGCATAAATATGAGAATATCTCCTGACGGAGGTTGGAGATGTATCTGCAAGGCTTGCTTTACTGCGGCATCTACGTAATCTTCCACAGGATTTTTACTGAATAAAGTTTCGACTGGAAAAGTTCGCCCAGGAATGGTGAAAGTGGGAACATTACCAAAGAATGTTGAGAATTTTGTGGAATCCATGGTAGCTGATGTAACTATCAACTTGAGGTCATGTCGCTTGGCCACGATCTGTAAAATGATCATATAACTCAATCGGCTTCTAGAAAACAGAAATTGTCGACGGATTTTCGTTTTATAGTTATAGGGAAAATTAATACCAGAATTTTTTAGATTAAATTTTACGTTCCGTAGGCACTTTTTCCGTAATTCTCATAGGCATAGTCAAAAATTTGTTGTTTTTTTATCAATTGAACTCTACACAAAAAATATTGTCGCTTATACAGGATATTCTTTTTTTCAGGGCTGATCGAAGCATTGATTTCTTAGACAACATATATATTTTTTGTTATCAGTTTACCTGTTTCTACGTGAAAAATAAAAGTAACTTTATGTATAATGAACTAACATAAACACAAGGACGAATATCTGTACATAAGTCAACAAATATTCAACCTTGATCTGAGCTGATCATATAATCAACCAAAACATCTTTACCGAAGAGATGTCCAAGGAGTTCGGTTATTACAGTTAAATGGTCATTACTGATCATCAGACCGACTTACCTTGAAACCGCAGAAAGGATCTAGATACTTATTACCTGTTCGATGATATTCTAAGTAGGATTAGGGTTCTCGTATGATACTCCTGGGAGATGGCGCTGTTTTTTGTTAATATTGCAGGATGTTATCGATCAAGTCATAAGTATCTAGTACCCTATCTGTGGTTTCAAGGTAGGTCGGTCTGACGTGAAACTGCAGTAACCGCCCTCCTACCATTGTATAAAGACAATGTCTTTATACAATGCTCCTACGACAACGCTTCTTCGGTGTAGATGTTTTGGTTGATTAGGTAAATAGCTCAGATGAAGATGGAATATTTGTTTACTTATGGATATAAACCAACAAACATAGGCAATTGTACAGTTTCTGCATCACAAGTGCCACCGGAATGCAGTACATAAAATGTTGTATTAAAACTGCACAGTCTCTGCATTGGTGACACTGTTGTCCTAAAAATGCAGTCTTTTAAATACAGCTGCTGTCTAGCTTTTGTGCAACAAAATCGAAATGCTGTATGAGACAACGCTGTCTTTGTCTTTGATGCTATATTTCGTTCTAATAGTCAGCCATCATTGTCTGTGCCGATAGCCGGTACTTTAGACTTTTAGAGAAGCGTTGTCGATTGTCGACGTCGGTCATGCTGTTTTGTAACGGAAATTTGTTTGTTGTGTGGAAAATTCGTTTTTGGTTCTAAGTGAATCGCGCTATTTGAACTGACTGTTTGTTTCGAGTTGATTGGGTGCAAGTGTGAAAAACTGATGTTTCGACATGATCAATTCCCGAAAAAACTAAATAAGGCAAATTAGACTGATCTGAGTGGCTAGGATAATTAACTAGATGATGCCGATTCTTTTGGAACTGGAATAAATAGACAATAGAAGAAAACATCTGAGTCTCTACCTGAACTGGACAGGGTCAACAGAAAACAGAATTTCGAAGTACATAATCATCATTGAAGGAATTTTAGGTATTATATTCACACAAGGTAAACCTTTTTTTGTGTTTTAACTCCTTTTTCTCCACTTCAAGTTACTGTACGAAAGAACGAAGAGAGCAAAAATGATTCACCTACCGATATTGAAACGACCATCATGGTATTATTGAGAAATATGTATCTACTTATTTTAGAGGACTTAGAAAGGAACGAGAGAGTCACCCAATAATATATTATATCATGTATAATATTTGATGTGGCCGGTATTTGTGTAAATTCAAGTTTTTTCCATTAAAGTCATGTTCCTAGTGCAATATTTTTTTTATTAAGTTGAATTTGCTATGAATCACTTTACGTTATGTGCTCAATATAAACTAGGTTAACCCCATTCCTAAGACAACCAGTATGTTTCAGGAATCCGGCTTACCTCCGAAAAACCTATATTTTTCAAGTAATCGCATTGAAATTCTGGACTTACATACTACAAATTGTGTCTTTTGGTCTAACCGTACGATTTTTCAGATAATGTTGTGTACATTTTTATTTTTTTGAATTCCATGATGAATTGTTGGTGAAATGTGAAAAACTAAATGATTAAAATATTTTTCTGTTGAGTAATCAATATCTAGATACAGAAAGAATTGCAGTAATTTTTCTACCGTAAGGCATAGGATTCGAATATGCAAAAATATAAACATCACATCATATAAGAAAATAAAAATTTATTTGGCAATCTCCGAAAAAACATTTATCGGTGGTGAATAATTTAGTATCAAGGTTCAAAGTTTCAATTCAATCTCTTAAAAAATAATCATTTTTTCGGCGAGTCTTATTCCTGTTAGTCTCCTAATACAGCCGAGCTTCTACTGCATTATTGCTGCTCAGAAACTTTATATCGACGTAGCACAGTTACAACGTACGTACAAACTGCATTACAAAGTGGCAAAGCTCCTGCACAACTGACGTATAGTGGCTGTATTTCAAACGCAGTTTGAGCTGTACAGTTTCGATGCAATTCCGCGGGACATATACGGTCCTTTTCGATACAGTTACTGCACCACCATCGCTGCACTTCAAGTGCAGTAACGCTGTACAGTTATATAGTTTATTATAATCGGTTCAATTCCTTTGTTTCATGTATATTGTTTTCCCAAATTTTAGCGAAATGATAGTTTTATCGATATTGGAAGAAACAACAACAACAAATTTAAATGAGGAATTTTCACATATTTAACGAGCTTGTTCTGGGGAATAACGTTTCATCATTTTGCTCAAATGGCTGTAATTTACGGTTTTTATTTCAAAATAGGTTGGGCGACTATATGAAAGATCAGTGTCAAAATTCACCTCAATCCAGCCGGCCTGCCGTTCGCCCGTTGTTACGATATCTTCCGAACGATTAGCAACTTGATACTTTCTGGGTAGGTTTGCGGATCCAAATGCTAAAGTTTAATTTGTTAATGGGCAAAATCGGCTGAACAGTTTCGAAGTAAGTCATTTGAAATTTTAGATTATCCCCTTAATATTTCAAGAAGTACAAATGTCGTACGAGGGTAGTCCCAGAAGTTTCCGACTTGACCCAAATAAATAAAAGAAAATAATTGACCACGGATCAACAGGGAGTTAAAATTTATTTACACCTTCGACCTTCATTTCTCGATCATATTCAGACACCAGTTACTATATCAAATGAAAACTGAATTAATCGAAACGGCAGATAATGCAAATAAAGGAACAGTTTGTTTTTTTATTCTGGAGCTTTCATATTAAAGGCTAGCTTAACATAATTACATTGGACCGAATACTCACCATTTTTAGCTGCACATTCGAGAAAGATAAGCATTTGAACGAAGTGTTAACGAACTGGCCAAAAACCGACCGTATTTGCCCAAGGCGAATGTTTTATTTTATCTAGATAACAAACGATACTTGACTTTGTCAAGTTTATGGTGAAAATCTTTCTGACAATGGATAAACTTAGATGAACATTATGTGGACTTCTAGAATTTTCGCCACAAACAGCTTATAGAAATTTTTCAACAGCTCAAAAAAAAGTTAACAAGTTTATCGAGCACGAAGGATTCTATGGAGAAAGAATATATTGTTCCCTTGATTTTCTACGACCATTGTTCAGTAGCTTACTTAGGGACTATTCCTGTACATCAATGTGATTATTCTCATACTTGAAAACCATTCCAAAACAATTGAATACTTTTAGGTGAATATGATTGGTTTTAAATAAGATGTGGAAAGACAAATTCTGCATTATCTCTGACAAAGCCCTGCATGAATCCTTCCGAAATATTCCTAGAATAATCGTGAATAAATGTTACAAACAACGATGGACTTTCGATGGCCAATGGCTTTACTCACGGGGAATAATAATTCCATATTTATTTATGGAAATGTCAATACGATCATTGAGTATAAGACGCAAACAGATTTTGAATGAGATTGCTTTCTACTTAAGATTAAAGTTTAACTGAAAATCTTTTGAAATGTGATTTTTTTCAATATATCAGAATAAGACAGGATAATGGTTATACTTCGTTTCTTATGTACTTTACGTCCATTTCGGTTCTGAAATAGAACTTCATTGGGGTGAATGGTGTAAACCCGAGCAACCTCAAAACGTTACTTTTTTGTGATTTGTTTACCACACGAAGGAATAATAAGAAAATCTGAAGAAACTATATGATATAGCATAAATAAAACGAGAGGAAAAAGATGCAAAGAAAGAAATATAGTTTTTTGAAAGTTTCTGACAAACAAAGTTATTCTCAGAACATGCGTCTACTACTATAGATTAAATAATATTTTGGAATTTTTTCCCTGAGAACGAGAGCACTACCATTTCATTTAAACGTCTCAAACAATAAGTTAAGATTCTCCCCGATGTTCTTCATGAAATTTCACTCATTCGTTTTACCCTGATGAAGGTTAACTAAACACAAAACGTGGAAACGTGACCAATTTGGCAATGAACTTGAACACATTAGCGCTTTTCCAGGATTTTTTTGTTTATCTAGTGATTCGATCCTCAAGAAATTTATTCGTGTCGGTACTTAAAGCTACTCACATAGTTTTGGTTTTCGACACGGAAAACCGCGAAGTTCCGATCGTTTAAATGGCCAATATGTGCAACCAAATTTAAAAGTTTTCTCGTTGAAAATTGAAACTTTTCATGATCGGATATTTCAGAATTCTTATGGATCAAATAATAAAAATGCATGCAGGCGACCTATTAAATTATTCATCAGTGAGCCCACTGTTTTTGGTTCCGAATGCGGAGACATTTGGGCAAAATGATAATACTCTTGCTATCCAAAATAAGCGCGAAAAAATCCTGTGACTTATAAATCAACCCAGAATAGGGCAACATCATGAAAATTTGGACGACATTCTTCAAACATTTATCTGCAGTTGCTCAGATTTTTTTCAATACAAAATAGCCGCTTTCGGTTTTCACATTTTGCTCTGATTTGTTCGTAAATGATATCCAGATGGAGAGGAGTATACTCCACCCACATCGATGAAGACAGTCGGTAGGCCTTGGAATCGGTGTATCAAGGTTTTGCTACTAGAACTGAGTCAGGTTGGCAGTCGTGAAAAGTCGCCAAGGTCATAATAATTTGGCGAGACAAATTTCGGACTTAGAAAAATTTCGAAAGGGAACGATTTCTGCAAAATGGACCTTAGAATTTAGTAGGCAATTTAGTAGGTGTTTGCGCTGCCAATGGGTCTGAACTCTTGTTGCATATCTACTGCCAGTTCTAAATATTCTTATCGAAGACTATGGTTTGACTTAGTTACATATGTAACTACTATCACCTTTATTCCTGCTTTCTTTTTGACGATTTGGGTAGCTCGGAGCTCCCCCGCGAATGAAGTCAAAAAGAAAGCAGCATATGTAGAACGTACAATATTGAGGTCACGTGAGGAAAAAAACCGTCGCCTCTCGGATGGATATACCCATGATGTAAAAAACATGGTGTGCTCATCTGAAAAATGAGTGACGTTAGCAAGATTAAAATACAGAGTTGTATATTCTGTGCTTTGAATTAACATGCAAATTCAAAGCACAGAATATACAACTCTTTGAATTTTAATCTTGCTAACGTCACCCATTTTTCAGATGAGCACACCATGTTTTTCACATCATGGATATACCGAACGCACCTTATGCCCCAACAGCCAAAGGGGATCATCGAAAAAACATTTCCAAACTGACATTATTTATGGAGACAGAGATAACAAGCATAATGACCCGATTTGTAGAGATAATGGAAGCAAACGGCCAGATAAAACCCAACTAAAGCAGCAGACAGTTGTGTCTTGTGTCAACCCAACCAGTCAAAATTTTCAAAGTATCTGTGCAAAGATTCAAACTGTGTTTCTATGGTTAGTTGTGCAGTTCGCGAATTAATTATCAATACTTAAAAGTTCAAGCAATATAACTTGTACGTTGAAATAGGGGTGGGTGTGCAGGTTAGATATAGAGTTAGCGAGTGAAAAAATAAATAGAAACGGTAAGAACATAACTATGCTATTGAATTAAGTATCTTGAAATTCGAAGTAATTCCTGGGGATGAGTAGCTACATTTAGTAATATTTGATTTTTCATCCCCTTATAATTTTTTGTACAGAAGTTTTTGTTTATTCGAATCTCATCAAATAAATAGTCATTTGAGTTACTTTGATTCATATCTGATTGAAAAAGGTCCCATTCAGTTTCTTTCATGAAATCTAAGAAATATTTGTATTATTAGGAACATGAATGGATTCGTGAATAAAGTTAGGAGTTTGAATCCACAGATCACAGATTTGAATCGGACTCAAATTTACCAGTAGGTTGATATGACTTGTCACATATTGAAATGATGTAGAAGAATAAAAAGATTAGAATTTAATGGAGACGATTAGGTAAATCACAGTATTATTGAGTTCCAATCTGTTCCATTGATATAATGTAAAATGAATTCAAATAACTTTCATATTTCATTCTTCAAAAAAATGCAGGAAATCAACCAGAATCCATTTTTAATACGAATGAAACAAACATTTCGTACAGAACACATTGAATGGGTTTATTCGGTATAATAAGAATTTCGAAAAATAATAACATAATTTTTAAGTTAATTTCTGTCAGCAGGGAATGTTTTCCTGGAGTTGAAACAAACATAATTAGAACTGCTTTTTTTGCAGAGTCTTAACCGAGGGTGCTCAAATGAATGATTTTAAAGGAAATTTCCATTTTATTTTCCAATAATACATCATCCCCTTTCACAATGAATTCGATGTATTCTCCTTAAAGCAAATTATCGTAAAATCCCAGAAATTGTCAACTGAACTTTGATACCATTGTGTGTACATTTTCAAACCGCCGAAAAACAACTCAGAGATTCGGCAGTTTCGAATCACTAAATGTATGAAATCCACCCAATGGAGCCGAAGATGAAACTATATGAAATTTTATTCTCTACGAAATTTTAAAAATACCGATCGACTTAAAGCTGTGAAAAAAAGGCTTGAAAACGCACGAAAACTTCAGACCCGTGAAGTCAGGAGCTTTAGCACATATGTTTATGTTAGTTTCTCTATTGCCCCCTCACACCAGAAAATTTTAAATACCGTGAAGGCATTCTAGAAGCGCTACTGGAAATGTCAAATTCGTCAATATCTCCGAAATCCTTTGATAGATTCAGCCCAACTAAGGAACTCAGTCGGGACATTACCCTGTGTTTGGTTTTAAGAGCAAAATTACCACGAATACAACGGGGTGACTTTCGGAGGCCAGAGTTCGTTTTTTTCAAAAAATTTTTTTGGTGGAAATGGTTGAAAAAAATTGTAAAAATGCGCAATGTTGCCACTTTTCTATATTCAAGAATTTTCGGGAAAATAAAACTGAAATACAATGAAAAATGGGAAAATAACTATCATATATATATCCAGAAAAAAAATCGAAAAATTCTCACTGACGCGTGCACAACAACACCCCATTTTCTCCCAAAAACGTCGAAATTTCTCCGAATTCTAGGATTTCACGCGCCTATTGGCAACGTTTAAACATGATTCAGATGCCTGAACTTGAGATATTAACGAGGTTTAATGAAACTTGAATGTGGCTGTGTTACCTAGTCGTAATTCAACACCATGTGGTCTTGTTTGCTCCTAAGTGAACTGTAGACAAATATTGGATGATCCTTTTTCTGTAAACAGTGAAATTGGTCTTACTTGTAAGACTGGTTCGTCTCCTTTCAAACTCTCATAGGTAAGGAGGGTTAAATGAAGGGAAAAATTGAAAAAAGTTCTTCAGATGTAATTTCTCTATGTAGCGGTCGGTGTACTCCAAGAACACAGGCACTAGCGGAAAGTATAATTAGCACTATAAATTGAGCGGAAAATCTATCCAGTATTTAGGGGAAATCCTATCTCCGTTGAACACTCAACCAACTAGCGTAATAACTAAACGTTGAAAACTATTCAATAGCGAAAAGATAAAAAAAAAACACTGATGACTTTCGTAAAAAGCGAGACTCTAAGATGAGCAACGTCGTCAATATAATATCTCCTACACGGACATAGGAATACCTATTTAACAAGAGCACAACAAAGAAATATACGAAGTTTCATGTCAGGCATAAATATTAAATTACTTAAGTATATAAAGGAAATTGACGTAAACAACCAGAAAATTTAAAATTTCTAGGTCACTCCGTTCGAAAGTAATCGTGCAACAGCCGATCACTTTATAGAATTGATTTTGATAATTTTGAGAACTTTTTCGGCAAAAATCCAAAATTACAGATGTTTGGGCAAATTGATAGCTTCTTTAGAACATAAATCAACAAAAAGTTATTTTTTCATGTTTGTATAAGAGAACAGAGGAGCCTCAGTTCATATTATTTCATTTGCAACCAGAATATAGATAAGGTGTTATATTTACCTTCTTCAATCTCAAAAATTATGTTACTCGAATTTTGCGTGCTCTTTCTGGGAAACAAAAGGACCCACAAATGAAAAAGTCGAGGTCAATTTCAATACTTTACTGTTCAGCGGGTCGGTCCTAAATTATATTCCGAAAGAACAGAACTAGAAACTTAAAATTTTCAGGGAAAAGTGCGCGCCGAATGTACCGGTCGAGTTCAATCCTGGGTTGATTCCGCTCAATGTTCAATTAATTATGTAAAGCTTTCTTCTCAATAATTCGAAATTTTCAATCAGATTCGATTTTTGTAATAAGCTATGAACTGACTAAGGATTTTTTGATCGTGAATATAAAATATCAAGTAAAATTCAAGAAGAGTCTATTTCACCTCAAAATTTATCTCTGTTTCTGTTGAAATTTTACATGAACCTACAACTGCCATTCTCCAACCAATTACAACGAATAATTATTCTCATGGATA
Organism: Myrrha octodecimguttata; assembly: GCA_958510865.1. Lineage (NCBI taxonomy): Eukaryota > Metazoa > Arthropoda > Insecta > Coleoptera > Coccinellidae > Myrrha > Myrrha octodecimguttata. The sequence goes on from OY294056.1 coordinate 62,785,169, forward strand.
AGTGAGAGCAGCCTCCATATTTTTGGAACATAAAATAAAGAATGTTATTGTGAATATTTTGACTTATACTTCTGGGTGAGTAAAATAATTCCTATATAATAATTCGCTACCTTGAAGTTGGCAGAGAAATGTTTGATGTTTACATTCCTCGAGTTTATTTTGTCGTGAAAATATTTATCACAGAAGAAAGTACAAACATGTTGTTCTTACCATCTGGTAACCTTACTGCTATTTTTATACGTGATTTCAAATGAAATATTTGAAGTGAACTTTGATAAATCGATAGAAAATATACGAACCTATCTATAAGTCCCTTCTTAATGCAAAACTGCAAGGGTACACTAAAAATAAAAACGGATTCATGTTATTAACGGCAGACTGTCATGAAGAGTACTGAAGTACAAATAACAAAGTCCTTCTGAGCTTGTACCTAATACATTATAATTATTCTTCAGTGAACCAATATTGTGATGGATTTAATTGTACTAAATTAATAAATTATTTTTTATGCAAGCTTGGGAAGTTATATTTTAGTTCTTTTAAACTTGCAAATTTGCCTAAGAAGTTGTTCATCTTAGATTTCTGAAAATTTCGAATTCTTCAGTCACAATGATGGTCGACGCGTTAGTTCAAATTCAGGCTGCGTACAAAGCGAACAAAGAAGAAGAAGAAAGAAGGAACGGAGATGCTAGGCGGAACAGAAAGACCGGGATCCAGGGGAGTCGACCCATTATTGCCAGAAATATAGATTCCTGTAGGATACTCTCATCGAAATGGTTCGATCAAGATGAAATATCAATAGTGTGTGCGGTTTTCGAATCTGGATTCATCGTGGAAAGACGAAATACATCGAGTGACGTGTCAAACACTTACGGGATCGCCTTATGGGATTTAGGATATGGTGAGATTATATTGAGTTTATTTTTGTAGTCTTTGTTGCCTTGAATGTTCATATTTTCCAAATATTCAGTAAAAAATTATCTCGTAGTGCAATTTGTCGCCTAATTTGATTATTTTTTTAGATTTTTTTTAGGTTTTCACTCCCAATATCTGAAACAGAACTATTAAAATAAAATAAAATTTTTTTCAGATATTGTGAGTGAAGACCCATAAAAAACCTACGAAATGATGCAAAATCGTCCGAAAATAAGCTTTAATCGATACTTAATTTTATTATCTCTGTTAAAAATGAAGCGCATTTCACAATAAGTTAAGTCGACACGTACATAACAAAATTATGGTTTTCATTTTTCTGAAATTTCAGACATGTTCCTCCCAGTTAACATATTTTTTGCGCGCATGTTCTAGGGGAACAATGTGCTATCGTTTGGTCCAAATGTCTGTAATTTTGAATTTTGAGCCGAAATTGGTCTCAAACGACTAGGTTGGACTCACTAATGTAAAAAACGATTCTGTCCGGGCGTCCGTCCGTCTGTAGGCACGATTACATTGAATCCGGAATAAATTCCTGGTCATACCGAACATCATATTTTACAGCAGTGTATCAAATTTCATTTTGATACGACCATAATTTCTGGAGATATTGGGAAAAAATATAGAAAATTTCGAGGTTTTGTCTCGATATCGCTGTTTTTCCGGAATAACTCGAAAAATACCAATTAAATCAGAATAAAACTTGGCACCTAGTTTGGAAATGCTGATGGGAAACTGTGTACAAAATTCGTGATGATCGTGTCATTAGAACAGTTTGAAAAAAGATTTAAATTTTTTTCAAATATTCAATATTCTGTGATCTTCTGATCATATTATCCTCATGATATTCTGTATGAACCTTCAATTTGAAATTAATACAAATGGAAGATGTGGGCGAGTTAGTGCGTTTACGATAGGCCGTCAATTTTATCTGATGTCGGCAGACTGCTACTGATCATCTATTAGATTTTCAAACTTCATTATTACAGTTCTCTGCGGAATGTATTACCTACATACAGGGTCTTTCACGAGGAACCTCACCCATATTTATACGGGAAACTACTGAACGTATTTTCATGAAATTCAGCACTTATAAGTATTTCACGATGCTGATGAAATCTAAAATATTTTCAAGGCATGAGCACCTCCGGTTTTTCCGGAAATGACGTCAACTTCCGTTTTTCAAATTAGAACACCATTTTTTTATTGCAGAAATAGATTCCTTAGAAAATTTCAATTTATTTTGATGTAACATTTTTCAGTTTTGGTTGGAAAATTCTCTCTGAGGGGGAAAATTCGAAAAAAAAATCGAAAATAGAGCTCCGCTGAAACAAGAATAACTTCGAGGTTTTTGGATGGAAAATTTTCATTTTTGGGATTTTTCAAGATGTAAGATTGATGTATCCACTTTAAAAATCGAAATCGCGATTCATGATACAGGGGGTGAAAAAATCGCTTTCAAAGTTAGGGATGACAAAATCGTGAAAAATCAATTTTTTCAAATTAGAACCCCATTTTTTTATGGCAGATATTGAATCTACGTTAAAAAATAATGTGAGTGTATGCATCACACCCTTGCCCTAAAGTGGATATTTTCTGAGTTATTCACAAAAAACTGTTTTTCGTCTTGAATTTTCAGCTATTTCTTTTCCCTTCACGCCAAAAAGATGACATTTTCAGGAACTGTTACTTAAACCATGTTTTAGATTTTACTACCCTAATATACAAGAGAAAAAAGTTACAGGTTGTTCCTAAATAGATGGCGAATTTGGATTCGAATTTGTATCGGAAACCTCTTTATTTCAACTAATCGGCCATCGGTTTTCCCTCCAGTGATAAATAAATAATTCCTTATGAACCATATGCAAAAACTTACCATGTTTTACATAATTTTTTGTTAATGATAGATATCATTAATTACATCTGCCAAATTCCTCTTTATTCAGTAGCATTTTGTGTTTACTATTAATTTGGTGATAATTCGTATTAAGTTATAAAATCGATCACTATGCCTAATTTTACCAATGAAGATTATTTAAATCTCATTCTACTTCATGGAGAATGTAATAAAGTTGTAGATAGAACGATTCCACTGTTCATCGAGAGGTTTCCTGACCGACCCAGACCAACGAGAGATACCATTAACAGAACCATGACAAACTTGAGAAATGTCGGATCTTTCGTTAAGAAAACTACACACAGAGAAAAAAGTGTAGTAGAAGATGAGAACAACGAGATTACAGTTCTTGCATATTTTCGTGTGAATCCTCAAAGTCTCTCAAAGATGCCGAGATTGATCTGGGATTATCTCAATCGAGTGTTTGGAGAATATTAAAAAAACATAAAATGCACCCATATAAATTCAATAGGGTACAGCATTTGAAGGAAACTGATTTCGTCAGGAGAACAGAGTTTTGCGAAGCTATGATGATTCGATTTCAAGAGAATGAAAACTTTTTGGACTGTATAATTTGGACAGATAAATCTAAATTCACAAAGAATGGTTCTTTCAATAGGCATAACAGTCATTATTGGGATGAAGAGAACAACCACCACTTCAGACAATGGAACTTTCAAGAGACCTGGAGTTTCAATGTTTTTTGCGCCATCAAAAATAATGCAATTCTCGATGTTCACATTTATGATGGGACTTTAACTGGTAAGATAGAACACTACACATGTTTGCATTATTTAAAGAATGTTCTCCCTTAGGAGATAGATATTCTGACATATTGACTCAAATAATTGAGCCGCTAGTACAGAACCATAATGACTTATGGTATCAACAAGATGGCGCGCCTCCACACAATTCACTCAATGTGTCAAATATCCTCTACAGGCTATTTGAAGATCGATTGTTGGCGAACAATGGTCCACATCTTTGGCCACCACGTTCTCCCGATTCAACTCCTTTAGACTATTATGTTTGGGGTAGGATAAAAAATATTGTCTACTCAACTCCCCTGACTGATAAAGAGGACTGCATAGAACGAGTCAGAAATGCGTTCAGGTTTGTTTAGATTTTTAGATTCATAGTTTTGAAACTCAATTTGGTTTTTAAACACTTTTGCAGATCTCTTCCTCCCGATGAAAAAAGAAGAGCAACGCACGAAGCATTCCTGAGACGTATAAATAAATGTCTAGAAATTAACGGTCAAAACTTTGAGCATCTTCTCTAGTTATAACTGCGAGAGTTTGCCATGGTTCTCCTAATAGTAACTTGAAGTCGGTTTCAAGAAGGGGTGAAAAATCTACAGCATGGTTCAAATAACAGTTTCTGAAAATTTCATCTTTTTGGCGTGAAGGGAAAAGAAATAGCTGAAAATTCAAGACGAAAAACAGTTTTTTGTGAATAACTCAGAAAATATCCATTTTAGGGCAAGGGTGTGATGCATACACTCACATTATTTTTTAACGTAGATTCAACATCTGCCATAAAAATATGGGGTTCTAATTTGAAAAAATTGATTTTTCACGATTTTGTCATCCCTAACTTTGAAAGCGATTTTTTCACCCCCTGTATCATGAATCGCGATTTCGATTATTAAAGTGGATACATCAATCTTACATCTTGAAAAATCCCAAAAATGAAAATTTTCCATCCAAAAACCTCGAAGTTATTCTTGTTTCAGCGGAGCTCCATTTTCGATTTTTTTTTCGAATTTTCCCGCTCAGAGAGAATTTTCCAACCAAAACTGAAAATTGTTACATCAAAATAAATTGAAATTTTCTAAGGAATCTATTTCTGCAATAAAAAAATGGTGTTCTAATTTGAAAAACGGAAGTTGACGTCATTTCCGGAAAAACCGGAGGTGCTCATGCCTTGAAAATATTTTAGATTTCATCAGCATCGTGAAATACTTATAAGTGCTGAATTTCATGAAAATACGTTCAGTAGTTTCCCGTATAAATATGGGTGAGGTTCCTCGTGAAAGACCCTGTATACTCCATTCACTTTTATAAACTATCCCGGTTGTCCATGACATTCTGACACATTTCACCGTGTATATTTTGAAAATGTTAGGTTATAGTCATTTTCCTGTCAGATAACTACACAAAGTTGTCCTCTCTACATAGAGGTCGTAGTAATAGACGACTTCGGCCCAAGTTGCCAACCCACAATTTTCTTCACAAATGTACTATCACTGGGGAACGGGAATTTCAGGACAAATTCGACATGATAGGGTTCACCTTATTTATAAATATCCGTAAAAGATGCCTCGACTCGTCAAACAAGTTAATAACTTCCAAATATAGGGTTTTTTAAGATCATCTCTGATTGGCTGAAATTCAAGTTGGGGTTCCTGATTTCATATTAATAGTGTCAAATTTATATAGGAATTGTTCCGCAAATCAACTTGGTTATTTCGGTCGCCAGTTTTCCATTCCGTAAATATGAAATATTCGGTTGTTTCCTGAAAAAAAGGTTAATTACGGAATTTGATTGATGAAAAAACGTTCTTTCTGTCACTAGAACGATAGTCAATGTTCTATGGTAACATATCCATAGCATAGAACAATCTTTATTTACTTTATGATCCATAGAACATAGAACAGAAGAGACAACAATCAACAATGGAAAAATTACTTGGTATGGTCTATGGGTCATAGAATTTTTTTTTTTTTTTCCTTTATATGTGCCGGGATACTATGTCCATCTACACATTCTCAAGTATTTATTTTTAGATTCTTACTAAGTCACCACCACCTATACACTTTACAACATCCATGAACTCGCCGGGATTCGAACCCGGTACCTTCAGCATCCTAGAACATGTTTCCACCCTCTAGTCTACCGAGGTAGTCTGGGTCATAGGATAAATAAAGATTCTTCTATGCTATGGATATGTTACCATAAAACATTGATTGTCGTTCTGGTGTATAGACTTAATATGTCTATGTTCTGGCGACAGAAATATTGCTTTTTCATCAATCAAATTCCATAATCAACCTTTTTTCTCAGGAACGAACCAAATATTTCATCCTTACAGAACGGAAACCGGCGATCGAAATAACCAGGTTGATTTGCAAAACATATCCTTTATAAACTTGACACTATTAACATGAAATCACGAATCCCAACTCAAATTTCAGCCAAACAAAAACCAACATTTGGAAGGAATTATCTTGTTTGAAGAGCCGAGGCATCTTTTACGGATATTTATGAATAACGCGAACCTTATCATGTCGAATTTGTCCTGAAATATCCGTTCCCCAGTGATAGTAAATTTGTGAAGAAAATTGTGGATTGGCAACTTGGGCCGAAGTTGTCTATTACGTATTTTTCAAAATGTGAATTCACTTTGGGAAAATAATGACATTGCTGATATTTCACGATTGCCAACCTGCGTCAATTTCGAGTAAAAAGTATTGATACACCAAAATCATGACCAACTGGGATAGTTTATAAAAGTGAATGGAGCATATTTTAAATATCTATTTTCCCTCAGAAAAATCCAAGGAGTCCAAACATCTAAATATATACACCGTGGTTGAAGAGAACGTGCATGCATTCAATATAAAGACATTTTGGAAAGCAAAGACCCAAATAAGAATCTCAAACGATGGTGACAGATATTATCCAGTTAACGATGAAGTTGCAATAAGGTCAAAACTCAGAAGTGCTGAGAAGATGAAGTTCAGTAGCGAGGAACGTTTTGTGTGTTTCTGTAGATACAAAAATGGAGGAGATTCTAGGCAGGTTAGTTGTGGTTTTCTGGAGTTATCATTGTAGTTTATGATTTCCTCCAATAAAGGGTGTATGGATTCACTGCAGACATTCACGTATAATTTTTCAACCAAAATGGGTAGAGGGACCTATGGGAAGATTGCCCCCCTACACTATGATAAGTGCGCGGTTAATTTCCGCCCATCTGTGTATATTTTCCAAAGAGAAACTGGAGCATTTGTCAGCGTTCCCTATCAAAATATCTGACACTATTTGCACAGACCAACAAGACAAATCACTTCATCGTTTACGGGAATCGCGTCTTTCTGACCTTGAGGAATACAACAGACATAACCACACTTTCTTCTAAACAGCTGTCAAATTAAATACTTTGGAGTATCTAAAATCGAAATGTAATTAAAATCAGACTAAGATTTTTCGATGACACCATTTGAAAAGCAAATTTCCAATACCAAAGCGAGTGTTTTCTCACATCTTAAACTCCTATAGAAAAACTCGGAGTAAATAAAAATTTTGGAAAAATGTTATGGAAAACCAGTTTACATTAATCAGAGAATCTTTGTAGTGACACTTAGAGGTCTCTAGAAAAACCCCACAATCTTCTGGGAGTTTGGGTGTGTTCTATTTCATTGCAAACCTTTTTCTAATATGTGCAGTGAATACAATCGAATTAATGTGTAAGAAATGAAGAAACTTAAAAATTTATAAACAAGAAATAGACTTCCTTTAAAAACTACATTGTCTTATCTTTTCCATAACACTGTCAATTATTACTCATATAAATATGTTATTCGTTAAGTTTTCAGTAACAATATTGTAGTCAGTAAACCATGTTTACGTGAAGTCTGCCAAACTGTTTCAGACACTGGTTTTTACATAATTTAATTCAGCAAGTTGAGTATCATCCACAATTGCTTCACTATTCTATCAATAAAGAATATACACAACAGTAATTCATTAAGAGGTATTTTTTTGGCGAAAACTTGTTCTTTGAAATCAATTTATCAAGCAAACAGAAACATACAAATGAGATTCATTTCAATATAAAATCAAATTAAGAGTAGACCAACTTTGTTCGATTCCAATCCTTGTGGTTGTGCAATCATATACAATTTTATTAGACATATATCCCATTGTTCTAATAATGGACGTTGTAATTCTTTTTCTTCAGTTTGGATTCCTTTATATCATATAAAATAAACATTATGAATTAGTCCACCTAAGTTTGATTCCAATTCTTGTTGTTGTACAATTAAAGCATATAATGAGGACTGTCATCATATAATAGAACCTCATGACTAAACAATTGGTTTTGTTCTAAAAACTGTTTGGATAATATTCTAAAATGGAACAGATACGAAATTATTCATCAAATAAATAAGACAAAAAATTTATTTCAGTTTGTTTACATGTTTATAACCTCTTTAAGCGAGTCCAAAAGCGGCGAAAGTGACGTAATCCTATTCCTGCAATCTGATTGGCACCCCAAAGCACCCCAAACGCCTACTAAAATTCTGATTAGCTCGATTCAGGGTCATATCTGCGTTGATATAGATTTCCTAAGTAAATGACGCGAGTGGTTTATCTGGTTAGTCTGTGCTATTTGTGTCTTAAAAAACAAAAGGTTTGTTCGTTGTACGCGCAGGAACTAAACTAACTGACTAACCTCCAATTCTCAGTGCAGCTAAGTGTAGTTTAGTGTAGTCAAAGATATCAGAATGAGTGTAGTTAGTGAAGTTCAATGTGTTCTATGATTTTCACAGAATACAAATATATGGTGGATGCTGTTGCGCAAATCCAACAGAATTCAATGCCTCTTTTGTTTTCGCTATCATTTCGAGGTTATGTGGTTATGTTAGCTATGTTCGCTGGTTCGATTCCGAACCAGTTCCGTACCGAAGGCATACGTACTTTGAAGAAGAGCGTTCGTGCGTTGCACAATTCCGAACTAGTAGTTACGGTTCTTCCTAGTTCTATGTTCGTGGTTTACATCCATTCTGTACCAAGTCGATTCCGAACCGGTACTAGCAGTTCCCGCACTGTTGGAAGAACTAGTGGTTCTAGATTAGTTATAACCAAGTTTGGGCAACAAATCAATGAACATCAGCTTATATAATCATTCAAACAAGCAATTCTTCTACATATATGCAATAATTATTCGTTTGCGGGTAAAATATATGCCTACAAATATATAAATAAATATATAGGTTATATTTTGCTTATCTTGAAATCGGCTGTCACGATTTGGATGGAATTTTGTATTTTTCGTGAAAACGTAATTTTACACACAAATATATCGATAACAGCTCCGAGGCGCATGTGGATCCTCATGTTTAGACAGCGTACTGCATTTCAAGTTAGTTGTAGTTTTATTTTACTCAGAAAAAGACTTTTCATGATAGCTTTTTCCGAGCGATCTTTTGAATCTCGATCGTAAAAGTGATTGAGATCAAAGAATTACTGCAAATTGTTGAAATGCTTAAAAGTAAAGGATGGTTTGAAGAAGTAGTGCCTTGTGCTTTACTCTGGTCTATTCTAAGGGTTCCAATTCGGTTCCGCAAACGTTCGTGCTGAAAGGAAATCGGAATTGGTTCAGAACTAGCCTGCGCACTGGGACGATTCTGGGTGGGTAAGGAGTTGGTTCAGAATTGGTTCGTTATCCGACCCGCGAACATAGCTGTTGATTTTTCGCAAAGCTTTTCTGAAGTCGTCACGGAAAATAATTCTGATCGTTTAAATAAAGCAAATACATGTAGGAAAAAAGTGGACAATTTCAAGCCAGTGATTGCTATCAGAGGTAACAACAGATATCTATGATCATGATTTACACATAACACACTACCATTACGCATAACTATTCCAGAAGAAAACCTCAGAGCACTAGGAATCTTGAATACACTAACTTCCAACATTTCCGCAACAACAAAGTTCAAGTCTACTTCAAAACACACCAAACGATATCAGTGGAGTTAGTGTAACATAACCTTCAGGGTTGTTTCATGTTAGTTCATTATAAAGTGACCTATAGAGGGTGTCGATTTGAAAAGGTACCACCCATGATATATTGGGTTCCATAATTAGAAAAAATAGAAAAAGAAGTAATATTTGGTTCGTAAGAGGATATTTTATATGGTTGGTTCAAGTCCATTTGTATAAACCCTATGATAGAATCCCTAAAATCTTAAATGGGAAGGGGGGGTTTAGTGACACCTTGTTTCAAAGGTAATTCGATTGCTGTTTCAAAAATAACATACACTTGACATTTTTGTAAGTACCTACCTCTGAAAAGTAAAAAATAGTAGAATAGATGTGATAATAAGAGTAGCAATGAAACATGAAAAGTTTCTACTGGTAGGTACAGAACCAGCCCCCTTAAATACCGGCGAATCTCACGTCTGGAAATTTTCTCCACAAAATTACTGAATCTGTTGTTGCATTCTTCAGTTATCTCCTTCTATTCTTCTGAATAGAAAATTAAACAAGCACTAACAATAAAGTTCAAGTGTACGGTATTTTTGAAAAGGCCATCGAATTAGCTTCGAAACGAGGTGCCACTGAACTCCCCTTTTCATTCCAGATTTTAGACGAGAGGATAGTCAGCCCAAGGAAATCCAATGTTGCCAAATGTACGCATAGAGATGAATACTAAACTCTAGCGGTCGCCCTGCCATGGGTGAACACATGCGCGTTACTGAATATATTTGAAAACCGATCAAAAATCGAACACCGTCCATAATATAGGTATGGTTAAGTTTAATTTTGTGGTCTGGTTAGGTTAGGTTAGTTTAATTTAGGACAGTGCCAGTTTGAATCAGAAACGGAAATTTGGTTAGGTCAGTTAACGCGCATGTGTTCACCCATGGCAGGGCGACCGCTAGAGTTTAGTATTCATCTCTATACGTACATTTGGCAACATTGGATTTCCTTGGGCTGACTATCCTCTCGTAGATTTTAGGGGTTGCTGTCATTAAGAAATTGGTTTCAATAACCAACAGTTTAAAATGTTCCCCTACGGATCAAAATATACTATATATCTTTTCGCATTCGTTTTGTTTTTACATGTGGAGGCCGAAATATCAAGGTTGGTACCTTCCCAAATTGACACACATATTATATGTTGATGACATAAGAATCGATTTCAAGTGATGGACCAAAAACTCCGGTTTTAGTTGCGGTTGTCCAAACTGACATATAGGCAAAGGATTATCTGTCAATGTGGATAACCGTAACTATAACCGGACATTTTGGTCCATCGCTTGAAATCGATTCTGGTCTAAAATAATAAATAACCCAAAGGGCGCGCCACGCGGTAACTTTCGGGCGCTGGTCGGGACGTTTGTTTCCTACACATGCGTCCTGGGGGCCGATTCTTGAATCTCGATCAAGAATTGAAGAGTATGACAATTGTCAAATGTTCATGTCGATTTTTTAAGTTTTCTCGAGCATCTGCACAATTTGTGAGAGTTCTATTCGCCATTTCGACTATGTTTTCAATCAAATATTCAAGAAATTAACTGATTGCAAGATATCGAGTAATTTCAAATAGGAATATAAAAATAACCTTATCACTGTTTCCTTCGACTTAGCTACGAGTGTTACGGAGTATAGGAGATATAACATTCGATTGTCGAGTGACATAAGGTTCCATGCGCAGGTCATGTCTAGTTGTTTATATTTCACATAGGAAATCGACGCAAACATATGGTAATTGTCATACTCTTCAATTCTTGATCGAGATTCAAGAATCGGCCCCCCTGACTGTGTGCGGGTCGATCTGTCAAATCGCAATGGGTCGGAGCCCTAGCTTCAAATCGGTATTGAGATCTGTTCATTTTGGTCATTTCATTGTGTCATCATTCTCATAAATATCTAGTCTCAAATAAAGGAGTCACCTTGTGGCTAACCTCTAAATGATAAATTCATAAAATGCCTATTTACACTAATACTATATTTTTTTCTCAGGGTCCTGACAGAAATTGGAGTCTTAGCAACATCTTGGCAAGAATAAGATCATTATCTGTGGGTGGAAACTAGTATAAAAACAACGCTGTACCTTCTACATTTTGAAGACAGTAATTGTGAATTCCCTTCTGAGAGATTTTCAGACTGAGAAAGTGCTGTGACTGAATAAAAATATTCTAATATTTGAAGAACTTCTCGTCTTCCTACAATTACAATACCAAACTCGGACATATTTTTCGAAGAAAGTATCGCTTATTTTCGTGAAAACTTATTGGCTTTCCTGCTGGTAAAAGCAAACTTTTAGGGGCAGGCCACCAATCAGGGCAAAAATTAATTGAAATGGGACATAATTAAATTGCTCATCACAATTTATCAGTGTTTTCAGAGATTGAATAAAAAATAATAAACACCCTGTAGCTCAGTGGGTAGAGGGACAGACTCGTGATCGGAAGGTGTCAGGTGTTCGATTCCAGACTAGAGAAAGAAATTTTCTAGTCAGACTATACTGGCCACCATTCACTGTTGGGTAAAAATTAACAGCTCTGTACCTAGGGTGGCGTAAAGATACAGTAAGAAAGCCTACACAGAACACATCCGATATCCTAACTCGCACGAGCTTTGAGCTTCTGAGGGGATTTCTTGAAGCATAGGATATTCGGAATATGCAAATACCTCCTTGAAAAACAAATATTTATATTAACTGAACATTTATATGAAAACCCAACTAACTGCATAATCTCCATCCATGGACAATACCACATCACAAGAATGTTTCCGTGAAGCATTCTGGTGAACTTTCTTGGATAAGATAGGCAAAGTTTTTTGAGGAGTTTCTTGGTTTATCTCCAGAAACAAAAACAATCAATGGTAGTGAACTTATTCTAGCAAATAACTGTTGTATTTGAGTACACAAGTTCGTGCCTTCGGTATAACAATAAATCAGGGAAAAATCTACCATTCATGAAGAAATACCTTCACTGTAAGTAATCCAGGGTTGCTGGCTAACAACATGGTATCGAAATTACTCAAAATCTCATCAAAGTGCATCAAGCAAAAACAATAATTCTCCAAATTGAACCTCAAAGGGAAGTTCACCAAGAAGGTGCTCTACCACTTAACCTTTGTTACATAAATAAATAAATTCGAATGACCATTGAAAAACAAAAAAGAACAATACGATGGAAATGTACAAAATAGAGCAGAACTCAGATAAAAATAGAAAAAAAAAGCATTCAAGATATTGAGTACTACTTGTTTCTGTAGACAATAAGGGACTTTATACATTTAGTGTACGGAAAAGATGAGCCTTGATTTCTTTCTTAAATCTAACCGTTGTAAATTTTTTATATTCAGTTGGAACAGCGTTGTAAAACTTTACTATATTATATGAAAAACTTCTTTGAACGATCGATGTTCTGTGCTGGGGACAAGAAAGCAGATTCCTATGCCTCACGTTCAAGTTATGAATATCAGTTCTATACCACAGTTTCTTGTGACCATATGGCGGACACTTTTCAATTATGACTTTGTGATAAGTACACAGGGCATAATATTCAAAACAGGTTTTCATAGGCCACCAACATAACTCCTTCAACTTATGCGAAAAATGCTCATATTTTCTGATCCCATATACAAACCTAATACAGCTATTTTGAACACGTTGAATTCGAACTAATGTCTCCTGATCAAGACAAAAGCTATAAACAGGAGAACAATAATTAAACTTAGACAAGACAAGACTCTCACATAGAACCCTTTTTGTAGGGATGGGCAAATACGATCTATGCTGGTACAGCATCCTAAGCGCCCCATAAGCTCTCCGAATTAAACACGCCACATGTTCACGAAATCTTAATGAGCCATCCACAACCAGGCCCAAGTCCCGAGCGCTCTCTACAAAATATATGGTATCACCACCAATTACAGGCCTAAAATTATTTTCAACGAATCTTCTTTTATGTTTCGAACTTCATTAATTCTCATGGTTGCGGTGTTGAAATCATCAATGGAGAAATCGAAAAAAAGTTGAAAATCATCAACAAACATGTGAACCTTACCGTGACGGATAAACTTGGTAAATTGGCTTGTGTATATTATAAATAGAAGAGGCCCGAGAGCCGGTCCCTGAGGTACCCCACTAAGCACAGACTCAACAGAAGAGATTTTATCACCCTACTTCACAAATTGTGTACGCCCAGTGAGGTAAGAGCTCAGAAGGTGAAGAGCCTCACCAGACACTACACAAGACTTCAAAATAGCCACAAGAACATCATGCTGCACAGTATCGAAGGCCCTACTGAAATCCATTGAACACTTAGAATCATCAATGGACTGAAAACTGTCATCATTCACATCGAGAAGGGCACTGGTAGCACTGTATCCTTGACGGAAACCTGACTGAGTCGCAAGAAGAATCCCTTCAGCTCAAAATACTCGGAGATTTGGACTGCCATTATTTTTTTCTAGAAGTTTAGACAAACCAGGCAGTATACTGCCCTTTGATTTCTTTTGCAAGGGTTGATATTTCTAGGACAACTACAGTATTATCACATTATAAACTCACCTCCCTAAGCAGTCCGAAAAGTACATCTGTACTAAGAGATCTTTCGTGAGCTTCATCCATAATGACGACACTATAATGGTCCAACTCTGCTTCTCTCAAACTTTCCCTCAATAATATACCATCCGTCATGTATTTTATCACTGTATTCTCTGAAGTACAATCCTCAAAACGAATAGCGTATCCCACTTCATCTCCTAATTGTGTCCCCATTTCATCACTGACACGTTTGGCAACCGACATGGCTGCCACTCGCCTTGGTTGAGTACATCCAATCATACCAAATTTGCTGTAGCCATCTTCATGCAGGTACTGTGTTAATTGTGTGGTTTTGCCACTACCGGTTTCACCTAGAAAAAATATACATAAAGGTGAGGGAAGTAAAGTGGAAAAATTCTAGAAAATCACTGACGTGAAGTCAGCAGCTTTTGCCCCCATGTTCAAAGAAGTTACTAGGTTTCTTCAATTTATTCCCGATATTTTGTTAGATTTCTTGTGTAAAAAAAACCAATTATGGATATACGTATGATGATTCCCCAAAATAAGGGGCCTGTAGCTTTCTTTGTTTGTGTCAGGATATGAAATATCATCGCTTGGAGGACCGGACTTGGTCAAAAGACCTACCCACCCAGTCATACAGCAAATGTAGATAATATTGTTTACTGCTTTTTGCTGGTTTTCTGTCCCTCTCAGATATTCACGTCGATTCTGTTTGCAAATAGTAATATTGCCAGTAAAAAGATATTGCTATCATAACAAGATGGAATTATTAGTATTCTGATTAACGATTTTGAGCAAAATGATCTGTCACTTTAACAAGAACTTGCTATCAATATTGCTATCTTAGCAACCTCAAAATAGTACTTGCTATGCTTGATAACAAGATAGGTTAGAAAGGAAATCTTACAGAGATCCATTGTTTCAGTATTATTTCATCCAAGAATTTGCAAATAGACCTGAATTAATTGAAGATAGGACATTATGTATTAATAGAAATTTGTGCAAGATTCTCTGGAATATTTAATTTTGAGGAAAATTCTTAGACAAAAATAGTGAACAACAGCTGAGTTGATTATTCTTATGATCTCAACATCCATCCCTTTGAATTTCCAACAGAAAAGTTCATCGAATTTCGAATCATTAACGCCTGCATGAAATTGCCGCATTTGATTTCTGGAAACCAATATTCCAGGAAATTGGTCAGTTTGACTTTAATTGGTTTTTCTGTTTCGTAACATTTTTGAATATGTCAATGTTTATATGAATAAAAAAAAAAGTATATGCTAATGGAAATGTGTTCGAGGTGCTCTAGAATATTTAATTTCAAGGAAAACTCTTAGACGAAAATACAGGCATAGTAGACAACAGCTTAGATGATTATTCTAATCACCACAACAACAGTAATAATCCCTTTGAAGTGCTAACAAAAAAGTTTATCGAATTTCTAATTATTAACGCCTCAATAAAATTGCTGTATTTGATTTCTGGTAACCAATATTCTATTGGTATCCAGAAAATTGTTTACAGGTCGATTTGACTCTTTCCGTTTCCAAACATTTTTTATGTCAGTATTTACATGAATCATGAAAGGATGAAAGCCGTAAATAAAGGTTATGTATGCGAAATCATAAAAAAAACTCACGAAGTAGGGTTATTTTCTTCTTCATTGTAGCTCTTAAGTCACAAAATACAGTGTTGTCAGCTCTAAAATTACCGATTATGGAAGTGCTTGATAGCAATATTGTTATGACGAAATTCATAACAAACGTTGCTATAACACTCGGAACAGAATACGTAATATCATGACCATATTGCTATAAATTAGAAAGATAGCAATATGACAAGAATAGCAAGGTTCATGGCAATACACAAACAGAATCGACCTGATTATGTCAAAATGACGAAAAAATTATTTTCCAATGAAAAAGATGCCATGTTCTTCAAACAAATTACTATACTTATGCAGGGGGAGTCGTTTGAGACCATGTTCAGGAGAAAATTACATTTGGACAAAACGATAGCAAGCTGTTTCCTGGAAAATGAGTGCGAAAATCAGGATTGATTGGATCTCGAAACCAAATATCAATACATATAGAAATGTTTTTTTTCAGAAATAAGTAAATATTCCAGACAGAAGGTTGATATTTTATTAATCAAATGTTCTATTCTTTGCCGATATTCCTCAATTCTTTCGCAGCTTGACCGAAATCTTCCACAACCTGGCAACTAGAATCCATCCAACATTAAACTGAGAAAATTCAGATCCAGCCATAAATTGGAAAACTTCCAAAACAAGATAATTAAGATTTCAAAAGCATTTAAGTATCATCAGGCAGGGTAAATACCTGTATGTGAGACCATTGTGACAACGATTTTTAACAAGTGAATAAAAGCTACTGACTTCACATCAGTGCATTTCTAGAACTTTTTCTATGTGTTACTCACCTACAATAATAACTACAGAATTTTCTCTAATAACGTTAAGAAGTTCTTGTCTAACAGCAAACACTGGTAAGAACCTCCTCTGTTCAGTAATACTTTTCTTCCTTGAGAAATCGCTTGTGCCCTCTTGATTTTTCATATGTTCAGCAAACTTTTGATCTGTTTTATAGTCTGCTGAATCATCATCCTTGTTATACCTTTTATCTTCCTCATCTTCTTTCTTCTTGATACCCATAATATTTCCTACAACATATACGAAATTAACAAACAAATCATTTTGAGGGCATACTACAGTAACACTCTACCTATCTTAGTACCGCCAAGTTCCCAGTGTTTTTTCTGTGCCTTTCTTTTCTCTTTTTGTTCCCTATATACTCTTACCAAATGGCTTCCTTTCCTTGCAACCAAAGCCATATCGGATGTTGGATCCCTATGAAAAATAATTATAAATAAGGTTTTTCCACGACCATTAATTAATATATATATAATTTGATTGATCTTCTCGAAGAGAAATGGCAGTCACTAATCAAGCCCGTGGATAATAGGCGTGTATAATGAATATTATTCACTCCATGCATAGATCAAGTGAAAGTTTTGGCGTATTTCGTAAGCTTGACAATTTCCAGCAGTCACAGAGAATGAAGTTGGCAATCTGACAACTCTATTGTAGGTTGTTGGAAATGCAGAATTATACCAATGAAGTCGTGTACAAAGTATAGTATTTTACCGGTATATAGTTATTCACTTGGGTGATTTGCAACATGCAGGTAGGTGAATAATAGCAGTCATTATATGCTTGTTGAATAATATACCATTATCAATAGATCAATTATTTTATTATATTTCAACGAATTACAATTGCAAAAGTAAAAAAAGTCCAAAAAGCACTGCCGTGAAGGCAGCAACTTTTGCGCTCATGTTCAATGTAGATGACCGCTTCAGCAACGAATTTGAACGTGCGCGCAAAAGCTGCTGCCTTCACGGCAGTGCTTTTTGAAATTTTTTTCTGATAAATTACTGGATTTCAATTCGATCATATCTGTATTTTTGGACATATTGTAAAAATAAAATTTTGAAGGGGTATATCTACGGAATCATTGGGCGGATTTTACCCATTCACGAATTCGACCTTCGTAATTAAGCCCCAAACCTACTCTACAAATATCGAGTTTCTAAGTCGTTTCTTCCGGAAGTTATTGTGTTTACGGTCAGCCTGACGGCCGACTGCGTAAACACAATAACTTCCGAAAGAAACAACTTAGAAACTCGATATTTGTAGAGAAGGTTTGGACCTTAATTACGAAGGCAGAATTCGTGAATGGGTAAAATCCACCCAATGATTCCGTAGACATACCCAATCAAAATTTTATTTTTCCAATATTTCCAAAAATACAGATCAGATCGAATTGAAATCCAGTACTTCATCGAAAATAACAGTTCGAAGTTTCATACAGAATTTAATGAGGATGATATGATGAGAAAATCATAGAAATTTTTTTTTTCAAATTGTTCTAATAACACGATTATCACGAAATTTTGCATAAAGTTGTCTTTCAGCATCTTAAAACTAGCTGTGAAGTTTAATCAGGACTGAATCAGTATTTCTCGAGTAATACCGAAAAAATCAACGATATCGAGAAGAAAACCTCGAAATTTGACATATTTTTTCCCGATATCTCCAAAACTTATGATCGTATCGAACTGAAATTTAGTACACTGCTGTGAAATTAGAAGGTCAAAGTGTGAGTATAATTTTTTTTGGATATGATTAATGGTTTCCGAAACAAAAAATGTTTTTGTAAAAAAATTTCGAAAAAAATTTTTTTCAAAATTTACTGACAATATGATCTTGACGAAATTTGGCTCAAAGTTGCGCGTCGTTATACTCCACCAAACTGCCACGTTTGAATCCAATCGCTTGAGTAGTTTCTGAAATAAAAAATAAATAACTTCAAGTGCCTATAACTCCGAAACTATTAGACCGATTTGGCCCATTAACGAAGTTAACCGTGGCATTCTGATGCGCAACCAATCCTGAAAGTTTCAAGTAGCTAGCTTGCTTCTGTCGACAGTTATCGTGTCTACGGACGGCCGGCCGGCCGGACAGAATCAATTTTGACACCGGATTCGTCATCAGTGAGTCCAACCTAGTCGATTGAGACCATTTTCGGCTCAATCATCCAAAATTTCAGACATTTGGACAAAACGATAGCACGCTGTTCCCCTAGAACATGCGCGCAAAAAATCTTGTTATATTTTCAAAAAAATTTCATTCGTTTCCAATGTTTCAGTCTATCATATAAGGTTTTTTGACTGCATTCCAAACCTCCTGGTTTGGATCACGAATGTATCAGAATTTCAAACATTATAGAAGAAATCTGGGAAATTTTCACTAACCAACAAACTCTGACAGCTGACAACAAAAGGAGCAAATAAACTGCCTGTAGGGAGAAGGCACAAACAACTGTTGATTGAAAAAATCCCTCACAAGAATGATAGGGTAAGTAGACAATAAGTGAAGGTATCTATTGATTTTGCTCTTTTAATTTGAGACCTCATAACAAGTTAACTGAATTCTTTTTATGAAGTAGACACTATGCTATAGTCAAAATATTTGCAGAACATGAAATAAGCCATAAAACATTTGTGACACCTGTTCCAGATATGCTCTCGACTCACCCAGAATTACTAGCAACGTGTATTTTTTCAGAAATAAATAGATGAATGAAAAAAATAATGGATATGACTTTTGAATTACCTGACTGGGATAACAGGTTCTGGCTGCTTGGTGAATACAATTCTTCCATCAAGAAACGGTGGAACAATGTTATGTACAAGTAAATGAACTCTATCTAAAGTTTCTTCGTCATAGTCTTCACTAAAGTCTATGGATTGTACTACACCAGAAGTTAACATCCTATTTCTTTCCCATAATTCATTGTCCTTGTTTATCTGTCTTTGTTGTGCAGATAATCTTTTCTTTTTTCTTTGTTCTAACTGTTCCTCCTTTTTCTTTGTGTATTCTTCACTAACACTTGCAAATGGATTATTTTCATCATCATAACCTGGAAAGGAATTTGATTAAGTTGTTGTATATTATCCCACATTTACATGTTATAAAAATCCATTTCTTGAGGGGATTTTTCCTTTATAATGTCGAAATTCAAATAAAAATCTTCTAAGGGCCTCAAACGGTCTACCAAGGAAGAAACGGAAAAAGGTTAGAAATCATATAAATCATGATAGAGTCAAGGTAGGTAATATTATGAAACATAAAATTTGTTTAAATTTCACAAAACTTAATTTATGTTGACACTCCGAACGTAATGGGTACTTTTTGGCTGCATGAAAAGTTGGGAACAAGAATATATTAGATATCAACACTTTCCTACTATGCAGCTACCTTTTGTGCTAGGGAGATTCGGGTATTTGGGTAATCGGAGATTCTCCCCTATTGGCTGTGATCGTCGTCAGCCAATGGGGTGAATTTTCGATTCAGATATTTCATTGGACAGATGCCGTTTTTAGGTTTCTGCGGAAAATAAGAATAATGCTTCTGCCGCAATAGTCAGAATTGAAACTCATGATACAGGATGCCACAAAAAGTTGTCAAATTTGGCAATTTCGAAACCGTGAAAACTCAATTTTTTTATGGCCATAATGGAATCTGCGTTGAAAAATAATAAAGGTGTGTTAATATCACCAATGCCCCAAAATTCATATTTTCTAAGATACTCGTTAGAAACAATGTACGCGGTAACATTTTAAATTTTTTTCTTGAATATTGATTTAAGATTGTATTCCTAGAAATTCTAAATTTTCAATATTGCTCGTATTTTTGAAAAGATTGATATAAGAAATGTAATCCTGACTGCATATCTCAGGAAATATGAATTTTAGGGCATTGGTGTTATTTCCACATCTATATTCTATTTCAACGTAGAATCCATTATAGCCATAAAAAAATGAGGTTCTAATTTGAAAAAATTGAGATTTCACGTTTTCGAAATTGCCAACTATGACAATGCTTTTGTGATATCCTGTATCATGAGTTTCAATTCTGACTATTGCGACAGAAGCATTATTCTTACTTAACGCGGAAACCTAAAAAATGCATTTTTCCAATGAAAAACCTGGAAGATAACCATGTTTCAGCAGAGCGTCAGTTTAAATTTTTTTTTAAATTAGAATTTCATGTTAAAGAAGAATTTTCTGAGAGATATTCAGGAATTTTACATTTAGACAACTCAGAATTTCATAAGGAATCTATTTTTATTATGAAATATAGGGGCTTTCTATTTGAAAAACTAAAGTTGGTGAAACTGGAAATCCCATGAATCTTAAAAAATTTACATGCAGTCATTCTTCAGTCAAACCTTAAGACCGAAATTGCAAACGTGAATTTCGATTCCTTCCCAAAAAGATTCTCACAAACGGTATTTGTGGGACGCCATGTATGTATAAAATGCTTCATCCAGTGATTAGTGAGAAATCAATATAACTAGCGAAAAAATCATGAAATCAGTACCTTCATCTATGTTATACCATTCCCTATCAATTCTTCTTTGCTCTTCTTCCCAAGCCTCTCTATCTACTGTTGCATCCCACTTCACGTTCTCATCCTTAGATACACCAGGTGTTGCTCCTGATCTTTTTCTGTCTTTCATCCACGAATTATATCGGTGGGCTGGAGTAGGTCTGGGTGTATCATCTTCATATTTAGATCTTTTATATTTCCTATCAGAATCTCTCTCACTATAATCATGCTTTCTAGACTTGTAACTTCTTTCTGACCAATCCCCATCATGCTTTCTGTAGAGGGAGGGAGTAGGGTAATCCCAGGACGATTTTCTAGGTTGATATCCTGTATCTTCTTCCTCCCATGCTGTTTTTGAAACTTCACCCTTGTCCCTTGAACAATTTTTTTTCAGTGGATTTATTACGGTTAAAATAACATGTTTAATAGTTTTTAAAATTATTAATGTATTTTCGAAAGTTTGTGTAACATCAGAGAGCTTTTTGACCTGACAGAAATGAATTTGAACAGAATTTTTTGTACAAGAGTAGAACTCAATCCTTTGGAACCATTTTTGGCTCAAAATTACATTTGGACAAAATAATAGTTTAATGTTCCTCAGAACATGAGCTTAGTAGATAAAACCTATATGTAAAATGGATCACAATCTCAGAGGAAGATGTGAACAGTTCACTTTTTCATACAAGATTACTCTAAACTTCTCTGTTATGAGTTCAATCATTGTAATGGAATTTGAAAGTACTCACCTCAAATCAGGAGTACTAGGTTCATCTTTGAATTTATATTCTCTTCGGAAACTCCTATGTTCTGAACGTTGACTATCATCAGATTTCTTCCTTCTATCACTTTCCCTATATTTTCGGCCCTCTCTATCTCCATGTCTTTTATCATCCCCATCACGGCTATGACTTTTCTCTTCATGTTTGTAGGATTTGTGTTTCGAACCCTTCGAGGAAGCATAAACACCCTTTTCCTTCCATTTGCTTGTATCTAATCTGTCCAATAGCCTCTTTCTAGCTTCTTCAGTTACTCCTCCAGTATATGTTGGAGTCTCTGATTGAGGCACCCTGAAATTTCTGCCATCTCCTAAGGCTGAAGTTTTTATTGAACTTTCTGAGCTCTCAGTTTTAGCATCTTTCTCTTTCCTTTTAGCTGCAGCAAGTTTGTCTAGGCCCAACAACGATCTCTGAGGGACTTTGAATGTAGGAGTAGTAGAAGTTTTTTTAATTATGAGACCACCTTTCTGATTTTTAGTTCCTTCCAAAACATGAATGTTTTCCTCCTCTTCTGACATATCCAGATATGATTTGTTTAAGTATTATTTATTTATCTGATCCTTTTTTCGCAGTTTTCTTTTTCATCAAAGATAAACAAACAGCATAACCTCCTTAAATAGACTATAGATATAGATGTAATCTTTTTCTATGTTCGACCACAGGACAACCAGATAAAACGATAAACAACTCCCGCTGAGCTACCTCGATAGCCTTGTCGGCTGAAGAGGTGGACTAATATGCTGAAGGTACTGGGTTCGAATCCCGGCGAGGTCATGGATGTTTGTGGTGTACTAACTACAAAAATATTGTCAATAGTTGGGTATGAATCATAAGTATGCAATAAAAACGTGTTACGATTATCTGTGCACATGGTTTAGTCCGAGCACATTAAAGAAAAGATGAATGAGGGAAACTACGAAACTACTCGCTTAATTTAAGTTGCATTCAGAATCAATTCCCTGGCAAAGTGTGACTTTGCCACGTGTGCTAAGCATCTGGGTACTTGCATTGTGATTTACAATGAATTTCGTGCCGGCACGTAAGTTGAAGTCGGCAAAATTTCATGCATGCTTCCAATTCGACTTCGACCTACACTTCGTGCTGACTATTGAACATGCATATTCCTTCTGTTGTGGAGGGTTTGATGTGTTTTCTTGGAACTTTGCAGGTATTTTGCGTATTTTTACAAAAATTATTCACAACTGAATAGAGGAAAAATGGATGGGGACTATAAGTCTGTTCCTACACACTCTGGAACTAGTTCTGAATCGGGCGGAGTTTGCGCATATCGATATTAGCGTTCCAACAAATTTCGAACTGGTTGGGAATTGAAAACCAAGTGTTCCAACGTGAAAAGAATTTGTGTCACACCAGTTCTAGAACGGTGAATTCAGTTCTTGGGTTTAGGCAAGAACTGAGAAGGAGAAATTGTATCGGTCATCTGTTACTTCCCATTCGAATGCAGCAAGGGGCAATAAAACCACATCTGGCAGAGACGGGCTGCATTTTTCGGGTGACAAACAGCCCTTAGGCTATGACAACGGAATTTCTAAGAATGATTCGTTTCCAACACTTTCGAACTATCTATTCAGAATTAGTCCCGAACTAGAATGAGCGAAGACGTGTGAATTGATTCAGTTCTGAATGAGTTCAAGACAGTAACAGAACTGGGTGTTGGAACAAACCTTATGAAAGCCTTTAAATCCTCTTATATTAGATCCAATCTGACAATAGAATTGTCAAAAATCTCGGATTTCACTGTGAAGGGTCAATTTCGTGCGACTTGCGTGCTGAAATTGCACTTCGCCCTCGAATTGATTCTGAATGCAGCTTTACTCCATGAAGTGAGCATCTGCATCTGCTCATGTGTTATCGTACGGTACGTTATCGTACGGGGTGCGTTCTGGAGGTTACGTCCAGAAAAATGTCAAATTTGTACGAAATCGCTCGAAAGTAGGGTTAGATTTCGAAGCTTACCATTAATCCTTCTTTTAAGCCCCCAAATTTCAGGGTTTAAATTTAATAGTCAGTTAAGGCCATTAAACGTGGATTACGTGACGGTGCAATATATTTGTATTATGTGCGGTGCAAGATAATTTTTTACCCAAACCTTGGTTATGGTCTTAATCTATGGTTTTGTAATACGGTGCAAGTGGCCCTCAGAATATGAGCACAAAGAGGAACGTACTGAAATTCTATGATTCGTAAAAAAGACACTATATTTTATGATCTGTGTACTACATAATCACTGTACTCTGTGACATAACCTAAACTAATTAATGTTCTGTGGCATAACCTATATCGATTTTGAAATTCAAAGTAAAAAATAAAACGTGAATTCTAATGTAATTCTGTCCTGTTATACATCGGTTGTTTGATTGTACACTTAAGAACAATGAATGCCGAAGAAGTAAGGCTTAAGTATCGAGGAGGAGGATCTTATATTAATCTGAAACCTAAGTTCTCCATATCAGAGGAAAGTGTATTCATTGTGAAAAAACAGAGTGTTCTCCAGTATAGCACCAAAACTGGTCAGTTAATTACAGAATATCAAGGTTTAGATAATCCAATCGTTGGAATTGATATTGTTCATGTAAGTGATAGTGAGAACCTAATAGCGGTATCAGAAAATGGGGAGTTTACAGCTTGGAAGACTTCAACGAGATTCAAAACTATTTCAGAGAAGATTCAGTGTTCTGAGAAAATCAAAACGTTCCATCATGTGCCAAATCAGCATCAAGATATATTGGAAGGTATTATTACTTATATAAGTTCGGGGAAAACTTCAGTTGCGTTGGTGAATATTCAAAAAAAACTATTAAAAAATTTCAAAGTGAACCTCAAGGGTGAAGATATTCATCTTAGTGTTAGTGATAGGAGATTTTTAGCTGTTGCCGATAACAAGTGTGTGCAGTTCATTTCTATTGATAATATAGAAAAGTCGAGGCTGGTATTTATTGCTGAGAAAAAATATCAAGATTTACATATTACATGCCTGGAATGTCATAGGCATGAAGAGATTGTGATTAGTGGAGATTCTGATGGAAAAGTAATATTATGGCAGAATATCTTCAGTAACAATCCTGCAAAATCAATATATCATTGGCATACATTACCTGTTAACTGTTTAGCATTTTCTTCATCCGGCAGTTATTTCTACAGTGGAGGAAA
The DNA here is from genome assembly GCA_958510865.1 of Myrrha octodecimguttata. Lineage (NCBI taxonomy): Eukaryota > Metazoa > Arthropoda > Insecta > Coleoptera > Coccinellidae > Myrrha > Myrrha octodecimguttata. Next base: position 62,810,239 of record OY294056.1, read on the forward strand.
CGAATCTGTGCTGGTTAGGTGGGACTGGGGTAATAGCCAAGACAAAAAATTTCTACCACGTGTATCAGGATTCCTTCAGGAGATAGGAGTATCTTCAAAAACTCAATTATTAGCAATTTTAACATCAGATAATGCAGTTAAAATTGTCGATTCAAATTTTAACAATGTCAGTTCTATCCAACATTTTGTTGTTGGAGACAATTACGAGTGTGGAATTGTATTAGATTCTAGGACTAAGGCACTTGTCATGAATGGTAATGTTGGACAATTACAATTTTATCAACCAAGAAGCAATACCTTATTATATAGCTTGGATGTTGTTGCTCAAAACAAAAGATCTAATGAAAGAAATGTTGAAATACACAATGTGAGAGTAACAAAATTTGCTTTCAGTAAAAATAGTTTATGGTTAGCATCAGTTGAACATCTTAAGGAATCTGAATCCAACTGTCAGGAGTTAAGACTGAAATTTTGGGCATTTGATGTGTCCCGCCAAATATATGAGTTGAATACTTCCATTGAGAAGCCTCACCAGGATTTCATTTCTTCCATTGCATTTCAGCCTGTTGATAATGATCAATATCTCAAATGTGTAACAATTGGAACAGACAAAAAGTTCAAAATTTGGCACAAAATAATTATGCAAAAATTGAATATAGAACGAATCATTTGGACAGCTATGGAGGTTGGTTCTTTTAAAGATATGCCATGCAATGGCTTATCTTTTTCTATAGATAGTTCCTTAATGGCAGTTGGTTTCGGTCCAGCTTTGACAGTTTGGTCACCTGATAAATGTCAACTGAAGTGCTCCTTAGTTCATCCGAAGTACAAAATGGATATAGAAAAAGTACAGTTTGGTACAAACAATTTGTGTCATTTAATTGTCATTGCTACCCAGGATAGATTATCTGTTTGGAATATTTTGACCCTTAGAATGACTTGGACAGTGCCACTTCGAGTAGATTTTTTGTTTGCGGACAAATTGTCCATCTACATGGGTGTGATAACAAAGAATAAAGAGGTCATAATTTTCTCCCCGAGCTCTACAGAACCTGTATATTTGAGTAAGGAAATTTTGTCATCGAAACAAATAATGGCTGCAGCTTTCATTCCAACTGAAACCTGTTTGGACACACAATCTGATTGGTACAAAAGGGTTGAACTCTTTTTCATAGACTCTGATAAGGAGTTATTTTCTATTGGAGCAGAATCAGTAGAGGAGTACTCGGTTGATCCTTATGTAGATGATATTCCTTATGATCAAAATATGTCCTTGTTCAGCAGAATGACGGCAGTTAAGAAAATGTCTCAAATATCCAAAGGTTCTGTGTTACAAGTTGTCCAGAAGTCACAGAAAAATATTAAAGAGTACCTAGACACCCCAACCCAAACAGCCATTCCTCCAAGATTATCTTGTTTATCTCTGCTTAAATCATTGGAGTGCCGAAAATTGTAAATTGTTGATATTTATACATTTATTCATTGTTAATGTAACATCTATCCTACAAATGTATACAATGTGGGGTGTAAAGGTGACTTTATGCCTTCCTAAAGAAAGAGCAGAACAGTTGAAATATTTTTTTTGTTTATACCCTGTATCTGTATATTTCATTGCTGAAAAGAAAGAAAATTTTTACACAATAAATTGTTTTAGAAAATATGAGATTATGAATTTTTCCACCAAATTTGTAATAGATATATTTTAGCCAAACTTAGTGTATTTATTCGAATGAGAAATCACTCCACCCAAACACAGCTCATAGTTATGGCTTACAACTATCAACACCTTAAAATTAAATTTGTACTCGGCAAATGAAAAAAATTCCTGGTCCAAGTGCTTTGCTATAAAAAGTAATTTTTGAAAAAAGTTATAACTGAGAAACACTACAAACCTAAACAACAGTCTAAACTATACAACAATGCGTAACTATTGTCTTGTGGATAGATTACTGTTAAAAAAATTGTGCAATGGAGCTGTTACGCGCTTGTTAAAATTCTATCTATTAGATCAACACGAAATCTTGCACCTAGTTGCGAGTTGGTAATCTACACCTGATTACGAAGTTTCAATCTGATTGCATTTGGACTTCTTGAGATATTGCGGAAATAACGTTAAAATTCCAAATAACGAAATTTTGCGCTTTTTTTTCCTTATATCTCCGTAAGTAAATATCGGATCGAATTGAAATTTGGAATATTATTGTTAAATACTGAATCTAAGATTTGAGCCAAACTCCATTCAAATCAATATTTTCAGACAAAGAGTAGAATAGAAATTCATCACGGATTATTCTTCAGGGAGTTCAACCCAATCGTTTAAGACCATTGTCGGCTCAAAATTGGAAAATTACAGACATCGTGACGAAACGACCGCAAAAAGTACAGTAGAGGAATTATAAGGGGTATATCTGTTATTAGTTGAAAAGAGTCGACTGTTCTTCGAAAGTTTGAAATCGATAACAAATATCAACCCTGTCCATCCCTCCCGGAAGATGCAAGGTTAGGTTAAGACGTTAGGAGATTTATTATTAGGTTAGGAAAAACAAAATATTATCTTCTCTTGTATTCAGAAATTTTACGCAAGATCACAAGAAAAGAAACAGCAAAAAATCGAAAAAGTTTTCTCCTTGAATAAGAATTTTGTTCGCATTATATAGGAATACAATCTTTCCTATTTACGATCCCAGAGTAACAAACAACTGTAATTCTTAGTTTACAATGGAATTACGAAGACTAATAACACCACAAATATTGAAATCACATTGTAAGACTTCTAATAAATTGATATTTCGTTCCACTTCTGGAATTAATTTATGGAATCAAGAATTGTCTAATGAAATTAAACACAAAATAGAATCCTTCTGGGGAAATAAATTAGTTCAAGGGAATTTCGAGGAGAAGAGTACAAGAGAGAAATTTTATGTGTTATCTATGTTTCCATATCCTTCTGGAAATTTGCATATGGGCCATGTCAGAGTCTACACAATAAGTGACACAGTTGCACAGTTTCAAAGAATGAACGGCAAAAATGTTATACATCCGATCGGTTGGGATGCATTCGGTTTACCTGCTGAAAACGCAGCTATAAATAACTTAATTAGTCCTCAAGATTGGACAAAATATAATATATCACAAATGAAATCTCAACTTCAAAACCTTGGATGTTGTTTTGATTGGAATAGAGAGATAAGTACATCAGATCCTGAGTATTACAAATGGACGCAAAAATTATTTCTGGAACTATTCAAAAATGGTTTAGCCTACCAAAAGAAAGCATTAGTTAATTGGGATCCAGTTGATTGTACTGTATTAGCCGATGAACAAGTAGATGAAAATGGGTGTTCTTGGCGTTCAGGTGCTAAAGTTGAAAAAAAAGTTTTCAAACAGTGGTTTGTTAGAACTACAAAATATGCCAAACAACTTCGAGAAGGATTAGATAGTTCGTCACTATGCGATTGGAGGGACATTATTAAACTACAAAAACATTGGATTGGAAAGTGTGATGGGGTGGTTTTTGACTTCAGTATTTCTGAAACTGATGACTTTGTAACTTTGTGGACCTCAAACCCTGAATATATTGATCATGTTAAATTTATTACCATTACACATAATCATTCTATTTTATCACTTGCTAATATATTAGATATAAAGGATAGAACATTTAAATTAGATTTTGAATTAGTGAATCCATTCACATCAGAAAAAATTCCAATTTTCGTTAGTGATGAAGTGGACTATTCACAAGGCACAGATTCTTTCACTGGTATTCCTGCTATCTGTGACAAGGCTAGGATATTTGCAAGAGAGCATGATATTTCTTTTGAGGAGATTCCGAAATTCCAAGATAGTGACAGTTTGAGTTTGAAGAGAAATTCTATTCGTAATGAGGCAAAATCCAGGAATATTGGGGGTTACTGGAGTAGTGCCAAGTTGAGAGATTGGCTTATTTCGCGTCAAAGGTATTGGGGAACCCCTATTCCTATTATACATTGCGACAAGTGTGGGGCACTTCCCGTTCCAGAAGAACAACTACCAGTAAAGTTGCCTTTACTTCCTTTTCAAGTGAAAAGGGGAGGATTACATTTAGCTGAATGCAAGGATTGGGTAAATGTTCCTTGTCCAAAATGTAAGTCGGAAGCTAAAAGGGAAACTGATACAATGGATACTTTTGTTGATAGCTCATGGTATTATTTACGGTATATTGACCCTCATAATAAGAAGGAAATATTTGATAAAGAAAAGGTAGGCGAAGTAAGTCCTGTAGATTTGTATATTGGAGGAAAGGAGCATGCTGTTCTTCATTTATATTATGCAAGGTTCATGAGTTACTTTTTGTATGACATGGGACTTATACCAGAAAAAGAACCATTTAAGAGACTGTTAGTTCAAGGTATGGTTATGGGTAGAAGTTTTAGACTTAAGGGTAGTGGTAAATATTTAGCCCCACAAGAAGTAGAAATTATAGATAGTAAAAGAAATAAAGCAATAGAAAAGAAAACTGGAGCCCCAGTAGTAATGGCCTGGGAAAAAATGAGTAAATCAAAATTGAACGGAGTGGAACCTTCTGATATGTTCAAAGAATATGGAGTAGACACAACAAGATTACTGATTCTGGCCGATGTTGCTCCAACTTCTCACAGAAACTGGAATAGCAACACTTTCCCAGGAATAATTCATTGGCAGAAGAGATTGTGGTTGACTATTCGTGATTTTCTCAAGCATAGGAAAAATCCTCCTGTTGCAATTGACAAGGAGAAAGAAAGGGAATGCGAGGATTACATGTTTGATTCTAGAAATTTTTACATAAAAGGGACTACTTTCAATTATTATATTTCCCAGCAACTGAGTGTTGCTGTTTCTAAACAGCAAGGACTCACCAATAGCCTTAGGAAAATGCCCCCATTTGTTTTTGCCAAAAGTTTACAGTTTGAACGTGCTCTGGCGGCTCAAATTATTTTGCTGTCTCCTATGGCACCACATTTCGCTTCAGAATTATGGAGTGGCTTTTTAGAAGCACCAAATCGATTGAATAGTTCCACTGAGATTTCTTGGGATAAAACGGTACTCGAACAGAAATGGCCAGAAATCGATTATGATTATAACTTAGAACTGTTATGCCAGGTTAATGGATCTGATAAATCTGAAATTAAGTTACCACGATCATTATTGGATAAAATGACCATAGAAGAAGCATTGGAATTGGCGAAAAAAGAAACGTCCCTGGACTATGTATTTTCTGAAAAAACTATTCTGGATACATCATTTATACTTCATAAGGGATTAAAAGGTATACTGAACATTACCATTGAAAAACCAGTGATAGCAGAGAACTTAGTGAAAGATAGTTAACTGTCGAATCATGTAAATATTTGAGTGTTTTCTCATTTCTTGAACTGTTTTATTTTTAATCGAAAAATGTTATCTTTCGAACAAGATTATTGTTGAGCCCACCTTTTTATTGACTTTAAAAACATCATGAGATAAACCTAAGTGATCAACCCAAACAACAGAAGTGGTGACACCTAGCGATGAGCAAGTGGAAGAATCTCAATCTTTATTTTATGTCGGTGCTTTCCTCAAATTCATCATTGAGGTTGAAAATTTTCAATGAGGGAGTTCAACAAACTAAAAAAAGAATTACGTTTTAATGCTTTCGAACCATTGGAATGAACGATTTGTCTGAAAAGATTGCAGAGTATGATTTCTGGGAAATAATCGTTTTTTTTAAGTAGGAAAATTCCTTAGAATTAAACAATATTTTGTTGGTTTTTTATTAAACTGAGGAATTTATAGTACTGACTCCAATAATTTTACTGGGTGTGGATAATTTGCTGACCAAAATATAATCACGACCTTAATGAATATATGATTGAACTAAACTCTAAAACTGAGTTGTGTATATTGGGATGGTTGTGCCACCATATTCATTCAAAAATTCAGATCCGCCTCATTTTAAGGGTAGTTTATTCTTGTAATTTTTTCTGATATCTTTGCTCATTAAAAAGATATTTCATTGATACAATGCATTATGATTACCCGTAGCATATTTTTTGTGCCACCATCAAAAATTTCAGATCAGCCCCAGTTTATAAGGGTAGTTTTATTCTTGTGATTTTTTGGGAAATCGTTGCTGATCGACATTTTCCATTGAAACGAAACATAATGAATGACACAAAAAAAATTCAGATCCGCCCCCTCTTAAGGGTACCTAGTTCATTCTCATGATTTCTCGGAAATCCTTGCTAATCGATACTTTCCAGTGAAGATATTTCATTGAAACGAAGCATAATGATTGCACGTCGGATACGCTCTGTGCCACAATACAAAAATTTCAGATCCGACTCATTCAGAGGTGGCTTATCCTCGTAATTTCTCGGAACACTTTGCTGCGAACATTATGCTTTGTTTTTATGGTGGCACAAAAGTGTGCTAAGTTCACTCATAATGCATTGTTCCAATAAAATATCTCCACTGAAATTTTTCGGTCAGCAAAGTATTCTGAGAAAATTAAGAGGATAAACTACCCTTGAACGAGTTGGACCTAAAATTTTTGTATGGTGGCATAGAGGGTATCCGACTTGTAGTCATTATGCTTTGATTTAATGAAATATCTTCACTGGAAAGTATTGATCAGTAGGGATTTCCGAAAAATCACAAGAATAAACTACCTTCAAACAGGGGCGGATCTGGTTTTTTCATGGTGGCACAACAAGTATAGGTACTACGTTAGGTCATGATATAGCGTTTCAATTAAATATCTTGACTGGAAACCTCAGGTTAGCAAATTATTCTGGAAAATTATAAGAATTAACTATGACCCCAATTGGGGTGGATTTGAATTTTGAATATGGTGGCAAGAAGGTTATTCTTGGTAGATATCTGGTTTGTATATTCGCACTAGAAGGCTGAAATTAACGGTATAATTCGATTTCACTCAGCAAAGTATTTTTACCCTTTTTTTACCACTGCCTATAATGATCAGTCTGAATGCAAAAGTTTCGCGATCACTTGTGACGGGATATGAAGAAAATCATTTCGAAAATAAGAAAAAAATTCGCTTGTATCCTGCTTCTATCAAAGATTCTTCCGTTTCTATTTTTTATATTCACATGCCTAAAAGCCTTTCGAATAATATTTAATTATTGTATATACTATTTAACATATATTAATGATTAATTGGAAGACTTCAGGTATTGTAGAATCAATTCCTACAACTCAAATCGGGTAACTGTGGCCAAAACAAAAGCCGAAATAAAAAAACAAAATTGAAAATAGTTTGTGTATTTGTTTTTATAATTTATGGGTTATATTATGACATTTCTGCTTTGAGAACATATTCAGAGCATTTCTGGAAAGAAAACTACCTTTGCTTTGTGCTGACATCTAACCAACCAGATAGCAAATACGGGATTTTTCCCTTCCCAAAAAGGAGAAAACGATGTTATTATAAAGTTTTCTCCTTTTTTAGAAGGGAAAAATCCTGTATTTGCTGTTTGGCTGGTTAGATGTCAGCACAAAGCAAAGGAAAGAAAACTACCTTTGCACCTTTGCTTTGTGCTGTTAGCAAATACAGGGTTTTTCTCTTCCCAAAAAGGAGAAAACGATGTTAACATAAAGTTTTCTCCTTTTTTAGAAGGGAAAAATCCTGTATTTGCTATTTGGTTGGTTAGATGTCAGCACAAAACAAAGGTACAAAGGTAGTTTTCTTTCCAGAAATGTCATAACATAACCTATAAATTATGAAAACAAATACACAAACTAATGTTTTTTTTTTTATTTCGGCTCTTGTTTTGGCCACAGTTACACGATCTGAGTTGTAGGAATTGATTCTACAATGCCTGAATTTTTAGCAGAGAATAATCTCTGCGGACAAGTTATACTCAATTTAGTCTCTGGAGGAAATGCAATAATATCAGAGTTACTGCGTCTGAAAGATTACATTCCAAAACTATATATGTGAGTGACTCAAATAACATGAAACGATCTGAATGTATGTTCAGCTCAAACGGAATAGTAATATTGATGCATTTGCTCTATAGCGCTGGCTCCAAGAAAGAGAGCAAATTTGGACTACCGGGTCTTTATACTGGAGTTCCAAACTTATTTAAAATGCATAGCAGTTCGATTCAAGAGATTGCAGAGCTGGTTCACAGTCAAAAAATATTTTTCTTCCTGAAATAAGGTTGCATGCAGACTCATAATTAAATACTAATGTTAGCCTGCTACCGTAGATTCCTGCTATTGTACCTTCAGTAGTTTTTTTTGAATAATTTGTGAACGTGCCCAGATGGAATGATTATTTGAATATTGCTTGTGGGGTTGTGAATTCAGGCCTTGTATCTGGGGCATACTAGAGGGTTAATCCATTGCTGCCATTGATATACCTTAACTGTGATATGAAGACTATATTGTATAGCCAATGCATCTGTTCTGAGTTAATTTTATCCGACATTCACCTGAAATATCCTATTTTGACAAAGCTTATTCGTTTTACTTGATTAAATTACTTCTATCGATCAAAATCCTCTTAATTTTGTAGAACAGAATCTAAGGCAGACATACAAAGGTATCAGGATATCATAATGGATTTCTCATTTTTTGACATAACTGAAATGCAGGAAGCTAAAATTCGAAATAATGAGGTAAGCTTTCATTGCATTATTGCTTTCACGACTTTTGTCAGTCAATTTCCAACTAACTTAGAGATTTAATATTTATAGTGGCATTGAAGTTTGTTAATCATTCTTCCTAAAAAAATACTTATGGTAATGTTAATCGAGTTATATTATATAAAGAAAAATTAACTTTTTTGTACTGCGTATTCCATTTACTATCAATATTTTGTTCGATCGCTGACAAAGATCCAATTATTTCACATATATGTCGAATTGAGATGGTAAAACTATATGTGGGACCCTTTGTCATGAAAATACCATAGGGTTAAAACCCTCTAATAAACATTAATTGATTTTCATGTGTTTTTTTTAGACTTTACGTGATTTGGATGAGGAATTCAGAGATAATCACATTGATATTATAACACGCTTTTATGAGCTATTTGAAAGTATTCATTCCTATGTTAATGAGTTAAATCAGTTTTTAGAAGATTTGGAAGAAGGTATTTACATTCACCAAACATTAGAAACAATTTTTGCAGATATAGAAGGAAAACAGTTATTGGTGAGTTCAAAAACTGCTAAGTTGAATTGATATAGAAAAAATGGCATTTTGATCCTTACCTAAAAAGTCATGGATTTCTGTTTACGAAGGTCGATTACTGAAAATCTTTGTTCAGAAAGGCATATTTTTCGAATGTGTATTTTGTTGATCATCCTCGGGTTCAAGGAAACCTTTCAGATCAATTTTAACTTTGTTGGTTGGCTGATCGAATTCACAATGAGTCGCAGTCGATGGTCTTAGTATATTATTTGCTTCAGTACTGCTCAGTTCTTTTGAACCCTATTAATAATGACTGTTCTTTATAACCTTGTTGCTTCATAATTTTTGTTTGATAAGAATTACAAAATCTCATAGGTTCATACAAAATAATTCAACTGTTTTTTTTGGATGTTTCTTTGCTGTGTTGGATTTCACCATCCTGGTATCGTTTTGACTAAAATTTTCATTGAAACGATTTATTCAATCCTTTATCTGTTCAATTCCTGTATACCTATATAGAAAATGGTTAGAGCTGACGCCTCTGCCATAATGTTATAATATTGTGAAGAAACACTTCAATACATACATACTATGGATCAGTTCACACCCTTTGATATATAATTATGCACTTGAAGGAAATTAAAATCGCTTTTATTTTACAGTGTGAATCCTTGTTTTTATACGGATTGATGTTATTATTTGTCGATACACATATTAAAGGTATCATAAGGGAAAAACTGTTAGTATCTTATTATCGTTATACTCCACAGAGCAGCAATGCTCGAAGCAATGTTGATGATGTTTGTAAGCTTTTTCGAGATACAGGCATATATACCAGAAAAGTGAATAATTATCCAGAGGATTATTTCAGGTATATACATACTTTATTTTATATTCCATAATTATTCCAAGTAGAGGTCCATAATCATTATTACCAAATATAAATACAAGAAAAGTAAAGTACATTCGCGAAAATTTACATGAAAAAACAGAACCATCTTCTCAATGTCAGGCAACAATTGTGCTATGATGAAAGAAATATTCAAAAACTGCTCAGACATTTAGAAAGGAGTTATAGGTTTTCTAATATATCATTTTTCACTATCAGTTCACTTCGGATCTTGAAAAGTTATTTTAAATAGAACGGAATGCAATCAATATTTTATTATCATGTTTTCGTATTTTAGGAGAATCAAAATAAATCCAACATATGTGGATATGGTCGTAGGTCATTTGAGAACTGATGATGTATATGGACAATTACCATTGTATCCTCTTCCTAAGCATCGAAGCACTGCTCTCAGTAATCAAGCAGCTGTGCTTTATGTGTGCCTTTATTTCTCACCGGAAACTCTACACACTCATACAGCTGTCATGAGGGAAATAGTTGATAAATATTTTCCTGATAATTGGGTTATATCTATTTATATGGGCTACGTTGTCGATTTGATAGAATCTTGGGATTCTTTTAAAGCTGCCAAAATGGCCTTGAACAACACTTTAGAAACTATCAATGTGAAAAATGTCTGTAAGGAATATGCCACAAACACCTCAGTTGTACTGAGGAATTGCATGCGAATGCTAACAGAAGGTAATATCACGAAGGAAGTGGTACTCAAAGACACAAATCATATTGTCACTTTATTACGAGAATGCAATGTTATACTAAAATGGCTTATGTTGCACACCTACATCAGACCAGGAAAAATTGAGAAGAACAAACGTTGCAAACAAATCAGAGAAATGATTATATCTGAAACAAAATACGATCAGGTTCAGACATTCAGACTGCTGTTGAATACTGCTCAACTAGAACTCACTGTGAAGGAATTGTTCAAGAATATCTTGGCCGAAAAAGAACAACAGTGGAATAAATTGAAGAATGAAAGTTACAAGGATGTTATAGAATTATCTGAAGCATTCAGTGGAAATAGTCCATTGTCTCGAATTACCAAAAATAAAAATTTGGAAAAATGGTTTTTGGAAATTTCCAAACAAATCGATTCTTTGGGGATTGAGGAATCAAATTCTTCCAGAAAAATTGTGCAGTTGATTCAAGCGTTGGAGGAAGTTCAAACATTCCATCAGTTGGAGTCAAACATGCAAGTGATTCAGATATTGGGAGAGATAAAACAGTATCTGAATCAAATGATTCAAACAATGAGTATTAAAGAGGATAATTTGATAACTGTACAAGTTTTGGGTGACATAAGTTTTGCATGGGAGTTGATAGATTCTTATACACCCATTATGCAGCTTGGTATCAAAAAAGAACCTACAATGGTGAGTAACATGATGTTTTTGCATAAACAATATCTCCAAGGATGGATAATTATCTTCATAATGTTTACTGGGATATGAGATTTAGATTTATTTAGGTCAACAAACTCAGGGCTATTTTCCTCAAACTTGCATCTGCGATGGAGATACCTTTACTGAGGATAAACCAAGCTCATAGTAAAGATTTGATGTCAGTGTCGGAATACTACAGTGGGGAACTAGAGATATATGTCAGAAAAGTCTTGCAAATAATTCCTATGATGATGTTTGAGAAGATGTCAAGGATAATAGAAATGCAGACAAAAGTTTTGAAAGAATTGCCAACTAGATTAGACAAAGACAAATTGAAGGACTATGCACAATTAGATGAGAGATTTGAATTTGCTGAGCTTACACATTCAGTATCAGTGTTTAGCCAAGGTACTTAAATTATTTTATCTACAAAATTTCGAAAGTTGCATGTTGTGTATTTATTGATACAGTGCGCGTCAAAATTATGGAACAAATTCATTTTTTTAAGAAGCAAAATATTTGGGAACAAAATCCAGAAACAGGTAAATTTTTGTTTCACTTTTACCAAATTTTTATGCATTTTTGAAGGATTTTTGTTGCACCCTGTGCCATCCTCAACAACCCTCTAAATTTTTTGAATAGGGAAAGTGGGTCATGTGGTACTTGTTTGGCAAGGTCTTTGTATCTTCTTTACATGCGTGCAGACATTTTCAAATAAAAACTTTGTTTTGAAGAATTAGTTAGTTCAAAGAGGTTTTCAGTATGTGCACTTTTGTCATGGCTCATTTACTTTGAGACAATGTTACCTGATGAAATTCATCACCGAATGAAAGTCGACCATTACAGTTTTGTTCATTCACCACTTTCAACCCCCTCACATGAATAAAATTTTTTTTCTCCATCAAAGGGTTCGTAGGGGTTGAAAGTTGTGCATAAACAGAACTGTAATGGTCGACTTTCATTTGGTGACAAATTTCATCAGGTACCATCATCTGAAAGTAAATGAGCCGTGACAAAGTGCACATACTGAAAACCTCTTTGAACTAACTAGTTTTACGAAAAAAAATGTTTTTTCTTGAAAATTTCTGCACGCCTGTAAAGAAGATGCAAAAACCTTGCCAAAAAAGTACCACATGACCAACTCTTCCTATTAAAAAAATTTAGAGGGTTGTTGAGGATAGCACAGGGTGCAACAAAAATCCTTCAAAATGCATAAAATTTGGTAAAAGTGGAACAAAAATTGACCTGTTTCAGGATTTTGTTGCCAAATATTTTTCTTCTGAGAAAATAAATTTGTTCCATAATTTTGACGCGCACTGTATCAGTTAAATCGTAGATGTAGCAAAATATTACTATAAGTTATTGTGAATCAGGTTATATGATAGTTCCTCCAAAAATGTTGTCATTTGAAACGAATAAAGAATAGGTAAATCCTTAGATTCATCTTTACCTTAGTTGAATGTTGTTGATATTGTGAGTTTTTGATACATAATTCTAAGTCCAATTCAGCACGGTACCTAACTGGTCATGTAACATCTGCAAATATTCTCCTGATGATAGATTTGACCTAAAATCAACTATCACTAAAATCACTCTTAATTTCAAATCTCTGAGCTTCTATTTTCAGTCCATGGTGCTTCAGATTGTAGAGGAAGAAAATCACATACAAAACGGTCAAATTTAATAAGAATGATCTTGCATCAGTATTCTATGTACCCCAGAGTGGACTTTCCCCCCATATTCTCAGTAACTAATTTTCATAACATCAAATCCCGATTTTCAACACATTTTTTCATTTGAGATTATATTCTTTTGGTTCCACTTTTTTGATTATTACAGGTGTACCTCAAATATGTGTTTTAATTGCATGCTTCGATATTTCTAGGAATGCGAATGATGAAAAAAACGTTAGTTGGCGTAGTTTTCCTAGATCCGAAAAAAATATTAGAGGATGGTATTAGAAAAGAATTAGTCCACCGTATTTCTAGAGCTCTACATGATGAACTGATTTTCAGTAACAAATCTAAAAGTGAATTAGAGCAAAAGCTGAGAACTTTAGGAAATATCATGGATGGATACAAAAGATCTTTCGAATATATTCAGGTACTTATTTTAATGTGAGCTGAATCAGTTTTCTAGAGAAAACAAAATGATTTTAGGATTATATAAATATAAATGGTTTGAAAATATGGCAGGAAGAAATTACACGGATCATCAATTATAATGTGGAACAGGAATGTAACAGATTTTTGCGATCGAAAGTTCACGCTTGGGATAGCCAATACCAAAGTAGAATAATTCCCATACCTTTTTATCAGCCAACTGATTCAATAAGTGAGAATTTTATTGGAAGGCTAGCAAGAGAAATAATCAGGGTCACTGATCCCAGGTACAAATATATGCTGAATATTATATTACTATTTTATATATACTCGCCAATAGTTTTTTATCACTTGATGCTTGAATTCACTTCAGGACTTCCTTATATTCTTTTATATTTCTGCTTTTTTTCAATTTTTTTAACAATTTATCCATAATTCTGTAGGTAGGATGTCTGCTTCGGCAACTAATCTGAACGAGAGTGCTTTTGTGGAATTCTTTTCAATAATCTCTTAAGTCAGCTAAATTAGCTGTCACATCCTGTTCCGATAACTGACAAATCTTGTTTTTTGTTTTAGGAATAGCGTATATCTTGACCAAACTACTGCATGGTACGAAACAAAAACTCATAAACCTTTATTGGACAGGCAAATTTTTGGTTCACTTACAAAAGCCATCGAAATTGCCGGCGTAGTAGGATTAGATAGGCTATTTTCCTTTATGATAATCACCAATTTACAGAAAATAACAGGTGAATCGCTTGTTTGTAAGCATTTTCATATGTAATTAGTACTCATTTCAGGTTTTCTTCAAAATAACAATGAAAAACAACCAAATTGGTACTCGATAATTTCAACCGTACAGAAAGACATAAAATCTGTTGATGAAGCTCAGAATCCACTAAAATTTTACCAGAATTGTGCCAACAGAACATCAAGACTTTGGCCAGAATTTCTTGACTGTATTTTACTAATAGGTCAATTACAATTGTCAAGACAACTGATAGCTTTTCATCTCAATCTCTTGGCCAAATTCAATGCAAGGAATTTGGAAGCTGCACTTCAATCTCTCAGCAAGTAAGCCATTCCATTGATTTTCTGTTTTTGAACAGGTTATATTATTTGAAATAAAAATCCAAATAGTTTGATAATGATGAAAAATATTCTCAAGGATGTTTTGATTAGGGCCAACTACCAGGTTCTCGATTGAATGAAATCAATTAAATGAAATACTTGAAATGTCATTACTTATAACTTCATTATTTCATTGGAAATTTTTCCCACATTTGGTTGGATTTAATAGACAGTATGATAATCAAAGTAGGTGTATCGCGATGAGTAGTTATCAGATATTTGAGAATTAGAAAGTGTGAAAAATACAAAATGTTAACATATCAAATCAATCACTCTTTCTGTTCTTATAATTATTCTCAAATGATGGATTTTTTTATGGATGTTTGGTAGCGTAAATAAATCCTATTCTCATCATTTGATCGAATCCCTGAGTCACTCTGATTCAAATTTAAATGCAACAGTGCTTAGAATGACGTCACAGCTTGTCCGCCACTCTGATTATTTTTTGACTTCTGCGAAGATGCCAGCGCCCTAACGGTTGAATTTGGAACCTGTCCAAGCTAGTGGTTTTATGTAAACAAACTATAGAAATGTGGTGGATTTTGTGTCAGATTTCTTGAGAGGAACTTTTTGTTTGGATCACGATATAAAATCGTGCTCTAGATTTTTCCTGGAGGATAATTTCGATGTTTTTTTTTGTGTCTGTTGCTGGGTGGATCAAAATGAATCAGTATCTAAGTTCACTCGAATTTCTGGAAGAATAGACGCCTCGATAAGTGATTCAAGGATTCTTATCAATGTAAAGAAGTGCTGAATGCAGGCCATATTATGTGGTAAATCTTGCATCAGTCCAAATGATATGACTTATGTTACCTTTGTTTACAAACGAGTGAACCAATAAAATGAAAATACAGATTTTCTGCTTTAGCTCTTTTGCATCGTATTTCGAAAGAAAATGAAACAGATATATATATATATAAATGATTTTATTTTCATATCACAGCAGCTCAAGATACAAGCAAAATGAGAAATGTCACAGCTGGTTGAACCAAACCTACCTATATACAAATGAAAAATATAAAAGTATTTTTATAAATAACTTTAGCCATTATCAACTTCAACATTATATCTAGTTTTTGTCACTTTTCCAATCAGATCACTCTCTTTGAATATGATTTTGTGTAGTATGTGACGTAGGTAGCCGCAGAAGTGCTTGGTAGTTTCTCTGAAGGAACAGCATTCTTCATCCAAATTCTCTTATTTTCATTTACACCTAAAAATATATGAACATGAAGTTGTTTTGAAATGAATACAATGTAATTAACCTTTATGAAAATAATCATGGTCGAAGAAATGTAGTGAACATACTTTCATGTATTTCGTGACCTGTTTTCAGTCTTTAACTTCAAGATCCAAGCTGTTCTTCTATCAACGAGTTCCCTGCCAAATGCTGTTTCCAAATTAACTTTACTTTAATTTGGCTTTGGAAAAATGAAAACTTAAGGCAGTAGATGATTCTCTCTTCTTAGACCATGAATTACATTGAGTTGAGGCACACAACAAGTTAATTTGGGAGAATGCCATTTCGAATTAATACAATCGAAAATTTTAATCGGAAAGAAACGAATCGAATAATTATTATTACAAACACTTCGGTACCAAAATTTCAACTCGGAGAACAACATAAAAGCTCGAAAATGAACTCTAAAAGTAAGTAAAACACATTAGAATAATGGACACGTCGGAAAACTACTAGCTTGGAAGGGTTCGAATTTCTATCGCCAGAGGGCGTATCGCTTAGCAGTAGTTGCGAAAATACTGCGATGATAATTGCAGATGTGGAAGTGGAAATGCTCCTGATTACTTCATCTGTTAAAACTGTTGAATTAATGATGGAAAATTTTGCTGAAAAATTTTCTTTTATATAATTTTTTATTTCAGAGCACTCCTTTGGGATATTAAATATAATAAAGACTGGATACCGAATGAGAAAATGCTCCGTAATTTATCCCATTATTTCGACTATGCTGGAATAAACAATCCATTCAAAAAAATATACATCACTTCCTCCTCTCACCTGGACTACACAATTACCTTATTCGTATTCCTGCTGTCTCATAATATGAAATTGTTCTATCCTGGAGTGATAGGTATTAAATTGATGAATTTCATTTTATCATTACTGAATTTTTAATAATTGTAGGAAACTTGGGTAAAAGAACAACAGACCAGTTGGATGGATATTGTTTTTGTCTTGGTATACATACAGTTTTGAAACAGTTCCACAATTCCCTGAATGATAATTTCATTAAATTAATATCTAAATATACTATGGATATTCTGTCACATCATAGAAGGTATGACTTTATGTTTTTAACTCATTGATTTGATCAAGTTTTATTGCTTGTTTATTATTTGTACTGTGAATTCAGAAATTAACATGATGCCGAGGAGTTACACCCTTAAAGATAGGCAACAGATTCTAGGTATGTTTCCTACCGATGGCCTAGTCAAGGTTGTTTTCGGAACAATATTGACCTACGAAGTCGCCAGCCAAAAATCCACTTCAGTATCTCACTTGGTATCGACTATATTATCCATAATAATAATGAAAAAATTAAATCGCCGTCATAAATTTCGACTTTCAGCGAGAAAACGCTGCTTTGAATTTGGTTCCACATAATGGTTTCTTAAACGATTGAAACTGTGGGATCGTGTATCCTGTGAAATCAAACACGCAATAAAGAAAAGGGATTAGCCTGTTTATTTTACTGTCGAGTGTTACAACAAAAGTGAATTCGAAAGGCAATAAAATTCTTTTTGTTGGAAAACACAGGCTAACAATTCTGGTTGTAAATCTCCTTGGGTGCTGATAGGTAGTTCTTCGCTGACGCCGGGACGGGTCGGTAATGACGAGAGTGCTTCCGTCATCGAGGGTGGTAAACCAGATGTCGATGCGTTGGATCTTCTTGAATTTCTTCGCCTTGACATGGATAAAGATGAATGCAGATGTCGGTCAGGAGTGCAGCGTATAGATAGAATATCTTCTTAGCGGTGAATGCAGTTGGGTTGGAGTTGAGTGAGAATGATTTTTGAGAGCGGAGCGAAATAAATTTATACGATTTTTCGGAGATTTTAATTTCGTGTTTCGACTCCGCCCTTTTTTCCGTTTTTGTTGAAGTGGATGAATTCGCTACAAAACTTCGCGACGTTCCGTGACGTAACGTGTCATGACGCGTGACGAAGGAGGCGACGTATACTCCATTCACTTTTATAATGTAGCCCGGTTGGCCATGACATCCTGACAGATTTCACCGTGTATATTTTGAAATTGTTAGGTTATGGTCATTTTCCTGTCAGATAACTATGCAACGTTGTCCTCTCTACATAGAGGTCGTAGTAATTACTTATTTTTCAAATGTCAATCTACATTGATAAAGTAATGAATTTGAGAAAATATTATTTGAATTCTATAATTCCAAAGACCTGGCGAATGTTGAAGAAACTTTTGTCTCTGTTAATACTGGAAATATTTCACGTATATAAACATGGTTGAAAGATTTAGTTATGCTATTTTCTTGTAAGGAAATCAAGATTCGGGTTTTTCAAAATAAAGTCTTCAGTTCAGTCTTTTTGGGTGCACCAATAGAAGGATATTCTTTGTCGTCTCTTTCACTTAAAATCTTCCTTATTGTGTTGATGTGCAGCTAAAAAATAAATATCTATTCATATAAAATATAATTCCTTGGTTTTCACTTATATACGTCGAAAATGTTGCATAGCTTGTGTTGAATTATTGATTCCGAATTATCAGGGTTACTATCAGAAGAAGCCGATTTCAATTCTACATAGCACTTCCTGATACTTTGCCTCTGCTTCTTCAAAACTACCTTCGGCATTTGTATTAGTTTGCAAGCGTTATTATGCTGAGATTTAGAAATCTAGAATCGATTGATATTGATAATAGTAGAAATTGAAATTTGGCAACGTCTTTTGACATTGCCGATATTTCATGACTGCCAACCTGCGTCAGTTTTAAGGGAAAAAACTTGATAAACCTAAATCATGGCCAACCGGGCTACATTATAAAAGTGAATGGAGTATACCTCGTTCCACCAAATTGGAACCTGCTTCTCGATTTTACCATTTTTAATACCGAATTATTCAAAATTCGCTAACTGTGAGAGTGTGTGATAGAATACGTTATGATCTTGTTTCGATATAGATTGAGAAAAACATGATACTTCGTGTTACAAGCAGGGGACCTATTGTGTTTGTTGACGTACCGAGTCAATCAGAAAGGTGCCTCATTGCTGAAGATTTATTTGATGGAAACTATGGTCAGTTTCCAGATACCTCAGGGTTAATTGAGGCCGGACACTTCGTTGTCTATATTCCTGTCTTCGGCAAATTGGTCAGTTGATTTTTGTAGGGATATAGGCCCAAGTCACGACGCAAAATTCGCCAAGTTGTGGTGTGCAGAAGGCAGAGTTCTTGTGCGCGACTTGAAATCGATTTCCTCGGATTCTCCTGTACAATCACGGACAGCGGCATGCACATCGGGGTTTCGTGCTGGTTAATTGTTTACTAAACCAGGGGACTGAAATTTAATCACTGGAAAAAAAGGATATACAAAGTATCTGACTCTAGAGCAACCCTATCACTTGACTCCCTGTTAATTCGACCTAAGCTAGCCTGGGGGAGCAAGATGTCACTAAACGCACTCTGAAAAGATTATGAGGTCAATGTCCTTTGGAGGCCTGGTCACTCTGAGGTGCATGGCAAATGGTAATGAAATGCCCGACCACCTGGCCAGAAAAGAGGGGGGGGGCAACTTCCCTCATTAGGCCAGAGCTATTTTGCAGCTTATGACAGTTAAATAATGGGAGCAAATGAGGATGCTTGCGTTGGTTGGTCAGTAGACAAAGATAGGCTGGACCAAATTGGTTATCTCACTCTGTAAATATGAACTGAGGAAACTGACAGGTGCGCTCAAGGAACACGGTCCTGTGAATTATCATGTGCGGAACATAGGAATGATTCTCGATGATACCTGTCCCTTTTGTCAAGTAGGCACTGAAACTGCCAATCATCTGCTTTACAAATTTGAAACATGGCGAAGTGTTTGCGAGGGCCTCATCACCCCTTATTTAATCTTATCTTATCTGATCCATCACACTGCAAATAGTCATCTGGGTAAGACAATTATGGTATCCTTGGTGATTTGACAAAATGAACTGAGTAAATGAAAGACGATTCGAAGGTTGTAGCTTCAACAATATGGCTGCTATCATCAGTCAAAGTTTCTTCGCAACATCCTTCATTTATTTGAATTTTGAATTCTGTACTCCATTCACTTTTATAAAGACAGTTGGTAGGCCATAACAGTTTGACATGCCACCACTTTTCTGCGGCTTTGTCCGGTCTACATAAAAAATGTACTTGATAATTACATATGTAACTATACCAAACCGAAGAGTCTTTGATGAAAATGTGAAAGAATTGACATCTCGTAGAAATATTTCGACCTTGACGACATTTCACTAGAGGCAGGGTTATATTTACAAAAAATTGATAAACCTAGTTCAAGGCTCACGTAAAAAAAACGTGCTCACAAAAAGACTATTCCCACAAGTGGTATTGTTCGTTCAGTTCTGTATACATCTCCAGCATGTATTCTCATTATTTTCAGATCAAAGAATCCTGATTTATGCTTGGATGCGATAAGTGACATGAATTTCTTGCAAACATACTCAAAATTCAGTGAAGCATCTGCCAAATCTTTCAAGGTTCATTTTCCAGAGGAAATTATGCATTTGGAATTAACTCCTGTCTTGTTAAATATTTAATTTATGTGAAATATGGATATTTAAAAAAAATTGTTATCTATGAAGTTATATTTTATATCATTATATTATTTTACCAAGTAAACAAAGGTTCATTTCTACTCAATTCAATTCATTGGGTATTCTTATGTGAGAAAATTCTATCTAGCTATAAACTGCTGCTAATGGTGTTTCCGTTTGGCATAACAATGGAAATGATATCTTGGATCTTTCTGGAAAAAAATTACCAGGATTCTTTATTATGTTTTTCGACGATATGCCAGAAACTGTTTGGGATGTAGAATTCAGATTATCATCATATTATATCTGAAGTATATATGGAATATTTGTTGATTTAGCGACAGCCATTTTTCCTTGTGTCATGTTAGTTTATTATACATACTTTCTTAGTAATTATTCGATATAATCTATATGTCAATTGTGGAGTCTTGGTAGGCATTCTCAACAGAGCACCAAATCGTGATATACAAGCAAAAACCACACCGCGAAAACTTCATACCTCGTTTTTAAATTCAAAACAACCTCGATTTACTGATCGACCTTAGTACTAACCGTAGAACTAAATCTAGCATTACTTTGGTCTTTTCATAAGCACAGCAGCATATCGTAAAAGTAAAATTGGTGTCTTTGCGATGGCCTGTGCCATGGACAGTGCTTGGTGTTCCGTTGTGGACTCCCACTTAGGCTCAACATACCATTCAGACTAGGTTGGACTCACTGATAACAAATTCGATATCAAGATCGACAAGGTTCGACCGAGGATACGATAACTGTCGAACGGAGGGAGCTAGCGACTTGAAATTTTCAGGGTATGTCGCCCATTAGAATGCGAAGATTAAGTTCGTTAATCATCCAAACGGTTTCGGAGTTATAGTCGTTTTCTCAATATGTCACGAAGAACCGAATATCTCGGATTGGTAGTCAGTTGAAGTCAACGCTCAAAAATTTGGTTGAGATCATATTTTTCAAATTCAATTTATTCTTCAACATTATGGCTAATCGTAACAGTTTGATTACATACAGATATAAACCCCACCGATCTCACAAAACACACCTAGGCAAATGCCTGTTCATGCCATTCCTCCAGCTCATCGGTGGCTTATTATAATTGCATAAATCTTTTCATGTGGCAGTTAATAATGTACAGGACAAAACCCAACAAAATTTTTCTATTCTCAAAATCAAAAAACATTCAAGAATCGTCTGAAGGCAGGAATGATCGTAGAGTGACTTTTACGGAGTCAGCTATGTCACATATAAACATTTTTGAATATGTTCAAAGGATATCACCAAAAAAATCACTGATGTGAGGCCAGGAACTTTTACGCGCTTGTTCGAATTCTAACTATTAGATCAACACGAAATTTGGCACCTAGTTGCGTGTTGGTAATCTCCACCTGATTACGGGGTTTCAATCTGATTGTATTTGTACTCATTGCGGAAATAACTTTGAAATTCCAAATAACGTAATTTGGCACATTTTTTCCCCTCATATTTCCGAAAGTAGATATCGGTTCGAACTGAGATTTGAAAAATTCTTGTTAAATACTGACTTTAAGGCTTGAGCCAAATATCATTGGAAATCTAATCAATATTTTCAGAGAAAAAAAATTTTCATCAAAATATTTGAAAATTTTCGAATATTTTTTTAAAAAATTTTCGAACAACTGGATCCACACGAAATTTTGCTTCAAGTTGCGGGTCAGTATTCCAAAACTGTCCACGGAATTTCAATTTGATCGAGTCAATACTTCATGAGATATCGAGGAATTAACCCTCAACATTTCAAATGGGCCTAACTCCGAAACTTTCCAACCGATTCCACCCATTAAAGAACTTAACCGAGAGATTTGAACTCCAAACCTAATTTCATGTCGCTAAGTCTTTTCTTTCTAAAGTTAGAGGACATACGGACGGACGGACGGACTCTTCAGGGAGTTCAACCCAATCGTTTAAGACCATTTTCGGCTCAATATTCGAAAATTATAGACATCGTGACGAAATGATAACGCGCTCTGTTCCCTAGAACAAGAGCGTAAAAGCTGCTTACTTCACGTCAGTGCTCTTCTAGGTTTTCTCGACTTACATTAGCATTAATAAACACTTTTTCGTCTCTCAATCTGTGAACTAGAGTTAATTATCGAACATAGAATAAGAGTAATATCGAATTGATGAGCGCACCGAAAGTATGATACCGTTAGGTCCACCATGAGTCATCCTCTTATTGCGCAATTCCTCGGTTACATTGAATGGGAGTAATACGAATTACCTATCTGTTTATTTTTGAGATTCATTTCCTTCACTTTCTCCCGGATCCGGATTCGACCTGAACTCAGATGCACTTGGCGTTACAACATTAGCTTCAGATGTTGCGGTGAAGCTTTAATATTATAGCTTTGTTCGCAATCACGTTTTGGTTTAAACTGCTGTACGACGTCAAGGATGTTCAGTCCAGTGGGAACTAATTTGATTGGTGTATGTTTTCGGAATGAGAGGCGACTCTACTTAAGCATACACAGGGTGTTCGATGGAGAATGGGCCAGTTTTTATGTATTTAATTGGGATCATAAGTTTCGATAAAAAAATCTAGAAAAGCTCTGACGTGAAGTCAGCAGCTTTTACGCGCTTGTTCACATTGCGAAATGGTGACTTGGAAATTTCAGTGAAATTTCAATGAAATATAAAAATTTTCAAAAAACAAATTTTTTTTTTTGGAATTTTTCCATGGATATTTCTTTTTATTGACATTGTTCATCTTCCAACCTAGTTTCATTTCGATCAGATAAATATTTTTCGAGTTATTGAAAAACCAAAATTTCAAATGGCTGTAGCACGAATACCATTCGGCAAATTTGGCCCATTAACGAACCCAACCGAGATATTCAGGATCTTAATCTAACCTGAAAATTTGAAGGCTCTAGGTTCCTTCTTT
The DNA here is from genome assembly GCA_958510865.1 of Myrrha octodecimguttata. Taxonomy (NCBI): domain Eukaryota; kingdom Metazoa; phylum Arthropoda; class Insecta; order Coleoptera; family Coccinellidae; genus Myrrha; species Myrrha octodecimguttata. Next base: position 62,833,641 of record OY294056.1, read on the forward strand.
CGAAAGTTATAGCGCAAACGGCTGGACGGACAGAATCAATTTTGACCACGGATTCTTCATCAGCGAGTCCAACCTAGTCGTTTGAGACCAATTGCGGGTCAAAATTCGAAACATATAGACATGGTGACGAAATAAAAGCCGCTGTTCCCCAGAACAAGCGCGTAAAATGATATTTTGATAGGATTTTGCATTATATTTCAGGTGTTTTCTGGTTTTTCACTTCCAATATTTGGAAAGAAACCATTAAAATTGAATGAAAGTTGTTATTTCTAGAAAACGCCCTCGCGGATTGCGGTAATCAAACTATTTGCCAAGGTGGTTTCTAGAAAAAAAAATTGTCTAATGAACAATATCGGAACAATGCAAACAATCAACCAAGTGAACTGTAACGTTTCAGAGTCTATATATCTGACTATTTTATCAGAAAATTAAGAGAAAATTTGCAAAATAATTCACTGTCAATAGTTTCATATTTTGAGATTTTTGTCAAATTGACATTTTCAAGAAACCACATCAACGCAGGGACCCTATTCTTGAATGTGATGGTATGAACGTTTTCTATCGTTCCATCAAAAACGCATTGCGTTTCCTTGACAACAGCATCAACACGCCTATTTTCTCCCATCCCCGATTCAAGAATAGAGACCCTGATATACTGTATTTCCGCGCATGTTCTAGGGTAACATCGTGCTATCATTACGACCAAATGTCTATAATTTTAAATTTTTTCCCGAAATGGTCTCAAACGGTTAGTTTGGAGTCACTGATGACCAATCCGCGCAGTCGAATTCGATTCTGTCTGGCCGTAGGCACGATTAGGGGCGTACGGAGGATATATGGCGGCCACTTTGTTTCTCTAGGATATTGTTATTCTATGGCTCACTCTTAGTTTATAAAGAAAGCCTGGGAAAGAGCGTGAGATCTCTGAAAGGATCAAGTCGCTAGCTTGTTGCGTTCGAAAGTTATCATGGCAACGGACGACGCACCATCGTTGAATTTTACACCAGTGCGCTCAAGTTAATTTTTGGCTCAAAAATCGACAATTACGAAATTTTGTGATAAATGTTACCCAGAACAAGCGCGTGAAAAATTGATTTCAATTTCACAGGTCTGATACTGAACAGGACGAACAAAGAAATACTTGCGGTCAGATGGCCGATGGCATGTTACGGGTTCAAGGAACCAACGAACGAAATCGAAACCATTTCGTGACCGCTTCAGTAATTCTTTTCGGGAATTCCTAGTTGCGTGTAGCATCAAGGTTATTTAATACATATGCAGTTGCTGTTAGCGCTCAAAAGAACCAGTCATCCAGTGAAAACGAAAGTGGATGCCGTCGTAGTAGTTAACGGATAACTGTTTATTATTGCTATTCCACTGTTATCGTATGTTAATGACTCTAATAATGAATAGATCCCGTTGAGAGATCAGCTGGTTGGTTGGAGATGCTACCATAATAATGTATTCTCATTTGATTTAACGCCGTGGAGAGGTTTCCATAGTACAGGAGGACTGATACGGGGTTTGGTGTTTTGTCTGGTTTCTTCAAACCTCTGAATTTTTGCCTCTGATCCTTCTCTTCATATGGAGTAATGGAGTCGGATGTTCTAGTTTTCTTTCATGCTAACCATCATAATGATCGTACCTACCATTCAATACCTGAAATCTTCAGAGTATCGAGTAGATAATATTCTCAGACGATTACATCGACTTGATATATCTAAAACAGTTCTAGACATGTAACATCGAACTACCCATGAATGAATTATTGTCAAATTCAATTTTGAACGTATCTTCGCTCAGTCACTGCAATAAATGGAGGAACGATAAACTACAGTAAATGATTTTCCACTTTTCCAAATATTTACTCATCTATAGCCGCGTACAGAGACGAGAGGTGAGCGACTTTCGAGGCAGTTGCGAGGCTCTTGTGAGGCATCCTTGCGTTCTTGAAATGGCTCGCGAGCCGCTCAAAACACCGTACACACTTGCGAGGCAGCCGAATTAAACTGCTCGAAAGCCGCTCAGCTCGCGTACGCAGCTTATGATATGTTAATACCACAGACCAACAAGACAAATCACTTCAACGTTTGCGGGAATCGCGTCTCTCCGACCTTGAGAAATATAACAGACATAACCACACTTTCTTCTTCCTCGAAACAGCTGTCAAATTTAATACTTGATTTTGGAATATCTAAAATCGAAATGTAAAAACGGATTTGTCGGGATTCAGGAACCACAAAATCAAAATCAGACTAAGATTTTTCGATGAAACCATTTGAAAAGAAAATTTCCAATACCAAAGCGAGTGTTTTGTCACATCTTAAACTCCTGTAGAAGAACTCGGTTGGAGTAAATGAAAATTTTCGAAAAATGTTATGAAAAACCCGTTTACCTTAATCAGAGAATCTTTGTAGTTTCACATCAAATGAGATTCATTTCAATATAAAATCAAACTATGAATAGACCAACTTTGTTCGATTTCAATCCTAGTGTTTGTGCAATCATTTACAATTTTATTAGACATCCCATCGTTTTAATTGAATAATGGAGGTTGTAATGCTTTTACTTCAGTTGCGATTCCTTTATATTATATAAAATGAACATTATGAATGAGTCCACCTAAGTTCGATTTCAATTCTTGTTATATAATTAAAACATATAATGAGGACTGTCATTATAAAATAGAACCTCAAAAATGACTAAACAATTGATTTGGTTGTAAAAAACTGTTTGGATTATATTCCAAAATGGAACAGATACGAAATTATTCATCAATTAATAATATGAAAAATTCATTTCAGTTTGTTTACATGTTTATAACCTCTTCAAGCGAGTCCGAAAGCGGCGAGAGTGACGTAATCCTATTCCTGCAAACTGATTGGCACCCCAAAGCACCCCAAACGCCTTCTAAAATTCTGATTAGCTCGATTCAGGGTCATATCTGCGTTGACATAGATTTCCTAAGTAAATGACGCGAGTGGTTTATCTGGTTGATCTGTGTTAATACATTCCAGGTCTGTAGCTTCGAACAAATTTCTCAAATCAATGACAGTATTTCACTGTTTCTAAATAATAACTCAGATTTAATTCGAAAATAAAGAAATATGATACAACAAGGAGCTTATTCACCATTTTGCAATACTCGACAATCTACCTATTGAATATTGCCTCAATTGATCCTATGAAGAAAAGGAATTAAAAAATGAACTGTCAGATTTCAAGTCGAATACAAAAAAATACGATTAACCCCCTAATAAGTAAACTGCTGAGGAACCAGCCGTATGGCTACATTGTCTAAAAGGCGCGTAACATAAAGATCAACCATCAGTTGTACATATATGACCCTCAAACTCTATGCCGCAAATGGAAAACAACTGAGAAAGCAAATGAGAATAGTGGCAGGCTATAGGATGGAGCTGGGGATAGATAAGTGTGCCGTGGTCCACGTGAAAACAGGTCGAGTACAAGATGGAACTGGCCTGACAGTGATGGAGGACCTTGCGACAACGGAACTGGAAACGCAAGAGTCCTACGAGTATCTGGGAGTACAACAAGATCTTGATATCAAAATCGCTGATATAAAGATCATTTTCAGTGAAAATCTGAACTCAAGAGCTATGCTTGAAACTATAAATATTATTATTATTATTAAATAGGTATCAGAGTGGAGGTACATGTTACCTATGCACTCAAATGAACCCGTTCACCGAACTCGCGTTTACCACCTCAACGGGGAGGCGATTCCAAGCCTCGAAGACTCGATTGGACAGGGAGTTCATTCTGCAGGAAGTACGAAATGGTTCCTTGGCAAGTTTGAACTCATGGCCTCGAAGGTTATTTCGGTTCAGAACGAACAGCTGTCGGAGGTCCACATCGAAGAAACCATGCATCGCTCGGAATGCCACGATTAAGTCTCCCCTGGCACGCCGATCCTCGAAGCTGGTCAGCCCAAACAGTCTCAACCTAGCAGGGTAGTCTGGTCGAGAGGTGGTCGGGAATGGAATGCTGGTATGGTGCACCATCTCTGCACGGACTCAAGAAGGTGGGAGTCGGATCTTAAGGCGATCCACCAAGCTGGGCCCGCGTATTCCAGAATTGGCCTCACATAAGTTGTGTACAACAACTTGGCGGTCTGGATATTGCAGCCGCCGAATGAGCGCTTAATGAGGTATGTAGTCCTCCTGGCCCTGTTACAGATTGTCGAGATGTGCTCCGACCAATCTAGATCGGAATTCACCACTACGCCAAGGTCACAATGGCTCCTGAAAACGACAAGAGGTCGCCCCAGGAGCACGTATGACAGTTCGGGATTGTTCCTACCAATATGTAGCACGCAGCATTTCTCCAGGTTGAGGGGCAACATCCACTGTTCGGACCACCGAGCAATCGCGTCCAAACTAGACCGCAGTTTGTTTATAGTCAAAGATGGAATGTCGTACAGCTTAGCATCATCAGCGAACAAGAGGCATCTGGAGCTGATCAATCTGGGAAGATCCGATGTATAGAGCAAGAAAAGGAGCGGTCCGAGAAACGATCCCTGCGGCACCCCACTTGTGACCCTTTCGTCTTGAGTAGAAAAAGCGTCACCAACTCTTACTCTGAATGTTCTCTCGCTGAGGAAAGACTTAATCCAATAAAGCAAGTTGCCACGAATACCAAAATGCTCCAGTTTATGAATCAACCGACAGTGAGGAACTCGGCCGAAAGCTTTAGCGAAATCCAAGTACACGACGTCTACAGGAATACCCGCATCCAATCATACTATATTCTCGCCATAAAATGAAACAACTGTTCTGACAAAGTAAAAAACTATGGTAGAGTTCGTTGGAGACGTTTCCACACTGGTGAATGAATTATGTTAAGACTATCTATTCAATTTGTTCTGTTTAATAAGTTAAATCATGATGAGATAACCATGATAAGAATATTTCGTGTTTATTATACACATTTCAAGAATGATATCAACCTACGATAGCTGGCGTTATGATGGACAAACCCATCCTGATTGTTTACCACTCACATCTCTATATGTTGTATAAATTGTATGTATTACAAATGATAATGAACCAGATAACTTCCTCTGTTCTCAACCGAACACATTCTGACGTGGCTCGACTACCCAAGGATGGAACTTCTACATTTTGTTGTTTGTAATATGTTTCGAATTGAACTTATTGTCAATTAAAGATTATGAAAGCCTTAACGTTGCATCTGCATAATAAAAAACATTTTATATGGATAGTAAAGCATTTTTTGAGGATGAATCGAAATCGGTGTTCAAGGAAAAAATTTCATATGAATTATTTTATTTGTAACATATATGTAGTATAATAAATATATGATTGAATATTATGATAGCACTGACATAGCAACTGCAGTCCAATATTGTAGTAATTTGATAATTTGCAACATATAATGTTATTTGAAATAGTACTGAGAAGTTCTCTGGAACCCATATTTTTTCCATTCCATACATTTGTTGGATTTCATTCTGCTGTTTATTTTCAGGAATAAATGAGCCAAACATTTTACTGTTTCAGTTTCAATAGTTATAATGCTATCTCTGATGTTGATACTCTAGGCTTTAAAAGACAAGAATAAATACTGCAATTTTTATTTATATCGTTTTTAATGATTATCATCTGAGATTGAATATCAGTTAATCAGATCCATTATCACGAAATTTCACTTGTGATCACTAAAATCTCCAAATAATCGCTCTTCGCCAATGTAAACAAGGGAAATGTATTCCTTCGTCTCTTGGTGTATTTATGTTGAATTTCACAACGACACACTAACTTGGCCTAGGTATCCACCAATTCTATTAATATAAATCATTTTAACTTGTGAATTCATCCTGAAATTGTTGAAAATGCTGTACTTCATAACATAAACAAAACGGGAAAGTGAGGTTGTGTTGTTTTACTTTCAACGTTTGACAGGCTGTCCCCCCATCGGCCATGTTGTGACGTCAGCTGGAATTGCTCTATTGCAAGAAATGTGGCCTAATAGAGAAAATCGCGAAACCGTTTGAATACCGGGAAACTTCAATTCTCGAGAACGAATACTTTAAATTATATTAGGATAATTTCGTCATAATGGACTGGGTAGTTAGACACAATAGACCAGAAATTTTACTCTTCGACAAGAAAGATATTGGAAATTTGCAGCATTTTTCTTTATAACTCAGATACTACTGGTCGGATATCATCCGGGTAAAAATTTTTAGGTTGAGTTATGCAACAGTAATCAACGTTGAGAATTTCACAAAAATTCGGTGGTAAGTTTCCGAGAAATAATTTTTTTTTCCCTCCAACCCCCAATTTTAAGCTTTTAGGGTACACCAATCCTGCTGAAAAGCTTGGAGGATCAATCCCGAGCGACACATGATTTTTCTACCAAGTTTCACGGATTTCGGTTCAGTACTTTCCGAGAAAAGCTCTGGACAACGGACGGCGGACGGACGGATTTTTTTTTATTCGTTCATTCAAATCTACATACTCCAAAACGTAAACTGTGAAATTTTCAGGGGGGGTTAAAATTTTTTTTTTGTTGGTCAATCACTAAGGTTTATTATTTGATTTCATCAAATAATAAACCAAAAATCAATGGATATCCTAGACGTTGCTATCCCAGCCAACGACAATATATCCAGTCTTTGTCGAAAAACTGACAAAATCCCTCAATGGCTTTCGAGATGAAGACTATTTATGGCCTTAAGTCGACATTTGTGTTGCGGTTGGTTATGTCAACGGATGGGTTAGTCGAAAAACACCTCGAGGAGAATACCGTGAGACTTGGTCTAGATCATTTTTTCTAACTATAGTAACCAATCAAATTACTTAATTTTGAGTCATGTGTCAAATTGCATCCAATCACTATAGATTACAGCGATAATACCCCACATTTCGTGTTTTCAGTTTGGTGTTTTCGGCAGAGAGGATCGTCAAGTTTGAATAAAACGTCAGATTGACAATCAATTTATTGAAATCTACAAATTAAAAATTAACTTATCGAATACTCCTCGGGTCTTGATAAGTCATCAAAATTTTGTCATAGAGAAACCTTTGAGCGTGTTGCCTAAGGATAATAGCCCGAGGGCGAAGGCCGAGGAAAATTATCAAGCAACACGCTTTCAGCATTTCCTATGACAAAATTATCTCGGTATTATCAAGGCCCTAGTGGTATCACTACTGATAAGGACCTAGTAAGCACAGCTCAGAAGAAAGTGATCCTCGCAAACACGAGGATAGTAAGGAAGTTCCTGACGTCCCTCTGATGCAGCTTTGGCAGAAAAGATATGCCGGGTTGCTCAGAGAAGCCTACCCTTCATGGTGATGATTTTTAAAAAAATAATAAAAAACAAAAAATAATAAAAAAATATTTCTAGAGAATCGCAGTGCATACTAATTGAATAAGGAGTAAATCGGACAGAGTTTATTTTCGAAACGAAAATTTCCGAGAGAGTATCGACTTTTCTTAGGGGAAAAGGGAAAAAAAAGAGAAAAAACAGTGACTACTTTGGATCCCCGAAAAATATAATTTTTATACTTAGTAGGTCTTATGCGTCCAAAATTGTAGAAAAAGATTGAATGAGTTATGAGAATGACTCACTAAATGTTTTTTTCATTTCTATATACATATTCGGAAATATATTTCAGTGATTATCAAGAGATGCACTGATGTGAAGTCAGCAGCTTTTGCGCGCATGTTCAAATTCGTTGCCAATGCGGTCATCGTATGGGAAATTGTTAATGAAACATTCGATATACAGGGTGATTCCGAAGGAGACCATCAGATCTTAGGATAAGTTCACACTAGTCAAGACGATTTCAAAACAATATTTGGTTTTAGGTTGGGGCTCCCTATTGAGACTATACAGGGTGATTTGTCTGATTCGACCGATTTTACTTTTATTAATAACTTTGGTGTGACTCATCCGATTTCGACGAAATTTTCATCGTAGCACAATATGAATGAGCAAATTTAAAAAATTCTTGAAGTTTTTTCAAAATACGCGGTCGTTATTTTGGTAATTTCAAATTGGTTGAGCAGGTTGAAAAAACACCCTGTACATTGCGTTTCCAAAATTTCGCCAACCGATTCTAGTTTTTTTGATAACTTTAGTATGGCTCATTCAAATCTGATGAAATTTCCAGAGTACTGCAATATAAATTAGTACATTCAATTTTTTTAACATTATTTCAAAAAGCAGGTAGTTTATAGTGATAATTTGAAATTAATTGTGCAGGTTGAAAAACACCTTGTACATTGCGTTTCCGAAACATCTTCATCCGTTTTAGATTCTACAATAATGAGTCATTATTTAGTTGTTTCCATTTTTTTTGTACACTTCCGGTTATACATATTATTGAAATTTCGCTTCAAAGCAGTGAGAATATTGCACTAAAAAGTAGAGCAGTAAAGCATTATATTCGAAGCAAAATGGCTCCTAATTACTAAAATAGTATTTTCAAATTCGTAATTTATATCTAATGGCTCATACTCTGTATGAAATCATTCAGTTTAGACAATGACTTTATATGAGTAAATGAGTACATTATATTGAACGAAATAACTTAACGAAGGTTGTTTCATAGAAATAATCCTGTTACAGAAAAGCGGAGGTGTGCAAAAAATTAAATTAGGCAATTCTCTGAATTGAATGATTCTATACAAAATAAGATCAATTTAATACGAATTTTGAATTTATAAAGAATATTTTTCGAACTGACAAACAGCTTTGCATCCCTGGACGATGCAGCTTCACTACCCATTGCAGAATATTCTCACTGCTTAGGAGCGAAATCTCGACAATATTCTTCTTTGAAATTTTTTGCCGGAAAACCCCAAGTGTGCCAAAAAAATAAGAAAAACCTGAATAATGACTCATTATTGTAGAATCTCAAACGGATGGAGAAAATTTGGAAACGCAATGTACAGGGTGTTTTTTAACCTGCACAATTAATTTCAAATTATCACTTTAACATACCTGCATTTTGTTGAAAATATTGACTGTACTAATTTATATTGCACTACACTGAAAATTTCATCAAAATTGAATGAGCCATACCAAAGTTATCAAAAAATCTAGAATCGGTTGGAGGGTTGGAGTTGTGCCAAAAAAATTTGAATACACCTGAATAATGACTCATAATGGTAGAATCTCAAACGGATAGCGAAATTTTGGAAACGCAATGTTTTTTCAACCTGTACAACCAATAGGAAATTACCAAAATAAAAACCGCGTATTTCGAAAAAATTTTAAGAATTTTTTGAATTTGCTCATTCATATTGTGCTACGATGAAAATTCATCGAAATCGGATGGGTCACACCAAAGTTATTAATAAAAGTAAAATCGGTCAAATCAGACAAATCACCCTGTATAGTCTCAATTGAGACCCCAACCATAAACCAAACATTGTTTCGAAACTGTCTCGTCTAGTATGAACTTACCTTAAAATCTGACGGTCTCTTCCGGAATCACCCTGTATATCGATATAGGATTATACGATAGCGCGTGCTCTATCTCACTCATATGTTAACTCCTTACTAGAATTGTTGTTGGCATAACCATCAACACGGTGCGTATATCTAGTGAATATTAATTCTTGTCTGACACCTATATTATTACATAAGCGAAAAAGCCCAGCTCCACTTATTGTTTAATTCGTCTTAAAGGAACATGACTCTACGTCATATACGTCTTTGACCTACATCTCAGTTCCTAGAAGTATCGTGTAGATCGATTCTTCGTATCAAAAAGAGAAAAATACGATGATTTTTTTGAAGCCCCCGCAAAAGGATATTAATTGGTTCATTATTTTCTCGAATGATGGACCTTTTTGCGCGCATGTTCTAGGGGAACAGCGTGCTATCGTTTTGTCCAAATGTCTGTAATTTTGGATGATTGAGCCGAAAATGGTCTCAATCGACTAGGTTGGACTCACTGATGACGAATCCGGTGTCAAAATCGATTCTATCCGACCGGCCGGCCGTAGACACAATAACTGTCGACAGAAGCAAGGTAGCAACTTGAAACTTTCAGGATAGGTTGCGCATCAGAATGCCGCGGTTAAATTCGTTAATGGGCCAAATCGGTCGAATAGTTTCCGAGTTATAGGCACTTGAAGTTTTGAAGTTATTTATTTTTTCTTTCAGAAACTACCTGAGCGATTAGATTCAAACTTGGCACTTAGGTGGAGTATAACGACGCGCAACTCTGAGCCAAATTCTGTCAGGATCATATCCTCAATAAATTAAAAAAAAACATTTTTTCGAAATTTTTTCCCAAAAAATTTTTTTTTCCGGAAACCATTCATCATACCAAAAAAAAATACCACTCACACTTTGAGCTTCATATTTCACAGCAGTGTACCAAATTTCAGTTCGATACGAACATAAGTTTTGGAGATATCGGGAAAAAATATGTCAAATTTCGAGGTTTCCTTCTCGATATCGTTGACTTTTTCGGTATAACTCGATAAATACTGATTCAGTCCTGATAAAACTTCACAGCTAATTTTGAGATGCTGAAAGACAACTTTATGCGAAATTTCGTGATAATCGTGTCATAAGAACAATTTGAAAAAAAAAATTTCTATGATTTTCTTATCATATCATCCTCATTAAATTCTGTATGAAACTTCGAACTGTTATTTTCCGATGAAGTACTGGATTTCAATTCGATCTGATCTGTATTTTTGGAAATATTGGAAAAATAAAATTTTGATTGGGTATATCTACGGAATCATTGGGTGGATTTTACCCATTCACGAATTCGGCCTTCGTAATTAAGGTCCAAACCTTCTCTACAAATATCGAGTTTCTAAGTTGTTTCTTTCGGAAGTTATTGTGTTTACGCAGTTGGCCGTTAGGCTGACCGTTAACACAATAACTTCCGGAAGAAACGACTTAGAAACTCGATATTTGTAGAGTAGGTTTGGGTAAAATCCACCCAATGATTCCGTAGATATACCCATTCAAAATTTTATTTTTCCAATATTTCCAAAAATACAGATTTGATCGAATTGAAATCCAGTAATTTATCAGTAAAAAATTTCAAAAAGTACTGCCGTGAAGGCAGCAGCTTTTGCGTGCATGTTCAAATTCGTTGCTGAAGCGGTCATCTACATTGAACAAGCGCGCAAAAGTTGCTGACTTCACGGCAGTGCTTTTTGAAATTTTTATTTTATATGAAATTCTGAGGTTAAATCCTCGATATCTTATGAAGTACTGATGCGATCGGATTGAAACTCTGTAATCAGTTCTTGAATACCAATGCGCAATTCGATGCAAAATTTCGCATGGATCCAATTGTTAAAAAATTTAAAAGAATGGTTATTCAAAAAATTTTATAATTTTGATTTTTTTTTGCCTTGTAAAGTGTTATTTTCATTCAACTCAAATTTCATCTCAATACGATATTTACTTTCGGAGATATATGGAAAAAATTTCTCAAATTTCGTTGTTCTTTGAAATTTTGACGTTACTTCCTCAAATCTCAAAAAGTACAGATACGATCAAATCTTGGTGTTTATTGTAAAAATAGTATCGCAAAACTTACTGCGAAATTTTGTATGGATCAAGTTGTAAGGGAAAATTTTAAAAAAAACCTAGAAAAGCACTGACGTGAGGTCAGGAGCTTTAACGCGCTTGTTCCGTTGCCAAAGCGGTCATCCATACAATTATTGACCCTGCCAGACGCAGATTTTTTTCATATGGTCCTCACGAAATTCTGCATAAACCGCAAGCTATAATTTTCGATCAAGTACTAGATTGAAATTCGATCCGAAATTTTGAATAGATATAACTATCTAAATAATAATTGGAGAATTCAACCCATTTAAGCATTCGACCTCCTTAATTAAACTGAAAACCTACTCTACAAATATATTCCCTATGTCGATTCTTCCTAAAGTTAATGTGTTCACGGCCGGCCTAATCACTGATAGTGAACAAAATAACTTCTGGAAGAATCTACTCTGTACCCAGACAGCACACACACGTTCTGAGAACGTTCATAGAAGGTACCACCAGAATGTTCATTATATTCTCAGAACATTCCCACAAGACCACAAGAGGCATGTCATATTCTAAGAACGTTCTATGAACTATGAGATGAAAGAGGAACTCTGTTTATATAGAGGTGCTATATTTGATGTTCTGTGGGTGCTATGAACGTTCCTCAGAATATCCCAGAACGTTCTGCGCATATTCTGGAGTATATTCCGGGAAGGTTCCTACAAAATATCTTATAAGAATTCTTTCAATTATTCTATGAAGGTTTTCCTTTAGTTTATAAAATATTCTCAGAATGTTCATTTTAGATTCGTACCACAATTGATAACTTGTTAAAGTTGTAGAAAAAGGACAAAATTTATTTTTTTCACATTATTCATAATACATTTTACTGTATTATTGTACATATTGGGATTAAAATAAATTTTATTCAGTTTCCACAATTTTTCATTCACTCTATATAGCTATAGCTTGATAATTGTATAGTAAGTTTGGAGTTTAATAACGAATGTCGAATTGGCGAATTAGTAAAAACTATCGAATGATTCCGCAGACATCCCCCTTCAAAACTTCAGTTTCCTGATATTTCCAAAAACATAGATCGAATCGCCCTTCAATGAAAAATGCCACCTTGAAGTTTCAGCCAAAATGGGCCTACAGGACAATAAGCAAAAAAAAATTGAGAGTCCTACTGTACTTTGTTTAATGGGGAGAGTTATTTTGCTCTTTGTTCTGTAGGCCCTATTTGGCTGAAACTTCAAGGTGGCATTTTTCATTGAAGGGCGATTCGATCTATGTTTTCGGAAATATCAGGAAACTGAAATTTTGAAAGGGCATATCTGCAGAATCATTCGATAGTTTTTACTAATTCGGCATTCGTAATTAAACTCCAAGCTTACTCTACAGAATGTAGATTTGAATGAACTAATGAAAAATACCTGTCGGCTGCCGTCCGTTGTCCGGAGCTTTTCTCTGAAAGTAGTGAACCAAAATCCTTGAAACTTGGTAGAAAAACCGTGTGTCGCTTGAAATCGACCCTACAAGCTTTTTAGTACCCTAAGTGCTCAAAACTTGGGGTTCGAGGGATAAAAGAATATTTCTCGAAAACTTTCCACTGAATTTTCATGAAACTCTCAACGTTGATTACTGTTGCATAACTCAACCTAAAAATTTTCACCCGGTTGATTTCCGACCAGTGATCCCTGACTTATAAGGAAAAACGCTGCAAATTTTGGTGTGAAAAACCAATGAGTTATGAATAATATATAAGTATTATTTAAGATATCAATGGTATTAGGTTATTTAATTGAGAAAATAATAAACCCTTTTGTAAAATTTGCAACATTTTAAGAAATATAAGAGAATAAAATTTTACTGGCTGTGTTGATCTTGACCAAAGAAGCGTTCACGAATCGGATAATGAATCCTTAGGGTGTTAATCCTCACGAAAACTTCGAATAAACCTATATCCTGAAGATGTCACCGTTTGAGCTACAGGGTAGTATCATTTTGAGAATTGGCTTTGTCATAACTTCAATATCTTCCTAGAAATTGGGCACAATTGCCCTGATTAGAGGAAGACATTAGAATATCTGAGAGATGTTTTAATATTTTAAATGTCAACGTGTCTTTAATTTTTGAAAACATATTATGTAGAAACCTACCCCTCTGCGTTATTTTGGGATTTTTTTTTTATTTTTCATATCCTTCACACTTTTGAGGATCAGAATCGTATTCGGATACACCCTGTAAAGATATTGAGGCTGGAAGCGATTCTTTTGGGAAGTTTTTATTGTTCGAACATAATATAACTTCGAAAATACTCATACCCTCAAACTATAGTCATGATTGAAGTTTAATTGCGAAGTGCGAATTCATGAACAGGTGAATTCCAAGATAATATATCCATTCGAAAAAATATTTTTCCCAAATTTCTAAAAAATCCAGACAGCCGAAATCTGAAAAAATTAACTGGAAGCATCGAGTTTTCGAGTAGGTATTTGAGAACTCAATGTTGATAGGTTTTTTAGTGGCGTATCTCCGAATAACAACAAATTGTGGTATATTATGGTTTGTGTCCATGACCAACAGAGTGGATCGTTCGAAAATCCGGCATTTTGCAACCCGCGAATTCTGAAAAACCCAAGACATTTTATCCCTGCTTGCAAGTTAATCCTATCTTCTATATAAGCTAGAAGAAATGGGTCTTCAGCAGTCAGTGAGTGCACAACAGCAACCGTAGAAAGTGTTTATCAACCCACTCCTTGAAGACATTTATATAACTCTCTCCAGAGAGATAACTTTTAGTTCTTGTACGACAGTGCAGTTATTCCATTGGGGTTCAGTTCCAGTGGATGATCAGGTTAGTTTTGCCACTTCTATGTACGAAATTTTTTAGTTTTTTTTTTGTTGAAAATACTAAATCGTGTTGTTCACTGACATCGAAAAGTTGAGAACGGGAAAAACCCACCAAAATGGGCAATGAAGATGGAAATCTTTGAAATGAAATTATTTCTTAATTACTGAAGTCACTTTTGTTTTCTATCGCCGAAAGATACATGCATATGTGATTTACAAATAAGAGGTAGTTTTTCGTGATACAAAGGAACAATAATCCTTATTCGATCAGATTTTTACCGAGTAATGGAGAATTTAAGAAAAAATCCAGAAAACCATTGACGAGAAGTCAGAGGCTTTGAAGTTTTTTTCAAATGACCATTTAAACCACAAATTATCAGTTATTCCTATTGAACCTTGCATATTCCTTCAAAGGGTGGCCAACCATCCAAGTAGTGACCCCTAATAAAGCTGCTTGACTTTCACGTTAATCGATTTTACAATCTTTATATTCCTACAAATTTTATATGCACCTGTTAACCCTTATTTCACTTCACTAAACTAAGGAAGCAAGAAAGTGAAATCTATCAGTCCAAGGTAAAATTCATGAATGGGTAAAATACGCACAAGGATTCCGAAGTTGTAATCATTCTTAACTTCATTATCTGAATAATTCCAAATTTACAAATCTGCTCGAATCGGAATCATCTACATAAGTGTTGAAAAACGGCTTTAAGATTCATGAAAAATTTGAACGGAATTTGGTGAATATTACAATTAATTTATTTTTCTAATGATACGATCGAATTAATTTTAGAATCAGTAAATTTTCAGCAGATTTTAACATTTAAAATTTCAAAACCATTGTGGAATGTCTAGTTCCAAAGTATTTTTTTTGAAGCTTGAGTGTTTATACTGTGCTCCAGCGAAATATAGGTTCTAACCACGAAAGGTCGTGATTTGAAATTTTTGAGAAATAATGTGTAATAAGAGAATTTTTATTTTCAGTTCACTCAATTTCAAGGGTGTTTCCAAAGAATTCTTTTCTATATTCTCATATGGATATTAATTTAAGAAATGCTTGTTTACAATGAAAAAGTCGCTGTTATTCGAATTGCATTCTTGTCCAATAAGAATAAAGTGTTGATTTGGTTGTTCCTGTGAATATTGAAGAGTCTGCAAGAAGAGCAACTCTGGAACTCCTACATAAAAAATCTAAAATATTTTTAACACTCTTCCACGTAAACAATCACTTCTAACACTGTTAACTCTCATTAAAAGTATCACTTCAAGTGGCCGTTGTAAAAAGAATTATACAGGGTGAGTCTTTAAGTTGTACATTAATTTCAATCGTAGATTCCTCTCATCAAATAAAACACTGTTTTTATTCACCGTTTTTCCAGATTCGGCTCCAGTAACAAGATACAGGATGTTCAAATTTCCAAAAAAAAATCAGTTTTTCTTTCTTAGCTTTGATATGGTAACTCCGAAGGAGATGAATTTTGGTGTTAAGTTTTCTATGAATATGACACGTATTTTTCAGTAATCACTTTCATCCTTCTCCAAACAGTTTCCGAGTTATAGACTCAACGATTCATGCATCTATATGAAATTAGCATGAAGATTGCAGATGAAGTATATCCTATGTCATAGTGAGAATCTTCAATCATTTTAGAATACTTAATTATTTCTTATAATTTCTCCTTAAACGCACCGTTTTGGAGATAATATTCAACGTTGAACGTTATAAAATCTGATAAAAATTCGAGAAATTACCTCAATTTATGGATCCGTCTCTGAGCTAGTAAAGGCGCTAAATTAAGTTCCGTCTACGCTTATCCGAACCATAGAATACACAGAAATATTTATATTTTTCGCATAGAACTAATGTACCTATATTAGGTCTATGATATTTCGTGATCACAGATATGGAGGCTAGGTCTTTATGTCTATGAACCTGACTTTCCATATAGTTCAAATAATATATTTAGGTTAGTTGATTGATTTCATATAATTCATGTATAAATTTGATGAAAACAAGAATAATTTTGTAGTTTTAATATGAGAGGGGGCGAGGATGGAATTGTGTATAATTTTATAGTGGAATGAAATTGAATATCTCAAGAATATCAAGTGGAAAATCATTGTTTCAATAGTCCAGTGTAGTGGAATGTTAATCTTGCGATAATATCGCAAAAAGCACCAAATCATTAGAATTAAGTGAGTAAATGAGTTTTTCTATTATGTTTCTTTGAATTTCAAACATTGGATTGGTTATTCTGCCAAAGAGATCACCGAAAGAGATATCCGTGGTGAACTTTCAAAGAAAGTTCAGAAGTGTATTAGCACATTGAGGAATGTTTGAATGCTCATAACTTTTCACCTGAGCCGAATCTGGAAAAATGGCAAAGAAAAGAAAGTTTTGTATTTGATTAGATGAATCTATGGTTAAAATTAATGAACAACTTAAAGACTCACCTTGTATAAGGTTCAATTGAATAGATGTGTGTACACCATCTTTTCCTCTTACCTTCCGTTTCCATGCCAGTTTTGCCTAGATTTCAAATTGCCGAAATACTACTTCGAAAAAATTTTTTGTGTATAGTATAGAGAACCATTGAATTTTTTCTGTTATTCGCTAATCCGACCTGTTAACTAAGTAACACCCTTCGAAGAATAATGCGTTCATGACAGGACGGTTGGAGAATTTTCCTTCTACTCGAATGTTATTTTTTGTACCGGTTTTGGCAAACAATTAGTGGAAATTCTTAAAGAGCTCAGCCGTGAGGTGCGGAGCTTTTACGCAGACTGTTTTTAAAAATTAACCTCAAGGCCTGTGGGCAATTTCATTCCGAGAGATTTCTAACTACACGAATCTAAATAAATTCTGCATAAACTTTAGCGTGGGTATTCTTCAACTAATAACGAAGTTTCAATCCGATGACTTAAGCAGTTCTTGAAATATTGAGAAAACGACCTCTGAAATTCAAATTAGTAAAAGTAACATATAGTTACTTTTTGCCATATGGCAGATTTCGCCCATGAATGAGTCAAGCTCGTTCTCTACGGAAGTTTTCGTGGCAACGGACGGAAGGCTTGCTGGTCGGACAGAATCGAATAATTCTTATCGGATTTTTCAAGAGTGATTACAACAAAGTCCACCTTTATCGGAAAAAATTACAGATATTAAGGCAAAATGCTAGCTCGCTGTTCTCCAGAACAAGCGCGTAAAATTAGATATCAGGCTGAATACCGCTCTGCAATGAGATCGAAACTGAAAGAGATTCATTTCCTCGGAATCATTAAATTATTATGATATCCTGAATTTCCGTTAGGTGAAGCGAGTAGATACTACGGGACACATGGGGTCATACTAGAGGACGTTTGCATGGTGTCCACGACCGTGACCTCAGCGAAAGTCTATTCACTCATGCTCGAAAAGATGTCTGTTGTTATATCTGGAAGAACTATAAAATTTGTATCTTTGGTCTTCTTACTTTCACTCATTATCTTAACAAGTCCATTCTCACTTAATTATCTGAAGATTCTATTCATTAGCTTCGGAACATTTTCACTTCGAACAATTCGCGGATTTCAGAGTCCGGAAGGAAGAATCTTTTCGAACAATGGATGGGTTTCCGGTGGGATCCAATGAAACAATGACAAACTCAACTCAGACACATGAAAATTACAGTCACTGGTATTGTTTTTCTCGAAAAAAAAGTTACATATCAAATAAGTCATTCGTGAAGTAGGTATGTGAATCAATTTCATATTCTGAAGAAAATTTATTGAAGACGCGATATTCGAATTTCCTTCTTTGGATATCTTCTTTATTCTAGAAGAAATATTCATCCATTAAACGTTATTAACAAACAGCAATGAATAACGAACAATAACAAAGGGTAATAGTTTTGAAGTGAGATTAACTAAAATTTTGCGACTGATCTGATCTCATTTTGTTTCCATTGAAAAATTGTGTCGTAAATTCAGGCTTCCTGGATATATTTTTCTACTGTCATCTTGAAGTGCTCTGGAGTCAATAGACGACTTCGGCCCAAATTGCCAACACACAATTTTTTTTACAAATTTACTATCACTGGGGAACGGGAATTTCAGAACAAATTCGACATAAAAAGGTTCGCGTTATTTATAAATATCCGGAAAATATTCGTCGGATCCTCAAACAAGATAATTCCTTTCAAATACAGGTTTTTGTTTGGCTGAAATTTGAGTTGGGATTCCTGAGTTCATGTTAATAGTGTCAAGTTTATAAAGGATATGTTCCGGAAATCAACTTGGTTATTTCGGTTGCTGGTTTTCTGTTCTGTAAGTATGAAATATTCGGTTGGTTCTTGAAAAAAAAGATAAATTACGGAATTTGATTGATGAAAAAGCAATTTTTCTGCACCAGAACGACAATCGATGTTTTATGGTAACATATCCATATCATAGAACAATCTTTAATTACCTTATTATCCATAGACGATACCTACTAATTTTTCCATTGTTGATTGTTGTCTCTTCTATGTTTTATGGATCCAAGTAAATAAAGATTGTTCAATGCTATGGATATGTTACCATAGAACATTGAGTGTCGTTCTGGGCAGAAAGAACATTTTTTCATCAATCAAATTCCATAATTAACCTTTTTTCAGGAACCAACCGAATATTTCATATTAACGGAATGGGAAACCGGCAACCGAAATAACCAAGTGGCATTGCGGAACATATCCTATATAAATTTGACACTATTAACATGAAATCAGGAATCCCAACTTAAATTTCAGCTAATCAGAGATGATCTCAACAAACCCCTATATTTGGAAGGAATTATCTTGTTTGAAGAGCCGAGGCATCTTTTGCGGATATTTATAAATACCGCGAACCTTATCATGTCGAATTTGTCCTGAAATTCCCATTCCCCAGTGATAGTAAATTTGTGAAGAAAATTGTGGGTTCGGTCCAAATTGCCAACCCTGAAATTTCGAAAATTTTCTAATAGTCGGGAAGGGGAATTTCGGAACGAATTCGTTCCATCACAAATGCATCGTGTTTCCATGCCAACAACATCGACACACCCACTTTGTCAGGTTTGTTCTCTTCCCAGGATTCCAAGAATAGCGCTGCATCAGGTAATTGGAGCCAAATATAGGTACCTGTTATATCTCAGATCAGCTGAAACTTAAGTTAATTTCCCGCCGATAATTTAAAATTTAATGTTCCGTAAATCAGTATTTTTTGATTGATGAAAAAGCGATCAATTTTCTGTCATCAGACGACAGTTGCTTTTCTATGGTAACATATCTATAGCAGAGAACAGTCTATATTCACTTCATGATCCATAGACCATAGCACCAACAATGAAAACTACTATGGTGTATGGATCCTAAAGTAAATATGGATTGTTTCTAAGCATGATGTAATAAATACGGTGTGCTCATCTGCAAAAAAAGTGACGTCAGCAAGATCAAAATACACGGAAAAATATATTTTGTGCTTCGAATTTGCATGTAGTTTCAGACGTCATCATTTGTACGTACGTTCACAGATGAGCCCATCATGTTTTACTTACATCATGTTTCTGAGCAATGATGTTATCAGAGAAAATTGATTGTGGTTCTGGTGACAGAAAATCGATAGCTCTAGGATGCACATCCTAGATAGCTCCTTCATCGATAAAATTCCGTAATTAATAAAATTTTCCCATTTTAGGTGAGTACGTGATCTTATTGAAATTTCAATCAAAGCAATAAAAAAACCCTTCGAGCATTTCTGAACAAAAAGTAACTCGTTGAAAGCGTTACGGAACATCATTCTAGAGGAAAAAATGATTTTTGTCCCTAGTTCAGTTAGAATGTATATTATCACAAAATTCCTTTTCCTTTTTGTAACGCTTTCAACGACGGGTACCTACTTCTCCCGTTCAAAACGGTTCGACGAGTTCATTCCTTTGATTCAACTTTCAATTAAATCACATACTTAATAATCAGAAGTAATTTCATGAAATCCCCTCCCTCAATATCCGCCTCTGGTGATAATCGGCCAAATTTTGGCAATGCTATCGCCAATTTATATAATAGTTTTTGAGGTCAAGTTGAAAAGACTCTATCGCCTGTTAGCAACATCTTAGGAACTAAGTTCTATTTCTCTCCATTCAGTAGAAATTGTATGTGTATGTGCGCATTTAAAAGTTTCACACATCTTTTCAGAACCTATAATGAATTCAATCAGCTTACATAAAAATTATTAAGAAATGAGTCATTCGAGCAAAAATTTGAATCAGTTTCCGAAATATCTTCACTCTGTTGTTCGCAATTCTCCTGGAAAGTGAAATTTGTCTACTACCATACCTGACATTTTGTGGGCAGATAATATTATGCATAGAACGGCTAACATTGCTGCTTTTACTTTCTTCTTCGCCAAGCGAGTAATATAAACAACTTTCTTCGGAGTTCCTTCAAGCGAATGATGTCATACTAACAACGGGTTACTTAATATGATGACTAACAGTACCGTTCAATTCCGTAAGAAGTTATGACATCTCATTAGCTGATATCCATACCAATAACCGTATTTACATGTAAAAATTAAACTATGGTTCGTGTTCCCAGAAGATCTAATAGGAATAAATTCAACCTCTTTTCTAGCTATTTCGGAACTTCGTACATGTCCTTTTCGGTACTACCATAGTCTAAATGAACCCCTTATTGGTTCTCATAACAACTCCGTATTCATAAAATTTCTGAAATGATCAATTAAAGTATATTTTCTTTTTTCATAGAAATGCGCTTCTCCCTCAATATAGCCCTTTGGGTAGTGTTCATGGTATGCTACTGTGAAGCTGAACAGGCATCTTGGTCTTGGTCCGATGACAAGAACAAAGGAGCAATGAACATAAACGAACAGTTCGTTCAAGATGAACAACCAGAAGCCACTGAACCTAAAGAACGCTCATTGAATCTGAATGACACACAAATAGGTGAAATAATTGATGATATCCTTGATTCTGGTCGCCAAGGGAGGAATCTAGATGGATTTGATGAGGTGTATGCCGATCCGAATGTACAGAATGCTTTACAAAAGGGGGACGATGGTGAGGCAAGGAATATTATCAAGGAGAGACTTTGCTATTTAGGACTTATGCAGGTGAATATTTCTTACTACCGAATAAACTGCAGTTGTGTCTGATGAAAAAGAAAAATAACCCATTCGAATTTTTTCAGTGCGAAGAAGATATTGAGGGGAAACGCCCATTCATTGCACCAGAAGATCTGCAATATGCCCAGCCAGTTGCCATCAATCCAATTGGACGACCAATTCCCACCATTCCTATCAGGGGTCCTAAAAGAGGAACATATGGACCACCTAGACCAGTTAACCTTCCTCCAAATGGCGGAAAATTCCCTCCACCTAATTTTGGTCCACCCAACAGATTCGGCCCAAATCTGAATTCGAATCCGAATAAACCACCTCGTCGTGGATATGGCCCACCTAGCAAGCCTTTCTACGGAAACAAACCACCTGGTCCAATTTACAAGCCTGAAGAAGACTATGTCCAACCCATAGAACCAGATACGCCATATCCCTTCGAGATTGGATCTCAGAACAGTCATTCGGAGTCTCACTACCAATCCTCATTTCATAAGGACAAAATATTCAGAGGGGAACAAGCAGGCTCGAAAAGTGACGCATTTGGATCTCCGGTTCAGCATGTTCATCATCATTACCATCATGATAATGCTGACAAAACTTCCACAGTTATAGTGAAGCCTGTTCCAGTACCGGTACCAGTATCTTCTTCCTCCAATTCCTATGAAAGTTTCAATACTAATACTGGAACACATCTTGCTTTCAAACCTTCAGTCCAAGTAAGTGAGTCTGCAGTGAATTCGGGCTTGTATGGAAGTCATTCTTCTGGGGTTAATTCAGGTTTGTATGGAAATCATCAGTCTACTGGAGGATTGTCAATTGGTGGATCTGGTTTGAACACTGGCTCATATGGTGGTCAATCTTCAGGAGGATTAACCATTGGTGGTTTCAATTCTGGTTCATATGGGGGTCAAACTCTTGCCAGTTACGGCGGTAGTAGTTCAAATCCAAAGCTAGTATTAGAAAACTTTGGTGCCCTCAACAATGGGTTAGGTCAATATGGTTCTAGCAGTTATGGATCTTCTTTCGGACAATACAATAGCAATGATTTCTATAAAAAAGAACTCAACCTGAACGGGAATTCTTTAACAACCAATTATTTACAAGGTGCATATTCTAACAAATACAACAATCAGTTTGGAAATTCTGACGACTGCGTTTGTGTTCCTGTGAATCAGTGTCTTAACCAAGATGTAATTGGTCGCAAAGATGATCTGTATCTTGCTATCGATCCAAGGAATATCAAGAGCGATATAGAGGCTGAAGAAGAACGGGTCATCACTGATGGAAATGGCACAATGACTGTGGTTACAGTTCCAGTTGGATCTAGTCTCAACATAACTGAAGTCAAGGCTGATAAACAAGATACTGAGGAAGTCAAGAAGATAAGCAAAAGAGAGGCTCCTGTCTATAACAGCAATGCTAATAAAACTTCAGTTAAACCAGAAGCCGTAAGTATATTATAACAAAAATTAATACATAGTCATCTTCTAACTTCCAGATCCGTATGTAGGGTCAATAATTCATGATTTATCTTATGATCTAATGAGAGATAAACGATTATAGCTACTATAAGGTTTATCAAAGAGTCTGATTTCATGTTACGAAACGGGGTTATTGCTTCAAGACTAATAGCTACAGCCATTGTAGATAATTTAATATTATAGACATGCTTTATTTTTTAAAACTATGAATTGTTTTCTCTTTTAACCGGCACAAACATCCATCAAAGGCGCAAAAAAGGAATGGAAAATAACAGTGATGGTGATGGACTTGAGATACGAATAATTAATTCCCATAAATCATATTTCAGCGACAGTATGGTCAAAATCTCATGAGTGATTTGATGAACAAGAAAATTAAGCCAACATTTGGAGTATCTTTTGGTTTACCACACCAAGGACTTGGAGGATATCCAATTAGTCCTTATGGTCCCAATCCATTGGTGAATCCATATGGTGGTGTTATTGGAGGGGGAGGTATCAACCTTGGTCTCGTTTCTGTTAACCCCTTAATATCAGTTCAAGTCACAAAAGATGACTATGGGCAGAAAGAAATCAAACCGTTTGTGAATCTTCATGTGACTCCAAATGATTACCTCCTTCACAAGTTCGAGGATTTGATTCATTACAAGAAAGGATATGTTTATAACAAGCATAAGCATGTTCACTACCACAAACCTCTCTATAGGCCTCATGGATATCCTCATCGCCCACATGCAGAAATTTATAGACCGTACCCTCCAAATATCGAAATTGATCCAGCATACGAAGGCCCACACCTTCCTCCTTTCGTACATAAGCATCCTGGATTTGGTGGGCCCCCGATATTCGATGAATATCCTGGTCCTATTGCGTATGAAGGCCATGGTCCTAATCCTCATTACGAGGAAAATTCGAGACCCCCTTACGAAGGTCATACTTACTATGATGATCCTTTGAACTATGGCAATGGATACTCTGGATATGATGATTTTTATGGGAGGACCGCAGCGAATGCTAGCAAATTGGATATCGTGAATGGAAATGCAATTCGAAATCAATATGTCAATAGTTATAATGAGGGACAGAAAAACTATGGCATTTATGATGAGAAATACCAGTATTTAACAAGTGGATATGGGGTAGATAACAGTCCAGATAGATCATTTAGTTTATCGGATACTTCAAGACGTGGTAAATCTTTGACCTCGCCGAATACCATAAAATTTCCGACAAACAGAAGACGACGAGACACTACTGAACGAAAGATACAAAAGGTAGGCTTAAACGAGAAGAAGGACAGCTTAAACCACAAACAATTATTGCTAACATTAACAGACTAACTATATGAGGTATATGTATATCTCCCAAAGAAACATGCGTATCAAAACACTCAGCGGGAAACCCACCATTCATCTCCAGTAGTTTTTCATTATTCTTTCATTCGAGCCTGTGTCTCAGAACTCCTACTTGCTCGCATAGAGCGATATGTTTTGAGGAGTTCATTTTTCATATTTCTGAAACAGACGTATTTTATCTTTCATTCTTGACTCTACGAGATTTTGGAAATGGTGAAACTGCCACATATTCGATATTCCAAAGAATTAGGTCAGTCATCAACGAAAACAAATGTTTGAGACTCCTTTACAGAGAACTGATAAAGTCCTTGTTCATAAGTTCTAATTTCATCGATCATAGATTCTTCATTTCAATTGGACCACGCTACATCTCTCAAAACATCAGAAGATAGCTTTTGTAGTTTTCCTGAAACTCATGAGAAAAGTCATATATGATGAAATGAGGTGGTGTCAATGTGATCAACAAACGTTCGATGACCACAATG
Source organism: Myrrha octodecimguttata (assembly GCA_958510865.1). Classification (NCBI taxonomy): domain Eukaryota; kingdom Metazoa; phylum Arthropoda; class Insecta; order Coleoptera; family Coccinellidae; genus Myrrha; species Myrrha octodecimguttata. The sequence goes on from OY294056.1 coordinate 62,858,479, forward strand.
GTTTGAATTATTGATGGATATCCCCGCATGTGAGGGGGGTTTACCAATTTGTGAAGACTACAATTTAGGTTAGAGAGGTCTTCTTAGCCTTCAAGGAATAAGAATATCTGAAGCATATTATGGTTGCTTGGTGAACTCATTTCTAGTTCACGAGTGTGCAATATGCGAGTACTAACAACTCGAAGAGTGTAAAATTGCTACATGAATACTTTCCTAATAAAGTTACCAATATTGATGCTGTTGAAAGAATTGGTCTTCCTATCTTGAATCTCTGATCTTTGTTACATGATTTTTTGTTTTCTTCCAGCGTCAAGGATACTTTGGTGGTCAACAAGTCTGTGGACCAAGACACGTCTGTTGCCGTAAACCTCGACAACAGAACCACATCAACAATTTCGGTTCCAAACAATGTGGAGTCAGACACTCAACGGGAATCAATGGTAGAATCAAGACACCTGTCTATGTGGATGGTGACAGTGAATTTGGGGAATATCCATGGCAAGTAGCCATACTGAAAAGAGATCCTAAAGAAAGTGTTTATGTATGTGGTGGGACGCTCATAGATGCACTCCATATCATAACAGCCGCCCACTGTGTTAAAACGTGAGTTTCATGAAAAATCATTTACATTGTTGTCTCGTTGTTCTGGTATATTTTATCTTATTGAAAACTTGAATTAGTTCTTTCGAAATTCATATGAGGTTTCAAAGGAACTGTGAAAAAACTTCCTTTTGAATTGGTCATCGAAAGAACGAAATGTTTCCCGATGGTACTCGAAACTTGAAGCATTTTTGGTATGAAGAGAATTTCAGTTGATACTGCTCAGTTTGGCAACTACTGAATTGAGCTCAGTAAAATTTCTCAAAGTATTTCTGAATCTGATCTTATCATATATTCATTCAGCCTTCAAAAATCAAGGCGTTCACCAGATGTGGTTATTACTTGTCTTCATAACTTTTAAGCTCGATTCAATTGTGTCATTGACCAATTTAGGTAGATTTCTGATTGTATAGTAGAAAAAAATTCTTTTTCTCTAATATGAATCAGTTTCCTTCCAGTACTGAGACGAAAGCTGCATTGTCAGCTTATTTATCTAACCTAAATCTTCAGCTTTACCTTGCAATCTATGTCCATTGGACATTATTATATAGAGCAAGTTATTGTAATCCTGTATTTCCAAAGGTATTGCCATTTCATCTTATGGTTATTTCCTCGCCTTATGTCCCATAGGATATAAAATAGATAATGAGCATTTTGATATTTGCAGTTATACAAATCACGACCTGCGAGTCAGGCTTGGAGAATGGGACGTAAACCATGACGTTGAATTTTATCCATACATCGAAAGAGATGTGGCTGCTGTAACAGTCCATCCAGAATTCTACGCCGGTACACTCTACAACGATGTTGCAATCCTTCGAATGGACAAACCAGTTGATTACAACAAGTATCCTCATATCAGTCCAGCTTGTCTTCCTAATCCCAGAGATGACTACACAGGCACCAGATGCTGGACCACCGGTTGGGGTAAAGACGCCTTCGGTGACTTCGGAAAGTACCAGAACATCCTCAAGGAGGTGGACGTACCAATTGTTGGTCAAGCTCAGTGCCACAGGCAGTTGCAGCAAACAAGATTAGGATATGAATTCAAACTCCATCCTGGTTTCATCTGTGCAGGTGGTGAAGAAGGTAAAGATGCTTGCAAGGGAGATGGAGGTGGTCCACTGGTTTGCGAAAGAAGTGGAACCATGCAGTTGGTTGGAGTTGTCAGTTGGGGTATTGGTTGCGGACAGTACGGAGTTCCTGGAGTTTATGTCAGAGTAAGCCACTACCTGGACTGGATCAGACAAGTAACTCAAATCTATTGAGAGATGTGATAAGACGTATATAGGTTGTAGAGAGACTTTTGTCGTTGCTAATTTATGTGTTTGTAGGTTTATTTAAACTATTTATTCGTGTTTTTATCAGTCTCAGAATCAAGTTGATTTGAAAACTGAAAACAGTAATGCCGTTGTGCATATTTTATGTTCCATGTAAAATAAATGAGTTAAGAAAATTTTTGTTTCTTTTGGTCATCCAATTTTGAGCATAATAGCATACTTTCTTCATGAACTGATTTAAGAATAATAAATTCTCTATCTTGAAGATATATTGAAAATCAGTTTCACTCTCAGTGCCATTTTGAGCCTTGCTTACGCAAGTGAATGTTTCAACGGTTTCATTGGAAAACTTATTATGAAGGTATACTTTAGTTTCAATATGTATCGAATAGGTACTCTAATTGGCTGTTCCAAAGAAAAGTTAATTTTCCATGAAAGTATAATAGAACCCGAATATCAATTTCGAATCAGAATGTTCATTATGATGATAACGTTTCTGTTCATTTGGAACCTTCCTCGGAGGTATGGGAATAGTATTCATCAGATTGTCGAGTAAAGCATTGTAAAGATATTTCTGAAACTATTGGGTTGATTCTGCTCAACCACGCAATTATCGCATTCAGATTTTCAATATATGTACTCAAACTCCGCTCCAAGCATTACTAAAAGATAGGAATTGGTTAACGGAGAAGAAAGAGCTCTACTAATAATAAAATAACATAATCACAAGGACGAATATCTCTCGATAAATCAACCAATATTCCACCTTGATCAGAGCGGTTTTATCCGAGGTAAGTTGACCTGATGAGCCGTAATAACTGTGAAAAAGCTGTAGTCATTCTCCTTGGATCTGCTTCTTCGGTGTAGATGTTTTGGTTAATTGGATGATCAGCTCTGAAATATTGAAATATTTGTAGATTTATTGACAGATATTCGTTCTTGTGATAATTTTATTTTATTATTACTGGAGCTATGTCTTCTTCGTTAACCAATTCCTATTTTGTTAGCTATTGGATCGTTTTGTGGGAATCCACATGGACCGAGTGTTTTCAAAGTCGTTACTGTGTTTGTAATCTGTATCGCAGATACAGCGACCTAGAAGATAGCGCGATGAAAGTAGTCATACTGCAGCAATCCATCTGAAGGGTGAAGAGTATCGATCAGTTATAACTGTGAAACAGCTGTAGTCATTCTGCTTGGATACGCTACTTCGGTGTAGATGTTTTGGTTGATTGGTTGATTGGATGATTAGCTCTGATCATGTGGAATACTTGTTACTTTCTCTACAGATATACGTCCTTGTGATTACGTTATTTTCTAACTAAAAGTTTTTCGTTAGAAATATGCTCGGACAGGTCGATCAGTATTTTGAATTAAGCCCTTTTCGATGTGAGGAAATGTTAAGAGTGTCCTAATTGCAGTCTACCAAATATAGAATTTTCATTTAATTTGAGAAGAAAGAAATCTGATCTACACTAAACAGTTGGACAATGAGTCCTCCGCCATTTTGCAACACTAGAGAATATAACTATTGGGTCCTGGATCAATTGATCAGATTAATTCCTTCCGGGATTGAATGAAGTCTCGATATAACCTTTAAAAACTGTTGGACTACTATTTATAAGAATAGTTGATGATACCATATCTCAAATTTTGGATACGCCGATGTTGAACACTTTTCTGGATAGAAAGAGCTCAATCTGAAATACTTCTCGACCTGTCCGGAAATATTAAAGACAAAGTCTTTGATTTGTTGAATCTGTTCCATGTTAGAATGGCGCAGTATGTGAATACCAAAGCGGCTAATAAGAATTAACGATCAAAACCAACGCTTTTTGGATATTGAAGAAATCATTTCCAATTTTTGTTATCTTAAGTTTTCGGAGTTAGAGGGAAAAATTGAGAAAGATAAATTTCCGGCAACAGTCCGTAACTAATCTCTTATCAACTTATACTATGTATGTCTCTCGAAGAAGGAAATGTTGTTTTCAAGACGTGTCTCTGACGCAGATGGTATAAGAATGGATTTCATTGTAATAACCTACCCTGAAAAATTTCAGAATTCAGAAATTAATTTGATAGCGAATTCTTGGTTTGAGCTACATGTATTGTCTTTATGCTGGAACTCCCTATCTTTTCTGTCGTTTTGATTGTCTTGGATTAAGTGAATCCTTGTTCTTTTATTTGTATGGCATCTATTTTCCATTGCTTTGAATTGTAAGAACATTTTTTGTAATTGTAGAAGATACCAATAAAAAGCGCAGCAGATTAATTATAAGCAAGCTTCTTTATGTTCGCCAAAAGAGATAATGCATGTGTAATCGAAAGGGATCGAAATACCAAGTGTAAGCTTCTTGTCTTACATCTAACACAACAAAGTTTTGCCTTTGTCATACATATCATATCCTTCTCTGATAGAAATAACCCCAAATTATAAATGAATTTGGTTAACATAATAATATGAACCAAAAATTAAATGTCTAAAATTATAAGAACTCAAATAAATATTCAGTGCGCGTCAAAATTATGGAACAAATTCATTTTCTCAGAAGAAAAATATTTGAAACAAAATCCTGCAACAGGTCGATTTTTGTTTCACTTTTACCAAATTTTTATGCATTTTTGAAGGATTTTTGTTGCACCATGTGGCATCCCTACAAACCTCTAAATTTTTTGAATTGGGAAAGTGGGTCATGTGGTACTTTACTGGCAAGGTCTTTGTATCCTCTTTAAAAAGAAAAATTTTTTTTTTGAAAAATTAGTTACTTCAAAGAAGTTTTCACTATGTGCACTGTGTCAAGGCTTATTTACTTAGAGACGATGGTACCTAATGAAGTTTGTAACCGAATGAAAGTCGATCATTACAGTTTTGTTGATGCACAACTTTCAACCCCTACGAACTCTTTAATGGAGAAAAAAAATAGAGCCATGACAAAGTGCACATACTGAAAACCTTCTTGAACTAACTAATTTTTCAAAAAAAATTTTTTTTTCTAGAAATTTTCTGTACGCCTGTGAAGAAGATACAAAGACCTTGCCAAAAAAGTACCACATGACCTACTTTCCCTATTCAAAAAATTCAGAGGGTTGATGGAGATGGCACAGGGTGCAACAAAAATCCTTCAAAAATGCATGTAAATTTGGTAAAAGTGAAACAAAAATTGACCTGTGTCCGGATTTTTTTGCTAACTATTTTTCTTCTGAGAAAATGAATTTGTTCCAAATTTTGACGCGCACTGTATTGATAAATATGGCAAATAATATTAACACCTACAAGGTTAACCTCTAATTTGAAATCACTACGCCCAGATAAATGTTAACTACTGCAAATTTTCATGATCAATATTTCTTGAGCAACAAAAACATAATTGAGTAGAATATATTTATTGAAGGATGGTTTTCGTGAGAAATCATATTTTTGAATGAATCATCCACCAAAAAGAGTTAAAGAGTCTTCATTGTAGTATATCCCAACTACTTGATTCATAGAAAGCATCATTGGTGAAAAATAAACCGAAAATTATTTGATTTAGAAATTTACTGAATAAGAAAATTCAAGTAGTTCAGTCAGCACAAAATTCAATCTTCAAAAAATGTATTTACGAAATCCATTTCCCAATTTTCAATCAGTTCACAAATATCTCAATGGTTGATGCACCAAATATTCAGCACCGCCAATTGAAGGTATCAGCAAAGGATCAGCACCAAAACGGGCATAGGGAGCTACGGCTACTTTAGAAAGCGGTGAGTATCCTCCTACCACAGCATGAGGTCCAGCGATGAAGTCCTGTTTGGTAGATTCAACATACGAATGAGAAATTTCAGCATTCTTCAGAAGGGGAGCGTTTCTCAAGATCTCAGTTTGTTGGATCAATGGAGAACCTCCAATGATATGAGTCTCAGTCAGTGGATGTCCAATAATACTTGCTGTTTTCAAAAGAGGTTTACTGATGATTTCAGTTTGTGTGGAATGAATTACTCCTGGTGAACTTTTGACTTCAATCAAGGGTTTGGCTTCGATAATTTGCGAATTGACTGGGGATAATATTTCTGATGTTTTCAAAATTGGAGCCCCATGAACTTCGCTTCTGAATTGTTGACTCACAATTCCTGGAACGATGTTTAGATATGGTTGAACGATTTTGGTTGAAGGAGCAATGATCTCAGTAGTTTTAATGATTGGTTTATGGAGTTCGCTTCTGAATTGATGGCTCACAGGTTGGATGATTTGAGCTGTTGGTTGAATGATTTCGGCTGTCTTTAAGATAGGCGCAGATCCTAGATGAACTTCAGTCAAAGGAGCATGATGACGTATTTCCGTCTTCTCTTCAGTCGTTATCGATGAAATCCCCGAACTAATGAGAGTGCTTGGTTTCGAAGCAACAAATGTTGCAAGGGCGCACAGCAACGCAAGTCGGAACATCTTGAAGGATAACTATGTTACTGATTCAAAGTGTTCGTGCCCATGCGTTTATATGCGGCCCATCATTTCCTGGCGTCCTTAAGGTCGACTCAATTTCATTTTTTCGAATAATTCGAAAACTCGTCTTGTGACGATATGGCGCGAACCTGTCCAGACCGGCAGTGTACGGAATTCGGACAAGTAGGTTTTTTTCTGCATCGCCTTACAGGGTTAATCTCTTCGGAATATAGGCGGTGAATGTTTATTGTTATTGCTTTATTCGGAAATATTCAACGAGATGAGTTCTGAAGTCTGGAATATGCCTATTACAAATAATTACACTGGATTGTATTTTCGTTTACCGAATGAAATAGATATTAATTTTGTTCTTATTGATATACTGCGATATTTTATAGCATTAAGAATCATTAAATATAATTATTTATTGTACATAGTATATCAGAATGAAAATATAGAGGTTACTTCGAATTTGCAGAGGGGTATTATTAGCCTGCTGACATGGATAAGTTTATTGGAACGATTTGAAAAATTTTGAGTTATATGTAATTGAAGAAATGCGCAAAAATTTCAAAAGCTCAATTTTTTATTACATGAACATATCTGAATGTAACTTTTTGTGAGATAATACACTTTGATTTAAAATTATTTGTTCAATTTTACGAATGTGTGTAACTTATCGGAATATTCAACGGATAAATAAATATTCTACTGAGAAACTTAAAATAGTTGACGTTTTGAAGTTCATCCTACATTTTTGTGCGCATGTTCTGGGGAACAGCGTGCTATGATATTGTCCAAATGTCTGTAATTTTCGAATGTGTACACTTTTAGAATTTTTTCCCGAAAATGGTCTCAAACGACTAGGTTCGACTCACTGACGACGACTCCGGTGTCAAAATCAATTCTGTCCGGCCGACCTGCCGACGACACGATAACTGCCGAACGAAGTGAGCTAGCGACTTGAAACTTTCAGATAAGGTCGCAGATTGAGATGTGGCGGTTGAGTTTTTTGATGGGTCAAATCATTCGAAGTTATATTCATTTGAAATTTTGAGATTAATTCCCTGATATTTCAGGGACTACTCAATCGATTGAATTGAAACTTGACAGTAAGTTGAAGCATAAAAACTTTTCACTAAATTTCGTTTAAATCAAACTGTCGGGAAATTTTTGAACAATATTTTGTCGAAATTTAACTACATTTTTGTTTTTCTGAAACTGTTCATTGAACCCTGAAAAAACTTCTGCTCATACCTTGAACATCATATTTAACAGTACCAAATTTAATTTTGATACTACCAAAATTTCTAGAGATATTGGAAAGAATATGTAAAATTTCGTGTTTTTTTCTCGATATCGTTGTTTTTTTCCGGAATAACTCGAAAAATAGTAATTCAATCATGATTAAACTTGGCAGCTAGTTTGAAAATGCTGATGTGCAACTTTGTGTTATTGTGTCATCAGAACAGTTAGAAAAAAATTTCCAATTATTTTTTTCAAATATTCAATATTCTTTGATCATCTGGTCATATTTTCCTCATGAAATTCTTTGAGAACCTTCGAACTGTTCAATTCGATCTGATCAGTATTTTCGAAAATATTGGAAAAACACTGCAAATTTTACACAAAGGTTTATTATTTTCTAAGTTGAATAACCCAATATACCATTGATAACTCAAAGTACTTAGAACCGAATGCTATAATTTATTTTCGACATTATTGGAAATTTGCAGCGTTTTTCTTTATAACTCAGGAACCACTTGTCGGAAATCATCCTGGTAAAATTTTTTAGTTTTAGTTATGCAACAGTAATCAACGTTTAAAATTTCATGAAAATTGGGTGATAAGTTTTCGAGAAATTTTTTTTTTTCCCCAACCTCCCATTTAGAGCCCTTAGGGTACACCGATCCTGCTGAAAAGCTTGGATGATCAACCCCGAGTGACACACGATTTTTCCACCAAGTTTCAAGGATTACCGTTCTGTACTTCCAGAGAAAAGCCCCGGACAACGGACGGCGGACGGACGGAGACCTGATAGTGACCTACAGAGCTCTGCATGGCAAGTTTGGTACAGATTTGTCATCTTTGTTTCAACTCAACACTGGCAATTTGCGGGGTCATTGCTACAAACTATATAAGGAAAAGTTCAGGACCACCCCTCGTCAGATTTTTCTGTCTAATCGGGTGCTCCAGAGATCGTTGGTGCTTCTTCAGTGAACGATTTCAAGAACAAGTATGACAGTTTCGTTCGGGGTACTTGAGTGCCGGAGGATGTGTGATGTGTGTGATAATTTCTTTGGCGGGTGCACTGTCAACTTCATTTGACATAATTTTTATATATTTAGAGCTGCTTATAGGCCTAGCCTAGGCTCCGACTTATTTGTAATAATAATAATAATAATAATAATAATAATGAATTTCGCTAGGATAATTTTCAATATTTCAACAATTTTTAATTTTGCTCGATCATATATGTATTTTCGTAAGTATTGAAAAACATTCTTCAAAATGTTGGACTGGGTATTCCATCACGCCGTGTAATAAGCATAAGTATGTTACATTATACTCATTGTGTATCGTCATTCGGTCGAGGTGACGGAATTCAATGATTTCAAAAAAACCATGAAGATAACAAAAATTTATCTCTCTAGCAAATTAATATACATTGATAATTTCAGCCTTTTTCAAGTGATTTTCGAACTTCTACAACAAGCATTAATTCCAAGAAAAACTCATCATCAGTAAAGGGGACTGTATCCATATCCATGTCCATGACCAACAGCATGACCATAAGTCAACCCATTGTCGTAGTACAATCCATTTCCATATCCAAGATCTCCGTGACTGTATCCTAAGCCATGTCCAAATGATGATATCAAAGGTGTTCCAACCAGAGTTTTGATTTCTGGAGTGTGATAATCGATTCTGGAGCTGTAGCTTGTAGCAACTGGAATACCATAGCCACTAAGAGCATATCCAGGAGCAGCAGCAACATAAGTTGCAACAGCAAAGAGAACGAAGAACTTCAACATTTTGATCAATTTATGTTGTTACTATTTCGAAGTCTGAAATGACTCTGAATCCATAAAAATCTGAATCTACTTTATATACCCATCTGGAAATATTCGATTAGTTGAAAACAGTGGTTTCTTCAGAATATTCATACTTGAACTTAAATTGCATATTACGAAAAACAAAGGTTACGCATTGGCGGTGACCCCTAAATTGTTTTTTGTTGAAATATTTACTCTAATGATGAATAATTTCTTAATGAATGAAGGTGTGTCACAATATCTGTTACAGTTTCGGCTTCTTTGTTCATATCATCGTATTTCTACTGAGGAAATATTGTATAAATTTGGCATGTGTGTGATTTCGTTGGAATCATAATAAGGCTAGCAATTAATTAAAATATTTGAATGACACAGGTCAAATCAAATATTTTTATCATGAGATCTGATTTTTCCGGAAAAAATCGAGTAAACACGTTGCTAGTAATATTTTGACAAGAAGCATGAGTGCTGGTGACAACAAAAACCCGAGTCGAAAACGAGAATTTTTGCACCTGCACGAATGCTTCTTGTTGAAAAATATTACTTTGCGATGTGTCTTTCTATTTTTTTTCACAGGAAAAACTAGATTCCCAAATGGTATTTGACAAGACTATTTCATGAGTAACAGATTATTCCGCATGCATTATGTATGGGTATTGTAATTTTTGGTGACAACAACTGTCAAGTTTTGCCACGGGTAAACTCGAATAAACTGCTGACAGCTCCTGCCGAACAGTTTTTCCGCCTGGAAACCATTTGTTTTTCAAGATCGGGCGTTTCTATATGGTGGAAATTACGACGAGGGAAATAGTCCTGACTATTTCCTTATTACAATACCTATTCATAATGCATGCAGAATAATCTGTTACTCATGAAACAGTCTTGTTAAATACCATTCGGGCATCTAATTTTTCCTGTGAAAAAAATCGAACAAACACATTGCAAAGTAATATTTTTTAACAAAAAACATTCGTGCAGGTGCAAAAATCCTCGTCTTCGATTCTGATTTTTGTTGCTACCAGCACTCATGCTTCTTGTGGAAATATTACTTATCAACATGTTTTTTCGATTTTTTCGGAAAAATTAGATACCCTTATGATAATTCTCACAAAAATATTTTCATTGGGTTGTACCACTTATTGCAAAGTTGAAGTTTGAACGGCCGAGTTCCAAAATGAAATGATTCACTATTTCTAACGACTGTGATTTTGAAAGTTTGAAAACCTGAATATATTTTCTGTTTTGTCTAGGGTATATATGAAAGTTGAAAGGTCAAATTCATTTGTTGTTCGCCCCAATATTCAAAGGGATTTTAAACTATGTAGTAATTTATATAAGATATCGAAAGTTTCAATACACTAAGTTCAACCCAGTTTCCAAGTCCGTAATAACCATATAAAAGAGTGGTAGACAAATTATATTTAAAAATGGTTCGTCTTGGTTATACAAAAATTCTACTTCAAAGTACAAATCCATTTTAACCTATATTTAGCGGGCGTATCAGCCTATTATTGAAATTAATGTTACTTAAAAAGAAATGAAGTCCAATGGTTTGTTTTCTCCTGAGTTTCTCCAATTCATTGTGAAAGAATCACTGAAAATAAACAAAAAAAAATTGAAATCAAAGACAGTCGAGTCGAACGAAAGTGCATTGTTTGGTGGCCTAAACATAAGAACGCTAAACATGCCTTACCAGCATATTTTGCTCAAATCAAAAGAGATTTACCATTCTTATTTGAAAATAAAATCATAATCACTGGCAATTTGATTTTCATAAATAAAGTGTACCTACGTGTTTTTGCGCGCATGTTCTAGGGGAACAGCGTGCTATCGTTTTGTCCAAATGTCTGTAATTTTCGATGATTGAGCCGAAAATGGTCAAACGACTAGGTTGGACACCCTGATGACGAATCCAGAGTCAAAATCAATTCTGTCCGCCCGGCCGGCCGGCCGTGGACACGATAACTGTCGAACGGAGTGAGCTACCGACTTGAAACTTTCAGGATAGGTCGCGCGTTGGAATGCCGCGGGTAAGTACGTTAATGGGCCAAATCGGTTGAACAGTTTCTGAGGTATAGCCATTTGAAGTTTTGAAGTTTATTATTTTTTATTTTGGAAACTACCGAAGCGATTGGATTAAAACTTTGGAGTTGGGTGGAGCATAACGACATGCAACTTCAAGCAACATTTTGTCGAGATCGTATTTTCAGTAAATTGAAGAAACATTTTTTTTCCAAAAACTGTTCATCATATTCGAAAAAAAAATCCATTCAGACATTGAGCATTATATTTCACAGTAGTGTAACAAATTTCAGTTCGATATGGCTATTACTCTTAGAGATATTGGCAAAAACTATGTAAAATTTCGGGGTTTTCTTCCCGATATCGTTGTTTTTTATGGTATAACTCAAAATATACAGATTTTATCGTGATGAAACTTCACACCTAGTTCGAAGATATTGAAGGACAACATTGTGCAGAATTTCGTGATGATCGTGTCATTAGAACAATTCGAAAAAAAAAAAATTGCAAATTTTTTTTCAAATATTCAATATTCTGTGCTCTCCTCACCACATTATTCTCACTGAATTATGTATGAACCTTCAAACTGTCATTTTTTGATGAAGTACTAGATTTCAATTCGTTTTAATTTGTATTTTTGCTAATATTTGGAATTGTGAATGGGTGTATCTGCGGAATTATTGGGTGGATTTCACCCATTCACGAACTCGACCTTCGTAATTAAGGTCCAAACCTTCTCTAAAAATATCGAGTTTCTAAGTTGTTTAAATTGTTTCTTTCGGAAGTTATTGTGTTTACGGTCCGGCAGTTAGGGCAACCATATTCATGATCCAAAGCATTATCTCCTTATGATAACTTATAACTTCAAAATTCGGAACTGGTGATAGACTAGTATAGGTGATAACCATCCAAGATATTGAGAAGTGATCAAATCTAATATTTTTTTGGGTTTACTGAAAACCCTGTATGTGTTGTGCTTTCTGATCTATGAATGTCGCATGGAATATTCATAAGGAAAAAGGATTTCTCGATTTGTGAAACATGATCGGTTCGTTTTCAATTCATTATTATTATTTATTGGAGATAAGATTTTAACACAATTCAAATTATAAAGAAAGGTATAATACATTGTCGATGAATCTTATTTACATTCATGCTCATAAAGTTGATCAATAGTTTATTGCTGATTTTCTGGTTCATTGATGATTTGTTTGTCGATGATATAATTTGGGAAATTTATTCAGTATATATGACCATATCCATGACCCAAATTATGTCCTAATGCCAAATCATTTCCGTAATACAATCCACTGCCATAGGGATATCCTAGACCACCATAGTGACTGCCGTATCCCAAGCCATATGCAGACACAACAGGAGCAGCTACCACAGTTTTGGCCACTACAGGAGATGGATAATCTATTCTTGAACTATAGCTCGTAGCCACTGGGACACCATAGCCACCAAGATATCCTGGAGCAGCAGCTACGTAGGATATAATTGCAAGAAGAAGAACGAATTTGAACATTTTGTAGTTAGTAGGAATTTTATGTTAACGATACAATATCTGAACAAATAATGAAGTATTATGGTGGATTCAGCATATTTATACACTGTATCATGATTCAAATCCCGAATCCATTAGCCAAAATATGTACTTGAACTTGAGATTATTTAGAAAAATGAAGGTAGTTATGCATGAATAATAACGAAATAAGTTCGTTTGAAAGTGAATCTGTTATTCGAGAAACCTTGGGTAAATGTATCAATAGAATGATACTTTATATTTCTCATTTTTTGCGCTCTTTTTCCTAGAAACCAGAGCGGTATTATAGTATCCATTATAAATTTCAAATTTTGTATCTGCAAATGGTCTTTAATGATTGGGTTCAACTCCCTGATAATAATCCGTTGCCGAATTCAATTATGTCCATCATGTTTCTCCAATAATGCGTAAAATACCGCTCCTGACAAGCCGATATAATTCAAATTATATCGAACTAAAACTCTGTAGTATGTCGAGACAAGCGGAATTTTGAGAGGATATCACAAGAAAAATAAAAAAATCGATATCTCTTTAACTATCAACAAAATTTCGCTGAAATATTGCATGGACAATTGAGGTTTCATTTTGAGAAAGAAGTTTTCGAATATGAACAATAAGCAATTACAAATCCAGATTTGTCTTGTTCTCGTGACTTAAATTCAAAACGAAGATTCCAAACTTCCAACTTTTCTGAAATATTCTAACCCATGCACAAGTGGGTTTCCATTAAAACATAAGTACAAGAAAAAAAAACTTGTTTGTTCGCTTTGCTCTGTCCTTCTAATTATGCTTTTGCACAAGATAACGTGAAAATCATTTGACCGATAACTTTCTGCGATTGATGTGTATTTTTTTCGAATTTGAGTCGCCCCACCAAAATAAGTCTAGAGGTGACAGATCTGTCTGGCCGTTCTATAGAACCTCTCCGACCAATGCACTGGTTGGGGAAGTTCATGTCTAAAAGTTAGTTTGAGGCGGTGCTCCATCTTGCTGGAGAAACAGGGGCGATTCTTAGTAGCGATTTCCATTCTCAAGAATGTGACTGAGTTGAAGGTAAATTAATTCTTGCAGTAATTGGTTGCGTCGAATTGTCCTCTAAGAATGAGGGTGCCAGGATGCGGGCACCATAAGTGCTCACCCGGACATTCAATGTAAGAATTGATTTACCCTTCACCTAGTGACATCCTTGAGAATGACAGTAATAATTCTGAGTCCCGTCTGTTTTTCCAGCTTCATCCTGGTTTTCAGATACGAATTGCCCCAACCAGTTGATTGGCCGGAGGGGTTCTGATCTGTCGCTTCTTTTTGTTTGGCCACTTAAAATGGAAAATTCATGCCACATAATGCGAGTTTCTGAAAAATTACGCTGACTCGACGAATGTAGCCAAATTACCCATAAAATGCTCCAAAATGAGAGGAAAAAAGTTTGAGCAAAATCTGAACCGTTGTTCGAAAGTTCAAGAGGCTCAATTTTGACATTTGTTGGTGAATGATTCTAATTATCTTTGAGGATGTTAGTAGTCGGAAGGTTTCAAGATGAAATGTTCAAATGAACCCATGTTCTACATCTCCCAACTTTCGAGTTAGAGAGTAAGGGAGTTTCTGAGAAAATAGGCAGTGTTTTATTTTAACATGAACGGAAAAATTGTTTGTTGATGTTTCGGAAGAATGTGTTTATATGTTCATGAATTTGTTGGCGCGATGTATCCACTAGAATTCAACGCTCGAAAGGTGAGTATTTTTCTTACGTAAATGAATTTCTAGAATCGAAACCTTAGCTGCCACAAAAATGTATCAATGCAAGGGAAAATACGAAACAGTATGTAAAATATCTTTTATCCAACCGGATTCAAAATTTCGCATGTTAATCCATCATTTTGATTTTGGGAGTTGAATTTTTTCACAAATTAGAAAAAAAACAATACTCTTCTAATAATTTATTTTCAATTATATAATTGCTAACTTTGAAGATCACGCAAATTAACAGTCAAACTGTGATAAATCATATGTACAACCAACTGAACAGTTGTTTCTCAGGCTATTGAAGATTTTCCAAAATGCTTTTTCGGTTTCATTGTAGACAGAATCCTGTTTCAGTATAGATGACCATATCCATGACCCAAGTTGTGTCCATAGGCCAAATCGTTTCCGTAATACAATCCACTACCATAGGGATATCCTAGACTACCATAGTGACTGCCGTAACCCAAGCCATATGCAGACACAACAGGAGCAGCTACCACAGTTTTGGCCACTACAGGAGATGGATAATCTATTCTTGAACTATAGCTCGTAGCCACTGGGACACCATAGCCACCAAGATATCCTGGAGCAGCAGCTACGTAGGATACAATTGCTAGAAGAAGAACGAATTTGAACATTTTGTAGAAGGTATTTGGTGCTAACGATACTATATCAAAACAAATTATGGAGAATTTCGTTTTATCCAGCATATTTATACTCGGTATCATGATTAACCACCCAAATCTATTACCTAAAAAATGTACTTGAACTTGAGGGAATTGAGAAAAAAACAAAGGTAGTTATGCATGAATAATAACGAAATCAGTTCGTTTGAAAGTGAATCTACTCGTATTATTTGCCACATAACCTTGGGTAAATGTATCAATGGAATGATTCTTCATATTTACACTTATTTTAACGCTTGTTCCTAGAAATAAGAGCGTTATCATCTTTCCCAAATGTGTATTGGTCTCAAATTCAGATCTGGAAATGCCCTCAAAGTTATTGAATTCTATGATCAATTTCAAGTGAGTCTTTTATTCCGAAAACACAGTAACGTCCAAAAGAAATGCTCTTAAAATTATGAGGGTATGAGAGTCGGGTTGAAATCAGTCGATCGAGTTTGTTGATGGGGTTGAAATCTATAAACTGGTTTCGGAGTAACGACCATTTGAAATGTAGGTTAGGAGCATTTACGCGCTAGTCGAAATTGGTTATCAATAGTTGAATCGGTATTCCCGAACATGATGGTCGGATTGAGCTGAAATGTTGTACAGGGTGGTATCTAGTTACTATGGCGCCTGTGGCAAAATATTAGACATCGCCCTCCATTTGCGTAAATTTTTTCAATCAATTATATTTTCATGTAGTATTTTTTTCTTCATAATTTTAATCATATATTTTCGTTTATGTTTTGAAATCATACACAATATATTATAGATATTCACTTATATTTATCGAAACCATTGAAATACAGATTTCATACCTGAGATACCAAAATTTCCAAAAATATATAAAATACTAAATTAGATTTATGGCTAGAAACTCTAAAACACACTAAGCAGTCAACGTAGTTTGAAATATATTTTTTTCGCCAGAATAGAAATGTGGGAATATTCATGATGTCTCGTATTTATATATTTTTCCCTCTTCTTGGGGTTCAAAATTCTTATTGGTGATGGTGAATTGAAACTAAAATCAATTTCTGGAATATCGGAGAATTGTATCAAAGAAGCTTCTTCACACGAAAATAGATGGTATCGTTTGTCGATGAGATACCGACGTGCTTGATGAAGCACAAAAAAGTCTTGAAAATAGGGGTAAGCACACATGCAGACGCGCGACAGTATTTATTATTTCATGGCCTGAACATAGACAAGATATACTAAACTGGGCCTGAATGCGGCATCTCTGAACATACCGATGCCCGACAGGAATATTTATGACTAAATTGCGGCGCATTTGAACATTGTCATATTTTAATTTTTTTCACCTTAAATTGAAGTTTTGCTGACTTTGATTATTTTAAGCTCAGTACGCAAATTCTAGGGAAGGCCAGCATTATTTATGTTTCAAGGTTCCTCGGAGTTCCTTGTTGCGAGGTGTATGCATGAACACCGAGTTGTGAACTCACGAATTATTTCGACCGGCGCTCTTATTTTTTTTATCTTTCGATATTTTTTGGCACTCCTGCATAGTCTGCGCCCGTGGCAAGTATCACCTTTGCCACGCCATAGATACGGACCTGATGTTGTACATTGTTGTTAAATATCGATATGTCGGTCTGTACGGAATTTCTCAGACATCTAATCGATAGTTCCCGAAAAACAAAGGTTTACATTTTTCGAACAATAGGATATACGAGAAAAATCGCGCTTCGGTTTCCTTCAACTTTTTAACGATCTAATCAAATCAGTGGTTCTTGAGGTATTCATCGATTTTGACTTTTTACGAACTCATATTTAATCTTCCTACTTCATCCGGAAACTTCAAGATTCTAGGTCATTTCTTTCAAGTCCGCGCCACGTCTCTGCCGGATGCGACGTTTCTTTTGCGAACATCATGCAGAATTGGCTCTTTTTGAAATGGAAAAACCTGATCTATATTTCACCGTTGGTTATCTGTGAAAGAAACACCAGAAAACACCGACGTGAAGTGAGCAATTTTTTCGCGCATGTTCAAGTTCTCAAAGCGGTAATCTTGTCACGTATTGACCCCGCAAAACGCACCTTTACTTGCTGATGAAGAAAATCTGATCATCTCCTAATCATATTATCCTCACGAAATTCTCTATGAACCACCAAGCTTTCATTTTCCAATTGAGTACTTAACTTCTATTCGATCTTATCTGTATTTCCGGAAATATTGGAAAAAAATATTTCGCATAGGTATATATACTTATCTACGGAATAATTGATCAGATTTCGAATTTCGAATGCGACCTTTCTAATTCAGCCCCAAAGCTACCATACAAATATTTCTAAGTTGTTTCTTCCGGGAGTTATTGTGTTTACAATCGTCTCTGCCCAACATTTGAATTGTCAGATGCGCCACTGCCTAAATCGCGCGTTTTTTTTTGCAGTTGTAGTTGTAGTTGAATAATTACAACTTCAAGGGAATGGCTAAAACACTTGAAAGATTGTTTATACTCGCCTATCATGATCAATAGGCATTTGTTAAAGAATCTAGAAAAGCACCGACGTCAGGTTAGGAGCTTTTTAGCGCTTGTTCCAATTCTAACCACTGGATCAACACGAACTTTTGCACTTAGTTTCGTGTTGGTTTTCTTCACCGGATTATAAAGTTTCAATCTGATTGTATTTGTACTTCTTGAATTATTGCGGAAATAACGTTAAAATTCCAAATAACAACGAAATTTGGCACAATTTTTTGCCTTATATCTCCGAAAGTGAATATCAGATCGAATTGAGATTTGGCACATTGTTGTTAAATACTGCCTTTAAGATTTCTGCCACATTTCATTGAAATCTAATGAATATTCTCAGAAGAAAAAAATTCTTCATTTAAAATTTGGAAATTTTCGAATAATTTTTTTTTCAATTTTCGAACAACTGAATTCGCACGAAGTTGCGCGTTTTTGTTCAAAAACTATCCCCGAAGTCTCAATTCGCTCGAGAGAGTACTTCATGAGATATCGAGTAATTAACCTCAAAATTTCAAATTGGCTTAACCCTGAAACTATCCAACCAATAGACGACGGCCCAAGTTGCCAACCCATAATTTCCTTCACAAATTTACTACCACTGGGGCACGGGAATTTCAGGATAAATTCGACATGATAAGGTTCGCGTTATTTTAAACATTCGTTGAAGAATGTTAATTCCTTTTAAATATAGGTTTTTGTTAGGCTGAAATTGAAGTTGGGATTCCTTATTTTATGTTAACAGTGTTAAGTTTATAAATGATATGTTCCGCAAATAAACTTGGTTATTTCGGTTGCCGGTTTTTCGCTCTGTAAATATGAAATATTCGGTTGTTTCCTGAAAAAATTGTGACAGAAAGAACGTTTTTTGGTCAATTCCGTAATTAACCTTTTATTCATGAACCAACCGAATATTTCATGTTTACGGAATGGAAAACCGGCAACCGAAATAACCAAGTTGATTTTCGGAACATATCCTATATAAATTTGACACCATTAACATGAAATCAGGAATCCCAACTTAAATTTCAACTAATCAGAATCTTAACAAAACCGTATATTTGGAATTATCTTGTTTGAGGAGCCGAGGCATCTTTACGGATATTTATAAATAACACGAACTTTATTATGTTGAATTCGTTCTGGAATTCCCGTTCCCCAGTGATAGTGAATTTGTGAAGAAAATTGTGGGTTGGCAACTTGGGCCGAATTCGTCTATTCCACCCATTCACGAACTTAACCGAGATATTTGGACTCCAAACCTAATCTGACAATTTCAAGTAGCTAATTCTTTTCCTTCGAAAGTTAGAGCACATCCGGACGCCCGGACAGACGGACAGAATTGAATTTGACCACGGATTCTTCTTCAAGGAGTTCAATCCAATCAGTTAAGACTATTTTCGAAAATAACAGACATCGTGACGAAATGATAACGCACTGCTCTCTAGGACAAGCGCGTTGAAATAAGTATATTTGTGTATTTTATATAGGAACTCAATTTCAATAATGCAGAGACGATATGTGGCAGTTTGAAATATGAATGAAGATAATGTCTTTTCAACATCAAGTCGAAAATAAAACGACATTTTTAACTTATGATGATCATTATAATTATCATTCTTCCTCAAATAATAATTTCTGCAGAACAAACCATTTCCAGCAATAACAATATTTTTGATGGCCATGTTCATGTCCAAGGAATCAAAAGGGTCTATTAACTTAATCCCTGAAAAATGAGCTATTTGAGCAATCAACTTTTATTTTCTCTGAAAAAAAAACATTTGTTTATGGTTTCGAATTGTTTATTTACACTTTATCGATAGCAATTATTGAATATTTACAAATTAACAATTGGATGTCGATCTTTTTATGCGTATACATAATACATAAATAAGGAAGTGGGCTATTGCAGCACTAAATCGTTGAAAATTCTGATCAGTATAGATGACCATATCCATGACCCAAATTATGTCCATATGCCAAATCATTTCCGTAATATAATCCACTGCCATAGGGGTATCCTAGACCACCATAGTGACTGCCGTATCCCAAGCCATATGCAGACACAACAGGAGCAGCTACCACAGTTTTTGCCACTACAGGAGATGGATAATCTATTCTTGAACTATAGCTCGTAGCCACTGGGACACCATAGCCACCAAGATATCCTGGAGCAGCAGCTACGTAGGATACGATTGCAAGAAGAAGAACGAATTTGAACATTTTGGTGTTAGTAGAAGTTTGATATTAACGATTATATATCTGCACCAATAATGAAGTATTATGGTAGATCCAGCATATTTATACACGGTATTATGATCTACCACCCAAATCCATTACCTCAAATATGTACTTGAACTTGAGAGAATTGGGAAAAAACAAAGGTAGTTATGCATGAATAATAACGAAATAAGTGGGTTCGAAAAAGAATCTATAATTCGTCACATAGCCTTGGGCGAATGTATCAATGGAATGATTCTTCAAATTTTACACTTTTTACGCTTGTTAGCTAGAAACAAGAGCGTTATCATTTCGCCCAAATGTATGGGTTCCAAATTTCATCTAAGAATGCTCTTAATCGATTATATTGAACTCGATGATGAAGAATGAGTGATCAAATTCAAGTATGTCCCTCCATCACTGTAATATCAAAAAAAAACCGTTTAAATTTTGAGGGTTGATGATTCAGGTAAAATCAGTCAGTTGATCACGAAAGTGGGTTGAATGCAGAGCTGGGAGGTATTTCAATTACTTGTAATTGAAATACTTATTTGAAATACAAATACATATTTTGTATTTGTATTTCAATTACTTCCTGAAAATGTATTTTGTGATTGGTATTTCAAATACCTGACGCTGAAGTATTTTGTATTTCGATACTTTTGTCTTCGGAATACTTTCGAACAAATACATTTAGTATTTCATAGAAAATAGTCCCCGAACCTTCCTTCAAATGCCACAACGTTCATCTGCTTCATCTAGTTCTTCTGCTAGCAACCATATTTTCGGCAAATGGAAATAGGAAAAAAAGGTCCTGCGCAATGGAACGAAATACTTTTAATAGGGACAGGTTAACTCTTAAACTGTATTTTTGTCTGTTCTTAAACGGTTATTTTCATTAAACTTGTTAGAGTTCTGTGTATTTGCTAAACTTAAGTAAAGTATTTCACAATGGTCAATAGCGATAATAGTACCAACCAATCCAATTGACTAACGCTTTAGATTATCTTCAGGGCAACAATTGTTACTACTGCAAACTTCTGCCTATTTTAATGTCCATAAGAACTAGATTAGATCAGCTGCAGGATTTCAATTTGAGACATTCCACAGTAATTATATCATGACTGAAGAGAGTTTAGAATTAGCTTCGATAGACTTTTTCGAATGTCACCTGAATTGAATGGAGCCATTTTGGTGCCATGTTATCATCCCAGCTATAAAATGCATTGGTTGCCAGAAAGCACCACAACAGATGAGAGGCAGAGAATTCAAAATCTGGCTATTCATGCCTTAAAAGCAAATTACAAAAAAGAGGAATCAATGCCTGGCAATAGCAGTAGTAGCAGTAAGGAAGAAGACGGATTTATTGTTTTTGCGAACAGGGACAGGGATCGACCACAGACTTCCAAACTAGAGTTAGAGTTAGTCAGCTTCCAAAAAAGATAAGAGCAAAGAGCTTAACACCCTTGAACAATATCCTAATATAAAAATGTGTTCATATAATTTAACACAAGTTTGTGCTCATCAGGACTTGTAGAAAGATTGTTTTCTTCAGCAGGTTGTATTCTTTTTATATTTTTCGTAACACCAGAATGTATTTTGTAATTGAAATGTAATGAAGAGTTAAAATACTGTATTTTGTATTTTATATTTCAAATACCCGACTTGGAAATATTTTGTATTTCAAATACCTGTGAGAAAGTATTTTGTAATTTCTATTTCAATCAAGCCAATCAAGAAATTCTTGATTCTCTATAAGTCGAAAAATAACGCTTCATACGAATATGATATAACTTTGTTGATAACTCGAGAAATTCCAATCCAATCTAATTGAAATTCAGTGTAAGAACTAACATAAATGCCATATTGTCTTACGATTGTATCACTAGAGAAATAAGAGAATTTTATAAAAGCCCAAACCTGGAATTTTTTTGCTCTGACGATAGGAATCGGTGCTTCGGTATTCTTTAACTCGACCGAGATTTTAAGCGTCACACCTTATCTGAAAATTTCAAGACTCTAGGTCCATTCCTTCGAAATTAAGAGCTTATAGGGCCAGCCGGCAATACAGCATTGAAGTTTACTAAAACTTCTTCTTCCGGAAGTCCATTCTAATTGTTTAAGATTATTTTCGGTTCGAAATTACATAAACTCTTGCTCTCTAGATAGCGCCTATGAATCAGAAATGAATCGATATCTTATAAACTAGCTGCAAAATGTGGCTGAGCGATCATTCGGTGAAGAATTGGACATCAGGCGAAGACTTGGCACTATGGGATCGGTTCTTTCTTCGGCTCTTCTAGTGTAGAGCAATATTTCAAGAATAAAGGAAATAATTCTTGAAATTTTCTGCTTTGTCTGATGAAAGAGTCAGATTTGTACTCTGAAACGTCACAGTTCGCTTGTTTTGTTCCTGTATTGTTCATTAGGCAATATGTTTTCCAAGAAACTGCCCTTGACAAATAGTTTGATACTGCAATCCGCAAGGGCGTTTTTCATGGAAAAAAATAATTTCTATTTGAGTTTTAATAGTTCTATTACAGATATTGGGAATGAAAACCCATAAAAAAAAACCTAAGAAAGAAGGAATATGTGGCGTTTTGTACTTGGAGAAGGTATATGAAAGCCATTGATGTCAACAAAAAAATTATTTCGGCGAATATTTCCGAAAGATCCAAGACATCTTCATTTATTATGTCTTTTTACTCGCTACTCAAGAAGATGTCTGAAAGAAAAATAGATAAACCTAAGCAGATTTTACCAAGGCGTTGCCTATTTGAAATAAGCTTTCAGAAATAAGTACATAGCAAAGAAGTCAAAGGTATTATAGAGAGAAGAGTTGGAATGCTTTTTAGATACTTACTGCTCCAAAAGAGCAATATACATCGGAAAAGGTAAATGTTGACGTATGTTCTAATAAAGTTCAATAATAAAATCTAGAAAAGCACTGACGTGAGGTCAGACGCTTTTACGCGCTTATTCAAATTCTAACTATTAGATCAACACGAAATTTTGCACCTAGTTGCGCGTTGGTAATCACCACCTGATGACTGAGTTTCAATTCGATTGTATTTGCACTTCTTGAGATATTACGGAAATAACGTTAAAATTCTAAATAACAACGAAATTTGGCACATTTTTTTCCTTATATCTTCGAAAGTGAATATCGGATCGAATTGAAATTTGGAATTTTTGTTGAATACGAACTTTGAGGATTGTTCCGAATTTCATTGAAATATAATCAAAATTTTCAGAGACAAAATATTTTACATCGAAAATTTTAAAAATTTTCGAATACATTTTTTTTTAATTTTCCAAGAATTGGATCCACACGGAATATTGCTCTTAGTTGAGCGTTGGTATTTCAGAATTCTCTACGAAGTTTAAATTTGATCGAGTCAATACTTCATGAGGTATTGAGGAATCAACTTCAAAATTTTAAATGGGCCTAAGTCAGAAACTATCCAATTGATTCCGTCCATTAACGAACTTAACCGAGATATTTGGACTCCAAACCTAATCTGACAATTTCAAATCTTTTCCTTCTGACATTAGAGTACATACCGACGGACGGACATAATATGACCACGGATTCATTTTTAGGGAGTCCAACCCGATCGTTTAAGTCAATTTTCGTCTCAAAATTCGAAAAAAATTTTTTGATTAAAAAAAAAATTACTCGAACGAGTGAATAAACGTCCACTTATCCTTGTTGTCATGGGTAGAATAATGTCCTTTTTAAACGCCAAAATGGAATAAAATTTTTATTTACATTGAATTGATAGCACACATTGAATTCCACACAAATATACAATCGAATTTGGCTTTTATGTACATATCTACATATATAATACAAGAAGAATCAGAAGGGTTGATTTTGATGCCAATATGCTTTTTTTTCTTTGTTTTCTGTTTCATTATCGACCAACTAATCGAAAAATCCTTCTAGTATAGATGATGACCATATCCATGACCCAAGTTGTGTCCATATGCCAAATCATTTCCGTAATACAGTCCACTACCATAGGGATATCCTAGACCACCATAGTGACTGCCGTATCCCAAGCCATATGCAGACACAACAGGAGCAGCTACCACAGTTTTGGCCACTACAGGAGATGGATAATCTATTCTTGAACTATAGCTCGTAGCCAATGGGACACCATAGCCACCAAGATATCCTGGAGCAGCAGCTACGTAGGATACGATTGCAAAAAAAAAAACGGATTTGAACATTTTGTAATAGGTTTCGATGTGAACAATACTTGGTCAACACAAACTATGAATTAAAATGTTCACTTCAACCGTATTTATATCATAATTCAGATTGTGGACAGTCAAAACAATGCTTCCGTAATGTACACTTGATCTTGAACGAGTTAACCGAAAACAAAGGTGGATATGCATGGATGGTGACCTAGGAATCGGTGCTATGACGAAATATTCGAGTTAATTAAGATTTATTTTGACTGAATGAAACAGTAACATTGATACATTTCTCAATTTTTTGTCCTCTGGAATTATATCACGTTGAAATTGTCTTGCGAAAAGAACAATAGCCTTTGTTATCTCGATTGCTATAGTAAGAAAACGATGGTATACCAGATTCTCAAGAGAATTTACATATAAGGACATGTAAAAATATTTTTTAGTATACCTTCAATTCTTGAGTACAAAGTGCTTATTATCAATAACATACACTGAGTCTTCCGACAGGATTCACAAGAAGAATAACTTTTATTCGTAGATTTACAAAAGGCTTACTTCAAGCTTAGAAAAATTTCAAGTACTTAGGGCCGTATTTATAGTTGTTCCTTGAGGCTTCCTTATACTGAAGGCCACCTTGAATTTGCTTTTCAATGGAAACAAATAAAAGTTTGTTTGCATAGAAACATAGAAAAGCAAATTCAAGGTGGCCTTCAGTATAAGGAAGCCTCAAGGAACAACTATAAATACAGCCCTTAAGTATTCAAGGAGATTTTAGAAAAATACTGAAGTGACGTCAAAGGCCTTGACGCGCCAATTGAACGGATAGAACTAGTAGCTTGAAACTTTCATTGTAGATAGCGCATCGTAATGCGGTGGTTCAGTTCGTTAATAGGCAATTTGAACTTATTATTTTATTTCCTCAATATCTCACACACTATTTGGGTGATCGGATTGAAACTTGATAATCGTCAGTTGGAACATAACTACGCGTAACTGATTGCAGAATTTTGTAGGCATCGTGTGTTTGATGAATTGATGAAAATTTTGTTTTTCGAATTTTCCTCAAAGATTACTTAAAATTAAATATAACTTCGTGGTTTTCTCCTCGGTATCGTTGTTAATTCCGGAATATCTCGAGGAATGCCAATTCAATCATAATTAAACATGCTAACTAGTTTTGAAAGGCTGAGATACAACTTCGTACAAAATTTCGTTAGGATCGTGTCAATCAAACTCGTTTCCAAAACGGTCATCTTTCTAATTATTTTCCCCGCCAAATACCCGTTCACCTACTGATATGAAGATTTGGCGATCTTCTGTTCATATATGGTCCTCATGAATATCTGCATGATATCAATCAAAAAATAGTGTTCAATCCGATCAAATCTGTATTTTAGTGAATACTAGGAAAATAAAATTTTGAATGGGTTTCTTTGTGGAACCATTTTGTCGATTTTACCCATTCACAAATTTAACCTCCGTAAACACAATATCTTCCCGAAGAAATGAATTGGAATCTGGATATTTGTAGAGAAGGTTTTCGGCTTAGTTGCAAGGTCGAATTTGTGAATGTGTAAAATCCGCTCAATTATTCCGTAGATAAACCATTTCAATACATTGACTTCTCGAAACTTTAGTCCGAAGTTGATTATTTCTACAAATCACAACGTTTGAGTACCATCTTATCGTCGGAAGCAAGCGAATCCAACTTTCGTGATAAAGCCCAAAACCTGCCCTGAAGTTGTTTCTCTAAGGGCCAATTACACCATTTTCGTCTTAAGCTTCAGTTAGTTAAGCGACGATAAACTTATTAAGCTCTAGTTTAAATGTTCGGCTTGCACCGAGGCTGAATGTAACTAGATTAAAGTTAATCTACAAATCTGGTTACTTTCTCATGAATTGGTACTTGTGACTAGCTTCATGTTGTTTATTTTAACCCTAATTGATGAAATATTTTAATTCAAAAGATGAAACTCATTTTATGGGTTCTACCATATTTCCATAAGATATTAAAAATCAAGATGCATCTATTGAAAAACCCACCGAAAAAATATATCTGACAGACTTTATAGCTTCCGTAAAAATATTGCATGTAACTTTCCCGACTTGTTCATTATCATTAAGACTAGGGATGTCTTACTGCAGACCTGTGCTCTTACTTCTGCATCAGGCTTTAAACATTATTCAAATTTATAGTTATATACTCAAGTAAACTTATATTTTGTAATATCATAAGATTTGAGCTTCTGCATGGAATTACAATCCTGACGTTTGTGAAATGAATAAATAAATAGTATTGATTTATCCAAAACAACTTTCGGACAAGGAACAGCTTACCTAAGGATAGACTTTCTATTGAATCATTTTGTTTGTAATAAGTATATTATGAATTGAGTTAATTTTGGGTCGAATATAATGAAAACTCTAATGTGAGATCCGCAGAATAAAAAGTATTCTATATAAATGTTGAAGTATCATGTATGGATAGATTGACGGTGTATGTTTGAAGATCGACTAACACGAGGATGCAATTTCTTTTACATTAATTCGTTTGTAGTTATATTTTGAGTCCAGTTAATATATAATCGAGGAGAATGATAGCACAGAGACAGCACCTGCACAATGATAAAGTAGTATATGATAGCTTTCCACGTAATACATCACTAAATAAAATAGTACTGAAGAATCTTCATGAAACTAAGGTTTTTCATTCCAAATATGTCTTCGATTTCATTCTGCTATTCGCTCTTGGAAATAAATAATCATATCATTATAACTTTATCATTTCAAATAGTTGAAGGCTTCTAAGAAATACCATTGAGTTTTCGAACTCAATGGAAATACTGATGTTAAGTTAATTCTTCATGCTTTAAAAGATACGAATCAATGCCTACTGATGTCATTATCTCTCTATATCATTTTTCATGAATATCATCTGAAATTCAATAACTTTCAATCAAAATTTGATTATTAAATCCATTAACTCGTACGAGTTCTTCATGAATGTCCAATGTAAACAAAAAAAAATGTAAACAAACTGGAGGTTACGTCCAGAAAAATGTCAAACTTGTGCGAAATCGCTCGAAAGTAGGGTTAGATTTCGAAGCTTACCATTAATCCTTCTTTTAAATCCCCAAATTCCAGGGCTTAAATTTAACTGTCAGTTAAGGCCATTAAACGAGGATTTCGTGACGGTGCAAGATAATTTTTTACCTAAACATTGGTTATGGTCTTAATCTATGGTTTTGTAATACGGTGCAAGTGGCCCTTAGGAGTACCTAATAATGTTGAAAATTGGGAGTTAGGACAGGCTTGGGGCGAAATCACGAAGGTCGAAATCGTGAATATATCCATTCAAAATTCTTTTTAACCAATATTTTCAACAGAACAGTTTTGATCGAATTTAAATCTAAGACTTGGTCGGAAAATGGGGTCGTTTCAAAATGAAGTAATTCACGAAATCCACACACAAGTTTGTACGTATAGGTACCTATTCCATAATAAATCATCTAGTTTCAATATGTTGGAATAATTTTCTTTGTCCTTCGAATTCCAAATAGTTTTTAATTTCTACAATTTCCGGAAAACACTGTGTATATCTGAAATAAGAGTCGTTGAGCGATTTTAAATACTTCTTCCCAACCTCGTTCTATACTCCATTCACATTTATAAACTATCCCGGTTGGCCATGATTTAGGTCTATCAAGATTTTATTGCTTAAAACTGACGCAAGTTGGCAGTCGTGAAATATCGGCAATGTCAAAATAATTCTCAGCGACGTTGCCAAATGCCAATACCATTTTCAACTCTCAATCTCAACATAATCATCACCCTTGGAAACTAAAGTGGAAAGTGGAAGTGCTATGTAGAATTGAAATCTGCTTCTGATAGTAACCCTTATTATTTGTCCCCAGTGTATCCTTCACATAGATTCCCAAGAACTTCGTAAATTGAGTTACTTCTTTTAAGGTTTTGTAGTACTACTACAACATTCTAACACTGGAGTATTTCAAGTTGTGCAACAAGGCATTTAAATATCTTCTGTAGATTTATTTCTCGAGAAGTTCGAAAAGTAGGGAATTCCATAGGTTGGTCTG
Organism: Myrrha octodecimguttata; assembly: GCA_958510865.1. Classification (NCBI taxonomy): domain Eukaryota; kingdom Metazoa; phylum Arthropoda; class Insecta; order Coleoptera; family Coccinellidae; genus Myrrha; species Myrrha octodecimguttata. The sequence goes on from OY294056.1 coordinate 62,886,835, forward strand.
TTCATTAACAAGTTTTACTGCAGGGTTATTCGAGTACTTTTATTTTTTTTTCGAATGAACTATCCCAAAGTAACGGACTACTCTAACCATTATTTTTCAGTAAAATTTAAACATTCGATTCTCGATTTCCGTGAAAGAAAATAGCATAACTGAATCTTCCAACCATGTTTATATACCTGAAACATTTCCAGTGTTAACAGAGAGAAAAGTTTCTTCAACTTTCGCCAGGTCTTCAGAATTATTGAATTCATATAATATTCTCCCAAATTCATCATTTTCTCAAAGTAATTACCAGGACCTATATGTAGAGAAGACAACTTCGTGTAGTTGTCTGACAGGATCTTTGAATGAAGACCAACTAAAGAACAACTTGTTCTTTATTCAGAGGACAGGAGAATGACTATAACCTAACATTTTCAAAATATACACGGTGAAATGTATCAGAATGTCATTGTCGACCGGGATAGTTTATGAAAGTGAATGGAGTATATATAGATATACATAAAAAGGCTGTCCAATAAATCACCAGACGCCCTGTATATGAACTAATTGAATAAGTGATGAATTCACCATTTTGCAACACTAAAAAAAAGCGTTATTGGGTCATCTACATTGAATGCCCAAGTTATGATTTGAAAATCTAATCTACCGCTGAGAAGATGGCCCACACTATTTCGAGCCAATTTTGAAATCCCTCTTAACAATTCCATATATGAAATGAGAGCTCACTTGTCTATACTTTTTCAGATTCAAACTGGGACGAATTCATGTTGGAAATTATCGTGAACTGAACTGAGCAAATTGAGTCTTGACACAGGCAAAAGTGGAAATAATCAGTTTCATCTGTACAACATCCTTTTCATTCCAAGCAGATTCAAATGAAGTTTTATCATAACTGCACTTTCTCATTTCCCAATGACATAATTCTGAATAGGTAATGGTTTTCGAACGGATTCTACATATGGAAGAAGACTAAATGAATAAAAATCATAAGTGGAATTACCAGTATTTTTGTCATTCGATAAAAAACGTTGATCATTTTCAGTGATATTTTGCAGATCCTTGCACAACCGATCATTTGTTATCAATGTGGTTTGAAACATTCAAAGAATATTTATTACGACTGAAAATTGAATGATTCATCATACTGCCTGTTCAATCAAACGTCTGCCTATTTAGTAATTGGAATATTTTACTGATTTATTTTATCTGATAGTTATATTTCTTATTGATGCTAGAGAAAAATAGAAAGATAAATAATTGTTCAGCCAAAATTTTATTCTGAGCAATAAATATATTTAATCGGTCTGTAATTAGTACAAAACAATACATAAAGTTGTGCATCATATGAAGTACATAGATACAAAATCATCTACTCATATTTACATTTCCTAATTTCTTGTTTAAGCTAGTCAGTCAGTTGATTATAGAGTTTTTAGCTTCGAAGATTGGTCCATTTGCTCAAAGATCTTTTTTAGGAGAATCCACATCAGTAGTGTCCATGGGAGAGTCCAGATGAGTATCCATGACTCAATCCACCATATCCAAGACCGCTATATCCCAATCCATGAACACCATCATATTCCAAAGCATAACCGTGGTCAATGCTACTGATGACAGGGGCGTGATACTCCACAGGGGTGCTCACGTATGTCTTCGTCACTATTGGCACAGAATGGGAGTGCACATCAACCCTTGAAGAATAACTGGTAGCTACAGGGTGTCCATGTCCAATTCCTCCATGTAGATAACCAGGGGCTGCACTGACAACGGCAAGGGAAACACAGATCACGACTAACTTGAACATTTCTATTTGTTTACTCAGCGAAGAACTACTGTGTACTACAGACCAACTCGAGGAAGATTCTTATATATAGGTTCAGATTGCATGTGAGGATTCAAATGGAATTGTGAAAATTCCTAGCGAAAGAAGAGAACGTTATGCGTCGCTTATGACCCTCGAATTTCAAGTATGTTAACTGAAAAACAATGGAATTAATTATGCCGTAATAATAAGTAATTATTTGAATGGACAGCATTTCATTTTTCTGTAGTTTGTATCCACCTCGTGATGCAATTTTCCATTCTGTGAGTGTTCTAGTTTCTCACAATCTTGGGACGAATTTATGTATGAGCAAGGTCATTCTTGCGACGAGTGCAGATCCATGTTATTTTCGAGCATTTTTCATTTCGAACAACGGAACACAATTTGTACATATTTGATCATTCAGAGTTCAAATTTTTAAGTACGTGCATATATTTAGCAAGATGCATTGCGGGTGTCAACTCTTTCCTAATACTACCCAATAAAAATATTATAGGTTCCAAAAGAAACTAAAATTGTTGAATATTGTTTCCTTTCTTTTTATAAATGTTTATGTTCGTCTCGCCAAGACCATACAATTGATTTCGCTGAATAAAATCAATTCAAAATAATCTAATCAATTTAATGAAATTATTTCTCAAAAAACAATTCGGATATTTGAAATGATGGATTTGTCTAATTGCTGCGATTAGTTGACCGCACCCATTCTACATTTTTCTTGTATACAAGAAAGGTTTAACAATGAAACATCTACTAATGTACAATTAAAAATATGTGAAGAGTGTTTTTTTACAGGTATAGAAGTTAGAGTTGGCAACACTGTTTTAACTGGCGGCCATTTTATCAGCTGTCAAGTGATTTGTGTTTAGTTTGGTCTGACATTTCAACATAAATAGACTGACGCCTGAACAATGCTTCCAAATTGTGCAAATTTATTTTGAAAATAATGGTTCTGTTCGAAATACGTATCGGGATCTACGTCCATTTTACGGTCAACATAATCGTCCATCAGAGCAATTTTCGACAACTATGGACCGTTTTCGTACCACGTTTACTCTAAAACTGATAATACGCATCCACAGAGACGTCGTTTGGTCTGCTTTATGGGCTGGTGGTATCATTGGTGCGTTCTTTTATAAAGACTATGCTGACCAGAACGTTACAGTTAATGGTGACCGCTGTAAAGCCGTGCTTTCTGCCTTTTTCCTTAATTGAAGAACCATGGTGTGCAGCAGCTGTGGTTCCAACAAGACGGCGCAACATGTCACACAGCTCGTGCCACAATCTATTTACTGAAGGAAACGTTTGATAACCGCACAATTTCACGTTCCGGGCCCGTGAATTGGCCTTCAAGATCGTGCGATTCAACGCCGCTAGACTATTTTCTGTGGAGCCGCTAGTCTACGCCGATAAGCCCGGAACGGTTTGGTTTCACAGCGCACATGTAAGTATTATTGATGCACAGCTTAATGTTGCCATGATCTACATCTCTACAGTGGTTACCAGTTTTTCAAATACTCTACCGCCCCATATTCGTAGACAGGTTGCACTGAAAAAGTCTCGGGATAAATATCATTATTTTCCGAATTTATTCCCAATTATGTCTTATATTCCGGATTCTAAAATTGTTAAATTGAAATCTTCGAAACCTCTATGGGTTTATCGATTTTCTTTATTCCAATAACAGTTACAAAGAAATTTGGCGTTCGGAATGGAATTTGTGTAATGTTTTCAAGAAAGGTTTGATCAGCGGTTCTGGAAAAAAATTTTGTGGTTTTTGTCTTTCTAGAAAATTTGGTGCCTTTTGAATCAACTTAGATGCACGCTGTAATGATTTCCTCTTCAAGTGGAATTCGGTCGAAAGTCCGAGGTGCGAATGCGCAGAAGAAAAAGCAAAAATAGAACACTCAGTTAATAGTCCAATATATAAATTTGACGATGGTTTCGAGGCAATTCATTCGGTGTCCGCTTCTTTCTTGAAGTGGATCGTGAACTTAATTTAATAAATAGTCAATCATTTATTACCTCATATTATTTTTCGTGATTTTTTTGTTTTCAGGTGTGATTTTTAATTATCAACCTGCATCGAAAAGAAAGGAGAAATTTCATGATTAAAAAGTAAAATAACTTATTTCCGCTTTATATATTTGAAGTCATGTTATCATGACGAAACAATTGTTGTGAAAATAAATATATAAAGCGGAAATAAGTTATTTTACTTTCATCAAGATGAATTTCCGACAAGTAAAGACTGAGACAATCAAGTATGAGAAATTTCATGATGAAAAACAATATGTTTATTGTTTCAATTTTAATTTTGAAAGTGCTTCAATGAAATATTGATATTTGTACGTCCACATCAATACCAGACAACAAAAAAAGTGGAGAAAAAGTTACTTTTCTCAATCTATAACACAAAAATTTCAAAAAGCACTGCCGTGAAGGCAGCAACTTTTGCGCGCATGCTCAATGTAGATGACCGCTTCAGCAACGAATTTGAACATGCACGCAAAAGCTGCTGCCTTCACGGCAGTGCTTTCTGAAATTTTTTACTGATAAATTACTGGATTTCAATTCGATCAAATCTGTATTTTTGGAAATATTGGAAAAATAAAATTTTGGATGGGTATATCTACGGAATCATTGTTCGGATTTTACCCATTCACGAATTCGGCCTTCGTAATTAAGGTCCAAACCTTCTCTACAAATATCGAGTTTCTAAGTCGTTTCTTCCGGAAGTTATTGTGTTAACGGTCAGCCTAACGGCCGACTGCGTAAACACAATAACTTCCGAAAGAAACAACTTAGAAACTCGATATTTGTAGAGAAGGTTTGGACCTTAATTACGAAGGCCGAATTCGTGAATGGGTAAAATCCACCCAATGATTCCGTAGATATACCCAATCAAAATTTTATTTTTCCAATATTTCCAAAAATACAGATCAGATCGAATTAATATCCAGTACTTCATCGAAAAATAACAGTTCGAAGTTTCATACAGAATTTAATGAGGATGATATGATAAGAAAATCATAGAAATTTGTTTTTTCAAATTATTCTTATGACACGATTATCACGAAATTTCGCACAAAGTTGTCTTTCAGCATCTCCAAACTAGCTGTGAAGTTTTATCAGGACAGAATCAGTATTTCTCGAGTTATACCGAAAAAATCAACGATATCGAGAAGAAAACCTCGAAATTTGACATATTTTTTCCAGATATCTCCAAAACTTATGATCGTATCGAACTGAAATTTGGTACACTGCTGTGAAATATGAAGCTCAAAGTGTGAGGAGAATTTTTTTCGGATATGATGAACGGTTTCCAGAAAAAAAAATTTTTTGAAAAAAAATTTTTTGAAAAAAAATTTCGAAAAAAATCCAATGAATTTATGGAGTTCATTTGGTGATTTCAACATTCGACGAAAGGAGCTAGCATGACAAATTTTCTTTCTTGGATAAAGACGAAGATTTTGTTTTGATAATCGATTTTGTACTGTTTGTTAGTGCTTGGTTTGATAATTTTTGATTTCATGATTTATTCAAAGACTTTTTGGACTTTTATAGTTGACGAGAGTATCACTGGGAGTACATATTCCATCCTTATAAAGTAGGTATGTATCATTCATAAATCTTATTGAGTGTAGCAACTCTAAAGTTACGAGGATATCTCCAAGGTTAGACAGTTTTTAAATATTATTTATTTTCAGATCCAAATGGCAAGATTGACTTCGGTGGATTTCTTAGGCTGTCTTGAAAGTTGAAAAACAGATAGTATTGTAAAACATACTTCTTGGAATAATAGACAAATAATCATAACTTTACTATTTTTATAGCGAAGAATAACTACTCAATTTATTGTGAATAAAATGAATACATTCACATAAAACTAACGCTACTAGTAGCGTGAGCCTTATTCATTATGGATTGACAAATAAATTTTCCAACTCTCATATGATTGGTCTCGGAAAAGCTGTAATAAATAAGCCTTGTATAACTTTGCTTTCATCGGCCGAAGCACTTTGAGCAAATAGTAATCATCACCAAATATTTCCTTGTTGAGACTCTTTTTTTTCAATAGTCAGTTCTATCACTAAAACATTTACGTTTTTCCTTAATGATCAGTTCAACAGACAGATTTCTGGTAGGCATAACATTCCTCTCAAGTAAATTTCTCTGCTTGGATAAAGGGCCTGGAAAACTATTGTCTTCATTAATGTGATCTAATATTTCATGAGCAATTCGTGCTTACCTCTATAAAAATGATCATCATCGGTAAAATGCAGGCAACAGACTCTCATAAATCTTGTTTGTTCGTTTTTATTGATTCTTAAACACTTTCAGGCCCGACTTGTTAAAGGAAGTTTCTTTCATTCTCACTCGAAATTTTTCACAGGGCTGTGGAAATTTATGGGAAGGGACATTTGAGTTTGCTTTCCTCATAAGAAGCACTGTAGAATCACACAAACGCCAAGAAAAATGCATAAACTTTCTCAATTTCTCGACATGTCTTTTAACTTGTCAATGATAATGTCTGTACCTGGTGTTACTCGGATAGCCACCAGAGGGAGTAGCGCTTATCTTCATTCGCCAATTGATAAATAAAGGCATATGCATGAATCACTTGTTGAAGTAGAAGGTGGAGGTGTCATGGTTTCGTCAGGTGAAATCTTAAAAAAAATCTAGAAAAGCACTGACGTGAGGTCAGGAGCTTTTACGCGCTTATTCAAATTCTATCTATTACATCAACACGAAATTTTGCACCAAGTTGCGTGTTGGTAAGCTCCACTTGATTGAGAAGTTTCAGTCTGATTGCATTCGTACTTCTTGAGATATTGCGGAAATAATGTTAAAATTCCAATTAACAACGAAATTTGACAATTTTTTTTTCCTTCCCTCTCCAAAAATGAATGTCGGATCGAATTGAAATTCAGTACATTGTTACTGTTTCTGACTCTAAGGTTTATGCCAAATTCGATTGAAAAGTAACCAATATTTTCAGAGGAAAAAAAATTTGTATCAAAAATTTAAAAAAATTTCGAATGAATTTTTTTTTTTTAATTTTCTAACAACTGGATCCACACGAAATTTTGCTCTAAGTTGCGCGTTGTTATTCTAAAACTGTCCACGAATTTCCAATTTGATCAAGTCAATACTTCATGACATATCGAGGAATTAACCTCAAAATTTCAAATGGGCGTAACTCCGAAACTTTCGAACCGATCCGAACCATTAACGAACTTATCCGAGATATTTGTACTCCTAACCTAATCTGACAATTTCAAGTCGCCAAGTCTTTTTCTCCGAAAATTAGAGCACATACGGACGGACGGCAGGGCGGACGGACAGAATTGAATTTAACCCTGTATTATTCTTCAGGGAGTTCAACCTAATCGTTTAAGACCATTTCCGGCTCAAAATTCGAAAATTACAGACGAAATGATAACGCGCTATTCCCTAGAATAAGCGCGTGAAAAAGAAGCATCTTCCCATACAAGGAGTTTCTAACAAAAATTCGAATTGTTCTAATGACTAGTTACCAAGTTTTATCAGGTTTGAATCAGCACTTTTCGAGTTATGGCTAATTCACAATGAACGTGAGCGTAAGTGGTACGTAAACGTAAAATTTACGTAATTTTTACAGTGTTCACAATGTACGTAATAGAAAAATGTCATTTCCCTTCTTCATCTTGTCTACGCTTCGAACTAACCGTCAAAATTTTGAAAATTGTCAAATTTTATCAGATATTGAAACATGTTTGCTATAGTTCAGAGTTATCAACAATCATCTTCATTTATTCCTCAGAATGTTGGCGATATTATTATTGTTTTATTGAGACCTTTAGCAGGAGCATGCAGAAGAAAAGGATCATTGACGTTTAAATTGCCTTGTTTTTATTTCGAATAATAGAAATGGTATATTTGACAGGCAAAACTCAAGGAAAATGAAAATAACTGTTCGACTTCAAACACCCTAAAAATATCACTAGATTTACTCACTTTTACGTTCGACTTACGGATTCCTTAAGCCATCAGACTTACGTAAACTCACCATTGTGAACAATGAAAAATCAATAATACCAAGGAAAAAACTACGGAATATGATAAATTTTTTCCGATAACTTCAAAAATTATACCTGTATCTAACTGAAAGATTGGTATACAATATAAAGTTCAAGGTCCGAGCAAATTTTTTTCGATAATAATGAACAGTTTCCAGGAAAAAATTCTTTGTTTGCTGATAGTTCGATCCCAACAAAATTTCCCGAATTGTTACATGTCGTTATTATTCTTCTTACTGACAAATTTCAATCCAATTGCCCTTAAATGAATTTAACAGTCGCATTTGGAAATGAAACGCACTCTGGAAATTTCAAGTCAGTAGGAACGGCCGATCGGACAGAATAGATTTGGACACCGAAATCGTCAACCGAGACCATTTTCGAAAAAAAATTGGAAAACTACAGACATTTGGAAAAATCGATATTGCGCTGTTCTCCAAAATATATGCGCTAATCAACGTCGAAATATTTTTTTCCAAAATTGTCGAAAACACATATTCGCTCTAATTGAAATAATATCAATTCAGAGTATAACTCCGAATTGTTTTCGAGAAAAAATTATTCGACAAAAATTTCTTTCTTTCTAAAAGAAATTTTTAACCTTTCCTACCATACGGTATTCACGCACATGTTTTCGCGTCAGTAGCAGAGAGCTAACTGCCAGGTTTGAATATGATGTTTCTCGATATATTGAAGTTAAAATGGGCATAACGCCGTAACCATTAGACGGATTTGGCACATCGACGAAAGTAACCGTGATATTTGGGGTTCTAGGAGTTTTCCTTTGCAAGTTAGAGCACAAACGGACGGCCGACGGACAGACAGAATTGAAACTGCCCATGGACTCTTCATTAGTGAGCCTTACCGAATCTCTGGCTCATAATTCGAATTTTACAGACTTTCCTTCCAAATGATAACACTCCTTAGAACGAACGCGTTAAATGGGATTTTTCATCGGAAGCGCTAGATACTAATATGAGAACGGTAAACAAGGAAATTTCAGCCGAATCAAGACATGCGGGTATAACTCCACCTCTCGGTTCATGAGGTCTCTAGGAAACACGAGCAGTTGTTCCACAAGAGCACCTTTAAATCCGACTTTTATTCTATCCATTACACACAGAAAAATTAGGTACCAACGCACACTTTCTATTGCAAATTTGAACACATCGAGGTTTCGTCAGAAACGCTGGAACCTATGGCGGGCGGTACCTGAATTGTTATGCTTGGTTTGATCAGATTGTGCATTTGGTAATAGAAGGATTAGAATATGCAGTTAACGAAATGAGGACAAGTTCTTACTTCCTTGCTGGAAAAATCAGTTATTTCAGTTGCTCGCGTGGGTACCGACTAAATCATAGTATTATTTCTGATATAGGAATCTGTTAACGGCTGGGCGCTAATGCAATAGAAGAATACATTCATGCTGATCGAACGTTTAAAATACCGGGTATCTTAGGAATCAGATTTACCCCGAAAGAAATCTACATCTTAACGGGCTTTTTCTGGGGAACAACGCTTTATCATTACGTCACGATGTCTGTAATCTTCGAATTTTGAGCCGAAATTGGTCTCAAACGGCTAGGTTGGATTCACTATTGAAGAATCCGTGAATAAAACTGATTCTGTCGGGTCAGCCGGCCGTGTGTTCTGACATTCGAATGAAAGCACCTAGAGTCTTGAGATTGTCAGGTTAGGTTTTGTCCCTGAATATCTCGATAATGGGCCAAATCCACCGAATGGTTTTCGTGTTACAGCCATTTGAAATTTCGATTTTTCAATAACTCGAAAAATATTTATCTGATCGAAATGAGACTTGAATTGTTGATGAACAGTAGCAATATGAAGAAATATCCATTGAAAAATTCGAAAAAAAAATATTTTCTGCAAATTTTCATATTTCATTCAAATTTCACTGGAATCCAAAACCGCCACTTCATAACCGACTATTTTATTTCAGTCTAATCAGATTTCCTGATTTTTCTGAAAAACAAATTGATAGAAAAATTCAGGGAATTTATTTTAGAAATTCATATATTTCAAAAAGTATATCTCCGATTCCGTTAAAATTTTATTTTTATCGACATCGGACACTCGAAGGCTCTATTTCAGTCCAATCAGATTATGTATTCTTTGAATTATCATTATAATAAGTATAGCATCAACCTTTCACGGCATCTACTGGTGAATTGTCGGAGCATTTACTGGATCGTACAGTGAAAATATGCAGGACAGCGGCATCAATAGATCGACGTATCACAGTCGTCTGTTATTCACACTCTATGCTTCATGAGGTGATTCCCTGGAAATTTTATGGGTACTTCCCCGTAGCGCATGAACAGTGTATCGGAATCGTCACTACTAAACAACAGTGTTTCAAATTTCAGCTTGATTGGATATTCGTCTTGGGAGATATTGGAAAAAATATGTCTGATTTCGAGCTGATTTCCTAAGAATAATTGATATTTCCGAAATATCTCAGAAAAAATTGATCCGATCATGACGAAACTTGTAACTTGCGCAAATTCGTGCAAATTTTCTCGATAATTTCATTGGAACAATTCAAAATTCAAAAAGATTTAGTTTTTAAATATCTTATATCGAATCATATAGTTCTGGGCAACAGCGTGATATCGTTCCATCACAATGTCTGTAATTATAGAAATTCAAACCGAAATTGGTCGATTAGGTTGGATTTCCTGAGGAAGAATCCGTAATCAAATTCAATTCGGTTCTGCCGACTGTGTGTGCTCTGATTTTCTAAGGAAAAGGCCTTGAGTTTTGAAACTTTCAGTTTATGCTTGGAGCCTTAAAATCTCGCGTGAGTTCGTTAATGGGCGAAATTGGGCGATAGGTTTCGGAGTTAAAACAATTTGAAATTTTGAGGAGTAGTTCAAGAATTAATTGATGCCATCAGACTAGTGTGCTTCGTAATGAGTTGAAGAATACCAACGCACAACCTGTACACAATTCTGAGATGATCTAATTTCAAACAAATGTTTCTCGAAAACATTGTTTTTCTTGAAGTCAATATTCAACAACTTTTCAACTCCATCAGATATTCAGTTAATTTCATGGAACATATTGAGCAAAAAGTGATATTCTCTCATTTCGCGCTTGTTGTAAACAGAAGCGTTATCGTTTTGACCAGTATCTGTGATTTTCGAGTTTTTAGCCGAAAATGGATTAGAAAAAATTTCGATTTTTTCTTCGAAAAAAATTCAACAACGCATAACTTTAGAAATTTATGTTGAAAAAATTGTTTTTTCGAAAACTATCCAAAACCTAAACTTGGCGTTTGGCACAGACCTTGAGGTCACGATTTAACAAACAGTACTTATATCAAATTTCGGAATTTGATCACAGGATTTCATCGCTATCTTTGTTAACTATTTCCGAAATAACTCAAGAAATTCCTATATATCCGATCATCTATTGCAAGAGCATGCACCTATATCTGCGGGATGACAGGATGGATTTCAATAATTTGGCGTTCATAATTTAACTCCAAACCTGCTCCACAATTATTAAGTCTCTAAGCAGATTATCTCGGTACTTATTGTGTTTTGGATCAGTGGTTAGGCCAGACTTGAAGAGATTAATTATGGCAGCCGGATTCGTGAAACTGAACCAGCGCGTAAAAGCTGCTGACTTCACGTCAGTGTTGTTTAAGGTATTATCAAGATGTCGTATTGAAATTTTGGACATACTACAGATTGTTTTCCATCGACTGGAAAGCCACTTATATTTGGCAAGAATTATCTGGTTTGAGGAGTCGAGGCACCGTTTAAGGATATTCATAAACAATGCGAACCTCATCATGTCGAATTTGTTCTGACATTCACCTTCCCCAGTGATAGTGAATTCAACACCTGACCAAATTGTCCTGAAGAAGATCCCCAATGAAGGATCGAAACGCCGACAATTCGATGAAGAGTGTTTAATTCACCCCAGAGTCCTGTAGCCAATACCAACTTTCCCAGTAAATTAAACGACATTCGAGGATTGGCAACTTGGAGCGAAGTCGTCTATTGGGAAAATTTTTGAATGCAATAGAAAATATAACTGCTCCTTAGCTTAAATGTTATACAAATTGATTTCACTTCATATCATTCAATGGCATTTTTCTCCTCACCTTTCACGATATTCAATGAGCAATACAATCGAATGTTCTTCGTCAAGGTAAATTGTTTCAGTAGAAAGATGCTTCTGAAATTTATTACCCCCTTTTCCACATTCTAAAGGACGAATCAATGAACTTCATGGAGTCGTGTTCGATACGGATTCAGCTGAAGGAAAGGTTAAGAAGTAGTGCAGAAGTAGTACATCTGGCTAGTCTCCGTTCGCTCACTGCATTTGGTTTAAGGATCTTCTGGGAAAATAATGATGCGAGGGAATTTTCTGAACAATGGAAAGATAGAAAAAAAATTTGGTATCAACCGCAGACGAAATTTTAGTAATCTTCGAAACATATATTTAACAAGGATCTCTGCAAGCATCTTCATGTTGACACTTTTCGTTTTTCTTTCTAGATTCGTTTGGATCTGGGTTTTTTGAATATAAAAGGAGAATAAGATATATCTGTCAAACTAACTAATTCCACCTTCGTTATCAGACACCAAACCAGCCCTAAAAATACTGAGTGATTGTGTTAACACTGCTGAATGTAAACAAAATAACTACTGAGAGAAATGTCTCAGAGATACGATATTTATAAAGCACCTTGAGTTTGAAATAAGGGTGAATATAAGAGATAATGAGCATGTTTATGATATAAAAAATTGGAGGATATATGCAAAAAAATCAATAACAAACTGGAAAACTCATTAATTAATGGTATTTATAGCGTCATATTTTATCATCCATGTCTATCATTTTTGCGCGCATGTTCTAGGGAAACAGCGTGCTATCGTTTTGTCCAAATGTCTGTCATTTTCGATGATTAGGCCGACATTGGTCTTAAACGACTAGGTTGGACTCACTGATGACGAATCCGGTGTCAAAAATCGATTCTGTCTGGCCGGCCGGCCGGTCGTACGGAGGATCCTATCGACCTTTGAAGTTTTGACTTTATTTTGCCGATAATTCGAAAACTACTAATTAGTTGCCAAAGAAAAAAAAAACAATTTTTTTTCGAATTTTCTCATAGCTCATTCTTCTTATTGACACTGTTCAACTTCCAACCAAGTTTCATCTCGATCAGATGCAAATTTTTCGAGTTATTGAAAAATCATAATTTTCAATGGCTGTAGCACAAAAACCATTCGACAGATTTGGCCCATTAAAAAACTTAACCGAGATATCCAGGATCTTAACCTAACCTGAAAATTTCAAGACTCTAAGGGCCGGTATTACAAAACTTAACTGAAAGTTATCTTTAACTTTAACTGACAGTTGAATTTTTGCTCAAAAATGTCGGAACTATAAAAGTCTCATTTCTATCATAGACAAGAAATACTGTGATGATTTCTATGAAAAGGAGAAGGAAATAATTTAAGATTCTGTAAATAATCTAACCACCAATTTCTGGGTTGTGAAAGCTGGACGTTGGAAAAATACCCCCTTCCAAAGTATGATAGGAATAAACAAATCCTTTATTGGACAAATATTCGCACTATGTATCAGGGAGCTTAATGGATTGTGGTCTCCATAAAAATAGAATTACTGATTTGAGGGAGAGTTGCAATGATCAGTTTTGAATTCTTATACTTTTTGCAATTTGCAAGGGATGTTTGGGTATTTATTCGGTAATCTAACTAAAAAAACTACTTCCACTAATGAATATATTGGAAATGAAAGCTTAAAAGGAAAAACTTTGACAATAATGAGATACATTCAATTCAGGAATTATTGAACAATTACAATAAAATTTGTCCAAATCTAATTAGGTACAGAATTTTTTCTACAAATACTTCACTCTTCACCAACGGGCAAGTACTTTCAACTGACACTGGGAGTGGTAATAATCTCAACACCAAATTTGCAAAAATTGTCATTCAATTAAAAAATATGGTAATATTTTGTGTGGCTCCGGGTTATCGAGCCCTGATATCTAGAATTTGTACACGGCTACCAGTTTGGCCATTATTTTAAGAAAAGTATCCATTGCAATCGTGATGATTTCCTTTCATCTTAAAAGTTAAATAATATGTATAAATTATTATGCTCCATTACGCCTTTACAACTTTCATCTGTTACATTAGGCACCGAAAAGAATAAATGCCAATGATTTTTTTTTCATTTACATCTTATAATAGTTGAACAGAAAGAGTAACTGCTATTTTCATTACAATATAATATGCCATGATGAACTCTCGAGATTGGATTCTTACTCGAGTGAGGTTTATAGCAGGCATTTTGATGTAGATAATAAGTATGCAATTTTCCATAGGACATTTCTGATAATACAGTCAGTATAATTAATTTGTGAAAACCCCTAAAATCTCCAGCAACTATCAAGAAAGAACAAGATGCATAAACTCTGCGTGTAGCAATACATTTGCATCACTATGAATATGTATTCCATTACAGGCGTACGGAGTGTCCAGATAAGCGAAATCGGTTTTTGAATTCCGTTTCTTCTCATAAGTTCAAACGGTTCAGCCGATCTTTAAATATCCTTTCTCAACAAGGATATTCAACAATTTTCATGGCATCATCGTCATATTCACTTGAAAGTTCTTCAAAAATGAAGTGAATATCTCTCAACGAGGATTTTCAACAATATTCATGTCATCTTCGTCATCGTGAATTAAAAGTCCTTTAAAAATGAAGTGAATATATATCTTGCTAACATGTTTCCGAAAATATCATAACAACAAACAAATCGAGGTTATATTCCCCTTATGTCAACCGAAAAGACAGAGAATCTGTGGAAAAAAACGATTTAACTTTAACTTTAACTATAATTGATATTCAAACCACCAGATGAAGATAACCCTGCAAATCTATCTTTAACTGGAAATTACTGCTTAATTTTCAGTTAAAGTTAAAGATAACTTTCAGTTAAGTTTTATAATACCGGCCCTAAGTGCTGTCCAACGAGAGTAGCGAACACGGCCGGACGGACAGAATCAATTTTGACCACGGATTCTTCATCACTGAGTCCAACCTAATCGTTTGAGACAAATTTCGGCTCAAATTCGAAAACTACAGACTTCGTGACGAATTGATAACGCGCTGTTCTCCAGAACATGCGCGTTAAAGGCACAGGATAAATTGGTTTTGAAATACAATCGAAGGGTGCGAGGATATTCCTCAATATTACTTCGTACAACAATTATTGACGAGTTACGTTACTTTTTTGGCAAGCTGTTTAAGTTCAATTTGAGATATCAATGGTATTGGGTTATTCCACTTAGAAAATAATAAACCCGTGCGTAAAATTTGGAGCGTTTTTACGCGCTTGTTCTAGGGGACAACGAGTCACGATGTCTGTAATTTTCGAATTTTCCGCCGAAAATGGTCTCAAACTCCCTGAAGAAGAATCCGTGGTCAAATTTGATTCTGTCCGTCCGGCCGTGAGTGCTGTAACTTCCGAAAGGAAAGACCTAGAGTCTTGAAATTTTCAGGTTAGGTTTTGATCCTAAATATACAGGGTGAGTCTTTGACCTTGCAGAATATTTTAATAGAAGATTCTTGAAGCTGAAAGAAACACATTTGTCCTCAACCATTTTTTCCGATTCGGCCTAGATAAAAAGATATAGGCATTATAAATTTTCATAATAGGCTAGCCGCCACTGGAAACCTGAACACTGAAGTTTTTCCAAGCCTAAGATATACCATTCAAATCTTCGAAATAAGCAACTCTGTTATGAAAACAAGCGTCAACATACTATTCACATTCCAGTTGGTGAAAAAATAGTATTTATAGTACAATAAACAAGTAAGGTATTCCAAATTTCGTGGGCGATTAGGTTTGAGATTCATCTTCAATTTGTATTATTAATTTTCTTTGTTTATTTCATTTTCTCTAAGAATTATCAGATACAGACATAACCCGTTCAAACTTTCATTTTCATAAATAAATAAAACAGATGTACCTAATTTATCTATGAACGTACAAACGTTGCCAAATTGACGAACAGAAAGAAAGAACTCTTCGAAGTCAAACAACAATATGCTAATTCTATCTATACACTTGTATAGTCTATGATTCTGAACTGAACTATAAATCTGTGGCTCCGTGTTTTCGAGGTTGTGTCATGGTGGTTTTCTTCCCCCATGGGTTGTTATGTTATGAAAGCGCATTTGAAGAATACCTCAAAATAAAAACTATCAAAGTTCTGTACATGATTTCAAAAAATTTGGGTCAGCAGAAAGATTGCATTCAAACCAGTAAGAATCCCCATTATCATGGAAAAGTGAGAAGTTAATCAAATTGTAAGAATTGAACAACAGAAATCATAAGGAATAAGAATAGAACTGCATTCGACTTATGGAAGTCAAAAGCAAAGTTGAACCTATTGTGAAGATTTTGGTACTTATGAATTTTGTAGTTTCCTCTTTGATTTTTACGCACGAGTTGCGGGATTCTTACGGTTACGTCCATTGTGAATTGGCCAAAGTCGGCTACTCCGCTTACAAATCATTCCAAATAAAAAATGCTAGGATTCCATTCTCAACTTTCAGACGTGGCAACGCGGAAAAATTGAATTCTGTGAATTTTTTGAACAGAGTTGCATTCAGCCAAAGTACCCAATTCTCGGAATTTCACAGATATTTTTTATTTTTGAATTTCAGATTACTCGAAAACGGCACATCATACGAAAAAAAATAAAGAATACTGTTACTTTCCGAAAGGGTCAAAAATTCGTTGAATAGCATTCAAATTATTTTTAAAAGTTGGATTCTTTGAATTTCTGGTATTTTTATGAAATGTTATGGTCATATTAAAGAAACTGGAGGATGTGGATGAAATTTTGTAGTCCAGGAACATTCATCGTATCAATAAAAAACTATATTCCAAAAATCATCTCATTCGATGAGATCGTTCGCGACATATAATCGAAAATTAAATTTTTTTTATGGATTTTCAACAGTCTCTATCTTACGAACCAAGCTGAATCGGAAAAAATGGTAGGGGAAAAAAGTGTTTCTTTTGGCTTCAGGAATCTTCTGTTAAAATATTCTGCGAGGTCAAAGACTCACCCTGTATATTGGGCTAAATCTGCAGAATTTTGATTTTTCAATAACTCGAAAAATATTTATCTAATCGAAATGGAACTTGGTTGGAAGATGGACAGTATCGATAAGAAGAATTATTCTTGGGAAAAATTTGAAAAAAAAATGTTTTTTTCCTTTAAAATTTTCATATTTCATTCAAATTCCATTGAAATTTCCAAGAAGCTATTTCGCAATGTGAACAAGCACGTAAAAGCTGCTGACTTCACTTCAGTGCTTTACCATGTTTTTTATATATTAGATCATTCACGGGGTTGAGTCTCTCACGCATCTCCCTGAAATCATCATTACTGAACCATCTACATAAGTGATTTTCGTTTGAAAAATTTCTCTGTAAATGAAAGAAGAATACCATCCAAAAACATTGTGGTGGTTACAGAAAACTTCAACTCGAAGTTCTTGTTAAAAGTTCATCAATTATCTCGATAAAGTTTTATCGGTACATAAGTTTTTATACGTGAAACAATGGTTGGTGCAACGATCATTTCATCATCCCGTAGAACGTGCAGCATGTCCCATTCTCCAACTGCAGACCATAACACTCTAGGAGTTTCACGTTTCACGTCCGTTCAGCAAGTATAACGATTCGAACCGATTCTATCTGTATGATTGGAAATTGTGATTTTATGCGAATACAGTGGAAATTCTATGGAATGAAAAACTTCTAATTGAGCAACACACTGAGGAAGTTACAGAGTATTGCGTGATTGAACTCTATAATTCATTTTATTCGAATTGTTATTCAATTACTGAGAAAATAATCTGCTTGTCAGAGCCGGATCTAGGGCGTGGCGAGGGAGGCATTTGCCAGGGGCGCCAACCAACTAGGGGCGCAAAATTATGAATTTTTTTTCTTGAAGTAATGTTTTTTCACTTCAAAGTCCATTCATATTTTAGAGCGGTGCTATAGTGCATGCACCTGTTGTACAATATGCGGCGAAAAGTAGTTACCAATAAATTAACAGATGATAAATTTACCCTCGTCGGTCTCCCTACGATTCTCGATCGCGTCCAGATGTTTATTATTCGAACACTGAAGACCTTAATTAGCGGCAAGTTCAGAGGGAGTTTAATGGTTCGAGCTAGCGGCGGTAGCGCTCCGTCTAGGGTCGGTTTCTTGACGGCATGACAAAGAGATTCAGACCGTCCACATTATTCGCCTAATCGTTCATCACACCGGCTTTGATGAGAGTAATGTATTACGAAGACGTTAACGACCGATAGGCTTGATGAAATCACCCCAGTCTTATTAATACTCCTTTTTTTCTCGCATGTGGGGTACTTCCATGCAGCGGCGTAGTTGATGGCATCAATAAGAAAAATAGGAACCAGGAACTTATCATTATATTTTATATTATGTGCAATACCGCAAATAACGTGATCGCATAAGCGGGCCGGGAAATTATTCGTGCTGGAAAAAGTTCAAAAATTTCAATCAGGTATGTTTGAATAATTCAATTTTGAGTTGAGGATTTTTGCGCGCTCGGTAAAATTATATTCTGACCGTGCACACGAGAGTCAATCATTTTCGAAAGATATAACTTAGAGGCTGCAAAATTTATAAGGTTATGTTTGGGTTGGGAATATGTCGGCGATATTATCGTTCGAATTTTATTTGCGAGATCACAAATTATACCGATTCAATTAAAAATGCGTTGTACCATAATTACACGAGTTTTCATATGTATAAGAAGGAGTTAATCAAAATGTTGAGAAGAATACGATAAATTTATCGTATCACTAGTATTTTATTAATCAGCTTCTCTAGCTATGGGTACTACAGAAAGAGGATCAGGAAAGAGTTTCACTGAAACATGAAACCTTTTCCTGTCCTCCTGACATTTGTCGAGCATTGAGACAATTCAGATATGAATATAAACGAGCGCGCAAAACATTCCGATTCGACGTCCATGCATTTTCAGAATCTTATATAATTTTAGGTTGATATAACCAACTGAAATGCCGCCCAAGAAACTATCAGCATCGCAATCTCGAAAGATCAGGGATTAAAATTATTAGAACTAAAAAAAATACTAGTTATATCTCAAGTTACTTTGAGAACGATGCAGGTATTGTGTCGACAAAAAGTGGTTCCACTAGCGAAGCCCATCATGTAGCGGAATTTCCTTCTACTTCTTCAAATACCCAGCCTATCGTAAGAAAGTATTCCAATTCGGACAAGGAAAATTCTTTTGACGAGGAATCAGGACTTACAGAGGTTTAACCTGAACCAGTTGATTTTAATGACCCTACATCATGGCGAATTACAAAAAGTAAGATTAAAATGTTCGTTATGACCTTTGACTGCACATGTGTTCTCTAATGTATTTCAGTTTTTCATTTACAATTTCATTTATTGATTTTTTGAAGCTTTGAATGCTGATATATTTTTTTGAGGATAAATTATTCTATTCGCTTCCCTTTTGTTTTCTTCATACCCTCATTATCGTATATTAATATGTTTGTGAGTTCTCTTTACTACCTTATAAGATACATGGGAGATTAAAGTAATTTCTATATTCATATTGTTTGATATACCTAAGAATCTAATGCTCGTTCTAAAAAGAATATAATAATAGTAAAGTATCTTAGGAATAGAATAAATACTATCATTCCTGAAAACTATCTAGTCATTGAAAAAAAATTTGAAAAGGGCGCATTTCGATAACTTGCCACGGGCGTTGAAATCCTAGATCCGGCTCTGGTGCTTGTTAGTACACAGTAGTATAATGAGGAGACGAAGGTGAATGCAGGAGTTTGTGAGGTTTGTATTGAAGAAGTTTAATTTGATATGGAAGCAAAGCGATTGATCGCTCTCCAAATAAATTTTGAAAAGCCCATAAAAGCTCTCATGTGACGTTAATGCTTTCCTCAATTTTTGTTATGTTTTATGCGCGCATGTTACGGGGAACAGGTACTATCGTTTTGTCCAAATGTCTATGATTTTCAAATTTTGAGCCGAAAATGGTCTCAAACGACTAGGTTGGACTCACTCAAAATCGATTCTGTCCGGCCGGCCGACGACACGATAACCGTCGAAAGAAGTAAGCTAGCGACTCGGAACTTCCAGATTCGCTCGCGCATTGGAATGCGCGGTGGTTTAGTTCGTTAATGGGATGAATCGGTCGAATGGTTTCGGAGTTATGGACATTTAAAATTTTGAGATTAATTTCCTGATATTTCAGGAACTACTCATACGATTGAATTGAAACTTTACAGTTAGTTGAAGCATAAAAACGCTCAACTTTTTGTATAATTCCATTGGAATCATACTGTCAGTAAATTCAGAAAAAATTTTTTTCGAAATTCTTCTCGAATAATTTTTTTTTCGGAAACTATTCATTGAATCCAGGAAAAACTACCTCTTATACCTTGAACATCACATTTTACAGCAGTGTACGAAATTTTATTTTGATACGACCATAATTTCTGGAGATATTGGGAAAAAATATATAAAATTTGGTGATTTTTTTTCGATATCGAATAACTCAAAAAATACTAATTCAATCGAAATTAAACTCGGCATTTAGTCTGGGAATGCTGATGGGCAACTTTGTGCGAAATTTCGTGATGATCGTGTCATGAAAAATTTTTTTTCAAATATTCAATATTTCATAATTCAATTAGCCTCATGATATTCTGTATGAACATTTAAACTGTCATTTTTCGATGAAATAGTAGATTTCAATCTGATCTAATCTGTATTTTTAGGAATATTGAAAAAATGAAATTTTGAATGGGTATATCTACGGAATCATTGGGTGGATTTTACACATTCCCGAATTCGGCCTACGGAATTAAGTTCCAAAAATACTTCACAAATATGGAATTTCTGAGTGTTTTCTTCGGCCTAACGGTCGACCGTATAATCACAATAACTTCCGAAAGAAACTACTTAGAATATCGATATTTGTAGAGTAAGTTTGGGGCTTGATTACTAAGGTCGAATTCTTGAATGAGTAAAATCCGCTCAATGATTCCGTAAATATACCCATTCAAAATTTTATTTTTCCAATATTTCCAAAAATACAGATTAGATCGAATCGAAATCCAGCAGTTCATCGAAAAATTTTGAAAAGCACTGACGTGTGGTCAGGAGCTTTTATGCGCTTGTTCAAATTCTAACTATTTGATCAACACGCACCTAGTTGCGTGTCGGTAATCTCCACCTGACTGCCAAGTTTCAATCTGATTGTATTCGTAGTTCTTGAGATATTGCGGAAATAACGTTAAAATTCCAAATAACAACGAAATTTGGCACATATTTTTCCTTATATCTCAGAAAGTAAATATCGGATCGAATTGAGATTTGAAACATTGTTGTTGAATACTGACTCTAGGATTTGTGCCAGATTCCATCGGAGTCTCATCAATATTTTCAGAGAAAAAAAAATTTTCATGAAAAATTTCAAAAATTTTCGAATAATTTTTTTTTTGGTTTCGAACCACTGGATCCGCACGAAATTTTGCTCCAAGTTGCGCGTTAGTATTTCAAAATGGTCCACGAAGTTTCAATTCGTCAATATTTCATGAGATATCGATGAATCAACCTCAAGATTTCAAATAGGAACAACTCCGAAACTATCCGACCGATTTCACCCACTAACGAACTTAACCGAGATATTTGGACTCCAAACCTAATCTGACAATTTCAAATCGCTAAGTTTTCTCCATCGAAAGTTAGAGCACATACGGACGGACGGACGGACGGACAGAATCAAATTTGACCACGGATTCTTCTTCAGGGAGTTCAAACTGATCGTTTAAGACCATATTCGGCTCAAAATTCGAAAATTACAGACATCGTGACGCTCATCCCTAGAACAAGCGCGTCATCATGTTTCATTACAACTGTTGGTATCGTAACTATTCTACTCTTTTCTTCAGTCTTCGAAACCTCAGAGTAACAAACAACTTAGAGGTAGCACACAACATATTTAGAAGGCGATTGCTGTCCGCAACATGTGCTTCAAAATTTGACACTTGGAACGCAATCAAAACAAACTTGGTAAACAAATCAGTTACCAACCTGTGATTGGATATTTCACTCAATTCGCGGGATTCTCTACAAATAGCACACTCCTTACGTCCCAAGGTGAATTAAAGTATTGTAATAATTCAAAAAATATCGAAATAAGCAGCTATAAATATCTAAAAACTCGTTAGAAACTCACCAAAACAACGGATGACAGATTGACCGGCGGTATACTGTTAATGCGGCATCGTTGCCAAAACTTTGATTTCAGCAGGTAGATACTGAAAAGGGTAGCTATTCTCTTACCGCAAATTCGAAACTAACATAGAAAGTCAATTGTATCAAAAAAAGGCAATCGAATTACCTTCGAAACAGAAAAAGGTTTTACTCAACCTCCCTTTTCATTTAAGATTTTAGGGGTTGCTGCACAGGGTTGATACAAATTGCTTGGAACCAACGGTATGGAATGTCTCACTACAAATCAAAGTTTATCTTTTATTGCATTTAATTTGATTTTGCATGAGGGCCAAGATATAGAGTGTGTTACCTTTTCAAGTTGACACTGTATGAATTAGAACAAACGCGAAAAGTCTTAGTTTTCAGATGAGTGATTTTCTGGAACTTTCTATCTATAATCAGCTTTTGCAGTCCCCACATTTCTCAAGTACACAACTATCCGAACAGTTCTTTTCAATTCAAAACCACAAATCTATTCCATTTTTTAGTAGAAAAAAATTTTCAATAAAATTGGATTAACATGAGTAATCCAAAGCGAAATTGTGTTACATGGTGGGCGATGTAGCGTGTAATAACTCACTGCAATCTAGTAATCCAGTCTGCTCAGGAAAAATCTCCTCAAGTTCATGAAACTAATCTCGATACATAATGAGCAATGATCAATATACATAAATTAATTATTATTCCATATTTTCTTCGAGGTGAATTTGCGAAAATATATCCATCGAACAATATGAAACGAGATTCCTGTGTGTTGGGGGTACTGATAGAATCTAGATTTTTTCAACAATTGGCGTCGCACATTTGAAAGGAGCCCTTGCTCTACATGCAGGTAAGTATATATAGATGCAGTGGGGTATGTTAGTCATATCATCGACTAGCTGTTCGATAGTTCAATCACCGCATTCCTCCAATATGTTCAAGTTGGTAAGTGCAATCCTTTGTGGCGATCCGCCATCTTATGAGTTTGTGATTTTAGAATTTTCATCCGAAAAAAGGTCATTTGCAACAATAAAATATGATTCACTAATGAAGAATAAGTTCGTTTTTCAGTCCAACTGAAAGTAAACATCATAACCTTCCACACCATTTATGTCCTATGGCAAAAACAATGAGCTCAGATAATATGGCAACATTCCATATTAACTGATTATTTGATTTTTGCGTTATCCTGGGAAATGCGGTCCTATCTTTTCGTCTAAATGTCAGAATTTTTCACTGATGACGAATGCGGTGTCAAAATCGATTCTGTCCGGCCGGCCTAGGAATTCAAAAACGCTGCAAATTTTACACAGAGGTTTATTATTTTCTTAGTAAGACTAACCCAATATACCATTGATAACTCAAACAACTTAGAACCGAATGCTATGATTCATTTTCAACATTATTGGAAATTTGCAGCGTTTTTCTGTATAACTCAGGATCCACTTGTCGGAAATCATCCGGGTGATTTTTTTTAGGTTTAGTTATGCAATAGTAATCAACAGATGAAATTCCATGAAAATTGGGTGATAAGTTTTTGAGAAATAATTTTTTTTCCCCCCAACCCCCCATTTAGAGTCCATAGGGTATACCGATCCTGCTGAAAAGCTTGGAGGATGAACCCCGAGTGACATACGATTTTTCCACCAAGTTTCAAGGATTTCCGTTCAGTACTTTCAGTGAAAAGCCCCGGACAACGGACGGCGGACGGACGGATTTTTTTTATTCGTTTATTCGAATCTACATACTCCAAAACGTAAACTGTGAAATTTTCAGGGGGGGTTAATTTTTTTTTTGGGTAGTGATCACTAAGGTTCATTATTTGATTTTATCAAATAATAAACCAAAATGGACCAAATTGGCCAAACGGTTTCGTGAAAAATGAAATGAAATGAAATTTTGAGGTTATTTCCCTGATAATTCAGCAACGTCTTGATTGATTGGATTGAAAATTGTCAGTTACTCGGAAAATGACGACGCACAAGTTTGAAGAAGATTATGTTAAGATATTCTTTGGAAATTGTTCACTAGATTTGGAAAAAATCACAAAAACTTTGAGTTCCATATCTAACAACAGTGTACCCGATTTCATTTCGATCTGATCTTCATTTTCGGAAATATTGCAAAAGATTTATTCAATTTCGTGTTTTTCACTAGGTGGTAAGTAATGGATTTCACTATGAGCTTATTTGTATTTTTGGAAAATATTTGGAAATTCGAATTTTGAATGGGTGTATCTACGGCATCATCGGGTGGATTTTACCAACTTATGAAGTCGGCCTTCGATATTTGAGTCCAAACCTACTCTACAAATATTGAGTTTCAAAGTAGTTTCTGTCGGAAGTTTTTGTTTTAACACTTGATTGTCTCAGTCTTTACTTGTCGGAAATTCATCTTGATGATTAAAAAGTAAAATGACTTATTTCCACTTTATATATTTATTTTCACAACAATTGTTTCGTCATGATAACATGACTTCATCAGGTGAGTATGGTAACTGACTACATTTTTGGGACACAGTTCTTTAAATAGTTGAAAAAAATGAAAAAATATGGTGCGAAATACAAGAAATTATGGAAATTCCTGGGTTTCAAGAAAGGTTGAGTAAGGGAGATTTATTCAGGTCCGTTTGGTCGTTGAGGAGAATCTGTTTTTTATTGTACCTATTTATCTCCATTGCTTCCAGGAAGTTCAATTTTTGGGTCTTATTTTCCACGTGCAAAATTTCGAAATTGTTGTCGAAGTCATGCCCGGTCTCCAACAAATGTTTTGCATATGTTGAATTATGAGCTTCGTTTACGTATGCTTTCTGGTGTTCTCCTATCCTAGTTCCAAATGATCTACCCGTTTGACCAACGTATACAAATGGGCAAGTACCGCAGTTCAACTTATAGTTACCTATAAGTTCAACTTATAGTTACCTATAAGTTCAACTTATAGTTACCTATAAGTTCAACTTATAGTTACCTATAAGTTGAACTGCGGTACTTGCCCATTTGTATACGTTGGTCAAACGGGTAGATCATTTGGAACTAGGATAGGAGAACACCAGAAAGCATACGTAAACGAAGCTCATAATTCAACATATGCAAAACATTTGTTGGAGACCGGGCATGACTTCGACAACAATTTCGAAATTTTGCACGTGGAAAATAAGACCCAAAAAAAAAAAAAAAAATTGAACTTCCTGGAAGCAATGGAGATAAATAGGTACAATAAAAAACAGATTCTCCTCAACGACCAAACGGACCTGAATAAATCTCCCTTACTCAACCTTTCTTGAAACCCAGGAATTTCCATAATTTCTTGTATTTCGCACCATATTTTTTCATTTTTTTCAACTATTTAAAGAACTGTGTCCCAAAAATGTAGTCAGTTACCATACTCACCTGATGAAGTCATGTTATCATGACGAAACAATTGTTGTGAAAATAAATATATAAAGCGGAAATAAGTTATTTTACTTTTTAATCATCAATTTTGTTTTAACTATAAACC
This sequence comes from Myrrha octodecimguttata, assembly GCA_958510865.1. Classification (NCBI taxonomy): domain Eukaryota; kingdom Metazoa; phylum Arthropoda; class Insecta; order Coleoptera; family Coccinellidae; genus Myrrha; species Myrrha octodecimguttata. The sequence continues at coordinate 62,912,597 of OY294056.1, forward strand.
CTCAGTTCTGAAAGGAATTACTCAGGAAATCGATATATGTAGGATTGATTTGAAGATCAGCTACGAAGGTCGAATTCGTGAATAGGTAAAATCCTTCCAATGATTCCGTAGATATAGATATGTACCCTTTAAAATTTTGATTTTACCAATATTTCCAAAAATAAAGATTGAATTGAAATCCAGTACTAGATCGAAAATAAAGGAAAGCACTGACGTGAAGTCAGCAGCTTTTACACGCTTGTTCACATTGCGGAATGGTGACTTGGAAATTTCAGTGAAATTTCAATGAAATAAAAAATTTTTCAAAAAAAATAAAAAAAATAATAATTTTTGTCGAATTTTTTCATGGATAATTCTTATTATTTACACAGTTCATATTCCAACCAACTTTCATTTCGATCAGATAAATATTTTTCGAGTTATTGAAAAATCAAAATTTCAAATGGCTGTAGCACAAAAACCATTTGGCAGATTTGGCCCATTAACGAAGTCAACCGAGATATTCAGGATCTTAACCTAACTGAAAATTTCAAGACTTTAGGTCCTTCCTTTCGAAAGTTACAGCGCACACCGCCGGACGGACAGAATCGATTTTGACCAAAGATTCTTCATCAGCGAATCCAACCTAGTCGTTTGAGACCAATTTCGCCTCAAAATTCGAAAATTACAGACATCGTGACGAAATGATAACGCGCTGTTCCCAAGAACAAGCGCGTAAAAATGGCGTTTGTTGGTTCATGCAGAATTTTGTGAGAACTATATGGAATGATTACAAATTATTAGGTTGACCTCACGAAGGAAGAATTCCTGATCCAATTCGAATTAATGAACAATTGTGCACTTCACTCTTTCATTATTCATTCGTGTTGAATGCCTTATAGCCAAGTTGAAATAAATATTATACTCATTATAAATTTGTTGTTCGTAATAATTGCATATATTATAAGAATATAGATGCAATTAGTACTCGAAATCAATCGTTAGCGTGATACCGTCCTTGTCATTCGAAAGATATCATCAGTTCATGATTGAAAGTGAATATGCAAAAAATTAATTAAAAACTGATTTATATTTTATTTCCATGCATAAATGATTACTTTATATTTAATTATGTCATATCAATTATTAGCGAATGGCCATACGAACTAATCATTTCAATAACGCATTCTTCACACTATTTCATAGATTTCCACATTTGTTTATTCATAGTCGGAAATTTCTGAAAGGAAGCATAGAACGAAAGCTTCAGATAATGAGTCATTATGGTGCATAAAGAGCTCTATTCTTATCAACAGAAGCCTTTGTATTTTCGCTTATTATATAAATTATTATCTGAAAACTCACATGTTATTTTGAAAATAGGCAAAATTTTTTTCTATGATTTTCCACAAAAATATCTTTGAAAAATAAGTCATTAGAAGATGAAAGAATTTGGATTCCTGGAAGTGGACTCAAATGTCTAGATCGGACTCGCTGAAGAAGACTCCGATGTAGAATTCAATTTTGTCCGACCGGCCGTCCGGACTTTGTCACGATAATTCGAGAACGGAAAGTAGGTACTAGCGAATTGAAACCTTTCAGGATAGGTTGGGTATCAAAATGCGACGATTAAATCGTAAATGGGCCAAATGCGCCTAAAAATGGCAGAGTTATATCTTAAGGGTTTTCCAAAAAGAGGTGTTATTTTGACATTCAAGGAAAAAAATGGCAAAAATGTCATTTTTCAATATAAATGATCGGATGTTTATTTCATTATAAAGAAGAAGATATGCCGTTAATAGTGGAAAATAACCTCAGGCAAACCAAATCGCAAAGTGGCTGCCCTATGTCCTCGATAGCCTCACGAATTCCATCTTTGAGGTCTTGAATCGACGCTGGGCTATTGGCGTAGACCTTCTCTTTCACGTGGCCCCAAAGGAAGAAGTCGCAAGGTGTTGAATCACAAGGTCTCGGTGGCCAATTGTGATCACCTCTTCGAGAGATAACACGGTCCGGAAACTTTTCCCGCAAAAGATCAATGGTTTCGTTGCTTGTGTGGCACGTAACGCCGTCTTGTTGAAAGTGAACGTTGTCCTGATCAATACCATCCAATTCCGGCCATAAAAAATCATAAATCATCTCTCGATAGCGCAATCCATTCACCGTTACTGTTGCTCCAGCCTCATTTTCGAAAAAGTAAGGTCCAATGACTCCGCCGGACCATTAACCGCACCAAACAGTCATACGTTGAGGATGAGAGGCCTTTCGACAATAACTCTCGGGTTTTCCGAGCCCCAGATGCGACAATTTTGCTTGTTGACGAAGCCACCGAGGTGGAATGGGGCCTCATCACTCAAGATGATTTTTCGATGAAATTCCGGATCATTTTCTTGCATTTCAACGGCCCAATCAGCAAAGACACGACGTTGTTGATAATCGGCCGGCTTGTGTTCTTGTGTTAACTGAACTTTATAAGCCTTAAAACCCAAATCTTCATGCAAAATACGGTGTAATGACGTTTGTGCAATGCCTACTTCCAAAGAACGACGAGAAATGGACAAACCTAGGTTTTCTTCAACACTTTCTGCTACAGCAGCAATATTCCCGGCTGTTCTTGAGCGACGTACATGGGTTTTATTCTTCACATCACTATAACTTGTGTGATGTGAATTTTAATAATTTCAATGCGTTGTTGAGGCGTGTATCGTAACGTATCGTTCCATTTTTATTAATGGCGTAGTTTCTACTTGTTAAATGTCAAAAAATGACAGCTTCAAAAGTGACATCTACCGAAATAGCGGGCTATTCAAAATAACACCTCTTATTGGAAAACCCTTTACTCGAATCTTTGAGGTTATTCCCCAATATCTCAGGAACTACCGATAAGATAGATTGATTATTAGTACGAGAAGTTTGGCGCTCAACTACTGCTTACAGAATTAAGTCATAATCGTGTCGTTAATAAATTTAAAAAAATATTGAAATTCTGTTAAGAAATTTTATTTTGGAACTATTTTTTATAGAATAATAAAAATTATAAGATCTTCTAACTTTAAAAATCCTCGCTTAATTCTGAATAAATCTTCAAGCTGTCTCTTTTGAATCAAGTAGCAGATTTCAATTCGATTAGATCTGTATTTTTGGAATAATGGAAAAATAAAAATTTTAATGGGTATATCTGCGGAATCATTGGGTGGATTTTACTTATTCTCGAATTCTACATTCGTTATTGAGCTCTCGATCTACTAAATAGATATCTAGTCTCTAAGTTGTTTCTTTCGGAGGATTTTCTGTATACGATCGGCCGTTAGGCTGTCCGCTAGAACGATTCCAAGCTATCCCGCTAACACTTCAGAGCATTATTAAATTGAAAATTGGAGGTATCCAGCATATATTTTCATCATCCAAAAAGTCATATATGTAATGTCTTTATAACTACAGGCCCCTTTGTTCAGAATTAGTCTTTCCTCCCAATAGATCTTTCAATCGATAATGAAATATCAAACTGCAAATTTGAAAATATTCTACATTTTCCAGTTCATTGTTCTCTCCTTGGCCCTCTGCGCCGTAAACGCTGGAATCATAGGAGGCTATGGACACGGTGCGATCATAGCAGCTGCACCGGCTGTCCACGTTGCCGAATCTTATCAAAATAGCAACCAAATTTCACTTCACCCAACTCCAATAATTGTGTCACACGCTGCACCAGTAATCACCAAAGTAGCTGCTGCCCCTGTTCTGGTAGCTTCTCATGGACTTAGCCTTGGTGGTCATGGACTTGGTCTTGGTGGTCATGGATATGGACTCCATTGAGCTTCACACAGAGAGATAAGCAGAAATGCAAACCTGTCAAGACTATATGTATATATTTAGAATCTCTGAAATAAAGCTACTATAGAACTGATGAGATTTTTATTTACAAAACAGGTGATATACTAATTCATGACCACTCAGAATATCGAAAAATTTTTAGGTAAATTTTTTTCCGTTTTCGAGGTAATGGCATGTTGGGAATTCGTGAGAAATCACTACCTTTCCTCGATATTTCGGATATCATGTCTCTAAATTGGTACTGATTTGAAATATTTTTTACTGAACATTGCTGATGACCGCTGCCTTTTGGATGTTCGAAAAAATTTTCGAAAATTGATTTAAGTCGGCGAAAAATGGGGATTAAATCATAAACAAGTTGATCAATGGTAACTGTGTTAATTGTCCTACTGCTTCAATATGGTTTTCCATCATAAAATGCCAGTTTTCTCGAAAACAGTTCACTTTACAACAATGAACTGGTACTTTTTTATGTAAAACACATTGGTGCATCAGAATTTGCTCTACAAATGCAACTCTGTCCAGTGGTGTAAAAGGTGGGGGTAAAACCTTTGTGCAAATTCCATATCCCCACCACTGGTGCGTCCAATAAAACCGAGTAAAGTGCAAGAAAGTAGCTATCCTTAGTGACAATATAAGTACAAAACTCCATTCTGTGATTCAAACGGCTTATGAGATAGTAGCAAAAAACTGGAAAAAATGTAAATTTCGTCACCCTGTATTTCTGAAACGAAGACCCGGAAGAAAAATCTACAGCTGACCCTTGAAAAGCTCATTTCGGAATACTAGGTGATTTTTCAAGGACTATCTCCTGACATGCATAGACACCGACTGTCATCATATAAAAGAAGCATGAAGTATGTGTGGTATTTGAAGCAACCGACCTCACTATAACTGGATACACTTAGGTTTTATTGCAAGCACAGTATGATACTTGTGGACATCCATCGGACGTACAAATATGGATGTCCATTGTACAGATAGTACTTGAACGTCCGACATAGGTACATATGAATGGATACAAAATGGACATTCAACTAATGTGCGTGTGTTATCTGGGGTGTCTCCATGCTTGAGGCAAAGCAAGGATCATTTCTGACAAAACAGTGAACGGTGGCCGGAATCGGTACTGAAGAAAAGATTTCTATATCAGAATTTAGCTAGAAACTCTTTGATATAATCTGTTGTTCGAACTGTTTCACGAAACTAATGTGTGACATAAGGAAAACCTGTCTTATTTTGCAATGAAAAACTTTAGTTGGTAGAATTGGCGAATGAAGATAAGTGCTACTCCCTCTGGTGGCCATCGGAGTAACCCGAGGTACAGACATTATCATTGACAAGTTAAAAGAAATGTTAAGAAAATGAGAAAGTTTATGCATTTCTCCTGGCGTTCGTGTGATTTTACAAGTGCTTCTTCTGAGGAAAAGCAAACTCAAATGTCCCTTCCCATAGATTTCTACAGCTCGGTAAAAAATTTGGAGTTAGGGTGAAAGAAACTTTCTTTAACAAGTCGGGCCTGAAAGTGTTGAAGAATCGATAAAAACCAACAAACAAGATTTATGAGAGTCTGTTACCTGCATTTTACAGATGATGATCATTTTTATAGAGGTAAGCACGAATTGCTCATGAAATATTAGATCACATTCATGAAGACAATTTTTTTCTAGGCCCATAATCCAAGCAGAGAAAGTTACTTAAGAGGAAAGCTATGCCTTCCAGAAATCTGCCTGTTGAACTGATCATTAAGGAAAAACGTAAATGTTTTAGTGATAGAACTGACTATTGAATAAAAAGAGTCTCAACAAAGAAATATCTGGTGATGAATACTCTTTGCTCAAAGTACTTCTGCAAAGTTGTACAAGGCTTATTTATTACAGTTTTTCAAGACCAATCATATGAGTGTTGGAAAATTTATTTGTCAATACATAATGAATTACGGTACAAGTAGCATTAGTTTCATGTGAATGTAATCATTTTATTCACAATATATTGAGTATTTAGTCCTTCCCTATAAAAATAGTAACGTTATGAGTCTTTGTCTATTATTTCAAAAAGGATGTTTTACAAAGTCAATCTTGCTATTTGGATCTGAAAATAAATAATATTAAAAAACTGTCTAACTTTGGAGATATCCCAGTAATTTTAGAGTTGCTTCACTCAATTAGATTGAAGGATGATACATACCTACTTTATAAGAATGGAATATGTACTCCCAGTAACACTCTCGGCAACTATAAAAATCTAAAAAGTATTTGAATAAATCGTGAAATCAAAAATTATCAAACCAAACACTAACAAACAGTACAAAATCGACTATCAAAACAAAATCTTTGTCTGTATGTAAGGTTCTAAAACTGGCCACCGTGGCGCTGCAATCTTAAATTCAGACGCCAATAGTTATACATTATTTGAACCAAAGAAATATGGACATATGTCTATGATTTGAACTGTATTCATAGTGCTTTGAAAATGCCCTCCACTGAAAATGTTTAATGCAAATGACAGATAATGACAGAGAAGAGATATACACATATACATATAGAAGGTACGCACTTATTAGTGATTTTTTCGACTTTGTTGATAGCCCCAGAGCTGCTCTTGTGGAATCAATATCAAGTTTACGAGTTATTTTTTTATAGACTCATTTAACTAGTATACATATGTAAAGAAAGTACTTTCTTCATTTAAATAAGATGGCTAGCAGATTTTGAAGTTTCCAGAATAATACGTCAAAGCAGTGAATCAAAAATAATTCGTTAATCAAGTGAATCAAAAGATAGATAATAATAAACTTTAATTGCTGTTTCTTTCGTATTACAGGTAACTTTGAAACTAATGTAAATAGTGTGAATAATAGCTAATAAAGCTTTCGTATTACAGAGAGAAACAAAACTGTTTTATTGTTATCAATAAAGATTTGACATCCTTATAAAACAGCAATTTTGTTTATGATGTCGAAACTACAGTTTGAATTTATGGTAGTGGCCTCACCAAAAGATGCTAAAACCAATGTTATTGCCATAACCTCAATTTGTACAAAGGATGGAAAAAGATATGTATTGCCAGAAGAATTAAGATATATGGGAGATCATGTAGAACTGAGAAAAACTAACAATTTCACGAAACTAGCTCATTCGTTAAAGGAAAGAAATCATATAAGGAAAGTGTGGATAACAATGACAAAAGAATTACAGGAGACATACATAGATGAAGATGGAAATTTACAATTTGGGGATCAATATTTAGAGGAAATAAATGCAGGGAATACAAACCAAACACAAGATCATAATCTGAAAGAGATATTAGAAAAGCTGATAGAAACAACACAAAATAAGAATGAAGAGAAAAACTTAAAACAAATATCAGAAAAACTTTTGATAGGAAAATTTTCAAGCAATAATACTAATTCTGAACAGTGGATGGAAAGCTTTGAAAAAGAGTGTTCTAGATTTCAAATAGATAGAAGTGATGACAAAATTGAATTATTGAAATTATTTTTGGATAAACCAAGTTTAGATTGGCACTCATCTACACTCATTAGGTTGACAGTAAATGCTGGTTGGTTAGAATGGAAAAAAAGATTTTTGGAATGCTTTACAGATAATGGATGGAATAACGTTACTTATGCACTATCATTTAAATATCGAGAAGGTTCGCTAACTGACTATGCTTTGAAAAAAGAGAAACTTTTGATAGACTTCAATAAAAATATGGATATTAAGTCACTTATAGCATTAATAGCAGTTGGGTTACCAGAATTTATTTTGAACAGAATTGATAAGTCAGAGCTAAAAGAAACAACAGACTTATTCAATGTATTGAGACAACTCGAATGTCTAGTGAACAAAAACAATTCTCAAAAAAAATTCACATTACATTCTCAAAAGAAAAAATATGAAGAAAAGAAACCTTGTAGGACGTGTGAAGATTTGGGTAAAGGTGTGAGATACCACCCTAATGAAAAATGTTGGTTCAAGAAAAATGAAGAATATAGAGAAAAAAACACTACAACAAAAAAGGTGAATAACAATTCTATTTTAGATGTAGAAATTTATGCTGAACCAAAAAACGAATAAACACACCACTAATTAAGTTAAATATTGTATTGGAAGGAAAGATTAATATAGAAGGGATCTATGACTCTGGATCTCAAGTTTCATTGATAAATAAAAGAATAATAAAAACTATCAATAATAATATTAAAGATAAGAACCCAATACAATTGAAAACAATTAGTGGTGTAACATTCACAAAAGGATTGACAAAAATAAAATTGCAAATTTTCAATATTGAAAAAGAAGTAGATGTGTTCATTGTGGAAAATGAGGATTTTCATGATTTTTTGATAGGCCTAGATATAATAAAAGAATTTAATTTGAGGCAAGATGAAAATCTGAATATAAGCCAAAAACCATCGCAAAGAGGAGATACGATAGAAATAAATTTCAATGAACACATTGAAGAAAAAGATTTTAAAATAGATTTAAATCATTTAGATGACAATAGAAAAATTGAAATAGAACAATTGATAGAAGAGTATAAAGGAATATTTGCTAAAGACAAATATGATATAGGAACTGTGAAAGACTATGAAGCAAGAATAGATATCTTAGTAGATAAGTTCTGTTATAAACGACCGTATAGATGTACAATAGAAGACAGGAATGAAATAGAACAACAAGTGGCAAAACTATTAGAAAAAAATTTAATTGAAGAGTCATATAGCCCATTTGCTGCGCCAGTGACTCTAGCATTAAAAAAAGGCGAAGGAAAGACTAGATTATGTATCGACTTTAGAGATTTAAATAAAATTGTGACACCACAAGCTCAACCTTTTCCACTTATTGATGATCTAATAGTAAAAGCTAGAAATTGTAAGTATTTTACATCACTGGACATCAACTCAGCATTTTGGTCAATACCACTAAGGATAGAAGATAGAAATAAAACAGGTTTTATAACTCAAGAAGGACACTATCAATGGACTTGCCTACCATTTGGTTTAAAAACAGCACCAGCAATCTTCCAAAGAATTCTATCAAGTATACTAAGAAAATATAATCTTAAGAACTTCACGGAAAATTTTATAGATGACATCTTAATATTTTCAAAAACTTTTGAAGATCATATCATGCATATAAAACAAGTTTTAGAAGCCATAATAAAAGAAGGTTTTAGACTGAAATTAAAAAAATGCACGTTTGCATCCAAGTCAATCAAATATCTCGGTCATATAATAGAAAATAATACAGTAAGACCAATCAAAGATAACTTAGTATCCATACAAAATTTTCCTACTCCAAAAACACAGAAGAATATCAGACAATTTCTTGGTAAAATAAACTTTTACCACGAATATATACCGAAAATCTCAACAATACTAGATCCATTACATAGACTGTTGAGAAAAGATGTAAAATTTCATTGGTCTGTAGATTGTGAAAAGTCATTCACAGAAATAAAAAAATTATTATGTTCCCAACCAGTGCTAGAAATATTCGATAAAGATTTGCCTATTAAGATATTTACAGATGCTTCAATAGAAGGTATGGGTGCAATACTGAAACAAACACAGCAGGATGGAAAGGAGAAACCTGTGGCCTATTTCTCAAAAAAATTAAATGAGATGCAAAAAAGAAAAAAGGCTATATATTTGGAATGCTTGGCAATAAAAGAAGCAGTGAAATATTGGGAACACTGGTTGATTGGAAGAAAATTTGAAGTTTATTCAGACCATAAACCTTTAGAGAACCTCAACATAAAATCAAGAACAGACGAAGAGTTAGGTGATCTAACATATTACCTGTCTCAATTTGATTTTAATATTAAATACATACCAGGGAAACTCAACACTGAAGCAGACTGTCTTAGCAGAAACCCGGTATTGGAATCAATAGATAATACTGAAGAAACATTGAAGATAGTAAATGCAATCAAAATTCAAGAAATAAAAAAAGATCAAGATGAAAACATTGTATTGAAAGAACTTAAGAAAAAAACAAAAGATGAACATGGTATAATTTATAAACAAATTAGGGGTAAAAAGAAGATAGTATTATCAGAGAAATTGAGCATTCAATTAATAAGAAATACACATATAGATTGGTGTCATATTGGCATAAATCAACTGACTAACAGAATATGCCCATATTATACTTCAAAAAGGTTAATAGAAAACATAAAGAAAATATGCAAAACATGCTATATTTGTAAAAGAAATAAATCTAGAGGTCAAGCAAAATATGGATTAATGTCACAATTAGGACCAGCAACAAAGCCATTTGAGATAGTGTCGATTGATACGATCGGTGGGTTTGGTGGTCAGAGATCAACGAAAAGATACCTCCATCTTTTAGTTGATCACTACACAAGATATGCACTCATACACACTTCAAAAACCCAAGCTGCAACCGATTTTATAAAAATAGTTCAAAACACACTAGAAATAAGCAAGATAGATACAATATTAACAGACCAATACCCAGGACTCAACTCTAAAGAATTCAAAAACTTTTTAGAAAGACAAAATATCAGACTCATTTATACAGCCTTAAACGCACCTTTTTCAAATGGACTCAATGAAAGATTAAACCAAACAATAGTCAATAAAATAAGATGTAGAATCAATGAATCTACAGAAAAGAAGGCCTGGACGACAATAGCAAGAGAATGTGTTGACAAATATAACATAACAGAACACTCAGTTACAGGTTTTACACCAAAATATCTACTAGATGGGACCAATACAAATATGCTACCCGAAGAACTTAAAGAACATAAAAATGCAGAAGATTGGAAGAAAGATAGAAAAATAGCTCTTGATAACACTATAAAATCACACGAATATAATAAAAATCTATTTGACAAAAACAGAAAAGAACATGAATTCAATACAGGCGATTCCGTATACATTGAAAACGGAAATAAATTAAACAGGAGAAAATTAGATGAACTCAGAATCGGACCTTTTAAAATAACAGAAAAAATATCAAATACCATATTTAGAATTAAAACCGGAAAAAGAAACGAAGAAACAGGACTATTTCACATAACAAAATTAATACCAGAATAAAGTAGCTAATGAAAATTCTCATAAGAATTTTCACAGTGAAGAGGGGAGATGTAAAGAAAGTACTTTCTTCATTTAAATAAGATGGTTAGCAGATTTTGAAGTTTCCAGAATAATACGTCAAAGCAGTGAATCAAAAATAATTCGTTAATCAAGTGAATCAAAAGATAGATAATAATAAACTTTAATTGCTGTTTCTTTCGTATTACAGGTAACTTTGAAACTAATGTAAATAGTGTGAATAATAGCTAATAAAGCTTTCGTATTACAGAGAGAAACAAAACTGTTTTATTGTTATCAATAAAGATTTGACATCCTTATACATATATCAAAAAAATCGAATTCAAGCATGATTATTCCATTTGTTAGAAATAGTAAGAATCAAAACAAATACAAGACTTTTATATTTGAGGGGAAAAAAGGTTGGATCCAGGTGAAAATAATTCTATATTAATGCTGAATATTTTTTTATTTTTCACCAGTAATAATATGTTCTGTGGGGATAATGCACTCTGACGTGAACTCCTGATGTATCATATGCATATGGCCATGGATCGACTCCAACTCTTACTCCTGGGCCATAGTATCCATCAAGTCCAAAGTAAAATGGAACAGGTGAGGAATATGATGGGATAAGTAACATAGCAAAAGTGAGTATAATCTGGAAAGAATATATTGTACCTAACTATATATGTATAATTTAATGTATGAAAATGGTTATCGAGGAGTGTGAAATTTTTCTGAAACATCATGTATTTTTAATATTCATGATGTTTCAGAAAAAGATGATATTTCTGAAAAAGTATCTTAAACATCTCTATATATTCTTTGAATGTAAGCTTTTTCCTTCCATTTAGGCCACATTTGATGTCTTCTGCTATGAGTTTGCTCTAGATATTTCGTTGAAATTTAACTAAACAATTTTTTTCTGTTTTTCTACGCAATCATCGTATTGTATGACAAAAGTCAAAATGTAAAATTTTTTATAAAATGAATAGGGATTCAAAAAACTACTACTATTGGATTATACAGAGTGTGAATAAATATAGTTGCGAAAAAAATTACGGATGATTCCTAGTCAGGAACGAGGTACTTTTATTATTTTTCCTTCTTGAGCATCCTCTGCTCATATGTAACCTCCTGAAGATGGCACTGGAAAAGCAATTTTCAAGTTTTTCCTCAAGAGCGAACTATCTCACTGAAAAAACTGAGCTGACATTTTGGGCTAGCCAGGAGGCACATATGGTGTGGCTGTATGATTAAAAAATAAAATAAAAATCTATTTTTTTCAAATTTCAAAAATTAAAAAAAAAGGTGTTTAGTAAAGTGTTGCTGAAATATACCATTCTCCAAAAATAAAATGAATCATCAACACATACAGATACGTAGCATGACTTGTACCGCTGGGAATTGTTTTTGAACTAGTAAACGAACGTCATGCTGAATCTTAGGGTTGATTTTTACCCCTTAAAATCACACTAAAATGTCTACTTAGTTATATTTTCGTGGGAGCTGTATCTAAGCAGGGGCTGCTCGAAATGAAATTAACATGACCCACCCTATTTTTGACAAGGACTCACCTCTCCATTCATTTCGCAACTATTCATTTACACCTTGTATATGGATTATTCAACTTGACTAATTTATAGTATCTGTAAATGAACAACGTGAATTATAATAGCAGACTACCATAATGCAGTATAATAAATCGGAAAACAAGGAAGAAAATTACCGAATGCAAGGGAGATCAGCTCGGGCTGTGGGTGAACAAAGAACCTAGAAGGACCGAAAAGTTTACAGGGCACATTAGATTCAGGCCATATGTTCATATGATTCCATATTTTTATCTTCTCTTCAACTTTTAAAGGGTTTTCAAGAATATTCATTCTCAAATCTTCGCACCTTAGAGAAAAAACGTGTTGTTTGAATTGGCATAAACATGAGTTCTTTCGGTAAATAACTATTTGTGAATGAATTGAAATGAAAATGCTTAAAATATCGGAAAAATTACTAATAAATATTAAACAAAAAGATTTAATCTCTAGGAAAACCCAGCAAATTATACACCATGAAAAGTACCACCCCTGATGAATATCAGAGAAAATATAAAGGAATGAAAATACTTTGCAAAATATTTCGATTAATACTGATTGAATACTTACCACAAGATACATGTAGTTCGTCAACATTTTTCACATCTATCTGAGCAGTATGGAGAAGTAAAACGAATAAATAGCATGAGCAAATCAACAAAAAAAAAATAATTTGGCCTCGAAATGAAAGATATTAATTACCATCTACTCCTGAAAAAACATAATTACGATGCATTTTCCTCAGTGGGTTTTCCCTACTGACGAAATGTGCTCTTTATTGATTTTGTTACAGGAAATTGAGTAGCATAGTCTATTACATTTACTCGAGTAATTGGTGAGCGACACCAATTATTCGACTGAAAATTTTCATCTACGACTTCGGACAGCTCTACGAATTAGAACAGGTGAATAAATGAAGACTTTGAAATCCCAGGAGGCATGAAAAGAACAGCGTGCTATCGTTCTGCCCAAATATCTGTTGTTTAGGAATTATTTCTTGGAAAAGGTCTCAAACGACTATGAATGCACTAATGAGGAATCCAGTGTCAATTCCTATTCTGACCGGCCTGACGTCCGTCCGTTGCAAGGTTAACTTGAGAGTTAGTGATTTGACTTGGATAGGTTGCGCATCAAAGTTGGACCGGTGACCTCCTAAGGGCGGGTATTATGAAACTATTTTGAGAAAAGTTAACTCGTGTAATCTGGTTCAAAACACTGCAAATTTTACACAAGGGTTTATTATTTTCTCAGTTAAATAACCCAATATACCATTGATATCTTGAACAACATAGAACCGAATGCGATGATTCATTTTCGATATTATTGGAAATTTGCAGCGTTTTTCTTTATATTTCAGGAACCAGTGGTCGGAAAGCATCCGGGTAAAATTTCTTAGGTTTAGTTATGCAACAGAAATCAACGTTCAGAGTTTCATGAAAATTCGGTGGTAAGTTTTTGAGAAATAATTTTTTTTCCCCCTCAACCCTCCATTTAGAGCCCTAAGGGTAAACCGATCCTGCTGATAAGCTTGAAGGATCAACCCCGAGTGACACACGATTTTTCTACCAAGTTTCAAGAATTTCCGTTCAGTTGTTCCAGAGAAAAGCTCCGGACAACGGACGGCGGACGGACGGATTTTGGTTTATTATTTGATGAAAACAAATAATGAACCTTGGTGATCGACCAACAAAAAAAAAATTTTAACCCCCCCTGAAAATTTCACAGTTTCCGTTTTGCAGTATGTAGTCTTGAATAAACGAATAAATAAAAATCCGTCCGTCCGCCGTCCGTTATCCGGGGCTTTTCTCTGGAACGGCTGGACGAAAATCCTAGAAACTTGGTAGAAAAATTGTGTGTTACTCGGGGTTGATCCTCCAAGCTTTTCAGCAGGATCGGTGCACCCTAAAGGCTCTAAATGGAGGATGGGGAAAAAAAAAATATTCTTCGAAAACTTATCACCCAATTTTCATGAAATTTCTAACGTTGATTACTGTTGCATAACTCAACCTAAAAAATTTTACCCGGATGATGTCCGACAAGTGGTTCCTGAGTTATAAAGAAAAACGCTGCAAATTTCCAATGATGTCGAAAATGAATTATTCGGTTCTAAGTGGTTTGAGTTATCAATGGTTTATTGGGTTATTTAACTGAGAAAATAATAAACCTTTGTGTAAAATTTGCAGTGTTTTTTTTCATTTGTTCATTCAAATCTACATACTCGAAAACGTAAACTGTGAAATTTTCAGGGGGGGTAAAAATGTTTTTTTTGTTGGTCGATCACTGAGGTTTATTATTTGATTTTATCAATTTTAATAATTTTATAGAGGTTTGTTATCTGATTTTATCAAATAATAAACCAAAATGGGAAACTGCTATTTGTGGTCGAAATAAGTTTTATAATACCGGCCTTTAGGTCCGAGAATTTTTTAGATTATTTCCTTGATATCCCAGGAACTCATGCGACCGGATCAAAATCTGAGGAGGGTTACGCAACTGATTGCAAAATTTTGTTCGGATCGTAGAGAAAAACATTGTTGTTGAAGGTTTCATACATTAACTAAATTAATTACTAGAGCTCTTTCTTCTCCATAAGACCAATTTCTATTTCATACATTTTTCTCGTAAACATTTTTTTCTCCGGAAACTATTCATCTGATTGCAATAAGGTTTTTGCACACAATTTGAAGTCAATTTCATAACAGTGTATTCAATTTCATTCATTTAGATATTGAGAAGAGATCACATGTTTTTCCATCGGTATATCGTTGTTATTTTCGGAATAGCCCATAAAATACTGATCCGAATCCAAACATGATGAAACTTGATAACTAGTTACTAAATGATGATTCACAATTGTTTTGAGAAATTTCTTGACGTTGTCGTGTTATTATAATACATAATTCAAAAATTCCAAATTTTTTTTTCTCCCACGAATTTGAACATTCGCGCAAAAGCTGCTGACTTCATATTACTTTCAGATTTTTCATCTCGAATTTGGAACTCCTATGAATAATATATCAATAAATCTAAATAATATATCAAATCGTACTTGAATTCACGAGGGTCTTTGCTGGGTACTTTTCTATGGAACTTTTTGAAGATTATCAGGAATTATTTTTCTTCAATAGTTTCACCTTCTTTCGGGGTTGTCCACATACATTGTGAATAATTCGAATATCTATAAAAGGATATTTTGAAGGATTTTGTATCATTTTTCAGGGCTATTCTGGGATTTCAATTTCAAATATATGAAAAAAAAACTATCGCAAATTAGATTATTTTATAGAAAACGTCAGTACCTTTTACGAGCTTGTTCAAATTCTAAAAATTAAATCAACACGAAATTTCTCACCTAGTTGCACGATGGTATAATACATACACCGGATTACGAAGATTCAATCTGATTGCATTTGTACTTCTTGAGATATCAGGGGAATAACGTTGAAATTATAAATAACAAAGGAATCTGGAATTTTTTTTTCCATAGATCTCCGGAAGTGAACATCGGATCGAATTGAAATTTGGAACATTGTTGTTAAGACTTTGAAGTTTGTGCCGAGTTTGGTTGAAATCTAAGGAATATTTTCAGAGAAAAAAAATTTCATCAGAAATTTGAAAAGTTTTCGAATAAACATTTTCTCAAAATTCTCTAACTACTACTGGATTCAGACGAAATTCTGCAAAAAGTTGCGCGTTGGTATTACAAAACTGTTCACAAAGTTTCAATTTGATCGACTCAGTTCTTCATGAGGTATCGAGGAATTAACCTCAAAATTTCAAATGGGCCCAACTCTGAAACAAATTGACTGATTTTATCTATTAACGAACTCAACCGAGATATCCGTACCCCACACCTAATCTGACAATTTCAAGTTGCTCGGTCCTTTACTTCGAAAGTTGAAGCACATACGGATGGACGGACGGACAGAATTGAATTTGAAAACAAATTCTCCTTCAGAATGTTCAACTCAATATTTTAAGACCATATTCGGCTCAAAATTCGATAATTAAAGACATTGTGACGAAACGATAACGCGCTGTCCCCTAGAACAAGCGCGTAAACATAATTCGATATCACTCTTACAATAGCCAATTATGTGATTCAGTATTTCGCTATTTTTTTACCCGATAATTAGCAAGCTACACCGAATTGACATTGAAAGAGTCGCTGGATTCGAAGACTTTCTAACTGAGGAAAAACTTTCCAGGTTTTTCCTTCTGGACCTGTATTCAAAATGCATGATTTATGGATTTGAACACGAAGAATTCCCACCTGTTTCTATTCCACATAACGTGTGGATTGTAGATTACAAGGCTCAGTTTTCAACGACGAAAATTCCTTCTCATCCTGAAATGCAAATTTAAATTTTTGACGCTACAAGAAGTAGGCATATATATGGGATTTCCTCTACTTAGTGGTGAACCAGAATCGTTTATGGATCAAGACCCTTTCACGCACATTTATTTATTTACATGTGTTCTTCGGAATTCACAATCGATGACTATTATGGTTTTTCACTCTGAAGAGAATGGAAACTTGATATAAAAATGACAAGTTGAATTTCTGAGGCATAGTTTTCGATTATATTCCAAACAGTGTTAATATCGGAATTGAATAATGAAGTCCCTAAATCTTGTGAGTATGAATAGCAAATATCATAAAAGGTTTACTATATATTTCTATATCAGTCAGGGCCAAGGTTATCTTTGGAATTAATATGGCAAACGAATTATTGAATTTCCAGATTTGAATTCATTAGTTTTAATATGATCTCACTTGAACAATACAAATTCATTTTGAAGTACCTATATATAAATGAAAATACTGTGCCCTGAAATATTTGTATGAATAAGATTTTTAAACGGTTTTATTATTTGAAAAACAGGGTGTCTGTAATTCACTGCGAACTGGACCGATGAAAATTGGTAGGGGTACTTCCTATATTTTATCGTTATGAACTCTTCCAAGATACAGGCCTTAGAAGGTATTGACGATTTTATTTTGAACGGGTTCTGAAGAACATAAAGCAGGAATATACCCTTTCATATTGTGAAGGACTATGTAGATGTTCTTCGCATATAGTTTTGTCAATGACTCTATTTATTAATCAGGGAAAAATAACAATCCTATCTGAATTTTCTGGAGTTTTGTGAAAAAGATATGGTAAATATTCAAGTCCTGTCTTCCTACAAACTCTGATAAGATTTTTGGTAATATGCTCAATTTGGTCTTCTTAACATAAATAGAGTGAGATAGACTGTTAAGTTTCGGATGCAGAGATGTTCAGAGGACCAGGAATTGAGAATTTCGAACCAAAATCTAATACCCATTTGCAAGATGACCAAACTTCGATATTTGCCGAAGATATTTGGAACATTCACTTTTTTGATTCCCCATTTGATTCTGAAGAAGGAATAGCTATATCTCCTGCAAAACTACTAAACAGTCAATATTTGTCTGAAAATAAAATATTTGCAGAAAAATCAAATGAAGTCGTTATTTTCAATCCTTTATAATGAAGTGAAGGGGTTGGAAAAACTATACGAAGACATTGACATGGTGCTCCACATATGTAGAGTTAGATTATTCAGTGTTTTCCAGAACCCTAAAAAAAACAAGAACTGTCATATCATCAAAAACTGTATGGGGTGCATTTTGGAAGAATGAGTTATTTTTACAATATCCTGATCATAAGTTCCCCATCAAATCTTTGAAAATTCGTTAATCATAGAAGAATGATAGTTGTATATTAACCTGAACAAATATACAATGAGCAGTTCACAATAATAAAGTAATGAGTTCAGTATATTATCACCAATGGAAAATATTAAGAAGACCGGCAATTTACTAATAGAAATCAAACATTTCAACGTCTTGTATCGAGTTCGTTGGGTACTTTTCTTTGGGCTGTTTCACACTTTTTGGTAGTTCTGAGAAATGATTTCCACATTATTTTTGGGGAATCAAATAGGGTTTATTTGAGCTTGACAGCATACAGATATATCAGGGTTTAAATTATGAATTTAATCATTGTTTTTTCGCAGATTATGATCGTTGCATTATGCACTTACGCTACTGCAACACATCACCATTTGAAAACCATCTCGAAAGAATACCACCATGCTCCACATTATGAAACAGTTTTCAAAGAAGACATTCCAGTGCATAAACCTCTTCCTCCTCTTCTACCGAAACATCATATACCTATCCACCATAAAGAGATTTTATTGCATAAGCCTATTCCTCCTCCTCTTCCCCCAGTTTTTCCTATCTTTCCTATTAAATCTATTCCAAAACATCACCACGACGTTTTGAAGACACTGGCAGTATTTAAACCAGTTCCAGTTCTACACCCAGTTCCAGTTCATCATCATAAAGTGCACAAAGCGGTTGCACCGCCGATCATCAAACCAGTTGCAGTGCCATTTCCAGTTCCTGTTCCTGCTGTGAGCCATCACGTACCAATTATACCCGTAAAAACCATAGAACCTTTTGGTAAAAGTCATCACAAGATTCACGTGCACGAACATATTGATGAGAGATTTAAATATTGAAATGTCGATGGATAAATAATTGTATGATTTCTTATAATTATACAGGTTTCTTATAGTTATAGATTTCAGATTTGTTATATTTATTTTAGGAATAATTGATATATTGATATTATTCATAAATCCACTCAATTGTATTATATCTTCTTTATATGTTCTTTTACCTTCAGTTCTTTCTGTATTTCCTGTTGAACCTATTCCTAAGCAACACCACGGAGTTTAGTAACAACCGACAGTACCTATTTAAACTAGTTTCAGTTCATCATCACAAGGTGAAAAAATTAGCAGCACAGCCAATCATCAAACCAATTGCACTGCCATTGCCAATTCCTGTTTCTGCTGTGAACCACCACACAAAAATTTAACCTATAGAAGTGGGTCAAAAAATAATATATTTTCTTTGGAAAAGTGATCACAACATTGATGTACATGAACACAATGATGAGAGAGATTTAAATATTGAAATTTCGCTGGACCAAAAATTATATGATCAGGGACAATCTCTGATATGATCCTTAATAATCATAGCTTTTATGGTTAGTGTCGATCTGGGGCAATTGAGTTTTGAGATCAGTCCCGAGACCTAATTCACAAGTCTCGAAAGCACTCTCTGAGACAGAATGGGTCTCGAGTTTCTCCCTCAAGTGCATTTGATTTGTAGGATTTATTTTAGGAACTCTAGAAAGATCCATGAATCCACTAAATTCTATTATATTTCCTATGAATTCCAACCTTCCACCACTGTTTTCAGTATTCAAACCAGTTTAATTTCGAAACCATTTTCAGTTCAGTAAAGTTACACCACCGATCATCAATCCAGTTGGAGTACTATAACCAGTTCCTGTTCCTGCTGTTAGTCAACACGAACCAATTGTTTCATGAGAATGTGACAACTGGAAAATGCAACAAGATTCATGTACCCATGTTGATGAGATAGATATTGAAATGTATCCGAATCAACAATTACGCATAAAATATCGAACAATGAATTATTTGTTATATGTATTCATTCTTTTTCTCAATAACCGGTAATCGTGTTGCAACAAATATAGTGATAGTTCCTTTGGAAAAAAAGTACTCGAATAACCCTGCAGTAAAACTTCTAAACGAACAGACAAACCTTCTTGAGTGAGTCTGCTGTAACTGTTGGATTTTTTTGGGTGAAATTTCGGAAATCACAGACATTTGATCACATGATTGTAGAACAAACGCCAGAATTTATGAAGATCAAAAGCACAAAATGGTTTATCCGCACACCCATGATGTAAAAAACATGGTGTGCTCATCTGAAAAGTGAGTGACGTCAGCAAGATGAAAATACTTTAAAGGAATTTATATTCTGTGCTTTCAATTTGCAAGTTAATTCGAATCACAGACCAAATAATTCCTTGTATTTTCAACTTGCTCAGGTCACTTATTTTGCAGATGAGCACACTATGTTTTTTACAGGATGTCCACAATCCACACCTATCGTTGTATGAAGAATACGATACAATCATTTTTGCAGGTATTTTATACGCCGTCATCTATCGTGACAGTTCAGAACATCTAACGCAGTCCTCTAAAGTTTTCTTTATCGGTTAGTTGGGTATAATTCATTTCTGCTATATGAAACCATAGATGGTGCCACCATAGGAAAAACTCGTTGCGAAAAATATAGCTACTCTATCAACAGTCTTCAACTCTTTGTACGATTCCATTGAGTATTAAATACTCAATGACAATGCTCATTAGTTCATCCATATCTGAATCTATCATTAATTATCCAGTAATAAGAATATATTTGCAAACTCGATGACATTACCAATTTGTCCAAATTCCTGTTAAACCTGCCAATTTCTGCAAGAATATTCTTTTTTTTTCGAAGAACGATAATCTTTCTTGATCTCTAATTCGAAAACAGTCTATTCTTTTGCTTCGAAAAAAATGAGGAAGAGGCAGTGCAAGGAAACATCAGTGTTTTTGCCAAATGTATGCATTTTCGACATTTTTTTTTGAGTTTGAGACTAATGTCTCAAACTACTGGGTTGGATGTTAAATTCCATTCTCTCCGGCCATGAACACTATTTCGTGGGAATGGAAGACCCGGTTGCCTTAAAACATTCAGGGTAGGTTGCATTTCAAATTGAGATGGTTGAGTTGTTTAATGGGACGAATCGAATTCTGAAATTTTGAGATTTTTTCCTCAATATCTCAGGAACTACTTAAGCGATCGGATTGAAATTTTTTGGTAAATTGAAGAATATCGATGCGCAACTGCTCGCCAAATTTTGTTGGGATCGTATGTTTAGATGATTGAAAAGAAATTGTCGGCCATGAGGACGATAGTAAACACAATAATTTTCGAAGGAAACGACGTAGAAAGTCGATATTCTTTGAGTAGGTTTGCGGCCAATTTACGAAACTAAAATTCGTGAATAGGTAAAATCCACCCAATAATTCCTAAAATCATTGGAAATTTGATTTTCCCAATAATTCCAAATTCATAGAATGGATTGAGTTAAAATCCAATACTTGGTTGGAAAATGACAGATTGAAGGTTCATGCAGATTCTCGTGGTAATTGATGATCTTGTCGATTCTCCTAGATTCTGCTATGGGACCCCTCAGAAGCTGATGCTTGTGTGAGTTATGAGACCGGGTGTGTTTTGTCTACGCTTTGTTACCAACTCTTTACGCCACGTTATGGGCATAAGTGAAAAATCCTTTTTCGGCCAAGATCTCGAACCCCGAACCTCACGACCACGAGGCAGTCACCACCTCTGGACTTCCACCGATTTTCATGAGGAGTATGTGAAAAGGTGACCTCACTTTCGGCAACGACTTATAATATGCAAGAAAAAGCTGCTGACTTCACTTCAGTGATTTCTGAAATTTTGAAATATTTATAACTA
Source organism: Myrrha octodecimguttata (assembly GCA_958510865.1). Classification (NCBI taxonomy): domain Eukaryota; kingdom Metazoa; phylum Arthropoda; class Insecta; order Coleoptera; family Coccinellidae; genus Myrrha; species Myrrha octodecimguttata. The sequence continues at coordinate 62,934,516 of OY294056.1, forward strand.
ACAATTGGAAAATATATTGCGTTTGTTGAAAAAAAATATAGGGTGATTCGAAAGCACTTTGACAAACTTCAGAAGGCTATTGATTTTTCTCAATCTTCTTATATGAATTGTCCAAGTAAATATATGCCTGGGAACGCTTCGTTTCCAAGATACAAAGTGTTGTGTTGTATTTTTGAATAACTTTTTCATTTATGGAGATTCATAACTTGTTTCAGCGTACTTCTAGCACATTTGTCAGTAAAATAATCGATTTCTCTATCATATCTACGTGAAAAAGCTAGCTTTCTTACAAGTCGAACCGTTTTTTAGATGTTTGGACTCGGAAATTTCAAGTCTGATAATTTTGTATCTTTCACAAGAATGCTTCGGAAATGAATTTTACGTTCAACTAAGTAGTTTGTGTTTTTTATAGGGGGCACCACCTATTCTATTACTTTTCCTCGTTTGAAAAGGCGAAAATAAAAATGAAACTCTAACACCTTGTATCTTGTGAACGGACCGTTGTCAAAGTACTTTTGAACCACCCGTAAATCGGAACGAATAAAGAATTTATCGCCAAATGAAATAAATATATTTCTGCAACGCACTTTTTTCCAAACGGCGCCTCTTAAGAGCCAACACTACCAAGTGTGGGTAAAATAATGCTCGGCAAAACAGCCACATGCAAGTATCATTGAAATTAATATCTCAAGGCACCTTCTCGCTGTCTGCATAATTCAACGTTGCCAATAACCGCGAGAAATATTGGAAATGCGGGAAATTTAGGATAAAACGAGGCGTCCTTCTGCAGGGATCAGTTATTATATTTCGAACATTTTTTCTTGGAATGTACTTAATTCTTCAATAAGAATGCGCAATGTTAGTTATTTTTCGATTTTTCATTGCATTTGAGTTTTTATTTTCCCGAAGATTCTTGAATATAAAAAATCTAGAAAAGCACTGACGTGAAGTCAGCAGCTTTCACGCGCTTGTTCACATTGCGAAGTGGTTACTTGGAAATTTCAGTGAAATTTCAATGAAATATAAAAATTTTCACAATTGACACTGTTCATCTTCCAACCAAGTTTCATTTCGATCAGATAAATATTTTTCGAGTTATTGAAAAATCAAAATTTCAAATGGCTGTAGCACAAAAACCATGCGGCAGATTTGGCCCATTAACGAACTTAACCGAGATATTCAGGATCTTAACCTAACCTGAAAATTACAAGACTCTAGGTCCTTCCTTTCGAAAGTTACAGCGCACACGGCCGGCCGGACGGCGGATGGACAGAATCAATTTTCACCACGGATTCTTCATCAGTGAGCCCAACCTAGTCGTTTGAGACCGATTTCGGCTCAAAATTCGAAAATTACAGACATCGTGACGAAATGATAACGCGCTGTTCCCCAGAACAAGCGCGTAAAAAGTGGCAAAACATTTCGCATTCCTACAATTACCCCGTTCTATTCCATGTATTGTTTCCTCTTAAACATAATTCCATCCCACAACTGCGCTTGAATATTCTTATTGGTAATCAGATATTGATATTCAAAATAGGTTCATGTGAAGAATTTCAATACATGATTTCAATCCTGAAGATATCCATGGTTCGCATTTTAAGATAGGATCGCTCGAATATAAATATTTGAGGCATGTTTCCAAGATATTTTTGAATTTGATATAATCCAGTCGGACTGCACTGCAAATGGTCACCAAAATGTTTAATCTCTTTCATTGATCTATACGAATTATTCCGTCTATTGCATTGCAGAAACTGTCTTTGAATACTAAAATATTGTTTGTCCTTACCAAAAAATTCTTCACGGCTTCGTCCAGCAGTTATATAAATAAAAACTGAACTGGACAACGGTAGAAACACAGTGTGCGTCAAGCAAAACAAAGCTATTAATATGTTCAGGACGGTAAGTTGAATTGTTTCGTTTTCATTTCATATTACTCCGAATTGACCAATAGAAGTTGATTTCATTCAAAATTTATCGTTTTCTATTGAAAATGTAGCTTGTTCTTCATGATTTCTCATCAACTGTTTCTGCGCGCATGTTCTGGAAACAGCGTGCTATAATTTGTCCAAATGTCCGTAGTTTTAGATTCCTCCCCCGAAAATATGGACTCAAACCACTAGGTTGGCCTCACTGATGATGAATCCGGTGTCAAAATCGATTTTGTCTTAACTTTTGACTTGAAAACGTTCAGAGTAGGTCACATTCAGAATGCAACGGTTAAGTTCGTTGATGGCAAAATCGACCTTATTGTTTTGGAGTGATAGTCATTTGGAATTTTGAGGTTATGGCCCTGATATTTCAGGAACTAATCGAGTGATTGAATTGCAAGTTGGTTGTAGCGCAACTGTGTTGAGATCGTCCTCTCAGTACATTGAAAAGATTTTTCAGATTTTTTTCGAACGTTGTGGGTTCACAACATGGCAACGAATTTCAGTTTGATACGATTATAACGTTCGGAGATATAAAAAAATACAGAAAAAATCATGAAGTAACTGGTTTGAAAATGCTGTTGAACAACGGTTTGCGATATTCTGTCAAAATCGTATTGTCTGAAAATAAAAAAAAATCCGAATCAATCTTTAACAAATTTTTTCCTTGAAACTATTCTTCATATTTGGAGTGAATTTTCTCAGGGCTTGAGCTCTGAGAGTTACAAAATTTAGTTTAATGCCATTATTAGTTTGGAATTCAGGGATAAAATAGGTCGAATTTCGTGTTTTTTCAAGTATAATTGTTTTTCTCCGGAAAAACTCGATAAATACAGGAATAATCATAATAAGACTTAATAATTAGTTTGAAAATGTTGATGAACATCTTTGTGCAAAACTTCGTGATGATCGTGTCAGTAGAACAATTCGAAAAAAAGTTTCAAACTTTTTTTCAAATATTCAAAATTCAGAGATCTTCTGATCATATTGTCCTCAAGAAATTCTGTATGAAACTTCGAGCTTTCATTTTCAATCAAGTACTGGATCTCAATTTCATCCAATCTGTATTTTGGAAATATTGGGAAAAAAAAATTTGAATGGACATATCTGGAAATCATTCAGTGGATTTCGACCATTCACGAATTCTGCCTTTGTTATCGAGGTCCAAACCTACCCAAAACTAACTTAGAAACTCCGAATTCGTAGAGTAGGTTTTTGCCTCACTTACGAAGGTCGAAATCGTGAATGGGTAAAATCCACAACATGATTTCGTAGATATACCCATTCAAAATTTTATTTAACGAATTCGAACAAGATCATAAAAGCTGCTGACTTCACGTCAGTGCTTTTCTTGAAGTTTTTTCCTGTGGTTAGACGAGTGTCGCTAATTAATGTTTGTTTGTACAGATTGTTATTCTGGCCATCATTGGCTGTGCACTTGCCACTCCGTTACCTGAAGCGAAGCCAGAACCCAAAGCTGTTCCAAAGCCTGATATTCTAGCTGTGGCACCGGCTGTTGCTCCAGCAGTCGCTTACACCACTGGATACACTGGATACTCTGGATACACTGCTCCGTTAGCCTACAGCTCATACGTATCTCCTTACGCTGCCTCTTATACTGGATATTCACCATATGCTGCGTATTCTGCCCCCCTTGTCCTCGTTTAAATTGTATACTTCCCTACCGTCCCTACCGATTATGTAAATAAATGTGATTAAAGTGTCTGTCTGTAGATTTTGTACCATCTTTTACCTGTGGCTTTGTCAGAATGTCATATAGAAAGAAACACATCAGATTGCACAAACTCTATTATACCAAGAACTAGAACAGGGATCAGTTTTGATGAGGAAGATCGTTAAGAGTGTACGCTTATCGTACAGAGTTTCGGATTCGTTGACTTCACTAACAGGCCGTCCATAGAGGGGGCAAAGTAATGATTTTTTACAAATTGAATAGGGCACTAGCCTTCCGGTAGTCCAATGAAAAACCACATACTACTTGTAGATTCACCTGAACAAGATGAGCTCTGTCAACGATACTCATAGGGTGGACGATTCACTCGAACATTCAACCAATACATTAACGGCCGGTTTCGCAAAACTTTGATTGTCCGATCAAGGGCGTAATTGTCAATCAACAGTAAATACTATGCTCGATTTCAGTTCTTTTTTAACCCAACCATCGAATGCAAACCTCAATCGACGAGTTGATCGGACGTCAAAAGTTTTGTGAAACCGACGGTTAGACTCTAAGGATGTACTCCTCAATGTTTTAGAGTATTCTTGGAACGCATTCCAAAAACAATGACAGAGATATTATGAAACTCACCGTTAATATAAATACAAATGGTAATATATGTGAAGTGTCTATAGTTGATAAATGTTTCTACATCAATTAAAGACACATCAGAATGCATTAAGAAACATATTGAGGCATAATACACAAGTATCTGTTTTCCTACGGCACACCGGAATTTTATTCTTTCTATGTAATTGAATGGGACAGCGCGCACTGGAAATAAGTTTCCGTTTTGCCGTGGTTCGGGACGTTGCCGATAAGTGAGCGTTGGTCTCAAAGGAGTTAACGAATATGTTAGGTTTATCTCGGCACAGAAAACAGAAAAAATCTTTTGTGTAATTGCAATTTCTTTTAATTTCTGATTGAATCAAAATATAATATAAGTTAACAACGAACAGGAATTAGTTTTGGCTTATCACGTTTGGAATTCAATGCAGGAAATTATTGTGAGTTGCGAAAAATGTGAGTAAATCAGTCGGGAGGCTGATGTACAAAAGCAGATTGAAGAAAATTTCATTTATTATATGATATGATTGTGATGCCCACAAATTTTATCCCCCTAGCTTAACCAAAAGACAATATTCTCTTGAAACAATAACATAGCAAACTCATTTTCGGAAAGAAACTTGTGGATCGAATGAAGAGTTCGAGATTGAGTGGAGGAATTGTGTGGATGATTCCATATACAATGTGATCTAGTGTGAAGGGCAGAAAATCAAGAGAACGTTAGATAATTACACAAGCGCGTAAAAATAATATGAATTTGCTTGGTGAACATCAAGGAAACGGTGATTTACGAATCATAGTGCGTTTAGGATTGATTGGGGGATATCGAGTATATACATCCTTTCCAGACGGCTGAAAATATTTGAAGGAAATTTTCTGACCCCATTTTCTAGCGCGTTATTCCGTTTTGTGAGGAAAACTTTTTTTGTCTTACCAGTTGAGTCCATGATTGCACATGATGGAACATTTTTATGTAAAATATCAAAGTTGAAATCTTCATTCAATTTGTGAGATTTTTCATTCATTTTCTCCGAACTAAGCATCTTTCATGAGTAAAGAGTGAAGATTCCGCATATCATTATAGTGCAATTCTGTTCGTGATCTACATTTACGGATTGGTCGGCTAAAAGGAGATGACATCATTAACGACATTGCCAGTAATACGGAGCAGTAGTTGGGCCACCGAGGTCACCGGATCTAAATCCTCCAGAATTTATGATCTGGCGCATATTTTTGTAGCTGGACCTTTAATTTTTCATAATTTCATTGAATAATTGATCATTTTGAATTTTCACTATCTACTCAAGAAATGTCCCTAGTGGAGGGAAGATGAAGGAGACAGCTATTCTCACAACTGAACAAGAAATGTTAATCTGAAGTTTATCTTTACGAAAACAGTGGCGAAAAATTTTTCATTGAAAATGTCCATTGACGTAGAGTACGGACGCTAGTGGTTAGACAAAAAAAAAATTGTCAGAACGAAACTTGATTCCACGCTATCCTTTGTGAATGAAGCATTACCCGCATTAAGTCCATTCAGCAAAATCATATTATTTTTCAAGTTTTTAATTTCCTCTTTATTTCCCGAATTCCAAACTAAACTTCTCTTTAGAGGTTCTCCCGAAACTTTGCATAAACCTGCAGTATTAAATTTCGATTCTCCAAGATCTACATTTTTAGAAATTTTTCTAAAATTATGTTCTGAATCGAAAAATACATCTACGGAATCATTCGGTGGACTTCACCCATTTACGAATTCAGCCTCTGAATAGCTCAAATCCGACCAACTATTCCGTAGATATATATCTTTTCGATACCTATATCAATTTGTGAAATTTTACCTCGAGATAATCAGCTGCAAAAACTCTATGTTACAATGTTGCTCATTGACATGACCAAGAATATAATTGCATGCGGTACACGTATTTTACCGATCTAACACCTATTCAGAAGTATCAAGAGTATCGCATTGTATTCCTAAGGTCATTTTAACACCACGTATTACAATTTGGAATTATTAATCAGCTGCAGTTGTATGAATTATGTCCAACCCTTCCAGAATTTCCTGAGGAACTATATAAGTTGTGAAATGGTACAAGACTTCATCACACATATCAACAGACTGTCCAAGATGTTCAAAGTGGTAAGTGTTACATCAAACTAAAATACTCGGGTAGTATAAATATTTTATTTTGTTCGCTATTGATAATTTACAATTTTTTTTATCGATGTCATGATTTCTCACAAAGTGGTCTATTATTCTTTCTAAGAACTATCTGTACAGCTGGACTTGATTCGGGAGCAAGTGCAAATTACCACTCCATTGCAATATACAGGGTCCCGCAACAGTGTTCCATATCTATTCAGGAAACAGGAACCATATTGCTCGAGCTTGAAAAATATAATATTTTCGGATACACAAGGTGTTCTAGTCGGGTCCCAACTTTGATTTTCAAATATCAATCTTTTTATCACTTTTTCGGTTTCTACATATAAAATATATGCTGCTTTATGAATATCTACACTTCGAAAATACTAACTTTTTTCGACGTATTCTGCCTGCCATGAGATCTTTCTCAATATTCGTCGCCATATTTGAAATTATAAGGTTATGGAAAGTCCCAAAGATATTGAGTTATCATCAAAAATTGAAGATTTCCTGCTCTTTCTAACGGTTCATCTGAAATTGACCTGTGATATACTGGGTATAAAAAACAGCTTGCAATATAGTATCACTCAAAATTTGCTAAATTTCAGATTAAAACTTGCGAACCTAAAAGCAAGAGCTGCTAGACTTTTTTGATGATTCTGAAGGATCGATAAAATAGAAGGCTGTTCTATTTGAAATAAGAATTATCCTGCACATTTTTACATTCAAAATATGTAGAAGGGGGTTTTCCATACCTTTGATATTCACAGTTTTCAGATCTACCGTTTGATAGAGTAACCATTGTTCTATGTTCAATCAAAAAGAAATTCCTTTGAATGACTTGATAATTTCAAATATGCGGAGTGATGAATATCAGAAAACAATATATGTCAAGTAGAATATCTCAAAAATCGTCAATATTTCGGAGGTGGAGAATGTAGTATCTTTAATTCTTCTTATAAAAAACGAAAAAGTGATGAAAAATACAGGTGGCCATTTGAAGAAACAAAGAAGCAATGTTTCGAGCAGCCCAGAATAAATGGAATACCCTAGTTGAAAAAATATATTTTCTGCCGAGCCCGAGATATTATAGAAAACAAATTTTTTTCCTTTTTTCCAAATAGAGAGATGAAATATCGCGCTACTGTTGCGGGGCACTGTACTTATATATATAAATTTGCATAAACGTAACTAAGAGACTGGATTTTTGCAGAATTTATTTATATTCAATCATCCATTCAGTGATGAGATCTTCACGGAATTCGAATAAGACGTCGTATATATGGGGTGTCTTACGAACCAAGAAATGAAATAATATTAAAAAATTGAAATTTTTCTGGATATATAATCTTCACTACATTAAGCGAAAGTTTTTGTATTTATACTTAACAACCAACTAATGAGTTTCGTTGTCATCCAATCGACTGTTAATGAAAATATTCAAGATATCAGCTGGAAATCCAACCTGGATCTCTTCGTAGATAGGCACAATATTTTTTGTACACAACGATTCAGAAAAAATTATCTAAACAAGCTTATATCTAGTACTGCTTGGAGGTCGATACAAACTTTGTACGAAATTCACTTCTTCTGGCAAATTTCCTCACGAAATTTCCTTCAAACTTGCCTGTGGACATTTCACATTGAACTAAAAAGTTTCAGGTAGATGAGAGTAGTATTTTTTGATTTATTGAGGAAACAATATTTCAATTTGATATAATTCCGAAACCGCTTGGCTTCGAGTACCTTCGAAATTTCAACAATTTAAGTAGTTATTTGAATTCATACTGTTAACTTTTATTCTTCTTCCAGTTCGCCTTCATCGTTATCCTAGGATGTTCCCTTGCCAGTCCTCTTCCAGAGGCTAAACCAGAGGCTAAGGCGGAACCTCATCTCGTAGAAAGTGTAGTTTTACCAGCGGTGTCTTATACTGATGATTTTGGCTCTCATGTGGACTACGTATCATCGCATTATGAAATTCATGCTGATCCTTACATTGCATACGAATATTTCCCACACTCTGTTTATTCTGAACCAATAATTATTGTTTGAAATGTTTTTTTGATTATTAAAATATATATTTGAATTATTTCAATTTAGTCATTTTAGTTTGAAAACTAGTTGAGATGTGGATCTACCTTGCGCCGAGATCTACCTTTCGCGTAGATTCGCCTTTTATGTGGTTAAATTTAATATAATGATATGACGTCATCGGAAAAACTTTTTGGGCAATCGCAAAAAAGGCTTTGCACCCTCGCAAAAAAAGGCTCTGTGACCTCCAAAAATTTCAAGGTTAGAATTATCTATTTTCAGATACATTTTCTGGAGAAACGGAAATAAATATCGTGGGAAGGCATCGGAAATGAATAAAAGGATCTTTAATCTTCAAAAACTTACCAGAAGAAGTAACCTAGCTCGTACACAACGTTAGGATTCCAGTAAGAAAGATTGCTCTGAACCGGTACAAATTATGCTGAAATTTTGGAAAAAACTTAAAGTTGATGGTTAAATAGTTGAGAGAAATCAGTCCCAACCTATAATCGATCCATTTAAATATAATATATCCTATATTTCCCTCCGTTTCGTTGAATTTCATGTTAAAATTCCGTAAGGAGCTCTCGGTCATCTGATAGATTCATGAAATTTCCTTCCAAAATATCACCATTCGCTTCATTCTTCTGCTTGAAATCGAAGCTCCATGCTTATTTTTTGCCATTTCATACAATTTTTGCCAGTATTTCGGCGTTTTTCGGTCAATTTTGTTCAATTCAATTCAATTGAAGAAACAAAGAAGCAATGTTTCGAGCAGCCCAGAATAAATGGAATACCCTAGTTGAAAAAATATATTTTCTGCCGAGCCCGAGATATTATAGAAAACAAATTTTTTTCCTTTTTTCCAAATAGAGAGATGAAATATCGCGCTACTGTTGCGGGGCACTGTACTTATATATATAAATTTGCATAAACGTAACTAAGAGACTGGATTTTTGCAGAATTTATTTATATTCAATCATCCATTCAGTGATGAGATCTTCACGGAATTCGAATAAGACGTCGTATATATGGGGTGTCTTACGAACCAAGAAATGAAATAATATTAAAAAATTGAAATTTTTCTGGATATATAATCTTCACTACATTAAGCGAAAGTTTTTGTATTTATACTTAACAACCAACTAATGAGTTTCGTTGTCATCCAATCGACTGTTAATGAAAATATTCAAGATATCAGCTGGAAATCCAACCTGGATCTCTTCGTAGATAGGCACAATATTTTTTGTACACAACGATTCAGAAAAAATTATCTAAACAAGCTTATATCTAGTACTGCTTGGAGGTCGATACAAACTTTGTACGAAATTCACTTCTTCTGGCAAATTTCCTCACGAAATTTCCTTCAAACTTGCCTGTGGACATTTCACATTGAACTAAAAAGTTTCAGGTAGATGAGAGTAGTATTTTTTGATTTATTGAGGAAACAATATTTCAATTTGATATAATTCCGAAACCGCTTGGCTTCGAGTACCTTCGAAATTTCAACAATTTAAGTAGTTATTTGAATTCATACTGTTAACTTTTATTCTTCTTCCAGTTCGCCTTCATCGTTATCCTAGGATGTTCCCTTGCCAGTCCTCTTCCAGAGGCTAAACCAGAGGCTAAGGCGGAACCTCATCTCGTAGAAAGTGTAGTTTTACCAGCGGTGTCTTATACTGATGATTTTGGCTCTCATGTGGACTACGTATCATCGCATTATGAAATTCATGCTGATCCTTACATTGCATACGAATATTTCCCACACTCTGTTTATTCTGAACCAATAATTATTGTTTGAAATGTTTTTTTGATTATTAAAATATATATTTGAATTATTTCAATTTAGTCATTTTAGTTTGAAAACTAGTTGAGATGTGGATCTACCTTGCGCCGAGATCTACCTTTCGCGTAGATTCGCCTTTTATGTGGTTAAATTTAATATAATGATATGACGTCATCGGAAAAACTTTTTGGGCAATCGCAAAAAAGGCTTTGCACCCTCGCAAAAAAAGGCTCTGTGACCTCCAAAAATTTCAAGGTTAGAATTATCTATTTTCAGATACATTTTCTGGAGAAACGGAAATAAATATCGTGGGAAGGCATCGGAAATGAATAAAAGGATCTTTAATCTTCAAAAACTTACCAGAAGAAGTAACCTAGCTCGTACACAACGTTAGGATTCCAGTAAGAAAGATTGCTCTGAACCGGTACAAATTATGCTGAAATTTTGGAAAAAACTTAAAGTTGATGGTTAAATAGTTGAGAGAAATCAGTCCCAACCTATAATCGATCCATTTAAATATAATATATCCTATATTTCCCTCCGTTTCGTTGAATTTCATGTTAAAATTCCGTAAGGAGCTCTCGGTCATCTGATAGATTCATGAAATTTCCTTCCAAAATATCACCATTCGCTTCATTCTTCTGCTTGAAATCGAAGCTCCATGCTTATTTTTTGCCATTTCATACAATTTTTGCCAGTATTTCGGCGTTTTTCGGTCAATTTTGTTCAATTCCCACATGACAGCACTGAGCCAGTCTGTCATACCCGTGTAAACACAGATCAGACTCTATGGTCTGTCAGAATTTTTTGGAGAATTAAGAGAAGTACAAAAATTACCAACTTTCTTTCGTATTTTTCGTACATTTCCGTTGGTTTGTAAAGTATGAGAATTCCACGGGGGTCGGTTCTGTTCTTGAAGGTTTTTTTCCACCCTCGGTCTCGGCCGAGAAGCTTTGCCTTCGGAGGAGATCGAGTTCGCGAGATAGTCCACTTGACGAAATCGAGCAAGTTTGAGAATTTTTTTCGGTAGATCTTGGAAATTTTGGAGCGGAACGAATAGGGTATCGAAGGAAAGAGCGTTCTTTCTTCTTTCAGATCGGAAAATCGCCTTCGGCGATTTTTCTCTATTTTAGGCTCGAGGGTCCGCTTCGTGGACACCTCTCGCAGGAGACAGTGAGTATGTTTTGAAAATTTTTTTCTGGGATGTACTTAATTTTTTGTGAGAATACGCAATGTAAGTTATTTTCCCATTTTTGACTCCATTTCAGTTTTTAGTTTCCCGAAAATTCTTGAATATAAAGAACTGGCAACATTGCGCATTTTCACAATTTTTTTTAACCATTAGTACCTAACCCAACCTAACCTAACCTTTAGTACCAAAAAATGTTTTCTCACTCATTTTGTCACCTAAAAAATGCGACGTTGGATAATTTTGTTCAATGTTACCTCCTTCACAATGTTTTTCCTAATTGATTTTTACTCCACGGAGATAACAGTGTCAGATTATTTTTGTTGTGCCTTACATTTTTTCGAAACTTTTGTCGTATGTGCAGTACCAGGTGTACCCAGGTAGGTCAGAAAGTCTCCCGATTACATACTCATCTAACCTATATATAGCATCATGCAAAATTTTCAACTTAAATCAAACACTTCATGAAACATGTGCCATCAGCTTTCAGACTATTTAGGTATTACCAATTTCGTTCACTCTGTATACATTTTCGAGCGCTGCTAATTAGCTTGCGCTCCTCGACATCAAAGGGCTCGAGTTGAGCTGATCACGAGCCGATCAGCTCTGTATACAGCTTAAAATGTTTGTCAGCGTTATTGAGAAAGTAAACACATCCCAAATAATCATCGAATTCATTTGTTAAATCAGCATTGAAAATAATCAATACTTGGATGTTGGTTTCGATTATTCCTCTTTCGATCTGTACCGACCGATTCTACATTGGCTTTTGAATTCTATTTTTACATTTTTCGTCGAAGTGGGAATATTGCGTGAATTTCATGGTTTAGTTGAAAATATATGGGAAAAGCGAGTACTGTCGGTCAGTTGGTAATAACGTTCAGTGCTATTTTCCAATATCATCACATCATTCAACGCGAGTATAAACAAGGTGTCAATTTGAAAACTTGCCAGGCTAATTATGTGTTGATAGGGACTTTTTGAGATAGAGCCAAAACAGGTAAATTTTCTCACGAAAATAATGCCAATGTGAGACCAACATTTGAGAACAGACTGATTATTTTTTGGATAGTAATGGAAACTAGTGTATGCCATATAATTTCTTGAAAAATAGATTCGCCTATTTCTAAATGTCAGAGACAGCATTGTAAAACGCCTAGCGGTTAGATTGTCCAGTGTTGCAAAATGGCGAACGCACTCCTTACTCAATTAGTATAGTATGGTATAGAATCATCTCCAGCATCTCATTTGATTAGTACAATAGGTAGGAACATTCTGTAGCCATAGGTCCATGGGTCCGTTTGTTCGTTTGGAAGTTTTACTGCCGGGTTAGTCGAGTACTTTCATTTTTGTTTCGAATGAACTATCACAAAGTAACCACTTTATCCATTATTTTTTAGTAAAATTTCAATACTCGATTCTTGATTTCCGTACAAGAAAATAACATAACTGAATTTTCTAACCATGTTTATCTATGTGAAATATTTCCACTATTAATAGAGAAAAAAGTTTCTTCAACATTCGCCAGGTCTTTGGAATTATTGAATTCACATAATATTTTCCCAAAGTAAACATTTTGAAAAACATAAATATAAAAGTACCAAATCATAGGAATTAAGTGAGTAAATGAGTTTTCTCAATCACATTTCTTTGAGTTTCAAGCAATGGATTGGTAATTCTGCAATACGAATCACCGTAAGAGATACCTGTGTTAAACTTGCAAACGAAGTGCGGTAGTCTATTGCAATTTGAGGAATATTTAAATGCTTGTAACTTTTAACCTGAGCTGAACCTGGAAGAATTGTGTTTTATTTAATGGGAGGAACATATGATCAAACTTAATGTACAACAACTTAAAGACTCACCTGTATATTCGATGCATGCCTGAACACAGCTTGACGGGTATTCCTAACCTAGTGACGGTACCACCCACCATGTATTAATGAATAAAACAGAACCGGTCAAATGTAATTTTTTTTAAAGTTGTATATATCAAAAATACTGAAACCTATTGATGTTACCTTTTCCATTAGCGAAATGTTTAGATTTTATACTGAAGCTAGATTGAAGAAGAAATATCAATGAATTGACTTAAATCATTTTCCCTTAAGCGCAGCCTATACCTCGAATAAAACGGGGTCATGTTTGGAGGCCAGAGTTCGTTCTTTTCAAAATTTTTCCTGTGCAAATTGTTCAAGAATTTGAAAAATGCGCAATGTTGTCACTTTTCTATATTCAAGAATTTTGTGGAAAAATAAAACTGAAATGCAGTGAAAAATGAAAAAATAACTCACATTGCGTATTCTCATTAAGGAATTTTGTACATCCAAAAAAAAAAACTACAAAAAATAATCACCGAAGCCTGCAGAACGATACCCCGTTTTCTCCTAAATTTATTGGCAACGTTTAATTAGGCAGAAAGCGAGAAGGTGCCTGACCTTGAGAAATTGATGAGATTTAATGAAACCAACACGTAGTAGTGTTTGCTCTTAAGTGGCAGATAAAATTCATTTTCCATAAAGTAACCTTATGCTGAATTTTACTGTTGCAGGGAGACGTCCTTCAAATTTCAGTGTTAACTTCAGCACAATTATATTTTATGAAGAATTAATATATTTAATACTGTTCGCAGGATGCCATTATAAGACCAAAATATTGACCATGTTGAGGTAAGATTGATGATTTGAAATCATATAAAGTTTTAAATCATCCTATCAGCCTTCATCTTTCATATTCTTAAGGAAATAAAACTATGCATTCTACATCGTTACGGTGTTCCAAAAATGAATGAATAGATGTACTCGAAGCAATAAAAGTCATATTATGAATACAAATGACTTGGATGTCCCCAATGATAATACAAAACGTTTCACGTAATCGAGTCAGTGCGTATTACTTCATCTAATTCGAATCTTTATGAGTAGTATACATGGAGGTAGGTCTGAGTAGTTTTATATTATCAATTCCTTATTGTTCTCCATTTATCACATTCAAAATGTTCAAATACGCGAATTCAGATTCTGATTCTAAGGAATACGCTTTCATATAATCTGTCACATTATCCATGTTGGCTTTCTTGATAATTAACGAAGGGGGTGAAATGTCTACAACCAAGAGTTCTTTTATTAATCTTTATTAGATTATGGGACCGGTTTCGGAATACTTGATTCCATCTTCAGCCAGAAACTACAAATTGAAATGAAAAATTACGACACGTTACAAACCTCACTAAAATATATACTTACACTTAAAATACATGTAAGACGTCAAAACAATAAAATAAACATTAAGACAAGACTTCAACAATAATCTCAACTTTTCACAATTACTATACTGAATAATACCATTAATTACAATCAACTGACAACAACAATATTATAACCTATACTTTCGATCGATGACACGGCTTCACTTCAGTATTCTTAGGGTGCGTTCCATTCAAGATTCTCAAACGTCATATAGTTGTTCTATATCATCCAATTATAACCGTTCTCCACCCGGATCAACAATAAACTTAAACAACGCTTTCCATAGAATATGGTCGAACTCATTTTTTTTCTTGTGGTCAGTAAAGCTGGAAATGTTCGTTTCAGTTTTCATTGCTTCATGAGAACATAATATTTATATTTCATACAAATATGTAATAGTAGTAGTAACAAGACCATACATACAAGAATTTCTCTATTCGTATATGGTTTCTCTGCTTGATTTTATCCTCTTCATCCCCTTCAAGTTACAGTATTGTCATTTTTTCACATGACAACTGGTTGAAAAAAAATTGTTTTGGGAAATTATCATTGAATCCGAAATAAACATCTGCTCGTATCTTGATCATATTTAACATCAGTGTATCAAATTCATTTTGGTACGACCATAATCTCTGGAAATATTGGGAAAAAATATATAAAATTTCGTGGTTGTCTTCTCGATATCGTAGATCTGTAGATATGAAATTGAAATAGCCAAAAATATACAAGAACTTTATATATTGGTGAGCCAGTTTTAAATTCTCACAACTCCATAGCCAAGGCCTTGAGGACGTCATATGCTTCGTGAACATCATTGACAATAAAAATAAGGAATGGTCCATGAAGAAATGAGAGCTCCAAGTTCAATAATAATATTATTCGTTGGATGACGCGGTCTGATGATCGGTGATAACCTTCAAAGTGCAGTGACTGAGTTCCTTGGACTACGCTTCTTCAGTAATAAGGGCCTCTGAATGATTTGATGATAAGCCCAGATCAAGGAGGAATATACGTCCGTGTGTTATGTTAGTTTTATTATTGGAAAAGTCCTTAGGATAGAACAAGAAGTACATCAAAAGATATTATCGATCGCAGTTCTGATTGATTATACAATAATATATTAATTATAATAATAATAGTTTCTCGCACCTTTCCATAACACCAACAGTAAATAAAGAAAACAGAAGTTCTTCTCGACTCTATAGATGATAGTAGGAAACAATAAAGTACCTCTAACTAAGTGTATATTGGTAATTCTTCAAGTTTTTTAGGGAAAAGTCTACGTCTCATTCCTGTTATTTCAGGAAGTATTCTAAAAAAATTTATTTTTTCGTACCCCATGAAAGAAGAATTAAAGATGTAACAATTGTAAACGATATAAAACATTGCTGAGTTGCATGTATGCTATTTTCGAAAAGCGGACAAAATTTGATATTGGATGTGCAGAATGATATCATCACTATGAACCCCTTAAATAAGTATTAATTGGTCGAATGCTAGGAAATTAAAACCATATATTTGTATAACTCGCCTTATTCTTCTGAATATTGTAGCGAGCTTGCTCTCTCAGCCCTTGCTTGAGTCACGCGGGCTCTATTTCATCCTTGGTGTCTTAAGTACTCTACGTTCTCTTCCTTTAAAGCCACGCCTGATCGGTCAATGTGCAGGGGCCACTAGAGCTTACGCTGCACCCAGTAGATTCTCTCAAGATCTTATTACACTGTCATTCTCGACAGTCACTCACACTTGGTTGGTCTACACCCATGTAGAATTGAAAGGGTTAAATATGACGCATGCCCTCACGAGTTGTCCCAGACTATAAGACAGGACGAAACGTGAAGACCCCAAAGAGGTACAGGTTACTTCGCAAACCTTCAAAAAGCATCCATACATGTAAACAACCACCTTTGGTCAGAATATGTATAGTGGCTTTGGGAACACCCTGTATAAAGCTGGCCAGACAAAAATGAATTGGACTACTGATTCTTCATCAGTGAAAAAAATCAGACATTTGGGTATACTTAAGATGCATAGAAGATAAGGTGATTTCGCATAAATACCTACAACACGTAATATAATAAAGCGGTGGAAAGATTATGGCAGTTGATACAGAACAAGCATTATCCTTACTTTAAGTCAAACTGAGATCTATCAAGAGTTGGAGTTTCACAAAGATTAAAAACTCATTGAATAGCACATATTATAAAACCAGTTCAATTTGAGTTTTTCCCATTTGAATTCATAAGGTCCACTATTAGACAGCAGGAGTTCTATTCAATAGTTAATTTCATCGGATTTGTAAACTGAGCTTTTCTAGTAGCACTTGATAGTAGCACATAGTAGTAAATTTCAATTTCAGGAAAATGAAATTTGTAAGACAATTCTTGTAGGTATATTCAATAAAGAACCAAGAAAAAAAAAACACATTCCATGGTGAAATTAATATGCATAATTATTGGGGGTTGATAACTCGATCCTCGATTAGTGATAATGATTGAAAGACAATTATGAAAAGAATGATATGCTTCCGAGTATCATGAAGTTTATACCTTGTATAAATAGGATTTCTTTTTTTGAACACTTATTTCCATATACATGCACTGTCCAAACAAAATAAAAAAGGGACCTATTTAAAAGTATCTGAAGATATACACAATTCTTCGAAGCTTACACAAAAAGATTTCACGAACTTATCAATAACTAAGTAATCATCTGAGAAAACATTAATAAATTCAAAATGACAATTGCCGAATTCCCATTAATACTGTCATGCGCTCTAATTGGTCGATTGATGGCGTTTGTGTTGGAAAACGAACGAAAATTAGAGCACCATTTTCTGTGCATCCTAGGTATAATGATAGCGATCTTGTTCCTTGAAACAAGCACGTAACAATTACATATATTCCATGCTTCTATAGAATCAGTCCGTAGGCCATGAAAGTTTAACATATTCCACTCTGTCTGTATGATTTGAAAAGTTTGGCTATAGTAATTTTCCTGTTGGATAACTATGCAGCGTTGTCTGTTCTACACAAAGACTGTATTCATCATGTATATGAACAAAACCATAGAGTAATGGATAAAATATGTGAAAATGGCCACAGTCCTTCCGAATGATTTTGACCTTGATGACATTTCGCTACTTTCAACTTGGTTTCTAGCATAGTATGAAAACTTGCTAGATATTTTCCACCTACTGTATGATTTTAAACAGGTGAATAGATATAATTTATATGCTCGTTGAGATTGACTTCAGAATTTCACCTCGCTTACTCCCAAGTTTTACAACTTATCTTCATACACGTTTCGTAGTTTTCGAATTACCGAATCTGTTTTATCGCCCACTTTATAAACGTCATTCGATGCTGAAGCGCGAAACCCTTCAAATACAAAAACAAGTTTTGCATTCGGTCACGTTGTCGGAGCCAGCCGTGGAACGTTTCTCATCTACGTCTTGACTCCACGGCTCGAACTATAATTTTGTTCATGAAACTCACAATTAAATTATTCCTTCGGTTTTTCTTCGATCAGTTGGAACTGAAACTCGTTCGATTTTGATGAATGTCTTGTCTGTATTTGAAGGTAATTCGACATGAGTTACACGTGAGATGAGTGGTTGATAAATAATTGAATTATTTCACAAGATTAAAACGACTGACCTGCCCTATACTCACGAAATTCAGAAAATAGTTCTATACCATACTAATTGAAAAAGAAGTGGATTGAACAGAGCTCAACCTTGAAGTCTGAAAGACCAGACGAAATTTCGTTTTATTCGGGAGAAAATAAAATCGAAAAACCTCACAAGCTTCACCATATTTCTGAAGTATCTGGGTATTTTAAAAAAAAATCCCAAAATCGACCCAGTATGGAATCGAGTCCTGCGCATTCACCTTTTAGCAACCCACAAAATATAGGCTGGTAGGTGTATATTTGAAGGCCTACACAAGTTTCAAACTACACCAGTTGATCATTTTTTAGTTTTTTGGAAAACAAATTGCCAAATGAACAATAGAGGAACAATGCGAACGATAAAATAACGAACTGTGACGTTTCAGAGTACAAATTTTCACTAGTAATACCACTAGAGGTCAAAAAATTTCCGGATTCAATTTCACCTCGTGTGGTGTTCGGTAAGAAAATTCCACACCAAATGTATTTATTTCCAACAACATCAATTTTCTTCTTCATCAAGTACTTGAAGAACATAGGAGGTTTTGTCGACTTGATTATTTAGTTACCATGGCAACTCAGTGAAACTTTGAGCTAGAAATTATTTCTGTTTCTAATTTGTCTAGAGCAGACGTAGAAAAATGTCTCGCTTCGATCAAGAAAGTAAAGAAAATATTCGCCAATAAGTTGACACACGCGAATGCTAGAAAATCGAAGGCAAGTGTATGGAAGCATTTCATGAACTTTTGCGCAGAATAAGCGCATGATTTCGACAGAGCGGATATACTTGTGGAAGAACTGGCGCTTATTCTTGAGGACAATGCCTTCAACATGCGAGAAAAGAACTCTGAAGACTACAAGGAGCGTGTTATCAAAGTTTTTTGGAACTCTACAGCTAAGCAGTTACAGGAATATTTTTTCGAAAGGTATAATCGCAAATTTAATCCATTCTCTGACGTAGAATTTGTCAACGCAGGAGCAGCAGAAAAATGCTAAGCGACGGAAGCTACAAATAGTTCATCCGCACTATCAGCAGACGAATTTAGAAAATATTCTGTACTTATAAACGTGAAAAAAATTCCCAGTATAATTCGCTGTTGGGTACCCACGAGGAAAAAATGTCCACTAAAATTCATTCGTTGCGATGGTGATCTGTCAGAAATACACGTTCTGATTGGTTAAAAATTACTTGTGTGGAATTTTCAGAGTTATTTCTTTTGGATTTTTCGTTTTGTCAAACTGACATTTTTAAGAAATCACAGCAACACAGAATCACTCAGTTTGGAATTTTTTTCGACTCTACCTCTTCTACAAGTACATTTAGCCAAATAAAGGGATTCATTTTTACAACAATAAGCAGAATTACTCTCTCTAAATTTAACAGAATACAGGAGGACTCTTCAATTTTTTCTACAAATTATGTTGTTCCGACATCCGTATTTTTGTATTGTTCCAATCTATCATGTGATTACCGATGAATGAGGGGTGGATTGTGATGAGCTTCAAGTCGAAATAGTAAAAGGAGAGGACATTTTAACTTCTTTGGAAGAAAGCAATAAGGCAGGGCTAACAATTTGAGGAACGTGATCTTCAGAAGATTCCGTTTATTCCTCAAAATTAATACAGTAGGTGTACCCAGGTGCCTGCGCCATTTTACATTCCTAGAAAGTGGAACAATAGACCTTAAGGTCGCAGTGGAATATAACCCCTTACCAAACTATAAACTAACGCCAGAAAATTTCCGTGCTGACAACTCGCCTTTTACTGAGATTTTATACTAACATCTCAATTGATTGGTCCAAAAAGAATTCTGAATTGCTAGAATCAATATTAAGATTAGCTGCGTTGCGTTGCTTCGGGAGGAAATTTCAGATCTGTTTTGTGTTCAAACAATATTCTAGATTGGGAAGCCACTAGAATCGAACGTCAGCTTTCAGTGTTGTGGTGAATTCATTCTCGAGAAAACACTGAAAACTTTGGAAAACAAAAATTGAAATCATTTCAGGCCAGTTAAAAATTTGTACAACAAATATTGGACTATATAAAATATCATGAATTGAAGACAACTCATCATCATCAAAGCGGTCGACAATGTTTCGGATTTGGGCATTATTTTAGATTCAAGTTTTATTTTCGACCTGCATATAGAGAAAATTGTGAATAATGCCAACAAAATGCTGGGTTTCATTATCCGTAATAGTGTCCAATTCAAAGAAAATAAAACACTACTGACTCTTTATTATTCCTTTGTCCACAGTAAATTGAATTTTGCGTCCACTGTGTGGAACCCAAGGTATAAATGCTACGTACAACGCTTGGAGAGTGTTCAGAATAGGTTCTTGAGATATTTAGCTTACAGAAATAAATTAACCATTGTTGATCACAATTACACGACTATTCGACGTAGATTCAACATGATGAGTTTGTCCAATCGCAGACAGCTTACGGATGTGTTATTCGCGTGTAAGATCATTAGAGGACAGTTTTGGGTATCTGAAATTTTCAATTTTATATCTCTCAGGGTTCCAAATGTAGGCTTGAGATCTTTCGGTACTTTCTATGGCACCGTCAGAAACACTAATTCGGCGCAAAACTCCCCACTCCATAGAGTTATGACGACATGTAATGCCCTTTGTGTGAACGTTGATATTTTTCAAGATCCATTGGTAAGGTTGAAGAAAACTGTCAGGACCAACCTTGAGGCCTCGGATCGATAATTTTATGATTTAATGTAAGCCTTTTTTTCGGGTTGGTATTTTTATGTTATTTTGCCTTAGATGGTAGGTTCTTGTTATTTTGTGCATGTATGATTTAGGAATTTCCTTTTGTATGAAATAGTTTGTATATATGTGAATACTGCTTTTGGGCGACTGCCTGTATGTATTCCAATGTGAAATAAATTAATAAATAAACTACGTGTGCGATAGTCAGAAGTTTTTTCACTTGAAATCTATATCTTATGTAGGTACATTTCAATGGAAAAAATTCAAGAATTCATAAATAGTTATTTTTCACTATTTGAATGCGCGTTTCATTATATGAATATGTGATGAATATTTTCAATTCAGTCATCCCCTACTTCATTTTCATAGCTCATACTTCTTAATTGGAGGATAAATAGGATAGGGAAGATTCCCTGCCTAATTTTGAGGAAAAAAATCCATGAATATGGGACCCCAACTTTCCGTTGTGGAGATACAGGGTTTTTAAGTTTGAATTATTTTCAAATTTTGTTGAATGTCAATCAAGCCCCATGATGTAAAAAACATAGTGTGCTCATCTACAAAAAATGACATCAGCAAGATGAAAAAAAGGAAATATACATATATTCCGTCCTTTGAATTTGCACGTAATACGTCATCATTTGTACTTACGATCACAGATGAGCAGATAAGCACACCATGTTTTACTTACATCATGGTTTACACCATTGTTATGCCAGTTTTGATTGCAGTTCTACTGGGTGATATTTTTCATGGAAATTTGTACCCTATTTTCCGCCAAAACTTGTCACTGGAACCTTGAAAAATTGTAAAGAGAATCTATCGTAGTTCCATCGTTCCTGCTATCGATTTCAGTTTTGAATGTCTTCTGGAGTGCAGATATTTCAGGAAAAATCATGAAAAATTCAAATTTCAACACTGTGTATCTCGAAAACGAAACGTTTGCTATCTCATCTTCATGTGTATAATTTTCTGTAACTAACAAAGAACTACTAACTCACAAAGAAAACAAACGAGCGAGTTCATATTTTTTCTCAGGTTTAGGTTTTGGACCCTAGGGAGGCAGTCTTATTCCCCAATATTTATAAATCTGATCTGGTTCAAATCCAGTACTTGAAATGTTGTCATATTGTTTACATCATTTTCTCACGAAATCCTTTTCTTTGAGTTGATATTGTTGAAATAATTACTGAGTTTCGATTCCATTTCATTTATGTTATATCGAAATTGATGGCCGTAAATCCGAAATCTCTGGTCTATTTTCGCTCATGATTGGAAATGAACAAAAGTATTCTTTTCGGAAATTACAATATTCAAAGTCAGATCGATTCGAATTTGAAAAATTAATTAGTTGAAAAGTTGTTTCTTCGATTTGATTCTCTAGATATCAGTCTCATAACAAAGATGCGGATTATTTCAACGCAAAACTACGGAGTTCAAAACTTATTTATAGTGCCCAAAGCTCAACATTTTGTTTCTACAAATGACATAAACAAAATGTACAATAATGACATTGAAAAATCCATATAAGAAAACCTTATCAAAAAAAAATCTGAAAAAGCACTGACATGAAGTCAGCAGCTTTTACGCGCTTGTTCACATTGAGAAATGGTGAAGTTTTGACGAAATATAAAAATTTTCAAGAAAAAAATTTTTTTCTTAGTTTTTCCATGGATAATTCTTCTTATTGACACTGTTCATCTTCCAACCAAGTTTCATTTCAATCAGATAAATAATTTTCGAGTTATTGAAAAATCAAAATTTCAAATGGCTGTAGCACAAAAACCATTCGGCAGATTTGGCCCATTAACGGACAGAATCGATTTTGACCACGGATTCTTCATCAGTGAGTCCAACCTAATCGTTTGAGACCGATTTCGGCTCGAAATTCTGTAATTTTCGAATTTTGAGCCGAAATTGATCTCAAACGAGTAGGTTGGACTTACTGATGAAGAATCCGTGGTCAAAATTGATTCTGTCCGTTCACCCGGACGTGTGCGCTGTAACTTTCGAAAGGAAGGACCTAGAGCCTTGAAATTTTCAGGTTGTATTAAAATCTTGAATATCTCGGTTAAGTTCGTTGATGGGGCAAATCTGCCTGAAGGTTTTTGTGCTACAGCCATTTGAAATTTTGTTTTTTCAATAACTCGAAAAATATTTATCTGATCGAAATGAAACTTGGTTAGAAGATGAACAGTGTCCATAAGAAGAATTATCCATGGAAAAATTTGAAAAAAAATTATTATTTTCCTGAAAATTTCAATATTTCATTGAAATTTCACTGAAAGCGCATATAAGCTGCTGACTTCACGTCAGTGCTTTTCTAGATTTTCTGTTGAATGAATATGGTAGAAATTTCAGGAATCAACAAATCAAGAGTATGAAAAATATCAATAAATCAAGTCGTTTGTGAGATGAGTCGTGCCCTGAACCACATGTCATAATAAAATACTCACTAGGAATAAGTAATGTAGGAAACAAAAATTCGTCTTCAGAGATTCAGATTATATTAATATTTAAATTTCCATCAAACAACAACTAGAGGTTCAGAATAAGCAGCATATGGAGAGTAAGCGGAATAAGCAGCTGCGTATGGTGCAACATAGGGTGACACATAAGCACTATAGGGTGAGGCATAAGCACTATAGGCAATAGGACTTGAATAGGCAGCGGTGTAGGCTACAGCTGGAGCAACTGCTGGTGCCACTAGTGGGGTCAAAACACCAGGCTTAGCATCAGCCTTCGGTTCTGGTTTAGCTTCTGGTGCTGGAATTGCCAAAGCACAGCCGATGACGAAGAAGAGAGCGAACTGTAATGTAAAGGAAGAATTTTAATTTCTTAACGGTACATACTGAAAATTGTTCTGAAAGTCCCAACAAGGGACAATATATCGAAGTAATTTAATGAACTTACATATTTGAACATCTTGTCTGTTTTATTTGTGACGATCGATGATGGATTGACTGTAGGTACTCTGTTTATTGCATTTATAGTGTTCAGAAATCAATGGTGGGTAAAAACCTTGTTGACGACCCGGCTATGTGATTTGCATCATAAATGAACGTCTAGTAGTTCAATATCGAATTACCAAATAATTCGAGTACTTCTCGGTAAGTTCTCACATTTGACATTGTCTAGATCAAGGTGGTTAGAAATATATTGAACATTATTTTGCTTATGATGAAATGCCCCAAATTAAATTTCTAAATAAATTATTATTATTATTATTATCATTATTAAAAAAGTTACAGAGTTGAGGTTCAAACCTATAAACTCAGCCAGTAAACAAAATAGCATTATTCAACTAAAAAAAACTGAAGAAAGGACAACGCATATAAAAGAAACATGTAGAGAATGTCAGCAAAATAAAATAAAATGGGTAATACACTTCACAGAGCACCTTCGCCAATGGGGGTTTTTCCCGAATTTGGGTTATTACTGCAAATGCAAATTTGAACATAATTATTCTGGGTTTGATTTATAATTTTCCCAAATTCCTTCAGAAAGTATTCAAAATCAGATTCAAAATTGGGGTTTGGGATTTTACAGGCATGCACGAAGTGACAACGGTGTTTAGTAGAATAGCTTTTTCTGCTATAGAATAATGAAGTATTTATTCCTATTCTGTGGTACACACGTGTTCTTTATCGATATAACCAAACAATTTCCGTTTGAGATTCGTCAGTAATATGACAGTATGACAGTCTGTGCTCTTCTTTTTCTATTCCTTGGTCGTTGTCTTCTACTCTAACCAGATCGAAGTATAGCTATCTCTGTTTTCCTAAGCAAATTAACACATTTGAAGTCCTTTTCTTTCCGAGAAAGCTGAATTCGACGTTGCCATATCGTGCACTCAAGACAAATCCCTTTAAATGCAAATCCCCATTTTTATTTTTCAATTTTAGGTGATCAAATATTTTTTAGAAAATACAATATTGAAATTATATGCTTGAATCGTGATGTTCCAAAGGTTTTTCATGAAATTTACTGCATTTTGGTTTAAAGGAAAAACCCCCATTCCCCACCGATCGTAACTGTTCTTGAATGCATTGACACTGGTAGATTCCAACCACAGATCCCGTCAAACCGTTCCACCGATCGAATATTCTTTATGTATATTTGTACGGAATGGTTCCTTAGCAAGCTTGTAGAAATGTCCACGGAGATTGTTCCTATTAAATTCGAGGAGGTTACGCAGATCAACACCAAAACAGTCATAAATCTTGAAGACGTTTTCTTCAAGACTGAGAGCAAATCGTGAATAAAATATCTTTCGAAAAAACAACTCATAGGTCCTGTCCTGATATCTAAGATGGTAGGTTCAATTCATCATTAGGAAACTATCCATCTGTTGCTTCCATAGACATAATCACTCAAAATGATTTTTTTTTTCATTATTTACAAAAATAAAGAAGCCATCGAGTTGAAGTCAAATATTCAGTTGGGAAATACCTATTTTCTGGAAGATTTTTTAGTAGATATAGGATTTCATAGAATTTTCACACAAATTTTCAGGGAAAACATTTTTACGAAGTTTATTTTCTTAATTTCAGCCAAATATATTTTCATTAATGATTATTTACTGATAAAGAATTGAAGACTAAATTCAATTTTTACAGGCAGTTGAAAGGATAGGTTGTGAATCTGACTTCGTCAGTTAAGTTCTTGGATGTGGGAACCAGCATTTGCCAAATAGCAATCAAGTTTCATAATGATCAGCATTTTTGGAGTCATTACAGAAATATCAAGGTAAAAAACCTCAGGAGTTTCTGCATATTTTTTCCTCAATATCTCATTAGAATATCATCAGAATATCATTAGAATCGGTCGTAAGACTGCATAGGGTGAAGTCGATACCTGGATACTAATTTGAATTAATACGTAAATGCTCCTGATATCACTTAAGTGGTTCTCTAGAATTTGTACATTTTGATGAGAGCACTTAAGGGCAAACAATAACTCGAATAAAACGGGGGGGGATTTTTGGAGGCCCGAGTTCGTTCTTTTTAAAATATTTTTTGGGTGCATATGGTTGAAAAAATAGTAAGAATGTGCAATGTTGTCAGTTTTTCATATTCAAGAATTTTCGGGGAAATAATAACTGAAATGCAGTGAAAAATGGAAAAATAACTAACATTGCGCACTCTCATTGAAGAATAAAGTACATCCCAAAAAAAAATTTTCAAAAAATAATCACTGAAGCCTGCCGAACGACACCCCGTTTTCTCCTAAATTTCGCGCTTTTCCAATATTTCTCGGGGTTATTTGCAACGTTAAAGCAGACAACAAGAAGGTATATTGACCGTAATATATTTACGAGGTTTGATGAAACTTGAATGTGGCTGTGTTGCCGAGCCGTAATTTACAAATACGTGGTAATGTTTCCTCTTAAGCATTCGAATCATTTACATTTATCATCATTTTATTTTGATAATTTCGATGTCTTTTTGATCAAACAAATGAAAGTTTATTATTATCAACACACCATTTTTTCGAAATATTGGTTATTAATTTTCAGTATATTCATGTCAAAGTTGTGTGTAAGTCATTAATATCATTAATTTTATCCCTGCTCTCGAAATATTGTATTAGTTTTTGACAAACTTTTTGAACGTCCTTAAGCGAAATAAAGTTTTGAATCAGACCAATTCTCGGTGGGGCCGTATTTCGAATATGCACAATTCCTAGAAAAAATAAAATTTCCACCAAAATAATTTCTGATGGTACCTCGAAGAATCATCGAACGAGGGTTACATAACACATTCTGTATTTAAATGTCTCATTTTATCGATTGGAAAAATTCGGCATTACATTAACAACTGCATTTTTGTTCGGAAGATTTTTTTTGGACAGGAACTGAATTGAATTTACCTCCTTCTGATATTCAAGAGATTAAGTTGAAGTTTCAATAAATTTCAATAAAAAGTTTCGGAGCAAGCATTAAATATCATCATCTCTGAACATCGCGTTCAATACGTTCATAATGTCAAACGTGAGTGCTCACTGAGAAGTTCTTGAACTACCTCTACAATCGGTAATGGACAACGCGAGATGAATAGATAATTCAAAACTCCTAATTGAGTAACTAAATTAGAAGCTCCACCCACCATTTCATGTCGAACTATATAAATTCAATTACCAGACCCACTACAATCAATTCGTCATTGATCCTCACGAACCAACAGGACAAGATGTTCAAATATGTAAGTTTCTTAGAAATCTTCAATATATCATCCCTGGCTGAGACACCTAAATAATTACCAATATCCTTAGGAAAACTGAATAATATTCAGCTGATATTTTTACATTGCAGTTCGCTCTCCTTTTCGTCATCGGCTGTGCCTTGGCAATTCCAGCACCAGAAGCTAAACCAGAACCGAAGGCTGATGCTAAGCCTGGTGTTTTAGCCCCACTTGTTGCACCAGCGGTCGCTCCGGCTGTTGCCTACACAGCTGCATATTCAGCTCCTCTAGCCTATAGTGCTTATGCTTCCCCCTATGTTGCACCATATGCTGCTGCTTATTCTGTTTATTCTCCATATACTGCTTATTCTGCACCTTTGATAATTGTTTAATTGAAATTGAAAGAAAAATAAAATACATACCTATGAACAAAAATATTTTCTCTCTGTTACTAATTTCCTATAGGTGTTAGGTGTAAATTATACAGGATGGTCCTAGTAGTACCGTCAATATTAATTTTTTTCAGATTCCTCACACCTGGAGGTATCCAAAAATACCCCAGGTATGTTACGCGATTTTTTGTAGTTTACGAGTTATAATTTTTTTGTGTTTTTTCAATGTATTATGCCTGCGAGGTTTCAAAAATTTATATCTTTTTATGTAGCAGGTATTTTTCAGAATTTTTTTTCTGTAACATGATCCACCTGAATGTTATTTGAACAACAAAAATAACTCAGTTTCCTGGAAATACTCAAAGCTTTTCAAAAAAGGCTTGAAATTTAGAACTTCAGTTTTCAGTAGGATTCACTCAAACATTCAACATCAATTCAAAATACAAAAAGGATTGTTCATAGTTTCTGGCTGAGTTCAAAAACTTTACACGGTCCTAAACTACAGAATAATAAGAAAAAAATAGTACTTTATTGACAATTTTTTGCTGTAATCGGCCATCGAAGGCACAAAATCATTGAAACAAGAGTAAAGTTATTTTTGTACTTTTTATCATTCTTATGGCAAATTAACCTTGAAAATGTGAATTTTGAGTGATTTCAATTGAAAATTCTTGTGAAATAATTATGTTATTTTTACATCAAGATGGATTGGGCGTGCAGGGGCGATCGAATGGCCTGCGCGTCCGCCAGACCTGAACTCCATCGATTTTTTTATTTGGGGATTTTACAAAGAGCTGGTGTAAGCGACGAAAAGCAGAATTAAGACAAAAACTTTCAGATGCGGAAAGAAAACAAAACAAAACACGTTGACGTTTATGTATCCAAAATAGAGGAAGGGATTTTGAAGATTTATTGTAGTAAATGGTAATTTTTAGTAATTTCTGTCTTTATTCCTCATCCAAAAGCAAATAATTTCATAACTACCAATTTTGAAATATGCTCACATTTTCAGTCATTGGTGAGACCAAAATTATTGTAAAAATTACACGAGCTACACTAAGTTTACAGGAATTTCAATTTAAATCACTTTAGAAACACATTTTTGAGTTTAATTCACCATAAGAAGGATAAATAGTAAAAAAATAACTTGAATCGTGTTTCGATGATGATTAGCCTATCCGCCTTCAAAGGCCGATTACAGTAAAAAAGGCTTATTAAGTATTTTTTTTCTTATGGTTTTGGTGGCTTAGGACCATGCTTGGGCCAAGTTTTTAAACTCAGCTAGAAGGTATGAAAACCCCTTTTTGTATTTTCTGATTGTTGTTGAATGTTTGAACGAATCATACTGAAATATAAAGTTCTAACTTTAAAACCTTTTTTGAGTAACTTTGATTGATTGCTGGAAGCTGAGTTATTTTTGCTATTGAAACAACATTTAGAGATATCATGTTACAGAAAAAAAATATGCAAAATAGCTACTACATAAAAATATGAATTTTTGAAACCTCGCTGATATAATGAAGGTTGATTCTCACTATACGTTCCGTAACCTTCCAGTATCCTTTCCGTAAAATATCATAAGGTGTAAATGCATTGATGTATGTACACTATACGTTCCGTTTACGTTCCGTCAACTGACATTTTTGCCTACTAAATATCGTACGAAAGGGATACTGGAAGGTTACGGAACGTATAGTAAAATCAACCTTTAATCGAAAAAGTACAAAAAAAAACTATGAATCGAAAACTACAAAAAATCGCATAACATACATGGGGTATTTTTGGATTTCCCCAAGTGTGAGGAATTCAAAAAATTGGTTGACGTCACTACTTGGACCCCCCTGTATATGCTCTTTTCGAAAATTAATAGGCTACACAACGTAATTCAATATTTCAGGGTATACTCAAAACTCCCTAGGAGTGAAAGCGAACCCTTCCCTTCAACATTTTGCAACCCTAAAAATAAAACGTGGAGAGTAGGATAAAAGCGTATAATATGCTGAGATCCTGGAAATGTTTCTGATCAAGGTTTAATTTTTTTGGCACATGATATTGGTAATCTTTCGTGAAATATGTCAAGAAACGGACAGAGGATTCTTCCTGTTCGGATCCTTGTAAAGTCGCTACTGCTGTATTTCAAACCTTTTTTTCTACTCTGTCGATCGCTATGAAGTTTCAAGTATAATTGCTACTCTGAAAAACAAAAAAAGTACCGGTGCTGACTTCGTAGCTGTCAGAGTAACTGAAATGATTTCTGAGTACCTTGAGGTTCTTGCTCATCTGATAAATCATTCTGTCTGCTCTGGAGTTTTTCCAAAAATCCTGCAAAGAACTAAAGTTTTGCCTATTTTCAGAAAGAATGGTGCTACCGATATTTCCAAACACCGACCAATTTCGTTGTTGAGCGTGTTTTCCAAGACTTTAGAGAGAGTAGTTTTGAACAGGATGATGACAGGATGGACAAGTAAAACTAAATTTCTCATAGCCAACATGGCTTCAGAGCTGGAATGGTCAAACGAATCTGCTGTAATGGACGTTGTTCATTCGATGCAGTCGGCATCGGATAAAGGATGGTTTGCTTTTCGACCTATTACGTGCCTTTGATACGATTACACCAGAGTTTTTAACTAACAAATTGTATAATCTTGGTTTTCGCGTAATATTCTTGGATTGGGTTGAGAGCTATATATCGTACAGAAAATTACATGTGAAAGTTGATGATGTTTACTCTGATGATAACAGAGTGAATCTTGGTGTACCCCAGGGATCTGTGCTGGGGCATCTCCTCTCCATACATGTAATTATTGATTTACCTCACCATATAAGAATCAAAGTTATAATATTCGTAGACGATACATTGTGGCACTGAAAAAACTAGTTGAAATATCTCTCAAGCCTTGGATGACTGGTGTGGCAGAATTTACTCGTTTCAAACGTGGATAAAACCGTACTCATTAAATTTTGACTGAGAGATGGTAGTTCTTTGGTACTCAAACACGGTCGAGATGATCTGACCCCAAGTCCTTCGACTAAGTTTCTGTGTGCTCATGTTGATAGCTGCCTGAGATGGTCTGATCATATTACCTATATGCCAGAAGAAAATTGAGCTACTCGTTTTTTGCGATACGCAGAATCAAACATCAGCAAAATATCAGAGCATTTTCCTTTACAATCAGTTACCTGCTTCAATAAAATCTATGAATTTGTTCAGTAATTTGCTTGATTAATTCATAACTTGTCCTACACACTTAGAATATGTGTCTTATTGGATGAATAGATATTATGATTGAATGTGCAAGAATTTCACGGAACAAATTAACATTTATTTATGGAGATACAACAGTACCAATTCATTTTAAATTTCATTAAACAACAAGCAATGGTGCGGAATATGCTGCATATGGAGAGTAAGCAGAATATGCAGCAGCGTATGGTGCAACATAGGGTGAGGCATAAGCACTATAGGCAAGAGGAGCTGAATATGCAGCTGTGTAGGCAACAGCTGGAGCGACCGCTGGTGCAACAAGTGGGGCTAAAAGACCAGGCTTAGCATCAGCTTTCGGTTGTGGTTTAGCTACTGGTTCGGGAATTGCCAAGGCACAGCCGATGACGAAGAAGAGAGCGACCTGCAATATTAATTGAAAAATGAATAAAGTTTCAGATAAAAGATAACATCATTGATGTTGCAAATTCCCAAAGTCTATTGATTATTATGTTAATTAATTGAGTACACTTAATACACTTACGTATTTGAACATCTTCACGTATTGCTTTATGAGGATCTATGTTGAATTGATGATGGTGAACTCAAGTTTAACATTTTATAGTTCAGAAATGAATGGTGGGTGGGGAATCCTAAAATCAGTTACTCAATTGAAAAGTCGACATTGTATGGATGTCACGTTTTTCTATATCGAATGCTTACTATTTCAAGAACTTTTAGGTGTTAAGTTGAAATAAGGGGTGTCGAACATCTAAGTGAAAGAATTTTCAGGGAACTCAATATTTCGAAGCAAAATCCAAATCTCATTAGGAGCTCCATTGGAAATTCAGTAGAAAGGTCACAAACGTGTATCAAAAAACGTGTGAACGATTTCGAAATTTCAATTTGGATTTTTTTTCCGATTTTTTTGGTTCATGGGTAGATGAAAAAGTTTTCTGAGTTTATTCGGAATATAAGCAGTTAAATATGAATTTCAGATTTGAAAAAACCATTCAAGAAGTCAGGAACAGCTTTGCATCATTGGACGATACTACTTTATTTTTTCTAGTTCAGAATATTCTCACAGGTTTGTAGTGAAACTTCAATATTGTTCCCCTGTACAGAAAACCAGAGGTATGTCAAGAAAACTGGAAACACCTGAATAATGACGCACTATGGTTCAATCTGAAACATATAGCGAAGTTTCGGTAACGCAATGTACAAGTTGCTTTATCAACTCATCTGAAATTATCAAAACAAACATTCTTCATCTTGAGAATCATAGAAGAGCACTGATATGAAGTCAGCAGCGTTTGCGCGCATTTTCACTTTTGTTGATAACCTGAACATGCGTGCAAAAGCTGCTGAATTCACGTCAGTGCTTTTCTAGGTTTTTTTTGATAAATTACTGGATTTCAATCCGTTCTAATCTGTATTTTCGAAAATATTTGGAAAATAAAATTTCGAATGTGTATATCTACGGAATCATTAGGCGGATTCAAGAAACTCGACCTTCGTAATTGAGCCACAAACCTACTTTACCTATATCGAGTTTCTGAGTTGTTTCTTCCGGAAGTTATTGAGTTAACGGTGGACCGTTAGGTTTGAAACATAATTATGAAAGCCGAATTCGTGAATGGGTAAAATCCACCCGATGTTCCGAAGATGTACCCATTCAAAATTTATTTTCCCAATATTTCCGAAGATATAAATTAGATACAATTGAAATCCAGTACTTTATCGAAAAATGACAGTTCGAAGGTTCAAATAGAATTTCATGACGGTAATTTGATCAGAAGATTAGTATTTTTTGGGTGATTTCGAAGAAATCAACGACATCGAGGAAAAAATCCCGAATTTTTTTTCCAAATATCTCCAAAAATAATAATCGGATTGAACGTAAATTTGGTACACTGCTTTTAAATATGAAGCTCAACGAATGAGGGAATTTGAATATGAAAACTATTTCGAAAAAAGTTTTCGAAAGATGTTGTTTTAATTTACTGACAGTACTCTGCAAAAAGTTGCGCGTCTTTATATTCCAACTAACAGCCAAGTTTTAATTCAATCGTTCCAGTAGGTTCCGAGTTATCACGGAAATAATCTCAAAATTTCTAAGGGCTTTAACTCCGAAACCTCTTGGTGATTTCGCCTATTAACTAAACCGTCGCATTTCAAAATGCAACCTACCCTTAAAGTTTTAGGTTGACAGTATTTTCCGTAAGCCCGTAATAGTGCCGAACGGACGGCCGGACATAATCGATTTTGACACCGGATTCATCATCAGTGAGTCCAACCTAGTCGTTTGAGGCAATTTTCGGCTCAAAATTACCGACATTTGGTCAGAACGATAGCACGTTGTTCCCCTAGAACATGCGCACAAAAGGTATTGAAATTAGTGAATGAACTCATTCATATTGAAGAAAACTGAAAATTTCAACAAATTCGAATGAAAATTGATAACCTTGGTTATCAATCAAATATAGAAGTTGATTGTTGCTGATTTTATTTTGTGAAAAACCATATCATTGGATAATGTAATAAAAGTCTTATTTTATCAATTTCACTCTTTCATTTTATTTATTATTGTACGACCGGTTTCGGTATTCACACCATTTTTTATGGTTCAATAAGGAGTTTTTGAAGAGGAAATTTATTCCAAACTTCATTAGGTTCAAGTTCTGTTTTGTAAATACAACGACAGAAAAATTACGACATAAATTTTAAAGAATGTGGTTGAAAGAAGAAATCAAAAAATTCTACAACATAAGAGACAACCTCAAATCACATATGAAATGTGTTCAAGATGAACTAAGGTATAATCTTCATAATATAGAGTATGATTGCTTAGTGCTCAGTTTGGAACTTGATGGTGGTGTAAATACCGAAACTGGTCGTACGATAATATATAAAATGAAAGAGTGAAATTGATTAAATAGACTTTTATTACATTATCCCATTATCAATGAAAGTTGATTCGGTTGGATCGGACGAATCATCCTGTGGAGTTTCAATACAGACCCCAACCAAAAACATTGTTTCCAATCTCCACTAGTGTGAACTCATCCTGAAATCTCAAGAAACAATATCCTCCGAGTGCCTTCTTTATTGTCAGCTGTTGCATAATCAGGAATAAATATGACAGAAATAACAATTTCATATTTATTTTTGGTAACCTCAGTCTCGTATTATATAATCTCAAGTACGGAAAATTAATCAACATATCTTTCAAACTGTGTCAATAACACATTTTCCAATTCGGAGCGTTGCAATGTGAAGATACTAACGGAATACTAATGCCTCATGCAATCCTCTTCGAAGTTACCACTTCTTCCACGACGTCTAGCATATATAAATGGCAGTTTTCATTTCACAGTTATCAATCAGTAAGCATTGACAAAAAAGTTCAAACATGTTCAGATATGTAAGTTTTTCACTGAGGTGCTACTTGTAAGATTATTTCTGAATTCGTTATTTTGTTAAACCGAATATTTACTATTTTGTTTTCGAATATCCATTTCTATCTTTCATATTGATATCGAGTGTTCCTTCTTACTTTTCAATTGGAGAAATATGCAAACCTTATAAACATATAATAGGGAATTTTCGAAGTTAACTTATTATGGTTTTTACAGATTGCTCTCCTTGTTATCGTTGGATGTGCCATGGCCCATCCGGAGCCAGAAGCCAAGGCTACACCTGAAGCAAAAGCCGTTCCAAATCCTGGCCTTATCGCTCCTATTGTTGCCCCTGCTGCTGCTTACTCTGTACCATTAGGCTACAGTGCTTATAGCTCCTCATTAGTTCACAGTGCCTATGGTGCTCGAGTTATTTCTCCCTATGCTGCTGCTTATTCTGTTTATTCACCATACGCTGGATTCCCTACTCCAGTTTTTATATGAATTGTACTTTAGATGAATAAAGACCTTATAATTATAAATCTATGATTTTCAAGGTTTGAGTGATGGTCAACTCACCAAAATTTAATGAAATCGAATTGATATTCAGTAAGGAAGTTGCGGAAAATCAACCCAAAGATTTATGCAAGATTTTCCGTGAATGTGAATAAAAAAATTATTACACCGCCAAGAAGTCTTCCACAATTAAATGATTACCGACTTATTGGAAAAATAAACAATTTGTTCTTGGAACAATCGAATTCTCTTAATTTTGAGAAAACTTTATGTCAACCTTTTGGGCATCAATAAAATGATTTATCCATAATTTCAGCTAAACAGCTTTTTCGAGTTGATATAATAATTGTTCCATAGAAAAACTGAAGAAAAAATCATAAGTTCTAAAATAATATAATTTAAGAATACTCAAAAGAAAGGTTTGAAGTTCACTGCAGCAAAAAAATCTTTCCGTTGTTGTTGTTTGAGTAGGCATCTTCTTCTCCTTTCATTTTCTTTTCTGATCCTTTCTCTTTCTTTGAGCATTTTTTGTCTTGAACCTCCATAAATTATTCCAGCTATGAGTAAGCTATATCTTGCCAGTTTGATCAGAGGATGAACTTTAACTGGTTCTGGTAATGTGGTTAAATCCATAAATGTAAATCTAAAATATACAAATGTTCTTTAATATGTGACCTTTCAATAGATTGACGTCTCCGTCCAGAAAGGATTATTTGATGACATTTATAATTTTCTATGACTTGCATGTCTCGCAAACGTTCCTGGTTTGTATTCCGAAGAAGTTCCACTTACTGAGTTTATGCACATAGTTTGTAGGTTCGTTCGTTGCACCTACATGAACTACACTAATTACACATACGGCACTAAACTTTGATTGGCCGATCAAGTTCTTGATCATTAGGTAAGTAGAACATGGTGTGCTCATCTGTGATCGATTTACCAATGATGACGTCACTTTTTTCTTTGAAATTCCAAGCACAGAATATATATTTTCTTGCCTTTTATCTTGCTGACGTCACTTTTTTTTGAGATGAGCACACCATAATCAATTTCAAGCGATGGACCAAATGCTCTGGTTATAGTTTCGGTTATCAAAATTGACAGATTATCCTTTGCCTATATGTCAATGTGGATAACCGTTACTATGACCGGAGCTTTTGGTCCATCGCTTGAAATCGATGCATGTTTTTACATCTTGGGGCTCGATTGTCAGTCAACAGTAAATTCTGTGCTCCATTTCAGTTCATTTTCAACCTAACCGTTGAATGCAAACCGTAATCAACGAGTTTATTGGCCGTCAAAAGTTTTGTGCAACCGACGGTAAAGCTACCTTTTGTGCAAGGGAGATTCGGGTGTTTGGGTAATCGGAGATTCTTCTCTATTGACCGACGACGATCACGTGACCATCGTCGACTAATAGGGTGAATCTCTCGGCCGATATGGTGAATCTCCGATTCCCAAAATACCTAAATCTCCATCGCACAAAAGGCCCCTTTAAGGAGCCTCTCGTGGAAAACTCCCTCGCACAAAGGCCCTTCAAAGGAGCCTTTTGTGCGAGGGCGATTCGGGTATTTGAGGAATCAGAGATTCACCCTATTGGCCGAGAGATTCACCCTATTGGCTGACGACGATCACGTGATCGTCGTCAGCCAATAGGGAAGAATCTCCGATAACCCAAATAGCCGAATCTCCCTCGCACAAAGGTAGCTTTACTCCACTGACTTTCAATTCTCAGTGCAGCTCCTATGATTTTCACAGAATACAAATAAATATATGAAGGAAGACTTTACGCAAATCCATGATGACAGAATTATATGCTTCTTTTGTTTTCACTACCATTTCGAGGCTATATGGTTTTCTTGATTTGCCGTAAAGATTTTCTTTAGTCGTCACGGAAAAAAATTCTGATCGTTTAGTTGAAGCAAGGAGGAGAGTAGAGTATTTCAAGTCAGTTATTGCTAGCTAGATAGTAGAATGAGACCAGAGAAAACAACAGATCTCCATGATCATAATTTACGCATAACGCACTATCATTACGCATAACTATCACAGAAGAAAACCCCACTGCAGTCGTAATCTGTTACTTAGACTAACTGCCAAAATTTCCGCAACGATCAGAGTGCAAATTTACAACAAAACACACCGAATAGTATCAGTGGAGTTAGTGTGGTTAGTATACTTTAAACAGGTACAACGAACAAACCTAGACTGTCTGTCTGAATTGACATTTCATGTTCCATTCAAGTATTTCTTTGTGAAACGAAATCAGCTGTAATACCATCAGTATTTTCCATTATTATATCTTTTCTATGCGTTATTCGATCCATTTGTTGATAGTTGGCAGATATGATAGATCATTGTAGATTCTATATTACCAGTAGTCTGATCAAAGAGAATATAGAGATGGCAACCCTTCGTGGAAAAAACAGATATGTACATCTGTAGTTCTTGGACTTTCCTCACAAAATTCATAATTAGATACGATAATATGATATGATATAGTTAAAATATTCAGTACTAGCATTGTTTATGGAGAACCTTAAACAATAGTACAAGCAATCAGTTGGCTGGTATCACGAATGTAAACAATATGTAAACTCCATTCACTTTTATAAACTATCCCGGTAGGCCTTGCTTCAGGTCTATCAAGTTTTTTACTTGAAACTGACGCAGGTTGGCTCTCGTGAAATATCGGAAATGTCAAAATAATTCTCAACGACGTTGACAAATGCCAATTTCTACTTTCAATCTCAACAAAATCATCACGCTTGGAAACTAAAAATGCCGAGTGTAGTTTTGAAGAAGCAGAGACAAAGTATCAGGAGGTGCTGTGTAGAATTGAAATCTGCAGTCAAGTCAGTTCAAGTGGTGCAACAAGGTGTTTGAATGTCTTCTATAGACTTATTCTTTGAGAATTCCGAAAAGTAGGGAATTCCATAGGTTTGTCTATTCGTTAAGAAGTTTTACTGCAGGGTTATTCGAGCCCTTTTATTTTTTTTCGAATGAACCATCACAAACTAACGGACTACTCTATCCATTATTTTTGCGCGCATGTTCTAGGGGAACAGCGTGCTATCGTTTTGTCCAAATGTCTGTAATTTTGGATGATTGAGCCGAAAATGGTCTCAATCGACTAGGTTGGACTCACTGATGACGAATCTGGTGTCAAAATCAATTCTGTCCGTCCGGCCGTAGACACGATAACTGTCGACAGAAGCGAGCTAGCAATTTGAAACTTTCAGGATAGGTTGCGCATCAGAATGCCGCGATTTAAGTTTGTTAATGGGCCAAATCGGTCAAATATTTTCGGAGTTATAGGCACTTGAAGTTTTGAAGTTATTTATTTTTTATTTCGGAAACTACTCGAGCGATTGGATTCAAACTTGGCAGTTGGGGGGAGTATAACGACGTGCAACTTTGAGCCAAATTTTGTTAGGATCATATCGTCAGTAAATTGAAAAAAAAAATTTTTTCGAAATTTTTTTCCAAAAAATTTTTTTTTTCGGGAACCATTCATCATATACAAAAAAAAAATCCACTCACACTTTGAGCTTCATATTTCACAGCAGTGTACCAAATTTCAGTTCGATACGATCATAAAATTTGGAGATATCGGGAAAAAATATGTCAAATTTCGAGGTTTTCTTCCCGATATCGTTGATTTTTTCGGTATAACTCGAGAAATACTGACTCAGTCCTGATAAAACTTCACAGCAAGTTTTGAAATGCTGAAAGACAACTTTATGCGAAATTTCGTGATAATCGTGTCATAAGAACAATCTGAAAAAAAAAATTTCTATGATTTTCTTATCATATCATCCTCATTAAATTCTGTATGAAACTTCGAACTGTTATTTTTCGATGGAGTACTGGATTTCAATTCGATCTGATCTGTATTTTCGGAAATATTGGAAAAATAACATTTTGATTGGGTATATCTACGGAATCATTGGGTGGATTTTACCCATTCACGAATTCGGCCTTCGTAATTAAGGTCCAAACCTTCTCTACAAATATCGAGTTTCTAAGTTGTTTCTTTCGGAACTTATTGTGTTTACGCAGTCGGCCGTTAGGCTGACCGTAAACACAATAACTTCCGGAAGAAACGACTCAGGAACTCGATATTTGTAGAGTAGATGTGGGGCTTAATTACGAAGGTCGAATTCGTGAATGGGTAAAATCCGCCCAATGATTCCGTAGATATACCCATTCAAAATTTTATTTTTCCAATATTTCCAATAATACAGATTTGATCGAATTGAAATCCAGTAATTTATCAGTAGAAAATTTCGTGAAGGCAGCAGCTTTTGCGTGCATGTTCAAATTCGTTGCTGAAGCGGTCATCTCCAGTGCACATGCGCGCAAAAGTTGCTGCCTTCACGGCAGTGCTTTTTGAAATTTTTCAGTAAAATCTCGACACTCGACTCTTGATTTCCGTACAAGAAAATAGCATAACTAAATCTTCCAACCATGTTTATATACGTGAAATATTTCCAGTGTTAACAGAGAAAAAAATTTCTTCAACATTCGCCAGGTCTTTGGAATTATTGAGTTCACATAATATTTTCTCAAACTCATTATTTTCCCAAAGCAAATTCACATTCTGAAAAATACGTAGTTACTACGACTTCTATGTAGAGGACAACATTGTGTAGTTATCTGACAGGAAAATGTCTATAACCTAACATTTTCAAAATATACTCGGTGAAATGTGTCAGAATGTCTTGGCCAACCGGGATAGTTTATAAAACTGAATGGAGTATAAATACGAAGCGACAAAATAAGAATATTTCAAAGCCAACTGCGCTGTAACAATGATTCATTGAGTCCCCGTATCAAAAAGGATCAATCCAAAATAACTTCATATCCTTTTACGCAGCCCACAATAAATTCCAACAATCCTGCCTTCCGAAAATATTCTCTGTAGTCAACTTCCGGTTTTGCTTGCTCCCTGCGAAAGGAATTGAAAAGAAAATCAGTTCACCAAGTCCTGTCCGGAAGTTTCTAGATCATATTGAATAGGTATCCAATACCTATTCTCCACAACACATTGAACTGTGGAATTCTTATAAAAAATCGGTCGTTTACTATTGTCGGTTCAATCAACCCTGCAGATAATGCTCCCCTTCAATCGAGTTGTAGATCATATGGCCTCTGGAGATTCACAAAATTCCTTACGAAAAAGTTGGTTTTGAGTTAACCGAGAGTATCTGGAGTTCAATGAACCCTCGTAGTGAGAGATATTGCGGGATAATTCTGGATTGAAATGGAATGACGCTCCCCTGATTTCGGTCGGATTTTATTTCATTCGAATTTAACACGCTGGTTTGAAACGACTTTGATCAGGTAGGAAAATAATGACAAGGCCTGATGAATTCTAAATCAGGAGAGACTCGTTTATTCCATTTTTCCTTCATTAAGGGATATTCGGGATGGATTCGAATCGCAGATCAATGAAAAACATAAAGTGTCGATGCTATGTGAACATCACATACAGGGTGAGTCTTCAAGTTGAACATTTATTTTAACCACAGATTGCTCTCATCAAATAAAACACTTTATCGCGCATGCTCTAGGGGAATAGCGTGCTATCGTTTTGTCCAAATGTCTGTAATTTTCGATGATTGAGCCGAAAATGGTCTCAAACGACTAGATTGGACTCACTGATGACGAATCCGGTGTCAAAATCGATTCTGTCCGGCCGGCCGGCCGTGAACACGATAACTGTAGAACGGAGTGAGCTAGTAACTTGAAACTTTCAGGGTAGGTCGCGCATTGGAATGCCGCGGTTGAGTTCGTTAATGGGCCAAATCGGTCGAATAGTTTCGGAGTTATAGCCACTTGACATTTTGAAGTTATTTATTTTTTATTTCAGAAAAAACTTGAGCGATTGGATTCAAACTTGGCAATTAGGTGGAGTATAAGAACTCGCAACTTTGTCCTGAATTTTGTCAGGATCATACTGTCAGTGAATTTAAAAAAATATTTTTTGCAAAATTTTTTTCCAAAAAATTTTTTTTCGAAAACCGTTCATCATACCCGAAAATTTTCACTCGGACTTTGAGCTTCATATTTCACAACAGTGTACCAAATTTCAGTCCGATACGATTATGAGTTTTGGAGTTATCGGGAAAAAATATATCAAATTTCGAGTTTTTTTTCTCCATATCGTTGCTTTTCGGTATAACTCGAAAACAACTGATTCAATCCTGATAAAACTTCGCAGCTAGTTTGAAGATGCTGAAAGCCAACTTTATGCAAAATTTCGTGATGATCGTGTCATTATAACAGTTCGAAAAAAAAAAATTCTGTGATTTTCTTATCATATCATCCTCATTAAATTCTGTATGAACCTTCGAACTGTAATTTTCCGATGAAGTACTGGATTTCAATTCGATCTGATCTATATTCTTGAAAATATTGGGAAAATAAAATCTTGAATGGGTATATCTGCGGAATCATTGGGTGGATTTT
Source organism: Myrrha octodecimguttata (assembly GCA_958510865.1). Lineage (NCBI taxonomy): Eukaryota > Metazoa > Arthropoda > Insecta > Coleoptera > Coccinellidae > Myrrha > Myrrha octodecimguttata. The sequence continues at coordinate 62,975,717 of OY294056.1, forward strand.
TACACATTCACGAATTCGGCCTTCGTAATCAAGGCCTAACCGCGACTGTGTAAACACAATAACCTCCGAAAGGAACAACTTAGAAACTAGATATTAGTAGAGAAAATTTGGGGCTTAATTACGAAGGTCGAATTCGTGAATGGGTAAAATCCGCCCGAAGATTCCGTAGATATACCCATTCAAAAATGTTATTTTTCAAATATTTCAAAATATACAGATTAGATCGAATTGAAATCCAGTAATTTATCGAAAAAAATCTAGAAAAGCACTACCGTGAAGGCAGCAGCTTTCGCGCGCAAGTTTAAATTCGTTGCCGAAGCGGTCATTTACATTGAACATGCGCGCAAAAGATTTTTCATTTATCATTTTTCCAGAATCGACTCAGGTGAAAAGATACAGGATGTTTAAATTTCCGAAAAAAATCACTTTCTCTTTTGTAGCTTTGATATGGTAACTCCGAATGAGATGAATTTTGGTGTGAAATTTTCTATAACTATTACACATATTCTTCAGTAATCACTTTCATCCTACTCGCCGATTTATAAAACTATACGGAATTAGCATGAAGAATGCAGATAAAGTTTATTCTATGTCATCCCAAGAATCTTCAATCAATTCAAAATATTTGACATTCAATGTTGAATATTATAAAATCGGATAAAATTCGAAAAATTTTCTTATATTTATGGATCCGCCCCTGACCTAGTAAAGGAAGTAAATTAACCTGGGTTCACGTTCATCAGGACCATAGAATAAACAGAAATATTCATCTATTTCGCATAGAACTAATGTTAGGTATATGCATAGATATAACATAAACTTATAATTTCTATGGGTATATGCTATTTCGTGACCACACCACACAGTCCCTGTCTATGGACTATAAGTACAGTATGAACCTCCAAAGCCGTAATTTTTCAGTCAGGAACTGGATTTCAATTCGATCGTATACCTATGTATTTTTGGAAATATGTATTGGCATAATGAGATTTTGAATGGATATATCTACGGAATTATTGCGCATTTGAATTCTCTTGAAATCTAGTGCATAGTTTCCGAATTTTTTTTAAATTTTTTTAATTTATCGTACGATCTCACCAAAGTTTTGGCGGATGCTAGTAATCATCATCTTGGCAGTAGGTAGGAAACCTACTGCCAAGTTTCAATCCAATAGATACAATAAATATCAGGCTAATATTCTCAAAATGTCAGATGCCTATAACTCTGAAATTGTTTGTCTGATTTCGTCCATTAACCAACACCATCACATTTTGAATTACAACTCGCTCTTGAAGATTCAAGCCGATAGGAATTTTACCGTTCTCCCGTAAACCTGCGTACGGCCGGCCGAATAGAATCGATTTCGACACCGGATTCGTCATCAGTGAGTCCAATCTAGTCGATTTTATGTCCATAAAGTTAGCAGAGCAACTTGCACGGAAGTCAATGAAAACCATCTCATTAATTGTCGTATATTTGTCGAGAATTTGTCGTGAAAGAAAAAAATTTGTCGCGCTTCTAGTTTTTTTTAGGGGTGGCTCTGCTAACTTAATATTAAGTTAGCAGAGCCATTCTAAAATATGCATCGAACTCGATCAACAATGTTTTGAGTAATTGTCGAGAATTTGTCGTAGACCATTTGACCTGAAAAAAACAGGAAAAATATTTTTTTCTAGCTTTTTTTATAGGTTTTAATGGAATGTTCTGGTTTCTTAGGAAAATTGTGAGATTAAGCAACACTGCATTGGTAAATTGATATTTAAGGTATGTTTTTCGTATCATTATTGACTGATATTGGGTTTTATATGTTAAATCTTCTATTTTCCGAGATGAACAATTTTCGTTTCAATGCTGAATAAAGGAAATATTCCATTATTCCCTTCTAACGGATTTACATCGACGTAACTTCGTTATACAAGAAAGTTAATTAGATGACCGTTTTTTCTTCCGGAAATGAGCTGAACGATTGAAGGACGACCAAAACATATTTGTCGTGAAAGAAAAAAATTGGTCGCGCTCTTTGTTTTTTTATAAAAGGGGTGGCTCTGCTAGCTCAATATTAAGTTAGCAGAGCCATTCTGAAATATGCATCGAATTCGATCAAAAATACTGTGAGTAATTTTCGAGTATTTGTCGTAGACCATTTAGCCTCAAAAAAACAGAAAACAATATTTTTTTATAGCTTTTTTATAGGTTTTAATGAAATGTTCTGGTTTCTTAGGAAATTTGTCAGATTCGGCAACACTGCATTGGTAAATTGATATTTCAGGTATGTTTTTCGTATCATTATTGAGTGATATTGGGTTGTATTTGATAAATCTCCCGAGATGAACAATTTTCGTTTCAACGCTGAATAATGGAAATATTCCATTCTCACGGATATACATCGACGTAACTTTGTGATACAAGAAAGTAAATAAGATGACCGTGTTTTTCATTTTTTTTTCCTTTATTCAGCATTGAAACAAAAATTGTTTCTTCTCGGGAAATAGAAGATTTAACATATAAAACCCAATATCATTCAATAATGATACGAAAAACATACCTGAAATATCAATTTACCAATGCAGTGTTGCCGAATATGACAAATTTCCTAAGAAACCAGAACATTTCATTAAAACCTATAAAAAAGCTATAAAAAATGGTTTTTTTCTGTTTTTTTTCAGGCTAGATGGTCTACGACAAATACTCGACAATTACTCATAACATTTTTGATCGAATTCGATGCATATTTTGGAATGGCTCTGCTAACTTGATATTGAGTTAGTAGAGCCACCCCTAAAAAAAAAAACTAGAAGCGCGACAAATTTTTTTTTTCACGACAAATTCTCGACAAATATACGACAATTAATGAGATGGTTTTCATTGACTTCCGTGCAAGTGGCTCTGCTAACTTTATGGACATGTCGATTTTGGCTTGAAATTCGAAGTTGTTTTTTCACAGATTAGGTTCTCTGGCTAGTTGGGACCTGGATATGAAGGAGTACAGGATCAGGATGTCTAGAAGTGAATCGCTAATACTTGTTTGGATCACAGGCGGATTACTCCAGTTGTTGGCCTTCCCGCCCTGGTACTGGCTCAAACTACCTTTGTTTTAAATGTGCAAAGTATAGACACTTCTGGTTAATCGCGTCTATTGTTGTCAAGCTGAACCTGTTATACGAAGAAGGAGATCAGAATCTTGCAACAGTTGGTCATTTACATTATAATCGTGGCTTCTTAAAGGTGAAGGACGTGCATGCACAAAAAATCACGTCTCACGACGACTATTCTAATTTCTTCTGAAATATAAGTACCATTTGATACAAGCAATTGTGTGTACAGGGTGGGCAAAATTCGTTGTCTACTGAAGGGATCTCGAGAACTATAGCAGCTACAAGAAAACTAATAACACATTCTCGAGCTCTTTTTTCCTGACTAATCTGAATCTGAAAACAGATCCAGCTTATCGCTCATAGAACTTGAGTTATGAGCGAAAATTGAGAAATTGTCATTTTCAATAATGCTGAATAACTCGCTTGTTTGAACTCGTATTCGAAATCTGTTGATACATTCTACAGGCACTTTTTCAGGAGTTATTCAAATATAATATGACTGAATTTTTTAATTCAGCCATTTTCGAGAAATGATTTTGGATTTTTTAAATGTAAACTATAGTCAAAACATCTCCTATCTTGCTACAAAATTTTTGCTGATTTCAAAAATGTATCATATGTCACTATTCACATGAATATTACATGAGAAAATATTCATTACTTTTTTCCAGCTTTTCTATTCAATGTTGAATTATGAGTAGGCTGACGTAATCGTCGTATAGTAACGTCAGTGACGTTACTATACGACGATTCAATACGCATTAACTTTGTGTTAACTTGCGCCTCTATGATTGGAATCAGCGATTGCTGGATAAATATTTCTATGGTTAAATTGTCATAGTTCTTAAGATCGACAGTATTTCGGGTCATTCGGGATAATAAACAGATTTTCTATTGCTAATCTTGAAAACTATGACAAATTAACCATAAAAATATGTATTCAGCAATCGCTGATTCCAATCATAGAGGCGCAAGTTCACACAAAGATAATGCATATTCAATCGTCACTATGGAAACGTCAGCCTTCTCATAATTCAACAGTGAAAAGAAAAGCAGGAAAAACCTATTGACAATTTTTTATGTAATATTCATGTAAATAGCGACATATGATACATTTTTGAAATCAGCAAAAAATTTGTAGCAAGATAAGAGATCTGTCGACTATAGTTTACATTTGAAAAATCCAAAATCTTTCTCATTTCTTGAAAATGGCTGGATTAAAAGATTCAGTCATAATATATTTGAATTACTCCAAAAAAGTGCCTGTGGATATCAACAGATTTCGAATACGAGTTCAAACAAGCGAGTTATTCAGCATTATTGAAAATGACAATTCCTCAATTTTCGCTCACAACTCAAGTTCCATGAACGATAAGTTGGATCTGTTTTCAGATTCGGATTAGTCAGGAAAAAAGAGCTCGAGAATGTGGAATCAGTTTTCATCTAGCTGCTACAGTTCTCGAGATCCCTTCAGTAGACAACGAATTTTGCCCACCCTGTACAGGGTGGGTAATACCTGAATTGCACCTTTCAATCATAAGTGGTTGAGGAAAATAAATTGACGACAAATTGCGGATATATTTTTTCCAGAAATTAAAAAATGCTCTCGCCATTAAGGGGGATTCATGTTACAACTAATTGCAGCAAAAATATTGATGCACGGGTAAAATAGGTGCACGATAAGGCCTGGTGAACACATCCCGTTTTTTGAGCTCTGGCGTCCTGGCGCCGGCCGTACTTGAGGTATGAAGTATATACACAGTATCAGATATATTTCCCGCAAGTCATAGATCAATCGAAATATAGTATGTTGCTTTCTGGTCGGAAAATGACGAAGTTTCATTATAGAAAGGCCCAGAAAATCGTAAAAATTATTTTACTAAGTTGTCTAATGTTAACTTGCAGTTTTATGCAAACGTTCAGCAGAATCTGACGGCAACTTTGAAACTTCTGGGAGGAAAATTCGAAAAAATATTCAGATTTTCTTGTCATTTGGATCCTCGTGAGCACATTTTTGAGTTCTGATTCCTCAGAACAACCGCGTTAAAATAAAATACGACTGTTCGATCTGGCTGTGCACGTCACAGAGAGATATCTGATTATTCTGTCGGTGATGAATGAATTGAACGAGAAATCGATCCTAATATTACACACCCATTACATATTTGAAGGCCAAGGTCATGTGTTTATTGAATGCAGATTAACTTTCAGGATATACCATATTCTAAACATAAATGATTATTTTCTCACGACTCTTCGACTCTTATTTTCGATTGACATTTCCCTAATTTTTTATGGAATCAGTTCTGATACTTGATATTTTTGTTTTGTAATTGTAGAAATGTGGCTGAAACTTAGTGTAGGCGAGGTGAAGAATTGAATGATAAAAATGACGACCGATCGTACACTCAATAAATTCCGAAGGAAACAACTAAGAAACTCAATATTTATGGAGTAGTTTTGGACCTGGACCCTTGACGCCTTTTCGTTCAAACTATTTGTCACGGGCAATTTGTAAAAAAATGTTGCCTAATGAACAATGATGGAATAATGTAAACAAACAACGAAGTGGAATGTGACGTTTCAGAGCCTAAATCCTTCATCAGACATCTAAGAGTAAATTTGCAATAATCAGATTCTTTCAACTCTTGTCAAATTGATATTTCTAAAAAAAAGACAGCGACGCAGACTCTCTTTATATAAACAATTTTTAATTCTACTTCTTGTTCCAGTATACAAGGTGAGTCTTCAAGTTGTACATTAATTTCAACAGTGGATTCCTCTCATCAAATAAAACAATTTTTTCATTTAACATTTTTCCAGATTCGGCTCCAGTAAAAAGATACAGGCTGTTGAAATTTCCAAGAAAAATCAGTTTTTCTTTTTGCGCGCATGTTCTAGGGGAACAGCGTGCTATCGTTTTGTCCAAATGTCTGTAATTTTGGATGATTGAGCCGAAAATGGTCTCAATCGACTAGGTTGGGCTCACTGATGACGAATCCGGTGTCAAAATCGATTCTGTCCGGCCGGCCGGCCGACCGTCCGGCCGTAGACACGATAACTGTCGACAGAAGCAAGCTAGCAACTTGAAACTTTCAGAATAGGTTGCGCATTGAAATGCCGCGATTAAGTTCGTTAATGGGCAAAATCGGTCGAATAGTTTCGGAGTTATAGGCACTTGAAGTTTTGAAGTTATTTATTTTTTATTTCGGAAATTACCTGAGCGATTGGATTCAAACTTGGCAAATAGGTGAAGTGCAACGACGCGCAACTTTGAGCCAAATTTCGTCAGGATCATATGGTCAGTAATTTTTAAAAAAATTTTTTTCCAAAAAAATTTTTTTTTTCTGAAACCATGCATCATATCCAAAAAAAATTTCACAGCAGTGTACCAAATTTCAGTTCGATTCGATCATAAATTTTGGAGATATCGGGAAAAAAATATGTCAAATTTCGAGGTTTTCTTCTCGATATCGTTGATTTTTTCGGTATAACTCGAGAAATACTGATTCAGTCCTGATTAAACTTCACAGCTAGTTTTAAAATGCTGGAAGACAACTTTATGCAAAATTTCGTGATAATCGTGTTATTAGAACAATTTGAAAGAAAAAATTTCTATGATTTTCTCATCATATCATCCTCATTAAATTTTGTATGAAACTTCGAACTATTATTTCTTCGAACTGTAATTTTCCGATGAAGTACTGGATTTCAATTCGATCTGATCTGTAAGTTTGGAAATATTGGAAAAATAAAATTTTGATTGGGTATATCTACGGAATCATTGGGTGGATTTTACCCATTCACGAATTCGGCCTTCGTAATTAAGGTCCAAACCTTCTCTACAAATATCGAGTTTCTAAGTTGTTTCTTTCGGAAGTTATTGTGTTTACGCAGTCGTCCCTGAGCTTGTAAAGGCGCTGAATTAAGTTCCGTCTACGCTTATCCGAACCATAGAATAGACATAAATATTTATCTATTTTGCATAGAACTAGAATATTAGGTCTATGCTATTTCGTGATCAGACCACAGATATGGAGACTAGGTGTTCATGTCTATGAACCTAACTTTCCATAGAGTTCAATTAATGTGTTTACGTTAGTTGATTGATTTCAAATGATTCATGTATGAATTTGATGCCCATGAGAATAATTATTAAGTTTTGAATATAAGAGTGAGCTAGGATAGAATTGTGTTTATAGTGGAATGAAAACTAAATACCTCAAGAATATCAAGTGGAAAATAACTGTTTCGATAGTCAAGTGTAGTGAAATGTTTACCTTGCGATAATATCGCAAAAAGCACCAAATCATAAAATGTATATAAGAATTAAGTGAGTAAACGAGTTTTTCAATCATGTTTTTTTTTTAATTCCAAACATTGGATTGGTTAATCTGCCAAAGTAACATCGTAACAGATATTTGTGGTAAACTTGCAAAGAAAGTGCAGGAGTGTATTAGCACATCGAGAAATATTTAAATGCTTATCATTTTTTATCTGAGCCGAATCTGGAAACATGGCACAGGAAAAAAGTTTTTTATTTGATTAGGGGAATCTATGGTTTAAATTAATGTAGAACTCAAAGACTCACCCTGTATATTTAGCCAAATATATTTGCTCCATTTCTTTAGAACAGCGGACGAAAATATTTTTTTCATTCAGTAGAAGTTTCGGGAAAAAACAAATTTTTTCACTTCCTTTGGTGAGCAGTCTATATTTTCAATGATAGTGATAGTTTTCAGAGCAAAACTCAAAACTACTTCGGAAGTTGAGAAAATGTTCTATTCAACCAACAGAAAGAACATGGATTCAAAATGATGGAATTTGGTAATTTCCTGTAATAGAAAATGCACATTGTTGAACGCCTCAACTTCTATGTCACATCTCTCGACACCCTGCTTACTAAGGAAGGAAACATCCGGAAACTAGCCATCCCAAAATAAACTTCTCTTATTTCATGTCATACAAAGGTTCACTGTACCCAAATGAATTAATGAGAATTCGATCCATCTGAGACATATCCATATCTTATTTAAAGGCCAAGGTCCCACTTCTTGTTGTGTTTATTGAATGCAAATGAGATTTAAAGTTATGTCACGCATGTTTTGATTATTTATCAAAACAACCTACAGTGAGTCAATTTGAAAAGTTACCATACTCAATATCTCCGCCCCCATTCAAAATCAGAAAAATTGCATAAAGAGGAGAATATTGTATACGGTTGGCTCGAATCAATTTGCATCAACCCTGAGCATGAGCCCCTAAAATCTGATATGAAAAGGAAGGGTTGAGTGACATCTAATTCTGTGGGTGATTGCCTCTTTAAAATTGCCGTACGCTTGATCATCTTTGTTGGTACTCCTTCAAACGAAAAACAATTGAAGAATGCAAAACGAATTCATTAGTATTGTAGAAGAAATGTTTATCATGGAATCTGAAAGCTCTGCTTTTTGCGCGCATGTTCTAGGGGAACAGTGTGCTATCGTTTTGTCCAAATGTCTGTAATTTTCGATAATTGAGCCGAATTGGTCTCAAACGACTAGGTTGGACTCATTGATGACGAATCCGGTGCCAAAATCGATTCTGTCTGGCTGGCCGTGGACACGATAACTGTCGAACGGAGTCAGCTAGCGACTCAAAACTTGCAGGGTAGTTCGCGCATCGGACCGCAGCGGTTGAGTTGGTTAATGCGTCGAATTGGCCGAATAGTTAGTTGAAACATAACAACACGCTACTTTGAGCGAAATTTTTTTGCAAAAGTTTTTTTTTCTGAAATTATTGTTCTTATTCGAGAACAATTTCAGTCTAACCTTGAACTTTATATTCAACAGTAGTGTACCAAATTTCAATTCAATACCGCTATTAGTTTTGGAGATCTTGGGAAAAAATATGTAGAATTTCGTGGCTTTCTTCTCGATATCGTTATTTTTTTCGGTACAACTCAAGAAATACTGATTCAATCGTGATGAAATCCTGCAGCTAGTTCGAAGATCTTGAAAGACAACATTGTGCAGAATTTCGTGATGATCATGTCATCAGAACAATTTGAAAAAAAAAATCCAATTTTTTTTTTAGATATTCAATATTTTGTGATCTTCTCGTCATATTATCCTCATTAAATGCTATATGAATCTTCAAACTATCATTTTTCGATAAAGCACTGGATTACAATTCGATCTAATCTGTATTTTTGGAAATATTGGGAAAATAAAATTTTGAATGAGTATTGGCGAATGAAGATAAGCGCTACTCCCTCTGGTGGCTATCCGAGTAACCCGAGGTACAGACATTATCATTGACAAGGTAAAAGAAATGTTAAGAAAATGAGAAAGTTTATGCATTTTTCTTGGCGTTTGTGTGATTTTACAAGTGCTTCTACTGAGGAAAAGCAAACTCAAATGTCCCTCCCATAGATTTCCACAGCCCGGTGAAAACTTTCGAGTTAAGGTGAAAGAAACTTCCTTTAACAAGTCGGACCTGAAAGTGTTGAAGAATCGATAAGAACCAAGAAACGAGATTTATGAGAGTCTGTTACTTGCCTTTCACCTATGATGATCATTTTTATAGAGGTAAGCTCGAATTGCTCATGATATATTAGATCACATTCATGAAAAAAAAATTGTTCCAGGCCCCTAATCCAAGCAGAGAAATTTACTTAAAAGGAATGCTCTGCCTTCCAGAAATCTGCCTGTTGAACTGATCATTAAGGAACAACGTAAATGTTTTAGTGATGGAACTGACTATTGAAAAAAAAAGAGTCTCAACAAGGAAATATCCGGTGATGAATACTTTTCGCTCAACGTGCTTCTGCCGATGAGAGCAAAGTTGTACAAGGCATATTTATTACAGCTTTTTCAAGACCAATCATATGTGTGTTGGAAAATTTATTTGTCAATCCATAATGATAAGACTTACGATACAAGTAGCATTAGTTTTATGTGAATGTATTCATTTTATTCACAATATATTGAGTATTTAGTCCTTCGCTATAAAAATAGTAGAGTTATAAGTATTTGTTCATTATTCCAAGAAGTATGTTCTACAAAACAATAATCTGTTTTTCAACTTTCAAGACAGCCTAAGAAATCCACCAAAGTCAAAATTGCCATTTGGATCTGAGAATAAATACTGTCCAACCTCGGAGATATTCCCGTAATTTTAGAGTTGCTACACTCAATAAGATTTAAGAATGATACATGCCTACTTTATAAGAATGGAATATGTATACTCCCAGTAATACTCTCGTCAACTATAAAAGTCCAAAACGTCTTTGAATAAATCGTGAAATCAAAAATTATCAAACTAAACACTAACAAACAGTACAAAATCGACTATCAAAACAAAATCTATGTCTGTATCTAAGGTTCTGAAACTGGCCACCGTGGCGCTGTGATCTTAAATTCAGACGCCAATATCTGCGGAATCATTGGGTGGATTTCACCCATTCACGAATTCTGCCTTCTTAACTAAGGTCCAACCCTTCTCTACAAATACCGAGTTTCTAAGTTGTTTCTTTCGGAAGTTATTGTGTTTACGGTCGTTCTAACAGCCGACCATTGAACATGCGCGCGAAAGATGAGCTTTTCTAGGTTTTTTCCACACGTTGACTTCGGTGGTGTTCTAGGAAACACTTTTATTTGACTTAATTTTAAAAAATTTCATTATTATCATGTTTCATTCCAACCCTTGTTATCATTTCAATTCCACTCATTCTTCAAATTTGAGGAAGTGCTAATAGGAAAAGTATAGTGTATAGCATTTTTGAATTACCTTTGAAACAAGTTGTCACTCAACCCCCTTCAAAGTTAAGATTTTAGGGGTTGCTGGTATCACGTTCACAGGGTTAGTACAAATTGACTGGAACCAACCTCACAAAATGTCCCTCTATGAACCCAAGCCAAGCTCACTCTTTTTGCATTCGCAAATTGACTCCTTTATAGGTGTATATATCATACAACCGCTTTTTCAATGCTTTGGGGAGATTGGGTATTCGAAATCCAACTGTTCGTTTTTCTCCTATTTATTTTGAAAAAAATCGGAAAGTTGTAAAGACATAACCTCAAATTTTTCGAAATTAAAAACCCCTCGACATAGCAGTAGTACTTCAAACAACAACTGCAGCTGGTTGGTAAGCAGCTCCATAAACGCTTGGGTAGATTCCAGAGTAGGCTGAGTAGGGGAGACCAGAGTATCCAGAGTAAGCCAAGGGAGCAGAGTAGGCACTGTATGCGGTAGCAGCTGGAACCACAAACTGGGGTCTGGGTTCAGGTGCAGCAAAAGCTACAGCGAAGAGGGCAAAGGCAGCTAGGATGATCTGCAAAAAAAATATGATTTTGCTGTAATACAGAAATAATTCTGGAATGAATTAGCAGCTCAAAAACTATTTGAACTAAGAGGGGAACCACCTTCTTTGAACCTACAAGCATGATAGACTTATAATAAGTTGAAGTTTATTTCAGGATACTATATATATAATCATTATAATTTTTCACTACCTATAGTAACCAATCAAATTACTTAATTTTCATGTCAGTCATGTGTCAAATTTCATCCAATCACCTACAGCTATAATGCCCTACATGTGATGTTTTCAGTTCGGTGTTTTCGACAAAGAGGATCATCAACTTCAAATTAAACGTCAGATTGACAATAAATTTTTTGAAATCTACAAAGTAAAAAATCATCTTATCGAATACCCCCCGGGCCTTAATAAATCCACAAAATTTTGTCATAGAGAATCCTTCAAGCGTGTTGCTTGAGGATGATAGCAACACGCTTTCATCATTCTCTATGACAACATTATCTCGGTATTATGAAGGACCTAGGAGGGGTATTACTACTGATAATATCATCCCACGAGATGTAAAATATACAATTATTTCGAACCGCCGTTGTGATACAATTCCACAATGTGATTTGAATATTTTATTCGAAATAATAAAAGCAAGAAAAATAATCAAACCATACTCACTTTAGCGAACATCTTGTGATAATTATTTGACTTGTTGAAATCAAATGATGCCTAGGAGTATTCAGTCCTCGATTTATATACAAAATGCAGGCAGCTTCACATGCACTGGAACGTGCAATTTTTTATGTAGATGTTCGACAAGGCCAACGCCCAATTAAGTCCTGCAAATCTGGTTGTGCATGCTGGCATTTTTCTAGGAACAAAATCATTCTGGTTTTAAGAGATCGTTTGATACTATACACTCCTTTCATGTGTAGCGTAATTCGAAATGCAACCGTTAATGAAAACTATGCAGAAAATTATTGAGGATGAATTTCACCTCAAACAGTTTTTGATCCTTTTTTCGGAAACACAAAGGAGTAAAAACCAATGAAGGAAATAATTAGCAATTACTTCGAGGCCCAAGTTGTTCCAACATAATATTCCTGAAGTCAGAGTTCACATGTTTCCTCCAAAAAATTGAAAAAATATTAATTTTGCGTCATATATTCATGCCCTTGTCCTCAAGAAAAAAAGTCTTATCATTTTACCCAAATGTCTATATTTATTTAGTTTTTAAATAACAATGATCCAAAAGATTAGGTAATACTCACTGTTCAACAATATATGGCAAAATCCGATTCAAAGGTCTGCGACATAAGAATTGTTTCAAATTCAATAAGTGATTTTTATGTTGTTTTCAACGCTGATTTCAGAAAATATATTAAAAAAATTCCATCACGTACAGTTATTTCACAAACTGTTTGTATAGTTTTAGCTTTTTTCGATATTTTCGTACATATCCCTGTACTCTAGTGAGTTTGAATGTTGGTATTTTGGATCTCCAGTAACTGTTATTCAGCCTAAAGTACTTTTAAAACGTATTAAAAAAACTATAATGCATTTTCAGTTGCATAGCAATTTTTATACTACACGAGATATACGTAAAATAAATGGTAATTAGGAGAAACCAGTAGTATGTTGTAGTTCTATGTGGTGATTTAAAAGTGGTTTCAATGCTGCTTGGTAAACAAAGTGGCTATACAAAATTTCCTTGCTTTCTCTGTGAATGGGACAGCAGAGACAGAACGAATCACTACATAAAAAAAGATTGGCCCTCGAAAAAAACCTTACTGGTTGGGGTTAAAAATGTTGAGAGGGAAAGCCTTGTGGATCCCAAAAAGGTCTTACTTCCACCACTTCACATTAAGTTGAGCCTGATGAAGCAGTTTGTCAAGGCATTGCCAAAAGAAGGAGAATGTTTCAGATATCTTTGTGGACAGTTTCCTGGTTTATTCGAGGCAAAGCTGAAGGAAGGAATCTTTGTCGGATCACACATTAGAGAACTAATGAGAGATCCCACCTTTGAGGACACAATGGAAACAAAAGAAAAAGCAACGTGGACATCTTTTAAATTGGTTGGTACCGGTTTTCTAGGAAACAAAAAAAACAAACTACGAGACAATCGTCGCAGACATGCTCGACAACTTTAAGAAACTTGGATGTAATATGAGCATTAAAGTTCATTTTCTCAACTCACATCTTGACTATTTCCCTGCAAACCTTGGTGATGTAAGTAAAGAGCAGGGTGAAAGATTCCACCAAGACATGAAGGAAATGGAAAGAAGATACCAAGGAAGACGGAACGTCAACATGATAGCGGACTACTGCTGGATGTTGAAAAGAGATGATCCTCAAGGGGTCCACAGCCGGAAAAGCAACAAAAGAAGCTTCATCAGCAAGAGAAAACGATATTATCATGACTTATAAGTTTAAAGAGAAATAGAAGTGTACTGGAAACGTCGTTTAGAACCTGATTTATAAATAAAATAAAATGTTATAAATTCGGAAAAAATGTCTTAAATATTATTATTATACCCAAAAATATTGATTTTTTGTAAGAAAACCTGACGTGATAGAAAAAAACGGATTGCATTTTTGCGCGCATGTTCAAGGGGAACAGCGTGCTATCGTTTTGTCCAAATGTCTGTAATTTTGGATGATTGAGCCGAAAATGGTCTTAATCGACTAGGTTGGACTCACTGATGACGAATGACGAATGTCAAAATCGATTCTGTCCGGCCGGCCGGCCGTAGACACGCTAACTGTCGACAGAAGCAATCTAGCAACTTGAAACTTTCAGGATAGGTTGCGCATCAGAATGCCGCAGCTAAGTTCGTTAATGGGCCAAATCGGTCGAATAGTTTCGGAGTTATAGGCAGTTGAAATTTTGAAGTTATTTATTTTTTATTTCAGAAACTACTTGAGAGATTGGATTCAAACTTGGCAGTTGGGTGGAGTATAACGACGCGCAGCTTTGAGCCAAATTTCGTCAGGATCATATCGTCAGTTAATTTAAAAAAAAAAATTTTTCGAAATTTTTTTCCAAATAATTTTTTTTTCCGGAAACCATTCATCATATCTGAAAAAAAAGTCCACTCACACTTTGAGCTTCATATTTCACAGCAGTGTACCAAATTTCAGTTCGATACGATCATAAGTTTCCGAGATATCGGGAAAAAATATGTAAAATTTCCAGGTTTTCTTCTCGATATCGTTTATATTTTCGGTATAACTCGGGAAATACTGATTCAGTCCTGATTAATCCTTACAGCTAGTTTTGAGATGCTGAAAGACAACTTCATGCAAAATTTCGAAATAATCGTGTCATTAGAACAATTTGAAAAAAAAATTTGATATGATTTTTCTTATCATATCATCATCCTCATCAAATTCTGTATGAAACTTCGAACTGTTATTTTTCGATGAAACATTGGATTTCAATTCGATCTGATCTGTATTTTTGGAAATATCGAAAAAATAAAATTTTGATTGGGTATATCTACGGAATAATTGGGTAGATTTTACCTATTCACGAATTCTGCCTTCGTAATTTAGGTCCAAACCTTCTCTACAAATATCGAGTTCCTAAGTTGTTTCTTTCGAAAGTTATTGTGTTTACGCAGTCGGCCGTTAGGCTGACCGTAAACACAATAACTTGTGCATGCATGTTCAAATTCGTTGCTGAAGCGGTCATCTACATTGAACATGCGCGCAAAAGTTGCTGCCTTCACGGTAGTGCTTTTTGAAATTTTTGAAATAAGCGCTGAAAAGTACATGAAAGTCAGTTATCAAATTTCAAACAATTTTTTGAAATTTTTTTTTGCAGACCTGTGTTATTACTGTCCGTCTGTATGTACCTATTCTCACTTCCGAAGGAATCGACCTAGAGTCTTGAACTTTGAACTTTGCAGTTACAAATGGAGAGGGGAGAATCCTAGCATAAATTCAAGGAGAAAAAAGCCCTATAAATATGGGGACACAACCGTTTCGTTTTCAATATACAGGGTGTTAAAACTTTAAATTTTCGATTTGTATTCCGCTTCCGAAGACTTCGGATCCTGCCTCATTTTCCGATCTAAGAGTCATTAGTATTCTTCCACTTCAATCCAAGGTTTTGGAGAAGGTTCTGCTGGAGCATTTGTCCAAGTATATTGATGACACTGATCTGTTGCCTTCATATCAGTCTGGCCTCCGCAAGAATCGTAGCACGTTCACAGCATTGGCATCGGTAACCGATAGAATATACAGAGATTTCGATCGTGGTTTCTCTGTCATCCATGTTCTGTTGGATTTTTCGAAGGCTTTCGACACAATAAACCATTCTCTGTTGTGTGCCAAGGTGAAATATTTCGGTTTCTCTCCGTCGGCGGTTTCGATGATAAGGTCATTTTTATCACTTCGATATTTGAAGGTGCGGGTGAATGGTATTTGTTCAACACAAAAAATCATTCTTGGCAGGTGTACCACAGGGCTCCATATTGGGACCGTTATTGTTCATCCTGTATGTTGCAGATCTTTTGTCGGACTTGGAGTACTGCACTGCTGAAGCATTTGTTGATGATTTCCAGTTATTGTTTCGACTCCGTAGGGACGAATTATGTTTTGCTTCGGCTAGGGTTAACCAGGATCTAAGTTCGATTCTTCTGATGTGCACGACACATAATCTGTCCATTAACGCATCGAAGACTAAGTGTATTATTTATGCTAAAAAGAAGGATAGAACTATAATAAAGGTTAGCTTGGACCTTAACATCAATGGTGACAGGATAGTGAAATGCGATAGCTCCAGAAACGTTGATGCTCGATTTGATGAAAACCTCAGATTTAATGAACACGTGGCAATACTAGTTAGGTCTGCATTTTATAGGTTGAGGATGCTCTATTCTTCTCGTGAGTATTTGACCTTCAGTTGTGGAAGAATTTGTCAGAGCAGTTGATTCTGTCAAGTTTTAATTATTGTGATTTTATTTATGGACCCTGTTTGAATGCGTTTCATAAAAGGAGAATTCAGCTCGTGCAGAATTGGTTCTGTCGCTTTATATGTGGGCTCCATAAATTCGATCATGTGTCACAGAAAATTAAAGATCTGGGATGGCTAAGGATGGAAAGTAGAGTCAAGTTACACCTGGGTTGCTTTGTGTTCAAGCTTCTCAGGAGTCCGATAGATAGTGGTGTATTGGATGAACTGGTTGCTAGATCTGAAGAACACTCTGTCAATATAAGGCACCCTTACAGGTTGTGCATTCCAACTCATCGGACGGCCAGGTTCCGTAGATGTTTGTCCTCCGATGCCGTGAAAATAATCAATTCTCTTGATATAGATGCCAGAAGTTTCTCATCCTTGTTTGCCTTAAAGTCTTGACTAAATTTATTCTTGATTTCGAAGGAGTGGTGATGTGAATTTATATTTTGGATCGAAATAGACAGTGCTGTTTGATACGTTACTTTTAAGTTTATTTTCGTGATTGAATAGTATTTTTCTTCTCATTTCAGAATAGCTACTTGTAACTTACTGGTTTGATCATTGTGCTATATGCGTTGTTGTCATCTCAATAAATGTAGGATAATCGGTGGAGTTGAATGTAAGAGTAGTCTCTCGACTAAACTTCGCTCCGGCGATTCTTCTAGGTCTTTGAAAATTGTATATTTCTTTTGTCTTGTTGTTGTTATGTTGGGTAAATGAAGTAAGTTTATTATTGTTATTATTTATTATTTCAGTTTTTTTTCATAGCATCTTCACTTCACTAGATGATTTACTAGCTTATAGAATCTTTATGAATTATTGTTACAGATCGAAAAACATTCATAACTGGATTCGATGATAATTTGGTGTTTTCCGGGGATTTCGAGGGAATCGAATTTTTTCTCGAAATCGAAATCATAAACAGAGCTTCTCATTAAAATTTTTCAAACTAACACTGGCTCAACAAAAAAAAATTGAGGATAACAGGGCACAGTGTTCCAGAAAAAAATATCACCCTGCATATTTGCAATCGAAATGGGCAGGTCAAATAGTGTGAACTCTAAAATGTAATATATATGCCAAAATTTTTCAAAATGGTAGAACACATGTGAATATTCGACTCAAAAATGTATTGCTGTGTCTTCCTGAATCCTAAATTCTCAATATCTCGAAGAAAACTATTCCATCAAGCAGAACCCAGTGGAAAATTTCGATAGTTCACGAAAGAAAATTATAGACAAACAATTATGGATTCTAACAATTCATATTATTTCATGAGTTGCGAGAAGTTTGGTGTTGTTGAAGCTCAAGTACGGGTCACTGAACATTGAAGGGGTATTCTTCGAGGGAAACTTGGAATGAACTTTACATAATACCTCAAAACTTTTTGGAATCAGTCTTACGTTCCAGAAAAATGCTTTCTTTATCAAGAGAAATGTCGTTAGTGATCAATAGAAGTTCTGCTTTGGATTCACCTACAATAATCCCAAATTCATATAACCCTTCATTTAATTCAATGCTTGTTGAGTTATTTTGAAAACTGAATTCTGTGTCTGAATATCAATTGAGAGACTCACAGAAATCAAGTTGACTTTGACTCGAAAAAACCCTCTTTGTCTGGAAATACGTAGAACAGTGGGTCAAATGGGACCGTTTTCAGACAAAAAAAATAGTGAATTGTTCAGGAGGAAAATATATTTCGTAGTAACTTAAAATTTTTCGCTATCGTTTATTCATAAGAACAGAACAAATAATCATATAGGGATAATATTTAGGTAGTATTTAAATACAATCAGTCAACAACGACTCAGAAAAGATTTCCATAAATTCCTTGGTTATAGGGGCCATAATTTTGATGTTCTGGGTAAAAGGGGGGTTGAACAGCAGGATAGGTCAAGGGTCCCCCTGGAATCACAATACGGAAAAATGGTTTTGGAGCAGCAACGCCTATTGCGATCAAGCTGAAGGCAACAAGAATAATCTGGAATATTTCAAATAAAATATGTTAAACAGCGGTAAAAAGCCCTATGCATTCAGTAATGTTGAATTCTCATTATACAGGATGAATCTTTGAAATGTACATTAATTTTAACGATAGACTCCTCTCATCAAATAACACTTTTTTCATTTGCCATTTTTTTCGATTCGTCTCAGGTAGAAAGTTAGCATTTAAATATTTCTCAATGTGCTGATACAATCCTACGCTTTGTTTGCAAGTTCACCACAGATTTCCCTTACGGTGATATCTTTCGGAGCATAACTAATTCAATGTTTCAAATTCAAAGAAACAAGATTGAGAAAACTCATTTACTCCCTTAATTCTTATGATTTGGTGCTTCTTGCCATATTATCGCAAGAAAAACATTTCACTACACTGTACTTGAAACACTGATCTTCAACTTGATGTTCATGCAATATCCAATTTCATTCCACATAAGATTAGACACAACTCCATCCTCGCTATTAAAAAAATCATAATTATACTTATTTCACGAAATTTATTAATGAATTATATGAAATCAATAAACTAACCCCAAAACATTCTCTAGAATGTTATGGTTATGGAAAGTCCATAGACAGGGACTATGTCTGTGGTGTAGTCACGAAATAGCATATACCCATAGAAATTATAACTCAATGTTATATCTATGCATATACCTGATATTAGTTCTATGCGAAATAGATGAATATTTCTGTGTATTCTATGGTCCTAATAAACGTGAACCCAGTTTAGGACATTTTTCGAATTTTATCCAATTTTATCCGATTTTTGAATATCTGCAAAAAGGTGTTTAAGAAAAAATCATAGAGAATAATGAAATATTTTTAAATGATTGAAGATTTTCATGACATAAGATAAACTTCATCTGCATTCTTCGTGCTAATTTCCTATAGTTTTATGAATCGGCGAGTTTATAACTCGGAAACTGTTTGAAGTAGGATGACAGTGATTACTGAAGAATATGTGTAATAGTGATAGAAAACTTCGCACCAAAATTCATCTCATTCGGAGTTACCATATCAAAGTTACAAGAAAAACTGATTTTTTTGGGAAATTTAAACAGCCTGTATCTTTTTGCTGGAGCCAAATCTGAAAAAATGATAAATAAAAAGTGTTTCATTTGATGAGAGGAACCTATGGTATCACACGGACATCCAACGGATATCCATTGTACATCATCCATGGACATTAGGGATCTAGTGAGGGTATCGACTTGAATCCAGAAAATATCCTATGGACGTCCGTACGTTATACCAATTATAAATTTTTACATTAGTTTCTCGATATCTCAAAAAATACATTGGGATGCGATCAGATTTCGTAATTATTTAGAGAAATCAAACGCGCATCAATGCAGTATTTTATGAGGATCCAATCGTTCGAAAGTTTTAAAACAATTGTTTTTCGGAAATCTTCCAACCTTTTTTTTCTGAGATTATTGATCTGATTTCGATGGAATTTCACATATTTTCTGGAATAAAGAATAAACAACAACGTTCTGAATTTCAATTCGATCCGCAATGTATTTTCGTAGATTTTGCTGAAAAAAATACCCAACTTCATTGTTATTTGAAATATCGAGGATGAAGCTACTACTTAACAAGGGTGTCTCGAATTTTAGTTCGATACGGTGGTTATTTTCGAAAATATTGGGAAAAACTCTGCATTGTGCACTTCATGTTTGAATGAATGTATGTTATGTATGAATTTTCGTGGGGAGTTGGACAGATTGATAACAGATCACTTATGATTTTGCCGACGTTTCGGGAGCATTCTTTCGTTTTTCAAGGCTCATCATATAAACAAGAGCTTGGTCGACATGAAAACATATCAAAGCAAGTCAGGAATGAACCTCCGACTCTGGATACATAACGGTCAGTGCAACAAATACAATTAAACAATGACAAACAGCATCCATTGTATTACAGGAAATCGTTGACGAGTTGGCAACGATTGCGGGTGGATTTTATCCCTTCACAAATTCGGCTTTCGTAATTAAGATCCAAACCTACTCTTCAAATATCGAGTTTCTAAGCCGTTTCATCAGGAGCTTATTGTGTTAACGGTCAGCCGGTCTGGGGCTCAATTATACGAAAGTCGAATTCTTGAATGAGTAATCCGCCATATGATTCCGTATATTTACCCATTCAAAATTTTATTTTCCCAATATTTCTAAAAACGTAGATGAGACCTAATTATCGAAATTATTAATAAGATTTGAA
Organism: Myrrha octodecimguttata; assembly: GCA_958510865.1. Classification (NCBI taxonomy): domain Eukaryota; kingdom Metazoa; phylum Arthropoda; class Insecta; order Coleoptera; family Coccinellidae; genus Myrrha; species Myrrha octodecimguttata. The sequence goes on from OY294056.1 coordinate 62,996,292, forward strand.
ATGATATGACATCGGATTATATGCATTAACAAACTGGCAAAATATGCATGCAAATATGCACTTAAAAAGGGTGAAATATGCACTAAAAAAATATCAATTTCCATTGTGTCTCCGATAAATTTTCAGTCATCAATTTGTTCTAGGGCATAGCGCATTATCGTTACGTCACAATGTCTGTAATTTTCGAGTTTTGAGCTGAAATCGGTGTCAAACGACTAGGTTGGACACAGATGAATAATCCGTGGCCATTTGAAATTTTGATTTTTCAATAACTCGAAAAATATTCATTTTAGTGCCAATGAGAAGAATTATCCTCGGAAGAGTTTCAATTAATTTTTCTCTTTAAATTTTCATATTTCATTCAATTTTTCACTGAAATTTCCAAGTCGCCATTTCGCAATGTGAACAATCGCGTAGAAGCTGCTGACATCACGTCAGTGCTATTCTAGGTTTTTTAGGTATACTGAAGAAAACTTGTTACATCTGTATGTTAATATCAACTTCTGGGCCGAAAACGATTACTCTACGACCATTAACGTAAAGAGGCGGAACTACAATTTTGCGCCATTTCTGATATCTTTGTAGACAATTTTTTCCTTCTGGCGTTGACATATACTGGTATCTTCTTAATTGCTGCGAGCTTCGTGTTTTTAAGTTTGTCATGGATTATTTCTGACAGTAAATTAGTAAGGACATCTTTCTGTTCGAGTATTCTTTCTAAAATTTCCGTGGATTTGAACAGATGAAGATTTTTGGTATCCAATCATTCTATAGCTCCGCACCCGTTCAACGTTTTCCGGTTGATCTATGCACCAGGATTACGTCCCTCGATTTAAATATGCACTTTCGACAAAAAAATAACAAAATATGCAATTATGCCTAGAATATCGCGTTATATGCATTCGCATATACAAATATGCAAATGCATATAATCCGATGTCTAGAGATGATATTTGAAAATTTTCAATAATTCAAAAAAAAACTTATGCCTCCACTTTCATAGGTGAAATTGCCGAACAAAAATTTTACTATCAAAATGTAACTATCTGGAAATCATTGTTTTATAATACGATAATTTAACTTATAATTAATTTTGAACTTACTTTGCTCAAAAAGTTAGTTGGGAAAAAGGACATTATCAATGTTCTTTAATGATTCCACCTGAGACTCTGATAAATTTGTGATACTGAACGTAAAAACTTATTTCGAACGTGAAATGTAGTTTTTTATGACCGACCAACTTGTAATGCACAATGCCTCATAGATTTATCGGATATAAAATTATTTATTACTCATTATTGATAATTAATACTATGAGAATTGTTCCCTCATATTCTCATCGTTTGGAAAACGTTTTCCTGTTAGTATGAAGCACTAAAACTGAAATTCTTAAAATGAAGTGACGCGAAATCAGGAAGTTTCACTCTAATGTTCGTATTCGAAACTATTTTCTCACGAAATTTAGATGAAACTTCAATCCTTCATTTTCAATCAAGCCCTCTATTTGTATTCGATCGTATATACTCTTTGGGAAGTATTGTAAAATGAAATATCGAAAAGATAATCCACGGATCCATTTGGCGGCTTTCACCCATTCACGAATTCTTTATGAAGTCCTAATGCTACTCTACAAATATCGAGTCTAGGTCTAAGTTATTGTGTTTACAGTCGACCCATTCGTGAATGGGCTCAATCAACCCAATGATTCCGAAGATATATCCATTCGAAACTTCACAAAAATAAGGATTCTGGTACCGCGTGAACGTTCATGCAAAATGCGTTACAGTCATATCTGCGGACCACTGGACGGCTTTGATTCATTCATGAATTTCACTCTTTCAGATTGAAATTATTATATTTCCAATACTTCCAAAATTCGATATCAAACTGAAATATGGTACCCTATTTTTGAATATTGACCCAAAGTCTCTTGCCGAATTTCGTCGAAATCTGGCGAGTACTTTACCAGGAAAAAAATTTGTCGAAGGAAATTTTGAAGACAAAAATTCTTCAAAACCATTTTGAAGAATGTACGCATCGGTATCATTCAACTGAATGCTTGAAAGTTTCAGAGTGATCTCATCAATATTTTCCGAAAATATCCTTAAATTTCTAAATGGGTATAACTTTGAAACTGCTAAGCGGATTTTGCCCATCAACGAACTCAACCGAGATATCGGATCCAAACTTATTCAAATATTTTCTAAGGTCTATTGCTTCTCCTTCGAAAGTAAGAGCATAGACGGACGGCCGTAAGGAAAGATATTGAATTTAACCATGGATTATTCATCAGAGAGTCAACCCTAGTCATTCAAGGCCATTTCAGGCTTAAAATGCGATAATTATAGACAGCAAAGTAATAATGCTCCTGTTTAATAAGTAGAGCCCAGAATTATCTGCATTTTCGGAAATATTGGTGAAATGAAATTTTGAATGGGTATATCAACGGAATCATTGGGCTGATTTTGCCCATACACGAATTCCATCTTCGTAGATGGGTCCCAAACCTACTTATTCCGGAAGTTATGGTATTTACGATCGGTCTAACGGCTCATCATTATCACAATAACTTCTCAAAGAAACAACTTAGAAACTCGATATTTGTTGAGTAGGTTTGGACCTTAAATATGAAGGACAATGATTCCGCAGATATACCCATTCAAAATTTTATTTTCCGAAAATTTCCAAAAATACAAATTACATTGAATCCAGTACTTCGTGACAGTTAGAAGATTCATACAGAAATATTATTATTATTCTTATTGTTATTATTATTATTAATTATTATTATTATTATTATTATTTTTATTATTATTATTATTATTATTTTATTATTTATCATATGATCATAAGATCACAGAATATTGAATATTGGAAAACAAAATTTTAAATTTTTTTCAAATTGTCCTAATGACACGATCTTCAGGAAATTTTGCACAGCATTTTCGAACTATCTTCCAAATTTTACATAATTTTCAAGGATATCTCCGAAAGTAATAACTGTATCGAATTGAAATTTGGTACACTGCTGTTAAATACAAAGGTCAAGATATGGACAGAATTTTCTCCGATTATGATCGTTACTTTGCAAAAAAAAATGTTTTCGAAAGAAATTTTGAATTTTTTTTCTAATTAAGGAAATATACGATTTCAATAAAACTTCGCAAGGAGTTGCTCGCCGTTATGCTTGAACTAAGTGCCAAATTTCAATCCAACTGCTCCAGTAGTTATAGTAGAAACATCAGGGAAATAACGTCAAAATTTCAAATGGCTACAACTCCGAAACCATTTGGCCGAATTGGCCCGTTAACGAAATTGACTGCGGCATTCCGAAGCGCGAATTACCCTTAGGCTGGTCGTCCACTGCAAGCGATTTCGAGAGGCGCGATAGGAGCGTAAACGAACGAATTTGCGCGACAGATCCAAATGAATGGAATTCTAGGTACCCTCGTCGACTGGCAGCGACTTCATACGGGCGACTTCGAGAGAATTCGAGCGGCGCAATCGTATCCAGATCACTTCGGATCTGCCCAGGGGGATGAAGCTTTGTTCAGAATCTTGGCATCAGACAAAGAGGTCTCGCCATCCAAAAAAAGAAACGGAAGATATCCGTTCAGCCAATCAACGCCCGAGTGCTTCTGTCATTTCAACTTGAAGCAAATTGACTTATCACCCGTTGACAAATGTCATGAAAATGTATATTTTTGTTTGATGTGATGGGATAAAATGAAATTATTATTGAGAGATTACATTCATTTGAGAGGTAATATATTCGTTGAATATTGCCAATTTCAATTCACTCCAGGTTTAAAAGTTCTATTTCAGAGTCCATCACCCTTAACTAACTTGAAGTGAAACCATTCGTCTCAAAAGTTTTCAGATGATGCATCATGGAGAAAGTTATTCTGTATAGAACCATTATATAAAGACCATGTCTTTATGCAATGATAGAACATTACAAGTCATTTTTCAAAGGGTAATATTGATATTCATACTGAAACGTATTTAGAAATGAAAATATTGGTTGAAGGCAATCAGAATATGAGGAAACTTTGGTCAAAAGACCCATACATACACAATATGTTGGTGCAAGATGAGCTACTAACATTTCAAATCGATATTTATATAGATGCAATCAATTTATCAGGCAGATCATTTGCATGATTGTTTTTACCTAGAACTTGTTTCACGTGACGAACTCAAAACATTGATAAACCCAAGTTTTAATGTTTTAATAGAGGTATGAACTCTTTTCAAGTAGGTATATGTATTGGTTTTTTGAGTGGAACAACTAAGTTCGAATCTCCACATTGATAATCATGTCTTTGTTTTCACGATGTAACATTGCCAGTCATGTTATCTACAGTTTAGTGCAGATGTTCACATTATTTATTATTATTTTTTAATTGGTTGTAAAAAAATTTATGTAATGTACCTCTCCGGAAAGGTTCTCTTCTGAATTCCTTCACCGACCAATTTTTTCATAAAAAATATTGGGTATTTATTTCCTTCAATATGGTATTTTTATATACTGTTAGAAATACTTATTTATCATTGTACTTCGAATAGTATTGTGAAATTGGTGTATCTATTGATCTGTAAATAAATTTCTTTCTCAAAATCTGGACTTTAATTCAATAATGTACATTACACAATTATTTGAAATACAATATATTCCCGCCAACGAATCGCTAGCCAGATTCACGGTATAGAATTCTCTGAATTTCTATAATACCGTGCAACTTGTTAGTTCGTGCCATCCCCGGTGAGGGCGTATTTTGTTTCCGTCGTTTTGAAGGGAGGTTTCACTTCTTATATATTTGTATTCTGTGGATCTGCCGCTTCTATACGCTCGAAAAGAGGAGCTAGCCGTCGGATAGTGGAATGTATAGTTTGTGAACGGAATATTTGTTGAAGCTCGTTGTTTATTGTTGGTGAATTTTAGATGGATCAGATTGAAAGGTTAATGAATGTTGTCTTTTTTCTTACATTAAACTCACATCCAGAAGTTCTGTACGTGTATAGTAGCCTACCTGAAGTTGGACTCTTTGGCAATAATCGGCTGTATAGCATTCCAAATATAATTAATCCAGCGTGTTTCGCCATTATCTCGGGTTTTATAGCTCTTATTATCTCAATATCTATTATCAGTTTGTTTTATAGTCTCCGACCAATTTTATGCCGAACATTTTTCTATATGCTCAAGTGTTTTTGGCCCATACGTACTGTAATGATTCAACTACGTTTCAATCAATCTCATATGCAGAACGATCTTTTCGATCACAAAATAAACATAGTTTTTTCTTTATAAAATGCTACGGATTTTTACTAGTGACCTGTTTTCTAAAATACACATGCACTTCTGCAAAATTTCAAGAATTTCTGAATATCTGTGTCACCATCATTTCTTTCGATGTTTGCAATTTTTAAAGTTTTGAAGTCACGTTCTAGATACATTAATAACATATTCACTTCTGAAGCTGACTTTTCACAGATAAAATTCAAATCAGCCATAATTTCGAAGTTCCACATCCTTTGTTTTCGAAGTACCCAGGTCATCAACATTCACACTTCAACTTCCATTCCAGTATTATAAATGAGTATACGATAATAATCATTCATTATCAAGATGGTGAATTGTTTCCGATAATTTCATTTTTTTTTAAATTTGAATCTACCTTAGCTCAAAAATTTTCCCCATTCCGTAGCTAACATATGCCTGATCAAGTGAGATTTATCATTGAAATGAATTATTAATCTTAACATTAAAACAAATAAAACACTTGACTTCGTTCACAATTTTCAATTCAAAATATTTTGTTGACATGCATGTTTCGGGTTTTACTCCATTATCAAAACTGAAACGAAAATACATGGGACTACACAAATATACATCAATGAATTATTAATTCTAAATCCATCCCGTATCACAATTTCTTCAATAAACACGGAAATCTGAAGTAAAAATCCTCTGCTACGCAAGAACAAGAACGAACCGAAACCTCGCGAAGTATCTGCCAGTGGACGACCCCGAAGCCTGTGACCGCTTCGGTCGTAAAAGCTCCTCGGCGCTCGTAAAACGCGTAGCTCATAAAAGCCCCAAATCGCTTCCAGTGGACGGCCAGGCTTAAACTTTCAAGACGCTACCTTCCTCTGTTCGACAGTTATCGTGACCACGGTCGACTGGCCGGTCTGTCCGACAGAATAAATTTTGGCACCGGATTCGTCAGCAGTGAATCCAACCTAGTCGTTCCAGAGAATTTTCGGCTCAAAATTCGAAAATTACAGACAGCACAGCATCAGTGATTTCTCATAATGTTTGATTGGAACAAATGTGTGCAAACGGAAGTGTTGCACTAATTTTATGCATTTCACCAATAATATTCTGTATGCCTGATAATCAGAGAATTTGCAATAGGTTAACGGAATTCAAAGATTTTTTCATTTGAATACATGGAATTTGCAAAACTAGTCCTACATTTTGAGTTTGAGATATATTTGTTGCCGAGAACTAGTTTTGCCGAACAATGTTCAGTGAAAAGGGATTCATAATTTAAACATAAAGGTGCTTTCAGATAATTATATTTTGCTCGGAGAAATTTACAAGGAAGGAGGACAGATATTTTGAATACTTAAATCTAATATTTCATAACACAGTCAGACATTCAAACAACAACAGCGGCTGGTTGGTAAGCAGCTCCATAAACGCTTGGGTAGATTCCAGAGTAGGCTGAGTAGGGGAGAGCAGAGTATCCAGAGTAAGCCAAGGGAGCAGAGTAAGCACTGTATGCAGTAGCAGCTGGAACCACAAATTGAGGTCTGGGTTCAGGTGCAGCAAAAGCCACAGCGAAGAGGGCGAAGGCAACAAGGATGATCTGAAAAATATACAAACAGAATTGAAACTTGAGGAATCAGGCGAGAAAAACAGATATACGTGACGAAATTTCAACCCGAAAAATTTAAACCCAATAGAGCTTTGTGATTAACTATTCGGTATTTCCCGACGATTTACGATTACTGGATCTTCAACTTAATTAAGATATTGTTGTTCAACTATTACTAGCAGAGTCATCTTGAAACTATACCTTTTCAACTTCAAATTGAGACTGAACACATTCAAATTGGGAATTAACATATTCAAATTGGTGATGAACAAAATTAAATTGAGACCAAACACATTCAAATTGGAAATAATCAATTTCATATTGGTAAAATATTCGTTCTTGTTTTAATTGGAGTTTTATAAGCTTCTTCAGTTTGAACTACATATACTCTTGCTATTTCGTTGGCATTTTCCTTTTGTTTTTTTTTGCCCACCTTACGGCGGTTGACTCGCAAGTCCTTTCGAGTCGTCGTTTTCTTCATGGACTGCAAATCTTTCATTTTTAATTGATTCCGAATCTCCTCTTTCAATATTTTCGAATTAAAATCTGGTTTGCCGTCATTCAATACCCTCCTTCGACATCAATTTGTTAATTTTATAAGTTAATTAGAAATTCCGACTCAAAGAGCAATGAAAGTTGTACCCATATGAAACTGATTATCACCAATTTGAAACATATATATTCCCAATTAGGAGTACTCATTTTCATTTGGATACAACATTCGTTGGTTCTTTGAATTGAATTTTTCATTACTTTATAAAGTTAACACCTTAATGTCGAAGGAGAGTATTCAATGAGTGCAAACCAGAGTTTAAGTCGAAATTATATCCCTTATTGAAAAGGAAGAGTCGGAATCAATTGAAAAGCAGAGAATCGGGGTCCATGAAGAAAACGGCGATTGGAAAGGACTTTTGATAATCAAGAAATCAACCACACAAAGGTGGGCAAGAAATAAAAGAAAATACCAAAAAGATAACAGGAGCATAGTTCACACTGAAGAAACTCATAAAACTCAAATTCACACAGGAACGAATGTTGTACCAATATGAAATTGATTATCCCAATTTGAATGTGTTTAGTCCCAATTTGATTTCATTTAGTACCAATTCAAATATGTTTATTCCCAGTTTGATTTTGTTAAGTCTCAATTTGAAGTTGAAAAGGTATGGATGATTTTGAAAAATGATCTCAGAGAAATTCATACTTCACAAAGAACAAAATCAAAAATTCAGAGAGTGGAAATTCACGAAATAAAAATACTCACTTTAGCGAACATTTTGAAGGTAGATTGTATTTGATCTGTTGAAATCAAATGATGTTACAGTATACAAAGCTCCTGACTTATATACAGAATTCGGCAGGCAGCTTGAAGGTTGCGTTGAGTAATTGAATATGGAAATTAACTTTTAAGCCAACGCCCAGGCTTAATTCTGGTTAGGATTTTTTATTCGATGTTTGCTTCGATTTGATGGAATCCTTCAGATGTTTACATTTAAGTATACAGATAGTCTTGATGAGATATTCCAAATTTAAGTTTTATCGAAATCATCGAACTCCATTTGAAACTATTTTTCTTGAATTTAGAAAACACTAAGTTCATTTTGACAAAACCGATATTCTTATTCAGATCCAGATCTAGGATTTTAGAGCAGATCGAAAATTTTCAAAAAGCACCCGTGAGTAAATTCACCCTTGAATAACTAAATAATTCACGTAATTGAATGTGTTTGATTTTGAAAACTATTTTGGGAACGTCAAAACTAAAAAAGATAGTTTTCCACAATTTCTCAGGAGACTTAAATCCGATCTTGTTCAAATTTGGTATTCGGTTGTGGAAATGGAGCACTCAAGGATCGTGCAAAATTTCATGAGGTTCATATGATCAGAAGATCGGGATTTTTCTATGAAGTTGTCAAGCATGGATAGGTATGGCCAACACTCTGTTAGTGAATTTGATGAAGCTCGCAAATGTAATTAGTTGGACTATTTTCCGTGAGTTCATTAGAAACCATAGTGATTTTTGCGGACACACCTGAGAATCTTTCTGATTATTCGAACAAACTTCGTCATGAATTACCAGAAATTTTGAAGTTGAATAAATAATTTCATGATAAACTTATTAAATAAAGTGTCTTTCATAGGAGTAAGTCGTGACAATAAAGCTTACAAAGTACCTGAACTAACTTGATCTTCGGATGATTCAGCATATTCTCTCAAAATTCACAAAATCGACATAGGTTGGGATCAATCCTGGCTCATTCGCTATTTTACAACCATAGAGAATGGCGCTGGTGCCGATGTCTATAGCTAGAATGAAAATGCAGTAATTTTCATGAAAAACCGTCAGAACATCACATTTCAAACATATAATTTCAATATTATATTTTTGAAAAAATGTTTATTCACCTCAAAATGAAAAATTGAAATGGGGATTTGCATTCAAAGGGATTTGTCTTGAGTGCACGATATGGCAACGTCGAATTCAGTTTTCTCGAAAAGAAAAGGACGTCATATATGGTAGTTTGCTTAGGAAAACAGATATAGCTATACTTCGATCTGGTTAGAGTAGAAGACAACGACCAAGAAATAGAAAAAGAAGAGCACAGACTGCCAAACTGTCATGTTACTGACAAATCCTTTGAATAAAGAACAACAGGAAGGAGCATAACGCTTTTCTACTTCGTATAAAAGTGGGACACAGGCGCCCATATTGAACCTCCGAGTATGACTCATGTTAGTTAGTTTCTTCAGACAAAGAAGTCTCGTAACATCGTTGTTCTCTCTTCAAAGTGAAAGGAAAGTCGGCCATATGCAACATCCATCCCGGACCCACTTTGTGAGGCATTATGCTCCTTCCTTATGTTCCTTATTCAGAGGACAAATCGCAAACGGAAATTGTTTGGTTATATTGACAAGGAACACGTGTGTACTACCGAATAGGGTAAACCCGCAAATTTCCCCGTCGCGAAGATATCAATAAGATTCTTACATCACTGTATGCAGTTCGTTTTCCTGAACAAAAAATCTGAAGCCGAACATAGGCGGTCTCTCTTAGTTTGGAAGATATGGGCCCCCAAAGTTCCAAATTTGCACATTTTCAGCTTTCTTTTTCCACCATAAGAACAATCACTCACTTCTTCAATATAGTTCACATATCATCTTTGAACCTTCAACTAACGATTAGCGACACTTTCTCTCAAAATTAATCAATATTTCATGGAAAAAAATACAAATTATTGGACAACCACTTAACCTCTAATTCTACTGACTTCCACTCAATCGAAAAGTGAAGTTTGGCATTGCCGCCAATTTCATCGTTTGAAATCGTGCTCTCGTGCGAATTCGTCGATGACAGATGATTGTTTGCCGGCGCGAAATTCGAAATATGTTCTTTAATGCGATTCTCTAAATCAGCTGATAGTAAACATGGGACTTCGATTTCATTGAAATCTACAAGTATGAAACAGACGCATAGTAGTTAGATGTGAATATATGATGTGTAAGTATATAGTTATTTAGATCTACCTATATAGGTAAAGGGTGTTTTCGTTAGGTTACCAAATTCGCAAAGAACACGAACTGAAACACCAAAAAAACAAAAATATATTCAATAAAAAAACAAACATAAAATATATACCATATAAATAAAATAAATCATGGAAAATAAAATGAAAGAGGGAATTCTGTTCTACGAAAAACTTTCCATATGTAATGATGATGAAATATGTTTGAAGAATATTTAAGAGCAACTATCAAAAGACTAGTCATCAATAGTTGCTCTCAAAAATTCGACAATCCTTCTTGGTGCTGGAATTTCCCTTTTAAATTGGAATTCTGCCAAATATCCCCGGAAATGCCGCTCCACCCGGCCGAATCTTGGGATCCCATGTCGAACATCTCGCCATAACCGTTCGATATTTTGGGTGTGAGCTCCTTAAAATATATATAAAATAATATGTTAAGACATTGCATACAGTTTTTTGTCTATCTGATGACTCACCTGAATCGGGATCTACAAAATTGTAGGAATGATTAACTGAGAGGTGCCCATATTCTGAGTGGTCTAGAATATTATAGGCCCTCCAGCAATCCGACATTATTGTCGTTCCTGGTTCTACAAATTCCCTTATAACATTGAATAACGTATTCGTCGTCCTGTCGGGTACAGGAACCAGGAAAATTTGTTTGGATCCCCTTTCAATCCCGCCGAACACCCATCGTCCATCCCAAATTCGACCGCGGTTGTACTTCCTCTTCCCGAACTTCGCCTCGTCGATCTCTACAACCTTTCCCGGTCCTCCGATCTTTCTGGGCGTACTCTGAAGCCATTTCAAACAAACCTGTGAACATTTTCAAACTGATTCATTTCGTTCTACTTTTTCGATCATATATTTACCTCTCGACAGTAGTTGCTCCAGTTCAACGCTGTATTTTCCGAGATGTCAATATGATAACGCATTGCACAGAGCCGGGGATGCGGTTGTAGACAGAAAAATGCTATAATTTGCATGATTTTTTGTACAGGCAAGGTTGAACGAAAGAAAGTTCCTGTTCTTGCCGACTTTTCGAAATGGCATTTTTCGATCTTAGGTTTTTTTTTTGGTCGGCTTATTCGTCGTTGCCGGCCGCACGAATACAACAACGTTTCCTTGTTCAACAAACAAATTGCACCACAAGTGGTGCAATTAATGGTGGGTTTAAAAATACCCAACCCAATTAAAAAATTCACCAGAGCCAATTTGACTCTTATTAAGTTGAATACTTCGTGCCACTTCATTATTTTTATTTAAATATTCGATGAAAAATTTGGTATAACCCCTTTTATCTCAACTGACGATCAGAATCAGATCAGGGATGAAATTAGGTAGGGGGGGGTCGAGTAAATCCCACTCCAATTTCCCCCCGCATAATTCCGTTTGACATTAAATTTGTAGAGCTCACGAAAACACCCTTTACCTATATAGGTAGATCTAAATAATTATATACTTACACATCATATATTCACATCTAACTACTATGCGTCTGTTTCATACTTGTAGATTTCAATAAAATCGAAGTCCCATGTTTACTATCAGCTGATTTAGAGAATCGCATTAAAGAACATATTTCGAATTTCGCGCCGGCAAACAATCATCTGTCATCGACGAATTCGCACGAGAGCACGATTCCAAACGATGAAATTGGCGGCAATGCCAAACTTCACTTTTCGATTGAGTGGAAGTCAGTAGAAATAGAGGTTAAGTGGTTGTCCAATAATTTGTATTTTTTTCCATGAAATATTGATTAATTTTGAGAGAAAGTGTCGCTAATCGTTAGTTGAAGGTTCAAAGATGATATGTGAACTATATTGAAGAAGTGAGTGATTGTTCTTATGGTGGAAAAAGAAAGCTGAAAATGTGCAAATTTGGAACTTTGGGGGCCCATATCTTCCAAACTAAGAGAGACCGCCTATGTTCGGCTTCAGATTTTTTGTTCAGGAAAACGAACTGCATACAGTGATGTAAGAATCTTATTGATATCTTCGCGACGGGGAAATTTGCGGGTTTACCCAGAATAGGAATAAATATTTCATCATCATTATTATTTAACTTTTGCTTGACTTCAGGACCGTATCTAGGGCGTGGCAAGGGTGGCACTTGCCATGGGCGCAAGCTTCGCAGGGGCGCCAAAAAATATCAAAGAATAAAAATAAGAGCGCCAGGCGAAATAATCCGAAAGATCACAACTCGGATTTCATGTATACGCCTCGCAATAAGCCGCAATGCCGAAGAATTTTGAAACATTTATATTGCTGGCCTTCCATAGAATTTGCGTACTAAGCCTAAAATAATCACAAGGTCAGCAAAACTTTAATTTAAGGTGAAAAAAATATAAATATGGCTTTGTTCAGGCGTGTCGCAATTTAGTCAGGAATCTTTCTGTCGGGCGTCGGCATGTTCAAATATGCCGCATTCCGGTCATGTTATAATAAATACTATCGCGCGTAAGCATGAGTGCTCACCCCTATTTTCACGAGTTTTTTGCGCTTCATCAAGCTTGTCGGTATTTCTTCGACAAACGGTACCATCTATTAGTGTGAAGTGCAGCTTCTTTTGCATACAATTCTCTGATATTCCAGAAATTGATTATAGTTTCAATTCACCATCACCAATCAGAATTATGAACCCCAAGAAGGGGGAAAAATATATAAATAGGAGACATCCTCAATATTCCCACATTTCTATTCTAGCGAAAAAAGTACTAATTTCAAACTACGTTGACTGCTTAGTGTGTTTTCGAGTTTCTGTCCATAAATATAATTTATTGTTTTATATATATTTGACTTCCATAAAAAGAAATTGTGGTATTTCAGGTATGAAATCTGTATTTCAATGGTTTCAATAAAAATAAGTGGATATCCATAATATTGTGTATTATTTCAAATATTAACGATAATATATGACCAAAATTATGAAGAAGAAAATCTCATAAAGGGAAATAAAGGGTTTTCCAATAGGAGGTGTTATTTTGAATAGTCCGCTATTTCGGTAGATGTCACTTTTGAAGCTGTCATTTTTAGATATTTGACAAGTAGAAACTACGCCATTAATAAAAATGAAACGATATACGCGTCAGCACTGCATTGAAATTATTAAAATTCACTATAAAAATGGTGAAAATTTGGCAGAGACGGTTCGTAAAACTCGAACATTGTTGGGTCGTCGTGAAGCACATTGTCGGACCGCAATATAGAAATTGGTGGAAAAATTCGAGCTGTTGGGACAAGTAAGTGATGTGAAGAATGAAACCCGTGCACGTCGCTCAAGAACATCCGAGAATATTGCAGCTGTAGCCGAAAGTGTTGAAGAAAACCCAGGTTTGTCTATTCCTCGTCGTTCTTTGGAATGAGGCATTCCACAAACGTTCAGTTAACACAAGAACTCAACAACGTCGTGTCTTTGCTGATTGGGTCTTTGAAATGCATGAAAATGATCCAGAATTCCATCGAAAAATCATATTGAGTGATGAGGCCCATTTCCACCTCGGTGGCTTCGTCAACAAGCAAAATTTGTCAAATCTGGAGCTCGGAAAACCCGAGAGTTATTGTTGAAAAGCCTCTCTATCCTCAACGTGTGACTGTTTGGTGCGGTTTATGGTACGGCGGAGTCATTGGACCTCACCTTTTCGAAAATGAGACTGGAGCAACAGTTACGGTGAATGGATTGCGCTATCGAGAGATGATTAATGATTTTTTATGGCCGGAATTGGATGGTATTGATCTGGACAACCATTGATCTTCTGCGGGAAAAGTTTCCGGACCGTGTTATCTCTCGAAGAGGTGATCACAATTGGCCACCGAGATCTTGTGATTTAACACCTTGCGACTTCTTCCTTTGGGCCACGTGAAAGAGAAGGTCTACGCCAATAGCCCAGCATCGATTCAAGACCTCAAAGATGGAATTCGTGAGGCTATCGAGGACATAGGGCAGCCACTTTGCGATTTGGTTTGCCTGATGTTATTTTCCACTATTAACGGCATAGCTTCTTCTTCATAATGAAATAAATATCCGATCATTCATATCGATAAATGACATTTTTCTTTGAATATCAAAATAACACCTCTTATTGGAAAACCCCTTAAAATTGATTGAAAAAAACCGCAAATGGACGGCGCTGTCTAATATTTTGCAACAGGTGCCATGGTAGCTAGATAAGGCCCTGCTGGACTAAATTGACAGTAGCTAGACTTACATGTGAGGACACAGAAACAAACAGCTGCTCCGGATATTGGTGACTGAAATCATTGAATATGGATATATGTATGTTTAACTGGAGATCAACTAGTTTTTTACTTTCAAGACTTTTTCAGGACCATAATATCTCACAAATAAACATCACAGAAGCGGTAGCCCATCCTATCAAAAGAATACAAAAGAATCCTTGTAATATCGACAATGAGATTTTCGGTACTTCCACTGAAATTTTCTGTTCGATTGCATTATTGATATTTTTGGTTACAAATCCAAATTCTTGATTATATCTGACTATTTTGTTCACTGAATCTAGGAGATAATGGCCTCTCCTGATATATGTACAAATAAGCAGAGATGATATCCTTATCGTTTTCATACCAGGAATTTTGAATTTTTTGACATACAAGTTACTAACAGCTGTAGCAAAATCCATTTTTTTTTCAAGTTCCATCATAACAAAATCTTCAGAAAAAGTTTTGAATTCCTCACTTCTCTCCGTGACATCTTTGGGGAATTCTCTGAAGACAGATGAAATTAGTTTTATTTTCATTCCTGAATTCAGCAAATCCTCAGTATTTTGTATATTTTCGAATATGGGTGCAGAAAGCAAACTGTTGAGTTTTGCTTGAAAGAACAAATTTATGTAAAAGCAGAATATTAGCTCTAACAACAAAAGGGCTGCGGATTCATTTTCTAAACAAATCAATGACGAGCCTCCTAGTAATGATCTATACAAATCTAAAAAAATTTCTAGCATACTCTTGTTGGGCAAAACATGGTAAGTCATGATGGCAATCAGTAATATGACTAGACACAGGCAAAACCAAGTGAATGGTGTGAAAGTTGATGTAATTATTTCCCAGAAAGTAATTTTCCTTAGAGGAAATATCCAACCGCCAAACGTATACAAGTAAATGTCTGTGTGTTGAATATTATGAGCAAGATGATTGGTATTTAACAAGAAGAAAAATCCTAGTACTAAGTCAAACCCATCTTTGTTCATGGTATTAATCAAATAGTCGTAATCCCATTCTTTTTTCCCATTCATAAGTGAAGAATTTTCCGTTCCTGGTACAACAACTAAAGAAATATTCCTGGGACTATACATCTTTTTGAAATTAGTTTCTATATCTCTTATAACTGGAATTTGAGGGGATCCTGGTACCATCAAAGAATACATAGCACGTAAAGTTGCACCTCTATAGTATTTTCGAGTGAAACTATCAATAACCACATCTTCATCTAGATTTATATAGGACATTTTCTCACCAACCAGACTTTTCACATCCAATGGATTCCATAAATAATAAGAAAAATAATTGTGCATCACACCAACTATGATTGTGCTCATATAATATTTCCACATCGTCTTGAAAACTTTCCATGCATCACTGTGACTTCTCACTAACACAACTGAACAAGCTTTGAAATTGAAATACAAATTCTTGGTAATATTGGACATTATACTCTCTAATTGGTATGCATTCTGCACAACGAAGCCATAATTTGATTCCGGTTGGAACAAATCTTCATTTAATATGCTGTAGGTAGTTTGGGGACAATTGAAATTGAGGGTTGTGTTAGTCAATATTGAGAATATTATTATATTTCTCCTGCACATATATTCCTGGATATTTTTTGGAATATTAATTACATTCGCCGACGAAATATTTAGCAATATGTTTCCTAAGTTAAACAGATTCATGTTGTGGCATTATTCCGATGAGCAGTGGTCAAGTTATCAGGTTGAATATATTATTGATTCCATTAGTGCATTATTTTTCCACTTAATTCATGTTTACTACTATCGGAGGTGAATTGTGTTTTCCAAATAAGGGTACTATAGACATCATTGTCAGTGGTGTATATAGGTGCTGTTGTTGGTCGAATTGCTGCAAAAAATTCACATTAGGTTGATTTTTTTTTGACAATTCAGATTCAGGCGCGAGTCCTTAAGTTGTCCATTAATCTTAACCATAGATTTCTTTCTTCAAGTAAACACTTTTTCAATTGACCATTTTCCCAGATTCGGCTCTGGTAAAATGTTATGAGCATTTAACATATATATCAGTTGAGGTGATTTGTATTGCAGAATAATAGCAGTCCATTGCTTGAAATTCGAATATGATTTGGAAAACTCTTCACTGACCTGATTCTCATGATTTGGTTTATTGCGGAAAAAATATTTCACTACACTTGACCATTGAAACACGAATCTTCCACTTGGAATTCGTGCAATATCTAGTTGTTTCCATCATGAGATTCGACACAATTTCAATCTTGCCCATTCTTATATTTGAAGTTCCATAATTATTCTAATTTTCATGAAATTTATAAATGAATTACAAGAAATCTCTAAACTTACCTAAAGAAATTAATTGAACTCTAGAATTCTATGGAAAGTCTGGTCCTTAAACATGGACTATATCTGTGGTCTGGCCACGAAATAGCATAGATCTAATATTTAGCCTATGCTTTATAGATTGATATTTCTGTGTATTCTATGTTCCGGGGATACGTGAGCGGAGATGAATTCCCAGTCTTTCTTTACTAGCTCAGAGGCTGATCCACGAAAAAAAAAATTTCTCGAATTTTATCAGATTTTATAACATTTAACGTTGAATATTTCGAAAACGGTTCGTTTGAGGAGTAATAATAAAGAATAATTAAGTATTCTAAAATGAGGAGCCTCAAAATGACTTAATGTAAACTTTATCTGCATTATTCATGCTAATTTCTTATAGTTTCATGAATCGGGGCGTCTATATTAAGAAGTTAGATGATATTGATTACTGTAGAATACAAGTAATGGTCATAGATAACTTCACACCAAAATTCATTTCATTCAGAGGAACCATGTCAAAGCTACAGAAGAAAGATTTTTTTGGAAATTTCAACAGCCTGTTTCTTATTACCAGAGCCGAATCAGGAAAAATAGCAAATAAAAAAGTGTTTTATTTGATGAGAGGAATCTTGGGTTTAAAATTAATGTACAACTTAAAAACCCACTCTGTATATTTAAGTTGGTCGACTGAACATGAAACTGCAGTCAAAATTCAGCGATCTGTCTCAGTTCCGAAGATATGAACCTCAAAAGTTACGACAAAGTCCACTTCCAGCTCACTTTTTCTACTGTCAAAATAATTGTTATTACTTTTTGATAGTTAATGAATCATTCTTGAACCTTATCACACAGCTATTCCCGGTGTTCTCGTTCAAATGTATATTTGATGATTGATTGTAATACATTCTGTCAGAAAACCATTTCATCATCATGAGTGAAGCTTGGCATCGATGCACTATTCCTATTGAGTAGTAGAGTATCTTTCAGTCCAAATATGAAGATGAAATCCAATGGCACTGTTTCAAATTGATTTTACCCAACCTAACGTTGGACCTGAGCCAATTCATGTGGATTGATTAATCAGATGCCCATATTTTCATTCCAACCACCGGCGTTCATGAGCAGTAGCGAAATTACGGAGATGCCAAACTTCACTAATGACTGAAGTCAAATTCCGTAAAATGACAGCAGAAATGGTTGTTCAGTAGCTTTTGCGAGCATGTTCGAATTCGTTGCCAAAGCGTCATCTTTGGTGATCTTCTGATCACGTTAACCTAACAAACTTCTGCATGAACCTTCAAGCTGTCGCTTTTCAATCAAGCACTAGATTTCAATTCGATCCAATATGCATTTTTGGAGATATTAGGAATATAAAATTTTGAATGGGTATATCTACGGAATCATTTGGTTGATTTATCCCATTCACGAACTCGAACTTCGTAGATGAGGTCCAAACCTACTCTACAAATATCGAGTTGCTAAGTAATTTCTTCCGGAAGCTATTGTCTTTACGGTCGGTCTAACGACCGGCCCGCCAATAATTTCTGAAAGGAACCACTTAGAATCTCGATATTTGTAGGGTGTATTTTGACAATGATAACCAAGGCCGAATTCGTCAATGGGTAAAATCCACCCAATTATTCCGCAGATGTACCCATTCAAAACTTTATTTTCCCAATATTCTCAAGAATCCAGATAAGATCAAATTGAAATCCAGTACTAATTGAAAAAAAAATGACAGCCCGAATGGTTCATACAGATAATCGTGAGAAAAATATGAACAGAAGATCGCAGAATTTATAAATATTTGAAAAACAATATTTTTTCTATTAACACGATCATTACGAAATTTTGCACAAAGTTGTTTTGCTCTCAATCGAGATATTCGTGCTCCAACCTCACCCGGAAAATTTCAAGCTAGTGGTTATGTTCCTTTGAAAGCACACAGACACACGGACGGAAGGACTAGCAGCAAGTTAGAATTGATTTGGATTTTTCATCATTCAGTCCAACCTCCTCGTTTAAGACTATTTTTGTGAAATAATTCGATAATCACAGACATTTGGGCAACATAATAAGTCACTGTTCCTCAGAACAAGCGCGTAAAAATCATAGTGTTTTTTCATAGTTTTTAATGTTGCACAAGCCACTTGAATGAAAATGTTCGAACACATTATGAAAACTCTAGCTCTCCAGTCAAAAATATGAAAAAGAATATTTCATCGATTTTCCTAAGGATGGTCACGGAAAATATACTGCTGTATTATAATAAAATAATCAACTATAAAACTGGAATAAAACCAAGTATTTTATACAATTCATATACCTTGTCAATTTATTCACTGATAATATGGGCAAAAACCTATCTCGATGGTAACATCACTATCGAGTGCACTCAATATATATTTTCAATATTAATAACTCCATTCCATTACCTTTGATAATTATGAAACAATCAAGTGCGGTTATGAATGTTGTTGTTTCATTTCATACCTGTTCATCAAATTCTAAATAACCAATACTATCAAATTACTTATACAAGTAGACTGGCGAATCGGAATTGGTGTAAACGATCCCCATATTTTCACTCTAACTACCTCTAAATTTGAACTACTCAAGACATTTTGCGTGAATCTTTACGACGTCATTTTCAACCAAGTGCAGAATTTCGATTCATCATATCTGCTTTATTGATGATATTGGATAATAAATTTTCGAATGGTGATATACAGGGTGATTCATGAGCGACCTTACATACGTCAATGGTGGATAGAGGATTTCAAAAGCAGTCAAGAACCACCGAAAAAAAAAATTTTGTTTATTCGTTACGGAGATACAGGGTGTTTTGTATGTTTGGTATAAAACTTTGAACGCTTGAAGTTATCTCGGTGAAATTTGCTAGTAATATTCTTCTGTTGGAACTTGAAAATATGCCAGTCTGGGTAAATTTAAATCCAGGGCCGGGCTGGAAAAATTGTGATTTCTTATTATTTGTTGAAAAAGTTCATTTTCTGACCGCTTGTTCGAAAAACTATTATTGGTTACGAAAAACCCAGGAAAAATGCTACAATGATCGTACTCTAATTTGGATGGCACACCTAAACTGTTCAACCAAAAATTAATGACAAGGAAAAATTTGTAAGAATGACTATTGTTTGACTGAATCCACTAAAGTTCATTTTGGTTGAAAAAAAAATCTTGTACACAACAAGTAACATTTATCATTAAATAGCTTCTTTCAAGTTATGGATTTACTGTAATACCTACAATATTTAATGAGTGTTACTTGTTGCTTCCAAGATTTCTCTTTAAACCAAAAAATGAATTTTAGAGAATTCAGTCGAACAATATTTATTCGTATAGATTTATGTCCGGTCGAAAATGAAAACCTTCTTCTAAATTTTTCTTTGTCATTTTTTTTGTTGAAACAGTTTTGGTGTGCCATCCTAATTGAGGAGCGATTACTGCAGCATTTTTCTTTGGATTTTAGAATTTAATATTAGTTTTCAAAAAAATTGTCAGAAAATTTACTTTTTCAACAAATAACAGGAGATAACAATTTTCCTAGCCAGGAACTGGATTTAAATTTTCCCAGAATGGCATATTGACAAGTTATAACAGAGGAATATCACTAGTGAATTCCAACAAAATGAAATATCGTAAATCAAAGTTCTATACCAAACACACAAAATAGCCCTGTATCTTCGTAACCAATAAACAATGTTTTTTTCGGTGGATCTTGACACGCCCAGAAGTCATCTATTCACCATCGGCGTATGTAAGGTAACCCATGAATCACCCTGTATTTATGGAATCATTGGGGGAAATTCGAGCTTCCACGAATTTGACCTTCCTAATTAACCCCCAAACCTGCTATGAAAATATCGAGTCTCTTAATCGTTTTTTACGGATGTTATTGAGGTGAGTGTTGGCCTAACTGCCAGCCGTTAAATTAGAATCCATTTAGTTGATGTTTGTTTTAAGGTCAGCACTGAATTTAGTAGGAATCTGATGAACGTTTTCTGAGAAAAAAAATTTCCACAACAATTTCAGACATTTTCGAATCAACATTTTTGAGAATTTTCTAACAACTGGATCCATACATCATTTCCCAATAAGTTTGGAGTGTGTATTCTCCGAATAACAACGAAGTTTCTATCTAATCGCATCTGTACTTCTGAGATATTGAGGAAATAAGGTTAGTTTTTCAAACAACAACGAAATTTTATATATTTTCTCCATATGTCTCTGAAAATATATAATATCGTATAGAACTGGAATTTGAAACATTGTTGTTGAATACTGATTTCTAGATCTGTGCCAAATTTCGTTGGAATTTTGCAGAGAAAAAAAAATTTTCAACAAATATTTAAAAAATTTTCTCAGAACGAGATTCATAGGAGATTTTGCTGAGTTGCTGGTTAGTATTCAAGAACTAATTACAAAGTATCAATCCGATCGAATTAGTACTTCTTGAGATATCAAAGAATTAATCACAAAATTTCATATAAGTATAACTCCGGAATTATCTGGCCAATTTTGCACACTAACGATCTTAATTGGGATATTCAGGATCAAAACCAAAATTTAAGGACTCTAGGTCCTTTTCTTCGAAAGTTAGAGCGCATAGGTCGGATGGACAGAATTAAATTTGACAACGGATTCTTCATTAGTGAGTCTCACTTAGTCATAACAGACAAATTTCTGCTCAAAATTCGAATATTACAGACATTGTGACAAAACGATAACTCATTGTTTCCCAAAAAAAGGACATGAAACGGTGTGAATTGGATCGAGCTAAAATTCAAAATTCCACCACTTAGCTGTTACACCACTGACTCGAATGAAAAACATGTGAGTAGAACACATATTATGGAAACCTTTACAATAAATTGTCCGAAAGTTTGGAATATAATTGCAACTAAATTCCCTTTAACGGTAATGTATAAAGATCCTAGCGAAGCAATTATTCTCTAGAATGTAACGTATATGAGTATAATATAGTTTTATTATCAAGAACACAATATGCATGACTTGAAAATCGAACAACACTGCATATACATTTTTAACACTACTTAATTCACATTCATTGATGATGATCGAAAAAGAAACACCAAATAAAATTGAAAGATAGTAAGTTGTTCAATCAAAAACTCAATTGAAGAATACAAGTGTTACGTGGCATCTACAACTCAGGAGCTACTCTGCTCTCATATGATTCGGCTGGAGGGATGTCACACACATATCAACTATCATTATCTTTTCAAGAATATAGCTAAATTCCAGGACAGACCCACAGTTACTAGACTCGCTGACGTAAGATTCAATGATCATCTCTAAAATAATGAGATTGATATCCTTGAATTATTCTCTCACAATTTCACCCTGGACAGTTCCTGAAATAAAAACATCCAACCAACTGATGGCTCACCACACGAAGGGTTACTAACATGGAGGTAGGAAGAGAGTGAAGGGGGCATATATATATATAAATCGGTGTTAGAACGTTCTCCGACGTCTTCCGATGCCTACTCTCCAAGCTTCTCTATCCATCCACAGATCTTCACCTAATTCTCTTTCCCTCATCTCCCTGTCAATTCCTTCTCTCCAGCTCTTTCTTGGGCGTGAAGGGGGCATTACGATTGGAAAGTGTAGTACAGTTTTGAGAACCTTCTGTGGATTTGCCCTGACCAATATGGCCGACTTTGAACTGAATATTTTTGTCTCATTTGCTATACACCACAGAATACAAATATTTACCTTCGGCCATATTGGTAGGGGTAAATCCACAGAAGGTTCTCAAAACTGTACTACACTTATGGTATACTCCATTCACTTTTATAATGTAGCCCGGTTGGCCATGATTTAGGTTTATCAAGTTTTTTCCCTTAAAACTGACGCAGGTTGGCACTCATGAAATATCGGCAATGTCAAAAGACGTTGCCAAATTTCAATTTCTACTATTATCAATATCAATCGATTCTAGATTTCTAAATCTCAGCATAATAACGCTTGCAAACTAATCAAAATGCCGAAGGTAGTTTTGAAGAAGCAGAGGCAAAGTATCAGGAAGTGCTATGTAGAATTGAAATCGGCTTTTTCTGATAGTAACCCTGATAATTCGGAATCAATAATTCAACACAAGCTATGCAACATTTTCGACGTATGTAAGTGAAAACCAAGGAATTATATTTTATATGAATAGATATTTATTTTTTAGCTGCACATCAACACATTAAGGAAGATTTTAAGTGAAAGAGACGACAAAGAATATCCTTCTATTGGTGCACCCAAAAAGAATGAACTGAAGACTTTATTTTGAAAAACCCGATTCTTGATTTCCTTACAAGAAAATAGCATAACTAAATCTTTCAACCATGTTTATATACGTGAAATATTTCCAGTATTAACAGAGACAAAGTTTCTTCAACATTCGCCAGGTCTTTATTGGAATTATCGAATTCAAATAATATTTTCTCAAATTCATTACTTTATCAATGTAGATTGACATTTGAAAAATAAGTAATTACTACGACCTCTATGTAGAGAGGACAACGTTGCATAGTTATCTGACAGGAAAATGACCATAACCTAACAATTTCAAAATATACACGGTGAAATCTGTCAGGATGTCATGGCCAACCGGGCTACATTATAAAAGTGAATGGAGTATACATGGGAAATATAGGATATGCTCCCTCCCCTTCTTTTACCTCCATGGTTACTAATGGTTAGTACCTGGGCTGTCAAATTCCTGACACTTCGGTTCATTATCTGTCATTATCTGTCACATCACGTTATCAGTAACATTGTTTAAACAATGCTAGTAATAACCAAGAATACATACGGACCAGAGTATATCATAGAGAACAACCAAGAGCTGGTGCAAGCGACGGAAGGAACAACAAAACAGAATTGAGACAAAAACTTTTAGAAGCGGAAAGAAAAATAGAACAAAACGTAGACTTTGATGAGTTTTCAAGTTGGAGGAAGGAAATTTGAAGGTGAGTGTAGGAAATAGTGATTTTTCAGTAGTTTCCGCTTTTTATTTCTCACCAAAAACAAGTAATTCCACAATTTCCAATTTTGAAATATGCTCACATTTTTAATCAGTGGGACCCAAATGTCGTGAACATTCACAAACTACAGTTGTTTTACAGGAATTTCAATCGAAATTACTTTAAAATCACATTTTTACGTGCTTGTTCTGGGGAACAGCGCGTTATCATTTCTTCACGATGTCTGTAATTTTCGAATTTTGAGCCGAAATCGGTCTCAAACGACTAGGTTGGACTCACTGATGAAGATGACGTGGTCAAAATTGATTCTGTCCGTCCGGCCGACCGTCAGACCTAGAGTCTTGAAATTTTCAGGATAGGTTAAGATCCTGAATATCTCGGTTAAGTTCGTTAATGGGCCAAATCTGCCGAATGGTTTTTGTGCTACAGCCATTTGAAATGGGAGGAGGAATAAGTCGAAAAATATTTATCTGATCGAAATGAAAATTAGTTGGAAGATGAACAGTGCCAATAAGAAGAATTATCCATGGAAAAATTCAACAATTTTTTTTTTTTGAAAATTTTTATATTTCATTAAAATTTCACCATTTCGCAATGTGAACAAGCGCGTTAAAACTGCTGACTTCACGTCAGTGCTTTTCTGGATTTTGAATTTTATTGACCATAAGAATGATAAAACAACTTTAATGATGTTTCAATAATTTTTAACCTATCCGCCTTCGAAGGTCGATTACTAGAAAAAAAGCCTGATAAAGTAGTTTTTTTAGCTATGAAAACTCCTTTTCGTATCTGTAAATTGAAGTTGAATGTTTGAGTAAATCCCGTTGAGAACTAAAGTTCCAATTTTCAAGCCTATTTTGACTAACCCTGAGTGATTTCAGGAAGCGGATTTTTGTTATTAAAACAACATTCATGGAGATCATAAAAAAAATCGTGTGAGAAACATCGGGTATTTTTGGCTACCCCTAGGTCCGAGGAATCTAAAAAGAATGATTGACGTCACTACTCGGACCAGCCTGTATAAACATATTCAATTTGAATTCACTCCTAATCAACCAATATATTTAT
The DNA here is from genome assembly GCA_958510865.1 of Myrrha octodecimguttata. NCBI lineage: Eukaryota > Metazoa > Arthropoda > Insecta > Coleoptera > Coccinellidae > Myrrha > Myrrha octodecimguttata. The sequence continues at coordinate 63,021,340 of OY294056.1, forward strand.
GAAATTGAAATCCTATAACCATTATACGTGAAGACATAATCAAATAAAATTACAGAATGAAGAATTTGCGAGTTCGAAACACCATGTTAAATGATTCGATCTTACAGATTAGTAGCTGTAGTTCGCTTAGATGTGTCATCATAATGAATTCACGGATGCCAAATGATGCCTGCTTGTTACAGGAGGTTTTTCAGTCAGTCGAATTCTGAGAAATACTAATAGGACAAAACGATCCTGCTGGAAAGTTTGAGGGATTATTCTAGTAAGGTACATCGTTGCTGCGCCAGGTTTCAAGAATTCAACTGCAGTGTCGGTCGAACGTAGTTTTTTAAGCGCTTGTTCTGGGGAAAAAAATGGGTATATTTCACCGATTAGACTCTGAATAATGTCTCTGGAAGTTATTTTGTTAATTTTCCGCGGTCAGGTGGTTAACATAATAACTTCTAAAAGAAACGAATTGGATCCTCGATATTGGTACGGTTAGTTTTCGGTTTAATCTAGAGACGTCTAATTTGTGCAGGTGCAAAATTCGCTCAATGATTCTATATACGAAGGTTCCCATTCAAAATGTTATTTTTCCAACACTTCCAAAAACAGAAAAAGGATCGAATTGAAATCTAGTAGTTCATCTTAAAATGGCAGGGTTAATTCGTGAATAGATGCGATCGCTTTGGCAACGAATTTGAACTCGTGAATATTCCTGATTGGCTCTTCTAAAATTATTTTTACGTGCCTGTTATAGGGAAACAGGGTGCTATCGTTTTGTCCGAATGTCTTTAATTTTCGAATTTTGAGCCGATAATGGCCTCAAACGACTAGGTTGGACTCACTAATGAAGAATCCGTCGTGAAATTTAATTCTGTCCATCCGACCTGCGCCGTCTAACTTTCGAGGGAAAGGACATAGAGTCCTTAAATTATCAGAAGAATCCGGTGTCAAAATCGATTCTTTCTGGCCGACGACACGATAACTGTCGAACGGAGCCAGCTAGCAACTTTCAGATTAGGTTGCGCATTGGAATACTGAAAAAATGTAATTGAAAAAAAATTTGCAATTTTATTTGAGGAAATTTTTTTTTTCAGAATCTATTAATTATATTCAAGAACAATTTTACCCAAACCTTGAGCTTCATATTCCACAGCAGTGTACCAAATTTCAATTCGATACGGTCATTAGTTTTGGAGATATTCGCAGCTAGTTTGAAGATGCTGAAGGACAACTTTGGGCAAAATTTCTTGATAATTGTGTCATTAGAACAGTTTGAAAAACAAATTTCGAATTTATTTTTTTCAAATATTCATATTATCCTCATTCAATTCTGTATGAACCCTCGAACTGTAATTTTTCGATGAAGTACTGGATTTCAATTCGATCTAATCTGTATTTTTGGAAATATTGGAAAATGAAATTTCAATTGGATATATTTGCGGAATCATTGGCTGGATTTTATCCATTCACGAATTAAAATCCAGTACCGTATCGGAAAAACATAGAAAAGCACTGCAATGAAAGTAGCAGCTTTTGCGCGCATGTTCAAATTCGTTGTCAAAGCGGTCATTTCCATTGAACATGGGCGCAAAAGCTGCTGCCTTCACGGCAGTTCTTTTCTAGGTTTTTTTCTAGTAGCGTTCGATGAAATGATGAACGAAATTCATTTCTCACCGCAGGACCTCAAATTGTCATTGAAATGACACTGCAAATGGCGGCGATGTCCAATCATTCTACGTTGCTCATTTCATGGAAATTATTAAAAAGGTTTTCTGTGTTTATAATAAACAATGAATCATTTTATATTCAATTTATTTTGATCATCTGAAATTTCGTGTGTAAAAAGCCGTAAGTGTTGGATACTTAAATCTAATATCTCATAACACAGTCAAACATTCAAACAACAACAGCGGCAGGTTGGTAAGCAGCTCCATAAACGCTTGGGTAGATTCCAGAGTAGGCTGAGTAGGGGAGAGCAGAGTATCCAGAGTAAGCCAAGGGAGCAGAGTAAGCACTGTATGCAGTAGCAGATGGAACCACAAATTGAGGTCTGGGTTCAGGTGCAGCAAAAGCTACAGCGAAGAGAGCAAGGGCAACGAGGATGATCTGAAATAATAAAGAAAAATAATAAATTCCATTTGAAATTGTAATGCATGGTTCTGTGATTGAAACTTCTAGGCTGTAATGAGTGTTTTTTCAGCTACAAAAGTATAAATGGTTGTTGTCTATGGTTTTACAGTTGATAATTTGTCATTCAGCGCGCTCAACCAGAAACCCATTGCGAAATCGATTTGGTGACATCTTTATTTACAGAAGTATTTCTGTTTACTGACCCCCCTCGTTCGTGGGATATTACGCCTATCGATTACTTTTTATGCGGCTATTTTGAGTCATTAGCTTTTGCCGACCAACCAGCACCTCTTCGAAGCCGATCTTCAAGCCAAGCCGGAAATCACATTCGAAAAATTTTAGAAAGTCACTGACGTCAAGTCAGGAGCTTTTACGCTCTTGCTCAAATTCTGACTACTAGATCAACACAAAATTTTGCATCTAGTTGAGCGTTGGTATTCTTCAACTGATTTGCTTGGTTTAGGTTTTCGAACATTACACCACTTCAGAAATAGATCGATTAATTGTTTACCCAACAGGAAATTATTCTTTCGATATTAATTATTTACAAGAAATATTTTGCAAAAATTTTGATGGTTAATTTGAAAGCAAATTGATTTAAACATGCATCGTAATAGTATTCGTTGATAAACAACTATCAGAAATCTGCAACCACTGAACACCCAAAAAAAAATTTGAATGATAGGTTCTAGCTCAGCCCAGTTATATGATATAATTCGTTTCTTAGATTATAAGGATAGTTTTTAGAGATATATGATTTAGTATAAAAATAATAGTAATAGTGTGTATTCATGATAAGTACGTATCCATTGCAAAATTGAGAGAATAAAATTAATACAAAAAAGGTACGTAGTTACTCACCTTAGCGAACATTTTGAAGGTTTAGTTTATTCGATCTGTAGAAATCAAATGATGCTTAAAACTTCGTGATCCCGATTTATATACAAAATCGATCCTTGTTCGGATGAACAAGTAGTTATTATATGTTAATTTTTCAGCGAGCCAACGCCCAAACCAGATGTTGGTTCAGGATAATTTTTATCTGATGATCATTCCGGTTTGCTAGGATCACTCAACCAACGTCTTTGTGTTTCAGGATATAAATAGAGCGAATTAATCAACAAGTGTTCTTCAAAATCTTCAAACATATACAGGATGTACATTAATAGTTGCAAAAAATTAACAGGTGATTCCTTGTCAAAAGATAGAGTGAGTCTTTCGTATAATTTTTTTTTCTTCAGCAGCCCCTGCTTATATACATCCCCCTGAAGATGTCGCCAGAAAAGCAAATTGTAAATTTTTTCCCATAATCCAAATATTTTACAAAAATGAAACCAAGCAGATATTCTAGGCTAGCGAGAAGGCACTCAGAAATTTTTTCCACAGTGTTGCCGTATGATTTCAAGGGGCATAAAATTTATTTTTCACGAAACTTTTTTTTCTCATTTATAATTTCAATCTGAAAATAGATTTCAGGTAGCTTCGTTTATATCAAACGAAAATTTGATAGTAGGTTCTTTTGTTCGAGTTGTGAGATGTCTTCAATATAAAAGGCCAAAGGACTATACAGGGTATTTCAGAATATTATGCTGATCCCCAAACTTCAAATAAACCCATGTCCTGAAAGTCTTAACTTTTAAGCTACAGAGTGACTAAAATTTTGAGAAATCATCTTATGATAACTCAGTATCCCAAATATATATTATAAAATTTTACGCAAAGACTCTGTAAGCATCACTAGCCATTTTTCGATGTTTTAATATTTCAACCAGAGGCATCTGTGAAAGCTATGGATCACATATGCTTGGAAAAATTAATGTACGCTACATTATTTTCTTCGACATTTTCTTGAAAATTATATCTGAAATCCTTATTCATTTCAGGACAAATTTGACAGCTTGAATATTATCCTTCCTGTACCGGATTATCGCGTTGAAAAATAAAACAAAGCATTAATTACTTGTTCAGAATAATAAATAGAAGAATTACTGACTCAAAAGGCCAAGTGTAAGGCAATAATTATGAAACATGATGTTTCTCAACTCCACATCCATTTGAACATTCAGGGGTGGCTGTCATCCAGAGCTGTCAAAGATACTTTGAAGAAGGATCTTTATACTAGATAAGTTACTTTTTCATAGAGTATCCGAAGTCACTTTGAGTATCTAGATACTCTTCAAAAAAAGGAACTCAGATACGTATCTTGAAGTTCCCTTGTAAAAAAGATAAGATACTTTTTAAGTTCCTTTATATATACTAATAATATTAATGTTCTTAACGTTTTAGATGAAGTAATGTATTTCTTGTTTTGTTGACTTAATTAGTTCAGAGAATAGAAAAATTCGTATGCTCAAATTTCATTGACGCCAGAATTGGAGATTAGAAATTTTACGTAAGATAGCCTGAAAGCTACCACTACCTCAAACAACCAATGAATGATTTGAATAGCGAAAGATAATAGTTCATTTACTTATTCAAAACAAAACTGTTTTTTTTTTCTAATTCTTTCGATTCTAAGGAAAAGTTGAAAGTTTTTTCTGAGAATCTGACCCGCACAAGTCAGTATAGATGCAGCAGAACTATATTGAACAATTTTTGACATATAAAATCGAAAGTGCTGGGCTAACTTCAGTTTCAGTTTCACGGCACAATTCAGCACAAATGTAACACAAATTTTTTCACTTTATTTGGAGGAGAAAATTCTTCATTTAGGATTTCTGGAGAAATTTGAGGAACTTTCAGAAAAATTCGAACGATACAACTCAGTATATGTATAGCACCATCTATTTCAGCCGTTTGGAACACAGTTCTTCCCATAAGAGCTGGGTTGGCCTATTTTGGACATTTTGTGGAATATCTTGAGAAGCGGAATGGAAAAAAATTTCTACGGCACAAAGTAGCACTAACCAAGATTAATTCAGCACAAAAAATGTTCTCCAAAAACGCAAAGCGCTGGGCCATCTTCGTACACATTCTTCTGAAGGAACTTCTTTTAAGTTACAGTTCTTTTTGAAAAATATCTAAGATAGGTACTAGTTACTTTTCTCCACAAAGAAGGGACTAAGATACAGTAACTTGGATACTTTGAAGTATCTAAGTTACTGTAAAGTGACTAAGATACTTTTTTCTGACACGCTCACAGGGTTGATACAAATTGGTTGGAAGATAGATGCATAGAATATATCAGGTGTCGACACTTTCCTACTATTACCCACTAAGAATTTGGTTCCAAAACGCGGTCCTAGAATTGCCAAATCTTGGGCTACTTGGCTCTGTAAACGATGATGGCGCTTACGTCGCTTTGGCAAGTGCATAGATTTAATTCCGCTGAATAATAACGAATTGAGCTTTAATCTGATGAAACTATTTCCAAAAAGATGAATCAGATATTGGAAATTATGGCTTCTGACTAATACATAAGAGGAGTTTAACAAATGTGGAACATCTACTCATTAATAATATGAAATATGTGTAAGGGGATAAGGAGCAATATGAGGTTTATTGCTAGAACACTTTCATGGATGGATAAAAGAAGTTCTTTTGAAGCCAAAACAACGGTGAAAGAAACGGGTGATTGATATTACTAATGGAATATATTTGATAGTTTGGATCTCCTTTAAATTTTGTATGTACTATTAATAAAAATTCAATTCGAAAGTTATGAATTATGTTAAATACCCACTTATGCAAATATTCGGAGGAAATGTTCATGTTTATTATTATTGAAATTGATATATGAATTTTTACTTTGCTGTTCATGTTCATACGAATTTACCAAACAAATTAATTGTAGTATCTATCGTTCCAAATGATTTCTTGTGGTATTTTTGAAAACACAACTCTGGACTACTTCCTTTCCATGAACTGAATATTGAGATAATAAATACCTCTTGTGATAAGCAGGTATTCAAAAATATCAAGTTCCAAACTTTTGTATTCAGAGACGAAGGATATTACCGCCATTCTGACTGAATGAAATGAATAATCATAAATTTGACTAGTTTTGATATGACAGGTCGGTAACTTCCGCAAATATTTAAGATTATAAATGGCAGGTTTTCCTATGCCGGCATCTATCGGCGAAAACTGAAGTAGGCCAACAAAGCCGTATTTTGACAACGTTTGGACCTCATTCCGGACCCAAAATATGTCAAAGAGTGTCCGCACCATATATATTCTATGCATCTATGTTGGAAGCTTACTTCTTTATGCATTTTTTCTAATTTTGCCGATATATAAAGGATGGTACCTCGAATTGATACACTTAATATTGGGAAGATAACAGAGTCTATATGAGATAAACCGTCACTGTCCCCGAGTGACGCCAGAACGTCGCAAAATGTTCGTTATATAAATTCTTATTCTTCGTCATGAATATGACCCACAACACGATAACGTATCTCGTATGACCACATAATAAAAGCAAATGCATATGACGCAGCCGTGTACGTTTCACAATGAAACAGCTGAACAATTTCTATTCAAATTCATTCACAGCAATATCTTCAATGAAATATGTAGAAGGCACCATCGCTGAATGAATTCATGATGATCTGATTGACAGGCTGCAATGAAATGAGACTTGAGTTTCATAAGAGTTTCGTTATGAACGAATTTGTACGTGGTGAATTACGACTAATATGACGGTAGAGTCCATGCATGCAATGTTGGTAAATCATTTTTCGAATATCTTATGGATTTTTCGAGCACGAAAAGTTGTTTGTTATGGGGAAACTCAAAGAGTTTTTCAGGGTTATCTCGTTATACCCACAGAACTCCTTTCGAAACGATTTCTTCGGGAAACTTCAATAGTTCCTTCGGTTATCAAGGGATCCTCCCAACGCATACTCTGTAAAGGAAAATTTCATTCAGCAAATATGCAAGATATAGGTCTCTTGTATGCAATATGAAATATCATATTGTCATATTTTTTACGCGCTTGTTCTGGGGAACAGCGCGTTATCATTTCGTCACGATGTCTGAAATTTTCGAATTTTGAGCCCAAATTGGACTCAAACAAGGTTGGACTCACTGATGAAGAATCGGTGGTCAAAATTGATTCTGTCCGTCGATCGATATGAACTTGGTTGGAAGATGAACAGTGTTAATAAGAAGAATTATCCATGGAAAAATTCGAAAAAAAATTTTTTTTTTGAAAATTTTTATATTTCATCAAAATTTCACCATGTCGCAATGAAAACAAGCGCGTAAAAGCTGCTGACTTCACGTCAGTGCTTTTCTAGATTTTTTTTCGATTCATTTAGATCAATGATCATTATATAATTATGCTGTCACACTTATTCACAAGTCGCGACCTTTGAATCTTCAAAGTAGGTACTCAAGAAAAGTGTGTGTGAGAGAGAGAAAGGTTGAGTGAGAGAAAGAGGAAATGGAAGGGTAAAGAAAAAGAGGAAGAGAAAAAAAAAGGAAGAAAAAGGGAAGGAGAAAGAGAACGAAAAAGAGAAAGAGAAGGATAAACAGAAATAGAAAGAATAATAGGAAGGGAAAGAGATCATAATGCGCTGATTGAGTCCTATAAAGGGCCAAATCTGCCAAATGGGTCGTATTTGTATCGTTTATTCTTTTGAAAGTTTGGGATTATTTGCTCAATATCTCAGGAACTTCTTGAGCGATCGAATTGATGCTTCGTAGTTAGTTAAGTATATCGACGCGTACCTGCTCGTAAAATTTCGCTTGGATCGTAAGGTTCGTAGATTCGAAAAAAAAACTTCGTGAATATTTTTTCGGAAACTATTCATCATATTTCGAAAAAATATTGCGCTGACCGTGAACGCTACAGTTGACCAAATTTCAGTTTGAACCGATTTCAGTTTTCAGAGAGAGTATCGTGAAGAAAATATGTCAAATTTCTTGTTTCTTCCAATGTATCGTTGTTTTTCACGGAATAACTCGAACAATTCTGAACCGATCGTAACAAAACTAGGTGAAAAATGCTGATGCAAAATGATAATCGTGTCATTAGAACAATTTGGAAAAAAAATTTCAAATGTTTTTTTCGAATATTCTATATTATATGAGGTTCTTATCATATTATCCTAACGAATTTCTGCTTGAACTTTCCAATCAAGTACTGGATTTCATTTCGATTCAATCTGTTTTATTGGATATAATCGGAAAATATAATTTTGAATTTCTTTATCTGCAGAATCATTGTGTGGATTCTGCCCGTGCACCAATTTGACCTTAGTTAACAACTGCATAAGTATATGGTTTGTAAGATATTTTTTTCGGAAGTTAATTTCGAATTTGTATATCTGAAGAATCATTGTGTGGATTTTACTGATACATGAATTTGACCTTTTAGCTATACTGAATAAATATAGAGTTTGTATATTATTTCTGTCGGAAGTTATTGAGTATAAAATGGGCGTAAGGCTGCTGACTTTTTGCCTGTATTGTTCTGAATTTCGAATATAGGCTGAAGAATTTGAGAATATTGCAGATATCGTGAACAAATTGTAGCTCTTGTGTGAACAAATGCTTGTCAGTTTATTTGATCCTTCCTGAACGAAGGTACTTTTTGATGTTATCAGATTGTATACAGGCCTTTAAGACTTATCCTACATATGAGAATATCTCAAAACAACAGATATTTGATGAACTTATCGTGTATTCAATTTCCGGTGAGCAAGAAAGCATACAAAATTAAAGCCTTGTTCAAAGTGGCCTTTATACAAGGTGAGATATACACAGGGCAAAAATTTAAAGGCCATTTCTTCGAACTATTTCAAGAATTTTTTGTTCTTTGAGGATCTTGGAAGAACTGCGCTTCGTTTCAAAGATACATATACATTCTTCTCAACAGTGATTGCCGAACTCTTTTAAACACACTAGGTTCATTTTGAATGTTACATCCAGCAATTATCCGCAAGTCATCCAAATTTTCTACTGTAAGAGCGTGAACTAATGACTTAAGATAATCCCTCAAGGAATAATCTAGGGGGTTCAAGTCAGGTGATCGCATTGGATGCGGTCCACCTCGATTACAATTGTTTGTACTGGATTTTCATTGTACAAAAAAATTTACACCCATTGCCGTACGCCATACTTTCATTTACACTAATAATTTCAGGAAATATCGTAAATAGTGTTCGAGTTTTCTCCCTCTAAGCAAGGCAGTTTTTCAAATATCATCAGAGAACAAAATATTCTTGAAATAGTTCGATTTATCACCTTTCGAATTTTACCGCATGTTTATTAATGATTGAAGTATTCGAAAATGAATATTTCCTCGACATGAAAAAATTAATCTGCACTTGGAATTAAGATAACTCAACGAACTTAGGACATAATAAAAATAATATTTCGTTTTATTTAAAAATATTTATTTGGAATTTCGGAGAATTTTGATGGATACAGCCAAACTGATGTGAAACTCAAATTAAAATACAGGCATTCAAACAACAACGGCAGGTTGGTAAGCAGATCCATAAACGCTTGGGTAGACTCCAGAGTAGGCTGTGTAGGGGAGAGCAGAGTAACCAGAGAGAGCAGAGTATCCAGAGTAAGCCAAGGGAGCAGAGTAAGCACTGTAAGCAGTAGCAGCTGGAACCACGAATTGAGGTTTGGGTTGAGGTGCTGCGAAGGCTACAGCGAAGAGAGCGAAGGCAATGAGGACGATCTGAAAAAATAAACACAAAATGAAAAATAATTTGGATATTCAATATTGACAAAAAAAATAAACGGAAACTTACTTTGGCGAACATTTTGATGCTTGTATTTGATCGATTTGAATCAAACTATGCTTTGACCATGTTGTATTCGTCTTTTATATAAGTTGGAATCCTGGGCGTTGCCTGAATTGGACTCCCAAATGTTTACTCGTAATAGGAACCACGCCCATTTCAACGTCTCATGATTTTTTTTATATATCATGAATATCAGGCTGATCGAAAAAGATCTGCATTGTTTCATTGTACATTTGTAGGTTGTTAATTTCCTGGTTCCAAAAATAATAAACGAGTTTGGTGTTTTGATCCTTTGTTATGTGATACGATTTAACAATATTCGAGGACTTCTGGCTATGAAATTATTATCGAGAATTTTATGGATAAACTTGGCAAGTTTCCATTACGGACGTCCTTATTTTAAATTGAATTAAGAAAATTTATATATTAGAGATATGATTATTGTTTTTTTCATGTAAATGGCCCTTATCCTCCAAATAAGTTATTCATTGTTCGAACCCGTGAATAAGCATTTATTTGACAGATATATAAATGTCAGTAGGACACTTTCGTATGTATTATATGGACTTTGGATGATTTGTATTGTGCCTTTCTCGAAAAGAAATACACCAGCTCTGATGATGGATTACATTTAAGCCACTAAATGATCCTGATATTGATTCAATAAATAACAAAATTTCTGATTGAACATTGATGAGATTCAAAGACAGAAGTCGAGCACATTTGAAATGATAATGAATTTCACCAAAAATTGGAACAAATCTTCAAAATTGAATTGGATAGTACGACAAAATAAAATAGTGTATCAGAATTCATAGCCGTAGCTTGAACGAGAACTAATACAGAACGTAATTGTATTATGGAAAAGATTTTGGGAATGAGATTTGATTTGACGTTAACCCAAAATATGATAATAGCAGGTAGTGTCGTGCTAGATGATATAACGGTTGAACAAAATGAAAGAAATTTCGTCTAAGATTAGTTTGAGGTTTTCTAAATAAATGACATAATTAAAAATGATAATGGATTATTTTGCTTCATTATTCTTAAAAATTTCTGAACAATCAAACAGAAGTACTCTTCAATTTGTATTGAACTAACCACACGTGAAATCGACAATCAAAAGTATTTTCGCAAATTCCTCTTGAATGAGTTTCCAGGTTTTTCTTCCCAATTTCTATAAAGGCACATCTGAGCCCGTTTTTCTTCAACTTTCCAAAATCGTTATTCCTTTACGACCGAATGAATTAACCAATGATCCTCTTCAGGAATAAAATGAGCATAATTCTGTTTTCACCATTACAATGATCAAATAATTGCACAAGGCAAGAAGTAGGCAACATTCGATATGAATAGAGAAATTAAATCAGGGTTTCATTTGACATTTGTTATTGAATAACTGAATTAGTTCTGTTCTTGTCTAGAAGATAGGATTTGGGAAACAACTGTATTATTTTCCTAATATTTTTATGTTGGCAATTCTCACGAATGGAAGTGTCTATCTCAGACGTACTTGGATATCTATGGTCTGATGCGAAATTCATGGAATTTTTATTGAATTATAAATGTCATATGATATAGAGCTAGTTTCACTTCGCGTGGCGACCATTCTATATTCTATAAAGGAAACTACTTATTTGTATTTGTATTTTCCGACTATCCTTGGCTTCAGCGAAACCCCTCAGAAGCTTAAAGCTTGTGCGAGTTAGGATGCCGGTTGTGTTCTGTGTTGTTACTAATTCCTTGCGCCACGTTAGGAACAGCACTGTTAATTGTTCACCCAACAGCGAATTACTTCGCGCTTTACATAGCTAATACGATAACGAAACAGGTCCGGATATGACAAATACCCCCTGGCATTTTTTCAAGAAGAAAGCAAGTAATCTCAGAATGCAATAGTATATTAATCTATGCCAAATCTTCACAACGATGAAAAACAAAAGATTGCTTGAAGATTCATGCAGACTTTCGTAGGGATCATATGAAAAGAAGATCGCCAGGTGAAGGTACGATTGGCGGGTTTAATACGTGAAAAAATGATCGCTTCGGCAACAAGTTTTAATAATGACACGATCATCACGAAATTATGCATGAAATTGTGCATCATTTTTCGAATAGTTATCATATTGGATCAGTATTTTTCGGGTTATTCCGGAAATTAGGAGTTGGGAAAGATCCACGAAATTTGATATAATTTTTCCCAATATCACCAAAGATCAAAATCGGATCAAACTAGAATATGATAGACTGTTGTGAAAAATGTAGTTCAAGGTCTGAAAAATAAGTTCTAAATCTGACTTATTCCTTTTGCATCGAGGATAGCTTCAGGAACACACTATTAGAATATTTTGTTATGTTGGGACAGCAGAAATGTCCTATTTTAGTATAGGTTAATTAGGTTCGGTGAATATCGACTACTCGCATTATCCTGGCAAGTGAGATCTTATGGATTTTTCCTCTGAAATGCAATTTCATATATTACCTATGAATTCAATTTCGTACATCTATTTTCAACTTGTATATCGGCTTTTTGGAAAGAATTATATTTTTCAAAGGATATTTCATACAATGACGTTCCTGCTTATTCTCATCTTCATTTATTTTATGTTTAGATGAGCAAACACCAAAATGTCCACCTGTTCTGTCAACATGACTTCTGGCCATTCGACGCAAATATACCTGCTTGACATGTGTTCTTAGTTTTTTTCAATTCTTGGTATTCTGCATGGAAAACAAGTATAACATTTACGATATGTATCGTCCGAGTAATTTGTGTACTGCACATTCACAGATTCACTAATCATCAGTACGACTCGCCTTTGATACTGAAAAGAGCTCAACGTACCATATGCAGAAAACTTCGAGTAAATAGCATGACATTCACTCATTTATACTCATATACACTCATATTCTCCTTATGCACAAAATACCTCATCCATAATTTACATAGCAGTGGGTGTAATCAAAATCTGCCCTTATTGTTTGGGACGAAGGTGGAGAATTTTCTTCTCTCCAATCTTTTGGTGCGCGTCAAAATTATGGACAAATTCATTTTCTCAGAAGAAAAATATTTGGCAACAAAATCCTGAAACAGGTCAATTTTTGTTTCGCTTTTACCAAATTTATATGCATTTTTGAAGGATTTTTGTTGCACCCTGTGCCATCCCCATCAACCCTCTAAATTTTTTGAATAGGAAAAGTGGGTCATGTGGTACTTTTTTGTCGAGGTCTTCGTATCTTCTTTACAGGCGTGCAGAAATGTTGAAGAAAAAAATTTTGTTTTGAAAAATTAGTTAGTTCAACGAGGTTTTCAGTATGTGTATTTTGTCATGACTCATTTACTTCGAGACGATGGTACCTGATGTAATTTGTTACCGAATGAAAGTTAACCATTACAGTTTTGATTATGCACAACTTTCAACCCCCTCACGTGAAAATTTTTTTTTCTCCATTGAAGGGTTCGTAGGGATTGAAAGTTGTACATGAACAAAACTGTAATAGTCGTTCATTCAGTGACAAATTTCACCAGGTACCATCGTCCCGAAGTAAATGAGCCATGATAAAGTGCACATACTGAAAACATCTTTGAAGTAACTAATTAAAAAAAAAAAAGTTTTTTCTTGAAAATTTTTGCACGCCTGTAAAGAAGATACAAAGACTTTGCCAAAAAAGTACTACATGACCCACTTTCCCTATTCAAAAATTTAGAGGGTTGATGGGGATGGCACAGGGTGCTACAAAAATCCTGCACAAATGCATAAAAATTTGGTCAATGTGAAACAAAAATTGACCTGTTTCAGGATTTTGTTGCAAAATATTTATCTTCTGAGAAAATGAATTCGTTCCATAATTTTGACGCGCACTGTATAAATGTCACTGGATCTTCTGACCGCGAATTATGGCTCAGATCCATTTGACATCGTTTATTATCTTACAAGAACCGACACCCCTGCGGATACAAAGGCTAGAGCACCAGGTACTTCGTTCGAATAATCATTTGTTTGAAAATCCTCGCAAAATACAGGGTATAAACACAGTGCGCGTCAAAATTATTGATCAAATTCATTTTCTCAGAAGAAAAATATTTGGCAACAAAATCCTGAAACAGGTCAATTTTTGTTTCACTTTTACCAAATTCATATGCATTTTTGAAGGATTTTTGTTGCACCCTGTGCCATACCCATCAACCCTCTAAATTTTTTGAATAGGGAAAGTGGGTCACGTGGAACCTTTTTGGCAAGGTCTTTGTATCTTCTTTACAGGCGTTCAGAAATTTTCAAGAAAAAAATTCTGCTTTGAAAAATTAGTTAGTTCAAAGAGGATTTCAGTATATTTTATTATGGCTCATTTACTTTGAGACGATGGTACCTGATGAAATTTGTTACCGAATGAAAGTCAACCATTACAGTTTTGTTTATGCACAACTTTCAACCCCTTTCAAACCCCTCACGTGAAAAATTTTTTTTTCTCCATTAAAGGGTCCGTAGGAATTGAAAGCTATGCATGAACAAAACTGTAATAGTCGACTTTCATTCGATGACAAATTTCATCAGGTACCATCGTCTCGAAGGAAATGAGCCATGATAAAGTGCACATACTGAAAACCTCTTCGAAATAACTAATTCTTAAAAAAAAATTTTTTTCTTGAAAATTTCTGCACGCCTGTAAAGAAGATTCAAAGACCTTGCCACAAAAGTACCACATGACCCACTTTTCATATTCAAAAAATTTAAAGGGTTGATGGGGATGGCACAGGGTGCAACAAAATCCTTCAAAAATGCATATACATTTGGTAAAAGTGAAACAAAAATTGACCTATTTCAGGATTTTGTTGCCAAATATTTCTCTTATAAGAAAATGAATTTGTTCCATAATTTTGATGCGCACTGTATATAAAATGAATTGGAAATAAAATAACATCACTTGGGTTTTATCATTTATTCAAATCAGATTCTCTTCCAGTTGTTAACGCGAATTTCCCACTTTCAACCTTCGTTTTTTTCAGAGGTACAGTCCATAGCCTAAGTTGTTCAAACCATTGTAGTAGAAATTGGGTGCATAAGGAGCATATCCATAGGAGTATCCAAGATTGTTGTAGCCGAGATTGTTGTAGATTGGATTGATCGGATTATAGCCCAATGGAATGTAGTCTGAAATTATTGGCAGCTGTGGTTTTGGTTTGGGTGCGGCCAAGGCACAGACCAAGAGAGCAAAGAAAGCAAACTGTGAAAAAAAAATAGTTTATCCTACCATGAATACATTAAAATATGAGAAAAGTAGATATGATCGTGAATAAAACAAAATTGTTAGGAATTTTTCCAAGAATAGACATTACCATCTTTGACAACTGCGAGAAATGAAAACATATCGAAAAGTTGGTATTCAAGACTTGTTATAAAATTTCTATTAAGTAGGAAATTTAGTAGCAGATATAATTCTCAGAACGTTTGTGGTGTATTGTACGAAGCCTTCTTAGTATCGATTGTTTCTTTGTCCAAAAAATCTGCTCTGCAGAATGATCATTTGAAAATTAGCTGAATCCAAGGAAAATGTTATCTAATTCTTAAAATTTTATCGTCACAGCTCGCTTTGTTTATCGTTTGTATTGTTCCTATATTGTTCATCAGGCGATCTGTTCTCCAAGAAACTGCCCTTGACAAATAATTTAATCCTGCAATCCACAACGGCGTTTTTCATGAAAAACAATTTTTATTTAATTTTTAATAGTTTAATAGAATTTTAGGCAGACTATTTTAGAACTGTTCATATTCCTTGAATGATTTCATCACAGAAATATATCAGTTTTAGATTTGAAAATAAATTGTAATTTTCTTACCAGCTTGAACATCTTGATTGTTGTGAATGTAAGGCGTAACCGTACTATGAATCTTCAGGGTATGCTTTCAGCTTATATACCCCAAAACACCATCGTATGGGTGTGTTCAAGACATATTTTCAATTACTTGAAATAAAAATCGAAAATAAGTAAGGAATAAAATATTTCTCTGTTCCGTATACTGGTTACCCATCGCATAAAGGCGTTCACATTTTGCCAACCAGTTTCGCATCTTGCACGAAACAAGAATGGTACAATTTTTATCACTTATTCCTTCCAATTGGATCATTGCAGGCAGGTATAAGCACTATTGGCAATGATTTCAATTCGATATCATTTAAGACGATATTGAATTGGTATGAAATCACCCATACAAAGAAAGGTCCTCTCATGTTATTAGATTACCCTTATCACACCAACAAATGATCTGATAAGTTAGATAAGGTGAATTGAGTTTCTTTGAAATCAAGAGAACATTAAATTTCGTTTTTTGAAATTGAATCTTCATTGCTTACAATAGAGGAATATATACAGGGTGTTTCCTAACTTCGGTGGGAAACTTCAGAGGGTGATTCAATAAGTCATTAAGAAAAGTTTCCCGTGAAGCAATATTGGAAAAAACCTAGAAGAGCTGCTGCCTTCACGGCAGTGCTTTTCTAGGTTTTTTTCGATGAAGTACTATATTTCAATTCGATCTAATCTGTATTTTTGAGAATATTGAGAAAATAAAATTTTGAATGGGTATATCCACCGAATCATTGGGTGGATTTTTTACCCATTCACGAATTCGGCCTTCGTAATTAAGGTCCAAACCTTCTCTACAAATATCGAGTTTCTAAGTTGTTTCTTTCGGAAGTTATTGTGTTTACGGTTGGCCGTTAGGTAAGGTTTGAAGGTTCATACAGAATCTAATGAGGATAATATGACGAGAAGATCACATAATATTGAATATTTGAAAAAATAATTGAAATTTTGTTTTCAAATCGTTCTAATCACACGATCATCACAAAATTTTGCACAATGTTGTCCTTCAATATCTCCAAACGAGATCATCACGATTGAATCAGTATTTCTTGAGTTATACCGAAAAAAAACGATATCGAGAAGAAAACCACGAAATTCTACATATTTTTTCCCAATATCTCCACATCTAATAGCCGTATCGAACTGAAATTTGGTTTACTGCTTTGAAATATGAAGCTCAAGAGATAGCCGAAATTGTTCTCGAATATGAATAATATTTTCAGAAAAAAAATTTTTTCGAAAAAAATTTGAAATTTTTTTTTTAAATTGAGTGACCATACGATTTCAACGAAATTCTGCTCGAAGTTGCGCGTCCTTATGCTTCAAAAACCAAGGATCATGTGAAAAAACCAGTTGCATATTTTTTCCTTAATATTGTTGCCCGTGATGCCCACAGTAAAAGCACCGAAGCTAATAATTTTTAGTTTGGGCAAAATAAGCCTTAACACTTCGAATAACTGCACCAAATGAACTGAAGTGGTTGCTTCCTTCGAAATTTCGAAGTTTTGTATTTCAGAGTCGATGAAACTCTGGATAAGTATTATGTTCATTCAGGAATTTCACTGCTTAAAACTGCGTTGAAATTATTCTCTTATTTCTGTGAACGAGATCTTACGTTATACTTGAATATGTCTGTAGTTTCCCAATTTTCATCAACAATAGTATGTTTCGGGATGGATCTCGAAGATCTCATTCGGTAATGGGTGAAATCTGTCAATGTTTCCGGTAGTAGGTATACGCAGTTGAAAGTCTGTTGAATTTCGTGAGGTTATTCTTGTAGGTATTCGAAAACCAAGCATCATTGAGCGGGATCATTACCTATGTGCGGCGACCAATCTGTATTTGGGTGATATTCTAGTTTTAGGAGGAGTAACTCAGGGTATGTATGCATTCCGCATTGATTTCTTAGAAACCTCATTTCGGTGGTACATTCTATGAGTCCAGCTGACTCTGCTGAACTCTGTTAGAAATAACCAGATCTTGCTTGAACATTGAAGACAATTAGGTCGATTCAGTTTGCGTATTGCTACAACCCTTTCTGTTCAAGCCATATTGCCATCTTTCTAATGTATAGCAATATTGTCATGATATTACGTATTCTGTTCCGAGTGTTATAGCAAGGTTTATTATGAATTTTGTCATAGCAATATTGCTATCATTGACTTCCATAATCTGTAATTTTAGAGCTCACAGCACTGTTTTGTGTGACTTCAGAGCAACAATGAATAAAGAAGAACCCCGCTTAATAAACATATCGTGAGTTTTCTCTGATGCATCGAATACATGGTGCGGACAATCTTTGACATATTTTGGGTCCGAAATGAGGTCCAAATGTTGTCGAAATACGGCTTTGTTGTCCTTCTTCAGTTTTCGCCGAAAGATGCCGGCATCGGGAAATGTGCCAGATGAAATGTGAAAAATATTCGGCAGTTACCGACATGTCAAATCGAAGGTTTTTCTGGAATGTCCGAGTTGGACCATACATTATTTTCAAGAATTTCCGAAAATAAATTCATTCTGACAATTTTAAGTTATGTCTTTTCATTTCATTAAGTCAGAAAAGCGAAAATATAATTAATAATATATGAAAGTTTTCTTCGTCTCTGAATACACAAGTCTGAAACTTGATTCATTGCAATCGGATTGCAATTGCATTATTATTTCAATATTCAATTCATGTGGAAGAAGTCCTCTAGAGTTGCGTATTCGAAAATACCTATAAGAAACATTTGGGATTATAAAACTACAATTAATTTGTCGTGTTTGAAGTTCTTCTGAAAAATTCGTTTGAAAATGATTCGTATTCCAATATTGATAAACGTGAAAATTTCTTCGTATGTATGTAACAAACTCATAACTTTTGAATTAAATATTCATTTATACGTACCTACAAAATTTATAAACCATATCGTTATGAAAGAAGATCCTAACAATTGTTAAAAACAATGTCTAAACTATCCAATATAGAATCCATGAGTAATATATCAATCTCCCGTTCCGTTCTTACCGTTGTTTTGGCTTCGAAATGAGTTCTGGTATCCTTGAATTTCTTCTAACGATAAATCTCATATTAATATTGCTCCTTATTCCCTCATACATATTTCATATTATAAATGAATATATGTTCCTTATTTGTTAAACTCCTCTTTTATATAATCAAGAATCTATCATTTCAAGTATATAGTTCATATTTTGGGAGATAATTTCATAGAATCTTATAGATTATATAGATTCATTTTTATTCAGCGGAATAATTGTATGGACTCGACAAAGCGACCTTAGCGACACCATAGTTTACAGAGCCAAGTAAGACAATATTTGACAATTCTAGGACCGCGTTTTGGACCCAAAATTTTAGTAGGTAATAGTAAGGAAGTGTCGATATATTTGTATTCTGTGTTGTCGACACCTGATATATTTTATGCATCTTGGCCCTTACTTTTTTGTTATCAAGCATAACAATTTTGATTTAGAGATTACTAAGATAGCTAGATTCTTCTTAAATTGACAGATCATATTGCTCAGATTCGGTGACCAGAATACCAATATTTCGGATCTTATTATGGAAGCAATATTTTTTTCTTGGCAATATTGCTATTTGCAAACAAACTAGTCATGAATAACTGCTGAATTTCGATTATTTATCATTTGTTTCCAGTATTGTAAAAACCATACTTTTCATATATGTAGATGCATCTCGATCGGGTGAATTTTGCCCATTCGCTTACTCAATCTATTAAATAACTCATTTTGAATGTCTGTATATTCGAAACGTTTATCCATTTATTGCCATGGAGCGTGAATAGAATAGAATTGTTCAATTAGGAAGTGACTGTGAGACAATGTAATAATAGATCTCCACTATATTACTGTTATTTCTCGAAAAATACCCTCATGCGAAATAATCGCGAAAATGAAGGTGATGGCTTTATTCTCCTTAGAGGAGTGGTTTGGCTCAACAATAATTCCTAAATTCGTTCACTGCCTACATCCATCAAGAAAAAAAAACCTGCATTTCAGTCAAATTCCAAAGACAATAAATTAATTCGAACCAAGATAATTTAGAATTATTCTCAACACGCTGTAGGCGGATCAAGTTTGAATGCGGAACAATTTCTGCAGACTCTGAACTGGTTCTTTTTTCAAGATCAAGTTCAATGCTTGTGATTTCATTTCGAAGGTCGTTTCATTTGTGTTCTATACAATTAAATGTTGATCTATTCGAATCGGATATAATTTGACTTGTATACGATGTTGGTTTCATTCGACTCTTTGAAAGAGCCCAATTCTTTCATTTCTATTTCTGGAATCAAATGCCAATTGATCGAACGAGATGAAAATGAGGTTAGTTCATTTTTCAATCCCACACCAAAGGTATTTAAGACGAAGGATTTCGGAATATCATCAATTCTGCAAAATCCTCCCAGAATAAGCTCCAATCTATAATCAACTTTGTTCTCGACAGGGTGTTTCGAAAATGAGGGACTCCGTCTCTTGAATATATAGAACTCTGAGAAATAATTGGGGTTTGCTCTTTAAAAAATTTTCTTAATGTCGTGCGTTTTCAAGATACAGGGCGTTAAAGAAAATAAAAACGAAATTATACATCAGAAAAGAAAGCTCTCAATCAAGTACAGATATCTTGTTGAACTAGAACTTTATGATCTCGAAAATTATAGAAAATGATGAAATGTATTCAATTTATTTTGTTTGTGATACTATCTCATTTATTTTCATATAACTTGTTTGGATGAATGTGATTCGAAATAAATAATAATAAAAATAATAATAATTATTATTATTATAGTGTTATCATTATTATTATCATTTTCATTATTTTTATTATTATTGTTATTATTATTGTTGTTGTTGTTGTTATTATTATTATAAAATCACGATATAATTCTTGCCGCTTACAACATCTGAATATTCTTCGAAACAATCTATGACACATCTCCATAGATCGGAATGAATTTTATGTTGCAATATACAGAGTGTTTCACCATAAAACTAGGAACTGGAAAACCATATAAAGCCGTTTAGATGATATATTATTGAGAAAATCAGTTTTGCCTTATGACATATACTCCGTTTTCGAGGAATACAGGGTGTTTAATGTCAACTTTGAGAAATATTCTGATAAATGTGGTGAGTTACGCGTGAACTTTTGGAGGTGTAGAATCCTGGAAAAAAGATTTCAAAATGGCTGAAAACCTGCAAAATTGGAACTTTTCATTGCCAAATTGGATAGAATTATTTCAATGTAATTTTGCCAAGATTCAAACTCAACTGTTTTTGTGTTTATATCTAGGTCATTCAGGAGGCCTATTAGCACAATTTGCCCTCCATAAGACAAACAGTTATTCAAATAAAGATTATTTAATTAAGTAATAAGTAGGTATTTATATTTATAAGTTCTCCGAGTGGAATCTTTGGAAAACTACAAATGAAATACAATGGATATTTTTATTATGTTTTCACAACAGTGTTACGAATGGAGGTAAGTTCAGCATCAAGAGATTTCAACAATTTTTGATGAAATTTTTTTCTACTGTAGACATGTAAAAAAGTGGTGTTTAAATTTTGGAAACATTTTTTCACGGAAAATCTTAGAGAATCGAGTGCATCGAAATAATGCTATCCAATTTGGCAATCGAAAATAAAAAATTCCAATTTTGCACTAAAAAATGATAAGGTGTGACCGAAAATCGCTATGACAAAGGTCACGCATAACCCACCACAGTTATGACTATGAGAATATTGCTGTAAGTTAACATTGAACACCCTGCATCTCGCATATGCTTCGAAAAAAGGGTGTATGTCATAAAGCAAAAATGACTTTGCCAATGTCATCTACTCGGCTATATATGTTTGTCCTGTTTATGGTGAAACGCCTTGTATATCTACTCAATTTATCCATTTAATACATGTCGGACCAATAATTTCTAGAAAATTCAACAAATCATAGAAGCTTACCTGCAAATTCCATTAAAAAAAGGTTTTGCATGTAAGTCTTGGTTATGTTCGCCCACTCTAAAAGTTGAAAGCAGATGACAATGCTCAGCATTAATTATGAATGCATGAGAAAAGATAGAGGAGTATCATTACATTTTTAGAAAATTCATACTTCGATTTTCTGAACATAAAATTCGATTTTATATTATCAACAGATATTTCTTCTTGCATCATGAGACACATGCTGATCAACATCATATGAATGTTAGGACATTACCTCTCAAGCACATCTATTGTTCCATTTTTTTTCAATTGATGGCACTCACTATCTTGTCAAAGTTTTAATGTAGGTGAAACAACGTGTTTTTAGTCTCGTGTCTTATAGACCTGAGCTTTAGTTATCTAGGAAAATCTGTGAATCAAAAAGTAAAGGGATAGATGCCTTCTGAAATACAATTCGAAATCTCAATGTTTCATGAAAATACCTAACTATATGCACAAACGTATAAGGTGAGAAATATAATATTTCAGGTACATATGTTCATCGGCATTTTTATTCTCGTTAGGTATTATAAGACACAAGTCAGAAGATATTCATGTTGGCATTCATATTTCAATGATATTGCTTATCTGCTGCATCAGAAAGTAGAAGCTCTTTTCAGCTCTCCTGACATGCTAGCCCAAAGAGTTCACAAACAGAACGTTTCACCATTTCTGTTGGGTAGGCCAGCCCTTGTTCCAACAACATACACAGTGTTAGCAAAATCCATGTCTGAAACGGAATAATTCGAATAATACTCAATATTCGTGTGTAAGATGATTTCAAATTGCATAAATATAATTTGAACAGAATGTGACAATGATCTCATAAAAAATTATTCATCCTTAAAATATCTTCAGATGAAATTGAAAACCACCTTGAATGATAAATCATATTGTTATATCAACTGGCATATGATGATTGAAGTCAAAAACAGTAACATGATAAAATACAATACAAAAATAATACTTGACACTGTGTTTCATCCTTTATCTTTCATTTTATAAGCATTAGTAGCATCTATTCTATATTATATGACAATATCTTACCACGAGTATTCCCGAACACTCGAATACAAACGAACTCAGGCGATATAGACCTTTCATTTATTCATTCATTCCTTTATGTGTCCTCGGCTACTATGGCCAATTTAGACAAGCTTTCAATTTTTTACATTTATACATTGACATTCATTCAGGTTCATACAAACTAGAGACTTATTATTTATAGACACACAAACATTTACCTACACCACAAACTTAACACAACATCCATAACCTCGCCGGGATTCGAAGCCAGTACCTCCGGTTTTACAAGTAGGTAATCAACCCACTGCACCACCGTAGCAGTTGATATAGATTCTCTGGCAAGCTGGATAAATTGTGCATAGAACAATATTGTCAACACACTATCTTCTTCCTCTGATAAATGGAATGCGATAAAAAACACTGTCAATCTAATATTTGAAATGAAACAAAAATTTATGACTCAGTATCAACTGTCATTGAATGTTTGAAGTAATAAAGATTTGTGAAATTGTTTTTTACCGCATTCCATTTATCAGAGAAAGGAGGTGTTATAGAATAGTTGGCGATATACTGTCCTATGCACACTTTATCAAGTTTTCCTGAAGGTCTTTACCACTTTGGTACGTTTGTAATCGAGTATTCGTGAATACGCATGGCAATATTTGGACATATTACATAAAAAAGATGCTACTAATGATTCTAAATCGAAAGATAAAATATGAAATACCGTGTCCAGTATTAATTTTTTATTTTATTTTAATAGGTTACCGTTTCCCTATGGTTCTATAATTATATGCCAGTTGATATAATAATTAAATTTGTCATTCAAAACGTTTTATGACGAATGCAATAAAAGTTTATCGTTAGATATCAATATCGATAGATATCATGTAAAGATACCACAGAAAAATCTGTTTTTTCAATGATTGTATTAATAGCATTTATCGAGTAGAGTCGTTTGAATTTAATATTTGAAATGAAACATAAGATATTGCAATTCAGAGTTTCAAGGCTTCATTATTGAGGCCAAAATTTGAATGAGTAAAAACCGCTGAAAGTTTCCGAAAAACTATTCATAGGAAATTTCACTTTGAAATATTTCGGAAAATGCAAATTTGAACAAATTGAAATCTTGTTCTTGGTTGAAGAATGACGGCTCGGAGTTCCTCGCAGAATTTTGTGAAGATCATGTGGTTTGTGATTAGAAGATAGCAAAATCTAGAGCTGCATTGGTTTTAAATTAGAACAAGAGCGTCAATGCATATGTCCCTCAATTATAGGATTGTATTCGATGCGCGATTATGTCGTTTGTGAGAAATAATGAACCATAACATTATTGTGTAAAAAATTGTTGTTATATATTACTCACGTAATTGAAGTTCATGTCGCCGTAATTCATTCAAAGTTGAAATTGTATTCCGCGTGAAATGAGTAATTGTTTTATAATGGTGCCATTCATAATTATATTTCGATATCGATAATAACTTTTTAATATCAAATTAATTCGAAACGAAAAAGTCAATAAAGAAAATATAACCTTAAATTCGATCCTATTTTAGACTAGTTTGATAGTCTCATATTAATTTAATGGATAATAAAGATTTTTAGTTGATATATATTACCGAAGGAATAATGTTCAGTCGTTCCATGAATATAATGGTATGAATCACATTCAGAGTTTAGCTCTATCTTCTTCACCATCAGTGTCGGAACTTGTGAATCTGAATAGGCGATGCTCTCAACATTGAATTCCAGGGGCTTGTTTCACCTACAAGGCTTTTTTAGTTGATTAACATTCTCTATTTTCAGGTTTTCCATTATCCTGGCCCAAATTTTGATCGAATCAGTTTCATAAGCCTGTGATGGAAGACTTCTGTGGACATATCCAAAGAATACTTTATGATTTGCCTAGGATGTACAGAACAGAGGATGTGCAGAACAATGGTGCTCTCATTTTCATTTGTTTTCCTACTAAATCTTTAGACCAAACTGGGAAAACCGGGTATATTTCATACTCCCGCCACCGACACAAACGCCACCAATCGACCAATCAGAGCGCTTGACACTATTTATGGGAATTCGGCAATTGTCATTTTGAATTTATTTATGTTTTCTTAGATTATTATTTAGTTATTGATAAGTGTGTGAAATCTTTTTGTTTGCTTCGAAGAAATGTGTAGATCCTCAGATACTTCTAAATGGGTCCCTTTTGTATTTTGTTTGGACAGTGCATGTATATGGAAACAAGTGTTTAAATGGAGAAATAATGCTATTAATAGAAGGTACTCAGCAGCATATCATTCTTTTCATGATTGTCTTTCGATCATTTTCACTAATCTAGGATCGAGTTATCAACCCCCAATAATTATATGCATATTATTTTCACCATTGAATGTGTTTTATTTTTCTTGGTTTTTCATCGAATATGCCTACAAGAATTGTTTAACAATTTTCATTCACTTGAAATTGAAATTAACTACTATATGCTACTATCAAGTGCTACTAGAAAAGCTCAGTTTTCAAATCCGATGAAATAAAATTAGCCATTGAATAAAACTGCTGCTTTCTAAGTGTGAACCTCATGAATTTAAATGGGAAAGAACTCAAATTGAACTGGTTTTATAATATATACTTTTCAATGAGTTTTTATTCTCTGTGAAACTCCAATTCTTGATAGATCTCAGTCTGACTTAAAGTAGGGATGATTCTTGTTCTGTATCAACTTCCATAAACTTCCCGCCGCTCTCCCACATTCCGTTGTATATGTGCAAAATCTGGAAAAATATAAATATATTTGAACGAGCTATCGCATGATATCAATCTACCAGTAGATTCTGTATAATAATTTCACATTAGCAAAAAATCAAATTGAATTCTTAGAATATATTCCACTGAAAGTTATGCAAGACATAATATGGTAGAAATTCATTCATCCAGATATTTTTCACCTTATATGTTGTCTGATGTCAATTTATTCTGACAGACAGTTGCCTTGACGACCGGTCGTAATTTCCAAATAGCGCCACCTTCAGTGGAAAAAACGAATTCTGCCAAATCAAGCAACCTTGGCGAAACAAAAGCGCATCTTTGAATTCACCTTATATTTTGTGCATCCTAGAATTGTCATTTGGAATAAGGGTGTGTTCGCGATTATATATTTATTTTCGAGTCGTTATAT
Organism: Myrrha octodecimguttata; assembly: GCA_958510865.1. NCBI lineage: Eukaryota > Metazoa > Arthropoda > Insecta > Coleoptera > Coccinellidae > Myrrha > Myrrha octodecimguttata. The sequence goes on from OY294056.1 coordinate 63,047,228, forward strand.
AAGGTGTCACATATGTATGTACTGCGTACGAACAGCTTACTTTTGGTTTGAAACTGATCAGAAATCAATGTGCGAACGTGGTGAAACTTATTGACCATGATCTTTGCTCCGAAATAACTTTCTTATAGCTGTGCGAATAAACCTCAAGTTCTCGCTTTAGATGTTGAACAATAGACGACTTCGGCCCAAGTTGCCAACCCTCAATTTTCTTCACAAATTTACTATCACTGGGGAACGTGAATTTCAGGACAAATTCGACATGATAAGGTTCGCGTTATTTATAAATATCCGTAAAAGATGCCTCGGCTCCTCAAACAAGATAATTCCTTTCAAATATAGGGTTTTGTTAAGATCATCTCTGATTGGCTGAAATTTAAGTTGAGATTCCTGATTTCATGTTAATAGTGTCAAATTTTTTTTATAGGATATGTTCCGTAAATCAACTTGGTTACTTCGGTTGCCGGTTTTCCATTCCGTAAATATGAAGTATTCGGTTGGTTCCTGAAAAAAGTTAATTACGGAATTTGATCGATGAAAAAACGTTCTTTCTGTGGCCAGAACGACAAGCAATGTTCTATGGTAACATATCCATAGCATAGAACAATCTTTATTTACTTTATGATCCATAGAACAAGAGACAACAATCAACAATGGAAAAATTACTAAGTATGGTCTATGGATCATAAGGTAAATAAAGATTGTTCTATGCTATGGATATGTTACCATAAAACATTGATTGTTGTTCTGGTGCATAGACTTAATCTGTCTATGTTCTGGTGACAGAAAGATTGCTTTTCCATCAATCAAATTCCGTAATTAACCTTTTTTTTTCAGGAACCAACCTAATATTTCATATTTACAGAACTGAAAACCGGCAACCGAAATAACCAAGTTGATTTGCGGAACATATCCTCTATAAACTTGACACTATTAACATGAAATCAGGAATCCCAACTTGAATTTCAGCCTAACAAGAACCTATAATTGGAAGTAATCTCCTTGTTTGATGAGCCGAGGCATCTTTTGTGGATATATATAAATAACGCGAACCTTATCATGTCAAATTTGTCCTGAAATTCCCGTTCCCCAGTAATAGTAAATTAGTGAAGAAAATTGTGGGTTGGCAACTTGGGCCGAAGTCGTCAATTGGCAACTATTCTAATTGTGATTATTTTGATAAAAAATAATTCAATAATTTTGTCAAAAAAAAATGTGTTACTCCTAGCGATATCCCCTCCACAAATATGCTACATCAAGCTCAGACCTGAACGAAAATGAATTTTACAACTCTGCAACGTTGCCAATATGGAACTTATCAATCACTTATTCCAAATAACGAATGCGATGTTGATAGTTTCGAGAAAAGACCCAATAGGTTCAATGAGTTATTTTAAATCAGGAAACAGTTGTTCTGTACTTTTATTCAAGATGTAACACGGTTTTAGTTCATGAAATATTTCATTTATAAATTCTTATTCTAACCCTATTTCTACAGAATTTCATTCAAGAAAAATCAGAAAAAAATCCTGTACTTATACAAATAAACTTACACCCTCCGACATTCGAAAGATGTTGTAAGGATACTATCAAACCACACGAAAAAAAACTCAAAACTTATTTTAGCTATTTATTCATCATTGATTCGAAATAACAAATGGTACAGGAACTTCACGTTCTATACATAATATACCGAGAATTCCACATGTCTCGATTTTTTGAACAAATTGTGGATAAGCCATTCCTTGTCCCATCAGGGAAGCCAGAAGAAGACAGAAAAACACCTGAAAGAAATATATCCACTATTTTGCCAAATATAACCTCAATGATGGATCAACAAAAAAATCAAAGATTTTCGAAAAGCTATAGTTTACATTTCGATGCGTAGGTATAAATATATAAATCCATCAGTGCTCCTACCAGGATGTTCTCACCAAACTGTTCTGGAAAATACCTCGAGTATAATCCTTAAAAGTGAATTTCACAAATCAACATTGAATTTGCGTTTCTTTCGATATTTTTATATATCTACTGTGGTTATGCTAAATGAAAAATGTAACTCAATATTCCACTCGAGACCAAAGAAGGTAAGTGGAAATATGCAAAAAGTTCATGTAAAGAAACGATATGGCGTGTCATATATTTTTCCGCAAATCGCTAGGAAATTTTGACATTTCAGACAAAATTTCTAAACGAAAAAGTCAAGATTTCCCAAATTTTAGGAAATATTCATTTCCTTACCGTAAGAAAATCAACTTCAATACGTTTCCACAGTATTGCAACCTATTTCATTTAGGATTTCACATTTCATTTATAAAAGGAATAATTTCCGATATTTTCAAAATTGTTTACCTTGTAGTAAAAATCACATTCCTGGACTTCAATCTTCCCGGGCGTCCAGGAATGTTGGGCTTTTCCTACTCGATAAACAATGGGCAAAATTCGTTGTCTACTGAAGGGATCTCGAGAACTATAGCAGCTAGAAGAAAACTGATAACACATTCTCGAGTCCTTTTTTCCTGACAAATCCGAATCTGAAAACAGATCCAGATTATCGTTCATAGAACTTGAGTTATGAGCGAAAATTGAGAAATTGCTGAATAACTCGCTTGTTTAACTCGTACTCGGAATCTGTTGATACATTCTACAGGCACTTTTTTAGGAGAAATTCAAATATAATATGACTGAATTTTTTAATGCAACCATTTTCGAGAAATGAGAACGATTTTGGATTTTTCAAATGTAAACTATAGTCGGAAGATCTCTTATCTTGCTACAAAATTTTTGCTAATTTCAAAAATGTATCATATGTCGCTTTTAACATGACTTTTACATGAGAAAATTGTAAATATTTTCTTCCTGCTTCTCTTTTCACTGTTGAATTATGAGTAGGCTGACGTTGCCATAGCGACGGTTGAATATGCATTATCTTCGTGTACACTTGCGCCTCTATGATTGGAATCAGCGATTGCTGAATAAATATTTCTATGGTTAATTTGTCATAGTTCTTAAGATTAGCAATAGAAAATCTGTTTATTATCCCTAATGATCCGAAATATTGCTGATCTTAAAGAATATGGCAAATTAAACATAGAAATATTTATTCAGCAATCGCTGATTCCAATCAAGTTCACACAAAGTTAATGCATATTGAATCGTCGCTATGGTAACGTCAGCCTACTCATAATTCAACAGTGAATAGAAAAGCAGGAAAAAAGTAATGAATATTTTCTCATGTAATATTCATGTGAATAGCGACATACGAGACATTTTTGAAATCAGCAAAAATTTTGTAGCAAGATAAGAGATCTTTTGACTATGGTTTACATTTAAAAAATCCAAAATGCTTCTCATTTCTCTAAAATGGCTGGATTGAAAAATTCAGTCATATTATATTTGAATTACTCTTTAAAAAGTGCCTGTAGAATGTATCAACAGATTTCCAATACAAGTTCAAACAAGCGAGTTATTCAGCATTATTGAAAATGACAATTTCTCAATTTTCGCTCATAACTCAAGTTATATGAACGATAAACTGGATCTGTTTTCAGATTCAGATTAGTCAGGAAAAAAGAGCTTTTCTTCTAGCTCTTATAGTTCTCGAGATCCCTTCAGTAGACAACGAATTTTGCCCACCCTGTTAGTGCGGCAGTTAGGCATTTCATTCGAAAGTTAAATGGAAGTAAATACTCTGATGTCTATCACTATCTTCTATTGAAGTTTCCACTCTTTATAATGACTCGAGTTTTGGTAGTACCACTACTTTTTCAAAAAAGGGTTGTAGGCGCCGTAGTTTAACTGAGTTGCCAGAGTGTGGCGCCACTGAGCGACGCACGCTAGCTACTTCATTCCAACAGAACATATCTGTTAAGGCAGGCTTCTATTTTCGAAAATGAATTTATCAAAGGAAAAAATCTATATTGAAAGAAACCCAGAAAAGTACTGGCGTCAAGTCATCAGCTTTTGTGCGCATGTTCAAAGGAATGAATTTGAACATGCGCGTCACATCAGTGCTCTTATAGGTTTGTTCCGAGTTATTTTGGAAAAAAAAACAACGATACCGAGGAAACAACCACGGAATTTGATATATATTTCCCCAATATTTTCGAGAAATATAATGGTATCAAACTGAAATTTGGTAAACTGCTGTCAAATATGGAGCTATTAGTCTGAGCGAAAGTTTTTTCAAATATGATGAACATTTCTCGAAAAAAAAATTTGTGAAAGTTGCGTATCGTTATACTCCAGCTAACTACCAAGTTTCAATCCAATCGTTCCAGTAGTTCCCGAATTATCACGGAAATAACTTCAAATTCCAAAAGGCTCTCACTCCGAAACCATTAAAGAATTAATAATAACTGAAAGAAGGAAGTCTTTCGCAGATTAATCCATGACCAAGTTAATCCATATATCAAAACGCGCTTCTCCAAAATGAGAAGACGACTCGCGATATCACAATCTTGCCTGCACTTTTTCCGAACCATTGAATAACAAAATGAAAAAATTGCGAAACTGACATATTTGAGACCAAATTTAATGAAAGGTAGCTCAAGTTCAATTATTCAAATTTATTTTTCGATATTAAAGGTAAAACAACAAATTCAATAATGAAGGAGTTTGTGAAATAAGTGAAGAATACAAAAGAAAAGAGGCCAAATCTTGAATAAAAGGTTCGAAGAGTAAAAAGGTTTGTTCCTTGTACTTACATGAACAACATTTACTACACTAACCCCACCGATACCGTTCGGTGTGTTTTGTTGTAAACTTACGCTCTGTTCGTTCCGGAAATGTTGGGAGTTAGTGAAATCACAGATTTCGTGTGCACTGCATAGAGTGAGGTTATGCGTGAATATAATTCCCAATCATAGACATCTATTTTGTCTGTGGTCCCTGGTTGGACGTGTATTCTGTATGTGTGGTTATTTTTGGGCGAAATTAATTTTCATCATATAGTTATTCAAAGTGGAAGTATTTTCCATGATATATTTGGAAAATCTTTACGACAATTCAACATCAACTCGAAATGGAAGCGATAACGAAAGAAGCATAGAATTCTGTCATCTTGGATTAGCATAAAATCATATATCATATATCTATATTCTGTGAGAATAATAGAACAGATTGAACTACATTAACTCCACCCATTCTGTTATCTGTGAGTACACTCAACTACACTCAGCTGCACTCAGAATTGGGAGTCAATGGAGTTAGTGTTGTTATAGTGTGTAGTTTATGCAGGTACAACGGACAAACCTTATAGCATCATAGAAACACCGAATTGATAACTCCGCAAAAATAATTCCTTCGAAACCGATCATACCTTTTCCAGGCTCGAATAATCTCGAAATTCGATTCCTAGTGCCAAAAAGCAAGAATGTGAACACTTTGAAATCGTCAGAATCTATAAATACCTCAAACAATGCGGAGTAGAATTTCTGAACGAACAGACGACCCTCTGAAATTTCCCACTTTTCGCAATGATCAAGAAATAAGCCTGCAGGTATCATTCAGAAACATTGTCACACAAGTTGTGAAACACTAGTCCGAAAATGTTGTAGTATAAAGGTGTAAAATTTACAGTTGATTTTCTCGATTCTCGAGAATAAGAAGCATGATTTCAGCGTACAATTCTAAAGTTTTAATATTTGAGAAACATAATAAACCAATGTTCAATCATATAAAATAATAAGCACTAATATACTCACAAAACAATATTTCATTTCTGTATAGTTATATGTCTTTGTTTATATGTTATATGTTTATATTGATAGTTATAATCGAATTATTTTTTATGGATGAAGTATTCTTTATATATGTTAGGGGTTCATAATCATATTTTGATTTCGATACTTAGCTGCGTCATGCCAACTCAATTTCAAATGAAAAAAATCATTAAGATAATCAACCGGCGAGAATGATCCTATTTCAGAAACGAAGTTAATATCACTCTTGTAAATTTAATGAGGAAGATTGCATAGTCTTAAAATTATATAGGTACGAATACTTCACACTCATTTCAGGTTTTTACGTGCTTTTTCGGGTGAACAGAACAGAAATTGGTCTCAACCGACTTGGTTGAACTCACTGATGAAGAATCAGAATTGATTCTGTCCGGCCGGCAGGCCGTGTGTGAGATAGATTCCGGACGAATCTACTCAGTAGCTTGATAACTGTAGAGTGAGTTTGGAGTTTAATTACGAAGGCCGAATTGGCGAATTAGTAGAAACTATCGCACGATTCCGCAGATATATCCGTTCAAATTTTCAGTTTCCCGATATTTCCAAAAACATAGATCGAATCGCCCTTCAATGAAGAATGCTACCTTGAAGTTTCAGAAAAAAAGAGTCTACAGAACAATTGGAGGATATATGCAAAAAAATCAATAACAAACCGGAAAACTCATCAATTGTCGAGAATCCAATACTAAGGGTAGGAGCCTCAGACTAAGGTAGGAGCCGATGATCCACCTGTTTTAGTCCTATGATTAAATTTTTCCAGCCAGGAAGGAATCGAAATAAGAAATGAAAGTGAAGAGTTTAAGAGATTGCTCGCCAATAACGCAGTTTTGTAAATTAATATTCCCAAATGCAAGAGACTTGATACGGCTGCTCGCATTTCAGATTTTTTTTCTGAAAAACTTTGAATCCCGCTATAATATTTACTAGCCGATATTGGCGGACAATCTCAAAATTGTTTTATTCCACTGTCAAACTTCTCAGTTGTGGTACTGGCGACGATGGAAGTGTGATGAATATCGCTGAAGAATTCGCATATGAAGCTGGGAAAATAATAAACCTTTGTGTAAAATCTGCAGCGTTCTTTTCAAGAGCAAAAACTATCACGTGCTATTAAATTACGGCTTCGGGCATTTCGGCAACACAGTCACATTCAGGTTTCATTAAACCTCGATGATATCTCAAGGTTAGGCACCTGCCCACGGTCTGGTTGCTTTAACGTTGTCACTTGGAGTCTGAATTTAAGATTGCAGCGACACGGTAGCCAGTTTTGGAACCTTACATAAAGACATAGATTTTGTTTTGATAGTCGATTTTGTACTGTTTGTTAGTGTTTGGTTTGATAATTTTTGATTTCACGATTTCTTCAAAGACTTTTTAGACTTCTATAGTTGACGAGAGTATTACTGGGAGTACAAATTCCATTATTATAAAGTAGGTATGTATCATTCTTCAATCTTATTTAGAGTAGCAACTCTAAAATTACGAGGATATCTCCAAGGTTAGACAGTTTTTTAATATTATTTATTTTCAGATCCATATATGGCAAGATTGACATTGGTGAATTTCTTGGGCTGTCTTGAAAGTTGAAAAACAGATGGTATTGTAAAACATACTTTTTGGAATAATAGACAAATACTCATAACTTAACTATTTTTACAGCGAAGAACTAAATACTCAATATATTGTGAATAAAATAAATGCTTTCAAATAAAACTAATGCTACTAGTACTGTGAGCCTTATTCATTATGGATTGACAAATAAATTTTCCAACTGTCATATGATTGGTCTTGAAAAAGCTGTAATAAATAAGCCTTGTATAACTTTGCTTTCATCGGCAGAAGCATTTTGAGCGAACAGTATTCATCACCAGATATTTCCTTGTTGAGACTATTTTTTTTCAATAGTCAGTTCTATCACTAAAACATTTACGTTGTTCCTTAATGATCAGTTCAACAGACAGGTTTCTGGAAGGCAAAGCATTCCTCTCAAGTAAATTTCTCTGTTTGGATTAAGGACCTGGAAAAAAATTGTCTTCATGAATGTGACCTAATATTTCATGAGCAATTCGTGCTTACCTCTATAAAAATGATCATAATCGGTAAAATGCAGGTAACAGACTCTCATAAATCTTGTTTGTTGGTTTTTATTGATTCTTGAACACTTTCAGGCCCGACTTGTTGAAGGAAGTTTCTTTCATCCTTCCTCGAAATTTTTCACCGGGCTGTGGAAATCTATGGAAAGGGACATTTGAGTTTGCTTTTCTCAGTAGAAGAACTTGTAAAATCACACAAACGCCAAGAAAAATGCATAAACTTTCTCAATTTCTCGACATTTCTTTTAACTTGTCAATGATAATGTCTGTACCTTGAGTTACTCGGATAACTACCAGAGGGAGTAGCGCTTATCTTCATTCGCCAATAGCCGCGAGTAGTATTAGAATTCGGAGAAATTTCGACGTTGATGAGAGAGAACGGGGTGTCATTCTGCCAGGCTTCAGTAATTATTTTTGGAATTTTTTTTGGATGTACTTAAATCTTTTGTGAGAATGCGCGATGTTAGATATTTTCCCATTTTTAACTACATTTTAGTTTTTCCCGAATATTCTTGGATATGAAAAAGTGGCAACATTCTCATAATTCTTTCAACCATTTGCAGCCCAATAATGCAAAAACGAACTCTGGCCTTTAAAAGTCACCCCATCATATTCGAGGTATTATTTTCCCTTAAACCAAATTCAATTTCACAACACTGTTACGGGGAGACATATTTTTTGCTGAGGATTTTATCTGTTCTCTGATTTCATACGTAAAAATGTACGCTGTCCCATTTACTACAAATACTTCGATTCATTTACACATGTTCTATATTGTTTGATTCTCCAAAGAGTGTAATGATCAGTCACAAAAGAATATGAATAACAAGCATATATCATGTACGGAAATTAAAACACAACTATTCAATCAAAAAAAAATTATTATTGTTTCTGTGCATTATATTCCACGGGGATAAATCGGATAAGCAGGTACTTGATATCCTGGTCCTTGAAATCCTGGTCCTTGATATCCTGGTCCTTGATATCCTGGTCCTTGATATACTGGTCCTTGATATCCTGGTACTTGATACCCAGGAACTGGATATCCAGGTAATGAATATTCAGGTGCATCGTGTTCTATACATAACATACCCAGAAGTACACAATCTTCGACCTTCGCTACAGGATATTGCGGAGCAGCTTTTCCTTGCCTTAGCAAAATACTCAGTACCAGTAAAAGACATGTCTGAAAAAAAATACCAAGATGACATTAGTGCCGATCTTCTTCAGCTTAGTTATTTTGGATCGAACGCAGGAGCAATTTCTAAATACATTACTCTGTATTTCAGGAATTTCGAAAGTTTTCATAAAAAGGAAAAACAATTGCAAAACATCGTTGTTGTCTAAATGAAAATATTGATCCTTCTTACAGGTTTCAATTAAATCTCTCGGTTATTCATCGAATACCCCATATATGGTTTTCACCTATTCGGAAAAGTATCTTTTTCACGGGTGAGGATATTCGGAATGTTTAATGTGTTATTAACTGGAGGGAGTATGAACTATGTTCATTGTCATTCATCCGAATAGATGAGAGGAAAAGGAAGATTTTCTGAAAGGCAAAAATAAACCATATCATGGTCATTTTGTAGGTTTTTTCTGGCTCTTTACTCCCAATGTCTGAAATAGCACTATAAAATTCAATAAAATTGATTTTTTTTCGGAAAACGCCCTTGCTGATACACAAAGGGAACTGTAACGTAAGTACAAATCTGACTCTTTTATCCGACCAAGAATATACATAGAATATATCAGGTGTTGAAACTTTCCTATACTATTTCTCTCTGTGAACGCTGATGACACGATGGTTGCTGTGCCAAGTCCATAAAATTTACCCCGGTGAATAAAAATGAATTTAGCTAAAACCTGATTGATGTGGGGAAACTTTTTCACGAAAAATTAATAACCTAGATGAAATAATGGGTCTTCTAGTTGCTTCAATCAGTTGACCTCTTCTATGTTGAATTCTTATAATTCATATAAATGAGTATAACAGATGTGGAATATCTACTCATTTATCCCATGAAATATGTATACAGTGCTTCATGATGAAAGGAAGAAATTCATTTAAAAATTAGGTTTCTATTTCATGTTAAAATCCTCGGACACGTCGATTAGTATATCTATTTGGACATTTTTCGCAAGAAAAATTCTGTATACAGGGTGTCTCATTTGAGAGCTATGACTTTGGTCATTACTTTTTTTAAATGTAATACACTGTATTTCACTTTACAATTCTACGATAAATAAAAAAATAATTGAAAATGTGCAACTGGAAACATGGTATCGAATTCAGAAATGCCTCGAAGTAAACGGGCAACAGATTGAACATCAATAAATAGGAATTACATTTGTGTGTTTTCATATCGTATCTTTCATTATCCACTATCTCCGTTATATCTGGGAATCCATCGCGTTTAGGCATATGGTATGCCCACAAAATATAATAAGAATTTATCGTAGAATTGTGAAGTGAAATAATATAGAGGGTATTACATTTAGAAAAAAGTAATAACAAAGTCATAGCTCTCAAATGAGACACTCTGTATACAAAATTTTCATTGCCGAAAATGCCCAAATAAATATAATAATCGACGTGTCCGAGGATTTTAATATGAAATAGAAACCTAATTTTTCAATGAATTTGTTCCTTTCATCATGAATGCACTGTATAAGATTATTCTTATACAGTAATATGAGACATAAGATTTTCAGTTATTTTGAGGCCAAAACAACGGAACGGGGGGATTAAAATACTCATGAATTTTATTGAATAGTTTCGGTTTTCTATCAGGAGAATTTCACAACCGACTGATTAATTGTATACATATATCGTTTCAAATGTTTCCTGTAGGTATTTTCGAATACGCGGATTTATTTTCTTGAACTAAATATTGGAATAATAAATACCTCTTGTAATGAATAGGTATTAAAAAATATTGATCTTCAAACTTGTGTATTTGGAGACGAAGGGAACCTTTATTTATATATTTTGCAATTCTGACTGACTGAAATGGATAATCATAAATTGTCAAAATTAATTTATTTTCGGGAATTCTTGAGAATTGGTCTAACACGGGCAATCAAAAAGAAGTTGAAAATACAAGGAAATATAAGTTCTGTGCTTTGAATTTGCATGTAGTTTCATACGTCATCATTTGTACGTAAGATCACAGATGAGCAGATTAGCCATGTTTTACTTACATTATAGGTGTAGTCATGATGTAAGTAAATCATGGTGTGCTCATCTGTGATCGTATTTACCAATGATGACGTCACTTTTTTCCTTCAAATTCAAGGAAATATATATTCCGTGCTTTGAATTTGAATGGAAAAAGGTGACGTCATCATTGGTAAATACGATCACAGATGAGCAGATGAGCACACAATGTTTTGCTTACATCATGGGTGTAGTCAGTGATGTAGTCAATCTGTTCTATATTTCTTGGCAAATCCAAAATGAAATGTGTAGATGGTATGAAGCCAAGCACATTGTAAAGGATAGAAGAAGAAGAAGTTGACAGAGACGTCGGCTAAGGTGCTAAGGGTACCGGGTTCGAGTCTCTGCTAGGTCATGTTATGAAGAGTCTAGGTGTTAGTTTTTAGAAAGTGTGTAATGTTAAATGAAGTTTTCGATGTGACGATGGTGCTAGTTGCCAAGCAGAGTTAAAGATGATAGAATAATGAATAAAAATTCATAGAGTACCAATGCAGAGCTTCATAATCTGTGACTGAGCTCACTTCCAACCTTTCTGCAAGACTGCCTCGGTAGCCTACAGGATTGAGATTGTCTAGGATGCTGAGGGTACTGGGCTCGATTCCCGGCTAGGTCATGGATGTTGTAAAGTGATGATTTGCAAAGAATCTCAACATAATAATATGTTTAATGTGTCGATGATCCTAGCGCCCAAGCACAGTGAAATATAGAAAAATTGTTCCGCAAAGAACAGAGTGCAAGTGTACAAGAAAACACACTCTACGAAATCAGTGCTACACTATTTACACTTGGGTTAATAGAGACACAACGAACAAACTATATGTACAGATGAATCATGAACTTGATTGACAATTACTATCCATAGTCTACTCACATGGAATGAACTCATATTGCTGTAGGTTTTCGTAGATTTTCGGTGAAATCAACAAATATAAATAGTTTCGTTTGGAAGACGATTTATTGCTGGCATTAAGATTGCTATATAATGTCAATAACGATAGCTATTTTTCATTTTGATTAAAATTTCAGCAAAGTTAGTCGTAAAGTTAATGAAATTTGAACCATTATATTAAAAATTACAATTCATTAGTAATAACCCGATTGAAAAATCTCGACTATACTATCGAATGACTCATTTATTACGCATTGGTTTCAAACCCATAGTCCACATTTTCTTCGTCATATTTTGAATAGAGAAAATGTTCAACTTAGGAGAGGTTATAGTGGACGCGGTCTCAAATCTGTTCACACACATACAGTTCCTCACATTGAAAAAGAATCAGAGTTCTTTTCATGTAGCAAAAGCAATAACTTGTGAGGTCGCTGGTGTTGGGTCACAAGGACGACATGAAAGAATGAAATGACTTATTCTAAACTCTGTCTTACAAATTTATAGTGGTGTAATGACATATAATTCTCGTACTGACTGCGACGAGATTTCGAGAGAAAGAGATTGATCTTAGAGATTTCAACCAGGGTCGTATCTAGGGCGTGGCAAAGATGGCACTTGCCACGGGTGCAAGCTCCGCAGGAGCGCCAAAAAAATATCGAAAGATAAAAAAATAAGAGCGCCAGGCAAAATTATTTGTAGGATCATAACTCGGTTTTCATGTATACGCCTTGCAAAAAGGGATGCCGAGGAATCTTGAAGCATAAATATTGCTGGCCATCCCTAAAAATTGCGTACTAAGCCTAAAATAATCACTACGTCAGGAAAACTTCAATTTAAGTTAAAAAAAATTTAAATATGGCTATGTTCAAAGGTGCAGAATTTAGTCATAAATATTCCTGTCGGGCATCGGCATATTCAAAGATGCCGCATTCAAGTAATAAAATAATAAATACGGTCGCGCGTCGGCATGTATTTTCAGGAGTCTTTTGCGCTTCATCAAGCTTGTCGGTATCTCTTCGACAAACGGTACCATCTATTCTTGTGTGAAGTGTGTGGCTTCTTTTATACAATTCTCCGATATTCCAGAAATTGAGTTTCGTTTCAATTCACCATCACAAATCAGAATTTTGAACCTCAAGAAGAGAAAAAAATATATGAATACGAGACATCATGAATATTCCCACATTTCTATTCAGGCGAAAAAATATATTTCAAACTACGTTGACTGCTTAGTGTGTTTCAGAGTTTCTAGCCATAAATCTAATTTATTGTTTTATATATTTTTGGAAATTGTGGTATTTCAGGTATGAAATCTGTATTTCAATTGTTCCAATAAATATAAGTGAATATCTATAATATTGTGTATTATTTCGAAACATTAACGAAAATATATGACTAAAATTATGAAGAAAAAAAAATACTACAAGATAATAAAATTTATTAAAAAATCTACGCAAGTTTTTTTCAACTAACGCGGCGAAAAACCCCTTTCTGCCAGCGTAACTATCCAACTTCACCCTAGAAAGATATTCCATCACCATTTGCTCGGTTACAGTTATACCATCTATATCATGAAAATTTGTTGGGTAATTTCATTTTTTTCCTAAAGAACAAACGAAGCTTCAAATCAATGTAACCAGCATATTCCGAATTGAGTATTCTTAAAAGATTATTTCATCTGAGCATCACTACTCCCAACCTCATCTCAAATTTCCTATGGAATCTTCCTAGTTGCTTCTTTCCAATGTTACAGCTTCAACTGACAGACGAGCGGAATTGAGTTCAACTATGAATGGTTTCAGTTTGAGTGTCGGCATAAAATTCGAAAGCTTCAGACATTTGAGCAGAATGACATACCTGTTGTTACCTAAAAAAAATGCGAAACGAAAAATGGTGACTCATTGTGTTTCGTTAGGAATCCATAGTTTCATTGAATCGTGGAATCAAAATCTTCTGCCGAATAACACTGGTATTGAAATTTTGATGACAATTTCGAATAAAGATTTATGCGTGAATGAGTAGGCAGCCCCAATAGAAGAACAACTCCGATATTGTGATTTAAAAATTATTTTTATTAACTAACGATCTAATATACATAGTTGTAAGGATGAGCAGCATAAGTAGAAGTGTAATGGGGATAGTTGACGGCAGATCTATAGATGGAGTTGTAGGTAGAAGCATATGGAGCATATCCGTGGAGAGAAGAGTAGGGATAGTTGTAGACAGAGTTGTATCCATTGTAAAGTCCGGAGTAGGCAGATGCGTATGGTGTGGTATAGGCAGATGCGTATGGTGTGGTATAGGCAGATGCGTATGGGGTGGCATAGGCAGATGCGTATGGGGCAGCATATGCAGCAGTGTAGGGTGCAGCATAAGTAGCAGCATGTGGCACAACAGCTGACAAAGCTGGGGCTGCAGTGAAGACTCCTGCCTTGGGAGCAGGCTCAGCGAAGGCAACAGCCAATAGGGCAAAAAGGCAAACCTATAAATAAAAATCATAATTAAAGAATATTGATGCTGAAATAAAGGTATAACTGGAGCGTTTTAGTACTTATTCCACAATATACATAAGTACTTGCGAATATATTTCAGTGGAAAACTTACGTATTTGAACATATTGATGATTCGAAAACAGATTCGTTTCTGTCCGAACATTCTATGTGAATTGCTTTTATAGTGCATCGCCCTCCCAATTAAAATTGTAAATGAGAATAAACAAGATCAATTAATTTCCACTGTTCTTGCGGAATATTTCAATATTAAACGGGTTCTTGTGAAATACCAGCAACCTCCAAAAAAATCGTTTTGATTTTGCTGAATTTTCGATATTTTCTTCTTTATTGTAGTGGGATAGACATATCACTGAAGTGCATCTACTGTTGTATCAACATGTGAACACCTCAATCTCATTCTCAAAGAATCTAGAATTTTCACGGAATTATTGAACGAATTTTTATGACGCTTGAGAGAGAATCGGGATTTTATCGAATTGAGGTTCTGCAGGGTTTCTATCAATTCACTCTAAGGGGCAAAATATAGGGGTTGGTGAAGTCTTTTCGTCAACAGACATCTGTACGGATATTTTATGCTTTTTTTGAAAAGGTTCAATATAGAAATGAGTCCGAAACATGGAATCATTTATATTATCAAGGTAAGATTGGGTTTCACCGGTCACTTGAGTGAAAGCTATTGTTAGTGAAGAATTGATATTTTTCTCGAATCTTTCGTTAATATAAAAATAAATATTCTACTTAAATTATAAGAACGAGAGTTATCAATAGGTTTTAGCATTTTGATATATAGCTTTAACAAGTATTGGGCTACAGGGCGGGCAATAACAGTCACTAAGTTGGCAATAACTAGTATTCAGGCATAAAAAGAGTTTATAACCTTCAGGAGAGTCACCACCTGAGAAGTCAGCATGAGTCTGAAAGCTACATAAGAGGTATCTATATCACAGCTCATTGTATGGTCCATAGCAGGGGGATGAAACTTCTATGCGAATCTTGGAAACAAGAAACGTCAAACGACACCAACAATTCACGGAATGCAAATCACGGTATACTCTTTTGATCTGCATTATCAAGCCAATCAGCGTTGAGAATTTAAAAATTCTTATCCTGAAAGTTGTTATGCTGGCGGTTGTTGTTTTCTGTGGAGTTGTGGTTATTTGAGCACATAATAATTAATGAATAATATCACAGCCCTGATCTGTAATAATATATTGATTTTAGGTAACAGTTGATGGAAACAATTCGTCTGGTAGTTTCCTGCATTTATTTTTTAATTTATTTGTATATCAGGAATTACAAAAGTTGCTTTTGTTTCCGATTGGATCAAATTCATATCCCATAATCTACCCAATGAACATTACCGAATCAGATTCTTCCGAAAGAATGATCCTAATTATTGACTTAGAAGAAACTCTGCTCTTTTAGTCCAAGTAAAAATTGATAATATGATTACGTCTAAATGTTATTTCCAGTCTGTCAAAGCATGAAACTCAAGAGGACCATGAATTTGTGTGCTTCCAAAACAGTGCCTAAGGTGGACAATCATGGGAACATTATTGATGGTTTGAACAACAATCATCAACATGATGCAGAACTTGTGTCACTGTGTATCCTTCAACATCAAAACAGACTTTTTCTGAAAGGGAGTTTCAGGTGCTATCTGATATGGGGTGTATCAGATAGCCCTGAGGAGATCTTGTTTTGAAACAGGTTTAACTAGTATTTTGGAATCTTATTCATTTTAGCCGCGAAGAAATCAGAATTCTATGTGAAAAATTCAAAACAATATATCTTTAAAATTATTTGAACTGAAATCAGTGTTGAGGATTGAACTTATCCAATTATTTGCTAAATTCATTTGCAGATGGCAGATTTGAGTTTATTGAAGCAAACTTGGGAGAAGTACTAAGTTGTGGGACTACCTCAGATTATTTTTCCATCACCCAGGGACTTACAAACAGTTAAGGAATCAATACTACTTCTATATCGACCTCTTTAACCTGTTTCACATCATTTTTAACTCCAAGTTGATTGAATGGACGATTTAGATAAATATTGTGCTCTCATATTTGATGCGATATCCTTGAGTTCAGGGTTATTTCTGAGAGTTCTGTAGAGAAAAAACCCAGACTTGATTAATAAGACTAATATATTTTTCTTATTTCATACTCCAACTTACCACTTGGAATGCTGAAAACCAAGTACCTGAGGAATTATTTTTAAAAGAACCTATATATTATTAGGATCATTATGTATTTTATTAATAGTTTATTGAAGAGATTATTCATTTTGATATTTTGAGTCGATCTTTATATTATGTAGGTATTTCCCAAGTGATTTACATGAGCTAAAGTGGTATACTTTTGTTGGATCTGTCGGAGTTTTGAATACCATGGACCTTTAAATAATGAGAAATTTCATGTAATATCTTTGCTTGTTGAAAGTATTCCATAAATAGGAAGGTAAAAATCTCTTCAGTTCCATAAATAATTGGTCAAATTTGACTAATAACTGTTTTTTCTGAAATTCTGTGGGAAGAGGTTCATAGCTGTTTTTCGTTTCGAAATGCTTTGTGCAATAATACCTTGAAGATCCATATGGAATACACTACAGAAACAGCTGCATATATGTATTATTTGAAGCACGGAAACCTTCCTACACTTGTACTACGATTGTAGTTTCATAACTTCATGATTATGTGTTCAATCAAGCTAAAATTATTGTTTTGTATCAATGCCCTGAATGCTAAAATCAATTTCACACATTTTTGAAGTGGGACACTCGTTATTCAAATAAAATCTTTTGTATTGATAGGGAATCAATTATTTAATATAAAATTTTATATCATAAATCTATAATTTGTGAATGGATTTATTAGTAATCATCATTTTATATCAAATGTGTAAGATACGATGACTTCAACACATTTTTGAAATAAAACTTTCCGTTTAATTCTAAAATATGACCCTACTGTTGAATAATTCAAATAAATTAGTTTCCCGCCATAATTCGAAATTATTTCCACCATGACACCAATAAATGGCGGACACTTTGTTTCTCTGGCTTAGTAGGGAGTTAGCACTTCTTATATATTTGTATTCTGTGGTCCATAGTCTTCAAATAGGAAGACATTTATCATCTGAGAAATCTTCAGCCGTCGAACATGGTTTGTTTCGTCTTCTAGTCATTCTGGAAGTAAGAAAATTCATTATTATTGAGTGACAAATTGTTTTTTTCCTGTGCTGTTGCGCTTTTCAAATGTTTCGCAATTTCAGATGTAACCAAGAAATATTATATATCATGGTTATTAATGTTGGACTTTAAAGAAGAACCGATTTCTTATTTAGAATCTACTGACACTATTGAGAATCAAAATATTTTTAAACTCGAGTCTTATACTAACTAACGAACTGGGCCAAATAAATATAGATGTTGATGTTCTCTCTTTGCGCGCATGTTCTAAGGGAACAGCGTGCTATCGTTTTGTCCAAATGTCTGTTATTTTCGGTGGTTGAGCCGAAAATGGTCTCACTGATGACGAATCCGGTTTCAAAATCGATTCTGTCCGGCTGGCCGGCCGTGGACACGATAACTGTCGAACGGAGCGAGCTAGCGACTCAAAACATGCAGGTTAGTTCGCGAATCGAAATGTCGCGGTTGAGTTTGTTAATGAGCCAAATCGGCCAAACAGTTTCGGAGTTATAGGTATTTGAATTTTGAGGATATTTCACTCATATTTCAGAAACTACTGGAGCGATTGGATCGAAACTTGACACTTAGTTGAAGCGTAACTACGCGCAATTTTTAGCGGGATTTCGTTGAAATCGTTAGATCACTCGATTAAAAAAAAAATTTTTTCGAAAAATTTTTATCTGTAACTGTTGTTCATATTCGAGAACAATTTCAGTTATACCTTGAACTTCATATTTCACAGCAGTGTATCGAATTTCAGTTCGATACGATAATAATTTTTGGAGATATTCGGAAAAAATATGTCAAATTTCGTGGTTTTCTTCTCGATATCGTTGTTTTTTTCGGTATAACTTAAGAAATACTCATTCAATCGTGATGAAACTTCGCAGCAGGTTCGAAGATGTTGGAGGACAACATTGAGCAAAATTTCGTGATGATCGTGACATCAGAACATTTTGAAAAAAAATTTCAAATATTCAATATTCTGTGATCTTCTCATCATATTATCCCCATTAAACTCTGTATGAACCTTCAAATTCTCATTTTTGCGCGCATGTTCTAGGGGAACAGCGTGCTATCGTTTTGTCCAAATGTCTGTAATTTTGGATGATTGAGCCGAAAATGGTCTCAATCGACTAGGTTGGACTCACTGATGACGAATCCGGTGTCAAAATTGATGCTGTCCGGCCGGCCGGCCGGCCGTCCGTAGACACGATAACTGTCGACAGAAGCAAGCTAGCTACTTGAAACTTTCAGGATAGGTTGCGCATCAGAATGCCGCGGTTAAGTTCGTTAATGGGCCAAATCGGTCGAATAGTCTCAGAGTTATAGGCACTTGAAGTTTTGAAGTTATTTATTTTTTATTTCAGAAACTACTAAAGCGATTGGATTCAAACTTGGCAGTTTGGTGGAGTATAACGACGCGCAACTTTGAGCCAAATTTCGTCAAGATCATATTGTCAGTAAATCTAGAAAAAAATTTTTTTCGAAATTTTTTTACAAAAGAATTTTTTTTTCGGAAACCATTAATCATATCCAAAAAAAATTATACTCACACTTTGACCTTCTAATTTCACAGCAGTGTACTAAATTTCAGTTCGATACGATCATAAGTTTTAGAGATATCGGGAAAAAATATGTCAAATTTCGAGGTTTTCTTCTCGATATCGTTGATTTTTTCGGTATTACTCGAGAAATACTGATTCAGTCCTGATCAAACTTCACAGCTAGTTTTAAGATGCTGAAAGACAACTTTATGAAAAATTTCGTGATAATCGTGTTATTAGAACAATTTGAAAAAAAAAATGTCTATGATTTTCTCATCATATCATCCTCATTAAATTCTGTATGAAACTTCGAACTGTTATTTTCGATGAAGTACTGGATTTCAATTCGATCTGATCTGTATTTTTGGAAATATTGGAAAAATAAAATTTTGATTGGGTATATCTACGGAATCATTGGGTGGATTTTACCCATTCACGAATTCGGCCTTCGTAATTAAGGTCCAAACCTTCTCTACAAATATCGAGTTTCTAAGTTGTTTCTTTCGGAAGTTATTGTGTTTACGCAGTCGGTCGTCAGGCTGACCGTAAACACAATAACTTCCGGAAGAAACGACTTAGAAACTCGATATTTGTAGAGTAGGTTTGGGGCTTAATTACGAAGGTCGAATTCGTGAATGGGTAAAATCCGCCCAATGATTCCGTAGATATACCCATTCAAAATTTTATTTTTACAATATGTCCAAAAATACAGATATGATCGAATTGAAATCCAGTAATTTATCAGAAAAAAATTTCAAAAAGCACTGCCGTGAAGGCAGCAGCTTTCGCGCGCACGTTCAAATTCGTTGCTGAAGCGGTCATCTACATTGAACATGCGCGCAAAAGTTGCTGCCTTCACGGCAGTGCTTTTTGGACTTTTTCGATAAAGTACTAGATTTCGAAATTCGATCTATTCTGTATTCAGGGAAATATTGGGAAAATAAAATTTTGAATGGGTATATCTGCGGAATCATGGGGTGAATTTTACCCATTCAAGAATTCGGCCTTCGTAATTGAGGTCCAAATCTTGTCTACAAATATCGAGTTTCTGAGTTGTTTCTTTCGGGAGTTATTGTGTTGCGGTCGGTCGTTTAAAAATACAGATTAGATCGAATGGAAATCCAGAACGTTAACGAAAAAAACTCAGAAAAGCACAGCCGTGAAGGCAGCAGCTTTTGCGCGTGTGTTCAAATACGTTGCCAAAGCGGTCATCTCCATTGAACATGCGCGCAAAACCTGCTGCCTTCACTGCAGTGCTTTTCTAGGGTTTTGAAGCTTATGTTCATTCATTGGCGTGAGTATTCTAGAGAAAAACAATGAATAAATAAATTTCCTGGAGAATTATTCATTGGGTACTTTGGAATTGTACTCTGATTTATCCTTCAAATCTCTTCAGCGCAATTGAACGAGATACATAAGGAACTCATACGATTGCAAGCATTATTCATAATTCTAGATTTTTGTAATTCATTCGAGTCATAAACGAGATGCGGATCAATACGTTAATTGGTGATCGTTTTTGCAAAAAAATTAAACTAACGCCAAAAACGACTGACTTCAAAATGTTGAAGCTGAAAAGCATATATTTCTATTGATGAAATCGTAACAAACTAAATATCTTCTGAAGTGGCATTTATTATTAATTATTTATTATTATTATTTATTAACTGGGGCAGCTCACAGAATCATTTTAGGGATACATTCGTTTCTGTCTCCGGCTCCATTTAACCGGCAATGTTAAACACTCAACAATTATATTTATCTAGAAATCCAAAATGGCGCAGGGGCAGGTGAGGATTTGAACATACTCGGAGACTTTGAAAGGAAACTGCTACGGCTAATTTAATAGATCGATCATTCCATTTTGCCTTAGGAGAGTCTCTTCAGGGTTGAAGCTTCATATCCCATTCGAATCATGAAAAAAAGCATGTTCTAGGGAACACCGTGCTATCGTTTTGCCAAAATGTCTCAAATTTTTGAATTCTGAGAAAAAAATGGACCGATGTCTGAATCAATTCAGTCTGGTCTAATTCTTCAAGTTATACACGCAACTGCCAACAAAATTTAGTTTTCATCATATCCATAGTAAATTAAAACAAAAAGTTCCGAAAGTTTTGATTTCTGGAACGATCCATCAGATTTCAATGAGATTCTGCAAAGACCTTGATGTTAATACTTAAAAACAGAGTACTAAATTTCGATTTGATCCGATGGAAACTTTTGGAAAATCAATTTGTTTAACTTCGTGTTTTGTTTACCTCGGTATCTTCGATATTTGTGCGATAACTCAAGAAATATTGATTGGATCATGATGAAACTTGATATCTGAGTGGTGAGTGCAGATACACAATTTTGTGCGAAATTTTCTGATATGGTGTCATCAGAAAAATATTAAAAAAAATCTCGCCTATGAATGAACTTGCAGTAAAACCTGCAGACTTCACGTCAGTACTTTTCTAGAAGTTCTATCATATGGTTATCGAAGCTTTTGCCTCAGAAGAAATTCTAGAATGAAATTCAAATGAATTAGTCATTTTATGACTCCACTGATTCTTTTAAGTTTTCATGGATTTAGTTGGCATTCAACCTAAGATTTCAGTGGTGGTAGATAGATACTTCCATTTATTTTTTTGGTACTTTCAAGATTTGCGCTGTGTAACGAATAGATGAAATACGATCAAATTGTGGATCAACAATCATTTTTATTAACTAACTGTCTAATATACATAGTTGTAAGGATGAGCAGCATAAGTAGAAGTGTAATGGGGGTAGTTGACGGCAGATCTATAGATGGAGTTGTAAGTAGAAGCGTATGGGGCATATCCGTGAAGAGAAGAGTAGGGATAGTTGTAGGCAGAGTTGTATCCATTGTAAAGTCCGGAGTAGGCAGATGCGTATGGTGTAGTGTAGGCGGATGCGTATGGGGCAGCATAGGTGGATGCGTATGGAGTCGCATATGCAGCAGTGTATGGTGCAGCATATGTAGCTGCATGTGGCACAACAGCTGCTAAAGCTGGAGATGCAGTGAAAACTCCAGCTTTTGGAGCAGGCTCAGCAGAGGCCACAGCCAAGAGAGCAAAAAGGCAAACCTATAAAAAAAATGAAAATAAGATCTGATAAATAATATCTCACCGTCCATGCTGAATATAAAAGTTTGAGAGAACAGCTTTATTTCTAAAACTGAACATAATTTTTCACTTACGTATTTGAACATGTTGAAGAATCAGGAACAGATTTGTTTCTGTCGTTTCCATCGATACGAATTGCTTTTATAGTGTATAGCTCCGCTCATTTGAATAAAATGTAAATGAACCAGATTAATTTACCTCTTCAGTGATCGCCAAATATTTCGTCGGGAAAGAGATTGATCGGCTCATGCCCATTTCTCTCTTCATCTTATACAGGATGTCTGAATTGAATAGTGTCAAAATTTCAAAGGTTATTATGAATGTCATCAAAAACAATAAAAGTCAAAAAACCGTTATTCACAATTTCAAAGATTATTTCATTATAGGTATATCAATCCCTCAGTATTATTATTATGTGAGTCCATATATTTTTCAATATCAGTGAACTATTATTCTTCAAAGAAAACCATGCAATAATGGAAAACTGGCATTTATGCATCAGATTTATGGGACAAGAATCTGTGAATCAAATGCTACGGCAGGCATATTTATCTTTATCTGACGAGGCATATTATTCAGAGTATAAAAAAAAAACATGAGTTTTTACCAATGACTCATTGCAATAGACGAAACTTGTTCAAAACTAAAATCGTTGGTAGGGTCTGAAAAATACAGTTAGGTACCTAATTTCTCAGTGAGAAGTCCTCTAGGGAATTTGCTCTTGGAATTTTCATAAGCCCGCTAGCATGCTTTTCATTTCTGCTTTTGGATTTTGCAAAACGTCACCTCGTAAAGTAGCTATATTTCAATTTGATCTAATCTGTATATTTGAAAATATTGAGAAAATAAAATTTTGAAGGGGTATATCTACGGAATCATTAGGCGGATTGTACCCGTTCACGATTTCGGCCTTCGTTATTAAGCCCCCAAACTTGTCTACAAATATCGAGTTTCCAAGTTGTTTTTTCCGGACCGTGAACACAATAACTTCCGGAAGAAACGACTTAGAAACTCGATATTTGAAGAGAAGAACCTTAATCACGAAGGCCGAATCCGTGAATAGGTTGAATCCACCCAATGATTCCGCAGATATACCCATTGAAAATTTTAATTTCCCAATATTTCCGAAATTACAGATTGGATCGAATTGAAATCCAGTAAATCATCGAAAAATGATATGATGATGATTTGAAGGTTCATACAGAATTTAAGATCTCAGAATATTAAATATTTAAAAAAAATTTTTTATTTTTTTTCGAAATGTTCTAATGACACGATCATCACAAAATTTCGCACAATGTTGAACATCGACCTCTTCAGACTAGCTGCGAAGTTTCATCACTATTGAATCAGTATTTCTTGAGTAATATCGAAAAAAACGACGATATCGACAAGAAAACCACGAACTTCTACAGATTTTCTCCGAATATCTCCAAAACTAATAGCCGTATCGAATTGAAATTTGATACACTGCTGTGAAATATGCAGTTCAAGTTAAAACAGAAAGTTTTCCGAAATATGAACGATATTTCCAGAAAAAAAATTGTTTCGAAAAAATTAAAAAAAAAAATTTTTTTAATTGAGTGACTATAAGATTCTGACAAAATTTAATTCAAAGTAGCGCGTCGTTGTGTTCCAACTAACTGCCAAGTTTCAATCCAATCGTTCCAGTAGTTCCTAAAATATGAGGGAAATAAACCTCAAAATTTCAAACGGCTATAACTCTGAAACTATTTGGCTGATTCGGCCCGTTGACGAACTCAACTGCGGCATTTCGATGCGCGGACTACCCTGCAAGTTTCAAGTCGCTAGCTGGTTTCGTTCGATAGTTATTGTGTCCACGGCCGGACGGCCGGTCAGACAGAGTCAATTTTGACATCGAATTCAGCATCAGTGAGTCCAACCTAGTCGTTTGAGACCATTTTCAGCTCAATAATCGAAAATAACAGACATATGGACAAAACGAAAGCACGCTGTTTCCCTAGAACATGCGCGCAAAAACATCTATAACACACTATAATGCTCTCAGCTAGAAGTCATCACTTTCCAACTCAGAACGAGGAATTTTAGTCGAACTCAACGTGGTAATTTGATTCTAGTAGCATCTGTTGAATCGAGAGTCTGTATCTGAGTACCGAAGGCTTTCTTGCCACATGATCCTTCAATTTGTTTCAAAACTCTGAAAATCTCCTGTCAATGTTGGATCCCATAATTCTGAGACCTCTATACTCTTCCGAAATTACATCCAAATGAATTGTTTCGTTTCTTTGAATTTGAACTCTGGTTATTTCTACGAAAAATACGGAGAATAATGTGAAACTTCGGTGTGAAGTACGAAGGCGTAGAAGGGCCACTCTTTGTCGACAAAAATTTTTCCACCTAATTGCGACTTTAATCTCGGAATTAGACTAATTCCGACTTTGAACTCGGAATTATAGACTAATTCCGACTTCAAACTCGGAATTATACATAATTCCGACTTCGAACTCGGAATTATACTAATTCCGAGTTCGAAGTCGGAATTATAGACTAATTCCGACTTTGAAGTCGGAGTTATAGACTGATTCCGACTTTGAACTCGGAATTATACTAATTCCGAGTTTGAAGTCGGAATTATAGACTAATTCCGACTTTGAAGTCGGAATTATAGACTGATTCCGACTTTGAACTCGGAATTATAGACTATAATTCCGAGTTTAAAGTCGGAATTAGTCTATAATTCCGACTTCAAACTCGGAATTAGTATAATTCCGAGTTCAAAGTCGGAATTATGTATAATTCCGAGTTTGAAGTCGGAATTAGTCTTTAATTCCGAGTTCAAAGTCGGAATTAGTCTAATTCCGAGATTAAAGTCGGAATTAGGTGGAAAATTTTTTGTCGACTCAGAGTGGCCCTTCTACGCCTTCGTAGATCAGAGACTTTCTGTCCAGTAAATTATATCAACAATATTGATCATTCGAACCCCATTTGAATAACGAGCAAAAAACGAAATATATATCTTTCTCCGGATTCTGAATGAATTATATTATGAAACCAGCTTGTTCAATCTTGTATAATTTTCCTCAAGTTTTACATTATTTCTAATATTCAAATCAATATTAGTAAATTATTAAAATTGTCATCGGTTTATAGTGGGTGTTCGATATTTCATGCGCATCGATATATCAATAGTTTTATTCGATTTTTTTCAAAGATGAAATTGGTTAAAACGGATCAGTTTCGAACCTTCCCTTCAATCTCTGATGACCTCGACACAACCTGCAAATCTGAACTGGATTTCAATGAATAATACCATAAATTTCATGAACTTTTCTCAGAGACTTTCTGTCCAGCATCACTATCGAGACATAAGAATAGAAATAACGGAACAACAACTTCAATATCCATTCTCAGCTCTGAACGATTTTTACTTCTACAATTTAAATATCAATCTGACAGAATCAACCATCAGAACTAGATTTTCGTTATATCATCAGGTAAGGAATATTAATTGAAGGTGGGCGACCAAGTAAATGTCGAATCGATTAACGAATTAGTAAGCGCGGAAAGGTTGTTTGTCCATTTGTTGATTCCACAGTCATAATGAGTTGATCATAAGACCGAAAATTATTTTTTTTAAGTTTTTTTTCTAGGGAACAGATAATTCGCATAAAGCCCAAATATCGAGGTAAGAATCACTGATGAAGAAAACCTTTGCCATGATAACTTCAGAATTAAACAAGCTAGCTTACCAGGGGAAGTTGCATAGTTCGTATATAGTTTCAAAATTTCATTTAATTTGAATATTGAATATCAAAATTATTTAATTTGAATATTGAATATCGATTGAAGCTTTTTTTGGGGGGATTTCGCATCATTTTTTAGGTTTTTTTTTGAGTTTCCACTTCCATTATATGAAACAGAACTATTGAAATTAAATACATTTTTTTTTCATGAAAATCGCCCTTGCGGATTGCGGGATTAAACTATTTGTCAAGGGCAATTTCTTTGGAAACAGATTGCTTAATGAACAATACAGGAACAATATAAACAATAAAGCGAACTATACCTAAAAAATTGAATTTTGAAAGTGATTTCCTTGGTACCTTAAGGAATAATGATGCCATCAGGTTGATTGTTGACGAACTAAGCTATGTTTATATATTGTTTGATACTAAGAAATTAGTTGAAGAATACCAACGCATAACTTCATGCAGAATATTGTTAGGATCTACTGGTTAGGGAATTTCAAAAAAATCCGAAATCTCCCTGAAATTTATTGAAAAACACAACTCAGATTATAATAAGATTTGGTCTCAGTAAATATTCAGCAGCAGTGTGACGAATTACAATGCAATCCAATATTTATTTTTGGAGGATTTTGGAAAATATATGTTGAATTTCATCCTCAATTTGAAATTTCGAGATTATTTACACAACATCTCAAGAAATACTGGAGCGATCAGATGGAAACTTTTCCCGAAAAATATTTCCCTTTTGGGAAACTATTCATCAGATTCTAATTGAAATTTGACAAAATCCTCGAGGTCAAAGCTCCAGAATAGTGCCCAGCTCAATCCTCTATTTGGTTTCAAAGACATTGGAGAAAAGTTTGTCCAATTAACTGTTTGAAATTTCGAGATTATTTCCTCAGTATCTTCTCAAAAAAACTCTTAACGAATAATTTCTCAAGGATCGTACTGGTAGAAGAATTTTCTAGAACTATTCATCAGCTTGCAATAAAGCTTGGCACAGACCTTGAGGTAACTGTTAAATAACTGGGTTTTAAATCTCAGTTTGATCGGATATTTATCTTCGAAGATAGTGGAAAAATATATGTCGAATTTCGTGATCGGTATCATTATCATTTTCCAGATAACTCAAACAATATTCATCTAATTGGCACATGCTAATGCGCCGAACTTCTGTAAAGTTTCTTGATGATCGTTTCATTAGAACAATAAAAGAAAACTCAAATTTTATTTTTGAACATTTAAAATCTTGCGATTTTCTAATTATAAGTTCCTCACGAAATCTGCATCAACTTTCAAACATATTATTTTCCAAGCAAGTACCGGATTTCAATTCACTCGGAAAATGGAAAATTAAATGTTTAATGGGTATATATCTGTGGAACGAAAGGGAGGATTTTACACATTTAAATTCTCATTTTTCTAGTATTTCAAAAAATATCGATCGGATCGAATTTAAACATAGAATTCTATCGAAACATATCTTGAAGAGTCATGCAGAGTTTTGTGGGAACCATATGGAAAGAAGAGCTAATCTTTCCTTCAAGAAGAAAAGCTGCGTTCAGCGGGGTTAGTACGTGAATGGGTACCCGCTTAAGCAACGATTCTGATCATAGAGCGTAAAAGTTCCTGACCTCAGATCAGTGCTTTTCTAGAATGAATTCATTCGTTATTATAGCCTATAATTTTCTCCAAATTGTCATTTTTCTAAGTAATTGGCTTAGCTCACAACAATGAAAAAAAATTTAAATTGTTTTTGAACATTTCAGATCTTGCGATTTTCTGATCCGATGGTTCTCACGAAATTCTGCATCAACTTGCAAACATATTATTTTCCAAGCAAGTACCGGATTTTAATTCACTCCGATATGTGTTTTCGGAAATATTTAAAAATTGAATGTTTAATGGGTATATATCTGTACATAAGAGACGATTTTACCCATTTAAAGTCTCATTCTTCTAGTATTTCCAAAGATATCGGTCGGATCGAATTTAAATCTAGAATTCTATTAGAACACGATATCTTGAAGATTCATGCAGAGTTTTGCGGGAACCATATGGATAGAAGATCTAATCTTTCCTTCGAGAAGCAAAGCTGCGTTTAGCGGGGTTAGTACGTGAATAGGTTCCCGCTTTAGCAAAGATTCTGAACATAGAGCGTAAAAGTTCCTGACTTCAGATCAGTGCTTTTCTAGAATTCATTCGTTATTATAGCCTATAATTTTCTCCAAATTGTCATTTTTCTAAGTAATTGGCTACGCTCACAACAATGAAAGAAAATTTAATTTGTTTTTGAACATTTCAGATCTTGCAATTTTCTTATCAGATGGTTCTCACGAAATTCTGCATCAACTTGCAGAAATATTATTTTCCAAGCAAGTACCGGATTTTAATTCAATCCGATATGTGTTTTCGGAAATATTTAAAAATTAAATGTTTAATGGGTATATATCTGTACGTAAGAGACGATTTAACCCATTTAAATTCTCATTCTTCTAGTATTTCCAAAGATATCGGTCGGATCGAATTTAAATATAGAATTCTATTAGAACACAATATCTTGAAGATTCATGCAGAGTTTTGCGGGAACCATATGGATAGAAGATCTAATCTTTCCTTCGAGAAGCAAAGCTGCGTTTAGCGGGGTTAGTACGTGAATAGATTCTCGCTTTGGCAACGATTCTGAACATAGAGCGTAAAAGTTCCTGACTTCAGATCAGTGCTTTTCTAGAATTCATTCGTTATTATAGCCTATAATTTTCTCCAAATTGTCATCTTTCTTAGTAACAAGCTTAGCCCACAATTCCTGCATAGGAGGCAGAAAAACCCAATTCATAGGTATAGATTCTCGCAAATTGATATTTTTGAAACATCCGTAACTTAGTGTATCTCAAATCCAATATTTGTTTTATTTAATCCTTGAGTGCAAAACCTCTGTCCACATTTTTGATTCAATATTATTCATGAATCAATCTGCATTAAAAAATAAAGAATGAATCATTCAACAAATCCTGTGTGATGAAATCGACTTTGAATTATAATAAGAATATGGATCATTCGAACTTCATTTGAATAACAAGCAAATAACGAAATATATATTCCTCTCCGGATTCTAAATGGATTATCATATTACATTGTGAAATCAGCTTGATCATTCTTGTATAATTTTCCTGATATTTTACATTATTTCGAATCTTCGAATCAATATTAGCAAATAATTAAAATTTCTATCAGTTTATTGTCGGTGTTCAATATTTCATGTGCATCGAGACATCAATAATTTTATTCGAATTTTCTCAATGTCAGGTAAATTATCCTCGTTTGTCAAGATGAAGTATATTCATATACACAGGGTGATTCAAAGAAAAAAGAAAATCCAAAATCTAGAGACAATTCACGTGTTTCTATACCGATTAATCTGAACTTGCCTCATATCAATGTAACTAGTTTAAGATATACAGGACTTTCTCAAAATTATCGCAATTTATCAATATTGGAAAGAAACGCATTGTACATTAATCAATAATATTACGAGTCATAAAATTTGACAGAAGCAATATTTTAAATGAACGAAAAACTTTGATCGCAAATATCTCGAAAAAGGTTGGGTGTTAAAATATTCAGCACAAAATATTTTCTAATGAAAAAAAGTTGTTTTCTAGGATTTTTCACCGATGAAAATTTTTATGTTCTGTTTATTCAAGGTTACAACTCAAGCTTTCTATATGAGCTACATTCACATGAGTTCAATATTCCGATTTCTCATAAAATCCCTGATGTTAATTTTTTTCAACTGCCAAAATTACATTGATTGAGCATTTTTCGCAACAAAACTTTCACACCCCATATGTCGTTAACTCAAAACATCTGTTGAGGTCAAAATTGGCTTGAAAATCTTCAGAATAAATCAGGGGTATCTATCCGAAAAATATTACAAGAACCCTACTTCAGCAACAAACCACAGATAATTCCCGTATAAGCTTGAACCTGTCTCATTCTTCTAGTATTTTTTCTGCAAGCAATAAATGGAACTATTCCTTCGATATAAAATGAACATTGAGCAAGGACAACGAAAACTAGTTTACAAAATCCAGTTTTTCAACAACGCCCTTCACGAAATCAATTTAAAACAGGTAAAGAATAGGTAAATGTCGGCGATGATGTAGGCAAAAATATTGCCGGTCAGTTTTTGCATTTCAATTCTTTAAAACCAATGGAAGAATCTGGAGCGGTATATCGATTAAAGGATATTTGTCTAGAGTTTGTATATTCCTTCAGGGTTTTTGTTGTTTTCTCCTCAGTACTATTTGAAATAAAATAAATATTTTTATTGGAATTATTTCATTGCTCCTGTGGACTGTTAGATATAAATTATTGGTCAGAAGAAATTCCTGGAACAATGTTGCCTTATGACCTTATGAGCAAGTTATTATTTGGTTTATTATCTGATGAAGGAGTTAGTCGGTTGCACAAAACTTTGTACGACTGATCAACTCGCTGATTTTAGTTTTAATTCGTTGGGTTCAAAATCAAGCACAGAATTTATTGTTGATTGACAATAAAGCCTTTGTTTAGAGAATTAAAGTTCTGTGTAACTCGTCGTAAGACTACTTAACGTTACGTTCATATTCGCAAATCGTTTACATTGTTTCAATATTGTTCAAAAGGCAACATTGTTTCAAGAACTGGCTGCTGGCAAAAAGTTCATATTTCACAATTTCTATAAATGATAATTTTATACTATTTAATTCAGTTGAAGTTCTGATTCAGAAATTTTAAGAGAAAACCCAAGAAACTCAGCAGTAAGCTGGTGTATTGAACGCAAACAATACCTCGTGTGAAGTACGACTAGGCAACACAGCCACATTCAAGTTTAATCAAACCTCGTTAATATCTCAAGGTCAGGCGCCTGCATCGCGGTGTACTAATGATCTAATAATTTATATAAAATTAGATCATTGTGGTGTACTTGCTTTGACGTTGCCAATAGTCGCGTGAAATCTTAGAACTAGGGGGAATTTCGACGTTTATAGTAGAAAACGGGGTATCGTTCTGCAGGCGGCAGTGAGTATTTTCTGAAAATTTATTTTTGGGATGTACTGAATTCTTTTCTGAGAATGCGCAATGTTAGTTATTTTCTCAATTTGCACTCAATTTTGGTTTTTATTTTCCCTAAAATTCTTGAATATAAAAAAATTACATTCCTACGATTTTTTCAACCATTTGCTCTAAAAAATGTTTTGAATTCTGACCTGCAAAAGTCATCCATTTATATTCGAGGTATTGTTTGCTCTAAATAACCCACAGCACACGTTCATATAGAAATATAGACAAAAGTTTAGTGTATCATTATGGTCATTCAATTGGTGAAAATAGAAACATAGAACCATTCAATTCCGATCTGCAATTACATTAATACTCATTCACCTGGAACAAAACGGGCTCAAAGCATGAAGATTTCAACCGAAAATAATTCATAGTCAACGGATAAAAAATTTTATGGAGTCGAAAGTGTGCTATTCTATGAAAAATATATTTTAATAACAAGTCGATAAAATATTCAATGTCATTTGGAAATTAAGATTTCAAGTCCATTATTTTTAGTTGCGAGCTCCTCTCAGAGAGTTAAGGCTAGTTCATGTTTCAAAGAATGCGGTGTTTCTATTAGATTTTTAAATTTTCCTCTACCGGTGAGAATCAACGTCTACATTTAAACGAATAATGATATTGAAAAAAAAACTGTATATTGCACTACCACTACACCTACACCTTTCAACTTAACTTTTCTTATACATTTTTTACAAGTTGCTCCATTTATATAGCTGCGTATACATCGTTTATCCATTTCAACGAATAATTTAGAATTTACGATTTTGCCTTGAAATTCGGAAAATTCGCAATCAGAATTAGCAATAAACTTTCAGAATTACGATTTTTGTCGGATCTCAATATTTAAGCGGCAACATTCCATAAAAACTCATAACTCAAAAAGTATTAGATTTCTGGGAAATTTGGCCATACCTCAAGCATGAATATTTGTATGGATTTGTGTTCCCGTGAATATAATACAAAGTGGACATGATTAAACGGAAACATTCAGCATGCTCATCTTATCTATAAATTCCCCTCGTAATCAAGCTCAAATCCTTCTCTGAAAATAGAGAGACACTAAAATGTTCCTTTCGAATGTTATTCGATCTCTGATCGGCCGTTATGGAGCGAAATCCATTCACAGCTAACCCAACTTGAAATTCAAATTTTATTATGCACAACATGACACTGTAACTCAAGTGGAATTCCTAAGTTTCCTAAGACCAGAAAAATTGAAAATAAAATCGAAAGGGTCAAGATATCAGTAAATATTTGTCGAGTTCTCCTGGAATTTAGCAGTAACCTCCGAGGTTTGTTCCTTAGGTATGATGGGATCCCCATTTTTAATGAAACAATGTAAGATTGTCATATATCAGCTCAACATTGTTCCTTGAGACTGCTAAATCTATGTCTCATGAAGTTATGGTAGGAATAAGATATGGCTGAAATGTTCATCACCGCTCCGATTTCTGATCTCTCTGTATACTAATTCCAGATGTATTTTGCCAATAACTTCACGAATATTCTCTTCAAAGTATGTAGCTATTTGATGTTGACTTTTGCTGCCAAATGGCCCCAAGAGAGAAGTATCCAAGGGTGTCAAATCACACGACCCTGACGGCCAAATTACAAATCTTCATCCTGAGGTGATTCTATTGTCAGTCATTTCTCTCAGCAACGTAAGCCCAACATTAGCTGTATGGAATGTGACGAAACCTTGTTGAAGCACATCTTTATAGCCATAAAATTCCAGAAACAGTGTTCTATGGCTATTCATGTTACGGCTGCGCCGTTCTAATTTCAGAAATAATAAGGTCCGATAATGCTGCTATACCATACACCTTGAGTTTTTCGGAATTCAAGGAAATTTCTTTCTACACTTCTGAATGTTGCCGAACTAGCAACTGCAATTTCGGTAATTAACATCATCGAACCAAAAATAAGCCCATACCCAACTCTCGAGGGAATGAATATTGGGTACCCACAAGTACTTCGATGATATTTTTTTATTTATAAGAATCGATCAAGAATGATCAAACATAACATCATGAAACTGCACACTATAGTGAATATATTTACTCCAGGGGCCTTATTCTTGAAATCCGATGGTATAGAACGTTCTCTATGACACAATCTCCCGTTCGACCTTCCTCCCATTTGTCAAAACATCAATTCCGTATTCTTGAACATCAAGAAGCGCTATTCATGAATTCTGGGAAGAGAACAAACTTGGAAAAATGGGCGTTTCGACGCCGTTGGCAAGGAAACGCAAGCATTTATGATGGAACGATAGAGAATGTTTATACCATCGCAGTCAAGATGAGCGATCATAGACGAACAATTATGCCAAATGTTCTAACCAATCAAAAACAAGTATTTTCGACAGACATGAAGCTAACTTCATTCATGTTGGCAACTTTATGTATATAACATCGACATAGACTATATTTCTGTGATATATTGTCATAATTCAAATTTGAAATCATACAGTTGTCATAAAAGTTGGGAGCGTATTTTGGAAAACTGTAAAATGGATAATTTCGAAAAAAAAAAGATCACTTCGATTTAACTATAAACAGAAGGATCTGCTCACCGACTACAATACACGAAGACCTGAAATGTACATAGGTCGGTTAAATTCAGATTATACAAGGGAGGATATGAAAAAACTGGAAGGAAATTACAGTGTTCCGAGTTGAGCTTTAGTTAATCTAAACATTTTGGTAAATTTTGGATCAGATGGATCAAACGGGTTCCATTTAGAAAGCACATGGACACCTATTTGGTTTTGTTGTTCTGCATCCTCCACATCTTCATTCAGTACTTCCCACATAATTGCACTTGCCATGTCCATTTCCGAGTGAAAACAGAAATTTTGTAGTGAAAGTTAATTCAGATTGTTAAGACTTATTCCCAAACAGATCAAAATTGTCAAACACCCGAAACATAATTAGCGTCCTCTATGTATCGTTCCATCACAAATCGTAAGAGATACATCGCTAGCTCTCTGTGAAGCACTCATTCATTTCAAGAATACCGTTTCCCTGAAAAACTCGTAGACGCGCCCCCTTTCGATAAATCGTTCTCTTCCCCGGTTTCAAGAATAGGCGCCCAGGACATGAGGAAATACATTATTAAAAACCGAGACATCCTTACTTGAAAAACTATCATCCTTATTCAGAGACCTTTTATTAAAACTTCAGTCGGAATCTCAATCAACAATGATAAATTCAGACAGCCTAATTTACGAAGTGATCGGTCTGCATAGAGATAGATCTGTCAATACTCACCAAATAAATATAAAAGTATCCAATCTCCTCTCGCATTTTTAAATGATTTGTCCTATAGATCACTTATAGATTGCACTTAGCTAAAAATTTTCAATTTCAGTAAGAGCATTCAAATCACAAACCACACCAATTCTTGTAAAATATTGTTGTGAATCTCGTGCATTCATCACATACACACTACATGGAAGTACATAAAAATTTCCATGTTGACACGCCATCAAACGATATGAAACTGAAAATATCTGAAATATCTATACAGAATATTGATAAATGTAATATTTCCAATAATTACACCATCCAATTCTGCGACAAATTTCGCATCAGCTCAACGAAGATTCAATAGATCGAGAGATTTCATCATGTGAGTTTCTTTTCAAATATTCTGGAACTCTTTCTCAACACACAAATTAGAGCGGACTGATGCATCTGGCCATAGGCAAATCCACAAGGGATGAAATTTTGCTGACAAACTTTTTGTTTGATTTAAGAAAAAGTTTATTGCTTGGCAATTTCGCGAATGACATTTTCAGCAAAATCACGAGCAGTCAAGCGAATGATTTTGGAGAAAGGTTTATGGGCGACATTGCCGAACAGCAACAAACTTATGATTACAGGAGAGAAATTTCACCTGCTCGAATTACATCTCATTCAACATGACATTAAAAATTTCAGTAAAGCACTGACGTCAGGTCAGGTACTTTTGCATGGAGTTGCTAGTAGGTATTCTTCAACTAACTAGGAAGTTCATATCTAATCGCGTTTGTTCTTCTTAAGATATTGTAAAAGAACCTAGAAATTTCAAAAATCCATGAATGAGAATGAGTGTCGAGTCAAACTTCCATTTGAAGCACGGCGCCAAATCTCATTGAAATCTGATGAATAATTTCCGAAAAACTATTTTTTCGACGAAATATCTTCTTCGCGATCATTAATCGAAACAGACTGCTCAAAATCTTGTATAAAATGGCCCGTCCGTATTCTTCAACTAGTTTAGTTTAATTCTGACCGCCCCACTACTTATAAAATTATAAGAGAACTAACCACGAAATTTCAGATAAAACCGAAATTTGATATATTATGTTTCCAATATCTTCAAAAATAAACGTTGGAACGAATTGGAATTCAGAGTACTGTTGTTAAATATTGACTTAAAGATCTGTGACTAATTTGATCGAAATCAATAGTCTCCGAATGAAACAATCTGTCCAGAAAATATTTCATGCAACATTTCTTTTTAAATTTTTTAACAGTATGATACTCACGAAATACTGCTCTGAGTTGCGCGTTCTTATTTTTCTGAAGCTAACGCCATCTCTCAGCCCCTACTTAAGACACGAGCGCTCTACTTCATCACTTCCATCGGGAGTAGCCTACGTTACGCGCCTGTAACATATACATATATATGTATATTTGAAACTTCTATATTTGATTCATTAATGGAAGGATTCTTAATTCATTTTGATTGATATTGGGAAAAGATGGAGAAACAAAACTTTAGTCGATAAAATTATATTTTCCATGAATATGCTATGAAATATGGAAGATCTTTTGTTCTATTCTGGGATTTGAATCCAGAAAACAGTAGAAATCGGCAAATTCATGGAACCGGCTTGCCAATTCATTTCCCTATCAGCAGCCCCCCATATCTCAGGTACTTTCAGGTCTAAAGCGAACTTACTATGCGCAATCCTCCTATCTATGAACCCCTTATTCTGCAAAATTATTTGGACCTTGACTATTAACTAGTGCCAATCTGAGTTATAGTTAGAAAAAACCTGATTGAACTATTTTAAGGCCTAACGACTGAGTTTACAAAAGTAAATTGAGTACACGTCAAATTTATCATTCAATGACATGATCATCTGAACAGACAGATGTTAGTGCAAACCAGTAGACTTTATAGAAGCTCATGAAAAAACTCACTAAAAGCTCATACAAAAAGTGATTCATTTTCATCATATCAGAGACTAGCCAGCTAATGTGAATGACACAATGTGTAACCCTGTCTTCGAGGTCTTGACCTATTTCTGTACAAAAAACTGTAAATGACCCTTAGGCATAAACCTTGAACCTCCAGTGACACCTATAGGGGTTAAACCGTATTTATTTTCATTCAATAAACGTCGTGTCACATAGACTTACGACTGTTTCAGGGGAAATTCATCCTGGAATACAAATAAGGTATCCAATAGGTGACGATTCTCATTCTCATTGAATGCAAAGCAGTACATTCACCCTAGTTCTAATCACACAGTATTTCAATATCCTGCAGGATTCACATGTAATGCGATGAGATGGGCGTTGCTGATTTTTATTGCGAAGTCTGAGCCTCTTTCTTTAATTTTTTTCCGTTTTCATCGTTATTCGATAAAATATACAGTTCCTTCAGGAGTAAGAGGATAAAACTTCAATGCGAGATCGTCCACAATAAAGCCAATAGTTCATAATAGACCTTGTTGCCGACATTTTTCCATAGATTTTAGACCATATATTATTATTCTGACAAATATATTATACGAATATCTCAGAAAGATATTATAAATATTTTATCATTAAAAAAAAAAAAAGATCCTTCAAATTCTCTTTTTCTGTTCGGTACTGAATCCCTGAATATAGTTTTGATCGATTAATGAAGTTTAGTTAGTTAACTCTCTGGATAGTATCCATTGCTTCTTCAATATTAATATGCTTCCCATGAAAATAGCCAGACATGTCACCATGTCAGTATACCTACTATGAACTGTATGTTCTTATTGAACAAGGTGTGATTTCGCCATTTTGCAACACTGAACAATATAGCTGTTTGGTCTTTTACACTACCAGCTCGATTGATCTTTTGAAATATGCCCAAAATTTCAAGTGATTCTTACTTCTAACCTATTGGCGTCTGAATTTAAGATTGCAGCACCACGGTGGCCAGTTTTAGAACCTTGGATACAGACATAGATTTTGTTTTGATAGTCGATTTTATACTGTTTGTTCGTGTGTGTTTTGATAATTTTTAACTTCACGATTTATTCAAAGACTTTTCAGACTTTTATAGATGACGAGAGTATTCCTGGGAGTACATATTCCATTCTTATGAAGTAGGTATGTATCATTCTTCAATCTTATTGAGTGTAGCAACTCTAAAATTATGAGGATATCCCGAGGTTAGACAGTATTTTAATATTCTATATTTTCAGATTCAAATGGCAAGATTGACTTTGGTGGATTTCTTAGGCTGTCTTGAAAGTTGAAAAACAGATAGTATTGTAGAATATACTTTTTGGAATAATAGACCAAATACTAATAACTTTACTATTTTTATAGCGAAGGACTAAATACTCAATAAATTGTGAATAAAATGAATACGTTCACATAAAACTTATGCTACTTGTATCGTAAGTTTTATTCATTATGGATTCACAAATAAATTCTCCAACACTCATATGATTGGTCATAAAAAAGCTGTAATAAATAAGTCTTGTACAACTTTGCTTTCATCGACAGAAGCACTTTGAGCGAACAGTATTCATCACCAGATATTTCCTATATATATCACTAAAACATTTACATTGTTCCTTAATGATCAGTTCAACAGGCAGATTTCTGGAAGGCATAGCATTCCTCTTAAGTAAATTTCTCTGCTTGGATTAGAGGCCTGGAAAAAAATTGTCTTCATGAATGTGATCTAATATTTCATGAGCAATTCGAGCTTACCTCTATAAAAATGATCATCATCGCTGAAATGAAGGTAACAGAGTCTCATAAATCTTGTTTGTTGGTTTTTATCGATTCTTCAACACTTTCAGGCCCGACTTGTTAAAGGAAGTTTATTTCACCCTAACTCGAAATTTTTCACCGGGCTGTGGAAATCTATGGAAAGTGACATTTGTGTTTGCTTTTCCTCAGTAGAAGCACTTGTAAAATCACACAATCGCCAATGCATAAACTTTCTCATTTTCTTAACATTTCTTTTAACTTGTCAATGATAATGTCTGTACCTCGAGTTACTCGGATAGCCACCAGAGGGAGTAGCGCTTATCTTCATTCGCCAATTCCTCGGATTTTTCTCATTCAGAATAGAGATCCACCGATACATATATCATGAAAATTTCAAGTCCAGGCTCTATGTCTATTCGAAAGTTATTGTAGCCATAGACGGACGACCGGTAGGACTCAAAGAATTGAATGTGAACACGGAATCTTCGACATTGAATGCAACCTAATAATTGAGCCCTGTTGAGATATTTTCATATCAATAAGTTTTCTGGTCAAAGTGGACTTAGAGGACATCCTAGAAGGAGTTACAGGGAATAATTGCATCCACCAGTATTGAATTTTCACACTGAATATTGCTACTGACAAAACATCGAGAAATATATTTAAAAAAATCTGGAAAAGCACTGACGTGAAGTCAGCAGCTTTTCACGCTTGTTCACATTGCGAAATGGTGACTTGGAAATCTCAGTGAAATTTCAATGAAACATAAAAATTTTCAAGAAAAAAATTTGTTTTCGAATTTTTCCATGGATAATTCTTTTTATTGACACTGTTCATATTCCAACCAAGTTTCATTTCGATCAGATGAATAGTTTTCGAGTTATTGAAAAATCACAATTTCAAATGGCTGTAGCACAAAACAATTCGGCAGATTTGGCCCATTAACGAACTTAACCGAGATATTCAGGATCTTAACCTAACCTGAAAATTGACTCTAGGTCCTTCCTTCTGAAAGCTACAGCGCACCCGGCCGGACGGAGAAAATCAATTTTGACCACGGTTTCTTCATCAGTGAATCCAACCTAGTCGTTTGAGACCAATTTCGGCTCAAAATTCGATAATTACAGACATCGTGACGAAATTATAACGCGCTGTTCCCCAGAACAAGCGCGTGAAAATGACTTGCATTAGAAACCTCCCCGCCAACTTATTCTCTACTGGACGGGTGCATTAATCCTTTATAGACGACCTCGGTTTTAGTTGCCAACCCACTAATTTTTACCAGCACTGGAAAAGGAGAATTTCAGAGCGAATTCGAAATGTTGAGGTTCACGTTATTTTTAAATGTTCATAAACTGTGCATCGGCTCCTCAAACCAGATAATTGGATCCAAATATAAGTATTATTTGGTGAAATCATCTCCGATTCGTTGAATTTTAAGTTGGGTTCCTGACTTCATGTTAATAATGTCGGGTTTCGTTATTCTATGATGTGAGGTTCATGAAGTATATGTTCGGGCTACTTCGGTAGCCTAGAGGGTGGAGACATGTTCTAGGATGCTGAAGGCACTGGGTTCGAATCCCGACGAGGTCATGGATGTTGTGTAAGTTTTAGAGTGAAGGTATATGTTCGTTTGTCTTAAAAATGAAAATTGTCTTCAGTATAGTATGAATCTGATTGAATGTAATTGTAAAAATAATATATATAAAGATTTCGTGACTGGGCACATAACCACAGGTTGGACCCAATAAGAGTGAGTGAATGAATGAAAATATATGTTCCGTAAATTAACTTGGATATTTCCATTCCGTAAATATGAAATGTTCGGTGGGTTCATGAAGAATAGTATATTTAGTTTCGAGGACGGTAAAACCATTTTACCAATCGCAGGCGATAGTTCCTAGAAACAAAAATGAAAAAATAATCAAAAGTATGCTTCTTCCACCCGGAAATTCTAAATTCTTTGAAACTTTACCATACTCGACACAAGAAATCCATCCAAGTTCCTTCGCCATTTTGCTACACCTTACTACTGGATATTTTACCGCAAACTGTGATTTTACACTGTCGGATTATTCGATGCTCTTCGGCAGAACTTTTGCTGAATAGATTCGACATTCCTTAAACTATCCATCTGATTCGAAACAAAATTCGCTCAGATCTTCACCCCAAATATTGCAAAAAAACCTCTCAAATTTCGACGTGCAATCCTCGATATCGTTGTTTTTTCCGGAATAACTCGAAAAATACTGCTTGGATCATAATGACACTTGGTTACTATTGGGAAAATGACAACGAACAAAATTGTGCGTAATTTCCTGATGAACATGAAATCGTGACAATCAGAAAAAATTCAAAATTTAAATTTTAATATTATAAACTCCTCGATCTTCTTATCATGATTATCCTCAGTAATTCTGTTCAATTCAATGAATTACTGGAGTTCGATTCTACTTTTGAAAATATTGCGGAAAATAAAACTCAGAAGGATATTCGTAAAATCATCCAGTAAATATTACCCATTCATCAATGCGGCCCTTCGTAATCGAAGTCCAAACCTTCACTACAAATATTGAGTTTCTAAGATATTTCTTTCGTAAGTTATCGTGTTCACGATCGGCCGTAAATGAATATCGCGCCCTTATCTTAGAGTTGAAAATGTTCTACTCGAACTAAAACTCACCCGCGAATAAGTTTGAATATGAGTGTCACCTTCATACGAACTATGTGTGAATCAGAATGCGACTTAGGGCCGGTATTATAAAACTTAACTGGAGGATATCTTTAACTTTAACTGACAGTTTCGCAGTAACTTCCAGTTAAAGTTAGAATTGCAGGGTGATCTTTATCTGTTGGTTTGGGTATCAATCATAGTTAAAGTTAAAATTAAATTGTGGTTTTCCACAGATTCTCTGTCTTTTCGGCTGGCATAAGGGGAATATAACCTCTATTTTATTGTTGTTATGATATTTTCGGAAACATGTTAGCAAGATATATATTTACTTCATTTTAAAAGAACTTTGAATTTTCGATGACCAAGATGCTAGGAATATTGTTGAACATCCTCGTTGAGAGATATTCACTCCATTTCTGAAGAACTTTTAAATAACGATGATGCCATGAATATTGTTGAATATCCTCGTTGAGAAAGGGTATTTAGAAATCTGCTGGATC
Source organism: Myrrha octodecimguttata (assembly GCA_958510865.1). Taxonomy (NCBI): domain Eukaryota; kingdom Metazoa; phylum Arthropoda; class Insecta; order Coleoptera; family Coccinellidae; genus Myrrha; species Myrrha octodecimguttata. Next base: position 63,088,536 of record OY294056.1, read on the forward strand.
ATTTGAACTTATGCCAAGAAACGGAATTGAAAACCAATTTCGCTTATCTGGACACTCTGTACGCCTGCAATGAAGCACATATTCTTAGAAATCATGCTTTGACGTCAGTGATGCAAATGTGTGGATTACACGCAGATTTTATGCATGTTGTTTTTTCTTGATAGTTCCTGGAGATTTTAGGAGTTCTCACAAATCAACTATACTGGGTGTATTATCAGAAATGTTCCATGGAAAATTGCATACTTATTATCTATTCACATCAAAATGCCTGATATAAACCTCACTCGAGTAAGAATCAAATCTCGAGAGTTCATCATGACACATAATTGTAATAAAAATATCAGTTACTCTTTCTGTTCTACTATTATAAGATGTAGATGAAGAAAAAATTCATTGGCATTCATTCTTTTCGGTGCCTTATTTATAACAAATACTAGTTGTGAAGGCGCAATGCGGCATAATAATTTATACACATTAAAAAACTTTTCAGATCAAGGGAAAAATCATCACAATTGCAATGGATACTTTTCTTATAATAATGTCCAAACTGTAGCTGATAACAATGTACAAATTGGCTCGATGACTCGGAGCCACATAAAACATTACCATAATATTGGATTGAATGACAATTTTTGCAAATTTAATGTTGAGATTACCTCAGTGTCAGTTGAAAGTACTAGCCTGTTGGTGAAGAGTGCAGTATTTGTAAAAAAAATTCTGTACCTAATTAGATTTGGACAAATTTGTTTGTAATTCCTGAATTGAATCTGTCTCATTATTGTCGAAGTTTTTCTTTAAGCTTTCATTTCCAATATATTCATTGGTGGTAGTAGTTTTTTCACTTATGTGACCAAATAAATACCCAAACATCCCTTCCATATTGCAAAAAATACGAGAATTCAAAATTGATCATTGCAACGCTCCCTCACATCAGTAATTTACTTTCTATTTTTATGAAAACCACAATCAATTAAGCTCCCTGATACATAGTGAGAATATTTGTCAACAAAGAATTGGTATATTCCCATGTTTATTCCGATCATGTTTTGAAAAGGAGTAATGGGAGTATCTTTCCAACCATGCAAAGTCCAACTTTTCCAACCCAGAAATTTTATTTATTTCCTTCTTCTTTTCATAGAAATTCATCACAGTTTATCCTGTCTTTGATAGAAATGAGACTTTTAAAATTCCAGCATTTTTGCGCAAAAGCTTAACTGTCAGTTAGAGTTAAAGATAACTTCCAGTTAAGTTTCTTAATACCGGCCCTTAGACCCATAATATATCTTTTTCGGAGTAAAAGAAGATAGGTCCTTCAACTCATCATTTCAACGACCCGAAATTGAATGCGTCGCAATAAGGAAGGTATTATAGGAATATTCATGATTTACTTATGTTATATATTACTTTCGGATGCTCCTCAAAGGAGTCGGCAATTACATGATTTCACGGTCCAATCGATCCAGGTAATTTCCCAGCCACAGATCTGACTACGACTGGCTTCACGAATGATAATTTTCGAAACCAATAACGCCGTTTCTCTGTATACTTTCGGGGTCCTCGACCTCACAATACGAGTTGTCATCGTTTCTGTTTATTGAGTGCATACTCAAAATTGAGCGGAATTGGGATTGGCAACTTCTGTGAAGATGCCGGCGCCCTAACGGTTAACTTTGGAACTTTTCCAAGCTAGTAGTTTTGTTTGAACAAACCGTGGAAAGATGGTGGACATGGATATTTCAGCAACAATATTCAAAGAAATTATTATAACTTTGTATTAGATTTCTTGCGTAGGAACTTTTCGTTTGAATCACGATATGAAATCATGCTTGAGATCGTTCCTGGAGGGTAATTTCAATGTTTAATATTTCAGTGTCTGTTGCTTGGTGGGTCGAAACGAACCAGTATCTAGGTTTACTTAAATGTCAGGAATGAAAGTAATTCAATGATTCTTGATTATGGGAAGAAGTGCTGAATGCAGAACATATTAATTTTGCTGAAACTAGAATTAGTCCGGATGATGTTCTCTTCGTCTACAAACAAGTGGACGAATAAATTCTAAAAAAACAACTTTTCTGCTTCAGTTCGTTTTACATCTTATTCTGAAAAAAGATGAAATAGACAAACAGATAAATAATTTTATTTTATATCTCAGCAGCTCAAGATACAGACAGGATGAAAAATGTCACAGCTGTTCAGCTCTATTAACTATAACAGTATATCTTTTTATTGTCAGTTTATCAATCAGATCACTCTCTTTCAATATGATTTTTTGTAGTATGTGAAGTAGCTGCAGAAGTGCTCAGTAGGTCCTCCAAAGGAACCGTATTCCTCGACAAAATTATCTTATATTCATTTACATCTTAAAGCATATAGACATGAAGTTGTTTCGAAATGAATACAATGTAATTTACCTTTATGAACATAATCATCTTCAGAGAAATGCAGTAAACATACTTTTAGGTATTTCTTGATCTGTATTCCAATCTTCGATTTCAAAAAATTCCCTGCCAAATGCTGTTCTCGAATTAACTTTACTTACGTTTGGCTTCGGAAAAAATGAAAACTCAAGGCAGTAGATGATGCTTCTTTGAATATGAATTACTTTGAGGCACACGACAATATCTAGTCATTTCGGGAGGATGCCATTACGAACCAATACAATCGAAAATTCTAATCGGAATGCAAGGAATCTATTGATGCATATTACAAACACTTTCAGTAAACCAAAATTTCAACTCTGAAAATAACATAAAAGCTAGAAAATTAACGCAAAATGTAAGGAAAACACGTTTGAATAACTGTAATGGACACGTCGGAAAACAACTAGATTCGACGTATTCGAATATCACAGTAGATGCGAAGCATGATGCTTACAATAACCAATAACGCCGTTTCTCTGTATACTTTCGGGGTCCTCGACCTCACAATGCGAGTTGTCATCGTATCCGTTTATTGAGTGCATACTCAAAATTTAGCGGAATTGGGATTGGCAACTTCTGTGAAGATGCCGGCACCCTAACGGTTAACTTTGGAACTTTTCCGAGCTAATAGTGTTGTTTGAACAAACTGTAGAAAGTTGGTGGACATGGATATTTCAGCAACAATATTCAAAGAAAATATTATAACTTTGTATTTGATTTCTTGCGTAGGAACTTCTCGTTTGAATCACGATATGAAACCATGCTTAAGATCATTCATGAAGGGTAATTTCATTGCTTGGTGGGTCAAAACGAACCAATATCTAGGTTTACTTAAATGTCTGGAATGAAAGTAATTCAATGACTCTTGATTATGGGAAGAAGTGCTGAATGCAGAACATATTAATTTTGCTGGAACTAGAATTAGTCCGGATGATGTTCTCTTCGTCTACAAACAAGTGAACGAATAAATTTTAAAGAAACAGCTTTTCTGCTTCAGTTCGTTTTACATCTTATTCTGAAAGAAGATGAAATAGACAAACAGATAAATAATTTTATTTTATATCTCAGCAGCTCAAGATACAGACAGGATGAAAAATGTCACAGCTGTTCAGCTTTATTAACTATAACAGTATATCTTTTTATTGTCAGGTTATCAATCAGATCACTCTCTTTCAATATGATTTTTGTAGTATGTGAAGTAGCTGCAGAAGTGCTCAGTAGGTCTTCCAATGGAACCGTATTCCTGGACAAAATTCTCTCATATTCATTTACATCTTAAAGCATATAGACATGAAGTTGTTTCGAAATGAATGCATTGTAATTTACCTTCATGAACATAATCATCTTCAGAGAAATGCAGTAAACATACTTTTAGGTGTTTCTTGGCCTGTTTTCCAATCTTCGATTTCAAAAAATTTCCTGCCAAATGCTTTTCTCGAATTAACTTTACTTACATTCGGCTTCGGAAAAAATGAAAACTCAAGGCAGTAGATGATCCTTCTTTGAACATGAATTACTTTGAGGCACACGACAATATCTAGTCATTTCGGGAGGATGTCATTTCGAACTAATACAATCGAAAATTCTAATCGGAAAGCAAATAATCGATTGATGCATATTACAAACACTTTCAGTAAACCAAAATTTCAACACTGAAAACAACATAAAAGCTAGAAAATCAACTCAAAACGTAAGGAAAACACGTTTGAATAACTGTAACGGACACATCGGAATATTACTAGCTTCGACGTGTTCGAATTTCTATCGCCAGAGGGAGTATGGCTTCACAGTAGATGCGAAGCATGATGCTTACATCATGATGCGAAGTAAAACATCAGAAGCATGACGCGAACCATATTTCGAACGAACAAAGTCTGATATGGGCGGACGTTGACATATGCAGATTGGTGAGAATTCAAGTTTTGTTTAGCTTTGTTCAAATTCATCACAGGTTCGAATTATGCACTTATTTCGATTATGAAAATAATGGATTACCAGTTTTGAGTATGTTTTCCAATCATTAAGATCATCATCATAATAATGCGTTGGTGGCTCAGTGGTTAGAGCGTTGGACTTGATATCGAAAGGTCTCGGACTCGGAAAGAAATTTTCTTGATCGGTACCGCCACCATTCACTATTGGGACAAAAACTAGCAGTGCTATGCCTAGGGTGGCGTTGTGGACACAGTAACAAAGTCTACACAGAACCCACCCGATATCTCAACTCGCACAAGCTTTAAGCTTTTGAGGGGTTTCCTTGAAACCTAGGATAATCGGAAAAATACAAATACAATTCACGATGTGCATCAGGACTACACTAAATATAATAAAAATAATAATAATAATAATAAAGTTTATTTCGGTAAATAAACAAATTCATCACAGAGATATATAATAATATTATAATCTGTACGTGATATTTAAAACAATATATAATTCTAAAATATGCTCTATAATGAAAAACTAACATATGGACAACCATAAATCCACACAAATATTTGAAGAAAATGATGAATGAATCAAATCGGGCAAGTTTATGACACAATCGGGCTGTACAATGTCAAAAATCTAGTAAGTAGAACTCATAGGTACTTATTTATTTCCATTCCACGATAAATCCAGCGCAAAAATCCTGGTAATGGGGAAGCTATATGAAATTACAAATTTTCTTTCCTTTTTTTTTAACTTATCAAGAAATTGATCGTTTCTCTCCTTTCGTGATTTAACCAAGTCTTTATTCTCTTTTTGAACGTTTTTATATTTTTCAGATGTCCGGGAATCAAGTTAAAAAGTTTTGGTGCGAAATAAATATGACTTCTTTGCCCGATACTCTTGTGGCATCTTGGTGGTTGGTAGGTATTTTCTCCTCTGGTTGCATAATTAGATCCATACAATAATAAATAAATAAGATTTGAATCAGAATGATATGGAACTAGAAGTAGAAATACCCGGACAAGATTTTGAATTTTTCTGAAAAAGTTAGAAGGAAGAGCTAACATAACAACTGATGAATTAAATCTTCCGAAGATTTCGAATAGTCATTAGAAATTCTTGAATTCGACAAAATCAGTGATCTATCCCGACCTCTTTTGCAACTTTAGAAAATGATACTCGTGTGTTTCAGTTGGTGTTTACCCTACAATATAAATAAATTAAACCTAGAAAAGCAATTCAGCCCATTTAGGATTTTGACCTTCCTAATTAAACTGAAAACCTACTCTACAAATCTATTCCCTATGTCGATTCTTTCAAAAGTTTATGTGTTTACTGCTAGCCTAACCAGTGATAGTGAACAAATTAACTTCCGGAAGAATATACTCAGTAGCTCGATAATTGTAGGTCAAATTTTGAGCTTAATTACGAAGGCCAAATTAGCGGATATGTTAATACCATCCAATGATTTCGCAGATATTCCCTTTCAGAATTTATTTTATCCATATTTCCTAAGACATAAATAAGATCAAAATTTCCAAATAGCCACGAAATTTGACACTATTCGTTTCCAATATGTCCGAGATCAACATCAGGTCAAACTGAAATTGATGAATGAAAAACACATTGTTATATGAATATGGACAATATTCGAAAACAAATTTTATTTACATTTCTCACCATTCCAATCCTGAGGATATTCAACCTTATGTTGCGCGACGGTATTCTGGAACTATTTACGAAGTTTCAATCATGAGATCGCTTCGATGACTATGATCAGAATAATGTAATAGTAAGGTGAGAATTTGCAACTTACAGTACTATTGGAAACAGTACTGATAAGTTCTCTCCAATTCATGTTTCTTCCATTCCATACATATGCCTTATTTCATTCTGTTATTATTATTTGGGAATAAAGGAGCCAATAATTCTTACTGTTTAATTTCATAACAAATGACGTCACTGATGACGGCCGGCCCATACACCGACTGTAAACACAATAACTCCCGAAAGAAACAACTTAGAAACTGGGGAACTTTGTTCCCCAGAACATGCGCGCAATTATTAAACTTCAAGCTGTCATTTATCAATCAAGTAATAGATTTCAAGTAGATCTCACCTCTATTTTGTAAATATTGGGAAAATTAAAGTTTGAGGACAACTGTAGACACGATACCTTCTTAAAGAAAAGACTTAGAGTCACAATATTTGTAGACTAAGTATGAGACTATATTGCGAAGGTTGAATTTTTAAATGAATCTAACAACCCCCGCGAATATTCAATTTTATTTCTCCCAATATTGGCAAAAATACAGATTGGATCGAATTAAAATACAGTATACTCGATTGAAAATGAGAAGCCGAAAGTTCATGGAGAATTTGGTGAGGCTCATGTGATTGGAAGATCATCAAACCTTCTCATCAGGAAGTAAAGGTGCGTTTTTCGGGATGAAGTCGTAAGAAGATGACGAATTTGAACAATCCCGCAAAAGCTACTGACTTCAAGTCGGTGCTTTTCTAGAATTTTCATATATACTTTCTCGTAACTCACAATGAAACCTAATAATTAGATTATATCTGGAAGTTCATCGATTTCATTCTGCGTGATTCTTTATTGTTGGTTATCTTGAAAGATGAATGTCCCGACGTTCCCAGGTGAGGAGAGGGCAAGAACAACATGGATAAAAAGCACCAGGAGTAATGGGTTGACGTTGATAGCAGAATACCAATTCAAGTTCATTGTTCGTCCAACACGTGAGTACATATTATTTCGAGATTGTATAAAGACAACAATGATGTCGATTCCTAGAGTATGAACTCTGAACTTATTAGCTTGCGTACGTAGAGATGAGTATTTTTGTATGAACTTTCACATGAACTTCTATACATAAGAGGACAGGTATCCTTTTTATGTGGATTGAATAGAACTGTTTCGCAAATGCCAATTGTTGAATTAGGAGACAAAGGATTTTATACGCATCGATCGAAATTGATGATGAATAGAATGATAATTTCATTTTCTTGCGGCTCCCGATATCTGAAAATCATCAGAATAGCTGAAATATCGCTGAAGTTATCATGAACGACACACAATTCAGTTTTTCATCTAATTCAGCACTCATATTATTATGATTTCAATTATTTCAACCATTGGCGTGTGAGTAATGTGGACTAGATGTTTTCGAAGAAATATTATGTATATTGCTCTGCGTTCTTGGGCGAATATTCTGAGGAACAGCGTGCTATAGTTTTGTCTAAATGTCTGTTAATCTCGAATTTTGAGACAGAAATAGTCTCAATGTTTAATAATTTTTGGTGAAGAACCAAACCTCTTAGTAGGTGAGCTCATGACACATGTTTCATGAAGTGTTTGATTCAAGTTGATATTTTACGTGGTTAATCTTCAAGTTGTACATTAATTTCAACCATAGATGCCTCCAATCAAATGAAACACTTTTTTTTCATTTCCCATTTATCCAGAACAATCATTTTCGTCTCCTGAAAACCGCAACTTTGGGTTACTTTTCTTCATTGTTCCCTTCTTCAAGATGGTCTTCCTGATTAATTGTTTCACTCTACGGATAATAAATTGCCGAATTATTCTTGTAGCTGGTGTGCCTAGGTAGTTAAGAAAGACATTTAATTACATATACTCCATTCACTTCTATAAACTATCCCGATTGGCCATGGTTCAGGTCTATCAAGTTTTTTTACTTAAAACTGACACAGGTTGGCACTCGTGAAATATCGGCAATGTCAAAATCATTCTCAGAGACGTTGCCAAATGCTAATGCCAATTTATATACTCTCGATCCCAACATAATCATCACGCTTGGAAACTTAAAATGCCGAAGGTAGGTTTCAAGAAGCAGAGACAAAGTATCAGGGAAGTGCTATGTAGAATTGAAGTCTACTTTTCCTGATAGTAACCCTGATAATTTGGAATCAATAATTTATAAGAAGCTATCCAATGCCCAAAGATAACAGACTGAAGCTAAGCTGCATCCCATTTTACAGTGTATCGTTCACATAGATTCCCAAGAACTTTGTGAATTGAATTAGTTTTTTTAAGGTGGCCCAGGTTTCTTAGTACCACTACATTTTCATACTGGAGTATTTCAAGTTGTGCAACAAGGTATTTAAATGTCTTCTGTGGGCTTCATTCTGGAGAATTTCGAAATGTAGGGAGTAAGTTCGCCTGTTCGTTTACAAGTTTTACTGCAGGGTTATTCGAGTACTTTCATTTTTTTTTTAATGAACTATCACAAAGTAACGGACTTTATCCATTATTTTTCAGTAAAACTTCAACACTCGATTCTTGATTTCCGTACAAGAAAAAAGCATAACTGAATCTTCCAACCAAATTTATATACGTGAAATAAATATTCCCAGTATTAACAGAGACAAATTTTCTTCAACATTCGCCAGGTCTTTGGAATTATTGAATTCACATAATATTTTCTCAATTTCATAATTTTCCCAAAGTAAATTCACATTTTGACAAATACGTTATTACTGCGACCTCTATCTAGAGAGGACAACGCTGAATAGTTATCGGACAGGAAAATAACTATAACCTAACATTTCCAAAATATGCACGGTGAAATGAGTCAGAAAGTCATGGCAAACCGGGATAGTTTATGAAACTGAATGGAGTATACTCATCTAGCCTATAAAATACCTTCATGTGAAATTACAACTTGAATCAAACACTTCATGAAACATGTGCCTTGACCTCTTGGATTATCTGTTGCATTTCGTTGTATACTTCCAAGAACCTATTAAACCCCCGCCAAATTAACACTACCAGGTAGTGGAAATTTCCCGAATAATATCATGCTGCAAGAAATGAAATAAAATTTCATCAGGGTAATATTCAACAACTCATATACCTTATACTGGAACCTGATGTAGTTTTTCCTGAATCGCCGGAGAGCAAAAGGCAGGAATTGAAAATTAAATTATTCACATTATACTCCAATGGAGGCACACGTGAATGTCTGGAGGGGAAACGTGATTTACTCAACTTTCGATTTTCCTCATTATTCACTTCAGAAGCAGTTGTAATGGCAGAACCTTTCTCTATTAGGAATTGTTAAGAGAGCTTGATTTTTGGAATATGTGAGTTATTAGGTATGAAATGATTGTTAGGGAATTTCTTAGGGGGTGGCCGTTACTTGATAGAAATCCATTGAATGTCACTCGAATAAAACACATGTGTTACAATTTTGAGTTGAAACCTAACGAGTTTCGCTACATTGTCGCTTCTTAAGATGATCTTGAAAAACTGGTTCAAGAATTGTTTTCAAAGCCTATTTAATAGCCAACATTTATACTCGGACTATTGTCAGTAAGTGCAGCGAGTTCGATTCCCATCAAAGTTTTTTTGAAATTTTTTTTTATTTTTATAAATTCATATTTCTATTCAGGTCATTCAGGTGGCCCATTAGCACAATTTTGGCCTCCATAGGGCCACCAGTTTTTTAAATAAAAATTATTTCAGTACTCCGACCGGAATCTTTGTAAGGCTATAAAATGAAAACCAATGGATATTTTTTCATTCTATTTTCACACCAGTGTTCAGAATGAAGTCAACCTCGAAATTTCAACAATTTTGGGTGAAATTTTTTTTTCACTGTAGACATGTTAAAAAAAAAGTTGAGATTGAGTTTTGAAAAAAATTTTTCACTGAAAATCTTAGAAAATTCAGTACATTGAAATAATACTATCCAATTTGGCAATCGGAAACAAAAAATTCCAACTTTGTAGGTTTTCCGCCATTTTGAAATCTTTTTTCCAGAACTCTACACCACAACTGAAGAGACCACCAAAAAATACTGAGGTGTGAACAGATACCGTTATTTCAAAGGACACGCATAAATCACCACAGTTATCAGAATATTGCTCAAAGTTGACTCTGTATCTCGCTTATGCTTCCAAAACGGGGTATATGTCATAAGTCAAAAATGACTTTTCCAATGTCATCTATACGGCTATATGTTTGACCAGTTTATGATGAAACACCCTGTATATTCTGTGCTTTGAATTTGACTGAAAAAGTTACGTCGTCATTGGTAAATACGATCACAGATGAGCAGATGAGCACACCATGTTTTACATACATCATGATTTATATATAATCATTTAAAATTTTACTTCATAAAAGGCGAACCTACACGCTAAGAAGAACTGGACGCACTAGTATCAAACAATAGGCAATTATGAACGTGGCAAAACTAAATGTCATCGAAGCTCATTCATTCATTATCCCATTATTTACCTTTATCGCGTGATTTAAGAGCCTCTGGTTGCATTCGCGCCTTCTGCAATTCTTCACGTGGATATTCCAACCCCCGACCTGCGCTACAGCGTCACTGGCACGTAACGGCGCCTATAAAAGGGAACGCTTACATGGGACAGACAGTTATCGTTAACCCAAACGAGTGTCCAACTCGAATGTTTTACGAATTCAGTGAAAACGTATCATACGAAAGTGCGACCATGCCTTCCCTTGACCACAACATCATGATGACCACCCTTAGCGTGCGATCAGATGACAGCCGAAGCATATCACCAGTCACCCCAACGTTCTTCCAAGAAGTTCGAGGAATAAAACTTTTTCGCGCCATCAGCCGAAAACTTGGAAAACTCTCCAACGAAAACATAAACTTTTACGAGGAAGACAGCAGATCTTCAAGTACAGATTCTTGCTCCCTCAATTCCAGCGATAGGAGATGCTCAAGGAGACAACGTAGAGACTCAGGTTTCAGGTCGGTTTCCCCAAACCACATATCCAGTAGTTCTAGTGAAACAGGAAGCGACATCCAACAGTCTAGAGATCGTCATCACCATTCAACGTCCGCTGAAAGTGTTCGAAAGGTATTTAAAAATTTGGATCTCGATACCAGATCTCAAAGCTGTACGAACTCGAAAGATTGCAAGAGGAAAGCGGTTAAAAAAGCAGCACCAAAGAAAATTTTGAGATCTCCTGTGGCTTATACTTACGTGAAAGGACTATCTGGGCTACCGACTCAAAGGGTACCAAGAAGATTCCTGACTAACTACAATTCTTGTGGATGTAACATGTATTACATGGCACTCAACCGGTAATAATTTAATTCACCAATGATATATCGAGTCATAGAAATATAAGACTGTTAAATTCTTATTGAAAGTATTCTTTGAATTAGGGATTGATCTCTGTATACATAATAGTATATCGATGATTTGTATAAAGACTTTTTAAATTTAAATATTGTATATAAATCAATTTTTTATACTGACTACCTAAAAGTATGTCCATTTGTTATACGATGTGTTAATGTAAGAACTCACCAATGTTAATTAAATGTAAGATCTCAATCAAAGCACCTGTTTCTCAAATTCAAAATTTGAAATTTTCAAACTCAATATTAACAGCTTGCTTACTTTATATCTCGAATTATGACAGAATCGATTATTTTCCTGAATGTTTAAGAAACAGCTTGATCTGAAACTGAAATATTTTCTATGAAAGTATTGAATTAGTGCCTTGTATAATAGATATTACCCATATTAAAATTTTCTGAATATCCAAGATGTAGGTGTTATTTTCCTCGAGTTGTTTATCAGCAATGGAATGAATATGATGTGGTGTGATGGAATATCATGGGCCTTTGTTGAGTGAACTGCAACAACAAAAACTTCCGTTTGAAGATTTTCTATATCTTTTCTATTGAAAATGAACTAATTCGATTTCATTGCTACAGTTATTAATTATTTAAGCTCAGCTTTTCCGAGATACTTAGACGTTCTTTCGAATAATTCGATTGATAGTGGGAATAGCTTAGATATTGGGTTTCCCTGCTCCCCTATATCTCCAAATATTCGAATTAACTTTATATTATGTTTTTATTTACTTGAGTTGATATCTCCTCAGATAGACTCAGTTAAATCCTTTCGTCCGGCTGGCCAGCAGTGAACACTTTAATAAGAGCGCAGTACCAAAATCTGACAGGTTTTTCATCTTCTAAATTTGATCTCGTGAGCAAATTGAAAACGTATGTTTGGATAGACATTATTAGAGTTATTAATGCTGAATAAAATTGGTCCATTCAGTATTTTCAGAAATAACCGAAAAAGGACCTAGCTATGCTTTTTGCATAGTCGAGAATCAGTTACGTAATAGTTATTCTCGAAAGAAATTTAATGTCCTGCTATTAATTGTCGATTTTTCCCAAAAATGGTCTCAAACGGCAAGGTTGGAATCACTGATGACGAATCTGCTGTCCAAATCGATCTATCAGGATTATAGATACGATTACGGGCGTACGAAAAATCCTATCGGTTGGATTCAAACTTGGCAGTCAGTTGAAGCATAACGACGTGCAACTTTTTGTTAAGATCGTACTGTCAGTTATTCGTTTTCGGAAAAAAATTCTGCTCATACCCCGAGATTAATATTTCACAGCGAAATTTCAGTTTTATACGATCATCACTCTTGGTAGATATTGAGAAAAAATATGTCAAATTTTGGTGTTTTTTCCTCAGTATTCTTCTTTATTACTGAACTGAATTCTGATTCAATAATAATGAAACTTGGTAACTAGTTTCAAAATACTGCTAGAAAACTTTGTGCAAAACTTCGAGATGATCGTATAATTAGAACAATTTGAAAAATTTTTTTCATATTTCAAATATTCAATATTCTGCGATCTTATGGCCATATTATACTCACGGTTTTCTGTTTGAATCTTTAAGCTGTGATTGTTCAATCAAGTACCGAATTTCTATTCGATTTCATATATATTGGCAATATAACATTTTGAATTGGGTATTTCTGCGGAATCATCGGGTGGATTTAACTCATTCAGGAATTCGGCCTTCGTTCTTGAGGTCCAAACCTACTCTACATATGCCGACTTTCTAAATTGTTTCTTTGGAAAGTTATTGTGCTCATGATCGGCCATTAGGTCAACCGTAAACACAATACGTGCCGAAAGAAACGACTTAGAAATACTATGTTTGTAGAGTAGATTTGGGGCTTAGTTTCAAAGAAATACTAACCCATGACATGTAGAGATCTTGACCTGTGTTATATAGAAGAGGTATGAGAAAGGGTATTTATAAAGCAACCATCCTAAATATGTTTCAAAACACTTAGTGTAGTTGCAAACAAATGATTTTAGAAACCATAATAAAGGATGTTTTTAAAACAATTTTTATTGGATATGTGAATGATATTCATTGGACGTAAAAATTTGGATGTTCATTCTAGGAGCACCCCTTGAACGTCCAAAATATATCTGAATTTGGATCTCCTTTTGGCAATAGTTCAATGACCATATATTGGACGTCCATGGACATCCGGCTACTTCATGGATATAAAGTGAATGTAAACTTGTGTTGTCTGGCATATGTTTTGTTAATTTCTGACACAATTTTATTTCTTGTGACAATTTCAAGAGTTTTATTTTATTCACGAAATTTTGGTATCATGTATATTCGTATATCGATCCAATGGGGGGGGGGGGGGTTTTCCTGAATTTGGGTCATTACTGCAAATGCAAATCTGAACATAATTATTATGGGTTTAATTCATCATTTTCCCAAATTACCTTCAGAAAGTATTCAAAATCAGATTTCAAAATTGAGTTTTTAACATTTAAAGGAATTTGCCAGGCATGCACGAAGTGACAACGGTGTTTAGTAGGATAGCTTTTTCTACTATAGAATAATGAAATATTTATTTCTATTCTATGGTACACACGTGTTATTTGTCAATATAACCAAACAATTTGTTATTCGTTTCCGTTTGCGATTTGTCAGTAATATGACAGTCTGTGCTCTTCTTTCTATTCCTTGGTCGTTGTCTTCTACTCTAACCAGATCGAAGTATGGCTTTCTCTTTTTTCCTAAGCAAAGTAACACATTTGACGTCCTTTTCTTTCCGAGAAAGAAAATTCGACGTTGCCATATCGTGCACTAAAGACAAATCCCTTCAAATTTCAAATCCCCATTTTTATTTTTCAGTTTTATGTTATTGAACATTTTTTTAAAAATATATTATTGAAATTATATGTTTAAAATATGATGTTCTAAAGATTTTTCATGAAAATTGCCGCATTTTCGTTTAAAGGAAAAACCCTCATTCTTCCACTATGTATAATACCGGAGTAGGGTACAGCTAACCCGCTAATTCCGTTGAATGAGATGAAATATTAATGGCGAACCCTCATCAGATTTTTCCATTAAATGTCGACTAATAAATACTTCCTTCAGGTTTTCCGTCAGAAAAACTGCACGTTTTGTATCGTCCCACTGAGGTTAACAAGATCTAGCACGTTCGTGTTACGACAGCGCCGCATTTCTCTGCACGTGTTTGTAGAATTGTCCGTCGGGAGAATGGCAATTTCAATTTTCCATAATAAAATTTCGTATCGAAGCAGATTCTATGCATCACTTAAATCGAATATGAAAAGAACATGTGGAAGACAGTATTTATTTTTAGATATCGAAATATACAGACTTTGGATAGAGTATAGATTCAATATCTTATTTCTGAAAGTTCGCAGATAAGTGTAATATGAGGTACCGTATCTGTTATAATCAGTGGCGGATCGTCGATTTTAAGGGCCCTACGCTTGAAACCTTTCGAGGCCCCTCCTTTACATTTTCAATTCCTTTCAAAACAATTTCTCAATTGGAATTAGGTTTTTTCGAAAAGAAACATAAAATTGATCAATAAAGTATAAGATACAAATGAACTGAAATCAATACAAGTGAAAACAAATTAACAGGAGTATATCAGGTAAAAAATAAAATGAAATATAATATGAAATGTCGGAAAACTAATCAAGTCAACCTTTTTTCTTAGTTTCATGTCTGCAGATCATTTTATTGCAGCATCATAATCTAGACTTTCATAGAAAAAATGTTATGAATTTTTAATAATTCTGTTTCAGATATACAAAATAATGCGAAATCCCCGCAAAATAAGCATACCAACATAATATATAGAAGCTCCATGAGGTATTAAAGTTTTTCGGTTTCATGTATGAATGTTGTAGAATAAGCTATCGTCAGGAAATATACCTTCTTGAACACATGTTTGACACATTCCAATTCTGTACTGTAAATATGGTGGGTATCTCAGGTATAAATTTTCAGAATAAACTATCCTTTAAATTTGGCTCGAAAATTCGCGCATTCCGTGACGTATCATGTTATATCTACTCCCTCTCTCTTCTCGGGTACCTTTCTCTCTAGCAAGCCAATGAACAGCGTCGACTGTATCGATCGTAGAATCGTGCAGTAACGAGTGTCGTAGGCCTTCTAAATCGTTTCGATCTACCGCGGTTCACTTAATTTGAACTCGCGTTCCGATTTGACCATTTCCAATATCGTGTGTGATAGCATAAATTATGATTTTGCAAATTTGCAAAATTGAATGAACAAAATATTAAGATATGATAATTAGTGGTACATGCAGAAGAACTATTCCATGCATAACAACCGAATGGAAGGTGGCAAAATCCTATGCGAACACAGGTTTCCTAGGTGAGAATCCTCTTACTAAAGGGTTTTTTTTAGAGGTATAGAACTTTGAAATGGAATAAAACAAGGATAAATTTTTAAAATTGACTTCATTCAAAAGGTAATCTTTTGCCGTTATAATTTAAATATACTTTCTGGCATATGACCTCCACGGCTGGCTCGGACGTAATCTAATCTGGGGGTCCAATTTTCAATCGCACTTCTTCCAACATTTGTGGCCGTATATCGGCAATAAGGCGGCGAATGTTGTCCTCCAAGTGGTCGGTCGTTTGGGGCTTATCGGCGTAGACTAGCGACTTCACATATCCCCACAGAAAATAGTCTAGCGGCGTTGAATCGCACGATCTTGAAGGCCAGCTCACGGGCCCGGAACGTGAAATTATGCGGTTATCGAAGGTTTCTTTCAGCAAATCAATTGTGGCATGAGCTGTGTGACATGTTGCGTTATCTTGTTCAAACCTTGAGATGCTGCACACATCATGGTTGTTCATCGACCGTAACGTTCTAGCCAGCATCGTCTTTAAACGGACCAATGATTCCACCAGCCCCTAAAGCACACCAAACAGTCAGTTAGAGTAAACATGGTGCGAAAACGGTCCATAGGTAGTCGAATTAGTTGCTCTGATGGATGATTATGTTGACCGTAAAATGGACGTAGAGCGCGATACGTAGGTATTTCGAACAACACCATTATTTTCAAAATACATTTGCACAATTTGGAGCGTTGTTCAAGCGTCAGTCTATTCATGTTGAAATGCCAGACCAAATTAAACACAAATCACTTGACAGCTAACTGAATGGCCGCCAGTTAAAACAGTGTTGCCAACTTAAAGTTCTATACCTCTAAAAAAACACCCTTTACAAAGGAAGCGCAATTTTCATTCCAAGTAAATCACTCACTTCGATGCGAGTTCAGCCTCAAAATTGTATTCGACTGTATGTGAACTCTCCGAAGAATAATATGGAATTGAGTTTCAGTGGTACTAACTATCACTGGCAAGTTTGGCAGGTCAGATCTCAAATGTTCACTAAAGAGAGGAACAACATCATTCTCGCAAATAAGTGACTAACTCTGATCGATTTATGTTTTAAATTAAACATTTTGAGTTTCCGGACACCTTGTATGTGTCTCAAGGAAATATGGTTTCAATGAAACTGATTTTTCCCTCCCTGACATACTGGGGAAAAAACCATACTGGAGTCTGTTTTAACGGTTGTGTATGAAAAAAACATAAGAAAAGCACTGACGTGAAGTCAGCAGCTTTTGCACGCATGTTGAAATTCGTTGCCAAAGCGGTCATTTTTTCACGTATTGACCCTTTAAAACGCACTTCTGGTGATCTGCTTTGAACATGCGCGCAAAAGATGCTGACTTCACGTCAGTGCTTTTCTAGGATTTCAATTCGGTCCATTCTGTATTTTTGGAAATATTGGGAAAATAGCATTTTGAATGGGTATATCTGCGGAATCATTGGGTGGATTTTACCCATTTTTTTCTTCGAGCGTTATTGTGATTACGATCAGCCTAACTTAGAAACACGATATTTGTTGAGTAGGATTGAACCTCAATTACGAAGGCCGAATTCGTGAAGGGGTGATATCCATAGATTTAGCAGATATACTCATTCAATTCTTTTCAATTCAGTAGCAATACGATATCAACAGAATTTTGCCAGAAGTTGCGCGTCGCTTTGCTCCGACTAGATGCGAAGATTCAGTACAATCGCTCTAGTAGTTCCTGAATAACCTTAAATTTTCAAATGGCTATAACTCCAAAACTGTTTGGCCTTCAAGGAACTGAAGGCATACTGATGCGCGGCCTTCCCTGAAAGTTTCAAGTCGCTATCTTGCTCTATTCGACAGTTATCGTGTCCACGGCTGGCCAGACGGACAGAGCCGTTTTTTACAGTGGATACGTCACCCACGAGTACAGCCTAGTCGTTTTTGTTTTATTTTTTCATCCATTAAAGTTCAAAAGACTACATACAGGCAAATTGCCCAATTATATACATGTAATCACAACATCACAACAATCGCATAAGTACCCTTAAGGCTAACTGAAAGGAAAAACGAATATTGGCTATTAATTCTACAATGAAAATTTCTCATTAGGTCAATTTTAAACCTTTTTCTCAATGCTGACACGGACATACCAAAAAAAAATATTAGTGAATTCGAGTGAATTTTGAGACAAATTCGTTCGTCGGTAAGGAACATAGAAGACTTCGTGTGATTTTTTGGGGAAAGAATGCGAGAATCACAGACATTTGGACAAAACGATAGCACGCTGTTCCCCAGAACATGCGCGCAAAAACGTATTGAAAGATATTCTAAAAAAAATTTCGAAGATAATGAAAACCTCTGTTCTCATGAAGAGCCGAGTGAATTTCAACAATTATTTTTTTTGTGCCCTTATCTAGGGGTTAAATGACATGTGAACAGAAATAATTTCATATGTCATTACAAAAAGCACCTTTCCACCGACCATCACCAAGAAATAAGAGATTATAACCTACTGAAAAGTTTCAATGAATGACTGCCTCACCTGTAATGCAGAATATGACGTCAAACGAGCTCCGATGTGACGTCATTCGATGTGAATTGGGGCGACGGCATAGCAGAAAGTGGGACAGTGACCGGAGCGAGGTCGTCAATAGGGTTGTATGGACCGGCAATGATATCAAAACAAATGAGATCCAGATATTCCCAGCACATAATAAAGATGAAACCTATCGGAAAATGGTCCTCATTCATTAGAACGCATTCAGTAATGTATAGAAGGATCTGTTGTTAATATTTAGGTAACCAACCACGTTTACATTCCACGGTATTTTCGGATCTGTGGTGTTCTTAAAATATGACTTTGAATGTAGTGAGAGCTTAATTGTACTTGGGGGATATAACACTACAGAAATAACTCCACTGATTGATTTGCTCACAGTCTTTCGGAAAAAGTCCGAGCAGTATTTTATTTTTTTGAAATCAAACTAACAACTTCATGATAAAAAGTCAAGACATAAAGAGTTGCAGATGGTTTCTGTCTTTTCAAAACTATTTTTTAAATCGGAAAAAAATCAGTTTTTACTTTTTAGCTTTGATAAGGTGACTTTGAATGAGTTGAATTTTGGTGTGAAGTTTCCTATAAATATGACACAAATTCTGCAGTAACCACTTTCATTCTACTTCAACAGTTTCCGAGTTATATACTCAACGATTCATAAAACTATAGGAAATTAGCATGAAGATTGCAGATGAAGTTTATCTTATGTCAAAATAAGAATCCTCAATCATTTTAGAATACTTAATTATTCTTTATATTTTTTCCTCAAACGCATCGATTTGGAGATATTCAACGCTGAATGTTATAAAATCTGATAAAAATTAGAGAAATTACCTCATTTTCATGGATCCGACCCTGAGCTAGTAAAGGCGGTGAATTAACTTCCGTCTAAACTTGTCCGAACCATACAATTTCGCATAGAACTTATGTACTTATTTCAGGTCTATGCTATTTCGTGGTCGGACCACAGATATGGAGGTTAGGTCTTCATGTCTATGAGCCTGACTTTCCATAGAGTTAGTTTATTGATTTCATATAATTCATGTATAAGTTTGATGAAACTTTTAATAATTATGTAGTTTTAAATATGAGAGTGGGCGAGGATGTAATTGTGTATAATTTTATAGTGGAATGAAATCAAATATCTCAAGGATATCGAGTGGAAAATCACCGTTTCAATAGTCCAGTGTAGTGAAAAGTTTACCTTGCGATAATATCGCAAAAAGCTCCAAATCATAAGAATTAAGTGAGTAAATGAGTTTTCAAACATTTTTTTTTAATTTCAAACATTGGTTTGGTTAGGTATTCTGCCAAAGAGATCACAGTAAGAGATATCTGTAGTGAACCTGCAAAGGAAGTGCAGGAGTGTATTAGCACATTGAGAAATATTTAAATGCTTATAACTTCTTATCTGATCCGAATCTGGAAAAATGACAAAGGAAAAAAGTTTTTATCTGATTAGAGGAATCTATGGTTAAAATTAATGTACAACTTAAAGACTCATCCTGTATAGGCGCATTTAAAAGTTCTGGTGCAAAATATTATAGGGGTTGTTTTTGTCAGCCCCTTTTGATTACATTTTAGGGTGACAAAACCACTCAAAAAATGCCATTTTATAAGCATAAGACATCTGCCAAATATAATTCTCCTAAATTTTTCCAAAGTGTATATATTAACCAAAAACAATTTTTTAACTTATTGCAAAGGGCTGTAACTTGGGGGGAAAAGAAAGTCATATGAAAGGACCCCCTCAATTTTTGTTAAAGAATCACCTATCATAAAATCTTCCGCATCAATTCAAAAACACTCTGTATTTCTTGCGCGCATTTTCCGAGGAATAGCGTGCTATCGTTTTGTCCAAATGTCTATAATTTTCGATTTTTGTCCCGAATATGGTTCCACACTACTAGGTTGGACTCACTGATGACGAATCCGGTGTGAATCGATTCTGTCCGACCGGTCATAGGCACCATTACGGGCGTACGGACAACTGAAGAGTTTGGATTGAAACTTGGTAATTAGTTGGGACGTAACAACGCGCAACTTTCTGCGGAAGTTTGTCAGTCGTACTGTCAATAATAAAAAAAAACTTCAAAATTTTTTTTCGGAAAATATTGATTACGTTTGGAAAAAATTCTCTGGTTAGCCTGCGCATGTGGCAAACTGTCACGCCCTAGATCCGGCTCTGCACAGCAGTGAACCAACTTTCAGTTCGATATGGTTATAATTTCTGGCGATATTGGAAAAATTATGTCGAATTTCCTGGTTGTTTTCTCGGTATCGATGTTTTTCCAGGATAATTCAAAAATATTGATTCAATCAATCAATTGTGGAGTAATAATCAATTGTGAAGTAATAATCAATTGTGGAATTAACTTTATTATTATTAATATTATTATTATATTTCATACTATTATAATAACATAATCATGATGAAACTAGCTAGTTTGGAAAGGCTGATAAATAACTTTGTGCAAAATTCCGTGATGATCGTGTTATTGGAAAAATTCGGAAAAAAAATTCTTGGTGTAACAGAAGGTTTCGAAGGTGACCCAGGCGTATATTTGAACAAATTGTAGAACTTGCATTATCGTTCACTTCTGGAAACAGCTGTTTCTGCATTGTATACTACACTCAATGCTTTGAATTTAAATTAAATCAAGATTTCTTATGCTCATTGGATTACTACACCAATGAGCTCTAATTCCTAATCTTTTGGTATCTGTTGGACCGGTCAATAACATAATCTGAATAAATCGAAGAAACCCTCTATAATCTTTCCCTGTTTTTTGGCGAAATTCTACGATACTCTCCGAAATATGTAAGTTTTTGTAATTTCTAGACAATTAACTGTACCCCAATTTTTATTTGGAATGATTCGTTCTAAGCAGATATTCACGAAAATACCTTCCTGACGGTTATAATTAGATATCTACGAGGGTTCATCTAATTGTGAGTAATTCCTTCTTGATGTTCCAGCAATACTCATCGATATTCAGTTCACAAAAGGCTGAACGGGAGAGAGGCGTACTGCGAATGCTACAGAATGCATGAGAGGAACAGCATTCAGGGCAACATGAAAGAACGGCGCATTCGGGGTAGGACGTTGACCCATTTAAGGGGTTGTTGCCCAAGGATGTTCTATTTATAGATCTATGACGACATATATATTTACTTGTTCGGATTGTATATCTACAATGAACGATGAGAGGTGATAAATCAGTGATGCAAAAATTGTACCGAAAAATTTTGGAAACACACTTGGAGTCAGCAGCTTTTGATCGCATGTTCACAAATTGTGCATTTTTTAAGTTGTTCTAATAAAATTTGTTCTAATGATAACTTACGGCTGATCGCTAACACAATAACTCATGAAAGAACCAACTCAGAAACTACTTGATAATTGTGGAGGAGATTTGGTACTTGATTACAAAGGACGAATTCGTGAATTGATAAATCCATCCAATGATTCCGCAGATATACCCTTTCAAAATTTCATTTTCGCCATATTTCCAAAAATACAGACTACAGTACTTGATCGAAAAATAACGCTGAGATTCATACAGAATTTCGTGAGGAGAATATGATTTTCCCAATACTTCCGAAAATTCAAACCGTATCAAATTGAAATTTGGTACCAGGCTATGAAATATAGTTATCCAGGTATGGACAAAAATTGAAATTTTTTTAAATTTATGTAATAATACGATCTCAACAAAATTTCGCGAAAATTGCGCATCGTTATGATTCAACTAACTGCCAAGTTTCAATACAAACGCTTTAGCAGTTTTTGATATATTACGGAAATAATTCCGAAATTTCAAATGACCATAACTCCGAAGCCGTTCAGCCGATTTGGTCCATCAACGAACTCAACCGCGACATTCTAATGCACGACCTGAAAGTTTCAAGTCGCTAGCTCACTCCGTTCGAAAGTTCTACGGCCGGCCGGACGGATCGATTTTGACTCTGAATTCATCATCAGTGAGTCCAATCTAGTCGTTAGCATTTAGTGTTAAATTTGATACTCAATGTAGTTAGGGTCCAATTTCAGGGAAAAATTCGAGAATTACAGAAATTTTGACAAAACGATAGCACGCTATTCCCCTAGAAAATACGCGCAAAAATCAATGTCAATCAATTTCAGTTTCCCAATATTTCCAAAAACATAGATCGAATCACCCTTCAATGGAAAATGCCACCTTGAAGTTTCATCCAACTAGGATCTACCGAACAATGTGCAAAAAAATTGAAGAATCCTCCTGCATTTTGTTAAATGGAGAGAGATATTTTGCTCATTGTTCTGTAGGCCCTTTTTGGCTGAAACTTCAAGGTGGCATTTTTCATTGAAGGGCGATGCGATCTATGTTTTTGGAAATATCATGAAACAAAAATTTTGAAAGAGTATAACTGCGGAATCATTCGATAGTTTTTACTAATTCGGCATTGGTAATCAAACTCCAAACTTACTCTACAATTATCCAGCTACTGAGTAGATTCTTCCGGAAGTTATTTTGTTCACTATCAGTGGTTAGGCCGGCCGTAAACACATTAACTTTAGGAAGAATCGACATAGGGAATAAATTTGTCGAGTAGGTTTTTAGTTCAATTAAGAAGGTCGAATGCTTAAATAGGTTGAATTCGCCAATTATTCTTTAGATAGTTAAACCCAATCAGAATTTTGAATCGAATTGCAATCTAGTACTTGATCGAAAATTACAGCTTGAGGTTCATGCAGAATTTAGTGAGGATATGAAAAATTTGCGTTTGGCAGGGTCAAGACTTGTATAGATGACCGCTTTGGCAATGGAACAAGCGCGTAAAAGCTCCTGATCTCACGTCAGTGCTTACCTAGGTTCCTTGTTCTCTTTCTCATTCTATGCGTTCCTCCCAAGCTTTCCATTTAATCCTCTTTTAATGATTGTACTATTATTCCCTCGTTACCCTCAATAGTTCCTCGAGTTCATAGCACTTATTCTATTTTCTTCTATTTTTCCACTGTCATCTACATATCGTCCACTTTTTTCTCTCACTCTGTCTGTATATCGTATGAGTTCAATAGACGACTTCGGCCTAAGTTGCCAACCCACAATTTTCTTCACAAATTTACTATCACTGGGGAACGGGAATTTCAGGACAAATTCGACATGATAAGATTAGCGATATTTATAAATATCCGTAAAAGATGCCTCGGCTCCTCAAACAAGATAATTCCGTCCAAATATAGGCTCAAATTCAAGTTGGGATTCCTGATTTTATGTGTCAAGTTTATGAAGGATATGTTCCGCAAATCAACTTGGTTATTTCGGTTCGCGGTTGTCAGTTCTGTAACTATGAAATATTCGGTTGGTTCTTAAAAAAAAAAAGGGTTAATTACGGAATTTGATTTATGAAAACGCAATCTTTCTATCACCAGAACATAGACATATTAAGCCTATGCACCAGAACAACAATCAATATTATATGGTAACGTATCCATAGCATGGAACAATCTTCATTAACCTTATGAGCCATAGACCATACCTAGTAATTTTTCCATTGTTGATTGTTGTCTCTTCTATGTTCTATGGATCATAAAGTAAATAAAGATTTTTCTATGCTATGATACCATAGAACATTGACTGTCGTTCTGGTGACAGAAAGATCGTTTTTTCATCAAATTCCGTAATGAACCTTTTTTTCAGGAACCAACTGAATATTTCATATTTACGGAATGAAAAACCGACAACTGAAATAACCAAGTTGATTTGCGGAACATATCCTATATAAATTTGACACTATTAACATGAAATCAGGATTCCCAACTTAAATTTCAGCCTCTCAGAGATGATCTTAACAAGACTCTATATTTGGAAGAAATTATCTCGTTTGAGGAGTCGAGGCATCTATTACGGATATTTATAAATAACGCGAACCTCATCGTGTCGAATCTGTCCTGAAATTCCCGTTCCCCAGTGATAGTAAATTTGTGAAAAAAATTGTGGGTTGGCAACTAGGGCCGAAGTCGTCTATTGTGAATTTTTAATATTGCTCTTTTCCATAATGTGATGTATAATTCTTTTGTAATAATAGCCACAGCGAAAGGAACTCATATGTCAAAGTAGGTACATCAGAATCTTTAGGTATCATAGAAATATCAACGAATAAATTTTCCGAATCTTCTACATCAGGCATCAGAGTTCAAATTATGTCGTAGAAGCAATTCTTAAATGGAACTGATAGTAAAGTTTTTCCAGTGCATATTATTCTATCTATTGATCACAAGTGGTGACGATCACTATTTGTAATTTTTTGTTGCAGTCGGATTTCATAGATCGCTCATAAGTTAATTTAATATTGCAATAATGATCAACCATTCCACTTCCGAGAAATAAGGGGATGAATGGAATTATGGGTAGGTAACATTTCTGGAACAACCCTGTGAATTCCGCAGAGATTGGATTGGAGTAGGGATAAACTGGCTAGGTCACTAGGTCACTTTGTGTATGTGGCATAATGATGACGTCAAATTGTTCAACCGGGCGTTGATCCAGATGGAATGTTCTAGAAACCAATCTCTGATTGAAGAATGGTTAGTAGTCGATTCGCAAGAAATGAAGCAACTGAAATATTTATTTTAACGTTTTGCCTAGAAACCGGGTACCGGCAATACATTTTTTCACCAGTAGTTTTGATGACGTCATTTAGATGACGCACCGGTTACCGGGATTTAAGGGCATCCCGGTGACTCGATTTTTACGCGCATGGTCTGGGGGTACAACGTGCAATCGTTTTATCCAAATGTCTGTAATTTTCCAATTTTTACTCGAAAATGGTCTCAAACGACTAGGTTAGACTCAGTGATGACGATTCCTGTGTCAAAATGGATTCTGTCCGGCTGGTCATGCGGCCGTCCTTATGCACGTTTACAGACGAACGGAAAATCCTATCTACCTTAATTTTAAAATGCGACAATCAAGTTCCTCAAGCGCGAAACTTTTTGCAGAATTTTTTTGACATCGTACTGTCAGTAAATTAAAGAAAAAACTTTCCAAAATTTTTATTTGAAAAAGGTTTATTATATTCGGAAAAACATTTTGCTCGGGTCTGGAGCTTCATATTTTACAGTAGCGAACCAAATTGTTGGATCCGATTATAATTCTTGGAAATATTTGGAAAAAATATGTCGTGGTTTTTTTTTCTCTATATCTTTTTTTTCGGAATAACTCGAAATTTACTGATTCAACTATGATGAAACTTGGCAGCTAGTTTGAAAATGCTGATGGACAACTTCGTGAGAAATTTCGTGATGATCGTGTCATTAGGATGATTTGAAAAAAAGTTTCAACTTTTTTTTCAAATATTCGAAAGAGAATTGAAATTTATTTTTCACATAGTTCTATGATCACATCGAATTGAAATCAAACACTTGATTGAAAACTGATAGCTTGAAGGTTCATATGCAGAATTCTATGAGAACCGTATGGAAGAAATTCGCCAAATCTTTTCCATCAGCGGTGTCATTACGTGAATACCTGACGTCAGTGATTTGCTAGAATTCTAGCTTTTTTCCATATTCATCGTCCTAATTGAAAGTAGTTCATTCCATAAAAAATTCCATTGTCTTGATGCTGCGCATTTCTTTTGAAGAGAATGTTATCGAAAAAACCTAGAAAAGCACTGCCGTGAAGCGCGCACGTTTAATGGAGATGACCGCTTAGGCAACGAAATTTACCACGCGCGCAAAAGCTGCTGCCTTCACGGAGGTGCTTTACTAGGTTTTTCGATAAAGTACTGGATTTCAATCCGATCTAATCTGTATTTTTGTTAATATTGAGAAAATAAAATTTCGAATAACATATACGGAATCATTGGGCGGAATTTATCCATTCAAGACGAAAGTTGTCTGACATATTTTTTTCCCAATATCTCTAGAATTTAATTGTATCAAACTGAAATTTGATACACTGTTGTGAAATAGAAAGTTCTAGGTATGGGAAGAATTCTTTCAAATATGATGGATAGTTTCCGAACAAAAATTGTCAATATAAATTCTGTAATTTCGGACAGTACGATCTCAACGAAATTCTGTATAAAGTTGGGCGTAGTTATGCTTCAAGTAACTGTCAAGTTTCAATCCAACCGCTTCAGTAGTTCCCGAAATATCAGGGAAATAATCTCGAAAGTTCAAATGACTATAACTCCTTAACCATTCGGCTGATTTGTCCCATTAACGAACTGAACTACCGCATTCTAATTCGCGATCTAATCTGAAAGTTTCAAGTCGCCAGCTGGCTCCGTTTGACAGTTATCGTGTCATCGGCTGGCCGGCCGCACAGATTCGATTTTGACACCGGATTCGTCATTGAGTCCAACCTCGTCCTGCGAGATCATTTTTGGCTCAAAATTCGAAAATTTTCAAAAATTTGGACAAAACGATAGCAAGCTGTTCCCCTAGAATATGTGCGCGAAAAGACCCACGTTTGAGCAAAAATATCAACCAAATCACACACGAACAAGATTTTACTGCACAAGAGATAATTAAATCGAAACAATATTTTCGCAATATAGCCTTTGACATTGTCCTAATTATATTTTTCTCTGAGATTCAATGCTTTTTCCAGATCATCCCTGAGAAAAAAGCAAGGCCGTGAACACAATAAGTTCCAGAAGAAACGACTTAGGGACTACATATTAGTAAAGTAGGTTAAGGACTCAATAACAAAGGTATAACTCGTGAATGGGCAGAATCAGCCTAATGATTCCGTAGCTCATTCAAAATTGTATCGTCCTTTATTCCGAAAATACACATCGGATCTAATTCAAATCTGATACTTGATTGAAAATGACAGATTGAAGGTTCATACCGAATTTTGTGAGAATTATATAAATGAAAGATCACAGAATATAGAATGGAGATATGAATCATTAGTTCTATGATAGAATTGAATTCAAATCTGGTAAAGGGTTTTCCGATAAGAGGTGTTATTTTGATATTCAAGGAAAAATGCCGTTTTTCAATATAATGATCGGACTTTCGGCTACAGCAGCAATATTCTCGGCTGTTCTTGAGCGTCGTGCACGGGTTTTATTCTTCACATCACTAACTTGTCCAACAGCTCGAATTTTTCCACCAATTTCTTTATTGCGGTCCGACAAGGTGCTTCACGGCGACCCAAAAATGTTCGAGTTTTACGAACCGTCTCTGCCAAATTTTCACCATTTCTATAGTGCATTTTAATAATTTCAATGCGTTGTTGAAACGTGTTTCGTTGCATTTTTATTAATGGCGTAGTTTCTACTTGTCAAATGTCAAAAAATGACAGCTTCAAAAGTGAAATCTACCGAAATAGCGGGCTATTCAAAATAACATCTCTTATTTGAAAACCCTTTGGTTGGTGAAAAATTATAGCTTTGAGGTTCATGCAGAATTTAGTGGGAATCGTATAAAAAGAATATCGCCAAATCTCTCCATCGGGAGGTAGAGCTTAGGTGATCGTGGTCTCTACGTTAATACTCCCACGTCAGTGCTTTTCTAGAATTTGAGGTCCTTTCCGTATTCATCTGCCTAATTGAAAGTAGTTCTTTCCATGAAAACTCCTATTGTCTTGATGCTGCGTATTTTCTTCGAAGAAAATATGAACAAAAAAAAATCTGCGTTACATTAAATACACCAACCAAAACAAAACAGGAAAGATTTTACTACACAAGAGATAATTAAATCTGAACCATATTTTCGCAAAATAACCCCCGGCAGTTTCCTAATTCTGTTGTTCTTCAAGATTTACCGCGTTTTCTGGATCATCCCTAAGCAATAAGCAAGACCATGACGCACTGGCAACGGGAAAATCACGTTCATCATTCACGTGTAGCCGGGGAGGTAGATGGGAAATAACTTTTAACAAACTGCTCGTTAATTGATCGAGGAATTAATTAGGGGGTCAAATGACATAGATCCCGGACAAAAGGCGCCACCGATAATGCGTTCCTGATCGGCAGATCAAAGTAAGTCGGGAAATTAAATCACGTTCAGATGATATGGAGACGAAAACCTTGAAGCGCAGTAGTGGAATTTTCCAATATGTGAACAGTGCACTGTCTATCATCAAATGTCTAAATCAATTTTGGGGGGCGGGTGAAACAAATCGAGACTTAGGGTACGGTTTAGTTGAATAGTATTACGGTCTTTTTACTTCGATTTGTTTTCCTACTAAATTCTCCGGCCAAACTGGGGAGTATTTGCATTTTGTATTTCAAACTCTCTTTCATTCATTCATCTTCTCTTTTTTGTGCTCGGAATGAACTAGGATGCACAGAAGATAAGGTGTATTTAAAGATGCGCTTTTGTTTAGCCAATGTGGGGGAATAGACGACTTCGGCCCAAGTTGCCAACCCACAATTTACTTAGCAAGTTAACTTTCACTGGGAAACGGGAATTTCAGGACAAATTCGACATGATAAGGTTCGCATTATTTATAAATAACCGTAAAACATGCCTCGGCTCTTCAAACCAGATAATTCCTTCCAAATATAGGTTTTTGTTAAGATCGTCCCCGATTGGCTGAAATTTAAGTTGGGATTCCTGATTTCATGCAAACAGTGTCAATTTTCATAGGATACGTTCCGAAAGTCAACTTTGTTGTTTCGGTTGCCGATTTTCCGCTCCGTAAATATGAAATATTCGGATGGTTCCTGGAACAAGCGCGTGAAAAAGGTTATCTACGGAATCTGGTTGATGAAAATGCGGTCGATTTACTGTCACCAGAACGATTTTCTATGGTAAATATCCACAGCATAGAACAATCTATGTTTACTTTAGGTTTGTTTTGGTTCCGAGTTCAGATCTGTTTGGGACGGTTCTAGCGTAGACCAATAGTCTGTGGTTCTGAACTCGGAACCGAAACAAACCTAAAGTAAACATGATTGTTCTATGCTATGGATATTTACCATAAAAAATCGTTCTGGTGACAGTAAATCGACCGCATTTTCATCAACCAGATTCCGTAAATAACCTTTTTCACGCGCTTGTTCCAAGAACCATCCGAATATTTCATATTTACGGAGCGGAAAATCGGCAACCGAAACAACAGAGTTGATTTTCGGAACGTATCCTATGAAAATTGACACTGTTTGCATGAAATCAGGAATCCCAACTTAAATTTCAGCCAATCGGGGACGATCTTAACAAAAACCTATATTTGGAAGGAATTATCTGGTTCGAAGAGCCGAGGCATGTTTTACGGTTATTTATAAATAATGCGAACCTTATTATGTCGAATTCGTCCTGAAATTCCCGTTCCCCAGTGAAAGTAAACTCGCTAAGTAAATTGTGGGTTGGCAACTTGGGCCGAAGTCGTCTATTCGGCAGAATTCGTTTTTTCCACTGAAGTGGCGCTATTTGGAAATTACGACCGATCGTCAAGGCAACTGTCTGTCAGAACTGAATTTACATCAGACAAGATATGAGGTAAAACATATCTGGATGAATGAATTTCTACCATATTATGTTTTGTATAACGTTCAGAGGGATATATTCTAAGAATTCAATATGCATTGTAATTTTGGGCTAATAATACACCATCATTCGATGTTTTCCTGTATTATAGCAAGTGAGGAATGAAATTATTAGGTAAGCAATGTGTAATTATTTAACAGAATCTACTGATATATCTATATCATTTGATAGCTTATTCAAATATATATTAATATTTTCCAGATTGTGCACATATACAAAGGAGTCTGGTAAAGCGGCGGGAAGTTTATGGAAGTTGATACAGAACAAGCATCATCCTGACTTTAAGTCAGACTGAGACCTATCAAGAGTTGAAGTTTCAGAGAGAATAAAACCTCATCGAATAGGCCATATTATTAAACCAGTTCAATTTGAGTTCTTTTCCATTTAAATTCATAAGATTTCCAATTAGAAAACAGGTATTTTATTCAATTGTTAATTTTATTTCATCAGATTTGAAAACTGAGGTTTTCTAGTACGTTGCACTTGATAGTAGCATATATTAGTAAATTTCAGTGTCAAGTAAATGAAAATTGTTAAACAATTCATGTATATTCGATAAAGAACCAAGAAAAACACATTGTAAAAATAATATGCTAATAATTAATTGGGGGTTGATAACTGATCCTCGATCAGTGAAAATATTGAAAGGCAATTGTGAAAAGAATGATAAGCAGCTGAGTTTCATGAAGTTTATAACTTTCATAAATATGATTCTCTCTTCATTTGAACACTTATTTCCATTTATATCTGCACTGTCCAAACAAAATACAAAAGAGACGCATTTAAAAGTATCTGAGGATCTACACAATTCTTCGAAGATAACATAAACAGATTTCACGCACTCATCAATAACTAAAAAATAATCTGAGAAAACATAAATAAATTCAAAATGACAGTTGCCGAATTCCCATTAATAGTGTCATGCGCTCTGATTGGTCGATTGGTGGCGTTTCTGTCGGTGGCGAGAGTATGAAATACATAATACATCCAGATTCCCCAGTTTGGTCTAAAGATTTAGTAGGAAAACAAATTAAAATAAGAGCACCATATCTTCTGTGCATCCTAGAATCAACCATGTGCACATCGTAACACGTTTTTATTGCATACTTATCATTCATACCCAACTGTAGACAATTTTTATTTTTACAACACCACAAACATCCATGACCTCTCCGGGATTCGAACCCAGTATCTTCAGCATCCTAGTTCACCTCTTCAGCCGACTAGGCTACCGAGGTAGCTCAAACTTTCGTCACCGACCTGCCAATCAGAGCGCTCGACTCTGTTAATGGTAATTCGGCAATTGCCATTTTGACTTTATTTATGTTTTCTCAGACTTATTTCAGAACATTAGTTAGTTATTGATAAATGCGTGAAATATTTTTGTGTTAGCTTCGAAGAATTTTAGACCCTCAGATACTTACTTTTTGATTTCCTTTTATATTTTGTTTGGACAGTGCAGATGTAGAGCGTGTGCCAAAAAAGTAACGTAACTCTTCAATAATTCTTGCAAGATGAATTATTAAGGAAAATCCTCACACCCATCGATTTTCAATTTCAAAATTAATTTATGGTATGCTTTTTCGAATTTGATTTTTCTCAACCCTAACGCCCCGCACCCCTCTACTTTATTTTTTCGAATGGAAATATATAGATTTTGTTACATCACCAGAAAGGTAATATGATTAACTACTCAAAAGTGCGAATGAAAGGAAAATTGGTTGTGCCGTTTTTTTTTATTGCAACATTAGAAAATAATCAATTGAGTATGGTGACTCGCTTTTGGAAATAGACGAGTTTCCTATTCGAAGACGAAAAAAAATTTTAATGTATTGAATGTTAGAATTGAGCACCGTTGACTGATTGACAATGTGCCAGCTGTTCCCGAAACTCTTCAATGAAATATTCAATACAGCAGCAGGTATTCTTCCGACTTCTCTCTGAAATTCAAGTCGCAGGTCTATTCGATTTTGGTAAAAAGTCTTCAAATGTTTTTTTTTCCATTTATTTATTCACTTCGCTGTTCATGTTCATACGAACTTATCAGAAGAACTTTAAACTCGACTAATCCATCGTAGTATCGTTCCAAATACCTATAGGTATTTTTGAATACGCGTACGTACCTCTGGAAGACTACTCCTCCATGAACTAAATATTGAAATAATACATATACCTTTTCTAATGAATAGGTATTCAAAAATATCAAGTTAAAGACTTGTGTTTTCAGAGACAAAGGGAACCTTTACATACATTTTCGCCATTCTGACTGAATGGAATGAATAATAACTTGGAGTTATCAAAACGAATTTATTATTGGAAATTCTCGAAAATAGTTGATTTGACTAGTTATGATATGACATCTCGGTAACTGCCTTTGAATAAAGAACAATCTATCGGCGAAAACTGTAGAACGACGATTAAGCCGTATTTTGACCGTATTCTGGTCCCAAAATATGTCAAAGATTGTCCGCACTATGTATTCTATGCATCTATGTATTTTGTTTACAAATACATACTTCAAAGTTTAACAGGAAAAGATTTCTTCTTTGAAAAATTCCTATCAATGAAGAACTCTATATCTCTGGAATAAGTGGATTTCAAATTTCTGCGTCTGATCACTTGTGGTGCCATCTTTACTACGATGGCCTTATCATACCCACGTGTTACATCTTCCAATGTTTGTTATTCGCTAAATTGTAGAACTCTTTTTTGGTGCCTTCTTAACTCATAAAGAGAAAAATTTTTCTTGTAAATAGATGTGAGAAGGGCACAAGCAGTGTATACAAATTTTAATACACAATATTTGAGTTAAACTGGATCTGTATTTTTGGAAATATTGGCAAAATAAATTTCGAATGAATACATCTTCTGTCGAATATTGCAGATTTCTTCCAATCGGCTCACTGGATTGATATTTCGGAACAAATTTGAGTTTTTATTCAATAAACACTGAATATTCTAAAAAAAACTCGTAGTGAATAGTTATACAAAGGTTCATAGATGATATATAGACCAACAAACAGTAGTTTTCGATGGTTTTCATATTGGAAAAAGTGATCTGAAAATGGATATTTTTGGAATTTTGGGGGTCCATATCTTCGGAAAATAAGGTAGACCGCCAAAGTTTGAGTGCAGATTCGAGTTGAGGGGACTAAATTCAGTAAGTAAAATCAAATTTCGAACCAAAGTCACTTCGAATTATGATGAAAAATATTTGCATATCTTCGGAAATTAACGCTCTTCATTTTCGTTCATAGGCAGGAGAAATGAAATGAGAAAAATCATTGTTTATTTTCAGAGCGGAATCTATATTGAAGGAAACTTGCTAAACATTATCACAGCCCCATAACCTATAATAAGTATCATCCTGTATAAAATTCAAGTGAGCTGACTTTCCTGATTTTTTTCCGTGAACAAATACACCTGAAAATAGGAACAGTTACTTGCACCAAAAGTGGGTTCGAAATTGTATATCAGAGATTCATGCTCGATAACTAGGTCGGGAAAAGTGTTATTATTCTTTCTGCACTCTCCCACAGTGAAATCCGCGAAATATTGCGACACTTTGTTACTATAAATGTCGTGTGGAATTTTCAGACTCTCCTTAAATTCGAATTTGATTTTTTCTGGATGAAACTGAAATCCATAAAATGGATACTTCTTATGTTCCATGACAGATATAAATCTTTTTCCATCTACGTCCTCATTTTCTGCAACAATCCTCCAGACATCGTTTAGATTATTTTCCTGAATCAAATCATCAGTGAGGCAGTATTTGTGATAGTTGTATGTCACATTCTTGGTACTGAGGTCAAAGAGTATATCACTTGGTATATCCTTGAAAGTTTTGCTTGTTTTGAAATCTGAAAAAAATATATTTCTGTAACGACAGTTTTTAAAACCATGAATTTATATGAGGAGCCGTTTGGGACAAAAGTGTGTTTTCAAATATATGTGTTTTCGAGCCAATATACAGGGTCTTTCACGAGAAACCTCACCCATATTTATACGGGAAACTACTGAACGTATTTTCATGAAATTCAGCACTTATAAGTATTTCACGATGCTGATGAAATCTAAAATATTTTCAAGGCATGAGCACCTCCGGTTTTTCCGGAAATGACGTCAACTTCCGTTTTTCAAATTAGAACACCATTTTTTTATTGCAGAAATAGATTCCTTAGAAAATTTCAATTTATTTTGATGTAACATTTTTCAGTTTTGGTTGGAAAATTCTCTCTGAGCGGGAAAATTCGAAAAAAAATCGAAAATAGAGCTCCGCTGAAACAAGAATCATTTCGAGGATTTTGGATGGAAAATTTTCATTTTTGGGATTTCTCAAGATGTAAGATTGATGTATCCACTTTGAAAATCGAAATCGCGATTCATAATACAGGGGGTGAAAAAATCGCTTCCAAAGTTAGGGATGACAAAATCGTGAAAAATCAATTTTTTCAAATTAGAACCCCATTTTTTTATGGCAGATATTGAATCTACGTTAAAAAATAATGTGAGTGTATGCATCACACCCTTGCCCTAAAGTGGATATTTTCTGAGTTATTCACAAAAAACTGTTTTTCGTCTTGAATTTTCAGCTATTTCTTTTCCCTTCACGCCAAAAAGATGACATTTTTAGGAACTGTTACTTAAACCATATTTTAGATTTTACTACCCTAATATGCAAGAGAAAAAAGTTACAGGTTGTTCCTAAATAGATGGCGAATTTGGATTCGAATTTGTATCGGAAACCTCTTTATTTCAACTAATCGGCCATCGGTTTTCTCTCCAGTGATAAATAAATAATTCCTTATGAACCATATGCAAAAACTTACCATGTTTTACATTATTTTTTTTTAATGATAGATATCATTAATTACATCTGCCAAATTCCTCTTTATTCAGTAGCATTTTGTGTTTACTATTAATTTGGTGATAATTCGTATTAAGTTAAAAAATCGATCACTATGCCTAATTTTACCAATGAAGATTATTTAAATCTCATTCTACTTCATGGAGAATGTAATAAAGTTGTAGATAGAACGATTCGACTGTTCATTGAGAGGTTTCCTGACCGACCCAGACCAACGAGAGATACCATTAACAGAACCATGACAAACTCTAGAAATGTCGGATCTTTCGTTAAGAAAACTACACACAGAGAAAAAATTGTAGTAGAAGATGAGAACAACGAAATTACAGTTCTTGCATATTTTCGTGTGAATCCTCAAAATTCTCTCAAAGATGCCGAGATTGATCTGGGATTATCTCAATCGAGTGTTTGGAGAATATTAAAAAAACATAAAATGCACCCATATAAATTCAATAGGGTACAGCATTTGAAGGAAACTGATTTCGTCAGGAGAACAGAGTTTTGCGAAGCTATGATGATTCGATTTCAAGAGAATGAAAACTTTTTGGACTGTATAATTTGGACAGATGAATCTAAATTCACAAAGAATGGTTCTTTCAATAGGCATAACAGTCATTATTGGGATGAAGAGAACAACCACCACTTCAGACAATGGAACTTTCAAGAGACCTGGAGTTTCAATGTTTTTTGCGCCATCAAAAATAATGCAATTCTCGATGTTCACATTTATGATGGGACTTTAACTGGTAAGATAGAACACTACACATGTTTGCATTATTTAAAGAATGTTCTCCCTTAGGAGATAGATATTCTGACATATTGACTCAAATAATTGATCCGCTAGTACAGAACCATAATGACTTATGGTATCAACAAGATGGCGCGCCTC
Organism: Myrrha octodecimguttata; assembly: GCA_958510865.1. Lineage (NCBI taxonomy): Eukaryota > Metazoa > Arthropoda > Insecta > Coleoptera > Coccinellidae > Myrrha > Myrrha octodecimguttata. The sequence goes on from OY294056.1 coordinate 63,124,236, forward strand.
CACACAATTCACTCAATGTGTCAAATATCCTCTAGAGGCTACTCGAAGATCGATGGTTGGCGATCAATGGTCCACATCTTTGGCCACCACGTTCTCCCGATTTAACTCCTTTAGACTATTATGTTTGGGGTAGGATAAAAAAATATTGTCTACTCAACTCCCCTGACTGATAAAGAGGACTGCATAGAACGAGTCAGAAATGCGTTCAGGTTTGTTTAGATTTTTAGATTCATAGTTTTGAAACTCAATTTGGTTTTTAAACACTTTTGCAGATCTCTTCCTCCCGATGAAATAAGAAGAGCAACGCACGAAGCATTCCTGAGACGTATAAATAAATGTCTAGAAATTAACGGTCAAAACTTTGAGCATCTTCTCTAGTTATAACTGCGAGAGTTTGCCATGGTTCTCCTAATAGTAACTTGAAGTCGGTTTCAAGAAGGGGTGAAAAATCTACAGCATGGTTCAAATAACAGTTCCTGAAAATGTCATCTTTTTGGCGTGAAGGGAAAAGAAATAGCTGAAAATTCAAGACGAAAAACAGTTTTTTGTGAATAACTCAGAAAATATCCATTTTAGGGCAAGGGTGTGACGCATACACTCACATTATTTTTTAACGTAGATTCAATATATGCCATAAAAAAATGGGGTTCTAATTTGAAAAAATTGATTTTTCACGATTTTGTCATCCCTAACTTTGAAAGCGATTTTTTCACTCCCTGTATCATGAATCGCGATTTCGATTTTCAAAGTGGATACATCAATCTTACATCTTGAGAAATCCCAAAAATGAAAATTTTCCATCCAAAATCCTCGAAATGATTCTTGTTTCAGCGGAGCTCTATTTTCGATTTTTTTTCGAATTTTCCCGCTCAGAGAGAATTTTCCAACCAAAACTGAAAAATGTTACATCAAAATGAATTGAAATTTTCTAAGGAATCTATTTCTGCAATAAAAAAATGGTGTTCTAATTTGAAAAACGGAAGTTGACGTCATTTCCGGAAAAACCGGAGGTGGTCATGCCTTGAAAATATTTTAGATTTCATCAGCATCGTGAAATACTTATAAGTGCTGAATTTCATGAAAATACGTTCAGTAGTTTTCCGTATAAATATGGGTGAGGTTCCTCGTGAAAGACCCTGTATTTATTAGTTGCAGCAATATATTTATTTTGCATGCCGATATATTTATGATTTACGAAACACAATATACTTATGAGTTGGGTCGAGCAAATATACAAATTCGTGGTAACCAATAGCTTTGTTTTCGTTCCGAGTTCAGAGTAGCGATTGTTATTTTTCAGACACAAAATCGCAATCGCGCATACTCGAACTGTCCCAAACAATTCTGAACTCGGGACCAAAACAAAACTAATAGCATTGTATAAAGACAAGTTGGCAACAATGTTTTAACTGGCGGCCATTTTGTCAGCTGTCAAGTGACTGGTCTGGCATTTCAACATGAATAGACTTACTTCTGATCAACGCTTCCAAATTGTGCAAATTTATTTTGAAAATAATGGTTCGGTTCGTAATATGTATATCGCTCTACGTCTATTTCCCGGTCAACATAATCGTCCATCAGAGCAATTAATGCTGGCCAGAAAGTTACAGTCAACGGCGACCGCTCTATAGACGGGGCAACATGTCACACAGCTCGTGCCACAATTGATTTACTGCAGAAAACGTTTGATAACCGCATAATTCCAGATTCAGGGCTCGTGAATTTGCCATCAAGATCGTGCGATTTAACGCCACTATTTTCTGTGGGCATATGTGAAGTCGCTAGTCTACGCTAGGGCTGCCATAAATGTTGGAACGTTGACCGGGACAAGTGGCAGAGAAATAGGTTAAAATGCCACACAAAATTAAAAACTCATCTGATAGGTATTTTAATAAATTGAATAATAATCCGGGGTTTCTAGAAACGTACCCGGTTATTTTGTTGTTTTTTTTTCGAAATAGTTGATTTATTCAACATTTTCCAATCAAATTAGATAAATTTATTCAGATATATCTATTGAAAATAAAATATAAACAAAAAAGTATAACTCACAACAAAAACAACATTGAGTCCTAACAATAAACAAGTAGGTACCCTAGGCTTGATCCTCAGTGCCACTTTTCTTTGCCCATTCATATTTTTGGGAAGTTTTGGCTTTCTCCAGTAATTTCCTTTCTTTTCTTACATAATTATAAAATTCTATGCAAGTCATTTTATAATTATAAACGCATTGAAGGATGCTCTCCACAGTGCTTACATTCAGTGCATTCCGTTCTTTGGTCCACTGCGAAGACATTATAGAAAACACCCGTTCCACATGAGCATTGTGTCCTGGAATTGCGAAAAGATATTGGCAAATTTTTATAAGATTTGCCTTTCTTTCCTGTTCCTCCGTTTTACTGAAAAATGATAACCATTTGTCATGCATATCTTTAGCTTTCCACTGATCGGACATTTCTGTGTCAATGAAAGACTTCAAATACATAAATTCTTCATAAACGGAATCTTCAAGCCTAACATCTTTTCCATTCAAATATCCAACAGTTTCTTCTACTTGATTCCATTGAGGAACATCATTCAAAACCATCCATGCAAATATATCGAATTTTGTCATTGGCTGGGTCCACTGTTCAAGATATCGGATGGCTGTGGTGAAAAAATCTCTGACTTCACTGTCAAATTTATCTGATTGTGTTGTATTGATCGTGTCATCATTCTTTAGTTTGTTATAAACTTGTCTTGTCTGGTTCCCTAAATATTTATTCATTAATCTTTCATTCAACTGTTTCTTAGTATCCTCAAGAACAATTTTTACTTCAATAACAGTAATCACAGATTTTTCAATCTTTTTAATCTGCTTTTCTATCAGAAATGCTTGACTGTGCACAAATAGGGTATAAAGTTCTGATAAAGGATCATCAAAGAAGTCTGTTATAGCTTTTGGAGCCCTTTCTTCGGCTGCGAAAAATTCTTTCAATGGCACCCATAGCTTTAGCAAGCGTTCGATAGCTGGAAGTAGTGAAAGCCATCGACTTCTAGAATGAGAAAGTATATTGCTATACGTTATTTCTGCATAATCACAAAAATCTTTCAGTCGTTCGACCCTTACAGTGAATATCGAAAAATATTTGAAAATTTTGAGAACAATGGACTCCACATCAACGGACATCATATCGGCGGCAGTGGAAGCAGTATTGTGAAGTATGTGTGCTGGACAACCAATACCTTCGATGTCTTTGGACAAAATATCTTTTAATTTAAAAAAAACATTATTCACTCCACGCCTTTCTTTTCCTCCAAAGTTAGCATTCGTGTTATCCGCGCTAAAAGCTACAATATTTTGTATAGGAATATTTAGATCCTCTAAAGTCTTAATACAAAATGAAGTGATTGTATCAGACGACTCATTTGGCAATGTTTCTAATTTTAATAATTTTATTTTCAATCCTTCAGTTTGTGAAAAATATTGTATGAGCAATGGGAAAATCTTTTCGGCTTTATGATTGCTGGAATCAGTTGAAATTCCATAAAAACGAATTTTTTTCATTTCTGTTTTTATTTGCTCAATGGAGTGTGGAGCTAAAATATTTTTTATAATTGCCGTAGCCTTGGTTCTGGCAGTTGATTGTTTGGCTGCGATACTCGAATCCGGATACATGACAGCATTCAGTTTTGTAGTGCAATCTAACGAACTAAACGATTGATGGTGCTTCACAACTTTATAAGCAGTGGTCAGTTCGGCAGCGCATATCAGTGTATCTTCGGTCGAATTATTCTTGATCATAAAAGATGTTACATCTTTAGACGTCGAAGCGACTAACAATCTAGACTTGTGATTTTTGCTTTGAATATGATCTTTCACACTCGACTTACCGCCATGACTTACGGATATATAAAGTCCACAAATTGAACACAACGCTTCGTGATCATTTTTTCCTTTTTTAATGAATGACCACTCTTTAGTGTATTCGTCGGAAAAACTGCACTTTCTCTTTGGCATAACGTCTTTTCAATAGAAATGGTCTATATCAATTAATGCGAACCATACCGTATCATACGTAAAACTGTTCAGATTGTCGAAAGTAGGCGACGACTCCCCTCGGGGGAGTCCCCTGCAGTCCAACGGAGTACGGAGTAGGGTATATGCAGTGGCAGATCAATGGCTGAGAACGTACCGCTCGTGCCCCTATCTCGACCTCCCACCCCCTATGTCGCCACACTCCACACTCATCTCCGAGTGTGGGCGACATAAGGATAAGGGGTGAGTGGTAGAGATAGGGACACGAGCGGCAGGTTGGCTTACGTTACATTGGTCTGCGACTGCGTAGAGGCTACTCTATTGGACGACGGGGAGTCGTCAGGTACTTGACCCTAAACTACTCTATGTAAGGAAATATTAATCTCAATAACGACCAACTTACTGACCGGGACATCTGAATGACTGACCGGGACACCGGGACTCAATGCTTCAAACCGGGACATGTCCCGGTGTACCGGGACGTATGGCAGCCCTAGTCTACGCCAATAAGCCCGAAACGATCGACCACTTGGAGGACCACATTCGACCTTCAAACAGATCAAAATCATCATCACTATTATTCAAAGGCGCAAAATGGCGCACGAGTCGGGATATATCGCATACCGTTTCGATCTTAGTTTAGTTTTTTCGAGATGCTCGAACTCATCAGGACATTAAGCTTCTTAGCCAATTTGTTATCTCTATCTTTCAACTTCCATCAATGAAATTCGAAATTCAGTTGAAACTTTTCTATTTGGAGATTTGCTATAGAATTATTGAATCAGTTAGTATAATAAAGAAATGAATTTCATCCGCCATTTTCTAGAAGACTAGTATTGCTATGGAATTGGCACAACAATTGAAGAATTTCCAGCAGTATCAGCTTTTGTGATTTTATGCCATTCATTACGAGAAAGAAGGTGAAATGGATAGAATATCCAGAAAATTTTGGCGACGTTATAGAAACCCCCGGCAGAGTATATATTCAGTGAATTTCACAATGTATGTACGTATGTTCCAAATTATTTTCAGTTTTTTCATGGTTCTCTACATACATACATACATTTCCTAGAGTAGAACAAAGTATTCACAATCGTGTGGTCTAACGATTCAGAGTATGTATCATGATTCATAACTCTGAAAACTGTCCTTACAGAACTAAAGAGATCAATATCTCAAGAACCGTGAGGTTTAAGAAAAACTACAAAGACATTTTTTGATGGGAATTCAAAGTCTTTTACTCCGTGTATATCAATTCACATTTATTTTTCCTGAGCGATTCCACCAACGATCAGTATATAGGTAGTTATAGCTGATTTTTTTAATCAGATAACTGATTAAAAAAACAAATTGTCAGCAATATTTCCTTTTCATTCTTATTTAAAAATTATTTTTCATACGTCAAGTATTATGAAGACTTTTAATGAATATCGAACAGTTTTTTTTATATCTGAGCACTGGATTTGAATCCTATTCAATGTATAGGCAACTAGGATAGTTGTGTAGGTAAATACATGGGGTAAACCTCGAAATATCAAAAATTGAAGACTGACCTGCAACAAGCTCCAATGGAAGCGATAGTTTCATAGCCTTGCAATCAATCCGGATATTCTTTCCACCATTTGAAGCAAAGGCTAAAACTTGCATGCCTAAGCAAATTCCAATAATGGGATAATGGATTCCGTCATCATTCAACTTTTGAGCTATGTTGAAAATGATCTTTGCTGCCTCAGCATAACCCTTAGGTTCGTTGAAATATGTTGCTCCACCAGGGAACAGTATACTGAAAAATTTCAATTTTGTAAGATTTTGTAACATTGTATGAAGAACGATATTTCTTATACATAAGGGGTCTATACTATGTTTATATCTCTCGACGAATTTAGATATTTGAATATTCCACGACGAAAATGCTCGTATATTGCCTCATTTTATATTTTAAATGTCTTATTTTACGAGTGTAATATGTGGCAGATCATTTTTCGATGAAAATTCAAGACTGCCAAAACCTATAATGATAGTACTTACCCATTTGTATATTTAACAATTCGTTCATAATACTCCTGATTTCTTCCAATCCTGAAACATTGAATTACTTTATTTTTCATACGATTGGATAGAAGATTGAGGGAGAGAGAGAGGGGGAACTAGATCTTTATGCACTCACCAACAAAATGTTAAACTACACACCGATGACAAGCAGGCACAGTGCAGTACAGGGCAGGACAAATAAAACTGTGTGACACAGCAATTAACTAAATCGTATATGCGTATATGAACCACCTTCTACGTTTGCTGTGTGTTGTCAAGAGAAATTATACGATATATATTACGACAGTTACGTCCGTAATAACGACTCCGTCACGGCCGTTCAGGGTGAGTTTCGTCGCCATTTCAATATCCAAACTAATCGGGCTGTTTCCTCTAGAAACACCATTCTTCATTGGGTTGAAGCACTTTGCACATGAGGTGAATTGATAGGGAAAAGACCACCAGGAGCTCAACGAACAATTCAAACACCTAAGAACGTTGGAATAGTGCGACATTGCGACAAGCAATTCTTCGCAGTGCGTGTCGATCTGCTCGCCAGCATGCTGCTGAACTTCGCCTCAGTGATCGTTCGGTAAGTTGTAATTTGCGTTTAGAACTGCCCTTCAAATTGGCTGTTGTGCAATAGTAACAGCCAGGGGATTATGCACAACGAATGCACTTCACCCGTGAGATGGAGCACTTGTTGAACAAAATGTGAACCTCATTTTGTTCATGAGCGATCTGACTCACTTTCTCCTCAATGGCCACGTAAATCAGCAAAATTTCCGTTATTGGGCTGATGAAAATCCCCAACAATTACACGAAAGACCGCTTTATAGCCCTCAAGAGACCGTTTGGTGCGCTAACTTCCCAACTTGCGTCATCGGCCCTCACTTCTTTGATAACGTCAGTGGCAATGCTGTTACCGTGAACTCTGAGCGCTATATCGAAATGATAACCAACTTCTGTGCACCCGAATTAAGAAGACTTCGTGTTCCAATCCAACGTGTGTGGCTCCAACAGGATGGGGCGACTGCCCAAACAGCCAGAGCAACAATGAACGTTATTCATCCTCCCAGCCATGGCCGTCTTATTTCCAGGTTTGGCGACGTTCATTGGCCTCCTCGGTCCCCAGATTTGGCCATCTGTGATTTTTTTCTGTGAGGACATCTCAAAGCACTAGTTCACCAACACAAACCCCGAATATTGGAAGAATTGTGTGTTGTCTGGGTTAGATTCATTAATTTTTTTTTATTCATGCCATCCATAATCACAGACTACAAACGAATAATTCTAGCTTCCTAATCTATTCTATTCTGTGTATAAAATGATCGTTTTCTATACTCACCAAACAGGAACTACCCTCGCGCCAGCGCTCTCAAGGAATTTCACGTATGATGCTGCTATATAACTGCTGATTTCAAGATTGGGAAAATATTTCTTGATAGCGTAAGGTTCCAGAGCAAGAATCCCAACAATGGGCGTATCTGTTGCTCCCAGATAATTAATGTTCAGGAATAACAATGGAATGTAGATTATACTCTTCATGTTTTCGTATGGCAGAATATAAATTTATGTTAGTCGAGCTTTAACTGACAAGAGCACTAGTGTAGGATTATCGATTCTATAGAAATTTCCTTCTATGCGCTGATCGGTATTGTACCATTCGTAAAACCCATATCGATTGATTACACACACCCTGATTATCTCACTATCACTTGAAATTTGTATTGGAAAGATAAGTATTGATAGAGATCACAAAAGCACAAATTTCTTCACGAATTTCATTTCCTATCCATAGACGCGTCCTGGCGAACTGCATGTCATCAAAAGGTATAAATAGACCTGGTGATGCGGAAATACAGCCAACTCGAAACAGATATTTTCTACTACGTCAAACTCCTCATAGTTCTCATATACAGAGTAAGTGAATGAACCCCATGCAATGTTAACAACATACCTTAACAGATATTGAGCCACAGGACACCATTTTAGCCCTTTTAGGACCGGTATCATGAAACTATTTTGAAATATATCGTGGTGTTGATATGTGTTCAAAAATGACAGTTTATGTGAATATTCGAGCACGTTTATAATACCACCGTTTTTAGTTTTTTTTATGGGTTTTCACACCCAATATCTGAATCAGAACTATTAAAATTAAATAAAAAAATTGTTTTTTTCATGAAAAACGCCCTTGCGGATTGCAGTATCAAACTACTTGTCAAGGGCAGTTTCTTGCAAAACAGATTGCCTAATAAACAATACAGAAATAATACCAACGATAAAGAAAGTGAACTGTGACGTTTCAGAGTACAAATCTGACACTTTCATCAGACAAAGAGTCTTTAAATTTTCTGTTTTGTCTGATGAAAGAGTCGAATTCGTCAGAGTACAAATCTGACACTTTCATCAGACAAGGAGTGTTGAAATTTTCTGTTTTGTCTGATGAAAGAGGCAGATTTGTACTCTGAAACGTCACAGTTCGCTTTCTTTATCGTTTGTATTGGTTCTGTATTGTTCATTAGGGAATCTGTTTTGCAAGAAACTGCCCTTGACAAGTAGTTTGATACTGCAATCCGCAAGGGCGTTTTTCATGAAATTTTTAATAGTTCTGTATAGTATCGCTGTCCGTTGGAAGGTTGGAAGAGAGACATATGGTCACTTGTGTACAAATCATAGACAAGATATACTAACCCTGGTAGATGGTACAAACGCTGACTGCGCGAGGTGAGTCACATATCAATGAACATTTCGAGAGAAATTAGGCTCTACCGAAAGTCTGAAAACTAAGCTTTTCTACGAATAAGTCAAATGCATCACATGAATGTCATTATTACCATAAAGTATTAGAAATGTTAACTATTTGAAACAACTAGCTTGAAGAATAATAGTTCCAGTCACATAGGCTTGATTTTTTTTCCATTTTTTTTTTTTTGAATGGTTACTTTGCCATACGTCTATATTTAATTTTTGTCATTATTACCATAAAGTATTAGAAATATTAACTATTCGAAACAACTAGCTTGAAGAATAATAGTTCCAGTCACATAGGCTTGATTTTTTTCCATTTTTTTTTTTTGAATGGTTACTTTGCCATACGTCTATATTTAATTTTTGTCATACTCTGATTTTCGGGAAAATAATTAATGATTCTCAGAAAATGTTTAAATTCCTTCCACCAAATTCTACACAAACCACTCAACCACTTGATGTAGGTTATAAGGCCCATCTGAAAAGAAACTAGGGAAAGATACTGATAAAAGAAATAGACATCCAGTCTCATCGAAAATTTCAGAGTACGAATCTTTTATCAGACAAACGATAAAATGATCAGAATTATTTCCTTTCGATTTCTCGTTTTTCAAGATTCTTGTCGAATTGACATTTCTGGTTTGAAAGTTTTTTAATTATTTCTCCTTTTGGCTAAATTAACTCAAGAAAGAGGAAGAATCGAAACACTTTTAAAACAAATAAATTTTGTTCCTGTGGTTTTTGGAAAATGTCAATTTGACAAGAGTCCCAAAAAATGATAAATCGAATGAAAAAAATTTAATCATTTTCTCGTGTGTCTGATGATAGAGTCAGACTTGTACCCTGAAACGTCACAGTTCGCTTTGTTCATCTTTTGTATTGGCCCGCGGTATATTGTTCATTAGGCAACCTGTTTTTCTAGAAACTTCCCTTGAATAACAATTCAATCCGCTAAAGCATTTTCCATGAAAAACAATTTTATTTGATTTTTAATAGTTCTCTTTCAGATATTGGGAGTGAAAATCCAAAAAAAAACCTACAAAATACATAATTGAATATTATATTGAAAATGCAGGTTACTTTATATGTGATGAAAATGGCAGTTCAGTTTATATTATATAAAAATATATTTTCGTTTTCATATTTCAATGTTAAATTTAGTATTTTTCTGTATTTTGTCTTTCATTTGTCACGAACAGAAGACAGTAGGTTGATTATAATTTTTTGAATATTTTCATTTGACATAGTAACATTTCGAATCCGTTATATGTTGGTTTAACCCCTATTTTTCAAGCAACGGCAAAGTATCACCAATTTGAAGCTTACTTTGCCGCGATTTCGGCATAATAAAAATATATAAGTACTCAAAATTGTTTAGAATCTGCGCAGAGTAACACCCCTCTACGGTTCTTCCACGTGTTCGATTCCATTATACTTTTGGTTCTTTGTACAGTGACTGTTTCGATTATGTTGTTTGATTCGTTTCAATTGGCGTCTGAATTTAAGATTGCAGCGCCCCGGTGGCCAGTTTTAGAACCTTAGATACAGATATAGATTTTGTTTTGATAGTCGATTTTGTACTGTTTGTTAGTGTTGGGTTTGATAATTTTAGATTTCACGATTTATTCAAAGACTTTTTAGACTTTTAAAGTTGACGAGAGTATTACTGGGACTGGGAGTACATATTCCATTCTTATAAAGAAAGTATGTGTCATCCTTCAATCTTATTCAGTCTAGCAACTCTAAAATTAAGGGGATATCTCCGAGGTTAGACAGTAGTTTAATAATATTTATTTGGAGATCCAAATGGCAAGATTAATTTCAAATTACTTATTTGGAGTATCTTATTGTATTGCATATTATTTGCAAAACTAATAAACTGTATACCTTTTTACCTACCCAACTTGATTATCGATCAAATGCCCCCTCAGATCTACTGCTCAAAAAGTTGAAAAACAGATAGAATTGTAAAACATACTTTTTGGAATAATAGGCAAATACTCATAACTTTACTATTTACATAGGGAAGGCCTAAATTCACACAATATATTGTGAATAAAATGAATACATTCACATAAAACTAATGCTACTTGTACCGTAAGCCTTTTTAATTATCGATTTACAAATAAATTCTTCCAACGCTCATATGATTCGTCTTGAAAAAGCTGTAATAAATATGTTTTTTTGTACAACTTTGATTTCATCGGCAGAAGCACTTTGAGCGAAGAGTATTCATCACCAGATATTTCCTTGTCCAGTCTCTTGTTTCAATCGGTCAGTTCTACCACTAAAACATATACGTTGTTCCTTAATGGTCAGTTCAACAGGCAGATTTTTGGAAAGCATAGCATTCCTCTTAAGTAACTTTCTATGCTTGGATTAGGGGCCTGGAAAAAAATTTTCTTTATAAATGTGATCTAATATTTCATGAACAATTCGTGCTTACCTCTATAAAAATGATCATCATCGGTAAAATGCAGGTATCAGACTCTCATAAATCTTGTTTGCTGGTTTACCAATTTTGAGTTACAAGTTGCCAAAGTTTTTATCGATTCTTCAACACTTTCAGGCCCGACTTGTTAAAGGAAGTTTCTTTCACCAGAACTCGAAATTTTTCACCAGGCTGTGAAAATCTATGGGAAGGGACATTTGAGTTTTGCTTTTTCTCAGTAGAAACAGTAAAGTTGTAAAATCACACAAACGCTAAGAAAGATGCACAAACATTCTCATTTTCTTAACATTTCTTTTAACTTATCAATGATAATGTCTGTACCTCGGGTTACTCTGATAGCCACCAGAGGGAGTAGCGCTTATCTTCATTCGCCAATAGGATTATCACGTCACAAGAATTTCAAAACAAAGTTTTTCCCATTTTCATTCTCTGCACCTCTTATCCTCGAGTGGCTACTGTATATGAATGAAGACAGATAATCAGAAGATAAGTTATTGATAAGGATTATTTCTCAGGTTCAGAAACCAGCTCTTGTGTGAATTAGTTACTCAAATGTGATTTTAATTTATTGAGATTATTCCATTTTTGACGATCAGGCGGTGAAAGTTAGTTACAAATATTTCGACCCTTGTACTTATTTATATGCCATTGCCACCGCTGTTGATCGAAGGTTAAACGCTTATGAGACATCAACGTAAACATTCATTAAAATTTTCTTGGTTTCAACATCAATTGTCAGTATAACCCAACTTCAGATATGTTCATCTTAATATTTGTCGTAGGAGTTGCTCTTATATTATCTTTTGTTTACTTTTCTGAATTGAAAAGAATCCATTATATTGTGAAAAAACTAAATACACTGCCTGGTAAGAAGGGCTACCCTTTGCTCGGTAATATTTTAGAATTTCTTGGAGGACCAGGTATGTTAATTTCATTTTTTTTTCGACTAAATCATGCCTGTCTTGTTTTCCTTCTATTTGATTTTTGTTCTGTGGCTTTTGCTTTCAAAATAGAAGGCAGACCTTTCCTCTCTATGATTTGTTCAAATCTAGACACATACATTCTGCATGAAGGGAAATATTACAATGATAAAATTTGGAGCAGGCATACAGGGTGTTCCTAAATTGCAAGTACAAACGAAGGGGAATGATTCCTCGCATAAATTTAAGAAAAGAGTCCCATAAACATGGACCGAAAAAGTTTTGTTTTCGGGATACAAGGTGTTTAACTTAAAATTTTATTTTCACGCGCTTGTTCTAGGGAACAGCGCGTTATCATTTCGTCACGATGTCTGTAATTTTCGAATTATGTCCGTCCGTCCGTCCGTATGTGCTCTAACTTTGAAGGAAAAGACTTAGCGACTTAAAATTGTCAGATTAGGTTTGGAGTCCGAATATCTCGGCCGAGTTAGTTAATGGGAGGAATCGGTTGGATCGTTTCGGAGTCAGGCCCATTTGAAATTTTTAGGTTAATTCCTCGATATCTCATGAAGTATTGACTCGATCAAATTGAAACTTCGTGGACAGTTTTGGAATTTCAAAGCGCAACTAAAAGCAAAATTTCGTTTGGATCCAGTTGTTAAAAAATGTTCAAAAATTTTTTCCGAAAATTTTCAAAATTTTTAATGAAAAAATTTTTTTTCTCTCTGAAAATATTGATAGGATTCCAGTGGAATTTGGCACAAACCTTGAGACAGTATTTAACAACAGTGTTCCAAATTTCAGTTTTGGAATACCAACGCGCAACTTAGAGCAGAATTTCGTGTCAATCCAGTTGTTAGAAAATAAAAAAAAAATTTATTCGAAAAGTTTTAAAATTTTTGATGAAAAATTTTTTTCTCTGTAAATTTTGTTAAGATTTCAATGCAATCTGGCACTAACCTTTGAGTCAGTATTGAAGAGAAATGTTCCAAATTTCAATTCGATCCGATATTTATTTTCGGAGATATAAGGAAAAAAATGTACCAAATTTCGATGTTATTTGGAATTTCGAAGTTATTTCCGCAATATCTCAAGAAGTATAAATACAGTCAGATTGATAAAATCGTTTTCTCGTTGAAATTTGAAAGTTTTGACAGCGATTGGAGTTAGATTCCAATGATTAAAAAAATACATGAAATAGACTTCTGATCACTTTTATTGCTATGATAACTATCACCACCTACTTTTTTATGAGTAAATAAATCATACTTGTTCCTTTGGACAACGTATTGAACATTTGACTAAAAAATCCCCATTTTCAGACAACCTTAAAATCTAAGAAATGTCTCACATTCCTGTATTTTGGTGAAAACTTCGTTTTGTATCAGACAATGAATATATTCAAAATAAAACAATACGAATCGTTCAAGGATGATTTGCGGATTAATTAAAAGTGCTTGTTGTTATAATGGAAAATTTGACTCGAAAATCGACTTTTTCCATAATGAAAATCAGCATGTGTATGTAAAAAAATTGTTCAGTGACATGCGAAACCAGTATATCTTCCCAACTGAACAATTAGCAATTGAAAAGTCTCCCATAACTGCTTCGTGTATTCAAATTCAAATGAAACAAAGTGTGTGTGTTTGTGTGTGTGTGTGTGTGTGTGTGTGTGTGTGTGTGTGTGTGTGTGTGTGTGTGTGTGTGTGTGTGTGTGTGTGTATGCACATCCGAAATGTCCAATTTTCCTTTACTCTGGCCGAGTTGACTGATAGATGGCATGGGATCTGTTAGCTGTGAGTGGTTGATGTGGTTTCTGGCTCAAGGGGTCAGATGCTCTCCCTCCAAAATCACGCGATTGTGTAAACCCCGCAAATTTTCCTGTTGCGAAGATATTGATAAGATTTTTATATAAATGTAATGTGTTCTCATGAACAAAACGATGATATATAAACCCTCAAAGTTTTGAAAAATGCATCTTCAGATAACTCACTGCTTCAAAATAATTGACAAATAGTCTTTCAACCTTAGCAGAACGATTGGTGACCATTTCTTCCAAAAATATACCTGTAATGAAAGAAATTGATAATACCCGATAACCATTTAACCACTGTTTCTTGGGATTATTACTCATTCCTCAAGTAGTCTGGCAAAAATACCTTAGTATCGCTGGGGAACGTTTTTTCCGCCAGCTGTCATCGAAGAATACAATGAATTCAAACCGATTAAATTGCACCAATGCCCAACTTTACTTTCGGGTCTTTCGGAGTAAGTGCGAATCAGAAGAAATAGAGGTAATATGGTTATCTGAAATTTTCAATTATTTCACATTAAATGTTAACCATCCTCGAAATAAAATTCCGCTTATAGTTGAGTGAATGTTCAAAGATGATTTTTTGACTATACGAAAGAATAAGTGATCGATTTAATGGTGGAGGAAGTTACCTAAAATGTATCAATTCAGAACTATGGGGGCCCAAATCCTCTGAACTATATGAAGTTGCGTACAGATACGCGAGCTGAGCGGCTTTCGAGGCAGTTTAATTGGGCTGCCTCGCAAGTGTGTTCGGTGTTTCGAGCGGGTCGCGAGCCAATTCAACAACGGAACAACGGAAAGTCGCTCAGCTCCCGTGTCTGAACGCGGCTTGAGAGACCTCCTAGTTTCGATATTTATTCGGGAGAACATATACACTGTGTACGTAAAGTATGGAACAAATTCATTTTTAGCTAAACAGGTCATTTTAAGGAATAATCCTGAAACACGTCGATTTTTGATTTTAATTCACCGTATTTTATAATAATAATCTAATATACAGGGTGAATTACGTTCGAGTAATGACGTCACCGTCATTTTTTTTTAAATGGAACACCCCCATTTTGTCTCAATAATCGGATTACTCTAGCTGAGCTGATTCCAAAAATGTATCACATGATGATTCCAATTGGTACAGGGTGGACAAAAATACAATAGTTTTGTGTGTACTCATAAAGTAACGCGTAACATTCTTTATTAGGTAAATTAATAACAATATTATCAAAAATACTTATTGTCTAGCGGACAGAATATGCTGGAATACATGACTGTATAAATGTTCGAACTGCAGCCCTTGCTGTATCTGACAGTAACCCAAACAGTGTACAAATTCCTGTTGAACCTTGTGTATGGTTACTTGCGTAATATTGTTTATTTCTGTTCGAATTTTCTCTTGTACATCTTCAATATTTGCTGGTTTCGTTTTATAAATAACATTCTTCAGATGGCCCCACAGAAAATAATCCAAAGGCCGCTGGCCATTCAGTGGTTCCACGTCTACCAATCCACCTGTTCGGAAAAATTTCATCTAGGTACCTTCTAACATCTACAGCATAATGTGGAGGTGCACCATCCTGTTGAAACCATAAACTTTCATCGAAACCTCCAGGATTACGTCTGCTGGGAAACAAATTACGTAGAGTAGGTACGAGGTACCCCCTTAAAAACTCAAGGTACTTTGCCCCGTTTAAATTACCTTCGATAAAGTAGGGAAGGTCCAATGATTCGATCTCGTACAATTCCAGCCGTTCGTTTACCTTTTGAGGGTATTGTGTATGATGCTCACGCATCCAGTGGGGGTTTTCTTTTGCCCAGTATCTACAATTCTGACGGTTAACCTCACCATTTAACGTGAAAGTGGACTCATCAGAAAAAATAATGTTTTGTATCAAGAGACGGTCTCGGTGACATTTATCCATCATTTCTTCGCAAAATTGGAGTCTTCTATCGGGATCATCTTCGTTTAATTCTTGCACAAGTTTGATTTTATAAGGATGCCATTTTTCAATCTTCAAAAGTTTGTATACCGTTGTTTTGCTAACACGGATATCGCGACTAACTTTACGAACAGGAGTGTGCGCATCTTCTTCAAAACTCAGTAAAACATCTAATGCTGTACAGCATTTGCAGGGGGACGACCTGATTTGCGTACATTTTCAACCGTACCAGTTTCTCGAAATTTCGTTTCAATCTTACTGACTGTTGAACGCGTTATGGGTCTTTCTGGATATTTATCAGTAAACAAATTGCACACTTCCATCTGAGTTCGCGATCTGTTTCCATACCCAATCATCATAAGTATTTCAATTCTTTGTAATACACTTGGTGGTGTACCCTGGTAAGGGGGTTGGTTCGTCCAGTTGGTTTGTACAGGAGAGGGTTGGAAATAACACTCGAAGAACTCGTTACGCGTCTTCAATACTGTTCGTCTTTGAGGGACATTCCTAAGATTTCGTTCTTACAATTTGACAACATATTCATAAATTCATATTGCTAGCTAGCTTTAATAAGTACAATTATTCTAAAATGTTATTTTCTGCGCATAATTTTTCCAGTTTCCTCAACGATGTACCAAAGTCGTACGCTGATCGGATATTCTGGTTAATGAAAATAACTTGTGAATTCACATATTCACATTCTCATTGTACTGAACTGAATGTTGATTATTCAAATTACGAAATACTTTTTCTGAAATTGAACCTAACTAAATACTTTTCACTGGACGATTCAAAACTTCGACTACAACAGGGAGATCAATCCTCTTGCCGTCGGAAATATTCTGCAATTATGCAACTGGTGATATCAGGATCCATTGAAACATTCACCTAATTCTGCCCTACTTCATGATAACATAATTCAAATGCATTAATGTTCAAACGATTGAAAATTGAAGTTTCACTAGGCATAAAAAAATTGTTCGTCCAAATGAAGAGTTTGTTGAATTCTCTGCGTATTACACTCATTCTGAGAATTATTATTGTTTATATAAAGACTGCGATGAACCGACGTTGACCTTGCACTTGATTTAATTTCGCTGATTCGAAATTTTGCATCCTATTGAAATTCTCTTAGAGGTGACGACCTCGTGTTTGGGACATTTACCGTTTGGATTATTTATCATTTACAAATTTATCTTCAATTCTCTGGTTATCCTTTTTCAATATGAATTTCACATTTTGAGTTCGATTCGAAAAATGTTCTGAAAATATTTTTCCTTCTGATTACCAAATTTTTCATTGAACAATCTAACTGCATCGATGAAATGATGAATCGATTCCTCATTGCTGTCTTCACCTGGCAATAAGGAGGCAGTTGTCATCAAATTCAATTTCTTACCCATGCTTATCTCTATTACAAGAGAGAACAAAAAATTGTTGAAATTGAATTAGTGATTTTTGCTGGAGAAAATTTGGTTGCGGCTAATGCCTAACTTAATTATCACTCACGTAATTAATTGAATCAAAATCCGTGGAATCTATCGGATTATTACTAATGGATAATGCAAGATAATCGCAACAAAAAAATATCGTTTTATCACAAAAGTTTGAAAGTCTTACTGTTTTTTTCACTCAAATCACTTTAATGGCTTCTACTTCCAATTAAATCTAAGCAATCATTCGAATATTCACGAATACCAAAAATATTGTAGTACTAAACTGTGACTGAACATCCATAAATTACTAAACAAATAATGACATTTCACAAAAAACTAGACGACTATGTTTTTTTTTATAAATAGATAAGAAATAATTTCTTTCATATTATGTCTGCTAGACCACAAGTACCAAACATGTTTGGAAACAGCTCATTTTTATTACTCTAAACATGTAGCAAACTACGGGGTGTTACATTTAAACCAATTGCCGCTAGACAATAAGTATTTTTGATAATATTGTTAATTTACCTAATAAAGAATGTTACGCGTTGCTTTATGAGCACACACAAAACTATTGTATTTTTGTCCACCCTGTACCAATTGGAATCAACATGTGATACATTTTTGGAATTTTTGGAAAATGACGGTGACGTCATTACTCGAACGTAATTCACCCTGTATATTAGATTATTATTTTAAAATACGGTAAATTAAAATCAAAAATCGACGTGTTTCAGGATTATTTTTTAAAATGACCTGTTTAGCTAAAAATGAATTTATTCCATACTTTACTGACACAGTGTAGGTACTGCTTGTATTGGTGCAAATATCTAATCAATATCTTAGCGACGGGGTAATTTGCGGGTTTACCATATGAGTGTTGAGTAAATTTCATTTCGACTAAGTATTCACCTGAACTGTTTTGATTTCAGCCGAGGTGTTCCGAAGTATAACATTATTTTTCGAAGAGAATGCTCGCAATGGGGTAGCACTTGCATGGATGAGCCTTCTCCCTTACGTATTGGTTGGAGAACCAGATGTTTTAGAGGTATGATTCGGATAATTCATGACATAACATGATACTACTGATGTAAGTCCGTCATTTTTCCAGAAAATGAATAGTTTGGATAATGGGGGTTTTTCCTGAATTTGGGTTATTACTGCAAATGCAAATTTGAACATAATTATTATGGGTTTGATTCATCATTTTCCCAAATTACCTTCAGAAAGTATTCAAAATCAGATTTCAAAATTGGGGTTTTGTATTTGCCAGGCATGCACGAAGTGACAACGGTGTTTAGTAGAATAGCTTTTTCTGCTATAGAATTATGAAATATTTATTCCTATTCTGTGGTACACACGTGTTCTTTGTCAACATAACGAAACAATTTCCGTTTGCGATTTGTCAATAATATGACAGTATGACAGTCTGTGCTCTTCCTTTTCTGTTTCTTGATCGTTATCTTCTACTCTAACCAGATCGAAGTATAGCTATCTCTGTTTTCCTAAGCAAAGTAACACATTCGACGTCTTTTTCTTTGCGAGAAAGCTGAATTCGACGTTGCCATATCGTTCACTCAAGACAAATCCCTTTAAATGCAAATCCCCATTTTTATTCTTCAGTTTTAGGTGATCGAACATTTTTTAAAAATATAATATTGGAATTATATGTTTGAAATGTGATATTCTTAAGGTTTTTCATGAAAATTACTGCATTTTCGTTTAAAGGCAAAACCCCCATTCTATCCGGCCGGCCCTCTGAGGACACGATAATTGTCGAATAGAGCAAGCTAGAGAAGAAACTTTCAGGGTAGGTCACGCATCAGAAAGCGGCGGTTGAGTTAATGGGCCAAATCGGACAAACTTTTTCGGAGTTATAGTCATATGTACTGAGAATATTTCCCTGATATTTCCGGAACTTCTGAAGCGATTGTATTGAAACTTTATTGCAGTTAGTCGAAGCTTAACAACGTGCAACTGTTTGCGAACTTTTGTTGAGATCATACTCTCAGTGAATTTCCAAAAAAATCTTCTTCAAAGTTTTCTTCAGAACTCTTTTCTGGAAATAATTCATCAAATTTGAAAATAATTCAGCTCATACCTTGAGCTCCACATTTCACAGCAGTGTACAAAATTTCACTCTGATACGGTTGAAATTTTGGAGATATTAGAAAAAATATGTGAAATTTCGTGTTTTTTTCCTCGATGTGTATGTTACCAGTTTGAAAATGCTGATGAACAACTTCGTGCAACATTTCAACGATCGTATCATTAGAACAATGTGAAAAAAAAATTCAAATTTTTTTTCCCAATACACAATATTCTACGAACTCCTGGTAATATTGTTCTCACAAATTCAGTGTGAACCTTCAGAGTATCATTTTTCAATCAATTTATGTTATTCAATTCGATGCGGTTAGTTTTTTTGGAAATATGTATTGGGAAATTGAAATTTTGAATGGGCATATCTGCGGAAATCATTTGGGGGATTTTACCCATTCATGAATTCAACCCTCATAATAAACCCACTCTAAAAATGTCGAGTTTCTGAGTTATTTCTTCAGGAAGTAATTGTGTTTACGCTCGGCCGATGGGACTTTAAAATAGATCATGTACTTTGTGTACCCTGAAAAATGTCAAATGAAAATAATGCTCATAATCTCGACAATTTTTTTGGTGACTGTAGCCTCATCAATGGTTCAAATCTATACCAAATATATTTTCTTCTTTTCTTCCAGCGTATATTGCGTACTCCAATCAATAATACCAAAGGTATCGTCTATAAAGTTCTTCATCCTTGGTTGAATGATGGTCTGCTAACAAGTAGTGGTAAGTATATTTGAAGTGAGATTAGTTAATTCGTTTTTCTACTTCGAAATCGCAAGAGATTCCACCTTGAGATGATGGAATTGAACCAATTTCCTTATCCTTATCGTTTCGAATAATTGAGTTGCTGCTTCTTGTACTCAGGGCTGGGCAGTATTTCAATTACTTGTAATTGAAATACGTATTTGAAATACAAATACGTTTTTTGTATTTGTATTCAATTACTTCTTGAAAATGTATTTTCTTATTGGTATTTCAAATACCTGACGCTGAAGTATTTTGTATTTCGATACTTTTGTCTTCGAAATACTTTCGAACAAATACATTCAGCGCTGAGCGCTCTACAGAAAATAGTCTGAATCTCCCTTCAGATGGCGACGTTCATCTGCTTCATCTAGTTCTTTTGCTAGCAATCATATTTTCGGCAAATGGAAAGGAAGGAAAGGTCCTGCGCAATGGTCATTTCATCATGGAGTTAGAGTTAGTCAACTTCTAAAAACGATAAGAGCAAAGTGCTTACACTGCTTACCATCCTTGAACACTATCCTAACATAAAAAATGTATTCAAACAATAAAACACAAGTTTCTGCCCATCAGGACCTGTAGAAAGATTGTTTTCTTTATCAGGTTTTATTAATTTCCCAACAAGAGGCTGTTTGTCTGATACTACATTTACAAACCTTGTGTTTCTGAAAGGAAATTCTTTATTTAGCGATAAAATAGCTGAGCTGAATTAGTTGTACTTTTTTCACATTTTTCGTAACACCTGAATGTATTTTGTTGTTTGTATTGCAAATACAAATATTCAAAATACTGTATTTTGTATTTTCTATTTCAAATTCCCGACTTGAAAGTATTTTGTATTTCAAATACCTGCGAGAAAGTATTTTGTAATTTGTATTTCAATTAATCCAAGCATGTATTTTGCCCAGCCCTGCTTGTGCTACAGCTATCCTCTATATTATTCATTCTAGGCTTCTGTCAATTTGCTATTTTCGAAGCACGTGCTGCCAGATGACATCAAAAATCTGGGTAGGAAGCAATTGAATAATAATACTGAATATAAATAAAAAGTAAAAGTGATTAGTCTATTGCTGAACGAAAAACGCTGTGAATTTCACACAAGGGTTTATAATTTTCTCAGTTAAATAACCCAATACCATTCATATCTTGAATAAAACTTATATATTATTTATAACTCATTGGTTTTTCACAACACAGAAACCAATTCCATAAAATCTGCGTATGAAACATTGAAATCTCAATAAATACTTTTGTATAATTGAATAACATTTCCACATGCAGAACGCTAATTGAGTAGCATGATTTAAAATAATATTTTGAATGAGAAGAGACGCTCCACAGTCGTTTCACCTCTATAAACATGCGAAATATTTGTTTTTCTACGCTATATCCCTCGCCTAGGTCACGAACCGGCACAGATTCCATTCAGAACAGGTGGATCATCGGCTCCTACCTTAGTAATTTTTTTGGTCGATCACTAAGGTTTATTATTTGATTTTATCGGATAATAAACCAAAAAAGAAAAGAGAAAGAAGTAGAGAAACCATGAGATTTTTTGCAATTTCCAAAAATTCGAATTAACAATCGAATCAACAATTTCAGGACAAAAATGGCATTCAAGGAGAAAACTGCTTACATCTGGTTTTCATTTCAATGTTCTTCAACAATTTCTTTCCATATTCAATAAGGAGAGTAAAAGCTTTGTTGACGGCTTAAAAGAAAATGTTCAATCTGAGACTGATGTCAGAACTGTAGTTGGCAATTTTACGTTGAATACTATTTGTGGTGAGTATAACGATTAATTGGTTTTTTGCATGTATTTTTTTATCATTGAAACCAAGTATTCTACCCATAAGAATACTGAAAAACTTCAATCGCCGTCAAAAATTTAAATTTTCAGTGAGAAAACGATCTTTTAAATTGGGCTCCACATATTGGTTGTTTAAACACTGGGAACTTCGCGCCTTTCATGACGTACCGAGATATATCCACTCTCTCCCTCTTCTTGTGTATCTTTCTCTCTAGCAAGCCAATAGGGAGCGTCAGCCGTCAGCTGTATCGATCCGGGCGTCGTAAAATAACGAGTGACGTAGGAGGCGATCTAGCGCGTTTCACCCACTTTGGTTTTACGTCCCGATTTGACGATTTTCAATACCGAATTATTCGAAATTCGCGAATTGTTGAAGTGTGAGATAGCATCACTTATGATTTTTTATCGAAATGGAATGAGAAAAACATAAAAATTTGATAATTCGTGTTATTTGCAAGAGACCTATTAGAATAGTGCTTTGATATCAATGAATATTCGTCCTTGTGTTAATGTATACAGGGTGGTCCGAGTATTGTGGTCAATTATTTTTTTTTAGATTCTCCCCACCTGGGGGTATCCAAAAATACCATGTATGTAAAGCGATTTTTTGTAGTTTTTGTGTTTTATCGATTTATTATGCCAGCGATGTTTTAAAAATTCATATCTCTCTATGTAGTAGGTATTTTGCAGTTTTTTTTTCTATAACATGATCTCCCTGAATCTGTTTTAATGACAAAAATAACTCAGCTTCCAGAAATCACTTAAATTTACTAAAAAAGGCTTGAAAGTCAGAATTGGGGGTTCACATTTTCAAGGTAAATTTGCCCAAAGAAAAGATGAAAAGTACAAAAATAACTTTACTCCTGTTTCAATGATTTTTAGCCTATCCGCCTTCGAAATCCGATTACAGCGAAAAGGGTCAATAAAGTACTGTTTTTTTTATGATTTTGGTCATTTAGGACCGTGCAAAGTTTTAAACTCAGCCAGAAGCTATAAAAACTCCTTTTTGTATTTTTAAATTGATATTGAATGTTTGAGTGAATCCTACTGAAAACTAAGGTTCTAACTTTCGAGTCTTTTTTCAGTAATTTTGAGTGGTTTCAGGAAGCTGAGTTATTTTTGTCATCAGAAAAACATTCAGGTAGATCATGTTACAAAAAAAACTGCAAAATACCTACTACATAAAAAGGTATGAATTTTTGAAACCTCGCTGGCATAATAAATCGAAAAATCACAAAAAAAATTAACTCGAAAACTACAAAAAATCGCAGAACATACACGTGGTTTTTTTGGATACCCCCAGGTGTGAGGAATCTAAAAAAAAATTATTGACGATAATACTTGGGCCACCCTGTATTTCTCAACATTCATGGTACAAATCTTTCAGAGACCGCAATGGGAATATCATTAGAACAAAACCATGAAGAAGCAGAAAAATACCGCTTATCTGTTCATGATTTTGGAATTATACTAGTAGAGAGAGCAATAAAAACATGGTTACTCGTAGAACCCATATACCGTTTATCCAAAACTTATATGAAGCAGGTAAAGATCTTGGAAACTCTTCATGGATTTTCAAAACGAGTGATCGATGCAAGAAAAAAATCCTATTCCTCTATGAAAAGCAATGAAGATGAGCAAATTGATTTATCAACCAGTTTTTCTAGAAAGCAGGCTATGCTGGATCTGCTCATTATGGCTCAAAGACAAGGAGAAAACATCGATGATGAAGGGATCCAAGAAGAAGTTGATACATTCGTTTTTGAGGTGAGTTCTCTTGAAAATCAAAATAATTTATGCGACAACAGAACCTGAACGCAATTACAAGGATTACATAGTGGGTGTTCCCTGATTATGTTCCTGAATATACGCAGTTTCCTCACTTCGTTTCGAAAGGAATTGTTCAATAATTGAATAATACAATACCTACGAAAGAGTTACCTGAGGGTACTTACAGGGAGGAGCGGAGAGCAAAGAGTAACGACCAAAGAGTAAAGCGGCGAAATAAAACAGTGTTCTATAACGGCAAGCCCAAAGATTGATCTTAGGGCAGGCCCACAGAGTGAAGCGAGCACCCAAGATAGAGCAAGTCGTCAACCAGAGAGCGAAGCGGCGAAACGAAGCATGTTTGTTTTCTACGCACTCAAGTTCCCATAAATCCACCTGAGTATTCGACGATACAATTGAATATTTTGATTGATAGAGGAGCAACTAAACGTGTTCTGGCCGGACCGAAACAGATTCATAGGCCGAATCACAAGCCGAACATATTCTTTATGGCAGTGCTTTGAAGACATAGCCGAGTCTTCAAACAAAAGCAAGAATGTCAAGTTCATCTTAAGCCTTAAACTTTTCGAGATATTCAACGTTGAATGTTAAAAAATCTGAAAGAAATTCAACAAATATCCCAATATTTGTGGATCCGCCCCTGAGCTACTAAAGGACGTGAATGGAGATTCGCCCATATTTATCCAGATCACAGAACATGCAGAAATATTTATCTATTTTGTGACCAGATCACAGGCATATATCTGTATTCTGTGGACCAGACTTTCCGTTGAATTCATAGAGTTTGCGCTTATGAGTGATCTATTGATAAAGTTGATTATAATTAGGATAATTATGGACTTTTCAATACGAAAATGGGTAAAGATGAAGTTGTGCATGATCTTATGGTGAAAACGACTGTATATTAACTGTATATCAACTGGAAGATAGGTATTCCAATGGTTGAATTTAGTAAAATATTTTATTCACAATAACAGCGCAAAAAGTATCAAATCATAAGAATTAAATGATTAAATCAGTTTTCTCCTTAGACTTAGGTTTTCTCAGCCATGTTTCTTTGAATTTCAAGCAATGGATTGGTATTTCTGCAGAACAGAGCACCGTATGAGATATCTGTGTTGATTTCACAAACAAACAAAAATTTGAATTTTTTTTGTTGATAAATTCATAATTCTATCCGGGTCGTTCTGGGGACCCATTAGCACAATTTTGTCCTCCGTAAGGCCACCAGTTTCTCGATTGAAAATTATTTAAATACTCCGAGCGGAATGTTTGGAAGGCTATAAAATGAAAACCAATGGATATTTTTTCGTTCTGTTTTCACACAGTTTTCAGAATGAAGGTAAGTTCAATCTCGAAAGATTTCAACAATTTTGGATGAAATTTTTTGTTCACTGTAGACATGTAAAAAAAAGTTGAGTTTGAATTTTGGAAAAAATTTTTCACGGAAAATCTTGGAAAATTGAGTATATTGAAATAATGCTATCCAATTCAACAAAATTCCAAACAAAAAATTCCAATTTTGAAGGTTTTCCGCTATTTTGAAATATTTTTTCCCGAATTCTACACAACAATTGAATTGACCACCAAAAAATACTAAGATGTGACCAAAAACCGTTTTTTCAAAGGTCACGCATAACTCACCACAGATATAAGAATATTGCTCAAGGTTGACATTGAACACTCTGTATCTCGCTTATGCTTCGAAAACGGGGTATATGTCATAAGGCAAAAATGACTTTCCCAATGTAATCTATACGGCTTTATATGTCTGACCAGTTTATGATGAAACACCCTGTATACAGAGGAAAGTGCTAGCTCCCCTGTATGTTGACCGATGAAACTACGGACAGGTAACGTACTTACGGTATCTATCTACATAAGGCACAAGGGCTCATGGCATATAAGTTATGGCAGAGAGTGGTCTCACTCTGCACTATTTTCCTAATTGTTGAAATGAAATCAAAATAGTTGAATATAATGATTAAGTTTGAAATATTTTTCAGGGTCATGACACCACAGCTGTTTCGCTTGCATTCTCACTGATGCTCCTAGCGAATAATAAAAAGTGTCAAGTAAGTGGAAATTTTCCATTAATTATTATTGAATTGAGTTATAATTAGAAAACATGAAAACGACAAATGTAATTCGTTAACTACTTTCGTGATTTTCAATTTATATCCGAGACCTTTATATTGAATAATGTAACAGACTCTCTTGATTCAAAAATAAGTACCTATATATGTACAGATAGGGTATTTTGTTTTGGATTAGAGAGAATAACTCTGATTCCATTAGAAGACTGAATACATTATTATCAAAACACTCAAGAAATATTCTCTTACGTGAAGTCAAGAGCGTTAGCGCGCTTGTTCAAATTCATATATCTATACTCCATTCACTTTTATAAACTATCCCGGATGTTCATGATTCTATCAAGATTTTTTTACCTAAAACTGACGCCGGTTGGCACTCGTGAAATATCGGCAATGTCAAAATAATTCTCAGATACGTTGCCAAATGCCAATGCCAATTTCTACTCTGAATCTCAACATATTCATCACGCTTGAAAATTAAAATTTCCGAAGCTAGTTTCAAAGAAGCAGAGACAAAGTATCAGGAATTGCTATGAAGAATTGAAATATGCTTTTTCTGATAGTAACCCTGATAATTTGGAACCAATAATTTATCACGAGCTATTCAACATTTTCGACGTATGTGAGTGAAAACCCAGTGTATCGTTCATATACAGGGTCTTTCACGAGGAACCTCACCCATATTTATACGGAAAACTACTGAACGTATTTTCATGAAATTCAGCACTTATAAGTATTTCACGATGCTGATGTAATCTAAAATATTTTCAAGGCATGAGCACCTCCGGTTTTTCCGGAAATGACGTCAACTTCCGTTTTTCAAATTAGAACACCATTTTTTTATTGCAGAAATAGATTCCTTGGAAAATTTCAATTTATTTTGATGTAACATTTTTCAGTTTTGGTTGGAAAATTCTCTCTGAGCGGGAAAATTCGAAAAAAAAATCGAAAATCGAGCTCCGCTGAAACAAGAATAACTTCGAGGTTTTTGGATGGAAAATTTTCATTTTTGGGATTTTTCAAGATGTAAGATTGATGTATCCACTTTAAAAATCGAAATCGCGATTCATGATACAGGGGGTGAAAAAATCGCTTTCAAAGTTAGGGATGACAAAATCGTGAAAAATCAATTTTTTCAAATTAGAACCCCATTTTTTTTATCGCAGATATTGAATCTACGTTAAAAAATAATGTGAGTTTATGCATCACACCCTTGCCCTAAAGTGGATATTTTCACCCCTTCTTGAAACCGACTTCAAGTTACTATTAGGAGAACCATGGCAAACTCTCGCAGTTATAACTAGAGAAGATGCTCAAAGTTTTGACCGTTAATTTCTAGACATTTATTTATACGTCTCAGGAATGCTTCGTGCGTTGCTCTTCTTATTTCATCGGGAGGAAGAGATCTGCAAAAGTGTTTAAAAACCAAATTGAGTTTCAAAACTATGAATCTAAAAATCTAAACAAACCTGAACGCATTTCTGACTCGTTCTATGCAGTCCTCTTTATCAGTCAGGGGAGTTGAGTAGACAATATTTTTTATCCTACCCCGAACATAATAGTCTAAAGGAGTTAAATCGGGAGAACGTGGTGGCCAAAGATGTGGACCATTGTTCGCCAACCATCGATCTTCAAATAGCCTGTAGAGGATATTTGACACATTGAGTGAATTGTGTGGAGGCGCGCCATCTTGTTGATACCATAAGTCATTATGGTTCTGTACTAGCGGCTCAATTATTTGAGTCAATATGTCAGAATATCTATCTCCTAAGGGAGAACATTCTTTAAATAATGCAAACATGTGTAGTGTTCTATCTTACCAGTTAAAGTCCCATCATAAATGTGAACATCGAGAATTGCATTATTTTTGATGGCGCAAAAAACATTGAAACTCCAGGTCTCTTGAAAGTTCCATTGTCTGAAGTGGTGGTTGTTCTCTTCATCCCAATAATGACTGTTATGCCTATTGAAAGAACCATTCTTTGTGAATTTAGATTCATCTGTCCAAATTATACAGTCCAAAAAGTTTTCATTCTCTTGAAATCGAATCATCATAGCTTCGCAAAACTCTGTTCTCCTGACGAAATCAGTTTCCTTCAAATGCTGTACCCTATTGAATTTATATGGGTGCATTTTATGTTTTTTTAATATTCTCCAAACACTCGATTGAGATAATCCCAGATCAATCTCGGCATCTTTGAGAGAATTTTGAGGATTCACACGAAAATATGCAAGAACTGTAATTTCGTTGTTCTCATCTTCTACTACACTTTTTTCTCTGTGTGTAGTTTTCTTAACGAAAGATCCGACATTTCTCAAGTTTGTCATGGTTCTGTTAATGGTATCTCTCGTTGGTCTGGGTCGGTCAGGAAACCTCTCAATGAACAGTCGAATCGTTCTATCTACAACTTTATTACATTCTCCATGAAGTAGAATGAGATTTAAATAATCTTCATAGGTAAAATTAGGCATAGTGATCGATTTTATAACTTAATACGAATTATCACCAAATTAATAGTAAACACAAAATGCTACTGAATAAAGAGGAATTTGGCAGATGTAATTAATGATATCTATCATTAAAAAAAAATAATGTAAAACATGGTAAGTTTTTGCATATGGTTCATAAGGAATTATTTATTTATCACTGGAGAGAAAACCGATGGCCGATTAGTTGAAATAAAGAGGTTTCCGGTACAAATTCGAATCCAAATTCGCCATCTATTTAGGAACAACCTGTAACTTTTTTCTCTTGCATATTAGGGTAGTAAAATCTAAAACATGGTTTAAGTAACAGTTCCTGAAAATGTCATCTTTTTGGCGTGAAGGGAAAAGAAATAGCTGAAAATTCAAGACGAAAAACAGTTTTTTGTGAATAACTCAGAAAATATCCACTTTAGGGCAAGGGTGTGATGCATACACTCACATTATTTTTTAACGTAGATTCAATATCTGCCATGAAAAAATGGGGTTCTAATTTGAAAAAATTGATTTTTCACGATTTTGTCATCCCTAACTTTGAAAGCGATTTTTTCACCCCCTGTATCATGAATCGCGATTTCGATTTTTAAAGTGGATACATCAATCTTACATCTTGAAAAATCCCAAAAATGAAAATTTTCCATCCAAAAACCTCGAAGTTATTTTTGTTTCAGCGGAGCTCTATTTTCGAATTTTTTTTCGAATTTTCCCGCTCAGAGAGAATTTTCCAACCAAAACTGAAAAATGTTACATCAAAATAAATTGAAATTTTCTAAGGAATCTATTTCTGCAATAAAAAAATGGTGTTCTAATTTGAAAAACGGAAGTTGACGTCATTTCCGGAAAAACCGGAGGTGCTCATGCCTTGAAAATATTTAAGATTTCATCAGCATCGTGAAATACTTATAAGTGCTGAATTTCATGAAAATACGTTCAGTAGTTTCCCGTATAAATATGGGTGAGGTTCCTCGTGAAAGACCCTGTATATTCCCAGGAACTCTTTAAGTGGGGGTTTTTCCTTTAAACGAAAATGCAGTTATTTTCATGAAAACCTTCAGAATATCACATTTCAAACATATAATTTCAGTATTATATTTTGAAAAAATGTTTGATCACCTAAAACTGAAAAATAAAAATGGGGATTTGCATTTAAAGGGATTCGTCATGAGTGCACGATATGGCAACGTCGAATTCAGCTTTGTCGGAAAAATAAGGACGCCAAATGTGTTACTTTGCTTAGTTCAAATTTGCATTTGCAGTAATAAACCAAATTCAGGAAAAACCCCCATTGAGTTAGCTGTTTTAAGGTGAAACAGGTTTTGTAGTACTACTATATTTTCATACTGGAGTATTTCAAGTTGTGCAACAAATTATTCACATGTCTTTTCCAGACTTATTTCTTTGGAATTTCGAAAAGTAGGGAATTCCATAGGTTTGTTTGTTCGTTTAGAAGTTTTACTGCAAGGTTATTCGAATACTTTTGTTTTTTTTTCGAATGAACTTTCACAAAGTAACGGACTACTCTATCCATTATTTCTCAGTAAAATTTCAACACTCGATTCTTGATTTCCGTACAAGAAAATAGCATAAATGAATCTTCCAACCATGTTTTCATACGTGGAATATTTCCAGTCTCAGCAGATAAAAAATTTCTTCAACAGCCAGCCTGGTCTTTGGAATTATTAAATTCATATAATATTTTCTCAGATTCATTATTGTTCCAAAGTTAATTCACATTTTGAAGAATACGTAATTACTACGACCTCTATGTAGAGAGAACAACGTTGTGTAGTTATCTGACAGGAAAATGAGTATAACCATTGTATAAATTTATACAATGGTATAACCTAACATTTTCAAAATATAGACGGTGAAATGTGTCAGAATGTCATGGCCAACCTGTATAGTTTATAAAAGTGAATTGAGTATATACGAATATTGGTCACTCCTCACACTGGTTAGCGCCCAGAAATGAGGAACTGATTGAATTAGGACAAAATTAATTTCCGTAAAAAAAGTTAGGAGATCCGAACTATCTAATAGAATTCATGAATTCATTCTTATATCCAATTAAAGTCTTCTAACAAAAAATCACTATTGCTTCTTCCCATTTACAAACTATTTCATATGTAAATCAGTTGATTTTCCACCACAGTAGCAACTAGAGCTCCATCATTTCAGATGTCTTATTTAGTTTCGAAAAATAGATCAATCTGGTTTTACTTACCCGGGTCGCTCAAATGACTAGATACAGCGTTCAAAATCTACCCGTGTTAATCCGATCAAGTTTTCCGAAACCGCCTTTTGATTTTTGTATTGATCTGAGATCGAATCTGATCTTTCGAGAAGCTATTATCGATTCAAAATCTAAAACTATGCAGTCATCTCCTTCCTGAAAACGAGCGAGCAAATATAGTAACAATTAAACATAATTACCATATATGTTATTATGTGAAATATCTTAAGCACACTCCATACTTTAGGAAAAAGTTTATGACGAATTAAGGGCAGTCTTCGGGGACGATTCCAGAGATCCAACCAATTCAGATCTCCAGGAACTCAAATATCTGGAATGTTGTATCAAAGAATCACTAAGGCTTTATCCAAGTGTACCAAAAATGTCAAGACAGCTGGGTGAAGATATTTCTTTGGATAATGGACTTTTTATACCCAAAGACAGCGCTGTATTGATTTTAATATACGAAATGCACAGAAGAGCTGATTTATACCCAAATCCAGAGGTATTCAATCCAGAAAGATTCTTCCCAGAAAATACAGTAAACAGACATCCGTATGCTTTCATACCATTTAGTGCCGGACCAAGGAATTGTATAGGTGAGTGGAAAATAAAACTTCCAGAAGAGCACTAACGTGAAGTTAACAACTTTTGTGCGCTTGTTCGAATTCGTAGGCGAAAAAGTGATTTCTTTTTGAATTGTCTAGTGAAACGATCATCACGAAATTTAGCATAAAATTGTACATTATTATTCACCATGTAGTTAGCATGTTTCGTCATAATCAGTTCTGGATGTTTTAAGTTATTCCAGAAATATCAACGATACTAATGAAAACCCCACGAAATTTGCTTTCATTTTTTGTCCAATATACGGAACTTAAATTCGGATCTAATTGAAACACTGTGTGTACAGGGTGGGCAAAATTCATTGTCTACTGAAGGGATCTCGAGAACTATAGCAGCTAGAAGAAAACTGATAAAACATTCTCGAGCTCTTTTTTTCTGAATAATCCGAATCTGAAAACAGATACAGCTTATCGCGCATAGAACTTGAGTTATGAGCGAAAATTGAGAAATTGTCATTTTCAATAATGCTGAATAACTCGCTTGTTTGAACTCGTATTCGAAATCTGTTGATACATTCTACAGGCACTTTTTTAGGAGTAATTCAAATATAATATGACTAATTTGTTTAATCCAGCCATTTCCGAGAAATGAGTAGCATTTTGGATTTTTCAAATGTAAACTATAGTCGAAAGTTATCCCATATTGCTACAAAATGTTTGCTGATTTCAAAACTGTATCATATGTCGCTATTTACATGAATATAACATGAGAAAAAGTTCAATACTTTTTTCCCGCTTTTCTATTCACTGATAAATTATTTTAAGTAGGGGGGTGCGTTCACAATTATCGTCGAACGATCGCACGACGACGCCCTGAGGTCATCCGACTGTTCACAATTATCGTCGGGTGAAATTTATCTTCGTCTACGATTCGGGTAGAAACTCACCGAGCGATCAACTTTTTAACCCAGAAAATAGTTGGTGAAAATTTGTCGCGGCTGCGCAGTTTACTTGTCAATTCGAAATCACAACAGTTTGAGTCAATCATTATTTTATTATTTGATAATACATCATTATGGAGGCTATTCCAACGAACTCCCAAAATCTGGTAGTTTCTGATACCATCTTCAATTTTTGACAAAAGGCAATGGGAAGCTTCTCTACTCATTCTGAAGTGCTGCTGGAATTCTTTCTCAGAGTATTTGTCAATATTTTCATAAAGCCAGCTTCTTCTATCAATTTTTTTTTTGGCTCTCCACTAACACATTGCGTAAGTGCACTGCAACTTAATGCCACCATCTCCACAACAGAATCATCTTCTACCTCGCTATCTGAGGACGAATCTTCCAAACAAAAAAATGCACCTGCAGGATCCATTTCAAAAATAAAATCGAATTAAATTTTGTTAGTCAAAATCAAAACAGTTGTTTAGGTTATGTTATGATAACAAACGAAAGTTTGACAACCAAATCGTGAACGAGGATGATTTACCGTGCGTCGTCCGTTACATTAAACCGAGGTGAGACGAACAACTCGGGTTGACAATTGTGAACGCACCCCATGAGTTACCATAGCGACCATTGAATATGGATATTTCTCGAGATTGGCTTCCCTTGAAACTCGGCTATTTCCATTCGCTTGAATATAGCATACCATCAACATATCGAATTTTTCGTCATTTGGAATATTTCGGGCCATAAGGGATAATAAACAGATTTTCTTTTGCTAATCTTAAGAACTATGACAGATAAGCCATAGAAATTTTATTCAGCAATCGCTGATACCAATCATAGAGGCGCAAGTTCACGCAAAGATAATGAATATTCTATGGTCTCTATGGTAACGTCAGCCTACTTATAATTCAACAGTGAATAGAAAAGCAGGAAAAAAGTATTGAATTTTTTCTCATGTAATATTCTTGTAAATAGCGACACATGATACATTTTTAAAATTAACAAAAGTTTTGTAGCAAGATAAGAGAACTTTCGACTATAGTTTACATTTGAAAAATCCAAAATCCTTCTCATTTCTCGAAAATGGCTGGATTGAAAAATTGAGTCATATGGTATTTGAATTACTCCTGAAAAAGTGCCTGTATAATGTATCAACAGATTTCGAATACGAGTTCAAACAAGCGAGTTATTCAGCATTATTGAAAATGGCAATTTCTCAATTTTCGCTCATAACTCAAGTTCTATGCGCGATAAGCTGGATCTGTTTTCAGATTCGGATTAGTCAGGAAAAAAGAGCTAGAGAATGTGTTATCAGTTATCTTCTAGCTGCTATAGTTCTCGAGATCCCTTCAGTAGACAACGAATTTTGCCTGTAAAAGATTCACTCCAAGGTATGTGCGAAATCTCATCGAAATTTTATGAATAATTTCGGAAAAAAAATTCGAAACTTTTAGGAAATAATGTTTTTTTTAATTCAATTATGATAAGATCCAAACAAACTTTTGCAGGAAGATTTGCGTCGGTATTCTACAACTATTTACGAAGTTTAAATGCGATTGCAATCGTAGTTTTCAAGATATTGAGGAAATAACCTCGAAAATTCATATTAATACATATATATTATATTATATGATATATAAATATTGAATTGTATTTTATTATGTTACCGTTTTCCTAAGTTTTTGACATCAATGATTACATGCCGGTTGATATAATAATAAAATTTGTCATTCAAGATGTGATACGACGAAGGCAATAAAATGTATCGTAAGATATCTATATCCAAAGATCTTATTTAAAGGTATTACAGAAAAATCTGTATTTTTAATGATTGTATTATTAACCTTTATCAAGTAAACTCGTTTGAATTTAATATTAAAATTTTGTGTTTTTTCCTCGGTATCATTGTTATTTCCGGAAAAATTCTAAGAATTCTCATCCGATAATGATGAAACTTGGTTACTTAAACTGAAAATGCTGATGCTCAATTTCGTGCGGAATTTCGTGATGATCGTGTCTTGCGAAAATTGGAAGATAGGCTGCAAATTTTACACCATTGATATCTTAAATAAAAGTTTTTCACAAAAACCAATTCCATGAAAAAATTCATATGAAACATCGAATTCTAAATAAATACTCTTGTATAATTGAATTACATTTTCACATGCAGAATGCTAATTGAATAGCATAATTTAAAGTATTATTTTGAATGAGGAAAGACATTCCACTGTTGTTTCACCTCTATATAAAAACCTCACTTTTTTCCACACCACCGAAGAGGTAGAGTAAAAGGCGCGTTTTTCTTTATAACTCAGGGGCCACTGGTCGGAAATCATCCGGGTGAAAATTTTTAGGTTGGGTTATGCAACAGTAATCAACGCAACGTTTTCGAAAAATATTTTTTTTCCTCCCACCCCCAGTTTTCAGCCCTTAGGATACACCAATCCTGCTGAAAAACTTGGAGGATCAATTTCGAGCGACAACGATTTTTCTACCAAGTTTCACGAATTTCGGTTCAGCACTTTCAGAGGAAAGCCCTGGACAACGGACGGCGGACGAATGGATTTTTTTATTAGTTCATTCGAATCTACATACTTCAAAATGTAAACTGTGAAATTTTCAGGGGGGAGGGGTTATTTTTTTTGGCCGATCACTATAATCACCAAAATAGGGGTTTTGATAGTTGAAAATGGAGTTTCGCTTCTTCAGCCGACTGTCAACACGATCACGTTTTAAAGGAATGTACTGCAGTTTCGAAATTTGCTGCAGAGTCGGTTTAGAGCTTAATAATGCGAAAGTCTAGATCGAACGCACATAGAGTGCCTAACAGTTTAGCAGATAAATGCAGTTGGAATTTCGTCATCCCAATATTTACAAAAATACAGACACGATCGGATCGAAATTCAGCACGTGGATATATTATTACGATGAGCTCTAATTCCGACATCAAATCCATAGCTGATATCGAAACACTTATCAACTTTGAATAGAAAATCCAATATAACTTATCAAAACCACCAACAAAGTCATAATTACTTAATAGATAAAGGGAACAATAAAGAAATATATGTTGACATCAAAACTATGAAAAATGTATATCACGCTAGTTTTGAGTCAGTCCTCACTCCTCGATCAGATACGTTGTGATCTTTTGAGGTCAGACTGTCAGAGCACAAATGTCGACAGAGTTTTCAAGACACAAAATAGAGTTCTCAGAATCATTCTAGGATTGAGCCAAGTACGCAGCTCTAAAGGACATTTTAGGGTCAACAACATCATGACACTCTTCGGATTATATATATACGAGATCCTTATTTTCATTTTCAAAAAGAGTGATTTATTCGAAAATTCTAAGACAAAAGCTTAGAAAATGAAAATTACAAATACACCAAACATCGCTTAGCTATATATGAAAAAGCATGCTTTTACATGTGCATAACTGTTTTTAATGGCACTACCAGCTACAAAACAACGCATAAAATTTATCAAAAGCTTCTCAGATAAGGTACATGATTTCCTGGTGGAACTGGAACCCTATTCTATGAGTGACTATTTAGGAAAGAGCTGATTGATTTAATTCAATACTTCATTGTTTTTTCATATTGACAATTCCATATTTAACATTAGTTCGGATGATTGATTTATTCTTATGGAAAATAAAACTTCTACTCCTATTATAGTAGTACTACTTATCACTTAAAGCCTTGGCAACAAATTGGAACATGCGCGAGAAAGTTCAGATGAGTGCTCTTCTAGAATTTTTTCACTTGATCCTATCCTGATTTTTATTTAGTGGTACCTACATTATTACAAAGATTTTTTTTTCAATATTTGTCTTTCTTTCGATTGTATTTTTGAGTGGCTAATGTGTCTGCGAATTACTATGAATTTTTTCTCGTGGTACTTACCAATATATATATATTTCTACCACGGATATACCTGCAAAAAGTAATTGGATTCATGAATCAGTTGATTAAATAAGGCGAATAGCAATTTTGTTTACAATGAAACACCCTAAAAATCGCAAATTTGAGCTTCAGCCATAAGTATGAAATTAACTAATCATGAATAATTGACCTGATATTTTCTTGTTCTCTTCGTCCCATTAAGAGATGTGGCAACCTGTTTTATTTTTTCAGAAATTGCGTTTTCTTGTTTCAGGTCAGAAATTTGCAATGATGGAAATGAAATGTCTCCTTTCAGCTGTCATGAGGAATTTTATTCTGGAACCAGTCGATACGCCAAAGACTATAGAATGTATATTGGATTTTGTACTACGCACGAAAAGCCCAATTAAAGTAAAATTCGTTCCTAGAACGAATTAGACTTCAAGGCACATATTCTCGTCAACTTTTTAAGATTAATAAAGAATTATATTTTTTACACTCATCAGTGAACTTATTGAAGAATACCAATATTTTCCACCAAATCCCGATTATACAACCGAAATTGAACAATTCTATAGGAAATAAGGAATTTTTTTCCCCAATATCTCCGAAAATTTGAATCAGATCAAACTGAAAGCTGGTAAAATGTTACACTTCACGGTCTCTGTCAAATTCCATTGAAATGTGATAATGTGTTTCCGAAAATTAAATTCAACAAACATTTGGAAAATTTTCGAAAAAGCTTTTTGAAATTTACTAACGATATGATCCCAAAGAAAGTCGACAACTAATTGCCAAGTTTCCAACCAATCGCATAAGTAGTTCCCGAGATATTGAAAAAATATCTTCAAAATTGAAATAAGTATAGCTCCGAAACCGTTTGGCTGGTTAGGCCCATTTTAGAACTTAACTACCGCATTTTGATGAAAGTTTTAAGCTTTTTCCGTTCTCAAATTATCGAGGCATCAGCCGGACAGAATCGATTATGACCATAAGGTAAATATATATACTTGTTCTATGAATTTGACATGGGACTCTTCACAGCGTGACCAATTTTGGTAGAAATCTACTTTTTTGGTAGATTTTCGTTATAATTTCATCATTGTTAGTAGACAGAAATTGAGCAGTAGATTTTGGTAGTATTTCGAACTATCTTGGTAGAATGCTACTTTCAATTGTTGGAGCAGTAGAACGCTTCTGTCGGAATTGAGAAGTGGCACAACCTAACCTAACCTAACTATAATCGCATGAATTATGTAAAAAAATAGCACAACTCGTATAGATGGCTCTGACTGACATTGGGGAATTTCTTTAATCCCGTCTCACTCAATAAGTATATCGTATTTCCCATCATAGGTGCGTGTGTGCTCTACATTTTCCCGCATTTTTATCATTTCCATCCAGAAAGGAAGAGCTTTTCATTTAGGTGAATACATAAGAACATCTGTGGAACCATTGGGTGGATTTTACCCATTCACGAATTCGGCCTTCGTAATTAAGGTCCAAATCTTCTCTACAAATATCGAATTTTTAAGTTGTTTCTTTCGGAAGTAATTATGTTTACGGTCGGCCGTTAACTTCTGGAAGAAACGACTCAGAAACTCGATATTTGTAGAGAAGATTAAGGGCTTAATTACGAGGGTCGAATTCGTGAAATCCACCCAATGATTCGTTGCCAAAGCGGTCATCTCTATTGAACATTCGCAAAAGCTGCTGCCTTCACGACAGTGCTTCTGTAGCTTTTTTTGCTTAGCGAATGTTAATTACTGAGATATTTTTTTAAATTACACGAAACATTAACTTTCCTTCCAACATAAAGTGCTAAAGACTGCTCTTAGGTAGCAGTAGATTTTTAGTAGATTTCTGTAATTGACTTTGGTAGAAAAAAGTAGATTTCTACAGAAGGCTTGGTAGATTCTGAAAAAAATAATTGGTCACGCTGACTCTTCATAAAGTGAGTTATTTCTTGTCTGTGAAATAAACTTTCAGTGGTCTGTATCAGAAAAACTCTCTGGTTTCTTATGACATATTCAAATCAAATTTCAAACCTAACCTCAACTTCACTTTTGTGATGAAATATGAAATGTTGAAATTAAGGAATATTAAACAATCAATTCGGTTTTATTCTTCCAATGAAACAAAGTAAATATGGAAATTGAAATTTCATATGCTTTTATAACCAACCAATTTATATATTCTAGGAAATGGAAGAGTGTTATCGGATTAGAAGTGCATGCACAAATTATTTCGAAAACTAAACTATTTTCCGCATCTTCTTCAGAATTCTTGTCGCCTGTTAATAGTAATGTATCATTTTTGGATGCCTCATTGCCTGGAACTCTTCCTGTGTTAAATAAACGATGTGTTGAAGCTGGCGTAACTACTGCATTGGCTTTAAATTGCAATATCAATATGGTATCTACTTTTGACAGAAAACACTATTTTTACGGAGATATGCCTGTAAGAATCACAGCCATTGTGAATATATAATATATCTTCTGCTTCCCCTTCAGTAAATATGCTCTTGATTGTTTGAATTCTCATTATAAACAAGCTTGCACTGCATACAAATATTTATTTTTCAGCTTCTGAATATAGAGTTTGATATAAACTGAGTTTTCAGGCTGGTTATCAGATTACACAACAAAGAAGTCCTCTAGCACAAAATGGAAATCTGGAGTTTTTTACCTACACACCTGGTATTCACAAAAACCCATACAAAAAATTTGTCAGAATCAAACAACTGCAATTGGAGCAGGATAGTGGTAAAAGCTTACATGACACAGACCGTAGTTTAGTAGATTTGAATCGTGCTGGCGTAGGATTGATGGAATTAGTTTTTGAACCTGACCTTAGTGATGGAGAGGAAGCTGCAGCATTAGTGAAAGAGTTGGTGGCAATATTGAGAAGAATCGAAACATGTTCTTGTAAAATGGAAGGTATTATCGTTCTGTGAATATCAATTTATGTAGTTATTTGAATTTAGTAATCAAGCGAATTGAAAAAACTTCCGAAAGCTCCTGCCTTCACTTCAGCCCTTTCCTTGAATTTTTGGTCAATAGTTCATTAACTCTCCAGTTGCATGAAGATACACCAATCTTCAATAGGCAAATATTTCAGAGGGTGCCCTAAGAGTTGATGCGAACGTTTCCATTCACAGGGGGAATGAACCACTTGGTGTGAGAACTGAAATAAAAAACATAGGTTCTATCAGAGGAGTGGCTTCTGCTATCAAGTATGAAATCGACAGGCAAATTATGATGAAGGAAAAAGGTTATGATATTATTAATGAAACAAGATCCTGGAATGCCATAAGTAAAACAACACTACCCTTACGTGACAAAGAAGAAAAACAGGTGAGATTAATATAACACTACACTTTCTTGTCTTTTTGTAGTATTTTAATGCTTACACTCAAATATAAATACACCCTCTATGAGATATTTTTCTATTTCTATCCAAGAAAAATAATACCGATTTCCTTTGTCTTGGATTTTGTGGCCTACTTTTTTATTAGTTTCCTTGTCTTCTAGGATTATCGTTACATGCCTGAACCGAATCTACCCCCTCTCTATCTATCTTTTGAAGATTTCATTCCAGAATCAATAAGTGTAGAATCACTAAAGAACACACTGCCCGAGTTACCTGCTCAAACAAGAATTCGATTGAATCAAGATTTGGGATTAAATGAAAATCAAGCAATACTCTTAGTGGTGAGTTCATGTGTTTTACTTCAAATAAACCAATGTGGATATGATATTTTTTGGTTAAGATATTTTCGACCCAAGAACTTGCAAGATGGGCTGAAAAGTGGGAATCATTCGATTGATTGTTGACATTTTACACAGATCCAGTTTTTGAAATAAGAACTTATGATGGTTTTCTGAACTGTTTGGGTACCAATTCTGGGAATGTAAGAAAAGAATTGATTTTCTCAATTATTGTTTCAGAATGACGATACTTTATTGAGACTTTTTGAAAGTGCTTTAAAAATTGAGAAACTCAAACCTCCATTTCTAGCCAATATCATAATATATGAGTTTTCCAAAATAATCACGGACTTCGACTCAAGACCTGACGAAATGTAAGTAGAATATACCTATAAGTACTTTGCAGACCAATTCTATTCTTGAAAAATTTCATTAGAATATATATGCCAGATACTCAGTGGAATTCAAATATTGGCAAGTAATTCAAAATATTTTCCAGTAAAATTAATTTTCAGAGAAAAAAGGTTCAAATGCACTAAATGTTTCATGGATGGATTCTCCTAGAGCTTTTAGATTAAGAGCTGGACTATTCAAAAGACTCTATTCATTAAACAGTATTATTGTTATTATTATTATTATTATTATTATACATCAGACAAGAGTTTTCTCAACTCATATACAAATTTCAAATGAAAAACTACAGAGTGTGAAACTAATGTTAATAAAGAATTCAAAACAAAATAAAGTAGTAAAAAAAATCACCAAAAACACAAACCCGGCCATCAACACACACCGGTTCGCCACCAAGAGTCCAAATTGTTCTTGAAGGAGTTGACACTAGAGGCGCCAACAATCGTATCCGGAAGACTGTTCCAATTATGGAATATCCTATTGGTGATGAAAGATTGGCGTGGGGTACATTTGAATCTTTCCCGTGTCAACTTGAATCTGTGCCCTCTAAGTTGGCTGGTAGTAGCAAGGTCAAACATATCACCCATGTCGATCCCAAATCTCTGAGTCAAAGCTCGAAAGGCAACGATCAAGTCACCACGATCCTTTCTAGTCTGAACGGGGGGAAGATTAAAAAGAGCCAAGCGCTGTTCGTATGTTGGTCGCACTCTTCCATATGGTATCCTAGAGTGGCGCGTCTTTGTATGGACTCCAATAAATCTCGCTGCCATACCAGATTCGGACACCAGACAGGGCCCGCATATTCCAAAATGGGTCTTACATGGGTCTTGTAAAGTTCAGAACATACAGAGGGGTCATAAAAACGAAAGGTGTGTTCAAGCAACCCAAGCATTCTTCTGGCCCTAGAAGAAACATACAAAATATGCTCCGACCATGAGTGGTCCTCTGTAACCACAACACCTAAATCCAGTTGACTCCTTGTAGTGGTGAGGGGGATGCCATCAATATGGTAAGTTGTTCTTGGATTATTTTTTCCTAAGTGAAGAACCTTACACTTCGATAAATTGAGCTCAATCAACCAGTCGCAGCACCAAGAGAACAAAGTAGTCAAATCCTCCTGGAGCAAAAAAGCGTTGGTATGGGCATAGTTGTAGAGCTTAGCATCGTCAGCGAATAAGGATACCTCAGAATTGAGGAGCGCAGGCAGATCGGATATGTAGACCAGAAACAGCAGCGGACCCAGAACTGATCCCTGGGGAACTCCGCTAGTGACATTATTAGTTCGAGATCTTTTCTCACCAGTGCCAACGAAGAATTTTCTACCACTCAAATAACTTTGGATCCACTCAAGCAATCCGCCCCGCACTCCGAAATGCTCCAGCTTGTACAGAAGCCGGCGAATGGGTACTCTATCGAACGCCTTGGCAAAGTCAAGATATACGACATCGATTGGTAAATTTTTATCTAATGCTTTAGTCCAGTCATTCAAGCACTTGAGTAGGCAGGTTATCGTTGAACGCCCAGGAATAAAACCGTGCTGTTGTTTCGGCAATATTTTATTGGTTAGGAGAAATTCTAATAGTTGATCGCAGATAATTTTCTCCATAACCTTAACAACGGATGAAGTCAGAGAAATTGGGCGATAATTCCGGGCATCAAGTTTATCACCCTTCTTGTATACCGGAGTAACACGTGCAGAAAGCCAATCAATCGGCAATGCTTTTGTTGAGAACGATTTTTCCATAAGGATGGACAAAGGATAAGCAAGAGTTGTGCTGCATCGCTTCAGAATTACTGGGCTCAGGTTGTCTACTCCAGGAGATGAAAAGGTCTTGAAATTACTGAGATACTTAGCAACAGTCTCCTCAGGAAAAGTAACAAAATCCATGCTCTGCTGACATTTAGGCGAAAGAATAGCGGGAAGCGGTCCTATAGGTTCAGACGAGAAGGACTCACAAAATACGCTGGCGAAGCATTCATATACATCCACCAAGTTTTGACACAACTCTCCCTCTCCCTATTCTTTTCGAACTTGACTTTTGCCGCAGTAATTGCTGCAGAAACAACCTTGGAATAATTTTGATGACATCGATAGTCATGATCACTGCGACTTCTTTTGAGTCTCTGCCACAAACCTCTTTTCCTTCTGAGCATCCTGTAAACTTTTTCGTTAATCCAAGGTTTAATTGGATGACACCTGACAGTTCTAAATGAGGTGCACTCTTCAACGGACTGATTAACCAAGGATAGGAAATGCTGCCACGCGCTCTCGACATCATCTCTGCGAAGTATGTCTGTCCAATCAAGTTGATCGAAACTGATATTTAGCGCATCATAATCAATAATCTTCACTTCCCTGAAGCGGCATCTTTGTGGTTCATTAACTGTCATCTGGATACATCCTTTGATAACCTCATGATCAGATTTCCCAATTGGGGGCATGAGCTCAATGTCGCAAACGAGGTCGGGATCATCCACTACGATCAGATCTAGAGGGCGAGGGGTCTGGCCCTGGCGGTATCGTGTTGGACGGTCAATAAGTTGGTGCAAGTGAGAATTATGAAGCATGGTGACAAAAGCATATGAGGGTGAGTTTTCAGAGGGTAAACTAGTCAGCGGCCAATCAAGATCAGGAAAGTTGAAGTCTCCGGCTACGAAAATGTTCCTCCCAGATTCAGTCAGTGAAATGATGTGGTCGTACAACAATTGAATTGAAGGGTAGGATCTTGGTCGGTAGACGCATCCGATAGTAATTGAGCATGTGTTGTGGCACAGATTTATAAAAATATTGTCGATACCCGGTGTGAGTAGAGAATACAATGTGATGTTAAAAAAGCCGGGTTAGGGTTGGCAGAATGCTTGGCAAAAAGTGCTTAGTTCATAAACTCCCTTGTATATATCAATAACAGCAACCATATTCAAACTGAATTCAAATATTGCTTAAACAATGTCTCAGCGAAATTCAAAATTAATAGATACTATAATGGGCAACTAATTTTCTGAAGATCAAGTTTAGCAAATTCTCAGATTTTGTTGAATAACTTGATATCTATATTCTTTAATATACTCTTCTTACCTTCAACATTTATTGTTAACAACTAGTCAAAAACGTAAGGTAGAATGTAGAAGTCTGAAACTCTACAATTCCCTTCCAGAAAACATTAAAAATATCCAAAACTTGAAATGTTTTAAAAAAAGCTTATATAGATTTCTGTTAAACTTGGAACCATATAGTTTAAAGAATTATATTAAGTGAAACAACTAAGCTATTGACACTATTTCAACTCAACTTTATGTTGTACATT
Organism: Myrrha octodecimguttata; assembly: GCA_958510865.1. Classification (NCBI taxonomy): domain Eukaryota; kingdom Metazoa; phylum Arthropoda; class Insecta; order Coleoptera; family Coccinellidae; genus Myrrha; species Myrrha octodecimguttata. The sequence goes on from OY294056.1 coordinate 63,167,693, forward strand.
TATTTTTGACTTGAAATAAAGAAACATTATTATTAGTAATTGGTTTCACGGAGAAAAAAGAGCTCCTGTAATAATAAATAACATAATCACAAGAACGAATATCCGTCGATAAATCAACAAATATTCCCCCTTGATCAGAGCTAATCACCCAATCAACCAAAACACCTACACCGAAGAAGCGGATCCAAGTAGAATGACTACAGCTGTTTCACAATTATTATTGATCGTCAGGTCAACTTAACTTGGTTAAACCGCAGAGAGTTCTCTCGATACTTGTTACCTTTCAGAAGGACCGTTGCAGTATAACAACTACAGCGCGCCATCTGCCAGGAGCATCTTGCGAGTCTCACCTTCGAGTGCAGAATACTTTGATCGATGTGTATGACGTTCATCCTTTTGTCGCATCAGGTCGCTGTAACTGCGATATTGCAGCAATACAAAAAACCGTCACGACATTGGAAACACTCGGTTCATGTGGATTCCCACAAGACGATAAACGTCCAACATCTAACAAAGATAGGAATTGGTTTCACGGAGAAGAAAGAGCTCCTGTAATAATAAATAACATAATCACAAGGACGAATATCCGTCGATAAATCAACAAATATTCCCCCTTGATCTGAGCTAATCACCCAATCAACCAAAACACCTACACCGAAGAAGCGGATCCAAGTAGAATGACTACAGCTGTTTCACAATTATTATTGATCGTCAGGTCAACTTAACTTGGATAAACCGCAGAGAGTTCTCTCGATACTTGTTACCTTTCAGAAGGACCGTTGCAGTATAACAACTACAGCGCGCCATCTGCCAGGAGCATCTTGCGAGTCTCACCTTCGAGTGCAGAATACTTTGATCGATGTGTATGACGTTCATCCTTTTGTCGCATCAGGTCGCTGTAACTGCGATATTGCAGCATTACAAAAAACCGTCACGACATTGGAAACACTCGGTTCATGAGGATTCCCACAAGACGATAAACGTCCAACATCTAACAAAGATAGGAATTGGTTTCACGGAGAAGAAAGAGCTCCTGTAATAATAAATAACATAATCACAAGGACGAATATCCGTCGATAAATCAACAAATATTCCCCCTTGATCAGAGCTAATCACCCAATCAACCAAAACACCTACACCGAAGAAGCGGATCCAAGTAGTATGACTACAGCTGTTTCACAATTATTATTGATCGTCAGGTCAACTTAACTTGGATAAACCGCAGAGAGTTCTCTCGATACTTGTTACCTTTCAGAAGGACCGTTGCAGTATAACAACTACAGCGCGCCATCTGCCAGGAGCATCTTGCGAGTCTCACCTTCGAGTGCAGAATACTTTGATCGATGTGTATGACGTTCATCCTTTTGTCGCATCAGGTCGGTGTAACTGCGATATTGCAGCATTACAAAAAACCGTCACGACATTGGAAACACTCCGTGAAACCAATTCCTATCTTTGTTAGATGTTGGACGTTTATCGTCTTGTGGGAATCCACATGAACCGAGTGTTTCCAATGTCGTGACGGTTTTTTGTAATGCTGCAATATCGCAGTTACAGCGACCTGATGCGACAAAAGGATGAACGTCATACACATCGATCAAAGTATTCTGCACTCGAAGGTGAGACTCGCAAGATGCTCCTGGCAGATGGCGCGCTGTAGTTGTTATACTGCAACGGTCCTTCTGAAAGGTAACAAATATCGAGAGAACTCTCTGCGGTTTATCCAAGTTAAGTTGACCTGACGATCAATAATAATTGTGAAACAGCTGTAGTCATTCTACTTGGATCCGTTTCTTCGGTGTAGGTGTTTTGGTTGATTGGGTGATCAGCTCTGATCAAGGGGGAATATTTGTTGATTTATCGACGAATATTCGTCCTTGTGGTTATGTTCAAAGATTAAAGAGAGCTCTTTAATCTTTGGTTATGTTATTTATTATTATTAGTATTGCTTACAAATTAATTGTTTAGGATTCAACGTATAACATGAATCTACAGATGTTTGTCATTAGATCATAAATCATTCATCAATTAAATTATCAACATAAAAGATGAAGCAGCCAGCTGTAAATGCAAATTGAGTTAAAAAAAAACTAAAATTTTGACCAGCACAATTTAATTTGCTGCTTAAATAACAAACGAATATAGTGTTGATCCCGTTAACATTCGTATGACTTACTGTTACGTTTCTCAGGTCTCATTGGATAAAGTTTTTGGCTGATTCAGTCCACTTATTAGACACTAGACAAATCAGCAGAAATACAATTCGTCATTTATTCAAAAAACTTGCTGAAGGCTGCAACAAAGATGCTTTACAGGTAAACTAGGAATTTTTCGTTGTATAAAAATTCATTTATTGAATATAATTCCAGATTGTGAAAGATGAAAACCTATTTCAAATCACAAATGAAGAGGAACTTCAAAAATTGTGCATGGAAGTATTACATGAAAATGAAAAACTAGTCGATCTATACAAGAAGGGAAAGAAAAAAGTCTATTATGCATTAATGGGAAAAATAGCAGTCAAAACACAAGATAGGGCTGATATGGCAAAATGTGATGAATTAATGAAAAAACTTTTGCAGTAATAAAATAAGCTTTGAAATATACATGATAGTTTTATTTGTATGTACAGAGATGATTTTTGCGCGCATGTTCTAAGGGAACAGCGTGCTATCGTCCAAATGTCTGTAATTTTGGATGATTGAGCCGAAAATGGTCTCAATCGACTAGGTTGGACTCACTGATGACGAATCCGGTGTCAAAATTGATTCTGTCCGGCCGGCCGGCCGTCCGTAGACACGATAACTGTCGACAGAAGCAAGTTAGCTACTTGAAACTTTCAGGATAGGTTGCGCATCAGAATGCCGCGGTTAAGTTCGTTAATGGGCCAAATCGGTCGAATAGTTTCGGAGTTATAGGCACTTGAAGTTTTGAAGTTATTTATTTTTTATTTCAGAAACTACTCAAGCGATTGGATTCAAACTTGGCAGTTTGGTGGAGTATAACGACGCGCAACTTTGAGCCAAATTTCGTCAAGATCATATTGTCAGTAAATTAAAAAAAAAATTTTTTCGAAATTTTATTACGAAAAAATTTTTTTTTCGGAAACCATTCATCATATCCAAAAAAAAATTATACTTACACTTCGACCTTCTAATTTCACAGCAGTGTACTAAATTTCAGTTCGATACGATCATAAGTTTTGGAGATATCGGGAAAAAATATGTCAAATTTCGAGGTTTTCTTCTCGATATAGTTGATTTTTTCGGTATTACTCGAGAAATACTGATTCAGTCCTGATTAAACTTCACAGCTAGTTTTAAGATGCTGAAAGACAACTTTATGCAAAATTTCGTGATAATCGTGTTATTAGAACAATTTGAAAGAAAAATTTCTATGATTTTCTCATCATATCATCCTCATTAAATTCTGTATGAAACTTCGAACTGTTATTTTCGATGAAGTACTGGATTTCAATTCGTTCTGATCTGTATTTTCGGAAATATTGGAAAAATAAAATTTTGATTGGGTATATCTACGGAATCATTGGTCAGCCTAACGGCCGACTGCGTAAACACAATAACTTCCGAAAGAAACAGCTTAGAAACTCGATATTTGTAGAGTAGGTTTGGGGCTTAATTACGAGGGTCGAATTCGTGAATGGGTAAAATCCGCCCAATGATTCCGTAGATATACCCATTCAAAATTTTATTTTTACAATATGTCCAAAAATACAGATATGATCGAATTGAAATCCAGTAATTTATCAGAAAAAAATTCCAAAAAGCACTGCCGTGAAGGCAGCAGCTTTCGCGCGCACGTTCAAATTTGTTGCTGAAGCGGTAATCTACATTGAACATGCGCGCAAAAGTTGCTGCCTTCACGGCAGTGCTTTTTGAAATTTTTTATCAAACGTTTGTACCTGACAAGCATCATTACTTGTTTTAAGATAGTTTGTTATTAGGTTTTCAAAACTAAGCTGTATTTATAATTTGAATAGAAATGCATTCAATACATTTCTTGCTAAATTATTGATATTCTTTCTGTTGGTTTCGGATGCCCTTGCCCTTGTGCTCAGTTGAGAAAATCGTGGAGGAGGGAAATTACTTTAAATAACTGTTGAAATTGAATTGATTAAAGGTTTATATTTTTTTCACTTAAATATAATTTTAATGTAGGTATCAAAAAAATTATACGACAATAAATAAACAATTTAAATAAAAATCACTGTAAAAAAATTGTTAGATTTTGCTCGATATATAATTTACAAATAATATAGCTGTCGAAAGTTCACTCTTTACTGATGAGAATTTTGTCTCCATCCTGCATTGAATAAAAGCCAATTTCCCTTTGTTCTTCCAATTTAATCTGAAGATTAGTGTCTTCTTCTCTTATATGAATCAGAATTGGTCTATGATTTAGTTTAAAGACCTTCTGCACTAACATAACTAGTTTTTGAACCACAATAGTACGAGGCAACTTTTTTGTTACCGTTTTTCCATCATATTCCAAGTTCAATTCAATCAGTGTATTAGTTATTGATTGTTTCTTGACAACCAGCTCCTCTTCATCTAATTCTCCATACACTAAAACAGTGGATATTATCAACTACACATAGATTTGCATAGGATTTGCTTAAAATTCGTAAACAGAGTGTAACAGCCAAATGGAATAAATTCGATAACGAATAAATGAGGGCGTGTCGGGAAAAACGCTCGGACACGTCGATTTGTAATTTTAAATGCGCATATTTTTCAAGAAAATAATATTATATAGGGTGTTCCATGTGACCGTGGCCAATACCAACTTTCTTATTTCAAATGCAACCCCCTGTATATTATTTATTTTTTGGATTCTTCAGAGAATTCTAGACACAATTCATACACAATGTCCTATACCTATCTTTAACTATTTCGGAAATATTAAGTGTTTTCAGATTTAGTGCAAAAATCAACGTTTTAAATAAAAGTTATTTTATTGCACAAATTCGGTACATTACACTTAAAACCTAACGAGTAATACTGATTATTTCTCAATAATTAAAAAAAAAACATTAATGTCAATGTAGGAAAGGTTCAAAATGCTCGCCGCGAGCGTCTTGGCAACATGCTAATCTGGTGTAGAATTGTCCTCTAACGTTACTCAACATTTCTGAAAACACTTAATATTTCCGAAAAAGTTGAAGATAGGTATAGGACATTGTACATGAATTATGTCTAGAATTTTCTGAAGAATCCAAAAAATAAATAATATACAGGGGGTTACATTTGAAGTAAGAAAGTTGGTAGTGGCCACGGTCGCATGGAGCACCCTATATAATTTTATTTTCTTGAAAACTATGCGCATTCAAAATTACAAATCGACGTGTCCGAGCGTTTTTCCTAACACCCCCTCATTTATTCGTTGTCGAATTTATTCCATTTGGCTGTTACACTCTGTATATACTCCATTCACTTTTGTAAACCAATCGGTAGGTAATGAGTACGGAATGAAATGTGTATAATTAACAAAATGTGAGATAAGGCTTTGTTGCTGTTCTACACAAAGTTTGAAGTATTTACGTATGTAGCTAAATCAAACCATAGAGTTATTGATAAAAACACATAACAATTGAGAACCTCCCGCCGAATTATTTTCACTTTGACGACATTTCAGTAGTCCCAACCTGGTTTAGTTCCAGTTACAAAAACTTGATAGGCCTACCAACCGGCTTAATAAAAGGGAATGGAGTATACAGGTATTGAATTGAACCCATGCCTAATTTCAAGGAATAAAATACAGCCGAATCATAATTTAAATGGTTATCCTATATTTTCAACTTTTCATATTGAATAAATAATAATAAAATGTTTGAAACGTTGATAGTCGATAACTTCAGATCCAAGACAGACAAACAATATTCTACTTCAAATGGAATAGGCATCGAATTGATACTCACAGTATTATCACATACAGAGTGTAACAGCCAAATGGAATGAATTCGATAACGAATAAATGAGGAGGTGTTAGGAAAAACGTTCGGACACGTCGATTTGTAATTTTAAATGCGCATAGTTTTCAAGAAAATAAAATTATATAGGGTGTTCCATGCGACCGTGGCCAATACCAACTTTCTTATTTCAAATGTAACCCCCTGTATTTTATTTATTTTTTGGATTCTTCAGAAAATTCTAGACATAATTCATGTACAATGTCCTATACCTATCTTGAACTTTTTCGGAAATATTAAGTGTTTTCAGAAATGTTGAGTAACGTAAGAAGACAATTCTACACCAGATTAGCATGTTGCCAAGACGTTCGCGGCGAGCATTTTGAACATTTCCTACATTGACATTAATGTTTTTTTTTTAATTATTAAGAAATAATCAGTATTACTTATTAGGTTTCAAGTGTAATGTACCGAATTTGTGAAATAAAATAATTTTTATTTGAAACGTTGATTTTTGCACTAAATCTGAAAACACTTGATATTTCCGAAATAGTTAAAGATAGGTATAGGACATTGTGCATGAATTGTGTCTAGAATTCTCTGAAGAATCCAAAAAATAAATAACATACAGGGGGTTGCATTTGAAATAAGAAAGTTGGTATTGGCCACGGTCACATGGAACACCCTATATAATATTATTTTCTTGAAAAATATGCGCATTTAAAATTACAAATCGACGTGTCCGAGCGTTTTTCCCAACACGCCCTCATTTATTCGTTATCGAATTTATTCCATTTGGCTGTTACACTCTGTATATGCACCAAATATCATTTTTGAATGTCAATAGTTCGCAACAGAGAAGTTCACAATGAATCATCCTATTCTGATTAGAGGATCTAACAAATTATAAGACAATACCAGAAATACGGATGATCATTTTATGGATTACTCAGCTCCAAGGGTACAATTTTTTTTTCATCATACGTAGGTACCTGTTAAGGATCATTTGCCTGTTGTTATAGTGTTTTTAGGTACTTTGTAATTGGGTATTTGAGAATGAAGGTGTATTTATGATCTGAATAGAAAAGAGCTCAATACATTATTTGCCAAATTATGGATATTCTTTCTCGAATATACTGAAGGAAGGAAATCAATATAAATCATTGATCAAACTAAATTTGAGCGTGTAAGTAAGAGAATTTCATTTATATGTAATAAGTGTAGGAATGTGAAGTCAACCAGCAGGTAGTAAGAATAATAACGAAGATGAAATTGGGTAACATAAAATAAAGACTATAAACTGAACTGAAGTTTTAGAGCTATAAGGAACAATTCAAAAACTAGAATGAATGAATCTTTCGCTGCTGACAGCGCTTTTGAAACCTAGGCCGGAGGGGGACCCACATGTTCAAAATTTAGGGGGATGCGCCTGGTAGCCCCTTAATTAGCCAATCGCGGTTTCCAGGAACTATATAGAATTTTCCAAAAAAGATATTGGCGAAATAATAAACACCATTTGGTAAAAGTCATTCGTGAATCCATTGGGATCATTCCAACATAATTCTATACTTTAATACTTACTTCTGATGAGCTCCAAAAATCGGTAATGTGATTTTAAAAATTGTTCCCTTTCTGAAGTATTCTTCACCCTCAGCCATTCCAATCCATATATTTTCATATAGTCATATTCTGCTTCCCTTCTCATGTATGGTTTCAATTCAGTGCCATTTAATGTCTGAATTTAAATAAACTCATGTAAAAGATGCTATAATCTACAAACATTTTGAAATAAAGCTTCAGGGCGACTGCGCACTCGCGACTTTTCTTATATTATTATTTTTATTATCACAAAATTGGAAAAAGAGGAGGCATAAGCCTATTAACTATCAGAAAAAATTTAAAAAAAAATTTATCCCAAAGTATTTAAATCGGTTCATTTCGACCACTTTATTATGATCTAGTTCTCTTTCATATGAGGCTAGATATTTATGAAGAATGTGACGCATAGAAGTTGCAAAAATATGTGGGTTTCAATACCGATATTCCGAATACTACACTTTAACAAAAACTTGCCTAGTTCGTGATCACTCCGTAGACATATTATAAACTAGGTACTTATAAATCTATGCTCGCTCTTATGTTCAAGTGACACTAGAGAATAGAAAAACCTATAAAAACACTGACGTGAAGTGAGCAGCTTTTGCGCACATGTTCACTTTTGGTGATATCCTTTGAACATGCGCGCAAGCTACTGACTTCACGTCAGTGCTTTTCTAAGTTTTTTTCGGTAAAGTACTGGATTTCAATCAAACTGTATTATTAGAAATATTGTAAAATAAAATTTTGAATATCTACGGAATCATGGGGTGGATTTTACCCATTCACGAATTCGACTTTCGTAATTCAGCCCCAAACCTACTCTACAAATATCGAGTTTTTAAGTGTGGTTTCTTCCGGAAGATATTGTGTTTACGGTCGGCCGTTAGGTCCAGTGCTTTATCGAAAAATTACAGTTCGAAGGTTCATACAGGATAATATGATCACAACATCGCCGAATATTGAATATTCGAAAAATAAAATTCGAATATTATTTCAAATTGTTCGAATAACACAATCGTCACGAAATTTTGCACAAAGTTGTCCATCACCATTTTCAAACTAGCTGTCAAGTTTCATTATGATTGAGCTTCATGTTTTTTTCCAATGTCTCCGAAAATAATAACCGTCTCGAATTGAAATCTAGTACGATGGTGTGAAATGAAGAGCTCAACATGGATCAACTTGTTTTCCTAGTATGATGAATAGTTTTAAAAAAACCTTTTTTAAAATTTTGAAGAATAATTTTTTTTAAATTTATTGATCACAACAAAATTTTGCAAGAGGTTGCGTGTTGTTATGCTCCAACTAACTTCCAAGTTTCAATCTAATCGCTCCAAAAGTTCCTGAAATATTAGGGAACAACTTTAAAATTTCAAATGGCTATAAGTCCGAAACCTTTCGGCCGATTTTGCTAGTTACCGAACTTAACCGTCGCATTTTGAAATGCAACCTATCTTGAAAGTTTAAGAGTCTATAGGATTCTCCGAACGCCCATAATTGTGCATACGGTCGGCCGGACAGAATCGATATCGATACCGGATTCATCATCAGTGGGTCCAACCTAGTGTTTGAGACCATTTTCGGCTCAAAATTCGAAAATTACAGACTAATGGACAAAAAAATAGCACGCTGTTACCCTAGAACATGCGCGCAAAAATAGAGAACTTCAAAAATTAATATTTTATTTTATCTACATAAATCTACAGCTTCGCTAACTATGCCAAATATCTCGCATCTTTGTGCTCAAAAAACGCTTCAATAGGGCTCCAAAGTTTTCTTTTCGTATACAGTAGAACCCCTCTAATCCGCCATTGGCAGGTACGACGTTCCGGTTAGTTCCACCTTATTACGTCAATTATTCACGGCCCATAGCGCCTTTGTTATGTTGTTTACTGTTTAGTTTCCTTCCAGATGGCACTGTGTCATTTCTACTGTGAAGTTTTATGCTGTTTTTGGCTCATAAAAACTGTTCATATATCCCTTATTTCACTGTTAAACGGGTCTTCATATGTTTAATGTAACGAATATTAGCTTTTTGGATAATCCGAAGGTGACGGATTAGAAGGGATCTACTGTATGAATATACAGGGTGTTCTACAAGCTCTATGACAAACTTTGACAGATGGTAGCTGTGCTTATTCTGAACATTTTTTTTCCTATGAACATATATTCGATTCGTTTTTGTTAAGAAGATACAAGCATTTGAAAAATTATAGTTTCATGTTCAAATCATAATTATAAATGGAAATTTTGTTACTATAAAAATTGTTCAAAATGTCCACCTTCGGCTTGAATGCAAGCTTCACATCGACGAACTGAAGATGCCGTTACTCGGCGGATCAGATTTGGGTTGTTTAGTATTTGGTTTGCTGCATCTTGAATTCTATCAAGTAATTGTTGATGAGATTCGATTTCAACATGATAAACAAGCTGCTTCATATGTCCCCATCAATAAAAATCTAAGGGATTTAGATCAAGCGAACGAGATGGCCATTGTATTGGTCCTCCTTGACCTATCCATTTATTCGGGGAATGTTCATTCAGCCAACTGACTACTTGTGTCCCTCTATGTGGTGGTGCACCATCATGCTGATACCACATATTTCCTACAATGTTTAGCTCTAAGTCATCAATTAAGTCAAAAAGGTTGTGCTCCAACAAATGTTTATACAAAACTGCATTTAAACAGTCATTTATAACATGTACTGGCATCAAATTATTGTTGAAAATCCCACCCCAATCGTTTACACCGAAACGTTGCTGAAATCTTGGGTATGTTGTTGAAGTAACCATCTACAAAATTCTAACCTTCGTAACCCATCGTCAGCATGTAAAGCGTGTACATTTTGTCTATGAAATGTATGCAACATTTCTCCTTTCAAAACACGCCATTCGAAATTTGGTGATAAATGAAGATTAGTAGCTATACGTCGAACACTAATCGAATGGTTGCCACGGACAGCATCTATTACATTTTCCTCATTTTCTACATTTACTTCAGTTGGTCGAATGGATTTCTTTGGAGCAGGATTGCCTGTTTCTCGAAGTCTTCGGAATGATGCACAAAATACTGTGTGAGCAAGTTGGTGTATATTAGGATATTTTCTTCGATGATCTCGAGCTGCTCTTCTGGAGTTTCCATTAGAATACCCATAGTCAAATACAATATCTGCATATTCCTGAGTCGTGAAAGAATGGCTTGTTTTCGGAATGTACCCCAAGTGTCGAATGAATGATTAAAATAATGTCGGTCTACTTGATCAAAACATGGAAATTAATTTTTTCAAATGCTTGTAACTTCGAAACGAGAACGAATCAGACTTATGTCCATAGGAAAAAAATGTTCAGAATAAGCACAGCTACCATCTGTCAAAATTTGTCATAGAGCTTGTAGAACACCCTGTATAAGAAGATAATAAAAAACTAAAATACTCACTTTCAAATTTCCTATTCTAGAAACGATAATTTCGAATCGTCTAGCTTCATTTTCTTCTTCAAGAATAGGATTTTTAATAAATCTTAATTCTTCCAAGTTCTTCAGCCTGTTCAATTCGTTTATTGAATTCCACTGTAAATATAATGGCTCTATAATAAAACTTCATCACTATAATGATGACTCACATTATCTATGAGATTGTTGCTGATGGATAGTTTCTTTAATTTCGAGAATATATCTACTTTTGGTTCGTCTCCGATGAACTCAATCGTCTTCAAACCGACATTTCCAATAAAAAGTTGCTCCAAATTCTCCAACACAGCCAATTTACAAATTTCTGACCATTCTCCTATTTCGTTATCCTCGATATCTAAGATTTTTAAGCTTCTGAGCATATCTGGAGATGTATCTAAATTTCTTATATTATTGAAGGGTACCCTTAATTCCGTTATGTTTGGGAAAGCTGATGTTACTTTCAAGATATCCTTCCATGTTAAGCGCATTGTTGTACATATCAGAGTTTCTATGCTTGGTACTTTATAGTCATCAATATTATCAGGTATAACTAGTAAATTTTCACTGAAAATCAAGATATGCATATAATATCTCAGAATATTAGTTGGTTTCATTTTATCTTCAATGTATGTTCAATGAATGAACCTTTGCCATCTTATGAAACATGCAATAGCACTGTTGGAAAGGAAAACGCTGGGTTTGGCCGGGAGGAACTTAGGCCCAGTGTACCCATGCGGTAACGGAGCCGTTGCGGGGCCGTACTTTCGATCGGAAGTACACAAAACCGATAGGAGAAGGCACACATCCGACCAGCCCTTCTTGGGAGCCCAATAGTTATTTTTGCCTAGAACTTCACTGTCCGGCGCACACATCCAATTTCTAAAGTAGCGATTCACAGATTCAAGTACACAGTTTTAGTGGAATGATGCCAGTCGAGCTTTCTCTATAAGGCCCCTTGCCCTCCTTGAAAAATATATTGTCGTACAACGTACGACACAATCAATTCTTTTTGAAATAATCAATATTTTATTGGGAAAGAGCAACCGTTAGTTAATATTCCAACAAAAAACACAAACATCAATTCTTTCTAACAATCCATCAATCCGCCCCCAACATAAAATGTCTTTATTTACTGTGGGAATATCGAAAATGTATCTCGGGCGCGCAAAAATCACGTCCAGGCTGGCCGAAACCTTCATATAAGAACAAACAACCCCAGCGAATGCTGTCGAATAACCCCGATCAACTCCGAACTATAAGTACAAGAGGGCCGCGAAATATCTGCGGCCTCAGTTCGAGTTCAAGTGCAGTCGGGTTGATTACTGCTCTTCGTTGGGTCGACGAATGTCTTTTAGCGTCTTTACGTGTTTATTATTTTGTCGGGTTGATGTTATAGACTTTACCTTGTTGGTATTTTCTTTGTGTGTTAGTATTCATAATGAATTCAGTCAGCAACCTTCTTGAACTAAATTTTGATTGGCAGGATAAGCCGATTAATTAAAAATTAAGGAACTGTGCCGTGCTCTGCCAAACATAAAGTTATCACAAACTTGTAAACGAAAAGCCGAAAACAGATCTTTACTCGACGTTTTTCAGTAGACATTTACAAGAAAAATAACTGGATATGTAAGTGTGAAATAAAAAATTTGTTATATTGTTTTCCGTGTTCGTTATTTTATAAAGTTGACTCAAGAATGGATCCCAACTGGACAAGAAAAGGAATCTTCCAGAAAAAATGAGGAAACATGAATCGTCTCTTGACCACATCGATTCTTGCACTACCTTTGCCTTACTTGGTAAGGAAAATTTTATGCCCCAGCTGAGCTCTGCATACAGTGGATGCATTATTTGACATAATAGGAGGGTCGAAAAAAATACACATTTAAAAAAAAATCATCGAAAAATTTTTTAGCACGAAGAAAGAGACTGTTCTGAAAATCAAGGAATATTTAAACAGTTATTAATCTTACTGCAGAGCTTGACAAAAATGAATGTTTTCTCTTGAGAAAAATGTTCTGTGCTGTCCTACTCGTTTTTGAAAGATACAAATATGTTGAAAATAAGTCTTTGGGTGTGGTACATCCGAAAAATTTTTCGCCGCCGGCGTCGATCTTTCCTCCTGCCTATGCCACTCAACCTACAATGTCTACTACTTGCGCCCCCTTGACCACATACATCACGACAAGCCACTGGATAATGCACGCATCCAGCCAGCTAGTTGCGGCGCCGGAACGGTCGATTTTTGCCTAGCATTTTCTCTACGACACAACAGGATGACCGGATTGGTGCATTCTCCCACTGATGCTGTGCACCTCAAACCGCAAGTACGGCATCAGAACTCGAGCACTCTGATGTGTGGATTCTCCCATCTGATACTGAACTTCAGACCGCAACTTCTTTCCCATCCAGCTCATTGAACCCCACACATTACCATTATGTGAGAGAGCTGCAAATGAATCGAAACTTCTTTATTTGAAGGCAGTCTCTACTTCTCCATCTAAATTTGAAACACAAAACTTTGGAGTGGGCTCTGACAGAAATCCTCCTATTTAACAATCAAGGATGCTAGTCCTGGATGTTCAGAACGTTCAAGCAATAATGCGGAGTAATCAGTATACAAAAGAATTCAAAGTGCATGATTAGCGATACAATGAATCTTTGGAATTAAATGAAATCGCAAAGGAACATGGACTCTTAACCACGATACTGCTGAAAAGATGATAACGTGTGGGAATTCAATTTAAAATTCAACAAAATCAAATGAACATTATCTAACTTATTTTGCATTCAGTTTTATGGACGAAAACCATGATTACCTCACATTCAACCAACAGAGCTGTTCCAACTGAGCACATATCTCAAACACTGTATCCCAAGAATTTATCAAATTTAAACTCAAATCCAGTTCCTTGATGTTTGGACAGAGTTGGTTTAGTTGATTATTTTGTCCAGGTGAACTTATTTTCTGATTTCTTAGGTCTACCACTTGGAGAGAATCAAAATTACTGAAAAATTTCAAATGGCATATCAAAACTAAGCCAACCATACAATATTTTTAACGCATTATTATTTTCTCCTCAAACAACTGTTTTCCATACATAAATTGTCGCTTTCTGTGTGTTTTTTAACTCTCTTCCCCATATTTAATTCTAGTGTGAAACCATGTGATATTAAATCTGACCAATGATTCTGCTGATATACAGGTAGCCATTTGAAATTTTAATAATAGATAATAATTACACCATACTTTATCCTCTCAAAAGGCCTTTAAAATCTTATTTTCTCAATATATCTAAAATGCAGATTCCTTCAAAACGAAATTGGTTCTTAGTTTAAAAATGACAAAACTGATGACGATGACAAAAATGAAATTTAGAATGTCATTTTGTATCAATGTATCAACACTTTCATTGCTGTCAGCCTCTTCAAACCACTTTAGAAGGGATTACTCTAAGAGTGATTCCTGATATTTCATTCTATTTCAGTTACTGGGACTTAGATCCTTTGTTTTGAAATTAGGATGAAATTCATTTTGACACTGGAAGCAGCCACAAACTTTTTTTCACCGTGACTATTACGAGAAATCTCGCAGCTCACTACGGTCCCTTCGATATGCCATTTTTCTCATTAATACATAGATAACATATTTATAAAAACATCGACATATTGAAGTAGCCAAGGTAATAAGTGAGCAGATTTTGAATGTCATTAGTATGCAGCTGACTAGCACACAGTCAAATTTGCACAGATGCACTGGTGGAAAATTTCATTGTATACACCACTCGATATTGCCGGTGTGTTATTCCTCGGGAAAAAATATTACCATTTAATGAAATCATTATCAGTTCACTTATCACTGTACTATATCTCCAAAAAAAAAAAATTAGATAAGCCGAGTTCTGAACATCAACCATAGAATTATACCTCTGCTTATCTAGAACCTTCTCGAATCCCACCATCTCCAAAAAAGGGGCATTAATACTTTGTTGAAAATTGAATAATTCTTGCTGAATATCTTGAGGCATTGAATTATTATCTTTCTTTCCATATCTTTTTATTATTGAATCAATTATAGATTGTCCAAATTCAACTTTTTCTGGTCTAACAAATGATCCTGAAGTCTGAAAACTGAATAAACAAATGCCTTATATTATATTATGTTGTTTGTTATCATGATTTATTTGGGAAATCCTTTTATGTGCAACCTGTGCCTATTCTTGTAAAAGCTAATTATTTATGTCTTTCAATTTTTTGTTCCATTTTTCACTCTTTAGAATCTCCAAATATATTTTTTTTATACATGTCTTAAAAATAAATGTAACAGTTTTAAATAAATTCTCACTTAGGCTGAGACATTCAAATCACATTTATGCATCATTAACATAAGATTTATATGGGCTATAGTGAAAATCATATCAGATTAACACTACGTTTTTACTAGGTATATCCCTATGAAGTATAAATAGACAATTAATGTTATATTCGTAAACTGAATTTCCCATCGAGTACAATTGAATAGTAAAGTATCATCTCAATAAAGTGCTTCCTACAATACTCCTCACCTTGCTTCAAAGTACTGCATTCCTTTGTGATTTCCATTATGTTTGCCTCTCGAGGAATCGTCCCAGTCAATTCCTAGCCAAGTAGACGGATAACCATCTACAGTTCCTATATATTTGACTGTCCCTATGGAACCTAAACATTCAATTCTGCAACCTACTTGGAAAATATTTCCACTGAAAAGAAACAAATTGAGAACAAAATTGGATATTGAAATAAAATTCATTGAAAAATACCTCTCTGCCATGATGACTACCTCAAAATGACAGAAATATCTGGTTTTTCAATTTTAATTTTCATATGGTTTCCAAGTTCAATTTTCAAAATTTTATCAGGGATAAGATGCAGTGTTGCATATTTTTCCGACAAAATATAATCGGTGTTGCCAAACTAAACTCTATCTCTGTCTCTGCGAACCTCTGAGCAAAGAACATTGTTCTTCAAAGCTGCGAACAGTGCGAACACAGACTGGTCTGTTGTGTGAACATTAGTTTATATAAGGGGTAGGTAAAAAGGTTCCTGTGGGAACCATAGATTACTCTAAACCACAGAGTAGATAGTATGAATACTTCTGCTGTAGAACTTTGAATGAACTAGAAGCTTTAATACAGGGTCCGGCAGAGGCGTTGTTTGTCGGAAAATATCACAACGAAGCGCACAAAATGGAAATATAAGTTTTGTAGATACGGAGTACGGATAGTCTTCGTAGTAGCCGATCACATTAAGGAAGGACCAATGTAAGATGAAGAACTTCTTCTTCTCTGTGATTTTTACCAGGATGAGTCATCGCACATTTGAACTACAACAACCTTTCATTCACCTGACAGGTGCACAACAAAATGACAGCAAGTTCAGGGTGGATGATTCGATGATTGATGGTATTCACTTCCACTAGAATTAATCTATATTTATTAAAACTCTTCACGTTTATGGAGACGAGGAACGAAAGTTAAAAGGACTGAAATATTTTTTTTCAAAACAATAATGGAAACTTATGATGTCATCGTCAATCAACCGGTAGTGATAGATAATGGATCTGGAGTCATTAAAGCTGGATTTGCTGGCGATCAAATACCTAAATGTAGATTTCCAAATTACGTTGGACGCCCCAAACATGTACGAGTTATGGCCGGAGCACTGGAAGGAGATATCTTCATTGGACCTAAAGCAGAGGAACATAGGGGATTACTCTCCATTAAATATCCAATGGAACATGGACATGTTACAGACTGGAATGATATGGAAAAAATTTGGACTTATATTTATTCTAAAGATCAACTATCTACTTTTTCTGAAGAACATCCTGTGCTTTTAACTGAAGCACCATTAAATCCCAGACCAAATAGAGAGAAAGCTGCAGAGTTGCTCTTTGAATCTTTTAATGTACCTGCTCTATATATTTCAATGCAGGCTGTATTGAGTTTATATTCTACAGGTAGAACAACTGGTGTAGTTCTAGATTCTGGTGATGGTGTGACCCATGCAGTTCCAATATATGAAGGTTTTGCAATGCCACATAGTATAATGCGGGTAGATATTGCCGGAAGGGACGTATCTAGATATTTAAAGCTTCTACTTTGCAAAGAAGGCATTAACCTAAGAACAACTGCTGAATTTGAAACTGTTCGCACAATCAAAGAAAAAGTATGTTATCTAGCAGCTAATCCAGTTAAAGAAGAATCTGTAGAAGTTGAACACATGCAGTACACACTTCCTGATGGAAATATAGTTAAAATAGGCCCAGCTAGATTCAGGGCACCTGAACTCTTATTCAGACCAGATCTTATAGGTGAAGAGTGTGAAGGTTTACATGAAGTTCTTGTTTATTCCATTCAGAAGTCTGATTTGGATTTACGAAAAATATTATTTAAGAATATTGTTTTATCTGGTGGCTCTACATTATTTAAAGGCTTTGGAGATAGACTTTTGGCAGAAATAAAGAAACTTGCACCCAAAGATGTTCAAATCAAGATATCTGCGCCTCAAGAAAGATTGTATTCTACTTGGATAGGAGGTTCTATATTGGCCTCTCTTGACACATTCAAGAAAATGTGGGTTTCTAAGAGAGAGTTTGATGAAGAGGGACAAAGAGCTGTTCATCGAAAAATGTTTTAAGTTTAAAAAAATATTTATTATTAAGAGATAAGTAGCAACCTACTTTTATAATTAAGTGATAAATTATATTTGCTATTAACATGCCTGAAGCGATTTATTCCACTCATTTTTTTATACATATTATGTAACAAATAAGCTGTATCAATTCTAAAACTTTGTTCTTTTAATTTATTTCAATGTATAATGTCCATTAAAAAACACCCAAAGCTTAGTGGATTTATGAGCTATCCTCTTTATATACAAGTTATCAAAAAAAAATCAGTTTCTCTTCTGAAACAGGAGTGTTCATCCTTGCTAAATACTTTTCCATTTCTCGCACATGCGCTTGTTCTCCATCTTACCTATGGAAATACGACTTACTAAAAAGAAGAGATCGCCTTGTGGGGCAAACATTTATACAAGGAGATTAGTATGTCAGAAGAAAATATAAGCATGTACTACATTTAACAAATCCTATCAAAATTACTGTCAACTTAACAACCAGAATTGAAACTTATTGTAAGGGAGAAACTGATGAAATTTCAATAAACTTAAGGGGAGTAAATCATAAATGTGAAAGAGGCTCGATTACAGAAATTTATTTTATTTCAAAACATGATTATATATAGTACCCTTATAATTACAAATAAACATTACTCAAATTGCAGATCAACACATGTTTCTCCTTCGTATATTATTCCGCAAAGAACAGTTAGTCTTATTAAATAAGATAAACTATTTTCAAACGTGAAATTATGAAAACAATAAGCAATTTCCTCAGGATTCTTATTCATACATTCTCCCAACATGTTAACCAATATAGAGCAATTTATTTGGGAATGGCACATTATATTGAAACAATTGAAGAAATAGATATATAAATATATTATCGTCAAATATATTAGAATAATAACACATTCATTGTTGAAAACATGGTACGTTTATGAATAATCTTATTACAGATTCTGTAATAGTTCAGATGTACAAGAACCTTATGATATTGGAAATAACTATTTACATTCATATTGCCGTATCAAACAGATTGAGCAAATTTATTGCAATTCATATAATGCATGAATTACTGTGAATAAATAGGTGTATAACAAATTGTATCATTTGAATTCATCACTAATGAAAATATTTCACAATAATAGTTTGGTTTCCATGAAACCAGTATTTCGTTTCACACATTTGTATCTATTTCACTATGCAGCCCAGAGTAGATAATTATCCAAGTCACTAAAAATCCAGCAAAGGAAGTCATAAAACCTTCCTTACAAATTTCCCATGCTCCTCCATATTCTTCTTCATCTACATTTTGAAAATTTGAAAAATAAAAGTAAATGATACCAGCATTCAACAGAGCAAATAGTGCGAGACCAATGAAACCGCTCAATGGAAACAGCCCCCATAAAACTCCTAATATGAGACCTATTACTTGTCTCGCCCAATAAATAACATCAAGTAATTCCTCCTTGTCTGGCCATTCAGAGTTTGCTGTACATGCTCGAACCCAAACTGAAGGCAGTTGCTTTTCATTATTCTTCTCTACAACATTCGTTCTCATATTCATTGTTTTTCATATAATAATATAATATAAAATAAATTAATAAATACCAATCGATTATATCAGCACATAACCAATAAAATTTTCAGAAAGTTGATTCGTGAACATAGAATGTAATGAGATGAGTTGGCGATTATTATAAATGATTTTAATATTTTTCATTCAATGAATACGATTTTCTCCTTATTTTATAAGAGTTGAATACAACAGAATACAACTTTCGATAAGAATTATTAAACAATGGTTTAAGCATTGTTGAAATTTATACAAAGGTTGAAAGACAATGTTTTCTTTATAAAAGTATTCCATGAAATATAAAACAAAATTATTTATAAATTTGTTAGTTACTTCAAACATTAATTGGATAATTAGACAATAATATTTTTTCGGCAATCCACTAGAGAATAAATGCAAAAATCGATTCAATAAGGATTTTTCAAATGTCCCGGGATTGTCATTCATGTTTTCTATATTCAACAAGTTTTAGATTTCAGGGGACAAAATTCAGCTTGGTTTTATGTATTGGTTGACTGGTGGATGATTTGTATGATCATTGTTTTTCTTCTTAAATTAACTGTTTATCCTTATCCTAATCCTTAACTTCATGAGTTCGTTATGTATTTCGAAATCGAAATCATTGTGAAGTGACAGAAGACAGAACGTATACGTTTCTATTCTGTGTTCGTTGATATGTTGATATGGGAGAAATGTTTATTATAAATTATAATTGATTACAGAGTCCGTACCTAAAACCTTTTAAAATAGCTGACAAAATCTTTTATCGCCTGCACTAGTGCCTTTATTCGTCAAGTGTAAATGTTCGACGTATAAGTTTTTTTTACAACCGTAACAAAAATTAGTGGATATGTTTTGGAAGCATAATGCTAACTCCCCTTCTGAAATAGGGGCTCTCCTTGGAAAAGAGGTAATACCTTCTATTTGTCTATTACCACAAATGAACAAAGAATGTATTATTTAAATATTTGCAGGATATAACTCTTCTAGAACTGATGGATTCTGATGACATTATCAATGAATGTAGAGTTCAAAATAAGGCCTTAATAGACTTGTATGTATAAGACCTGTTTGGTGTATAACATGGGTGCAAAAATACTGAAATATTTACTCTAGTTTACAGAAGCCAAATATTATGGAAGAATTGGTAATTCTTACCACAAATGAGCCACCTATAGAACTAGAAGATCATGTACGATACAAATATCCTAATATAGCTTGTGAATTATTAACTTGTGATGTTCCTGCTCTCAATGAGAGATTAGCTAGCGATGAGTTGCTTCTGGATAAATTATATCATTTTCTGGATAGGGAACCACCTTTGAATCCACTATTGGCTTCCTTCTTCACCAAAATTATGGGTGCCCTTATTGCAAAAAAGACTGAGCAAGTAAGTTTTATTTTCAATTAATCATATTTTGAAATGAACAGAGTGAATTTTAATATATTAAAAATGTTGGGAACACTAATTCAATTTCAACATCAATCATTCACAATTAACAAGGCTTAAATATCTAAACATATTAAGTTTACGATATCTAGCAAAATATTATATTTTGGTGGGATGAATTATTCTAATACAATATTGAATTCGCAAATATTTCTGATTTATGATTAATTTTCATAAGGATAACATCTAATATTTTCTCAGACTTGACAATAATTTTTGTATTGGTATTTATAATATTTATATTTGAGTGTCTCAGTGAGTCAGATCGAAAAAAACCTTTAAACTAATGAAAAACATCTGAAATTTTGTAACATTTCTGCTCATCAAACTTTTATACAGAGTAGCAGAAGGTATCACACCCTTCGGTGAAAAATCAAAGCTTTACATTCAAGAGGTGTCGTAAATACTTGCACAAATTTTTGAGAGGCAAGTATGAC
This sequence comes from Myrrha octodecimguttata, assembly GCA_958510865.1. Taxonomy (NCBI): domain Eukaryota; kingdom Metazoa; phylum Arthropoda; class Insecta; order Coleoptera; family Coccinellidae; genus Myrrha; species Myrrha octodecimguttata. The sequence continues at coordinate 63,188,795 of OY294056.1, forward strand.
CAGACAAATAGAATCTTTTCAAAACTTCAATATCTCAGAAATTATTGGCAACATCTTGCTGAAAATTTGTGCTTTTATAATAGTATATGGTATAATAATAGTATATGGTATCTATAACAAGAAAATAAAAATAAACATTTTCTGACAAGGCTATATGCCACTAAGAAAGGAAAAATGTTTGGAGAGGTGGGAGAGAAATTTGAATTTTTCTCAGTTTTTCATTTTTTTATAATCTGTGATGGGATAGATTTATACAGAAGTATGTTCCGTTAAATTTTAATAATAACTTATTTGGGAAAGTATCCACAGAATAATCAAATAATACAGGAATCCTTTGAATAATAATTGATATGCAAATTATATTCCCCATCATTGATTGTCTCAAGAAAATGTGATTTATTTTTTTAATAGTATTTGCAATCTCAGAGAAGCTTGATTTTTCAAGGATATTAAGCTATTTTTGTAACCAATAGATATTGTGTTACTTCATGCAGATGCAAATATTATTGAAATATTTTTGATTGCCTTGTTTATTGTTGTTACTAAAGAAATTTGAAATTTGATCATAACAGACAAAAGAGTTGAAAAAATTTATAGGAGAAAACACATGATGATCATTCAAATATGCCCTCAATATTGTAATGCATATATTAAAAATTATTCATTTAACCTTCAATTTTTTAAAGGTTGAAATAGAAAAAATAATTTTTAAAATGCTTTTTGTGTTGTCAATGGGTACTCTTAGGTTTGTTGTCTGAATCTGCATGAAAATGTGAAGCTACCTTTTGTGCGAGGGAGATTCGGGTATTTGGGTAATCGGAGATTCTTCCCTATTGACTGACGGTAATCACGTGATTGTCGTCAGCCAATAGGGTAAATCTCTCGACCAATAGGGTGAATCTCCGATTACCCGAATGTCACTCACACAAACATAGTCACAGATAACAGAATGAGTGTAGTCAATGTAGTTCAATCTATTCTATGATTTCGCCCAAATCCAAGATGGCAGAATTCTATGCCTTTTTGAGGTTGAGTTCATATGAAAGGTTATCTGCTTATGCTGATATGTCGGGAAGTTTTTCTTAAGTCGTCGCGGAAAACAATTCTAAGGTAAATGGACATAGGAAGAAAGTAGACAATTGCAAGCCCGTGATTGTTACCTAGATAACAGAATAGAACCAGAGACAACAGATATCTATGATCATGAATTATATTTACACATAACCTTAACAGAAGATATGAATTGCACTCATAATCTGTACTCACACTAACTTCCAACATTTCTGCAACGAATAGAGTGCAACTTTACAACGAACGGTATCAATGTCATATTTATGTCAGATGTGTACTGCCATACTCATTCACTTATATGAAGTCAGTCAGTAGGCCATGAAAATTTGACACATTCCACTCTGATTAAATTAAGATGCATAGAACATATCTTCTATGCCCTTAGATTAAATATTAGGTTATAGTAATTCCTGTCAGATAACTACGTGGCCTTCCACGTTCTACACAAAGGTCGTAGTTATTACGTATATAACCTAACCATATCATAGCATCATTGATAAAAATCGTCAAGGAATCGTCAACTTCTCGCCGAATTATTTTGCCTCCGGTACGTCACTTCAGTGACATGCGCATAAATTAACGATTTTAGCGAAGCTGACGCACACACCACACACTAGGTGTGTGCCATTCACACCTGTGCAATGCAATTTCGAGGTTGAATTAATGTGAGAACAAATGCAAACTTCAAATAAAAATGTATCTATCATCCCACGCCCTCTACAGGAATGAGAAAAAACCAGCGCATAATCTCGTGCCAATTGTCGCATTAAATTACCAGTATTTTATTTTTGAAAATATTATCAGAAAGTCATAATGAATGGGTATATACAGGGTGATCCAGTTTGAAGATGTCCAGTCACGTGAAAGTACGGACGCCATTGGTAAGATCAAACAAAAAGTTTCCACCACAAAACTCGCCACCACGCTTGAAATTAAAGCCTAGAAAAAATTAAATTTGATTATTTCTAATCAAACTTGAACGCTCTATATTTTCAACCTTTCAGATTGGGATCCTGTATACGAAATTATCGGATATACAGATTCATCAATTCGACAGGCTAAACAGTACATTTTGGTTTCAATATTTGTTGATACTGCTATTTTTTCGTGCTCGGAAATAGGACACGATAATAACTCTCAAGTTATATCGCTTGATAATATGTACACTACACTATAATTCTCATGTGCAACATGGTTATCATAGTTTCGAAATGGAGAATTCCTGCTCTTTTGTAAACTTGTTATGATCATATTTCAATATTTGTGTTGAGAATATTTATGTAGATAAATGTTTAATTGGATAACTTTATAATAAAAAATATTCCCTCTTCCTTCTTTTCCTGGTTCCTATTTAACTCGTATCCCTTGTTATCTCCATAATTTCCAAACCCAGAACTGGTTGTCCTATCAGTTTACTTGCTTACAGGTCCTAGACTTTTTAAAAGCTAAGGACACGTTTATATCATTACTGCTCAAACATATAGGCACATCTGCTATAATGGATCTCATGCTCAAGTTGTTTACCCAAGTGGAAGGCATCGAAACTAAGCAGAATATATTGAATGTGAGTTGCATTTTGAGATAATTTTCCATATTAGTAGAGTTGTACAAGTTGAGTTTTTCATATCCTCTATGAAAACGAGGAGTTGGAAGATTTTATTTTGCAACGTCATAACCTTAATACACTTAAGTGCAGTCCTCATATTCACGATTACGATGGTGTTCACGATGGCGATTACGTTCTGCCCGGAACATACACCCGATCAGGTTCAGAACTTTTCTCACAGTGTCTGTCAAAATCTCCATAGAAACTGCCACATTTTTCACTAACATCATTGGATCGCTTCAAATAGCATCTGAACGTTGCAAGGTAGCAGACAGATCGCGACATGTGTGTTCTTCTCAATTAGTTCAATGTAATTATCTGATCTCCATCGTGATGATGATCGCCTATATGTGGCCTCCGGTTTATGCCAACAGATTTCTAGTAACGCTGTACCTCTGAAAAAAAATTCGTACGGTAATCTTGCAAGGTCCTACTCCACATCAAATTTAATAGTCTGAGGCGGCAGGGTTGAGACTGTAAGGTGAACATTGTAATTACTTGAATTAGCGCTTTATGCACCCTGCAGTTTTCTTGCGGAAGCAGAGTTTTCCGAGCATAAAGCCGGGTCTAGATGAGTGTAATGCGAAGCGAATGCCATAAATCACAGGGAGTTTTATGGTTCGAGGCAGCACTCTTCCTGCTCCGTCATGACACGGTTTTCAACTCGAACGATGCATTTGAATGTATCATTCGAGGCTGAGCTCAACTGCCGTCCACACTATTCGCCGAGTAGTTTATCAAATTTGATTGCATTCGCTGTTCGGATTACACTTATCTGGACACGGCTTAATTGGGTTTCTTTTCATCTTTATCCGCTTTTTAGTTCTTAAACATGTGTTGGTAGATATTCCATGATATTAAACTCTCTTGTTTCATGAGAAGGTCTCAGGAAAATGATTATACACAGTTTTTTATTGGGACAGAGCAGCTTGGGAATCCATCACGCCGTCACTTAACTTTTAGCGTTTAATGTCGGAAACTAGGAAAAGAGGGCGTAGTCGTAACACGAAATTCAAATCTCCAAAAACTGTGTAAATATATTTCGGTCCGCTCTAAAAAATCACTTCATAAAATTCATCGTTTCCATCGTGTCTACTCTACGACAGACCCGGTGCTTCAGAATCTAACATCTGGTCAACCTCTTCGACAAACTTGGAGACTACACTATAAAATATTAAAAAAACTTTATGTGTGAACATTTTCGTGATGGCATATTGTTTTCATAGCTAGGTAGATAACATGAAAAACTACCATTGTACAGGGTGATTCATTAAGGGTGGCCACCGGCCGTATCTCGGAAACCGTTCATCCTATAACTTCCGGAAAAAAATTCTAATGACAAAATCAGCCCCCAGAAAATGATTAAAAATATTTTCAAGTTTGTAGTTCCCCACTAGAGGGCGCAATCAATGACTTGTAAAATATAATCTCATTTTTTACGAAATATTCTCCAGCTAACAGTGGTAAAGAATAATAAAATAAGAAAATACTCTTCCTATTCAACAACTTTTGTTCAGTAATTTTTCTATATTTCCTTTTTTTTAGTGATAGGATGGAAAAACTTTTCTCCCCAAAAAAAACACTCTGACTTCTGTATGCATGAACCGATTTTTACGAAATTTGATTTCATTCGAAGGCCATTAAAAGCAGATCACAGAAAAATATGACAACAATATACCGGGTGATCCAATTCAAAATTACAGGCTGCTTTATGTTACTTCACCCTATTTGCGCGTTTTACTGGAGAATTTCAAATGCAATGCTATGATTCTAACCGACTGAGAATAAGCTAAGCATTATTACCTATTGACTTGTTAAAACCGCAGACAGATATCTCCGGTCATTCCGAAGATATTAACATTTTTGTAAATTTTGATAAGTGTTGATCAACCCTGTGAGCTTGAAAAACAAGAAAGTGACTTTTTTCGTCATGACAACGCAGCAAAATACTGAACACACATGAAATAACAATAGTACGATAAAATGAAACAAAAATTAGCAAGAACGAAAATATTTGAACAAAAAATATTCGAAATGTCTACCATTTTTTTCTATACATAAATTTAGTCTTTCTTTAGTTGATACAGGTCACAATTTCAGTATGAGAAAAAGTTTCAGCTGCCTGTCGAAATCTATTTTTCATATCCTCACTTGTAGTTGGTGGTGTTCGGAAAACTAAGTCTTCATTCTCCCCCAAAAATAAAATATAATACTGTGAGGTCGAGTGATCTTGCTGGAAAAATACTCCCTCGTCCAATCCACCTCTTTGAGAATACGGTATCTTAATATTACCTAACATTAGCAGCATAATGCGCCGGGCAACCATCTTGTTGATACCACATATCTAACCTGTCTTGAATGGCAATATCATCTAAAAGAATTCGAAAATTTTCTGTTAAAATTTTAATCATCTTTGTCCCATTAAGATACTATCGAAGAAAAATGGTCTGACAACTGTTCCATCAAAAATTCCGCACCACACGTTAACACTCCAGCGATTCTGATTATTGACTTATTTTTGCCAATATGGGTTGTTAGATGATCAGTAGTGTAAATTTACTTTACCATTGCTAGAAAAAGTAGCCTCGTCAGTCCATAATATTCTATGAAGTAAGTTAGGTTCGCCGTTCAGCATTCGTTTCAACGAATTGCAAAAGTCCTCTCGTCTCTTTCAATTCTTGGTGCAAGACAACATGATACGGATGCAGTTTATGGTCCTTTAGTATCCTTTGAACTAGCGAATAATTCGATCCCAAATCACTTGCAATTTCTCGGATGCTTAAATGTGATTCAGCATAAACATAAGCCAAAACTTTTATGATACTATCCTCATTACGGCTTCTACGTTTTCTATTTTTTCTTCCAACATATTGAACCTTCCAAGTTTGTCGCACTCTTCGTGTCAATCTTTTGAATACTTTTCTGGAATGACGACGTCTTTCAGGATATCGTATCGGGTATTCCCTTTCAGCTACTGCATTTTCTAAACATTCAGCATAAACATTAAGCATATCATATGCTTCTCCGTTTGAATAATGAGGCCTCATAAATTAGTAGTTTGCAATCGACCTCAATAAATTTTACAGCTATAGAAACCGAGAATAAACAGTAACGCCAAAGCTTACTGGATCTAGATCAGCTAGTTTTGTGAGTGTCATACATTTTTGATAAGTTTTTTCTTTCTTTTGATTGTTTAGATGATGAAATAACTCAATTCCTCCTGAATTTCACAGGGTTGATCAACACTTATCGAAATCTGCAAAAATGTTAATATCTTCGGAATGACCGGAAATATCTGTCTGCGGTTTTAACAACTCAATAGGTAATAATGCTTAGCTTATTCTCAGTCGGTTAGAATCATATCATTGCATTTGAAATTCTCCAATAAAACGCGCAAATAAGGTGAAGTAACATAAAACAGCCTGTAGTTGTTTTTAATTGGATCACCCGGTATGTTTTTGTCATATTTTTCTGTGATCTGCTTTTAATGGCCTTCGAATGAAATCAAATTTCGTAAAAATCGGTTCACGCATACAGAAGTCAGAGTATTTTTTTTGTGAAGAAAAGTTTTTCCATCCCATCACTAGAAAAAAGGAAATATAGAAAAATTACTGAAACAAAAATTGTTGAATAGGAAGAGTATTTTCTTATTTTATTATTCTTTACCACTGTTAGCTGGAGAATATTTCGTAAAAATTGAGATAATATTTTACAAGTGATAGATTGCGCCCTCTAGTGGGGAACTACGAACTTGAAAATATTTTTAATCATTTTCTAGGGGCCGATTTTGTCATTAGAATTTTTTTCCGGAAGTTATAGGATGAACGGTTTCCGAGATACGGCCGGTGGCCACCCTTAATGAATCACCCTGTATATGGTAATCGAAAATATGTGTCAGTTACTTACCGTCGGTTTCACAAAACTTTTGACGTCCGATCGACTCGTTGATTAAGGTTTGCATTTGATGGTTGAATTGAAAATTAAGTAAAATCGAGCACAGAATTTGCGGTTGACTGACAATCAAGCCCTTGATCGGACAATCAAAGTTTTGTGAAACCGTTGGATAGTCTTCCAAAAAAGTCGCATCCATGAATAAAGGAGCTTTTAATATGTTTCAAATTAGATCTTGAGTATTTTTAAAATTTTTTTTTCAGTGGTTAGACAGTCAACAAATTATACAGTCTTTGGTGTCCATGTTTAACCCTAGTATTGACAAGGATAGGCATTACAACATAGCTCAACTTTTATGTGATTTTGTGAGGATTGCTAGAGAAAATAAAAAAAATTCTTTGGAAAGAGCTGATCCAGATCCTCTGCTCAATACCCTTGAATCGTATGTACAGTTGCTTTACCAACTTTATAGAAATGGCTCTTCTTGAATTAGATTGTTTGTTTTGATATTAGGCAAACCATGACAACCAATATATTTCATGTGAGACTGGAGCATCTCAATGAACCTAAATTAAAACAATACAATCTGACTCTTGAAACAAATTAAATAAGTTTTATTTTTGGTTTTGTCAGGGCCATACCATTTATCTTGATCAGATTTGCATGATACTTATAAATATACTCCATTCACTTTCATAAAGTCAGCTGCTAGGCTATGGAAGTTTGACACATTCCACTATGTTAAATAAAACAAACTCTTCTGCGACATCCATTCCGCTTAAAATTGTATTCTGTGCTTGGTAAGCTATTTTGCATGGAGAGAGAGAGGTGGAGAATTATCTCACTCGCAAAATATGATGTAAGCCAGAGATAAAATCAGGCATTTACTCAGTGAATCTCCAGGGAAATGACTTCCTCTTGTTAACTGATTTTTCGGATATGAATATTTAAAATATATATTATATATAAATAACAATGTTTGATAATTGACTTGTTTCATTTTGAATTCTCGTGGGAAACCAGTTTCAGGACGGTATCCTTAATTGCGAATTATTTTTACTTCAATTTTGTGCATTAAATGGTCTCTAACGATTAGAATGAACTAAATAGTGAAGAATTTTGTGCGAAATTCATTTATGCGCTCAGATCCGTGGCAAGTAATAAATACATTCTTTTAATTGTTTTAACATTTTCCAAATTTCTTTATTTTTATATTATTTTCCTCGAAAATGGTCCCAAAATATTTTAGTTAGACTTACTGATGAATGAAGTTCGTTTTAGAATTAAATCTGCTCGTTTTCCAGTAACGACTCGGTTGGTCGACGTGAATCTGAAAGTTGAATATGGAAGTGAAATTTCGCAGAAAAATTATTTTACATATTCTATTCGATTATGAACATTATCATCAATTATCTCCTCATCCAATAATGGCACCAGTTAATCCAATTTTAAATTAAAGAATTCAAATATTATTCGCAAAGCTCTTGGAAACACAAACAACAAGAAAATTGTATCTTCTATACAGTCTTCATAATGTAATTCAAAATGGAATAACATAAAATATGCTTCAAAATACTTCCGAAAACAAAAATATAACTTTCAAAACTTTTGAAAAAAATGTATTCCAAACTGATCTGTCTTATTTTTGCCATATGCTATAGTTCTGCCTGAACTAGTTTCATCCCTGTGTCCTTGGTTCCTCTCTTTCTAAGCCAGGCCCATATCGATATAGTTTTTTAAGTCTTACATTATTTCACGAGTGCCAACTTGATTCAGTTCAAGTTGTATAAACTTGATAAACATATTCCAAGACCTAAAAGTGAATGGAGTATAGTGACTATTTTGCGAATATCATTTTGACATATTATCCGTCTTTCGCGAATTCTGAGCCCAACATGGTATTAAATTATTACTCTTTCTCAATTTTTATTTGTGTTTGTTGAATTATTTACTATATTTTTCTTTGGTCAACGGGTGTCAAATGTATTGAATTTTGAACTTAATCTTCATCAATGATATTATGAAGAATAATTACATGCTCGTGAATGCTTTGTTGGGGTTAACATAATCGAAATTCACATACAATTCCTTAACATAGATTTATATGACCCTGTAAGGTTCACCATGCTCAAATTTGTGGTGAATTTAATTGCAGATCATTCAGAAATTACACATAAACTATAGTAAGATACATGTATAGGATTCAGGAAAATTTTTTAATGTTATTTCTACTTAAAAATTTTTTATATCTCAAAAATGTTCACAAACACAACTGGCTGTGTTACGCTTACTCGTATGCTGAACAGCAGAAGAGTGGGTTATAGAAAATATTGATTGATCACATCAGGTGTTTATATATTTTCAATAAGGCGTTAATTCTGTTAGGATACTGATTATGCTTTCCGATTTCACAAGCTATTGATTCTTACCCTTATCTAACTGTACCAGTTAACTTGCATTTTTCTTATTAATTTCAGTTCTGAAATAGTTGACTTATTGTTGGAAACAATACTCCAAGGAGAAAAATGTGAGTCTTCCACAGTAGGAGGTATTCAAGTCTTACTTGAACTTCTTGATGTTAACCAAACCAGGTTTGTGAAGAAAATTACTGATGGCAATTGATTGTTATATTCATCATTTATTGTAGTATTTCCAAGTTCAACTCAATACCAAGCTACAATGAAATAAATGATGAAGCCAATGATGCTAAACACAAGCAGGAAGTATTGAACAATATATCGAAGGTTCTTGTTGATAGAGTAGTTGATTTCCACAACATATTACTGGACCCGCCAAAGGTAAGACGTAGGGTTTAAATAAAGTACGTTTCAGGGTGAATACATATTGTACAGTTCTCAATTTGTCATTGGGAGTGTAGAGTGAGGCGATTGAATACGGCTTGGAATCTATGAAGTTTTTTTAACCAGAACTGATTCAGTCATGAGAAATTGTCGTCAAGATCAAAATAATTCGATGAGACATTGACGTCTTACATATTTTTATCAAAGACTCTATGGTTGGATTTGAATACACATACATACACTTTTATAAACTATACCGGTTGGCCATGACATTCTGACACATTTCACCATGTATATTTTGAAAATGTTAGGTTATAGTCATTTTCCTGTCGGATAACTACGCAACGTTGTCCTCTCTACATAGAGGTTGTAGCAATTACGTATATTTTTCAAAATGCTAATTTACTTTGGAAAATAATGAATTTGAGGAAATATTATATGAATTCAATAATTCCAAAGACCTGGCGAATGTTGAAGAAACTTTTTTCTCTGTTAACACTGGAAATATTTCACGTATATAAACATGGTTGGAAGATTCAGTTATGCTATTTTCTTGTACGGAAATCAAGAATCGAGTGTTGAAATTTTACTGAAAAATAATGGATAGAGTAATTCGTTACTTTATGATAGTGCATTCAAAAAAAAATTGAAGTACTCGAATAACCATCTCTGCAGTAAAACTTCTAAACGAACAGACAAACCTATGGAATTCCCTACTTTCCGAAATTCTCAAGAAATAAGTCTACAGAAGAAATTTAAATACATTGTTGCAAAACTTGAAATACTCCAGTATGACAGTGTAGTACTACAAAACCTGTGTCACCTTAATAGAACGAACTCAATTTACACAGTTCTTGGGAATCTATGTGAACGATACACAGGGTTTTTCACTCACATACGTCGAAAATGTTGGATAGCTTGTGATAAATTATTGACTCCAAATTATCAGGGTTACTATCAGAAAAAGCAGATTTCAATTCTAAAGAACACTTCCTGATACTTTGTCTCTGCTTCTCCAAAACTACCTTCGGCATTTTTAGTTTCCAAGCGTGATGATTATGTTGAGGTTGAGAGTAGAAATTAGCATTGGCATTTGGCAACGTCCCTGAGAATTATTTTGACATTGTCGATATTTCACGAGTGCCAACCTGCGTCAAGATTTAAGTAAAAAAACTTGATAGATCTGAATCATGGCCAACCAGGATAGTTTATAAAAGTGAATGGAGTATATATAACAATTACTACCTTTCTATACAACGAATATTGTTGCGTAGTTATCTGATAGGAAAATAAACCTTACCCAACATTTTTCAGTTGTACACAGTTGAATGTTTAAAACTTCCATGGCCAAGCGACTGACATTATTGACGTGAAATCAGACATGATCTTTACAAATATCTATATTTAGATCTAATTACTTGATTTGAAGAGCCAGTTGGATATGTGTAAATAGCGCGAACCTCATTAGGACGAAGAAAATTTTCAAAATTTTTGGGCTGGCAACTTGGACTGAAGTCAATCATGGAATAATTGTGCAATCTAATGCTTATGCGCTTATATATTCGTTCTTTTTTTGTTACAGAAAATGCCACTGGAACTTACCTTTGGTGTTTTGGATCCTCCTCTTGGTCAGACTAGGTTACAAGTTCTGAAATTATTCGTTTCAGTGATATCATCCAAGAACAAGGAATTATTGAATAAGATGATGTTATTAGGATCGTTTTCAACGATGTTGGATCTTTTCTTTAAATATTCGTGGAACAATTTTCTACATGCACAAGTAGGGAAATGTTTGGAGCTTGCCCTTAAAACTTACGTAACTGAAGATTGTGATGATACTGCAGTTGCCTTATGTAAACATTTAATAGAAAATTGTAAACTAATAGAGAGGATATTGGAAGCTTGGGAAGAAAATGACAAAATACAGAAAGCAAAAGGTGTCCGACAAGGTTATATGGGCCACTTGATTAACATAATGAACGAAATAATCAATTCCTGTTCGAAAAGTTACTTAGGCAAATTCCTTGAAGAAAACCATCCCCAATTACACACCAGATTAGAAGAATTCAAAGAAAATACTCTAGCTGAAATCAATGAAACGCAAAATATATTATTGGTAGGTCTACATTTTTTGTTATACTCTGAGATTTTATTTACCACTATTTTTTATTTCAGGGCGGTTTTCATCCTAATGGATCTAACAATCAAGATAGTGGCGACTTCAGCGATCCCAATCTTTCAAATTCTATTGCTTCTCAACAGCAGCAGGTAAATTTCAAACATTTTAGACTAAAAACACATATTTTGCTATTGAAGGAAACCATTAATATTCAAAATTTTATCCTTCTTGGTACAGTAGAGCAATTTCTGTTAGATACCTATTTATGTTTTTTTTGGTATTTATATTTATATATTTCTTTTTTGTTCTCAAAATTTCTGTTAGATACCTATTTATGTTTTTTTGATATTTATGTTTATATGATTCTTTTTTGTTCTCAAAATTTGATTCGTGTCTTTTCCAGATGTTTGCAGAATATCAGATGCAGTATCTCAATTCAAGATTCTTAGAAGGATATTATAGTGGTTTCAATGATGATGCTTTCAATGAAGGTGGCAGCACTTTACAGTATGTTATATTATTTAACTTCTGGGCTACAATATGTTCTTTGAAAATCGAATTCTGTTCATTCATGGAATCGAATATATGGTGATTTTAGTAATTCCCTAGGGGAAGTCATTTAAAGGGGCTATCAGATGATTTATGATGAAATTTTTCCCTATCGACGTTTGTTCGCTCTAAAACTTTCTAGTATTTGTAGAGCATATTTCAAATGGGGGATCCTTAATTTCGAAAAAATGGTTTCATTGAAAATACTTGATATTGCTATAGCAAAATCAATTCAGATTCATTTAAAATTTTTTGTTTTGAATCAAAGCCAGTTAGTGCTATTTTCGGGTGACCCAATTTAATAAATTTTCGTTTTTATTTGAACATATCAAAGACATTTCTGAATATTGAACTCCCTGATATGTTTACAAAACTATGAGAGTAATTTCTGATCTGCAAGGAAACACTTTCAACATAACAGTCCATGATTGTAAGTCACATACGAAAAAGCATCATAATAAGGTTTGTTCGTTGAACCTACATGAACTACACTGACTTCCAATTCTCAGTGTTGTCACAGATAACAGAATGAGTGGAGTTAGTGTAGTTCAATCTGTTATATGATTCTCAAAGAATACAGAATATATGATAGATGATTTTATGCAGATCCAAGATGACAGAATTCTATGCTTCTTTTTTTTTGCTACCATTTCGCGTTGATGTTGATCTGTCGTAAAGTTTTTAAAGTCGTCACGAAAAAAATTTCAAATTTGGATAACAATATGGTGAAAATTAATTTCGTACAAAATAACCACACATGCAGAACAAAACTCGTCCAACCAGGAACCAGAGACAAAACAGATGTCTTTGATCATATTTACGCATAACCATCAGGGAAGATAATATCACTCTATGCACTGCACACGTAATCTGTGACTACACTAACTGCCAACATTTCCGCAACAAACGGAGTGCAACACTAAACCAAACAGTATCAGTGGAGTTATTAGCTTTGTTTTGGTTCTGACTTCAGAACCAATTCAGGACTGTTCGGGATGGTTCTGAACTCGGAACCAAAACAAACCCATTGTATACTCCTTTCACTTTTATAAAGTATCCCGGCTGACCAAGATTTAGGTTCATCAAGTTTTTTTTACTTACAACTGATGCTGGTTGGCACTCGTGATATATCGGCAATGTCAAAATAATTCTCAGAGACGTTGCCAATGCTTATTTCTACTCGCTTGGAAACCAAAAATGGCAAGGGTAGTTTTGAAGAAGCAGAGACAAAGTATCAGGAACTCCTTTTCAGAATTGAAATCTGCTCATTCTGATAGTAACCCTGATAATTTGGAATCAATAATTTATCACAAGCTATCCTACATTTCATACTGGAGTAATTCAAGTTGTGCATAGAGATATTTGAATGTGTTCTGTAGGCTTATTTCTTGAGAATTTTGAAAAGTGGAAAATTCCATAGGTCTGTCTGTTCGTTAGAAGTTTTTCCGTCGAGATATTCGAGTACTTTTATTCTTTTTTCGAATGAACTGTTACAAAGTCCATTATTTTTGAGTAAAATTTCAACACTCGATTCTAGATTTCCGTACAAGAAAATACTATAACTGAATCTTCCAACCATGTTTATATACGTGAAATTTTTCCAGTATTTACAGAGAAAAAATTTCTTCAACATTCGCCAGGTCTCTGGAATTATTGAATTCACATAATATTTTCTCAAGTTCATTATTTTCCCAAAGTAAATAAACATTTTGATTGATATGTAATTACTACGACCTCTATGTAGAAAGGACAACGTTGCGTAGTTATCTGACAGGAAAATGACTAAAACCTAACATTTTCAACATATACACGGTGAAATGTGTCAGAATATCATAGCCAACCGGGATACTTTATAAAAGTGAGTGGAGTATAGTTAGTTTAGTTCATGCGGGTACAATGAACAAACCTACTGACTGATTACCCTCTTTCTAAGCCTTGGGAATCCATTTCGAAGTTTAGAACGGGAAGCTAAAGTTAACATTATAGCTTTCCCTTGAAAATATTTCAAAATTACAAATTGGTGTACCACAGGCAAATATACGTTGGATCTACCATCTCTACATATCTGACTCATGAAATATACATTAAAAAACCCGTATTGTTTGAGTCTTGTCTGATCAGAAACATACAAAATCACTTGAACCGAATCTACAACTGGTGCAAATATGGAAGATGACTATCAAAAAATAATCATTTCAGCTCACTTTTGCAATGTGAATTTAGAGTTGTCAACATGATTCCTAAAGACCTGACAATTATTTGAATAATAAATTATGATTAATGAATCCAGAATAAACGTCACCGAACTTTACTGATTGAATAAATCTCTATTCTGGTTTTTATCAATTTATATAATTGCAGAAATTTCAGGTCTATAGATCCAGAAATACCAATAGATATGAACTTCGATTTCCCAGATAATAATGCCTCAGCTGTTCAGGCATTCAAGCAACTCTGTTCCCAGAGCATAAACACATTAGATGATGCAGATGATCAAATATTTGAGGATAAGGATCACACTTTCCAGACAGTCATCGAGAAGCAAGAAGATCAAAAAGAGGACAGACTTGACAGTAGTGACAGTGATGATGATATAACAACTGAAGATGAAATGGATCGTAAGTGCATTTACAATTCCCGAGGGCATTCGAACACACTACCAATTATATAAATCAACTACTTGTTAGACTTAGGGCCGATATTATAAATAGTATATTATTCAATAAGTATATAATGACTGCTTCTATTCACGAGAGTGCCTGAAATCACCCAAGTGAATAATAGCAATTATATACTATAATATTTCTGCATTTTGAAGATCCTAAAATAGAGTTGTCAGAATGCTAAACTTCATTCTCTGTGATTGCTAAAAACTGTCAAGCTCACGAGAAACGTCAAAATTTTCACTTGATCTATGCATGATGTAAAAATCATGAGGTGCATGCAAACAAAAGGACCTGTGGTGTGCTCATCTGCAGAAAAAGTGACGTCAGC
Organism: Myrrha octodecimguttata; assembly: GCA_958510865.1. Lineage (NCBI taxonomy): Eukaryota > Metazoa > Arthropoda > Insecta > Coleoptera > Coccinellidae > Myrrha > Myrrha octodecimguttata. Next base: position 63,203,826 of record OY294056.1, read on the forward strand.
AAGATTAAAATACAAGGAAATATATATTCTGTGCTTTGAATTTGCATATAGTTTCATATATCATCATTTGTACGAACGATCACAGATAAGCACACCAGGGACCCTATTCTTGAATGTGATGGAATGAACGTTCTCTATCGTTCCATCAAAAATGCACCGCGTTTCCTTGACAACAGCGTCGATACGCCTAATTTTTCCCTTCCCCGATTCAAGAATAGGGACCCATGTTTTACTTACATCATGCAGGGATTGTATAATATTCATCATGATGTAAGTAAAACATGGTGTGCTCACCTGTGATCGTATGTACATATGATGACGTATGAAACTGCATGTAAATTCAAGGCACAGAATATATATTTCCTATATACAGGGTGAGTCTTTGACCTTGCAGAATATTTTAACAGAAGATTCCTGAAGCCAAAAGAAACACTTTTTTCCCTTACCATTTTTTTCGATTCGGCTTGGTTCGTAAGATACAGACTGTTGAAAATCCATAAAAAAATTTAATTTTCGATTTTATCTCGCGAACGATCTCATCGAATGAGATGATTTTTGGAATATAGTTTTTTATTGATACGATGAATGTTCCAGGATTACAAAATTCCATCCACATCCTCCAGTTTCTTTAATATGACCATAACATTTCATAAAAATACCAGAAATTCAAAGAATCCAACTTTTAAAAATAATTTGAATGCTATTCAACGAATTTTTGACCATTTTGGAAAGTAAAAGTATTTCCTATTTTTTTTCGTATGATGTGCCGTTTTCGAGTAATCTGAAATTCAAAAATATAAAATATCTGTGAAATTCCGAGAATTGGGTACTTTGGCTGAATGCAACTCTGTTCATAAAATTCACAGAATTCAATTTTTCCGCGTTGCCACGTCTAAAAGTTGAGAATGGAATCACAGATTCATTGTTCAGTTCAGAATCATAGACTATACAAGTGTATACATAGAATAAGCATATTGTGTGTTTGATTTCGAAGAGTTCTTTCTTTCTGTTCGTCAATTTGGCAACGTTTGTACGTTCATAGATAAATTAGGTACATCTGTTTTATTTATTTATGAAAATGAAAGTTTGAATGGGTTATGTCTGAATCTGATCATTCTTGGAGAAAATGAAATAAACATAGAACATTCATAATTCCAAATTGAAGATGAATCTCAAAGCTAATATGAGTGATAGCTAGATTCCTCATTATTGAAAATGAAAGCAAGAGAAGAATATTCAACTTTTATCGCCCACGAAATTTGGAATACCTAACTTGTTTATTGTACTATAAATACAACTTTTTTTAACCAACTGGAATGTAAAGAGTAAGTTGACGCTTGTTTTCATAACAGAGTTGCTTATTTCGAAGATTTGAACGGTATATCTTAGGCTTGGAAAAACTTCAGTGTTCAGGTTTCCTGGAGCGGCTAGCCTATTATGAAAATTTATAATGCTTTTTATCTAGGCCCAATCGGAAAAAATGGTAGAGGACAAATGTGTTTCTCTCAGCTTCAAGAATCTTCTGTTAAAATATTCTGCAAGGTCAAAGACTCACCCTGTATACATACCTATTATTCATGACTTGATTAATGACTGTCATTTTCCTTCAACATTACATTATTATTCAATGGTCGTGGACAAACTTATTTGGACCACAGAGAGCAGTTAACTCTCATTGTTGTAGCAGGTTTTACGAGTTAACTTCTAGTTATCTGTCAAAATTGTTTTATAATACCTGCCCTTAGGTTTGTGACATTGTTCCTCGAAACAAGAGCATTATCATTTAATCCAAATATTTGTAATTTTTTAATATAATATATACGATCAAAGGATTCTGCACTCAAAGGTGAGACTCGCAAGATGCTCCTGGCAGATGGCGCGCTGTAGTTGTTATACTGCAACGGTCCTTCTGAAAGGTAACAAGTATCGAGAGAACTCTCTGCGAATTATCCAAGTTAAGTTGACCTGACGATCAATAATAATTGTGAAACAGCTGTAGTCATTCTACTTGGATCCGCTTCTTCGATGTAGGTGTTTTGGTTGGTTGAGTGATTAGCTCTGATCAAGGGGGAATATTTGTTGATTTATCGACGGATATTCATCCTTGTGATTATGTTATTTATAATATATACTCAATGATTGAGTAATTTTATTTTTCAATTTGATGAAACTGGGTTATTTATGGATTTTTTAATATTTGAATGAGCGATAAGGAACCTTATAGTGAAACCAATTTGTTATTGAATGAGAATCAGGTGAATATTCAGAGATTAATAGTCAGGAATATTGAAATATATTTTTTCTTCAAGAACTGCAATAAGCACCAAATCATATGAATTAAGTTTGTGAATAAGTTTTCTCAAAAATTATTATTGAATTTCAATCATCATATTGTACAGCTCTTCTTCATTCTGTAACACAGACCACAATAAAAGTTGTCTGTGTTGAACGTGGACAAAGCGGAGGAGGGTATTGAGCACATTGAAAATTCTTCAAATCCTTACTTTTCATCTGTGTCGGCTTGGGAGGAATATGCACATGCGTGCAAAAGCTCCCGACTTCACGTCGGTGGTTTTCTAGGTTTTTTTGGAGTTATTCTGGAAAAAACTTCAATACCGATGAAAAAACCCACGAAATTTGCCATAAACTATTATTGTATCCAACTGAAATCTGGTACGCAGCTGTGAAATGTGTGACCGAAATTTCTTACAAATTTAACGAGTATTTTTCGAAGAAAGTGATGAAAAAATTTTTTTCAATCCAATCGCTCCTGTACTTTTTGAAATATCAAGGAAATAACCTCAAAAGTTCAAATGGCTTTAACTCTGAAACCGTTAGGCAGATTTTGCCATCAACGAACTTAACGTTCGCATTTAGAAATGCAACCAACCCTGAAATTTTCAAGTAGATACATTCCTCCTTACGCCTGTAATCGTGCATATGGACGGCCGCACAGAATTGATTTTGACACCGGATTCATCATCAGTGAGTCTAACGTTGTCGTTAGAGACTATTTTCGGCTCAAAATTAGAAAATTACAGACATTTGGACGAAAAGATAGTATGCTGTTTCCAGAACATGCGCGCAAAAAAGTGTTTTATTTGATGACAGAAATCGATGGTAAAAATAAATGCACAACTTGATGACTCACCCTTTATGAACAAAGCAACAATTTTCAGTAGTCATATAAGAAATATAAATTTCCAGCTTGGTCGAATACAAAGCCAGAAGTTGGGAATGCTGAAACTCCAACGGATCCTTGGAATGCATCACTAGACAAAAAAAGTATGGAATCTGATACATGGGCGGACTTCTCATCTGCTACTTTTGAAGCTGATTTCACCAATGCTTTTGAAAATCAATTTCCAACAAATGAGGTCATTGAACAAAATTTTACTGTGAAAGACTTTGATGGAGAAACTGACAAAACTGTTGACGCTAATCCAATTGATGAACAAACAGTCTCAACAAAGAAGGAAGAAGTGAATGCAGAAATTGGTTTGGATATTAAAGACTCAAATGTCATTGATGCAACACAAGTTAAAGAAAGTGAAGTTATTGTAGGTGAACAAGAGACATATATAAAACTTGATGCATTAACATTAAGTGAACCGTCCAAGTGAGTATTTAGCTAAATGTATAATAATGAATTTTTCTGCTAAGTTGCTACATGATATTCGATGATTAACGATAATAATAGTAAATAATAATGATGATAGTTTTACTCCTCATTTCTTTTCGTTGTTTCCACTCTTATTAATAAAGTTGTTCTAAATCAATGATTTTTACTTCCCTAATTAGAATTTTAAATCGGTGATGTACAACAATATAATGCAAAATGGAGCTCATCCATTGTATAAGTTACGAGTGGTTATTTGTCTCCTTTTATTTGGCTCTGCCAAGCTACCAAGCTGCTCCAGTGCACAAAAAACACTTTCAAAAACGCGTTCTCGGTGTTAATTCAGTTACTTAGGAGTGTTTCGTGCAAAATCAAAAAGAATGGGCCTGATGATGGTAATCCAAGAATTACTTTAAATTTACAAAGAAAACAAAAAATGGGAAATATACTCAACATACTAACTGCATAGACTCTTTCCGCCCGATAGGTTTTGCACCAAACATTCAATAGTTTATTCACATGTTGCAATGATTTCACTTTTTGCATACTTGTCTTATTCCTGAATGTCGAAGAGAATTATAATAATAATAATATGTGCTTCATTTCAAGTAAAGTAGAAATGTAATAAAAAATACATGACTGCTTGAAATGAAATAGTGTCAAAGACCTTCACATCCATCTAATGGTTAGGGGTCCTGTTCCAGCCCCTCACATCATACATCAGAAACTCTTCTACTGAGTATGGTTCGATCTGTACCAACAGTTTGAAAACTTGCTTCTTAAAACCTTTGAGGATTGTTTCTTTTATGTGATCTATAATTTTGTTATAATATCTTATACAGCTGTGTTCTGGTCCCTTTTTAGTTAATGTAAGTCTATGTTGTGGATATTTCAACTTTGTTGTCCTTGTGTTATATGTTGTTGATTTAGTCTAGAAGTAGTTCCTATTTTTGAATACAAATATGAGGTACTCTTGTATGTGAACTGCAATTGCAGTTAGCAGGCTATTCTTCCGGAATATTCCTCTACATGATTCCACTCTGTTCATCAACATGATTGTTCTGATAGCTCTCTTCTGCATCTTCAGAACACGATCCATAGTGTGTCCACTACCATAAAATATAATTCCATACCTTAGCTTCGATTCAAATGTAGCCTGATATATTACTTTAAGGGATGATAGATCTAAATATTTTCTTAAAACACCCAGTGAGTAGCAGATGGAAGCTAGCTTCGTGCACAGTAATGATATATGTTCGCTTCAGTTTGAATTTTCATCTATTGTGAGACCTAGGAAGCGTCCAGAGTTTTGTAATAAGAGTTTGTTGTCCTTGAGTTGGATGTAGGATGGTGTTACCAAACCAGAATGAGAAGTCTTCAGAAGAATAGCACATGTTTTATCTACATTCATACATAGTCTGTTAGATTGGAAGCATTGCATCGTTTGTTCCAAGGTGCTGTGAATCAAATTTAAAATTTCAGGGAAGCTAGATGCTCTAAGCATTAAATTGAAATCATCCGCATAGTTGATCATATAATGTTCAATATTGTTTGCTAAGTCATTGATGAAGATGATAAAGAGTACAGGACCGAGGATGCTTCCTTGTGGAACGCCAAGTTGTATGCATGCCTCCTCAGATATTGTTCTCGTGCGATTTACATTGATAGCGACCTTTTTTTTACGATTAGATAGGTAGGATCTAAACCATTCTTTTTCTGTACTTCTTATCCCATAATAGTCCAATTTTTCCAATATGTAGTCGTGGGTTAAAGTGTCAAAGGCCTTGGATAGGTCGAGCAATAGAGCCATAACTACCTTGGAGTCTTCCAATCCATTTAATGCATTCTGAATGAATTCAAATGCGGCTGTCATTGTTGATCTCCCTTTTACATACCCGTGTTGTGATGATGTCAGGATTTTCTCCTGAATGAGGAAAGTTACCAGTTGTTCACATATGGCCATCTCTAAAATTTTTGAGAAGGTAGGAAGAATGCTGATTGGTCTATAGCTTTCAGGTTTATCCTCTTCACCTTTTTTGTATATTGGCTTTATGAGGGCTTGCTTCAAAAGTTCTGGAAAAACACCATACCTCATCGAGTTATTTATGAGATAGGTAAGTGTGGTTGCTATTTCTTCCATACAGAATTTAACGGTTTTTATTGGGATATCATCTATTCCTGAACTGTTTTTATTCTTGAGTCTTCCTATCAATTTCAAGGTTTCTTCCTTTGTTATTGGTTTAAAATTTAAGTTAATATTATTTCTTTTGATGTTATGTTGAAATGGTATATTTTTTTTTATTTTTCTCTTCAGCTGCTCTTGCAAAATGTAAATTGAATTTGTGTGCCATCTCTGAAGGATTTCCAGGAATCTCCATATTTGAGCTTTTATTACTTTTAATTGTTGTAACTGTACTCCAAAGTGTTTTCATTTTGTTGTCAGAATTTAGAATATGCTGTTTAAATTTTTTACTCTTTTCTTTTCTTAACAATTCATCATATTCTTTTTTAACTTCCTTGTATGATTCCATGAAGACATGATTGAAAGACTTACAAACATGTAATAGGTCAAGTTTGGCCTTACACTTTATTATTTCTTCACTCTTTGGTTTGGAGGGTTTTTTCGCAGTAACTTTGATCTTTCTCATTGGACATGCCTGGTCTAACTTGCTTTTAAATAAGTACGTAAAGGTATTCCATTGTTCATCTATCAATGCCGCCATATGGCATGGCTTGTTTGTTGGGAATACTCTTTGTTTCGTTTCCATTGCATATTGACAACACCTATCTTGTGAGCTTTCTCAGATTTTTAGGAAATAACTGCTAAATCTAAGATGTTTAGAATATTCGTAATTTTATAGAGCGATTAGATTGAGACAAAAGTTTCCAGATTATGTACTAGTTCTCTTTCTTCCTGCAGAGGATGATGAATGAATAGTTTTATTATTGATTTGGCCTTAGACAAAGAGACATGGAAGGATCCAAAAACGGATATCTGCTTAACTAGCGACTCATCTCTAAAAAAAAGAAGACTTTTCACATGAAATGTCGAAAGATTGGCTCAAAGTTTTATAAGAGAAAGTGAACACACCATAGCCATAGCACACTTAAGTTGACCGTAACATTTTATATTTGCAGATACGTTCCAGGACGCTATAGGTTCCTTTAAATATGTGTGTTGTTTGAAATTATCTAAAAGTATTACTTTAAACATAACCTTGAAACATTTTATTCTGTCTATAAATGTTGGGATGGAATAGTTTTAAGACTTGCAGGGTAGGTTTATGTAATAAACTCTTGGATGTATAAAACCTACCCATAGATTTTGAGAGAATTTTGGAAATTTTTTCTCAATATTAAAAAAAAAATAATTGGGATATAAGAACAGTAGTGGAAACTTGTTAGTAATTTGGGTAAACCAAAGTTCGGATTGTTCAATATACAGTGCTTTCATGGTGAAGGGAACAAATTCATTTAAAAATTAGGTTTCTATTTCATGTTAAAATCCTCGGACATGTCGATTATTATATTTATTTGGGGATTTTTTGCAATGAAAATTTCGTATACAGGGTGTCTCATTTGAGAGCTATGACTTTGTCATTACTTTTTTTAAATGTAATACCATGTATATTATTTCACTTCACAATTCTATGATAACTTCTTATTACTTACTTATCAGTCCAGAAGTAATTTAAAATATCGAATTCAGAAATGCCTCGAAGTAAACGGACAACAGATTGAACATCAATAATTAAATAGGAATTACATTTGTGTGTTTTCATATCATATCTTTCATTATCCACTATCTCTGTTATATCTGGGAAACCATCGAGTTTAGGCAAATGGTATGTTCGCAAAAAGTAATAAGAATTTATCGTAGAATTGTAAATGGCAATAATATACAGGGTATTAATTTTAGGTGAAACAAAAGTTTGAAAAATTTACGAATTAATATTTTTTTAGAATTTCTAACTACGGGACCCATACGGAATTTTGCTCTAAGTTGCGCATTGGTGTTCTTAAACTATCTACAAAGTTTTAATGTGATTGAAGCAGTACTTCATGAGATTTTGAGAAATTAACCTCAAAGTTTCAAATAGGCTCAACTCCGAAACCATTCGACCGATTCCACCCAATATGGACTTCAAACCTAACCTAACAATTTCAAGTCGCTAGGTTCTTCCCTTCGAAAGTTGGAGCACAAACGGATTGCTGGACGGACAGAATTGAATTTGACAACTGATTCTTCTTCAGACCATTTTCGGCTGTTCCCCAGAAGAAGCGCGTGAAAATAACTGTTGAAATTGAAGTTAACTTTTCTGTTTGTTTATAATACCGGCCCTTGGTGGAGTGTATTAAGTGCTCAAGTTTTTGAACAAGTTTTAATCAATAATATGTTCAAGTTGCCTACTGTTCATAAGGTTAATAGCGTCTCTGGTTAAAGTTTTTTTTTCAACTTGTGTAGCATTTAAAATGTATTCCATTATCACTAACACTATTTTCTGGTATCCTTGTATTGAAATGAAAGCCTACCAGAAATGTGTTCAGCATATTCATTGTTAATCCCGCAAATTTGTATAACCAGACCTCTTTTAACATTTGAGATTGTTGATCGGGGGACTAGCCAAAGGGCTTAGGGTTCTGAAGATGCCCCTGAGGTGGCGCTGTATAATTTTAATTTTAAAGGCGGCCATCCAACAGGTTTGAAGGAGCTAGAATTCCTTTGTGCATTTCCAAGGTGTATCAGTCTGATGAACAGTAATAACAGTGAATCTACAGTAACTTGATTCCATGGATAGCGCTTCTTCAGTATAGAGGCTCAGACTAAAGTGGAATATTTGTTGATTTATGGATAAATATTCGTCCTTGTGCTTAGGTTAGTTTAATATGATTTATCTGGGAAAAGTAATGAGACTGGAAACATTGCGAGCGGTTTTGCAACCCTGTGGTATTTCTTATGTTTAAACAGGAACGTTTATCTGTGCCGACTGCCAACGGTCAGTCAGCCATTCAGATATTTTTCGACAGCATTATCAGTTAAATTGTGTTTTTGGTGAGTGTTACAAAAGTGAAAGCCATCAAGTTTTGTGTTTAATTTGAGGAATCTCCTACTGTCTGGCAGTTTTTGGAGTACATCCATCTATATTATCTTTCCTCAAAAAATACAAACCCTAACGAATAGAAAGTTGGCAAGTATTTGAAAAATGCCGCTTGCGAAGTTTTGTATCATAATACAAAAAATTCAAAAAAATTTTATCCTACAATTTATCTCTACCAAATTTCAATTTGATTGGGACTGTATTTCTGAAAGAATTTTAAAAATAAAATTTGGGTAGCTTATTTTATTTATGAATTGTTCGAAATTTAGCTCCAAAGTTGCTCTACTGATATCGAGTCTTCAAGTTGCTTCTTTAGAAGTTATCATGCTAACGATTGGACAATGAGAGATTCTGGAAATTGTAACTCAACAAAAAAAGGAATATCTTCATTATTATTTTCTATATTATCGTGCATTTAAATTTGTTTAATACGATTATTTTTTCTCAGGATTATTTCTTCAGATGAAGGCATATTGGACAAGAAGAATCACGACTCGGTTAAATTAGGTGAATGATGTATAAACATATCAAGAAATGAATTGTCAGGGAGTGTATTTCTGATAAGAATAATTTATAAGTTCTCTACTACTGTGGAACTTAAACATTAATAAGTTGATTAATCTTAGGTAACATCTTATCCAATGAAATATTTTTGATTTCATTATGTTCACATCCAACAGGAACTTCTAAAATGGAATATTTATATCATTTTCATCTTAAATTCCAGAATATTCAGTAGAATCTTCAAAATGTATAGTGTTTCGATAATTTTCATTAACTTAATTCCATAATTTTTGTTTCAGTTCATTCTTAAGATTGAATTGAATAACAGCAAAGGCAAAATCGAATTGAAGTTTTATTAAATTTGTATCAAAATCTTGAATGGGTTTCCATATCTTTCCATGAAAATAATGCTTAATTCAAAAAAAGTCGTGAAAAACATCCAATTCAAAGTAAGGTTGTACATTGTGTATATATTATAAATTATAACTTGTGGCTTGTAGGCATGTTGAAAAATTACTTCGTCATATAAAGGCTGTTCTTTCTTGAGTCCGTAGCATCAATGTCAGTCAATAGTGTATTTACCCATTATATACTTCGCGCTGCTGCCAAAGTAGTAGCTTCAAAGTTCGAAAATTCAACTTAGGTCTAATATTGTTAAATACAGCTATTTTGACATTTCTTCAGAAAGTAACTTGAAGAACATGGACCTCGTTTGTCATCTGACACTTCTTGTTAGTTTTATAATACCTGCAGATAGGACACAAGTTCTTCCATGCTGGGGATTATCATGCATTCACTATTCTTCTCCAGTCATCATGTGGTAAAAAAAACCTTTTTTCTGTCATTGCAGTAGCTTTACGGACATGCATGGAACAACATGTCTGGGTTCCAACTCGTACGACTCGAATTTCCCTGATTATGAATTACTCCTAATACTTTTCTAATGTTCCAAAACAATTAATCATGAAGTCCTAGAGAATGTAAGCGTTTGGCACCAAACTCTTAGAAGTATAAAACTTTTCATCTTTTATTGGTGCTCCAATAAGCTTACACACACTATCTGTTGTTAAAATAAACAGGGAGATTATTTCGGTGAATATACAAACTGCTGTTGAAAATAAACATTTTATTATTTTCTGTTGAATATCAGAATCATTCGCTGGGATATAAAGTGTAGAGAAATGAAATCGATGCACCTGAAACGGAATTAATGTATTTATAAACTAATAATCAACCTTGTAAATATTTATCAGAATTTTACTTGAATTACATCATTTATGTGCTGAAGTGAAAAATTCAATTGTGATTCTATAGGTGATCATAAATCTAAAAATAATAGTGTGTATGAATTTATAGTCGCCGATTTTGGTATTTTATTATTATTCGATTATGATGCAGTGCCTAAGATTGAGTGTATATTTTAGAATACTATGTAAACTTTTTTTTCTGCAAAAAAACTTCCGAGTAGATTTTACCATATATTTATTTCCTTTCATAAAGAGAACAAGTTAAAATTATTCCATTGAAAAAATATTAATATCTGCCAATCAATGTTGCAGCAAACTGAATATTGAGACAATTGTAAGTTTCACGAACTCATTTCAATAAAGCTTAAACAAAAATTATAGTCTTAAAATCATTGAAAAAGATTCTGATGAACAGTTGGACATATGCGCATATTATATAATTCTTTTACATTGTGCATATATTATGTTTTTTAGCTAATAAGAAACGCAATGCTTTCACATATCAAGATACATTATATATACAATATACGCATTAGTAATAGTTATTTCTAGAATGAAAAACACAAAAATGAACACAAGAATTTCCATTAAAATTGAGTTCATATGGAGGTAAGCCATATGTGGGAGTGGCCTGATGAGTGACGTTAAGCTCAGATGTATATCATAGAAAATCTCATTTATAATGTTCGATTTTTTCTAGCAACCATTTTTTAAAAATTAATTCTTACAATAAAATTTTCAGTTGTATTTGGTATTATAAGAATTAATTGAAACCAATCGTAAAGAAAAATTAGCTAAACTATTTATACGATCTCGAAAAATATGGAGGAGTGGCATGGATATCGCGTAATATAACATTTTATCTTCACATGGCCTCTTGGTATCTACACAGGCAGTTTATCATTACATGGACACACCCCTAGAACAATTGTTAGCTAAAAATTCAATAGATTTTTCATTGTTCAACTATGGAAACCCTGAACTCTCGATAATTATAAGTAATTCCTATTTGATGTTTCACTAAGAAGAAAAATATAAATGAACTGATGATGAAGGTTCTTTGGTGGCGTTTTAATAGATTTTGTGGGCAAAAACACGAGACTTGGAAAATTTCATAAATATTAACGTATCCTTTTCAATACCGAGTGCTCTTACCGGGAAAATTAGTTCTGAATGAATAAAATTTGGTACTCAATAACGTCATTGTATAATGATACAATACAATGATAACGTCAAAGCATGTTTTGCTGAGTAGTTATCCTTGTCGGTTTATGTGGGTAGCTGTCCCAGTTAACTGCACGATGACAAGCACTAATTAAATCATCCAAAAGATTTTAGCATTCGTGGCCCTAGAGCTATTCACAGAGCCAAAAAGGGACATGTTTTCCTTCAGCGTAAAATAGGATGGCAGTTTGAAAAAATCAAAAGGAAATATACACAGACGATAGGCTATTAAGATTTCATTCATTGTAACATTTTTATTAGGAATAGGTCCTAAATAAACTATTGCAACTAAATTCAAAATTATCGAAATTTTTTAATTCAGTTGTGTTTCTTATAAAAGCTCATGATGCATTCATTGGAATTCAGGGCCAATCTATTTTTTTAGTTTGACGCCGAAATTGTCTAGTGAATAAATTTAAGTAATCAACAAACTTTATAACAATTGAGAGAATTAGAAATTCGTTTCGTTAACCCCTTCAGTTGATTCAAAGAGCATTCAACTTTTAGCAAGGTCAAAGGTCAATATTTTCCATTGTGCTGAACACCACTTATCACAAGTGAAATAAGATTGAATTGTTCCGAGGCAAAAAATTGATGGTACTTTATTGAAAATTTAATTTGATTCAGAAATATGTCAACACTAGGAAATGGATTTATTGAAGAACATTTGGGGAGCTAGAACCCAGCAGAAATGATTGATTCATATGCAACTCTCAGTTTTTTCGCAGAGAAACAGAGAGAGGAAGATTAACCGAATGATCAATAGGATAAGACTAAAAAAGCTCCCATACTATTTTGAGCTTCATCAGCTTTGAGAATTTACATCCCATTTGTGACATAGCTTCATTCTTACACATGGATTTAAGACTTACTTTCTGAAGTATTTCACAACCAAATTATTGAAACATCTTCATCTTTAAGTACTTTACATAGAGACCTTAGAATGACATATTCCAAAATAATTGGAAATTCTGAAATCCTTAAAACTCAACAAGTATTTTAGTATGTTACAAACAAGATATTAATACACAATAGATTATATGAGGCTAATATAAACCTACCAATTTAATCTTTACATCACTGTATTTTATACACTTCACTAGAAATACAGTTCAAAATAATTTTCATTTAAAATGCATGTGTTGAAAAATTTTGTTCACTTGACAAGTTCCGTTAAAAGATAATTTGTAGGATATCATAAAAACACTTATTTCTCTTTTATCACTTTGCTAGGCATCGGTCAAAATACACTCCTCCTACGTATCCCCCTCGCATTGCTTTTTGCACATTTGTCTCAAAAACTCTTCTATTACTAGATAATACTTCAGCTGCTTCCTTATTTAATGGATCTTCTGGGTTAGGTTCAAGAAATAAATATTGCAAACCATATACAATGCTATTGATAGTAAGAACAGGTTTCCAATCTTCCCTCAATATATTGAGACATACGTTTCCTTGTTGATCAATGTTGGGATGATACACTGATGTTTCACATTTAACTTTAGGAGGTTCATGGGGGTAATTAGGTCCTACTTTGAAACTAAATATAAATCGACCACCCTTGTAAAATCCCTGAAATCATACAGAAGAGAAAGTTAAAACATAAAGTTAATATAATGAAAAACGAACCTCATCTGGACAAATAATTAATCTGAAATTCAATAAATCGTCTGGATCCGAAAATTCTGTATTGCAAGTTTTAGGTAAATTCAGTTCATTTATATCTGAAATTAAATCAGATAATTAGATATGGCGATTTATACAAAAGATAAAAAACCTTTAGTTATCCTCAGTTGGGCAGCTGATGCTTTTTTCTGTTGACCACCTCTAGGAGAAGCTTCACCATCTTTTTTTTGCTGTTTGAGTGAAAATAATTTGATCATTTCTCCTTCTGATAAGGACAGTAAAAGTTAATTATTTATAGTTCAGAGAAATTCTAACATCAAAACAAAAACTTATTCAGATTCGGAACTAGAATAAATTTTTGACAATTGATTGAATTTAATTTCTGTAAGCTTTCTGCCTTTCTGTTTTTTTTTTTGGAGACCCTTGCCAAATATTGTTTTACGTCAACAGAATACTGGTGGTTTTATTTAGGCGATTTTTTCTTCAGCATTAACTGCGACGAAAATTTCGAGATAGAAGCTGGTTTTTTTTTATTATTACAGTACAGAAAGACAGCGAAATTTTATTTGAAGTATTCCGAAGTTCCAAATATTTCTATGGTTCGGAATTTAACCTCAAATTAAAAATTCTATGTTATTCTCTGAATAACATTGAATAAAAAACCTTCATTGATATTAACACAGACCATGATTGAAATCATAATACGTAAGCTGTCGAGCTCCAATCTAAAACTCTGTAGACAATAAATTTTGGGAAACAAGCAAAATCATTGTTTAGGGATAATCAATAATGTCGAAAGTGTACCAACCATTTTTGGGCGCATTTTCTTGGGAACGGTGGGCTATGGTTTAGTCCAAATGTTTGTAATTTTCGAAATGGTCTCAAACGGCTAGGTTGGACTCACTGATGACGAATCCGCTGTCAAAATTGATTCTGTCCGGCCGGCCAGCTGTCCGTATGCACGATTACAGGCGTACAGAGAATCCTATCGAGTTGAAACTTTTAGGTTAGGTTGCATTTCAAAATGGGCAGGTCGGAGGTTGTTAATGGGCGAAATCTGCCAAACGGTTTCGGACTTACAGCCATTCGAATTTTTTGGTTTCCGAAACGACTGGAGCTAATGGATTGAAACTTGACAATAAGTATAAATGACACGCAACTTTTCACGAAATTTTGTTGAGACCTTACTTTTAGTAAATTTGAAATAAATTTTTTTGGAAACTTTTCAACATATTCGACAAATATTCTGCTTAGACCCTGAGCAAATTTTTTTGTTTTTCCTCCGTATTGTTTTTTTCGGTTGATTGGATGATTAGCTCTGATCAAGGTGAAATATTTGTTGAATTATCGACAGATATTCTTTCTGACAGAGGTACTAATATGAGGCCCTTATTCTTGAATGTGATGGTATGAACGTTCTCTATCGTTCCATCAAAAATGCACCGCGTTTCCTTGACAACAGCGTCGACACGACTATATTCTCCCGTTACCGATTCAAGAATAGGGATCCTCTATTATCGCAGATACCGTGACCTGATGCGACGAGAAGATGAACGTCATGGACATCGATCAAAGTATTCTGCACTAAAAGGTAGGATTTGCGAGATGCTCCTGGAAGATGGCGCGCTGTACGTATTTATACTGCAGTAATCCATCTGAAAGGTGACAAGTATCTAGACTCTAGATAAGTCGACGATCAGATATAACTCTCAAATGGCTGTAGTCATTCTCCTTGGATCCGTTTCTTCAGTGTAGATGTTTTGGTTGATTGGACGATTGCTCTGATCAAGGTGGATTATTGAAATATCGATAGATATTCGTCCTTGTCATTTTGCGTTCATGTTAGTTTATCGTGTTTGTTCCGAAAATCGAAAAATACGAACTTGAAAATACAATTGGATTTATTTTTTCAAATTTAATATTCTGCGACCTTCTGATCATATTACATCTTCAGAAAATTCTGTATGAACCTTCAAGCTGTCATTTTTCAATCAGGTACAAGTTTTTCAATTTATTCCCGAAACTTTATTAGATTTATAGAGTCAAATAATCCAATTATGTAGGTATCTATGGGAGATGATTCCCCAATATAAGCATAAGGGGCCTGTAGCGGTCTTAGTTCATCTGAGGATTGAAATATCATCACTTGGAAGACCGGACCTGGTCGAAAGATCCTCCTGGTCAGAGAGCAAATGTAGGTAAAATTATTTACTGCTTTTTGCTGGTTTTCTGTCCCTCTTTTTGTTTCACATAGTATGTCGAGATACTTTATCAAAATCATTTCAAGATGACGTAAAAATTTTCCGATGAAAAAGATGCCATCAGTGTGTTCTTTAAACAAATTCCTACAAGGGGAGGCACAGTTTTTGCTGAGGTTTTTATCTGTGCTCTTGTATCATACGGAAAAATGTATGGTACTCTGTTTACATTTCCTCAGCTAACACTGTGATATACCACAAAATGTAATGCTCGTTTTCGAAAGAATATATATATGAACTATCTGTTTATTTTCGGAAGAATTGGAAAAAAAATTGCGGCATCATTGGCTGGATTTTACCCGTTCACGTATTCGTATCTTTAGAACAATTTGAAAAAAATCCAAATTTTTTTTCAAATTCAAGATCTGCGATCTTAAAATCATATTATCTTCACTGTATGAAGCTGCCATTTTTAAATCAGTTACCGAATTCCAATTAGATCTACATCTTTATTTTCGGAAATATTGGAAAAGTGAAATTTTGAATCATTCACGAGTTTGATGGATTAATTAAACTAGCACGTATAACGAGTGATTTATTTAAGCTTCCATATAACCTTGTTACTACAACATGGCGACATTACAAGTAGTCAGTGAATTGTCAAAAAATGATCAAGAACAGAATATCACACAGAAAGTAGAACATAGAAAACTAAAAGTGCATTCTACATCATATAGCCATAGGCCTTAGTATTAATTGCATTCTAACACCCTGCCACAATTAATACAAATCTTACATCTACTCTCTAAGACCTAAATGAAATCTATGTTTTGAAAACAATGGATATTTTAAATTTTTAGTTAAGATATCTGCAGTTTGTTCATTGCTGTTAATGTATTTAATAGACATTGATTTATTTTCTACTAAGTCTCTAACAAAGTTATATTTCACATCGATATGCTTCAATCTCTTATGTTCCCATTTTCGTGTAAGTTCAATACAAGATTGATTATCTTCATAAATTGTAAAAGTTGTTTTTGCAAAACCAAATGATTTTAATAAATTAGAAAGCCAAATACCCTCACGTGCTGCTTCTGCAAGAGCAACATATTCAGCCTCGGTTGAAGAGATTGCTACAGTTGACTGCTTTTTTGTTGTCCAACAGACTGTACTTCCGAACACTTTAAACAAAAACCCGGTTGTCGATTTTCTATCAGTCTCATCTCCTGCCCAATCTGAGTCGGCATATCCTTCCAACACAGTTGACACTTTATTGTCAAAAAACAACTCAAAGTTCATAGTTTGTTTCAAGTACCTTAATATTCCCTTCAATAGAATCCACAATTCTTCAGTAGGGTTGTTTTGAATTCTGCTACAAAAATTTATAGACGCACTAAGATCAGGACGTGTTGCTAGATTTATGTACATCAAAGACCCTATTAATTCACGAATCGGTTTCTTCACAGAATTAGTAGTCTTTTTCTCATCATGAATTACTTTATTAATGTTCATGGGAATTTTTGATCCATTACAGTCTTGCATTCTGAATTTTTCCAATATACTTTTTATATAATCCTTTTGACTTAAATAAATTCCATTTTCAGTTCTTCTCAAGTTTATTCCCAAAAATTGCTTCAAGTCACCCATATCTTGCATTTCAAAAGTCTGCGTCAGTTTTTCTTTCAAATTGTTCACTTCGATTTTGCTATTGCTAGCTATTATTATGTCATCAACATATAGTAGTAAATATATTTCTATATTACCTACATGCTTGTAGTATAGACAGGGGTCATTTTCTGATCTAACTAGTTCTTGTTTGACTGCAAATTGATTGAATTTCTTGTTCCAACAGTAAGGGGCCTGTTTTAATCCATACAGAGCTTTATTTAACTTGCATACCTTGTTTCCATAATTCAGACCTTCTGGTACTGTCATATAAATATTCTCGGTAATTGTTCCATGGAGAAATGCTGATTTTACATCCATTTGCTGAACGGTTAAATTTTTATGATTTATTATTGCAATTAGTGTTCGAACTGTTGATAATCTGGCAACAGGTGCCCACGTTTCTTCATAATCAAAACCTCCTCGTTGCATAAATCCTCTTGCTACTAGTCTAGCCTTATATTTACAAATATTCCCTTTGTCATCTTTCTTTAAACGAAATACCCATTTGCTGTCAATTAGTGAAATATTTGGTGGTTTATTAACGAGAGTCCAGGTATTATTATTCTTTAGAGAAGTTATTTCTTCTGAAATGGCTTGTCTCCATAAATGGAAATCATCTCTAGACTTGGCTTCTTCCAGACTCTGTGGTACATCATTTATAAAGGATTCAACACTCATTGCTAAGTGATCAATTTCCATATTGAAATCTTGATATCTTGAAGGTACTTTCTTCGCTCTAGTACTTCTTCTTAGTTCTTGTGTTTCCTCCGTTTCATCAATTTCATTCTCTGAAGATTCCTGTTCATCTACTTCCTGTTGGTTTTCAATCTTAGTTGTATCACAGTTTGATTCAATCTCAGTAATTCCAGTTGTTAGCAAATCTTCCAATCTTCGATTTTCACAAAATATTACATCCCTAGCTGTCACTATCTTATTCGTTTTAGGATTCCACAACCTATATCCATTATGGGTATAGCCCATCATAATGCTTGCTTCTGCTCTAGAATCAAATTTACTTTCAAGTTTTCCTTTATGTATGCGAATATAAGCGAGACAACCAAAAACTCTTAGATGACCTATGCTAGGCTTTTTATTATAAAACATTTCTGCTGGTGTAATATTCTCTAGTGCTACAGTGGGACT
Organism: Myrrha octodecimguttata; assembly: GCA_958510865.1. Classification (NCBI taxonomy): domain Eukaryota; kingdom Metazoa; phylum Arthropoda; class Insecta; order Coleoptera; family Coccinellidae; genus Myrrha; species Myrrha octodecimguttata. The sequence continues at coordinate 63,222,154 of OY294056.1, forward strand.
TCGGTTTAAAAGATATGTTGCACATAGAATAGCCTCACCCCAAAACTTTTTATCCAACTTTGAATGTAGAATCATAGCTCGAGACCTTTCCAATAGAGTCCGATTCAACCTTTCGGCAACACCATTTAGTTCAGGAGTATAAGGTATCGTGTTACAAATTTGAATACCTTTGGTTGTGCAAAAACTTACAAAAAGATTGGATAAATATTCTCCACCATTATCACATACCAAATTTGCAATTTTAACCGAAAATTTTGCAGATACAAATGCCTCATATTTTTTAAAACATTCAAAAACTTCAGATTTATTTTCTATTAAATATACAACTGTGAAATGTGTAAAGTCATCAAGAAACGTAACAAAATATTTTTTATTGTCATAAGTTGATGGAGTGACTGGTCCACAAACATCACTATGAATAACTTCTAGTGGTCTAGTTGTACTCCTACTAGAATGCTTGTTGAATGGTAACTTTGTCATTTTACTTTGTATACAAACTTCACACTTGCTTTCATTCAATTTTGTATCTGACTTTTGCTTACAGTCTATATCCTTAACCATATCAGATCTTGCCAAATTTAAAACATTACTGTAACCCAAATGACCTAATCTCACATGCCAAATATTAATATCAGAACAGGCATTATTTGCTTCATGTTTTTTAAACACCTCAAATTCAATCTGATAAAGACTATTTATTTTACTTCCAACTGCTAATAAAACAGAATTTCTTTCTATAATTGCCTTACTTTCTACGAACGTGACCTTTAATCCTTCTTTAACTAAACATTGAACAGAGAGCAAATTATGACGAAGGTCTTTTACATATAAGACATTCTTAATCTCAGCTATTTTATGTTTTTTACAATCTTTCAGGATAACATATATACTACCTACCTTTGTAGCCAATAAATACTCATTCGACTTAGCAACAAATATCTTGATGGGTTTTTCCAAATCCCTGACTGAACTAAATATGTAGAGATCATTTACAAGATGATCTGTCGCTGCAGAGTCGATATACCATCTTACAGTTACTTCTTCATCTTGCACACTACCAGGTCTATCTTTTATAACAGGAAATGCCACATGCTTTTCTTCAGGTTCGTTTTCTACCTCATTTGCTTGTTTACGGAACCAACATCGACTTCTTGTGTGTCCTTTCTTCCCACAATTATGGCATTTGAATGATTGATGATTACTGCTATTACCTCCATTTTTACTTGCCTCTACACGCCATGGGCTCTTTGTTGATTTTGTCCCAAACATCTGCTTACGATTTAAAAAGGCTGCAGAATTTGCAGGTGAATCTGAACTATTTTTTATTTTCATTTCATGGTCCAACAACTTTCCTTTGACAAATTCCAATGTCAATTTTTCAGGATCCAAAGTTTCTAGAGCAGTAACAATATTGTCAAAACTTTTTGGTAGCGTTAACAACAAGTGACAAACTACATCAGTTTCTTCTAGTTTTGCTCCAACAGACTTCAGTTCTCTGATTATTTCATCAAACTTCACATAGTATTTTTCAAGTGAATCATCACTGAACTTCATTGTTAAAAGCGGTAATTGTCTAGGAGATCGCATAACGCTCTAAATTTTATGAAAAAATCAGTACTCACTAATTTTGGTATAGAAATCACGAATCCGAAGTCAAAAAATGTCGCTCGCTTCTAGTTTTTCCAAAAAAAATTCACAAAATTCTTCGAGGTCACTGAACTTTTCTCGCTGAATATCGCTATTACACTCCATCTCGAACTATTCCCTTGATGGATATTGGTTATAAATGCATCAATATAAAGATTTAAAGCAATTTTCACTACAAAAATTGCCAGGAATTGTGAAATTACATTCATTTGCTGATTGTTTATTTTCGGCATATATTCGGCCATGATGGTTTTGAAGTTCGGAAGTACGACATCTGACAGCAACTTCAGTCTACTACTTTACAGTGTTGCCGGATCGAAAACATTCCCGATTAGACTGAATAGGAAAAATTCCCTAGGCCCAACTTAGTGAACTTGTTCCAACACATTCCATCATGCAATTGTTTTATTATATTATGTACAATTTATGAGATGGTTAGAAAAGTTATTCAGCAAAGATAACGAGGAGGTGTGGACCAACTCTGCCAGGAAAGGAGAATGGAAAAGAGGAAAGTTTGGGTTATGGAGAGAAGTTGGGAAATTTGGAACACAAGATTCTAGCGGTCGCCCCGCCATGGGTGAAAGCACACAATAGAAAAATAAGGTTAATGTACTTGGTTAGGTTAGGTTAGTTTAGTTTAGAACAGTGCCAGTTCGAATCAGAAGAGTTAATTAATTTACTCTTCAGATTCGAACTGGCACTGTCCTAAACTAAACTAACCTAACCTAACCAAGTACTTAATATCTTCTGAACTAAACATTTTTATTAGTTATTAAACCTCCTGTGACTAACGCGAATGTGTTCACCCATGGCAGGGCGACCGCTAGAATTTAGTATTTCGAACCAAGCAACAATAACCTGAACTCGGAAATGGAAATTTGGAATATAATACTTAAAGAAAACTATACTTTAACAACTTATATTGACTAAAAACCAATTTTGAAAATGAATATCCTTCAAAATTTCCCCGGCATAATAGATTCCGGAAATTGACTGGCACTGGCAACCCTGCATGATATAGTGCTGTACGCGTATCCGCGTACGTCAAAAAGGGAAATTGTAAACAATGAGGATATCAATTTATTTTAACAATTCCTGGTAATTTTTGTAACGAAAATTGCTTGAAATCTTTATATTGATGCTTTTGTAATCAATAGCTATCAAGGGAATGGTTCCTGATAGAGTGTAATAGCGAAATTCAGCGAGAAAAGTTCAGTGACCTCGAAGAAGTTTATGAATTTTTTTTGGAAAAACTAGAAGCGAGCGACCTTTTTTGACATCGGATTTGTGATTTTCATACTAAAATTAGTAAGTACTGATTTTTTCATGAAATTTAGAGCGTTATGCGATCTCCTAGACAATTACCAAAAAAAAATTCACCTAAAATTGTTGAAATCTTTCGAGGTTAACCTTAAAAGCTTCTTACGCAGGTACAACTGTGAAGCAACACCTTTCCTCTGAAATACTTTTTCTAATGCATTCCACATCTGATAGGCAGTGGATTTATCTTTTACATATTGTAGTTGGGAATTAGAAATGCATTGTATTATGAGAGACTTGCATTGTTTGTCCAGCTTCAGGAACGTTTCGTCGGGATTACTGCGTTCACCTTTAATACAGACTTTCACATTATGTTGATCCAATAGTATTTCCATGCGAAATCGCCAGTGATCGTATCCAGTTCCATCGAATTGCATTATACCATATTTTTCGACAACGAACTTGTCCAGCGCTTCAGCCATTTTAAGGTTAGATATGATATTTTCCAAACTTTCAGAATTATATTGAAAATAAGTAATTTGCTATATTCCTCGTTATTTTAAACGTACCATCTGGGCCCATAACCTGATGGATTAATTAAACTAGCACGTATAACGAGTGATTTATTTAAGCTTCCATATAACCTTGTTACTACAACATGGCGACATTACAAGTAGTCAGTGAATTGTCAAAAAATGATCAAGAACAGAATATCACACAGAAAGTAGAACATAGAAAACTAAAAGTGCATTCTACATCATATAGCCATAGGCCTTAGTATTAATTGCATTCTAACAGAGTTTGGCCTGGGTAATCAAGGTCCAAACTACCAACATACTTTACTGATATCGAGTTTCAAAATCGTTTTTTTTCGAAAGTTATTCACGTCAGGCCGCACATGAACCTTATTCTTTTTAATTTTAGAAAAAATATATTTGCCTTAAACAATAAACCATTTTTTCGAAAAATATGGTTTGGTCAAAATATCCTCAACATATATAGAATAATGGATATTGACTGATTTTCATCGAAAAAGTATATATAGATTGAAAAATGAAAATAACCCAAATTGCGCCTTTTTCTCATCTTTAAATTACAACCAGTTTTGGTAATAATTCCACTCATTTCCTTGTAAATTTATCGATTTACGAGTTTCTATGAGAATAAAGCCTAATTCGTCAATTTCCATTCAAACAGATGTCGCGCTAACGTTCCACTTTGAAAATTCCGAAATGAGAAATTATTTTCGGTTCAAATTAGAACATAACAGACATTGTGCTGGAATTTCCAGAACGCAAGAGGGCGAAATGTGTCATAAATTTAATAAAAGTTATGTGGTATAACTGATTATATGTATTTACAACAAAAGGATTCATTTTTTCTATTAAATGTACAAAATCCATGTAGGATGGATTAAACATTATAAAGTCCACAAAAAGCGCATATTTTATCAATAATTATACAAAATTCAACAATTCACTGCACTCAGAGTCTGGTTGCTTCTGAACTCGTGGAAACCTGTTTAAATGTAGAATTTTTAGCACTGTAGTATGTATTCGGATCATCTGTTGCAATCGAATTCCTCTGCGGGCTCTGAAAAAATCTAGTTTCAACTCCTGGAGATAAGGGGTTCAAAGATTCGCAAGAATTATTCGAATCGCCGTATTTTTGGTAAGACAATAAACTTTCTGTTGATCTATTTGTGTTGAAATATCTTCGTTGTGTATGAGGGGTATACTGTGGAGTTTGTGCTGAACAAGAATTTGTTTTCTCCATCCTAACACATTGGGTTCCCTGTGATTTCTTACTAGAATTCGATCTTGTGCTTCCAACTTTATTTTTTCCCACTGAATCTATGTAACCGTATCCTCCGAATCCATATCCTCCGAAAGCTTTAGTCTCTAAACTATCCCACGACTTTGGTTTTACGATATTATATTGTACATACACGGGTTCGTTGTGTTGAGAATACTTTTGACATTCATATTTGAATTTTCCGTTTGAATTTTTAGAAGGATTGATGTCACAGGAACCATTCCAGTATAAAGTATCCGTACTGAGAGAAGTAGTGTAACTCCCAGAACTTTCCCCTGTTGTAGTTGGTGCAATATTACTATGCTCACTTGAGGTGAAGGAATGGAGACTACATTGACTTACAAGTCCATGTCCCATATGAAAATTTTTTCTGGGGACATAAAACATTTGACTAGAAGGTGATACTTGAGATGTTTGGGAATGTGGTCGAGACCTTGGAGGCCTTTGACTTTGTGGGGGTAAATCACACTGGGTTTCCTCACTTTTGGAATCTCTTCTTCTCGTAGGATCTTTATGATGTTTCGATCGTCTTCTATTAGAAGGAACACAATGGGGATTACAACATGGACTAGCCAAATCATACGCATCCAAACTGACATTGTCAGAGTTACTAGGTACTTGTACACATGAATTACATAGGTTTCCTGAATACATATGGCAAGTATTCTTCTTTTCTTTCTCCATGCATGTTTTAGTCTGGTTACCCTTATTTTGTTTGCTCACAGGAGTTTCACTTGGTGTTTTAACTAACAAGGGGTGTTCGTTCATGCTTTTTCCATCATCAAAGGTTAAAAGATATTCACTGCTACTTGCCGTTGGTTGTAAGATATACCCGTAGTGGGGATCCAAATAACGGTAAGCTAGTATAAGAGAGGAATTCCTTTGTTTTTCTGGTAACTTAGCAACATCCTCAGTTGACACAGTAGTTCTGCAGTATGAATACGGAGTTTGAGTAAGGGATTCGTGATCTGCTGATGGAGATTGCTGCGAACATTTTTTCCTGGCTGGAAGACTGTGTGTTCTCCATTTTCCTTCTATTAGTTGCCTTTCTTGTGTGCATAATTTTTCTAGTTCCACCATTTTGCTTTGCAAGGTTCTCTGAAGTTGTATATAACGGATATGAAGCTCAACCTGAAAAAATAAATATTTTATGCCTTTTGACAACCAACTATCCTGAATAATCATTGCAAACAATATACTCTATTTCATTAGTGCTATCATTATACCAAGTTTGAGCCGAAGTTGAACTTAAACGATTGGGTGCACTATAATAAATAATTTTTGTTCACAGTCAATTTTGTTTGTCCCTGACCACTATCACTCTAGAAAGAAAAGACATAGGGGCAATAACTGCCGAATGGTTTCAGAGGTCGGTACTTTTCTTCGAATCTATGGATAAATATAGAGCTTTGAGTCCAAAGGAATGTACTGCGGACGTTGAATTTACCTGCTATTAGTAGTCGAATCATTTGAACTAAAAAAAGTCATGGGAAATAGGGTGTTAAGGATTATAAAACTTCGCGTTGGAATTTTTGAAGTTTTCTCAAAATTATCAGAAAATCATGGGATGCATCTTTGGGTATTCGAAGTTGAAGGTAACAAATATCGGATTTTTGCGAATATCTCCCTTCCTTTAATTTTAATGCTTCTGTATTCTTTATATAAGAAATATAGAAAATAGAAACGTCTACAATTTTGTTCCGAATCGTCTTTTATGTTCTCAACCTTTGAGTGTATAGATAGAAGCAGATTAACCGTAAATCCCAGTAAAGTAAAGAGTACACTTATTAGTTGAGTTCCGATATTCCTGGCCAGTACTTGTCAGTAAATTTTGACAGTCGATTTTACTGGCACTGCTTTGGTAATTCTTCGTATCAGTACGAAGCGTTTTGAAATTACAATTGTATAAAGACAACTGTCTTTATACAATGCTTATATGTCTCATCGAAACTATATAGGGTGTTCCTGAATAAGTGTATCAACGGCCAACAGTAGACTTCTCATGAAAAAATAATCATTTTTTTCTTTCATTTTTTTCAGGGTGCCAAAAATGTATATTTTTTTCAGTTTTTTGCTAATATCTCAGGAATCGTTTGAATTACAGAATTGCGGTTTTGTACACACATTGTCACTAATAATAGCTACTATCTTGCACTTCACTCGATTTCATTGAACGTGATAATGACGGAGATATTGAATTTGCACAAAGGTTTTTCTCCCCAACTTTTACACCACTGGACAAATTTGCATTTGCACAGCTAATTCTGATGCGCCAATGTGCTTTACATAAAAAGGTACTTCTGGTTCATTGCTCTAAAGTGAACCGTTTTCGAGAAAACTGGCATTTTATGATCAAAAATGATTTTCTAACGCATTGTAAATTTCTTGTAAATGGAAAAATTAGTAGTGATAATTTTAAGTTTATTAATTTCAACAAAATTTGATAACTAAGTGTTTAATTTTAAATTGCGAAGTTATTTTTCATTATTTTTAGCGACCATAATTAACAAGATTACAAGAATTGCTCGAAATCAAAGCCGTTGGCTTGAATGCACGCATTAGAATAACGTCCGGATCATGTTCCTATGAACGTTGTTCATAAATCTGAGGGGTATTTTTAATTCGCTCTGCTGCGGCTTCAACTCTAGCTGTCAACTCTTCTACGGTATTAACAGGAGTTTCATAGACAATGGTCTTCAAGTGACTCCATAAAAAATAATCAATGGTAACCGTGTTAATTGTCATACAGCTTTATTTCAATTCTGATCATGAAATGCCAGTTTCCTCGAAAACGGTGCACTTTAGAGCTATGAACTAGTACCTTTTTTATGTGAAACATATTGGCGCATCAGAATTTGCTGTACAAATACAAATTTGTCCAGTGGGGTAAAATCTTTGTGCAAATTCAATATCTCCGCCACCAGCATGTCTAATAAAACTGAGTCAAGTGCAAGGAAGTAGCTATTTCTAGTGACAATGTGTGAACAAAAACTCCATTCTGTAATTCGAACGATTTATGAGATATTAGCAAAAACTGAAATAAAATGAATTGTTGACACCCTGTATCTCTGAAACGAAGACCCGGAGGAAAAAATGGAAAAGAAAAAAAATGTTATTTTTCCATGAAAAATCTACAGTTGACCGTTGATACACTTATTTAGGAACATCCTGTATAGAATACTGAATGATTTGTATTATTTTTTGATCGATACATTGAATTCAAATATATTTCTTATTCATCAGATGTACATGCGGCCAATAATATATTAATCTATACTATGTATTTAATAATCGATTAAGTAATGAATTCGCTATTTTGCAACACTAGAACGTCTAAACCGTTGCGTGTTTTACAATGCTTAATATACCTACTGGAAAGAATATTCTATTGGCTAAAAATATTCAAAGACCTTCACTGATACCTATTCGTGTAATCAATCAATAGACGACTTCGGCCCAAGTTGCCAACCCACAATTTACTTAGCAAGTTCACTTTCACTGGGGAACGGGAATTTCAGGACAAATTCGACATGATAAGGTTCGCATTATTTATAAATAACCGTAAAACATGCCTCGGCTCTTCAAACCAGATAATTCCTTCCAAATATAGGTTTTTGTTAAGATCGTCCCCGATTGTCTGACATTTAAGATGGGATTCCTGATTTCATGCAAACAGTGTCAATTTTCATAGGATACGTTCCGAAAATCAACTCTGTTGTTTCGGTTGCCGATTTTCCGCTCCGTAAATATGAAATATTCGGATGGTTCCTGGAACAAGCGCGTGAAAAAGGTTATTTAAGGAATCTGGTTGATGAAAATGCGGTCGATTTACTGTCACCAGAACGATTTTCTATGGTAAATATCCATAGCATAGAACAATCTATTTTTACTCTAGGTTTGTTTTGGTTCCGAGTTCAGAACTGTACGGGACGGTTCTAGCACAGATCTATGGTATATGCTAGAACCGTCCCGAACAGATCTGAACTCGGAACCAAAACAAACCTAAAGTAAACATAGATTGTTCTATGCTATGGATATTTACCATAGAAAATCGTTCTGGTGACAGTAAATCGACCGCATTTTCATCAACCAGATTCCGTAAATAACCTTTTTCACGCGCTTGTTCCAGGAACCATCCGAATATTTCATATTTACGGAGCGGAAAATCGGCAACCGAAACAACAGAGTTGATTTTCGGAACGTATCCTATGAAAATTGACACTGTTTGCATGAAATCAGGAATCCCAACTTAAATGTCAGACAATCGGGGACGATCCTAACAAAAACCTATATTTGGAAGGAATTATCTGGTTTGAAGAGCCGAGGCATGCTTTACGGTTATTTATAAATAATGCGGACCTTATCATGTCGAATTTGTCCTAAAATTCCCGTTCCCCAGTAAAAGTAAACTTGCTAAGTAAATTGTGGGTTGGCAACTTGGGCCGAAGTCGTCTATTGACTTTAAACTTAGTGAGTGATTAAAATATACCTATTGAGTAGATATACCTATTCCACCTAACAATTTTTCGATTGCACGAAGTCGACTTAGCTATGTGTTTGCCTTTGTCAAAAAATCCATCGAGCGTCTTCATTGAACACCTAGTAGGACATCTATATCGGATAGATTTTGGGTTGTTGCAAAATGGCGAATAAACCGGGATTGGCTCCCTACTAGTTCCATTCTATTCCAATCAGAATAGTATAGAACAAGTGTAGTTCATTCCAAACTATAATTCACAGATGCCACAGAAGAACTGAGCCGATAATGCAAAATATTTATAGTTATACGAGGAAACGACGTAGCGCTTAGCTTGTTTTTCAAGTTGCAAAATGGCGAAGCAGCAATTATCGTTTTCGTACAGTGTTCACGATCGGCTGTAACAACGACCGTAAATACAAAAACGACAATTGATCCGTATGAGTTAATCCTATATTATAAATATCAACGAATTATACTGGGTGGTTCAAAAGTTATGAGCGATTGAAAATATTGGTGAATACAAGAAACACATCTTGGTGATAGAATCGATCAGATCCACCATATATAGGTTTTTTGGTTTCGTCTATGCTAGCTCTTCTCTAGGTTACCGTATGTTTATTTAACAATGAAACTTTTTGTGCCACTTGTTCTGGTTATTTAAATAGAATATTTATATTTTATATTAGCATTGTTTTGGTTCCGAGTTCAGAACCAATTCAGAACTGTTCGGGACGGTTCGAGTATGCGCGATTGCAATTTTTCAGGCACAAAATCGCAATCGCGCATACCCGAACAGTTCTGAACTCGGAGCCAAAACAGACCCATTATACCGGGTGCTCCGCGAGTAACTTTATATCGTTTGAGGGTGAATGAATGGTACTTTGGGAAGCCAGAAAACAACAAATAAATATGGGCTAAGGCTATCCGTTTCTGAGATACATGGTGATTAATTGATTTTGGCAGAACTTTCGAATGGCTCCAACTTCTGAACGGTTCAACGAAGTTGCTTCAAATTTGACAGGTATTGTCACCTCAGGCCATCGGACTGTTTCTATGAACAACACCGAAATAATACAGACCCGGACTCGGAAATTTGAAGCGAAATCTTCGAACCGTTCAGAAGTTATAGTCATCCAAAAGTTCTACCAAAATCATTAGATCTCAAAAATCATAAGCTTTCCATTATTTTCGATAGAAAAATATTAACAGTTGGTGTGCCGTTCTCTTTAGAGTTGTTGATGATTGACATTCGTTTTCGAATTCAAATCTGTTCGTTTTCCAGCAACGATATGTTTGGTCGATTTGAACCTTTGACTTGAATATGCAAGCTGAATTTCGCTGAAAAATTATTTTACATTTTATTCAGCTATGAATATTATCAGTATCAATTATATTCTCCTACAACTATTGGCACAACACAAAAGAACTCAAATTCTATTCGGAAAGCTTACGAAAACACATACAATACGTAAGTTACATCTTTTATAATCTAACTCAATATGGAATAACATAAAATATGCTTCGAAATTTTTTCTGAAACGCAAATATTACTTTCAAAGCTTTTGAAAAAATGTATTTCAAACCGACTTATGGAGTTTAATATGTCTATGATTTCGAACTGATCTGACTTATTTTTGACGTATTCTATAGTTTTGCCCGAACTAGTTCCATCCTTGTGTCCGCAGTTCCTCTCTCTAAGCCATATCCATATAGTTTATTAAGTCTAGGATCAAATTCCGTAATCAACCTTTTTTTCGGAAACCAACCGAATATTTCATATTTACGGAACGGAAAATCAGCAACCAAAATAACCAAATTGATTTGCGGAACATATCCTAAGTAAACTTGACACTATTTACAAGAGATCAGGAATCCCAACTTAACTTCCAGCCAATCAGAGTGTTGCGTCCCGTATCCTGGACCCAGCATTTTATAATATATTGTCTTTTCTGGATTTTCCAACGTCCGAGTCTGAATTCTTTGGTTCCCAGGAATATGCCCGAAATTCAATATTTTTTGGTTTAAATCAATTGACACCGGCTTTAAGTGCATTTTATCTCAAGCCAACAATAAAGTATAATTTTGCATGACAGAAAACACTCAGATAAAATTCAAGCTCTTGGCATTCCAGGAATCGGAGCTTGATGGGTGGTATACTTCCGTTATTCGAAGAATCAGGCACCACATGTGACGGTTTATAGAATTTATCATCTTAGACCATTTAGGGAAATTTCCTTCACACATTTGTGCTCTCTCTTTCACACCAGCCAATCCGAGGTGTTTTTTCCCATTTTAGAAGGGCGTCGCTTAATTCAAAAAAACAATCAAAATTTATATTCTCCCTCTAAAATGTGAAGAAGGGAATTTTCTCAATTTGGGTTTAGTCAGTTTTCTAACACTCTTCATTTGACCGTTGTATAGTAAACAACATTCGCTCTCGAATTTATAAACAAGACTTATACGTTAATTCTTGTGTTGTAAAAATCGTAACTTCTCATTTGAAAGTCGCTTCGACCTTGCTATCGAATAAGATATAGAAGGAAGATTCTATTGTGCAAATCATTTGTATACCATTTCGGTCTTGTTATCTAATACAGATACAAGAGAATACATTTTGTTACTACTTAAAAGTGCGTTTTTAATACACCTTAACAACATCTTCGTGTCATAAGTGCAACGATATTAATCAACTGGTCAATAAGTTCTTCAATTATCTGCTTATTTTAGAAGCATCAACATTTCTGATAAAGATCAGAAAATATTCGTCGGTCGTGTCTTCTGGATAACGACAGAATTAATCAAGTGCGATTAATTCACCCACACGGGGTCTTTATTATTGAAACCCCCAAAACACCTGAATAAACCAATTCAGGTCAAAACACAGAGATCATCTTAACAAAAACCTATATTTGGAAAGAATTATCTGGTTTGGGGAATCGAGGCACCGTTTACGGTTTACGCTAACTTCATCATGTCGAATTTGTTCTGAAATTCCCCTTGTGATAGTGAATTCAACCAAATTTTATCGGTTGGCAACTTGGACCGAAGTCTTCTTTGGGAAATGAATCGATGACTCACCTTCCTAACACAATCTTCGAATAGGACGACCATCCTCATTCTTGAATCACAGCTTTTGATGAAATTGACTAATGTTTTATGGTCTGCCTTTTCCATGTCGGTGCCATTAATTGACAGTATTACGTCACCTTCCCGCATACCTGCTCGATATGCGGAACCATCGTAGTCGACATAGTCCACATAAGTGATCATTTCGATCTCTTGTTCCTTCTTGTAGTGAATTCCGTAGCTCTGTAACGTGAAGCCGTAAGATCCGTTCTTTTTCTCCACGATTATCGTACGCCTTCTTCGATCTTCTTCCGGCTTTGTCAGGGTAACTCTGTCCGGCTGTACTCGTTCGAGTATTTGCGACTGGAACATAAACAATTGGTTACATTGAAAAGATAATTTTCCTCGAGAATTGAAATTGGAAAGCTATTCAATAATTACAAGAAAAATTTGGAAAGCACAGATGTGAAGTCACCAGGTTTTGCGCGCATGTCATCTTTGGTGATCTTTCGATCAGTTTATACTCACGAACTTGCGCATGAATCTTCAAGCTGGTGTTTTTCAATCAAGCAGTAGATTTCAATTCGATCTTATCTGTATTTTTGGAAATATTGAGAAAATGATAATTTGAATGGGTAAATCTACGGAATCATTGGGGGGATTTTAGCCATTCACGGATTCGACCTTTGTTATTAAGCGCCAAACCTACTCGACAAATATGGAGTTTCAAAGTTTTTTCTTTCGGATATTATTGGATGTCCATTGGATACCCATAATAATTGTGAAGGATGTCCAATGGATATCCATCGGACGTCCGTGTTTTATCTGGGGAAATGCCATCTCCCAGGAGCATCATCAAAGTAGGTATTCTGCACTCAAAGGTAGGGATTCGTAATATGCTCTTGGGAGATGGCGCTATATACAGTTAATACTGCAGCATTCCATCGAACAGGTCATAAGTACCTAGAGTCTTATCAGAGGTGTCCAAGGTGAGATGGTGTGAAGACCGGGAAGAACCGTCAAACTGCAGTGTACACCGCTTTTTCGGTTCTGTAATCTCAGAATAAAGTGGAATATTTGATGACTTATCGGTAGATATTCGTTCTTTTGTCATGTTAGTTTGTAATTAAATTGGAGCTCTCTTTTCTCCACGAACCCTTAATTTGATTATGGGGAATGGTAAATAAAAGTTTCATAGTCAATATCAATTATTTTGAATTTATAGAGATTTTGAGAGTACTTTGTTGCAGTATTACAGTTGCCAAAGAAAGAAGGTGTGTAACTCAGGCACCTACAAGCTATGACAAACTTGTCAATAATTTCATATCGATCTCATTCTTTTGAATAAAGTGTTTTGCGACCTTCTTGGTAGGATTTTCACACAGTGGCGTATGGTGGGTAAAAGGCCTATTACACTATCCAATCTCCAGGGCCCGGCAGGCAGGGACCGGGTAGTGTAATAAGGAACCGGCAGCTAGGTTCCTGATCTAGGGCGATTGAGTAGACCCCATCTGCCGGACCCGGCATACCGTGCAGTGTAATAAGCGCTAGGGAGTTAGGGAACTCAGTCGCATAGCAACGCAGAGAGCGTACAATACAAATAAACGTGCCATAAGCCTGAATGCGATATTCTGTGAGATGTCGTGCGCAAGAGAAAAAGCAATCTTACTTAATATAATAGAAATATACAGGGAAATGCCGTATGTGTGGAAGAAAGACCACAAAGACTATGTCAATAAAGACTTGAGGAATGATGGCTATAAGGTGCTCTTAGAAATCTAAGAAAATATACAAAAACTTCGATGAAACGGCAACAGTCAAGGTTATAATGTTTTATGAGAGAGGTTGAGATATCAAAGAACTAAATCTCAAATCTTGATAAGGGTATCCAGTGGCTAGAAATCTCAATGTGACAACCTGTCTTTGTTCTGGACCTAAGCTTTCTCTTGAAATGGTATCATCTTTTTTATTAACGAAGCTACTAAATTAAGTAGCTCTTCAAATTGGTCTGTTCCTAGTCTTAAGTAGTTCCGTGTATCTGTTTGGTCTAAACAACGAAGTATTTGCATATTTGAGAGTTTTTCTCTGAGGAGCAAATATTTTTTCACCCATATTCCCCTCTCCTTCCCTTTGGTGGATTTCGAGGTACTGACCACCAAACTTACCACTAATGCAACTTTTTGTCTTTTCGATCATTTCGGGGACATAACGATTGGATATTTGTAAATGTTCCTACGTTGACGTTCAGATGACAGAAGTCAGACCGGTATCTAGGGTAGTGTACTAAGCGATACCCTACCCGGCAAACCGGGCCCTAGAGATTGGATAGTGTAATAGGCCTTTAAAAGAAGTTGTTTTTCTGCATTGTGATCAGTGCCGACTCAGTATTATAGAAAAGGTTTGCTGATACTGAAAATTGACAATAAACAGAGACAGCTTTTTTGTTCAAAATCTTCATGAGTGAGAAGATGACTCCTGAAGATTTGTTTGTATGAAAGGTTTTCTATCATTAATAAAGCGAATTAGAACGGACGAATGGTATATAAACAGAACAAAGAATAAAATATCACACCTGTCATTTGCTCCAGATATGTTTTTGAGAAAAACACTCGTTTTTATAAAACAGTTCATTTCATGCCGGCATTCTTTGGATGCAAACTCATCAATATCTCCTCCACTAAATGAATACTCCGTGAAATTCTTCAACATAAATAAGTTTATGTTCCGTTCAAATCGACAATGAACGATATAACCACGACTCCTAACCATGGACATGAGAGCTCTTGACAAAAAGTATTTCGATAGTCTTTGGATTTTCGTAGGAGCTGGTAGGTAGCCGATATAGATTCTAAAACGAGTTGACGATATGTGAGATTACAGTTTATATTGAATAACGTATTGGTTTGCTGGACATGTTTTTGTAGTCTCTCATCTTCGCGCGACATCTATTAATTATGAAATTAGTATGCGTCCGCACACAGAAGGGTTTCACAAGGCGAGTTTGAAATTATTTCAATAATATCAAATTTATTTTGTTTCCTAGAAAAATAATTGGAAGTTCTGCAGCACCACCCCTATTTCATTTAACATGAAAAGATGAAACATAATTTTAATTCGGTCTTTCAAGACCAAATACATTCAAGGACAAGAAAGTATATCGTAAAATATCAATGTTGAACCTGTATTAACTAATGATTGAATTGTTAGTTTTTCAGTGGGAATTTTGAAACTTTGACATCTGCCGAATTGGCTGAAACTTATTAATTTGCTTTCAGCGTGAAAATCATTAAGTTGGGTATTCTGTTCGGAAACTTTTGCTCATTTTACTGTCGCCATAATCGTCCTATCGAGAGGACTCTCGGCAGTGTGTTGGATATAAATATAATTTCACTGAAAAGGAAAGCGATCAACACCTGTACGGCGAAGAAACTCAAAATATGCTTTAAAAAATTGTCTCTGTCCTTGAGAGTATGCATCCGTTCAAAATTCAACTGACCTAGGAGCAAAAGGTAAACTATCATAGAAAACTGTGTGCTGCATTTACGTGTGGAACTATTGTATAACTGAATAAAATATGGTAGGTACATCATGGCTGGATTGCGGAGTTAAAATGCAGATACATTCGTTATTATGGGTTTCAAGGATTTTGGTTGAACTTAATAATAATTGAAAATAATAAGGAATCATTAAATAAGGTGAAGGCGGTATTTCTACAAAGTCATGTCTACTAATGAAACGCAATAGTGAAACCTATCGAAGACAAATTGCGCTGTATCATTCAAAAATTTCGAATTCTCATCAGGATCATAGTTCATTTATGTATCAAGTTCTGTATTAGCAGTTTCTTCATTGTCAATTTTTCTCCATTTTTGGAATGAAACAATAAACTTCATTAAATTCTAATCCTGTAATACATAATTGGATTACATTGTCATCAATATGATTCAGGCACCCTACAATCAATTTCAATAGGTGGACGTGATGTAAATATTGAAACTATTGTGTTTTCCATTCGATAATGTATTCGATTGAAATGCCAATTCTGATATTCTGAAATATTAAAATCAACAAGGTGCGCACGAAACTGTAAATGTTTTGAAAAGGGCGGTATACGTATTTAATTTTCCATTTACAACCATTTTATTTCCTCCATAAACCAACAACGTTTTATGCATTTTAGGTATGGAAAAATCCCATCTTACTACAAGAAATCAGACGGTCAGAAAAAGTTGTTATGTACTATATGTAACATTCCTCAATCGATAGATATATGGTGACGAAATGATTTCTTGCCTTTACTTACTCTTCAATTAGCTCATAAAGAAATCATCACAAGAAGTAAGATCTGGTGATTTATGTGGCCATGGGATACCGTTTCATAGCGAAATAACAGATCCGCCTGCAAAGATATCTCGAACAATCTGCATTGAGTTTCGGTATAAGCTATAGCTTGTCGAAACCAAAGGATACTGTCCTCTAATGGTTGACGGAGAAAAGAGCTCCAGTTTAATAATAACCAACATAACGATAAGTCAACAAATACCAAAACATCTACACAGAATAATCGGTGTCCAAGGAGAATGGTTGCTGCAGATTCACAGTAGTTACCGATCTTCAGACTACCTTACCTTGTAAACCGCATAAGTATCTAGAGTCCTATTTTACCTTTTCACAAGGTAAGGTGATCTGAAGATCGGTAACAACTGTGAAACAGCATTAACCATTCTCCTTGGACACCGCTTCTTCTGTGTAGATGTTCTAGTTGATTTAGCATTCTGCATTTTAACAGCCGGTTTCACAAAACCATGATTGCTAGATCAAGGGCTTGTCAATCAACGTTCAATTATGTGCTCGATTTCAGTCCCTTTTCAACTCAACCGTTGCATTCGAACTGTAATCATCGAGTTTATCGGCTGTCAAAATTTTTGTGAAAACGGCGGATAGACACATGATGATAGGCATAGGAAATTCAAGTTTTCAAACATTCTCAAATTATAGATTCAAGCAAATTATTAGATCTTGTTGAAAATTGGGGACGTGCGAAAATTCTTGATAAATTTCGTGAGGATAAATCGATTGGTAAAATCTTATTATTTTATAAAAAAGACCTTCAATTGAAAAATGCTTGATGTGGCTCAGCCTGTACTTATTTTGAATTACAGGTTAACAGAAATATTGTTTTAAGGGAACATACATACAGGGTGTTTCATCATAAACTGGTCAAACATATATAGCCGTATAGATGACATTGGGAAAGTCATTTTTGCCTTATGACATATGCCCCGTTTTCGACGCATAAGCGAGATACAGGGTGTTTAATGTCAACTTTGAGCAATATTCTGATAACTGTGGTGAGTTATGCGTGACCTTTGAAATAACGGTTTTTGGCCACATCTTAGTATTTTTTGGTGGTCAATTCAATTGTTGTGTAGAATTCTGGAAAAAATATTCCAAAATGGCGGAGAACCTACAAAATTGGAATTTTTTGTTTTCGATTGCCAAATCGGAAAGAATTATTTCAATGTACTCAATTTTCTGAGATTTTCTGTGAAAAAATTTTTCCAAAATTCAGACTCAACTTTTTTCTACGTCTTCATTACGTCTTCAGTGAAAAAAAAAATTCACCCAAAATTGTGGAAATCTTACAAGGTTGAACTAACCTTTATTCTGAACACTGCTGTGAAAACAGAATGAAAAAATATCCATTGGTTTTCATTTTATAGCCTTCCAAAGACTCCGTCCGGGTACCTAAAAAATTTTTATTTAAGGAACTGGTGGTCCTACGGATGCCAAAATTATGCAAAAAGGCCTCCAGAGTGACCTGGATAGAAATATGAATTTATCAAGAAAAAAACATATTTTCAAAAATCTTTTGGTAGGAATCGAACTCTCTCCAGATTCGGAAAATAGGGTCAAATTTTTTTTTGATAAATTCATATTTCTATCCGGGTCATTCTAGGGGCCTATTAGCACAATTTTGGCCTCCGTAGGGCAACCAGTTTCTTAAATAAAAATTATTCAACTACTCCGAGCGGAATCTTTGGAAGGGTATAAAATGAAAACCAATGGATATTTCGTCATTCTATTTTCACAGCAGTGTTTAGAATAAAGGTTAGTTCAACCTGGAAAGATTTCAACAGTTTTGGGTGAATTTTTTTTTCACTGTAGACATGTAAAAAAAGTTGAGTTTGAATTTTGAAGAAATGTTTTCACAGAAAATCTTAGAAAATTGAGTACATTTGAATAATTCTATCCAATTTGGCAATCGAAAACAAAAAGTTCAAACTTTGTAGGTTTTCCGCCATTTTGAAATATTTTTTCCCGAATTCTACACAACAATTGAATTGACCACCCAAAAATACTAATATGTGACCAAGAACTGTTATTTCAAAGGTCACACATAACTCACCACAGTTATCAGAATATTGCCCAAAGTTGACATTAAACACCCTGTATGTCGCTTATGCGTCGAAAATGGGGCATATGTCGTAAGGCAAAAATGACTTTCCCAATGTCATCTATACGGATATATATGTTTGACCAGTTTAAGTGAAACACCCTGTATATTCCGATGCAAATATGACATTTCCAAAAAATGGAAACTTTTAGTAGGGTGACAATCATGATGTAAAAAACATCATTTTTTACATCATGGGTGACAACACTTCTGAATCGGCAGCAAAGGAAAATTAATTCAGTCACAAAATTTCAATCACACATTTCGACACCTAACTCTTTTGTTCCATTCGGAAGAATTCATTCGTTGGAAATAAACATGCAAGTCAGGCATTTTTGGAAAACCGCAATAAAAAATTCTTACCTTCAGTAGGAGCTCAATTCGAAATTTTTAATTTTTCTAAATGTAGCCTACGCATTTAAGTCATAATTCCTTAATGTTTTAGGAATAGAAAATAAATATTTTGAAAATGAAATATTTCTTTTATTGTCATATTCGGATCATCTATTCAGACATGAAAAAATAGAGATTAAAAGTTAATATCTCACGCTCATAACATTAAAATAATCTTTGTATGGAATGTTAATAGTAAAATAGCTTTGAAAATATATTCAAAGATAAAATATTATTATTTTTAAAATATTACTTTCCTCAACCATTTTTCTTAATTCTGTCTAAAATAAAAAACACATATCCCATGAAAACTACAATTGAAATAAGGTTATACAGAAAGATGCATAATAGTCGATGCATGCACATATAATGAGGATAAATAAAAAACTTGATGCAAGTATACTCCTCTCGAAAAACTATATGGCTTTTCAATTATAAAACCCATCAATTTCCCTCGAATTTCCATGCACACCAAACGTAAGTATACTTAGATTTCAATTGAAAATAAAATTGATAAAATACTTACTGCTGATGATGTACAATCATCATCACTTTGTTCCGTCAAAGACTGAGTTTGTCGCCTCATTTTCACGAAGACAACCGTACCGTTCAAGTAACACACTCAAACTTTTTCAGCAAACGATAAAAAGAGAAAATCACGTACTCCATTTTCCAACAGCTGTTTTGACACAAATGCTCGATAATTCCACCGCTGCGATCAAGCCACACTCTCAACGTCGGGACGCCAACGAATTGCATTGTCCTTGCGAAAACACACGAGTTTTTCCGGATATCTACGGAAATCGACGCCGGGCGCCAGGTCAGATGGTAGCGTCGCAGTGCAATCGAAATATTGCTATTGCTGGACATGCGATACATTTTCAGTGTAGGTTTGAGGTCCGAATTCTACGAAGGCATAGAAGGGCCACTCTTTGTCGACAAAAATTTTTCCACCTAATTCCGACTTTAATCTCGGAATTATACTAATTCCGACTTTGAACTCGGAATTATAGACTAATTCCGACTTCAAACTCGGAATTATACATAATTCCGACTTCGAACTCGGAATTATACTGATTCCGAGTTTGAAGTCGGAATTATGTATAATTCCGAGTTTGAAGTCGGAATTAGTCTATAATTCCGAGTTCAAAGTCGGAATTAGTATAATTCCGAGATTAAAGTCGGAATTAGGTGGAAAAATTTTTGTCGACAAAGAGTGGCCCTTCTACGCCTTCGTAGAATTCAACAGTTCAGTTGATTAATGAGGAAAAATCTGCTTTTGGAACATTAGTCCTTTCGACAATGATTGGAAATAATGTATGGATAAATTGAAACTGAGAAAAGTTAAATTCGCAAAGTACGCACCGAATTTCATATAAATCTGATGTGTAGTTTGTGAAAATATTAGAAATATTTAATAAAAATCCTAACAAGCACTGACGTGATGTCAGCAGCTTTTGAGCGCATGTTGACTTTTGGCAATATCCTTTGAACATGCGCGCAAAAGCTGCTGAATTCACGTCAGTGCATTTCTAGGTTTTTTTGAGTTATTCCGGAAAAACTTCGATGCCTAGGAAAAAACCACGAAATTCGACATATTTTTTCAAAATATCTCCAAAACTGAAATTTGGTGCACTGCTGTGAAATGTGAAGCTCAAGACATGAGCAAAGTTATCTTCAAATAAAATAAATATGTATTTTTTTTCGAAACAAATGTTTTCAAAATTTCCTGACAGTACGATCTCAACGAATTTTTGGAACGAGTCGCAAGTCCTTATGCTTCAACTAATCGCCAAGTTTCAATTCAATCGCTTCAGTAGTTCTCGAAGTATCAGGGAAAATAACCTCAAAACTTCAAATCGCTATAACTCTGAAATCGTTCGACCGATTTTGCCCATAAACGAACTCAACCTTCTTATTTTGAAATGCCACTAACCCTGAAATTTTCAAGTCGATTCGCAACTACTGCTAAGCGATACGCCCTCTGGTGATAGAAATTCGAACACTTCCAAGCTAGTAGTTTTTCGACGTGCCTGTTATTCTAACGTAATTTGCTTACTTTTGGAGTTCATTTTCGAACTTTTGTGTTGTTCTAAAAGTTGAAATTTTGGAATACCGAAAGTGTTTGTAATATTCATCAATCGATTCCTTTCTTTCCAATTGAAAATTTCGATCGTATTAATTCGAAATGGCATCCTCCCGAAATGACTATTGTTGTGTGCCTCAACTCAATGTTATTCATGAAGAAGAAAGGATCATCTAGTGCCTCTAGTTTTCATTTTTTCCAAAGCCAAATGAAATTAAAGGTAATTTGGAAACAGCATTTGGCAGGGAACTCAATGATAGAAGAAAGGCATAGCTTTAAAAATTGAAGATTGGAAAACAGGTCACGAAATACATGAAAGTATGTTCACTGCATTCCTCTGAAGATGTTTATTTTCATAAAGGTAAATTACCTACAATGTATTTATTTCGAAACAACTTCTGGTCATGATGTTTTCAGGTGTAAATAAAAATGAGAGAATTTTGAAGGAAAATGCTGCAGAGAAACTACCGAGCACTTCTGCAGCTACCTAATTCACATACTACACAAGATCATATTCTAAAAGAGTGATCTGGTTGAAAATCTGACAAAAACTTGATATACTGTTAGAGTTGATAATAGCTGAAGTTACTCATATAAATACATCAATACTTTTCATTTCCTTATATAGGTAGGTTGAACCGGCTGTGACATTTTTCATTTTGTATGTGTATCTTGAGCTGCTGTAATATGAAAATGAAATCAATTATATGTCTATCTGTTTCCTTTTCTTTAGAAATACGATGCAAAAGAACTAAAGCAGAAAATCTGTTTTCATTTTATTGATTCACTCGTTTGTAAACAAAGAACAAGTCATATCATTTGGACTGATTCTAGATTTACCACATAATAGAGCCTGCATTCAGCACTTCTTCACATACATAAGAGTCCTTAAATTACTTATTGAGGTGCCTATTTTTGCAGAAATTCAAGTAAACTTAGATATTGGTTTATTTTGATCCACCAAGCAACATACACTAAAATAACACCGAAATTATCCTCCAGGAACGATTTAAAGTACGATTTTATATCGTGATCCAAACGAAAAGTTCCTTCTCAAGAAATCTTACACAAAACTATAATAATTTCTTCAAATATTCAAGCTCTGCTTAATAAATATTCGTTCTCCACCACATTTCTAAGGTTTGTTTACATAAAACTACTAGCTTGGACAGGTTCCAAATTTATCCGTTAGGGCGCTGGCATCTTCGCAGAAGTTCCCAATAGATTTCTCAATGGGTTTGTTTTGGTTTCAAATTCAGAACTGTTCTGGACGGTTCGAGTTCGCGATTGCGATTTTTCAGACTCAAAACGGCAATTGCGCATACTCGAACCGTCCCAAACAGTCCTGAATTGGTTCTGAAGTCGGAACCAAAACAAAGCTATTATACGCCCGTAATCGTGCGTACGGACGACCGACAGAATCGATTTTAACACCGGATTCGTCATCGCAGTTAGTCCAACCTAGTTTGAGACCATTTTTCAAAGTTCGAAAATTAGAGACATTTGGACGAAACGAAAGCAAGCTGTTCCCCTAGAACATGCGCGCAAAAATAGAAAATTTCAAAAGGAATAAGATATTTTAGGTAATACAATTTCCGCAAAATTTTGCGCGATAGTGAAAATTGGCGATAACTAATAATCATATTAGATCAGACTGATGAATAAACCGTCATCAAATTGATTTCTTTATAGTTTTGAGATCCAAATTCTTGAGTTCAGTCCATTAATGAAGGAAAACTACTCGATTCTTTTGGATTATCAGCTCTCTGATCTTCATTTCTCAATAAATCGGAAAATATCAATACAATCCAATTGAAACTAAAGCTACCTTTTGTGCGAGGGAGATTCGGGTATTTGGGTAATCGGAGATTCTTCCCTATTGGCCGACGACGATCACGTGATCGTCGTCAGCCAATAGGGTGAATCTCTCGACCAATTGGGTGAATCCCCGATTACCCAAATACCCGAATCTCCCTCGCACAAAAGGTCCCTTAAAGCTAGCTTTTGTGCTAGGGAGATTCGGGTATTTGGGTAATCGGAGATTCTTTCCTATTGGCCGACGACGATCACGTGATCGTCGTCAGCCAATAGGGTGAATCTCTCGACCAATTGGTTGAATCCCTGATTACCCAAATACCCGAATCTCCCTGGCACAAAAGGCCCCTTAAAGTTAGCTTTTGTGCTAGGGAGATTCGGGTATTTGGGTAATCGGAGATTCTTTCCTATTGGCCGACTACGATCACGTGATCGTCGTCAGCCAATAGGGTGAATCTCTCGACCAATAGGATGAATCCCCGATTACCCAAATACCCGAATCTCCCTCGCACAAAAGGCCCCTTTAGTTCAGAAAATCACTGACGTGGGGTCGGCAGCTTTCATGCGCTTGTTGTTCAAATTCGTTGCCAAACCGATATTTCGACTTGAGTTCTTGAGAAAACCATTACGATACTGAAAAATTTACAACAAAATTTGACATACTTTTCTCCCAATATTCATTAAATTAATATCAGATAGTACTGAAATTTGTACACTGTTTAGTTGTTTAATATTGACAGCAAGATCTGTGCCAAATTTCATTAGACCTGCTGGATAGTTTGCGGAATTTCGAAAGTTTGTGCGTCGGTATTTCACAACTAATAAATACTGAATTACATTCCCTCAATCCGACCAGAACGGAATTTTTTCAATAACTGTTATCGGGGACATTTTTCAGATGGCTAAAACTTCGGAACCCTTGGGCGGATTTTTCCTATTTACAAACCTGATTTAGATATTTAGGCTCATAATGTGGGGAGAGTTCGATTCTAGCCAGAGATTATTTGAAGAGATTTTTGTGTTGATTAATTCATATTGGAGGCCCATTAGTACAGTTTTGGCCTCCATAAGGCCACCAGTTTTTTGAATGAAAATTATTAAGGTACTCCGAGAGGAATCTTTGGAAACCTACAAAATAAAAACCAGTGGATGTTCTAAGGGAACAGCGTTTTGTCCAAATATCTGTAATTTTCGATGATTGAGCCGAAAATGGTCTCAAACGACTAGGTTGGACCCACTGATGACGAATCCGGTGTCAAAATCGATTCTGTCCGTCCGGCCGGCCGTGGACACGATAAATGTCGAACAGAGCCAGCTAGCGACTTGAAACTTGTAGGATAGTTCGCGCATCGGAATGCCGCGGTTAAGTTTGTTAATGGGCCAAATAGTTTCGGAGTTATAGCCATTTGAAATTTTAAGGTTATTTCCCTCATATTTCAGGAACTACTTGGGCGATTGGATTGAGACTTGGTAGTTGATTGAAGCTTAACGACGCGCAACTTTGAGCAAAATTTCGTTGAAATCGTATAGTCACTAAATTGAAAATTTTTTTTTTCTGAAGCTATTGTTCATATTCGAGAACAATTTCAGTTATAACTTATTGAACTTCATATTCCACAGCAGTGTACCAAATTTCAATTCGATACGGCTATTAGTTGTGGAGATATTGGGATAAAATAATGTAGAATTTCGTGGATTTCTTCTCGATATCGTTGCTTTTTCGGTATGACTCAAGAACTGATTCAATCCTGATGAAACTTCGCAGCTAGTTCGAAGCTGTTGAAGGACAACATTGTGCAAAATTTCGTGATGATCGTGTCACTAGAACAATTGAAAAAAATTTTTTTTTCAAATATTTAATATTCTGTGATCTTCTCATCATATTATCCTTATTAAATTCTGTATGAACCTTCAAATTGTCATTTTTCGATGGTGTACTGGATTCCAATTCGATCTAATCTGTATTTTCGAAAAAATTGGGAAAAAAAATTTGGAACGGGTATACCTGCGGAATCATTGGGTGGATTTTACCCATTCACGAATTCGGCCTTCGTAATTAAGGTCCAAATCTTCCCTACCAATATCGAGTTTCTAAGCTTTTCTTCCGGAAGTTATTGTGTTTACGGTCAGCCGTTAGGCATGTGGTCTCAACACAATTCACTGAAGCTGCGTTCCCGACCGGAATCTGTTAAGGCTAATAGTAATACGGATCTATACCACTCTCGTATCATTGTTAAGACCTTGTTTAATCCTTGGAAAATGCCTGTGTAGTCACTCCAACACATATCTACTTCTTAGTGTGTGCTAAAATACCCATGCGCCAACTTTGGCAACACGAGTAGATTAAATATCACTATTTCAATTTTATAAAAAAGAACATTCATTATTATTTTAACTGGCCCCATAGACAGGCGAAATCCATCTTGGCATACATACCTGTTCTCATGTGCCCTCTAACAGCCCAATCTAGGACGAAAGGAAAAGCACTAGAAAAAATTACTTATTTCAAAATGTATGTACAAAAAATCCTTCGTGAATACGAGGTGTGAAAAATTTGTCTACGTGATTGTATACACTACTTACTTGATTCAATAGCCTTAAATGTTTCAGAATTCTCAAAACTGAGGTTTTTTAAGAGGAGATAGCTAACATTTTGCCAAATTTCTGAATCTTCAGCCAAAAATGGTCACAAACTGATAAGGTTGGATTCACAGCTGAAGAATTCGTGATTAAATTAAGTTTGCCGAAGGAAAGGCCTAGAGAAAATTCAGGAATCAATGCGCCAGTTCAGTTTGTTAAGGTGTTAAATTCGCCTAACCGTTTGGAGTTATGACCATCTTAATCTATTCTTTCTCAATTATTCTGATATTAAGTTTTAGAATTTGCTGAGAGCAGTTTAAAATTGAAATGATTGAGAAAAACTCTCCTAGGAATGATTTTTTTCCCCCAATTTCTCAAATACGAAATGATCAATTTCTTTCAATTATCTATTCATAAACACCACAATGAAAATTAGTCTCTCAAAAAAAAAGACAGTAATAAAAACTACATATTTATAATATACTCTATTTTAGTTTTTACAAGTGCAAGTTTATTTTGAATTTTCTACCTATACCTTATGAAAATTATGTATGTGTTTCACACACAAATAAATAGTACTATTATAAATTTTCAGATTAAACATTTCCAACACACTGTATCAATAACTATAAAGAAGCATATTCTCCATGAAAATAATGGATGTATTTTTCAACAACATGAGTCACTGATTCACTGTCAAAAATTCTGGATAGTTTCACTATAATGTTCATGTGGCAGTGCTCAATAATGCACTTCTTCAAGTTTTTTCATACAACATAAAAATTTGCTGTTTATGTCTTCACTTAAAGTTTGGTTATCGAATAGGGTCTTGAAGACTGCTAAGCATTCAGGTATCTGCAACAAAGCGTAAGTATAAAAATATTTTTCAACCATGGATTGATTTCATAATGATGATGAATGTTTTTCACTTACCAAGTCTTCTATCACTATTTTGCATAAACTAAATGACCGCCTGTAGATATAATGAATGGTGCGTGAAGTTTCCTGTATTTCATTTCCAAAGCACAAATCTACTGTTCTTATCTCAGCTCAACTTGCATGAACGACTTTAACTAACTTAGGATGTGGTACTTAATCTTACCAAACTATTATCATATACAGAGTGTAACAGCCAAATGGAATAAATTCGATAACGAATAAATGAGGGCGTGTTGGGAAAAACGCTCGGACACGTCGATTTGTAATTTTAAATGCGCAAAGTTTTCAAGAAAATAAAATTATATAGGGTGTTCCATGCGACCGTGGCCAATACCAACTTTCTTATTTCAAATGTAACCCCCTGTATATTATTTATTCTTTGGATTCTTCAGAAAATTCAAGACATAATTCATGTAGAATGTCCTATATCTATCTTCAACTTTTTCGGAAATATTAAGTGTTTTCAGATTTTTTACAAAAATTAACAGTTCAAATGAAAATTATTTTATTTCACAAATTCGATATACACTCAATACTATTTCCCATTTATCTCTTGATATGAATAAAGTAAGCAAAAACCATTACTGAGAAGAAATTAAAAAATACAAAAAAAAACCCTCAAACTCAAACAAACCTAAAAAACCGAATCACGCTTGCGATTATATCAGTCACGGCTGAAATGTTGAGTAACGTTAGAAGACAATTCTACACCAGATTAGCATGTTGCCAAGACGCTCGCGGCAAGCATTTTGAACATTTGCTACATTGACATTAATGTTTTTTTTTTATTATTAAGAAATAATCAGTATTACTTATTAGGTTTCAAGTGTAATGTACCGAATTTATTAAATAAAATAATTTTTATTTAAAACGTTGATTTTTGCACTAAATCTGAAAACACTTAATATTTCCGAAATAGTCAAATATAGGTATAGGACATTGTGCATGAATTGTGTCTAGAATTCTCTGAAGAATCCAAAAAATAAATAATATACAGGGGGTTGCATTTGAAATAAGAAAGTTGGTATTGGCCACGGTCACATGGAACACCCTATATAAAATTATTTTCTTGAAAAATATGCGCATTTAAAATTACAAATCGACGTGTCCAAGCGTTTTTCCCAACACGCCCTCATTTATTCGTTATCGAATTTATTCCATTTGGCTGTTACACTCTGTATGTGAACACGTTGCCTTTTAACTTTAGTTAATGAAATTGGGGCCTGACATCTCATTTTTGTCGATTTTCTACATTCAAATAATACTAGGAGGATACAAAATAAATGATGGAACGTTCAGAGATGATTTATGAATTTTACAATAGTAAATCATTAGGTGGAAAAAGTGACCAAACCTTAAATGCACTTCATTGATATATCTACATGCGGTTGTTATGTAAACATTTGGTTTTAGCAATTAGGTACAGCCTAATAACTGAAAAACATTCGTCTTTATTATGAATGTTTTTTCGATGGAACTTTTTATTGTTACATTATTGAGAAATCGAATCTTAAAACTTAATTTTAAATTTATCAAATGAATCTTTTTTTGCTGATGTTAAAATATACCATCTCCAAAAAATTCTAGGAAAGCACTGATGTGAAGTCAGCAGTTTTAGAGGGTAAAACATTTCGATATTTTCTTGTCCAATGGAACGATCATAACGAAATTTTAGCAAAAAATTGCGCATCACCATTTAGCTACTAGTTATCAAGTTTCATCAAGATCGGATCAGTATTTTTTGAATTATTCCGGAAATTACGATACCTAGGAAAAAACTACGTAATGTGACAAATTATTTTGGAAAATATCTCCCATAATTAACACCAAACCAAAGTGAAAATTGTTACAACAGAAAAAAGTCCTCAACTTCATTTAAATCCTGAAGTTTCAAAAAAAAAAAAAAATTCAAGAAATATTCAACATTTACTTCCGATATGATCGGAACTAAATTTTAAAAGCAGTTGAGCGTCGGTATTTTACAACTTATTACACTATAATTCGTGAAATACCGCTTTGATAGAATTGAAATCTTGTAGTTGAAAAAAAAAACTACGATGTTCCTGCAGAATATGGAAAGATCATATGGATGCAGATTGAAAAAAACCTAGCAGCATGGAGCCCGGTTTGTACCTTGATTGGTGACCTGATCACTCTATGTTATAGATTCAACTTTCAAAAGGGATAGATCACAGGAACATTCCTGTCAAGATAGCTTATAGGCATAAATGTTCCCGGCTTCGGGCCAGAGCTTTTTTTAGAATGTTTTCATCACAGAAAAACCCATATTTTACGGGTGAACCCACATCAGGGGTACAGTCTGGTTGATTATTATCGCTTTGGTGTGAACAGTATGTTGTTGCAGCAAACTGAATAATGCTAGCTTACTGTCAATGGCTGTACAGGGTGATTCATTAAGGGTGGCCACCGGCCGTATCTCGGAAACCTTTCATAATAATAATAATAATAATAATAATAATAATGTTTATTTGTTACCCAAGACATCATACATAACAGAAAGTATTTTATAATAAACAAATAAACATTTAGTTTCCCACAAAAGTCTGAAACTTGTACGTGGGCAGTACACATCCTATAACTTCCGGAAAAAAATTCTAATGACAAAATCAGTCCCTAGAAAATGATTAAAAATATTTTCAAGTTCGTAGTTCCCCACTAGAGGGCGCAATCTATCACTTGTAAAATATAATCTCATTTTTTACGAAATATTCTCCAGCTAACAGTGGTAAAGAATAATAAAATAAGAAAATACTCTTCCTATTCAACAACTTTTGTTTGAGTAATTTTTCTATATTTCCTTTTTTTTTAGTGATGGGATGGAAAAACTTTTCTTCACAAAAAAAACACTCTTACTTCTGTATGCGTGAACCGATTTTCACGTAATTTGATTTTATTCGAAGGCCGTTAAAAGCAGATCACAGAAAAATATGACAACAATATACCGGGTGATCCAATTAAAAACTACAGGCTGTTATATGTCACCTCACCCTATTTGCGCGTTTTACTGGAGAATTTCAAATGCAATGCTATAATTCTAACCGACTAAGAATAAGCTAAGCATTATCACCTATTGACTTGTTAAAACCGCAGACAGATATCTCCGGTCATTCCGAAGATATTAACATTTTTGCAGATTTCGATAAGTGTTGATCAACCCTGTGAAATTCAGGAATTGAGTTATTTCATCATCTAAACAATCAAATGAAAGAAAAAACTTATCAAAAATGTATGTCACTCACAAAACAAGCTGATCTAGATCCAGTAAGCTTTGGCGTTACTGTTTATTCTCGGTTTCTATAGCTGTAAAATTTATTTACGTCGATTGCAAACTTCTATAGTTTATGAGGCCTCATTATTCAAACGGAGAAGCATATGATATGCTTAATGTTTAGAAAATGCAGTAGCTGAAAGGGAATACCCGATACGATATCCTGAAAGACGTCGTCATTCCAGAATAGTATTCAAAATATTGTCACGACTGCGAGAAACTTGGCAGGTTCAATATGTTGGAAGAACAAATGGAAAACGTAGAAGCCGTAATGAGGATAATATCATAAAAGTTTTGGCTTATGTTTATGCTGAATTACATTTAAGCATCCGAAAAATTGCAAGTGATTTGGGATCGAATTATTCGCTAGTTCAAAGGATACTAAAGAACCATAAACTGCAACCGTATCATGTTGTCTTGCACCAAGAATTGAAAGAGACGACAGGACTTTTGCAATTGGTTGAAACGAATGCTTAACGGCGAACCTAACTTACTTCATAGAATATTAGGAACTGACGAGGCTACTTTTTCTGACAATGGCAACAATCATCTAACAATCCATATTGGCAAAGATGAGTCAATAATCAGAATCGCTGGAGTGTTTACATGTGGTGCGAAATTTTTGATGGAACAGTTTTCGGACCATTTTTCTTCGATAGTATCTTAACGGGACAAAGGTGCTTGAAATTTTAACGGAAAATTTTCGAAATCTTTTAGAGGATATTGCTATTCAAATCAGGTTAGATATGTTGTATCAACAAGATGGTTGCCCGGCGCATCATGCTGCTAATTTACGGGAATAAGATACCGTCTTCTCTAAGAGGTGGATTGGACGAGGAAGTATTTTTCCAGCAAGATCACTCGACCTCACAGTATTAGATTTTATTTTTGGGGGAAAATGAAGACTTAGTTTTCCGAACACCCCCAACTACAAGTGAGGATATGAAAAATAGATTTCGACAGGCAGCTGAAACTATGACCAGTATCAACTGAAGAAAGACTTAATTTATGTATAGAAAAAAATTGGTAGACATTTTGAATATTTGAAATGATTATGTATAGGGGTTGTTTTTTGTTCAAATATTTTCGTTGTTGCTAATTTTTGTTTCATTTTATCGTACTATTGTTAATTCATGTGTGTTTAGTATTTTGCTGCGTTGTCATAACGACTAAAGTCACTTCCTTGTTGTTTCAAGCTCACAGGGTTGATCAACACTTATCAAAATTTACAAAAATGTTAATATCTTCGGAATGACTGGAGGTATCTGTCTGCGGTTTTAACAAGTCAATAGGCGATAATGCTTAGCTTATTCTTAGTCGGTTAGAATTATAGCATTGCATTTGAAATTCTCCAGTAAAACGCGCAAATATGGTGAAGTGACATAAAACAGCCTGTAGTTTTTAATTGGATCACTCGGTATGTTGTTGTCATATTTTTCTGTGATCTACTTTTAATGGCCTTCGAATAAAATCAAATTACGTGAAAATCGGTTCACGCATACAGAAGTAAGAGTGTTTTTTTTGTGAAGAAAAGTTTTTCCATCTCATCACTAAAAAAAAGGAAATATAGAAAAAGTACTCGAACAAAAGTTGTTAAATAGGAAGGGTATTTTCTTATTTTATTATTCTTTACCACTGTTAGCTGAAGAATATTTCGTAAAAAATGAGATTTTATTTTTTGCAAGTGATAGATTGCGCCCTCTAGTGGGGAACTACGAACTTGAAAATATTTTAATCATTTTCTAGGGGCCGATTATGTCATAAGAATTTTTTTCCGGAAGTTATAGGATGAACGGTTTCAGAGATACGGCCGGTGGCCACCCTTAATGAATCACCCTGTACATAATGTTTTATGTGGACAAGTCCTGTGTCTCGCTAGATTCCAATTTACATTGTATTCGGTAGACAAAGCTGTCAAAAATACTTTGGAAAGGGATATAGATAAGTTACTCTTTATAGAGCATCTGAAGATACTTTGGGTATCTGATCACTCTTTGAAAAAAGATAATATACTTTTCGAATTCCATTATTATATATGAAGTTGGTTTTGAAAAGTATAATATAAAGTGATATATTTCTTGCCTAAATAAGTGTAGGAAATAGAATATGGACTAAAGCTTATTAAGCTGTTATTATGGGAGGATTTTTCATCATTTTGTAGGTTTTTCGAGGTTTTCACTCCCAAAATCAGAAACAAAACTAAAAAATCAGATAAAATTGTTTTTTTCCAATGGAAAACTACCCCGCGGATTGCAGGATTAAACTATTGATTACATAATGAACAGTACCAATCTATCATGATTTCCAATGGTCAAAAATACATGGTTCGCTTTGTGGGATCTTTGCATGTCTGTATTATCTCTGTTGTTTTTGTGTTCTGATAGCGGACGATAAACAGTGTGTCCACGGATTGGGTGCCGGTAAGGTGTAAATGACGAAAAATTTTGGAGTTAGACTTTGATATTCTGGGAATCGCTCCTGCTTGGTCTCAAACTGAGATGTTGAGAAAATGAGCCAAATCAATTAATATACAGGGTGGTTCTGAACTGATTCGATGAAAATTGTTAAGAATAAAGTACCTTTGTTTTAAAAGATATCGAGAAAGTTTATTGAGAAAAGTTGTTCAGAATGACGAGCTTCTGCAGGAACTCATTTTTTCAGATAAATCAGCCTACCTGGACTTTATAAGTTAGTCATGAACATTTTTTTAATCTGATGCATGGGATATTTTGTCATGATCGAAAATTTTGCTGATTTTAAAATAAATCAGTATCAATAATAATTTCTTATAACAATAAAATGCGTTTAATGCAGAAAAAACATTATTACAAACAAAAATTAAAAAACTACTCAAATGTGGTGCCACCAACTGCTACACATAATTCAGCCCGTTGGGTGACTGCTTTATACGTAATCGCCCAATTCATTGTCCAGTAAATTCACGATTCAACCATTCTCGAACTGTTCGTGTTGAATGTGCTAGGTGACCTGGTGGTCTTGCTGGAAACGTACTGCTTTTCGATCTCCTGGTAGCATGTTATTCAAGATGTTTTGAAGACAATTTTCCAGCATTTGATTTATCTGAAAATTGAGTTCCTGCAGCAGCTCGTCATTCTAAACAACATTTCTCAATAAACTTTCTCGATATCTTTTAAAACAAAGGTACTTCATTCTTGACAATTTTTGTTGAATCAGTTCTGAACCACCCTGTATATAAACTTATTTGGCTCATTTTCTGATCATCCTAGTTTGAGACCATGCAGGAGCGATTCCCAGAATATCAGAGTTTAATTCGAAAATTTTTCGTCATTTACACCTTACCGGCACCCAATCCGTGGACACACTGTATGTTAAACCATTGAAAATCACATAGAAAAATACTGATGTCGGAACCCGCTAATCTGAAAAGAAAAATTAAAGTCCTCTTGCATTTTGTTGAATTGAAAGAGTAATTTAGATCATTGTTCTGTTGAAATGGACCACATTTGGCTGAATTTACTAAGGAAATGAAGTTAAATTCAAAATCTTTCATATCAAGTGAATTTGAGTTGCTGCAGTTTTTTGAAAAATGCCGATTTGGGAAAAGTCTCAAAATACGCAAAATCCAAAGAAAATAATTATGCGAATTTTCTCGTTTGTTGATCTTTTGAATTGTTTCAGTATTGTTCATTAGGCAACCTTTTTCCTGCAAAATGCCCTTGACAAATTTTTTAATTGTGCAATCCGCATGGGCGTTTTCCATGAAAACACTAATTTTATTTAATTTCAATATTTTTATTTCAGAAATAGGGAGTGGAAAAAAAAACTACAAAATAGATTATAACGTCAGTCGGTTGGCCATGGAAGTTTGACAAATTCGACTCTGTATAATTGAGAAATGTTTGGTTAGGTTTCCTGTCAGAAAACTACGCAACATTTAATGTTCTAAATAAAGGTAGTAGTAGTTACGATGTAACTGAATCAAACCAAAGTCTTTTATAAAATATTTAGAAATGAAAACGTCTCGCCAAATTATTTTGACCTTGACCACTATTCACAAGTGCCAATCAGACTCGGTTCTAGTTAAAGAAACTTGATAGACCGATTTAAAGTCCAACCAACTGACTGCATAGAAGTGAACGGAAAATTATTTTGATAGATCTGGCTGCAGATTGGCCTCAATTTGAAGTGCCAGACAATGTTTCCAATGTTGCTAATTTTGAATTTTTCCCTGGATTTTTTTTTTTTTGATTCAATATTCAAATTTAAGTCCAATAACACTCCCAAACAATAGATTGATAATATCGTGATATTAGATCATTTTGTAAACTTAGGCTAAATTTGAGTAATACAAACAAATTACAAATATTCCTCCGCTTGATATGAATAAATATATCATGGAACAATTATATCATACAAGAGGGATTCAAACCAGAAAACATAGAAACATACTAAATATTTATATTGATATAACTTACAAAGAATGTAAAAAAGAATTTGGTATCTACAAAAAAATATAAACGTTTTTAAACACCGAGCTTTTTTCATTTAACATCCACAAACTGATTGATTAATATCCACAGTATTGAACCAGTATGTACACTAGGTTTAGCATCAATATACAGGGTGACCAAATATGTCACATGAAAATTCGGAGTTTTCATACTATCCAAATTAAGCATGAGACATGAAAGTTGGACGATTTTAAGTGATTTAGAAGGTAAAATTTCTATTTAGTTTTTGTTTATTCATTCACCCCGAAAAGTAATAATTGGAGTGGCTGAAAAAATACTGAAAAAGGTGTTCATGGCTTTCAAGTGTTACAAAAAGGTTAGATGTGTCAATGAAGGTCTGCTCTACTAACTTGTTTCCCAAAAAGGGACTTTCAAAAATAATGAAGAGTTAGAACAAATACAACTAGGGTTCATTCTCTTGACAAAGGCAAAAACATTATTTTTGTAGAAATTTTGAAAAAACTTTTATTCAATTTCTTTTACACATCACACCTCTGAGGTTTCCATTTGTCATTTCAAAGGAATAAATAGCTCCTCGAATAGTCTGTATTTTATTGTGAATGCATATTAGTTTTACACCTACCTACCACCAACTGAATATTTTTTCTTCTTCTCGAAGAAATAATAATTCATAATTTAAAATCCAAAGGAGTTGTAGAGAAACTAAGAAGCCATGAACACATTTTGAGTATTTTTTATGTCTAAAATAGTTTCAACTCTTTTCCAAACAAAAATTTCTGTCATGTATCATAGGAATCCATAGTTATCAGTTTTACTTAAAATGGCAATCATGACCTAAAAAATTCAATACCTATGGCAATATGAACCAATAAAATTGAAAGAAAAATCAAAAGAAATCTCTACCTTATAAACTATCTAAAATCGCGAAACAAAGAAAAGTAAATTAAGGTATTTATGTTTCACTTTTCAGACATCCTGTATATATATCCCTCCAATACTGAGTTCCATGTTGCGGTTTAGAAATGCTTGAAAGAACCTGTATATTTTGGTAGTTTTCGATACTAAATCTATGACAATTGTTTTTCTTTTAACTAGATTATCTGTACACTTTTTTCCTTAAATCATTTAGAACGGAATATATCATGAAGATTCAAAAAATTGAAAATTAACAAGAAATTTGGTGTACATGAAAATCTTTGATAGTTTTAACGTTCAATCAGTCAAAGAATTACCTACTTTTATTAGAACCAGTCTCTTCTTTTACTGTAGCAGCTTTTGAAGGTTGTGGAATAATTGTTATCTCATCATTGATCTTCAGGGGCTTCAAGGATTGCTCACTGTTGCCAGTTTTACTAGCCGCCGATCCCTTTTTATCCATAACACGTTTAGCAACGACGCTATGTGCGGAATAAACATGATTCTCGAATTGTTTATACATTCCGAATGTTGCTGTACACACAGTGCATTTATAGGATAGATGGGCTGGCTTCAGAGTCATGTTGTGATCACGCGCAACGTGATTCAGTAGTTTCCACTGGTATACCTGGAAGAGAATTTTCAATTGATGTATATTTCTCAAAGGCATTCAATACATATGGCAGGTCTCTAAATTTGAATAAATTCACTTGAATAGATACGATTTAGATAGAAATATCCTTTGACAGATTAATTACTACTGTGACGAGTACGGCCCTGTCTATTCTAGAATGTTGCTGAACGCTCCAGAATGCCCGAGCAGTCTATGAGTCACCCGCCTCGCTCTAGAGCATTCTCGAAATTGCTGGAAATTCCACACGTGATAAAAAGGTAGGCGCGGAGCAGCACAGGGACCAATTCAGCAGAGTGATTCGTAGCGGAAAGAGTTCAGTGAAGATAAATTAGTGTGGATATAAATTGTGAACAGACTTTGATAGAAATACTTGTTTAGTTATTGGAATAGTAGTGTGTAAATAGTGTAAATAAATAGTTTAATCATTCTAAACGTTTTGAAAACAAAGAAAACGTTACACTACTTTTAATAGCGTTCTTTTTGATGTTGAGGTTGAGGAATTATTATTAAAATATATTAATATTATTAAAATTTAGAGTAATAAAAATTACTATTTTCACTGTAATCTTTCAGTTTCTTTCAAATTGCACAAAAAATACATCCCTAATGTTAGTTGTTTTTTCACTGTTCTACCTAGTTTTTGAGTTTATCTACAAGTTGTATCTAAATTGATTGTTAATAAATTGTTATTCTAAATACAACCATTCAAAAAGTTATTGTACTCTGCTTAGACCATTATGCAACTACACAGCGCACATAGTCTATGAGTATCCTGTTTGCGGTGTATAGGGATCCACAAAGGATACAATACGAAACATGAAGATAACAGATTTTAGTTTTAATATTTTAAGTTGTTATAACTTTATCTGTGTTTTGTATTTTGAATGTGATGAATATTATATATTTTGCTATTTTTGGGATACCTTGTTTTTTTGACTATTCATCAACACTAAAATGATGCCTTTGTTATATTGTTAACTCATTATTCGTTTGTTAAACTAGATCAAGGTCACGTGCACATTCAAAACCTTGGAGATAGTGCAGGGGAGAACCCTATAAGGAGTTTTGTGAGTATCTATCAACCAGAGAAACTACTCCCAAAATGATATTACTACAAATCCGGACACCCTGCATAGGCGGAACAATTCAGCTAGTATATGCCATTCACTTTAACATAAAGTCACCCATAGGGCCATGAAAATTAGTCACATCCCACTCT
Organism: Myrrha octodecimguttata; assembly: GCA_958510865.1. Taxonomy (NCBI): domain Eukaryota; kingdom Metazoa; phylum Arthropoda; class Insecta; order Coleoptera; family Coccinellidae; genus Myrrha; species Myrrha octodecimguttata. Next base: position 63,259,203 of record OY294056.1, read on the forward strand.
GTATACTTAAAAAATGTTAAGTTAGGTTCATATTCCTATCAGATAGCTTTGCAGCGTAGTCTGTTCTACACAAGGCTCGTAGTAATTACATATGTGACTAAACCAAACCAGAGAGTTATTGATAAGCACATGTAAGAATAGACGACTTCGGCCCATGTTGCCAACCCACAATTTACTTAGCAAGTTTACTTTCAATGGGGAACGGGAATTTCAAGACAAATTCGACATGATAAGGTTCGCGTTATTTATAAATACCCGTAAAACATGCCTCGGCTCTTCAAACCAGATAATTCCTTCCAAATATAGGTTTTTGTTAAGATCGTCCCCGATTGGCTGAAATTTAAGTTGGGATTCCTGATTTCATGCAAACAGTGTCAATTTTCATAGGATACGTTCCGAAAATCAACTCTGTTGTTTCGGTTGCCGATTTTCCGCTCCGTAAATATGAAATATTCGGATGGTTCCTAGAACAAGCGCGTGAAAAAGGTTATTTACGGAATCTGGTTGGTGAAAATGCGGTCGATTTACCGTCACCAGAACGATTTTCTATGGTAAATATCCATAGCATAGACCAATCATGTTTACTTTAGGTTTGTTTTGGTTCCGAGTTCAGAACCACAGACTATTGGTCTATGCTAGAACCGTCCCGAACAGATCTGAACTCGGAACCAAAACAAACCTAAAGTAAACATAGATTGTTCTATGCTATGGATATTCACCATAGAAAATCGTTCTGGTGACAGTAAATCGACCGCATTTTCATCAACCAGATTCCGTAAATAACCTTTTTCACGCGCTTGTTCCAGGAACCATCCGAATATTTCATATTTACAGAGCGGAAAATCGGCAACCGAAACAACAGAGTTGATTTTCGGAACGTATCCTACGAAAATTGACACTGTTTGCATGAAATCAGGAATCCCAACTTAAATTTCAGCCAATCGGGGACGATGTTAACAAAAACCTATATTTGGAAGGAATTATCTGGTTTGAAGAGCCGAAGCATGTTTTACGGGTATTTATAAATAACGCGAACCTTATCATGTCGAATTTGTCTTGAAATTCCCGTTCCCCATTGAAAGTAAACTTCCTAAGTAAATTGTGGGTTGGCAACTTGGGCCGAAGTCGTCTATTGATAATCTCCTGTCAAACTATTCCACGGCCTGTCGACTGACTCTATAAAAGTGAATGGAGTATACAAAACAGTGATTTTCTGTTCAATACTAAACTTGAAATTAATTTTTGGTAACAGACAAATGGATAACTTCCCCCAAGGATTAATCAATTGAAAAATCAATCATCAAAAAATTCAAGTAAAAAGAAAAAAACTATGTGGAAAAGATAAATCTGCAATCTTACCCTTCCACAAACTGGACATCTTCCAGCGTCCTTACTCCTGTTGGCCGCTTCTTGCATACTGGAAGTAACAAGCCCATGCGAACCTAAAAGATGCCGCTCTAGGCCCTGATCAGTGAAAAACCTAAATTGGCACTTCTGGCAGTTCAAAGGCGGTCTGTTGTAGATCATTTTCGGATGGATCTTGACCTTATGTATCCAATGCATATGATTCCTGAGTTGATCCAGATCTTTGATGTATCCGTCGCAGATCTCACAAATTACGAAGGAATTCTTTGCGTTTGTGTCACCTGGTTTGGCTTGTTGAGAGGCCGGCGCGTTTGATGCTGTGGATGATGTTGACGCGCGGGGGCTCGGTGCCGTTGTCCTTGGCAGCGGTGTGATAGAAATACTCGGGGTATTTACTGATTTCGCTTTCGGGGATTGTTGTTGCTGTAAAAGAAAAACCACTTCGATCTAAACCACTGTTTCATACAATGAAGAAATGAAGATTCGTCATCTTCCGTCAAAATGTATTGCGTGATCCAATTGAAAATAATTTAATTGTCATCATTTGTGGTACTCTAATATTAGGATCTAGCATAAGTTCTTTCATAAAAAAGGGACAACACATGCAATCATTCATTGCTAATTTTTTCCAGCAATAATCATGTTCTATGCAAGGCTATTCAATTCAACAGAATATAAGAAGCTTATGAGAAACATCTCGTTATGTCCTCGTTGATTTTGAACAATTTAAATCAATCTATCAAATACAGAACAAAAGCTCAAAGTTACCGAAACTTTTCACAGACAGAAGAAACTTTTTCCTTCGCTGACACTGAAGCAGTTTTCCAAATTTATAATCTTTTATGCTTAATTTAGTTTCAGTCAATAGTACAAGACTTCGATCTTTATGACTCTCACCCAAAAAGATGAGCAAGCTATTTTTGTCATTTTATGAGTAAATTGTACATATTGTCATGAAACATATGCACAACGTTGTTTTTTTTCACACTTTAGATTCTAGCTACATGGAAGAAAACTTCTAAAGTGTTAAATCTTCATAAAATCTCTTTCAACTATGCGTTCATTCAGCTTGCGCGTTCTTTATAAATTGCAGGTGCGAAAAGTATGGCACATAGTAAACTAGAAAGGTACAGATCATGGTATAGTTGGTAACTCTGCAAATGCCAGTAGTCTTTGATAGGATTCTTCATGAAGTAATGCAAAACAAACTCTTGAATGTACTTTTATGTTTCGAACATAAAACTAATTATTCTCGAAGAGCTAAAAGTATGCATGCTCAACATAACACCAACGTAATTCGGGTGCAGCATCTATAAGAAATAATTGAGAACTTATTCAAGATCCTAATAATTTCGGAATACTGATTTGAACCTCACCTTACAATAAATTATTCACTTGAAAGGATGAGGGAAAGTCGGGAAAATTCAAGGAAATAGTTTCATTACACAGTGTTAGTATCAATAGGATATAAGACTTGAAAGAAATGCAGGTGCAGAAAGATAAAGATTAATTAAACACATTTTTGGGCAGATAAAAATCCTATATCAAATATCCATTTCCGCGTCAAGAATGTCTTTTGAAACAACTAATTTTGTACGGATAACAAAGATGCTAGTTAGAGTTAGGTTCTATTTATACAGATAATGTTGTGACACCGCGTAAAAAGCAGTATCTTAATAAGTAGGTAGCAGTTGTCAATTCCTATTCATTTTCTTCAATAGTTCATATTAGGGCTGGGTATCATGAATGAATGAATGATTTGAATATTCGAATATTCATTGAATAATTGAAATTGATTGCTCGCTCAACACTTGGTGAAACATCGTAATTAATATTAAAACAAATAAAAACACTTGACTACGTTCACAATTTTTAATTTAAAATATCTTGTTGACATGCATGTTTCGGGTTTTATCCCATTATCAAAACTGAAACGAAAATACATGGGACTACACAAATATACATCACATTACAGATGTTAACACCGGAGATAAGCGGAACTCCAATTGATCATTAACAATTGGTAGTTTACTAAAGACTAAAGACCTAAAACAACTTGCAGTCAATTCAGAAATAGCTCTAAGTAGAGTTGAGTCCCCTGAGAATCAAAATTTCGAAAAATCATTATGTGCTAGAATAATCTCCCAAGCTTCTATTGTAAATAATAAAAATGAAATTAGAGTTCTGAAACAAATCAAGGAAAAAGCTTCACAAAATGACTTAATTATAACTAAAGTTGACAAAGGCAATACAGTTACGATTTTGAACAAAAATGATTATTTGACGTAAACTGAGAATTTATTGATCTCCGATCATTTCATAGAACTAAAAGCTGACCCCACATCAAAATTTCAAGCTGCTGTCAAGAAGACTATTAAGAACTGCCCTAGCTTATTATCTCAATTGAGATTTTCATTGACCATTATGAATCCAAGAATACCTTTATTGTACGCTCTACCAAAAATACATAAAGAGAATTGTCCGATGAGGCCCATTGTTTCATACACAAATGCACCAGCATCAAAACTATGTAAACATCTCAATTCAATTTTGCCAAGTATGATTCAACATAGCCCAATGTATTCTATCAAAAATACAATCCAGTTAACAGACGAATTAAAGACACTTAAAGTTCCCTCAAATGCTATATTAGTTTCATTCGATGTAGTGAATTTATTTCCATCAATACCAACTGCAGAAATCAAAGATTTGGTCAGCCAACAACTTCACGATAACCTTTCACTTACTACAGAAATAAAAGAAGAGACAATGAGACTGCTCGAAATATGCCTTGGACAAAGTTATTTTAAATTCAACAATAAATGCTATCAACAAGTGAATGGTCTACCAATGGGTTCTCCTTCATCACAATTACTCAGTGAGGTATTCATGACATCTTTGGAAAAGAAGATATTTTCCTCAGAATATATTGATCTGACTGTATTTGTACTATACTGGAAGCGATACGTAGATGACGTTTTTTGTATTTGGACTGGCTCAGCTTCTGAACTAAAATCTTTCCTACGATTGATCAATTCATTTTATAGTTCTGTTCAATTCACTTTGGAAATAGAGAATGACAATAAATCACTTAATTTTTTAGATATTCAAATCAAAAGGGTAGATGACCATCTTGAATTTGATATATACAGAAAACCCACTTTTTCTGACACTCTGATTCATAACAGTAGTTCACATCCATATCGAATTAAAATGTCAGCGTTTCATTCCCTTGTAAATAGATTAATTTCAACTCCATTGTCAGATGATAATTTCAAAAAAGAAGTTGGAGTGTTAAAATTATTAGCGAAGAACAATGGCTTCTTCCCTGACTTAATAGATAAATTTATATTTAGAAAACAATACGATAGACTGTTAAGAAGTATTTACCTAAGTCCTTTCGAAAACCAATTAAAGAAATTTGTATATGTCAACTATATTCCGCAAGTAAGCGACAAAATTTGTAATAGGTTAAGACAAAATAATATTGATATTATATGTACAAATAAGAAGAACTTAAGATCAATGTTTTCTAGTGGTAAGGATCGACTGAATCATTCAGAAAAGAGTGGTGTATATAAACTTTTCTGTAACGAATGCCCTGCATTTTACATCGGTCAGACCGGTCGTTCTCTCCAAGTCAGAGTGGAAGAACATAAGAAGTCAATTCTTCAAAACAAATCCACAACTGGCTTCTCCACACATTGTATAACTTGCAACCACTTTATAGATTTTAATAAAACAACAATCTTGCATGAAGGAGAGAAAGGAAAAAGACTAGACCTTCTAGAAATTTTAGAAATATCATCGGCACATAAACAAAAACTACCAATTGTTAATGATCAATTGGAGTTCCGCTTATCTCCGGTGTTAACATCTGTAATGTGATGTATATTTGTGTAGTCCCATGTATTTTCGTTTCAGTTTTGATAATGGGATAAAACCCGAAACATGCATGTCAACAAGATATTTTAAATTAAAAATTGTGAACGTAGTCAAGTGTTTTTATTTGTTTTAACATTGAATAATTATTAGAATAATTTGGTTTTGCATTATTCATGTATTCATGAATATTCACTGAATAGTTGAATAATCAATGAATAGTTTTTATTCATGAATACTCAATGAATACTTTGTATTCATGAATACTTTTTATTCATGAAGAGTTGACTATTCAGTGAATATTTGACTATTCACTGAGTAGTTTTTATTCATGAATAGTAGAATATTTACTGAATAATTGAATGGATGAATATTCAGTAAATAGTTGGATTTGCATGTATCCATGAATATTGGTACTATTTATGAATATTAATTTATTCAGAACTGCTGATTAGTAGTTAGTAGAGTAATCCATCCTTTGTAAAACTACGATTTGAGGTTTGAAAAATCATTCAACTGATTATTCAGGAACAAGATCATGTGATTCGCTACGAACAAATTCTTTGATATTTCTTATTGTGTAATGTATAATATATTTCGTTACTGCAGTTTCGATCTTTCGTTAAATTACAGACATCTGAACACTGAAGACTCAACACATGATACAGGGTATATGAAGGTTATAAAAGTCGATATAGTAGTGAAAAGAATACATTTTTGGATATTTTTGCAGTTCAGTTCAAGTATCACTTGAAAGCGTTAAATATTTGGAATACTTGGATATATTACACAGTTCAGTTTGGTCATTCATTATTTTCACATTAACTCTATGTAGGAATTTGAAAATTGTTATTACTATCTGGATTTTTGAAAAGGTAGATTTATATAATATTGAAATACTGGATGAAAAATCTTTTATGATCAAGTATAATTTCAAGTATCTTTATATATTTTATGTATGCAAACAGTTTCGGGAAATCATTTGTTGTATGTTGAAATTAATGAAAATTATAATTAAATGAATACAATTATAAAATTTGAATTCAAAAAATAATCCAAAAACGTATTTGTTCAATACAATATCGAATTTGATAACATTAATTATGTTATTATTATTTGTACCTGAACATATATCATGTATCATGTGTTGAGTTCAGATGTCTGAAAATCAATGTTTGTTCGAAAGTGCATTAAAAAAATGTAAACATTATATAAAATTAATACCAAAGAATTTATTCCGAGTAAATCACATGAACCTGTTGCACACTTTTATACGTAATTTTACGAATGATGCATTACTCTACTAACTACTCATCAGCAGTCCTGAATAAATTAATATTTATGAATAGTAACGAATACTCATTGATACAAGAATATCCAACCATTCACTGAAGACTTATCTATTCAACTATTCGTTAAATATTCTCCTATTCATGAATAAAAACCACTCACTGAATAATCAACTATTCAATGAATAGTCAACTATTAATGAATAGTGAACTATTCATGAATAGTCAACCATTCATTGAATAGTCATCTATTCATGAATATTCAACTATTCATTGAATATTCATGAATAAAAACAATTCATTGAATAATTCATGGGTTTGAATCAATTATTCGAATAAATTTTCGAATGACTATTCGAATACAAAAAATCGAAAAAGTCCCAGCCCTAGTTCATATATAATTACTACGACTTTAGTGTAGAACGGACGAAAAATTATTATAACCTAACATGTTCAAAATATACAGAGTGAAACGTATCAAAGTTTCAGGGCCTATCGACTGAATTTATAAACAAGAATGGAGTAAATATACTCCATTCACTTTTATAAAGTCAATCGGTGGGCAATGGAGGCTTTACATATTTCACTCTACATCATCAAAAAATGTAAGGTCAAGTTTATTTTACTGTCAGATAACTATGCGACGTTTTCATTTCTACATAATTGTCATATAAATTACGTATGTAACCAAAAAGTCCATCATAAAACCATATGACTCAATTCCATTAGGGAAACTTGATAAGCCTATTCAAAAGCCTACGGACTGGCTTTATATAAGTGAATTGAGTATAGTAAAGAGAACTATGACATATCATTTTAACATATGAAGCTTTGGGATATTTCAGAAAAATCACATAGACAAAATGTCACTACTACACAGCCGAATATTGTGTCAAGTTTCAAGTCAAAAAGTCGAACCACAGTTGCGTTATAAAATTTTTAAAGATTAAAGTATATCAAGGGAAATTTATTAGTACCCGTTTCAATTTTGTTTTAGATATCTTGATATTCTGCAATTTGGAAGTTACTACACTGTATAACTTTTGCATTAAACACATGGCAGTTTGTCATGACAATGAAGAATCAGTTAATACTTTGTGTACATACATTTAAAATTATTATTGAACAAAATTTTTAATTAACAAATTCAATTCCACCAAAAGTAGGAGAGAATATGAATATTATATGGCAGAAGTATTGTTAGTACACTTCAACCAACTATTTTCAATATATACATCCTTCTACATAAAATCCCATCAATACATTTCAACAGAGAATTCAGTTGTTAATTAAAGCTGAACAAAAAAAATTATGAAGACAAAAATTAGTTTGTGAGACCAGGCATTCGTTCATACCTGTGCCAAGCCTGAGGTGGCAGGAAGGAGCATGTGACTGGTGGGGCCAAGGCGTCCATTCAAGTCTTGCCCACCCACCACCTGATAGAGCAATTCAATTAGAAGAATTATTTAAATTCGATGATGTTTGTTGGTTTGACATATTTAACCTCTAGGAACCGTTCAGAATAAGAACTTTTGGTATACAGAACATTTTGTAACATGTACCAATTTCCAGGAGTTTCTGATGTCCTTTATATATTAAAGATGTCTCGTCAATTCTATAAATATGTGATTTATTCATTTTCAATAGATTAAAAAATTGTTGGAATGCAGACAATGTATACTTCTTGTAGTATTGAAATATTTCACCAGCTGGATTAAAAAAAGCCTTACAAGCAATATAAACCTTCAAGCATGCTTCACACTGTTCTGGCATGACTCAATTGGATTTAGTTGTTTACTTAGGCTTTTTAGATCATTTTCAACTAGGCGAATTGAAAAGAAAAGCAGAATTTATATGAATAGAATTTTTTATTCGCCAGATTTGTCTGAAATTTTGCATCAATCTTGAAAGTTTTTTTTTGTCGCCTGCAGGTAAAAATATCATGAATCACTTCTAGAAGATACAACTTGGAGACTCGATATTTGGAGCTTAATAACAATTACCGAATAGAGCACTAGCAGCACTCTATGGTTCAGCAAGATGAGACGTCAAAATCAGCTGCCGGGGGGACAAACAAAGAGATTTCCCATAAGAGCTAATGTTAATGTTTGGTGTATTATCTGAGTGGAGAAACATTTTGAGACTGTTTTTTTCAGTTAATTTTGATCATTGAACCTTTTTGAATACCTTCAGGTAAGAGAATAGTTTGCAAGGGTGATTTGAATAAAGATTTTTCCAGTTTAAATATACCCACTCCCGTTTGTTACATACATTGTTATGTCTCCTTTTTCAGATTAAATTCAACTAAGGAATTTTTTGCAGCTGTTAGCTGTAGTCATCGGTCAAAGAGTGATAATCACACCCATTTTTTTTAGATTTTTGTCGTTGAAAACTAAATAGAAGCAGGTAGAACCTGCCAAGGTGGAAAGAGGAAGTACGCCTGCTTTTATCTCTACATGGGGATGACTTCCCCGATTCTAAAGTGAAAAATTCTTTTATTTTCTGCATTATCTTTAACAGATGAACAAATGGACTAACAAAGTTACTTAACATATTTACGGATAAATATCATTTCAGGACAATCTTTAAACGAACTTGGCATCGGAATGATATTCAAGATAAAGTAACAATTTTAAATTTATATAGTTACCAGTAGCATGGCATTTTGAAATCATAAACAGAAGATAGATGGTAAGAGAAGTAAAATACACAACTGTGAAAATTTTTGTGGCATTATTTTCTTGATGAGAATATGTCTTCCGACAGGAGGCTCACGTTGAATCTATAAATCCTAATATAATTCCAGTATTCTATAGAAGGATCCTAGACCTTAAAAGTTTTTGAAAATACAGACCAATCATAGTAGGATATTGTCACATACTGCAAGTTGATGCCAAAAGATTAATATCGGCAAAGTCTCAAACAATCAGTTAAGCCTCAAACAGACTTTATTGAATGAAAATATTGACTAGAGTTCCTTTTATTGTATTACAACCATTGTGAACATAAATACATATTCATCTCATGTTATTTTTCAAATATAGAACTCTCAACAACAAATTGTGTTCAATCAAAATTCACTACTTGAAGATGTGAAATCATCTATTCTCCTGGATTATGTTAATCTCAAGCCTCCAAAGTTTGCCAACAACTTAAATTTCACAGGCAAACAACCCAAACTCATAAAATGGACAATAATCTGCAGCAGCATAACAAATGTCAGTTTACAATAACAAACTCTTTGTTTGTCCCCCCAGCGGCCATGTTGTGACGTCACCTGCTAGTGCTCTATTAGTGGATGGGCAACTTTATCCATCCCAAATTTAATTTTCCCAGTATTCTAGTACTTGATGGGTGACTGTACATGCAAAATTTCGTGAAAATAATAGCTACGAGCTACGGAAAAATTGGACGGATTTGTTCCGTATTGATGTATTCTATCTTTATGATCAAGCTTAAAGTTACTCTACAAATATTTATTCAGATTCGGAATATGTAATGCCTTTCAGAAGTTATTGTGTTTACGGTCAACCTGGCGGATGATGATTAACTTTCAATATTATCAACATTTGGGCACCAAATTAAAAGATAGTGGAGGTTGAAAACGAAATTCATGTTAATGAACGGATAAAAATCCTCTAAAAATGTAGCCATCCGAAATAATTTCGCATTAATCTCGAAAATACAAATATGATTGAGTTGAAATATGCAGCACCATTGTTGAATATTGACTCAAAAGTTTAAGCCCAATTTCATCATATTCTGAAAAATAGTTTTGGGAGGAATCTTCCGATATATGAAATTTAGTGACAGTGGTTTTAAAAAATTTTCAAACCATACAAACCCTACGAAATTTTGCATATGTATACATATACGAATTCTACAACGAATCATGAATGAAGATTTAGTCCATTATTGAACTTAATCAAGATATATTGCCCACAGACCATTTATGCAAATTTCAAGACTTCATGACCAAAGTTTTCTCTCAAAAATTAGAGCACATACTGTCCTAACAAAAAGTAAGTAAAAATGCACGTGAATTGACCAAGAAGCAATGGTTTCAGAATAAAAATACACCCAGTAATGATAATTTTCACCTTCTACTACTGAAAATGATATCACATATTGTCATGAAGAAATTTGTTTCTATTTGGAAACCAAGCAGCGTTGAACAGAGTCAGCACCTGAATGGGTAACGGTTCTGAAATATATGTGTAAATCGGAGATTTGAAGCGTAAATATGCCGATAAACAAGTGCAGAAATGGACTGAGATTCATCTGAAGAAATTATCAAAACAACAAATACGCACTTAACAACCCGAAATCCCTTTTTTCCAATATTTCGAAAAATACACAACCGATCAAACTAAAATTTGGAAGGAGGTCGCAAAACGACGGTTCAAGGTGTAATATGGCATACTTTCGGCAATATGAAATTTTTATGGATAAATTCTGGATTTTTTTTATTTCTAATGATGATCTTCCGAAATTAACTTCAGTGTTAAAATTTCAACCTCAAATACAAGAATAAGATCGTTGTTTCTGGACAAGTAAAAAATGCCACTGATACTTACTGTGAATACCTGATTCCCTCCCAACTGATACGATGTTGGTACTAGTACAGATCCTCCTGACATCGTAGGCTTGTAAACCATACCAGGAATGTTACCCTGTCGAATAAGTTGTGCTCCTTTCATTTGATTCATGGTGGCTCGTCCACGGCTTCTATTCATCTGATTGTTGTTTTGTAGCTGCATCTTATTGATCATCTGGAACTGCTGCTGCTGTTGTTGAGGGCTGTTCTTTGAAAGAGCTTGGTATGCCGACACATTCATACCTGGTCGCATCTTCGGCACCCTAGGTATCTTAGCTGGTGGTTCCCAGTCCAGAGGAGGTTCCAGGTTCCTTCATACAAAGGAAAAAGTTTTGAACAACCAATTACCTTCGCATAATGTATGTTACAAATAGAATTTTCGGAAACTTACAAGGATGGTCAGTGTTTTCTGAGATATGCAATTTTTGGGAAAAATAAAATTTTGAGCTTTTCTACGTTCTTATGAAGTTTCAATTAAATACTTTGGACCAAGTTGCCAACCCAAAAATTGGGAACATTTTGGGATTGGTTCAGATGCTTTACCCGGGAGACAAAAATTTCACAGTAGGATTTTACTTGGTTGTACCCGTTTACAAAAGATTCATCTGAACTATAGGCGAATTTTGGCGCTGTAACCACAGCTTACTACAGATTGTGGTTACATGTAGTTACTTGGGTTACCACATTTTCGCGGAGCAACTATGTAACCATGACGTATTGATGACGTCACGCATACCATACCGCGTAACCTTCCTCTTGAGCAGGGTTACTCGTGTGGTATGTAGTTCTATCTCTTTCGAAAGAGTGAAATGGAATGAGTTTATGAAAATAATTGGGGGTCATACTCTAGGGAAGTTTCAAATATTTTTAATGTTCATATATCGTTATCTGGAAAGAAGTCACTCCTCCTGTGGTTTGATACCGGTGCAAAAATTTTTTTAGATTGCATTTAAGCTGGTATTAGTTGTTGTCTTTAGATTTGAAAAAGAAAGTGTAAGAAATTTTAATTAATAATTGCTATTGTGAAACCAATTATGGTTCAGAAGTTGCAGCTATTGATGAAGCATTAAATTATATGGTAGATAGTAATTGGTCCTATGTATTCAAAATTCACATTGAATGTGAGTTTTTTTAGCACTTCTATAAGTGAATGCTCATTTCAAGTAACATCATTTCGTTTTCAGTCCCTGAAGAAGTTCCAAAAGTAGGAACGAAAGCTAGGAAATATCAATAAAGAATACACTTGTAGTCCTTATTAATTTATTTGATTTCTTTCCCGATAACGATAAATTAATTTCCAACGAAGTCGAGAATTCTTCCCAATTTTTAATGTTCATTTATGAAACATCTGGCAGGTTTTTTATTATTGTTTTTGCACGCTTGTTCGATAAAAATGGAAACAATTTCCATTCTTCTAAATAAAAGAAGTCTTCCGATACAAGATAGTATCGACGTTCTCTTTGAAGTTGACAGACAGAAGTAACTACGTGACTATGACGTCACGGGTAACTACTAACTATGGTTACCTGTGGTTACAGCGCCAAAATTCGCTTTTGGTGGTGTTATCTGTAAGTGTCAAATTTTATCTTATCTTTCTTAACCCCCAAAAAATTATATTTTTGATATTTTCGTTTTTAACTGACCGAATCAAAAATCATTTTATGTTTACAGAATGGAAAACTAGCTACCAAAATGGCCAAGTTGATATCCTTCATGTACATAGACATTATTGACGTGTAATCAGGAGCTCTGCTTAGACATGATCTTCAAAAATATCGATATTTGGATCCAATTACTGGGTTTGAAGAACCGAGGCGCAGATTATGGATATTCACAAATAACACTAACCTCAACATGAATAATTTGTTCTGAAATTTTTCTTCCATAGATTTAAAATTTTTTCAAATGATGACACAATCTGTAGGCATTTTGTACAGGTTTGAGCATCAGTAATCTTCATCCAATTTTCAATTTTCTTCTTGATCCGATCAGTATTTTTCGAGTTATTGAGGAAATAAGGATACTGAGGAAGTATCAATGAACTTCCACCTATTTTTTTTACCAAGATTTCCGAATATAAATATCTAATCGAGTTGAAATTTGATGAATTAACTAATTTGTTACTCTTATTAACAAGCATAGCAAGTACTATCTTGAAGTTGCCAATATATGTATAAATATTAATATTGCTACCAGAATAGGTCTCTTGCATTTTTGCGCGCATGTTCTAGGGGAACAGCGTGCTATCGTTTTGTGTAAATGTCGGTAATTTTGGATGATTGAGCCGAAAATGGTCTCAATCGACTAGGTTGGACTCACTGATGACGAATCCGGTATCAAAATCGATTCCGTCCGGCCGGCCGGGGACACGATAACTGTCGACAGAAGCAAGCTAGCAACTTGAAACTTTCAGGGTAGGTCGCACATCAGAATGCCGCGGTTAAGTTCGTTAAAGGGCCAAATCGTTCGAATAGTTTCGGAGTTATAGGCACTTGAAATTTTGAAGTTATTTATTTTTTATTTCGGAAACTACATGAGCGATTGGATTCAAACTTGGCAGTTAGGTGTAGTGTAACGACGCGCAACTTTGAGATGAATTTCGTCAGGATCATATTGTCAGTAAATTTCGAAAAATTTTTTTTCGGAATTTTTTTCCAAAATAATTTTTTTTTTGGAAACCATTGATCGTATCCATAAAAATTTCCACTCACACTTTGAGCTTCATATTTCACAGCAGTTCACGAAATTTCAGTTCGATACGATCATAAGTTTTGGAGATATCGGGAAAAATATGTCAATTTTCGAGGTTTTCTTCTCGATATCGTTGTTCTTTTCGGTATAATTCGAGAAATACTGATTCGGTCCTGATAGAACTTCGCAGATAGTTTGAAGATGCTGAAAGACAACTTTATGCAAAATTTCGTGATAATCGTGTCAAACAATTTGAAAAGAATAATTTCTGTGATTTTCTTATCATATCATCCTCATTAAATTCTAACGGCCGACTTCGTAAACACAATAACTTCCGGAAGAAACGACTTAGAAACTCGATATTTGTAGAGCAGGTTTGGGGCTTGATTACGAAGGTCGAATTCGTGAATGGGTAAAATCCGCCCAATGATTCCGTAGGTATACGAATTTTATTTTTCCAATATTTCCAAAAATACAGATTAGATCGAATTGAAATCCAGTAATTCATCAAAAAAAAATTTCAAAAAGCACTGCCGTGAAGGCAGCAGCTTTTGGGTGCATGTTCAAATTCGTTGCCGAAGCGGTCATCTACATTGCACATGCGCGCAAAAGCTGCTGCCTTCATGGCAGTGCTTTTTGAAATTTTTTATTGTTGGAATCAAATATTCTATCTGTGAGACTACTGAAAAACTTTAATCGCCGTCAAAAATGCAAAATTTTCAACGAGAAAATGACCTTTTAAATTTGGCTCCGCATATCCGCTGTTCAAACGGACGAAACTTCGCGGCTTCCGTGACGTACCGGGATATATCCACTCTCTCCGTCTCCCCCTCTTCTCGTGTTCTTTTCTCTCTAGCAAGCCAATAGGCAGCGTCGGCTGTATCGACCGGTGAATCGTACAATAACTAGTGACGTTAGAAGGCGATCTGACGCGTTTCTCCCGCTTCAACCTCGAGTCCCCATTTGACCATTTTCAAAACCGAATTATTCAAAATTCGCGAATTGTTGAAGTGTGTAAAAGCAAACATTATGATTTTGAATCGATATAGAATGAGAAAAACAAAAATATGATAATTCGTGTTACATGCAAGAGACCTATTCTTATTCAATTGACGGATTATATTGCCTAGAATAGCAATATCTTTTTCCTGGCGTCGCAACTACTGCTAAGCGATACGCCCTCTGGCGATAGAAATTCGAACACTTCCAAGCTAGTAGTTTTTCGACTTGCCTGTTATTCTAACGTAATTTGCTTACTTTTGGAGTTCATTTTCGAGCTTTTGCGTTGTTCTCCGAGTTGGAATTTTGGTAAACCGAAAGTGTTTGTAATATTCATTAATCGAATCCTTTCTTTCCGATTGTATTAATTCGAAATGGCATCCTCCCGAAATGACTATTGTTGTGTGCTCAACACAATGTTATTCATGGTCAAAAAAGCAAGGATCATCTAGTGCCTCTAGTTTTCATTTTTTCCAGAGCCAAATGAAAGTAAAGTTAATTTGGAAGAAGCATTTAGCAGGGAACTCAATGATAGAAGAAAGGCTAGCTTTAGAAATTGAAGATTGGAAAACAGGTCACGAAATACATGAAAGTCTGTTCATTGCATTTCTCTGAAGATGTTTATTTTTATAAAGGTAAATTATCTACAATGTATTCATTTCGAAACTACTTCATATGTCATGATGTTTTCAGGTGTAAATGAAAATAAGAGAATTTTGAAGAAAAACCCTGCAGAGAAACTACCGCGCACTTATGCAGCTACCTAATTCACATATTACACAAAATCATATTCTAAAAGAGTGATCTGGTTGCAAACCTCACAAAAACTAGATATACTATTAGAGTTGATAATAGCTGAAGTTATTCATACAAATAGATTAACTTTTCATTTCTATATATAGGTAGGTTGAACCAGCTGTGACATTTTTCATTTTGTATGTGTATCTTGAGCTGCTGTAATATGAAAATGAAATCAATTATATGTCTACCTGTTTTCTTTTCTTTAGAAATACGATGCAAAAGAACTAAAGCAGAAAATCTGTTGTCCTTTTATTGATTCACTCGTTTGTAAACAAAGAACAAGTCATATCATTTGGACTGATTCTAGATTAACCATATAATATAGACTGCATTCAGCACTTCTTCACATGAATAAGAGTCCTTATATTACTTACTGAGGTGCCTATTTTTCCAGAAATTCAAGTAAACTTAGATATTGGTTCATTTTTATCCACCAAGCAACCTACACTAAATTATCACCGAAAATATCCTTCACGAACGATTCAAAGTACGATTTTATATCGTGATCCAAACGAGAAGTTTCTCCTCAAGAAATCTTACACAAAATTATAATAATTTCTTTAAATATTCAAGCTCTGCTTAATAAATATTCGTTCTTCACCACATTACTTAGATTTGTTTACATAAAACTACTAGCTTGGACAGGTTCCAAATTTATCCATTAGGGCGCTGGCATCTTCGCAGAAGTTCCCAATATTGCTATTTGCAAACAGAAATGGCCTGAATACACCATATAACGTAATCGTTCCACATTTTCAATATCCAACAAGACCACCTACCTTTCTGGTTTGTACTTCCTCGAACAAGCCATTAAATGCCTGGATAATTTACCCTTTTGGTTCTCTTCGAACGGACAGTTAGGACATTGATGGAATGATAGGGCTCTTTCAAGGCGACCTCTAACCATATGCTCAGCTTCCATATGATATAGGATGTCATGAGGACTTCTGGTTTCATGGGGGCAGAAATTACATTTATAAATATAATTTCTGACGTGTGGAGTTTCCAGATGATACGACATAGCAAGCAGAGATTCTGTCTTGAATGGGCAGAATTCGCATTTCTTGAACGCCAACCTGAAAAAAAATTTAGATAAATTCATATTCGAATTCTCAAATATGCCGTATATGTACAACATGTATTACCAGATAATAGCAACAATAAATTCATTCCCACTGAGAACAAAAATGTTTGAGAGAGTTATTAGATAAATGTCATCAATTTTAAAATATTACTCAAAATGATCACCTCAGCTTTTCATTTAGATATCCACATTTTTGCGCGCATGTTCTAGGGGAACAGCGTGCTATCGTTTTGTCCAAATGTCTGTAATTTTGGATGATTGAGCCGAAAATGGTCTCAATCGACTAGGTTGGACTCACTGATGACGAATCCGGTGTCAAAATTGATTATGTCCGGCCGGCCGGCCGTAGACACGATAACTGTCGACAGAAGCAAGCTAGCTATTTGAAACTTTCAGGATAGGTTGCGCATCAGAATGCCGCGGTTAAGTTCGTTAATGGGCCAAATCGGTCGAATAGTTTCGGAGTTATAGGCACTTGAAGTTTTGAAGTTATTTATTTTTTATTTCAGAAACTACTTGAGCGATTGGATTCAAACTTGGCAGTTTGGTGGAGTATAACGACGCGCAACTTTGAGCCAAATTTCGTCAAGATCATATGGTCAGTAAATTTAAAAAAAAATATTTTTCGAAATTTTTTTCCAAAAAAATTTTTTTTTCGGAAACCATTCATCATATCCAAAAAAAATTAAACTCACACTTTGACCTTCTAATTTCACAGCAGTGTACTCAATTTCAGTTCGATACGATCATAAGTTTTGGAGATATCGGAAAAAAATATGTCAAACTTCGAGGTTTTCTTCTCGATATCGTTGATTTTTTCGTTATTACTCAAAAATTACTGATTCAGTCCTGATTAAACTTCACAGCTAGTTTTAAGATGCTGAAAGACAACTTTATGCAAAATTTCGTGATAATCGTGTTATTAGAACAATTTGAAAAAAAAAATTTCTATGATTTTCTCATCATATCATCCTCATTAAATTCTGTATGAAACTTCGAACTGTTATTTTCGATAAAGTACTGGATTTCAGTTCGATCTGATCTGTATTTTCGGAAATATTGGAAAAATAAAATTTTGATTGGGTATATCTACGGAATCATTGGGTGGATTTTACCCATTCACGAATTCGGCCTTCGTAATTAAGGTCCAAACCCATTCAAAATTTTATTTTTACAATATGTCCAAAAATACAGATATGATCGAATTGAAATCCAGTAATTTATCAGAAAAAAAATTCAAAAAGCACTGCCGTGAAGGCAGCAGCTTTTGCGCGCACGTTCAAATTCGTTGCTGAAGCGGTCATCTACATTGAACATGCGCGCAAAAGTTGCTGCCTTCACGGCAGTGCTTTTTGAAATTTTTTTATTTATTACAAGAGATTCAAAATTAAGGGTTAAAATTTAAAAAATCTATGAGCTAGCTCAATTTCTTTGCCACAGCATTCATACATTCACGTATTGTCTCAGTGAAATGCAGATTTACTTCTGGATGAAATGATTTGGAGATCTTCACGAAATTCCGCAGGAACCTTCTAGCTAATAATTTTCAAATCGAGTACTAGATTCCAATCCAATCTGAATTGTTGGAAATATTGGGAAAATACAATTTTGGGCGGCCAATCGTAAACACAATAAGTTCCGAAAGAAACAACTTAGAAACTTATGTGGTTGTTCAGATTAGTTGCCAACGCGGTCACCTATTCACGTATTGTCCCTGGCAAACGCAGCTTAACTTCCTTGTTTTAGTTTCAACATCGAATCGATTGGAGATCTGGATATATTAATTTTAACAATTTTCTACTCAAAATTGGACATTTGGACAGAAGTGGCAGATATTGTTTTATCCAATTCTGAGGGGTGAGCCTTCCCCTCTGTCTTTAAGTACACTGAGTTCAAGTTCATGAAATTTCGCACTTATAATCTCCGATTGTAAAGTAGTTGTATACTCCATTCACTTTTATAAAGTAGCCCAGTTGGGCATGATTAAGGTCTATCATGTTTTTGTAACTAAAACCAAGGCAGGTTGGCGCTCCTGAAATATCGACAATGTCGAAATAATTCGACACGACGTTGCCAATTTCTACGCTCTTTCAATAACAATTCAGCTCCAGCCATAATAAACTAATAAATTAACATTTCGCTTTGATTCGAAATTGAAAGTACATAAAGTGATCTGAAGAAGCAAGGACAGAGTATCAGGAAGTGCTATATAGAATTGCGCTCATTCCGATAGTAACTGATATTTTGGAAACGATTATTCATCAGAAGCTATCTTACATCGAGATGTATGTGAGTAAAAATCAAAATATTATATTTTATAAGAAATAATATATCTTTTTTAGCTACACGTCACCACGATCAGAAAGGTTTATAATGAAAAGGAAGCCAAAGAGTTTCTGGTATTACAGTTTTCTTCTATTGGTGCACCAAAAAAGAAACTCACTGAAGATGTTATTTTGGAAAACTGATCTGCAACGTATCGTTTGGAATTATAATTTGAAAAATTACCATTTTTCGATTGACACACTGCCGAGCACCCTACTCTTTTTTGTGCAGGAACATTTGGAATATAATCAAGGAAGCACAAACACAAAATCAATCGGTTGCTAATACAAAATGGGTAAAACACAAAATTTTATATGAACAAAAACATGTTATTGCAAAGATTCTTCATTATTCAGGGCATGTAGGATTCTCGGTATACAGTGAGGATCTGAAAAATCATTGCTTGGCGAGCCAGATCTGGTCGAAAAACCTTCCAGGTCAGGTCACAAATGTAGGTAAAACTATTTTCAATTTTCTGCTAATTTTCTATCTTCTGTTCTGTTGCAGATATGTTTTCAAGATATTTTGTCAGTTTTAATCCCATAAAAAGAAATTCTGTCTTGGAAATCAAGGCCTTATGAATATGTCAGCCTATTTCTCTACACTTATGCAAGGGGACACTATATTTTTTTTAGGTTTATATATTTATGCTCTTGTATCATAGTTATCAACGCATGGTGCCCTATTCATTTCCTCTTGCTTATACCGTGATGCTATATTGTTGAATGTATCAAAGAACCTGCCATTTTTCAATAAAAATGTAAATATCTAATGATATTAGAAAGTTATATCTCCTACTTGCATATTATTGATATTTTATGTTGAAAACGAGTTTCTTCTATTGTCTTAATGGTTTCTCAAGTTTTTGACTTCAATCATTATTTGTCAGTTGATATAATAATTAAATTAGTAATTCAAGACTTGATAGGTACTTTGAATTTAATGAAAGTATATCGTAATATATCAATCTCAACAGATATGAGAAGGAATCACAGAAAAATCTATTTATTATTCAAAGATTGTATTGAGACTTAAGTAAGTAGGTAGTCATGTTTGAATTGAACAAATTCCTTAATGAATAATTTCAAACATTATAAATTTCGTGGAATTGTTTCGATAGGAAGTAGTACACTGAAAATGAACTTGGTAAATCCTATCTTGGCAGAACATTGAAATTTTACATATGAAAATAACATGAATTATACAATATCTCATTCAGTTCTATTTTTTCCAATATTTTAGGAATTGCTTTTTTCTGGAAATTGAATATTTGAGTTGACTTCAAAGTATGTCCATAAAACATAATTCCATATCTTGCTTTTGACTCGAATACTGAATGATAGGTAGTTTACATGGAGAATTTATCCAAATATCTTGTCATTACAACCAATGATAATAGACTGAAGCTAAGCTGTATGTATCCAAGTTTAGAAATATGTTGATCCAATCCAGTTTATGTATCATTCACCTAGATTCCCAAGAACTGTTAGTTAGTTCTTTTGAGGTTAATTGTGACACAGGTTTCGTAGTGCTACTTCATTTTCTTACTGGAATATTTAAAGTTGTGCAACAAGATATTTAAATGACTTCTGTAGGCTTATTTCTTGAGAATTTAGAAAAGTAGGGAATTCCATAGGTCCGTCCATTCGTTCAGTTCGGGTTATTCGAGTACTTTTATTTTTTTTCGAATGAACTATCGCAAAGTAACGGACTGCTCTATCCATCATTTTTCAGTAAAATTCCAAAACACTAGATTCTTGATTTCCGTACAAGAAAAAAGCATAACTGAATCTTCCAACCATATTTATAGACGTGAAATATTAACAGAGAAAAATGTTTCTTCAACATTCGCCAGGTCTTTGGAATGATTGAATTCACATATTTTCTCAAATTCATTACTTTCCCAATGTAGATTCACATTTTGAAAAATAAGTAATTACTACGACCTCTTCGTAGAGAGGACAACGTTGTATAGTTATCTGACAGGAAAATGACTATAACCTAACATTTTCAAAATATACACGGTGAAATCTGTCAGGATGTCATGGCCAACTGGGCTACTTTATAAAAGTGAATGGAGTATATAGACATAATTTGAGTGATTTTCGTATTTTTGTGAAAAGAGGTAAGAAATCGAATGCTCCATCGAACTGTGAAAAAAATTTCCTCTATAATATTGCTCCATGGTATGAAAATAAAATTATTTCTCTGTGCAAATAATGTATGATCAGAGAATACGCCTGCAAAATTTTATGAACTTAGACTCGGTATAATTAGAGTTAGAGCAGAAGACTCACCCCTCAGACCAAGAAAAACAAAATATAAAACTAATTATATTTTTTTTCGAGGGTATTCCACTCAAAATTCAAATTAGAATTCGAATATGCAAAGATATACATCTGGTAATAAGAGAAAATCGAAAGTTACGTCCTTCCGGTGAAACCGGAAGTCATAGACACACATTAAATTCTTCTATTGATGAAAAACACTCTGTAGTATCTATGTCCAAAATTTCATTTCCATATTTTGAAAATTGTAGATGTTTTTAAGGGTGGAACTGATTCCTGTAACACCCGGTATAATTGAAAAATCTGAATCGTTTTCTTGTCTAGAAATTAGAATATATAAATTATACTCACTTGTAAGGTCCATTATTTTCTTTGGTGTACTCCAAATTCTTTGTTAACGATTGAATTGTTTTAAGTGTCTCAGGATTTTTAGCATGCTCCTTATCTCTCTTTCTTTTTTGTTGTTTGAGGAGATCGGTTTGAACAAACTCCTGTACCAATCCTATTCCTATTTCATTAAAAAACTTTCCTAGTGGACTTGTGAAATAATTATATTTTTCATCATCCGTCTTTTTCTCTTTCGGTTTCTCAACAACTTCCTTCTTTTCTTCAGTTTTATCTTCTTTATCATCTTCCTCTTTGTCGTCCTTGTTTTCGGATTTTTCTTTCTCAGCTTCTTCTTTTTCTAATTCCTTCTTGTATTCTTCTAGAAAAACCTTCATATTCTTAACTGGAGGTTTCTCATATACATAAGGAACTATGAAAGAAGGGGCTTCAACAACAAACATGTCATCTGTTAGAGTAGGCAAAACCGGGGTACTTGGTTGAGAAGATGCTTTTATAATTGTCTGGTTCTGACCGACCATAGGAATGGGGGTGATTGTAGCTCTCATATTGGGAGGATAGATTCCTTGTGCTGGCAAAGCCACAGGTAAAACAGAAGAATATCCCGCAGTCTGCGACGTTATGCTCAAAGATTTATTGATTGGTACAGGACCTTTACCAGATAGGATGGAGTTTGTATCAATTATCACCAAGGTTGGCTCTTTTTTTCCAGTGGTTGTGGGGCTTGATTTGGAAGCTATTTCCACCAATTTTTTTGTATCCTGAAATATTTTTTTTATGAAAATAAGCATTAGATGGTTTAGTTTAATTTTTTTTAGCACTTGGTTTAATTTATGATAGCCTAACATTGATGAAATGCTCGAGTTCAATTCCAATTCTACTAAGATAATGTATGTTGTAAGCCTGATTATAAAACATCTAAACTTAAAATGAGTTTGTTAACAACAAGTGTAAAACCTGATGCACAAATGAATGAAAAAAACTTAGTATATTGCCGCCATATTGTTCGATGGAAAATTGTAAATCTATTGTAAATTATGCCAAAATGAGAATTGAATGTTTTCTAATTACACTGGAAGTGTTTGAGGATTATTCATTACTCAGAACTACTCCATATTTGAGTATTGGGCAGAAATATAGAAGACAAATTGATTCTGGGAAACTTAAGAAACAATATTTACTCTTGAACAAAATGAATGAATTGTTTTATCAATCTCATAGTTTGGATACTTCAAACTAGGCTGAAAGATCTTCAATTGATAGCGAATTTCAAATTGGGTAATAAGGAACAGCTACTACCATTTATAGAAATAATTGTACTTTGGAACAAGTGTGCGAAATCATAAACCTATTAAACTAGCCTCTATAGCATGTGATCAAACTCTTTTGAGTGTAAAAAATCATCTAAGACAGCGAATCATAATGCAGGAATATTTTCAGAATGGTATGAAAGAGCAGGTAAAATCATCCACCTAGTTAAATCATCATACTGTCAACAAATAATTACCAATTTCAGAATGGGTATAATGCCTGAAGAAGATCCACAAAGTGAATTATAATGTATTTCCTATTTCATACATCACATTGCATTCTGAGATTAGGACTATTTATTCACTATGTATAGTATAACATTATTGAAAGAGGATTCAGTAAGCATTAAGCCAAATCAAAGGACAGAAACCCAAAACAATAAGGTTTCAAATAAATGGTAAGATTAATATGAAGAATCCAAGAAATCAAGAATGAAATAGGTAAAACCAGCCTTCTACTAAGATCAATAAATTTAATACCACCACAATTTTTCTCTATAGAATTCGGATGATTATGTCTTAATCACAAACATAAGGAGGCATTTTAGGGATTATAGATATGCTTCAAACTGAAATTGAAGTAGATGAAAATTTTTCCAAAAATACTGATCAGGTTATTTCTTTGATCAAAATAACATATCAACTCTATAGTTAATTCAAAGATTTTGTATCACAACAATCAATTCAATTCAATAATTGAATTGATCCCAAAATATTTCTAATGTCTCAATTCAATTTTTTCTTACCTTGACAACAATGGCCGAAGAATCAGACATGTTGGTTGCCACTTTTCTCTTTGAAGGAATTCTTTCAATTTGAATAGCATCTCCTATATTGGCGAGTGGATCTTCAGGTAGAATTTCCTCAATATCAGACTCTTCAGATGAATTCGGGGGTGCCACTCTGTTTGTTTCTTCTTCCTCTTTGTCTTCTTCAACATAACTTTTTCTATTCACATTTCTGGAACTTCTCCTGGGTGTAATAGACTCTTCTTCTGATATCTTTTTCTCTGGAGTGTTCAATTCTATTATTTCTGTTTCATCTTCTTTAGTGGTACCATTTTGTTTAGGAGACCCCCTATCATTATCAACTATCATCACTTCACTTTCTTCAGCTCCAGAATCATTCAGTTCAATTGTTTCGTCTACTTCTTCATTATCACTACCCTCTTTTGTTTCTACATGTATAACATCATCATCATCTTCTATCTCATGTACATCTTCATCATCATCACCACTCTCTTTAGAACTCGAATTATGAGTAGATTCTATCACTTCATCGTCACTTTCTTGGCTTTGTGTATCATTCTCATTTACATCTTCAACTTTTTCTTCATCCTCATCAGCATTTTTAGAATTCTCAGAATGTTTTTCTAAATTTACATCACTTAACTTATCTCCACTAGTTTCATCACCATCACAACTGTTTTGATCATCTTCAATAGTTTCAACAGTATTGTTTGATCCTTCTACAACTTCCATGCTAGAATCTGCATTCGAATCACCATTGTTTATGTTTGGTTCATCATTCAAATCGTTAGCTTCATCAGATGATTTAGATTCGTCCACTGAATTTTCCGATTCTTCAACATCCATTTTTTCAACAGAATCAGTACTAACTGTCTTAATTGTATTATCACATTCCATAGTCTCCACTTCGGTATCACTTGTATCTCCATTCACTGCTGCTCCTATAAACATATGTGAGTACTTAAGTGTAAAAATTATTTTTTTTAAGTTTACCTTCCTCCTTGGAATGAATGTCTTCAACTTCACCCATATTAGCTATTGCTGCCATGTCAGAAAGTGAAACCTAAAATTTTCAAATTGACATTTAATTACTTGACAATTTGAAAATTGAAATTAAAACGCCGGGTTTGCAACAAAAAGAAAAAACAACAAGGTGACAACCAAAAATGATTTGAATAACAAATAATTGTTAGTCCTTTTGAGTGAAAGTTCGATCTAAAACACTCAAGTTTACCCGTAACAAAATTTACAGATGCACGCCACTGAAAACAAACTGACCGATAGGAGATTTTTACACCTCTTTGAACCCACATCGACGCCGCTGACTGTGAAATCTTTGAGAGAAACAGTTATCACAAATGGTATCCCCTAACCTATTACAAAAATTTTACTGAAGCCAAGAAATACATATATGTAACGTAATCGGAAGCTTTAATTACCTGTTAATGTAACTTGCATTTAAATTCCCGCCAAAGCACATGGATATTCAGAGAAATTCTACATTGGAGTGATCACTGCACTACCAATAGAAGGCTATGACAATCGTAAATACCCGAAGTTCTGTGAAATCTGTTACCCGGGATATTCAAATTTACTATCCAACTACAAATTGACTCTTATTATACCGATAGAACAGCCAACTGATTGAAATTAGAGTTTTTTCTTGTATTTTTCACTGAACATTACACAGAGCGATATGTGACAAACCTAGCACTATACCCTTGCACAGCACCAAACTGCCAATATGGCGTCTAACGGTACGTCACGTGACCAAATAGTGACGTAGCTCTTCACGATGTCTCAATTTTTTTTCATTACGTAAGCGTCTTGTGCCTAGGAAAAGTTTTGTTCCAGCAAATGATAATATATATACCTCAATGAAAATGATTCTCCCAAACTTAAAAATTGCAGTTTTGATTTTTTTTTTGACGCTAATTTTTATGTTCATAAATTTTTCCATAAGAATATTTCCAAAACCGGTTCATTATAGGTACCTAGGTATTTCGTCTCACGGAAATAATTTACCTGTCGTTCATTTTTTCCAAGAACAGCAGGACCACTTCTAGAATAATTATTGAGACAAGCCGGCAATTTTTTTGCGCACTTTTACTTGATTTTTTTGCAATTTTTTGTTATAATTCTTAGTCAGAATGTTTATTTTTCCCCATACGGCTGCAAAACTACTTAAGTATGCCTGTATGGGTGTTTATTGGGAACTTTTCTAGGATGTAATCTTCTAGGAAGCAGATTTACGAAAATTTACAAAGGATAAGTATTTTTCAGCAATACCTTCCTAGGTACATTCTATATGGAAGCTTTGTTTTTAACGATAACATTTAACTTTTCCACAGGAGGATTTTTGAGGAGTTCTTCCAACGAATCCTTTTATAGAGAAAGTAGCGGAGTAGTTGACTGCACCCGGTAAAAATCTATAGCGGACACCCCCCCAAGAAGGAAATGGTTTCTCCCGAACCTCATTTTGTTCATATAGCTATACTCACTCTGTGTATCTTATAACTTTTTCTCAACGCAAACTACGCTTCGTCTCACTCTGACGCTTTCTAATAATGATGAATATTGTGGTCGTTATAAATATCGCAAATGACAGACCTATTTTTCGCAAAATTTTGATGATGTCAGGAATCACGACGAGTGATCGCACGAACTTATATTTTGGCAGTATCAATTAAGCGGTGCCGAATTTTCCTTTACACATTTTCCAGAAACGAATGGGAGGAAATAATACAACAAGGTTTTTCTTTCAAGTTTTCCCTTCAAGCTCTTCAACTCACTATTTTCAATGAGAACCTACCTATATTATAAGAAACGTGAAAATCAGGAGTTCTTTCTCGCTAGTTAAAATTACCGAACAAAACGGTTACTCATCCATGTGATAACTCCACGGGACACTGCTTCACTTCCAGATAAAAACAATTTTGCGATCTTCTTATCGTAGAGGTATATCTAATAATCATTGCATAAATTTAAAAAAAGGTATATGATAAGTATGACTCGCACGAAACTTTGCATCTACAAAGTTGTCACTTAACAACAAAATCTAGATCGATAAATGAACCATATCTTATTGGAAATATTGGAACAAATATAATTCGAATAAATATTATATATATATTTAGAATTTCATTTCTCAATTACGACCAGAACCTCCCTTGAAAATATCAAGTCTTTTTATATAGACTTTTTTGAAAGATATTGTTCAAACATAATATCTTCCGAAAGAAACAGCTTAGAGGATTTATAGGTACGGTTTGGAGCGTAATTACGAAAGGTCTGATTTGAAATTCTAGAAAAGGACTCTCTTGAAAGCTTTTCAACGCTTGTTCAAATTCGAAGATCTTTCCTCACGAAATTTTTGCATGAATCTTAACGCTGTAATTTTTCGTCAAAATACTAGATTTCGATTCGGTCTGATATACATTTTTGGAAATATTGGGAAAATAACATTTCAGATGATTTGAGTGGCTTTTACCCATTCATTAATTTTAACTCCGTAATTAAGCCTTGAGACTGCTTAACTCAAATATCGAGTTTCTGAGTTATTTCTACCGGAAGTTATTTATCTTAATCGATGTAGAGCAGATCTTAAGTTGACTTACGAAGACCGAATTCGGGAATGGGTGTTATGCACTCAATGATTCCGCAGATATATCCATTCGAAATGTCAATTTTCCAATATTTCCAGAATTAAAGATTCGATAGAATTGAAATCTGATTAATTTGGTCGAAAAATGTCGGTGGGAAGATTTCTATGCAAAATTCGCGAGAATAATATCTACGGAGTAATCGGATAGATTTGAACCACTCATGAACTCCACCTTCTTAATCAATACCCAAGATAATCCAAAAATAATATCGGTAATGTACCATTGAGTTTTCAAATATTTGAAAACTCCTATAGTCCTATTTCTGTACTAGATAGAAGAAAACTGATGTCGGTGTCTCCAGGGCCAATTTTCATGAGAAACTCATTAGCGAAAACCGCAACTCCGTATACTCCATTCACTTTTATAATGTAGCCCGGTTGGCCATGATTTAGGTTTATCAAGTTTTTTCCCTTAAAACTGATGCAGGTTGGCACTCATGAAATATCGGCAATGTCAAAAGACGTTGCCAAATTTCAATTTCTACTATTATCAATATCAATCGATTCTAGATTTCTAAATCTCAGCATAATAACGCTTGCAAACTAATCAAAATGCCGAAGGTAGTTTTGAAGAAGCAGAGGCAAAGTATCAGGAAGTGCTATGTAGAATTGAAATCGGCTTTTTCTGATAGTAACCCTGATAATTCGGAATCAATAATTCAACACAAGCTATGCAACATTTTCGACGTATGTAAGTGAAAACCAAGGAATTATATTTTATATGAATAGATATTTATTTTTTAGCTGCACATCAACACAATAAGGAAGATTTTAAGTGAAAGAGACGACAAAGAATATTCTTCTATTGGTGCACCCAAAAAGACTGAACTGAAGACCTTATTTTGAAAAACCCGATTCTTGATTTCCTTACAAGAAAATAGCATAACTAAATCTTTCAACCATGTTTATATACGTGAAATATTTCCAGTATTAACAGAGACAAAAGTTTCTTCAACATTCGCCAGGTCTTTGGAATTATCGAATTCAAATAATATTTTCTCAAATTCATTACTTTATCAATGTAGATTGACATTTGAAAAATAAGTAATTACTACGACCTCTATGTAGAGAGGACAACGTTGCATAGTTATCTGACAGGAAAATGACCATAACCTAACAATTTCAAAATATACACGGTGAAATCTGTCAGGATGTCATGGCCAACCGGGCTACATTATAAAAGTGAATGGAGTATAGCTATCACCGTTGCATAGTTACAGGGTGTTTTCCGAAAAGTATATTTGAGAAATATTGCTGTAACTTTTTTGTCTTGAAAATTTTTATTTCTGTAAAAACTTTTTGTAGCAACTTGTCATGTAGAGTTCAATGTCGTTAATCGAATTTTCTGCTTACTCATATTTTATATTACTAGGATTATTTTTTCGAATGGGACATCCCATTTATTTCGAGAGAGGTTTGTTCAAAAATTATGGCATACTTGATATTTTTCTGGAATCATGTCCAAGATATTGAATTCTCAAATATTATCTCTTGATATGTAGGCTTAGTCCTGCGCGGGGGGCGGCAAAAAAAATAATGCGAACATTGATTGTTGGCCATCAGAGTTCGATTCAAATAGTTGATGGTTTAAAGAAAACCGTATTCTTTTTGAGAACCATAAAAACTTGAACTTCATTTAAAAATTTCAATATCTGAAACAGAACTATTAAAAATTAAAACAAATTGTTTTTTCATGAAAAACACCGTTGCGGATTGCGAGATTAAACTATTTGTCGAGGGCAATTTCTTGGAAAACAGATTGCCTAATGAACAATACAGAAACAATACAAACGATAAACAAAGCGAACTGTGACGTTTCAGAGTACAAATCTGACTCTTTCATCAGACAAAGGAGAAAATTTCAAGTATTATCTTTTTTCGCTTTTTCGTTTCGATTGGAGACTTTTGTCAAATTGACATTTTTGAGAAAACACAGCAACGCCGATTCATTTGGTTTGGAAGTTTTTAATTCTATTTCTTTTTTAAGTAAATTCAGCTGAATATAAATAGACCCTATTTGGCTGAATTTACTTAAAAAAGAGGTAGAGTTAAAAATCTTTCAAACTAAATGAATCTGTGCTGCTGTGTTTCCTCAAAAATATCAAGTTGACAAAAGTCTCAAATCGAAAGAAAATAATTCTTGAAATTTTCTCCTTTGTCTGATGAAAGTCACATTTTTCTTTTGAAACGAAACACAGTTCGCTTTGTTTATCGTTTGTATTGTACCATAGACTAATGTCTCTGTCTATGTGCTGTCAGATAACAGATAAAAAAAGTCCAAAAAGCACTGCCGTGAAGGCAGCAACTTTTGCGCGCATGTTCAATGTAGATGACCGCTTCAGCAACGAATTTGAACGTGCGCGCAAAAGCTGCTGCCTTCACGGCAGTGCTTTTTGGACTTTTTTTATCTGTTATCTGACAGCACATAGACAGAGACATTAGTCTATGGTACAATACAAACGATAAACAAAGCGAACTGTGTTTCGTTTCAAAAGAAAAATGTGACTTTCATCAGACAAAGGAGAAAATTTCAAGAATTATCTTTTTTCGCTTTTTCGTTTCGATTGGAGACTTTTGTCAAATTGACATTTTTGAGAAAACACAGCAACGCCGATTCATTTGGTTTGGAAGTTTTTAATTCTATTTATTTTTTAAGTAAATTCAGCTGAATATAAATAGACCCTATTTGGCTGAATTTACTTAAAAAAGAGGTAGAGTTAAAAATCTTTCAAACTAAATGAATCTGTGCTGCTGTGTTTCCTCAAAAATATCAAGTTGACAAAAGTCTCAAATCGAAAGAAAATAATTCTTGAAATTTTCTCCTTTGTCTGATGAAAGTCACATTTTTCTTTTGAAACGAAACACAGTTCGCTTTGTTTATCGTTTGTATTGTACCATAGACTAATGTCTCTGTCTATGTGCTGTCAGATAACAGATAAAAAAAGTCCAAAAAGCACTGCCGTGAAGGCAGCAACTTTTGCGCGCATGTTCAATGTAGATGACCGCTTCAGCAACGAATTTGAACGTGCGCGCAAAAGCTGCTGCCTTCACAGCAGTGCTTTTTGAAATTTTTTTCTGATAAATTACTGGATTTCAATTCGATCATATCTGTATTTTTGGACATATTGTAAAAATAAAATTTTGAATGGGTATATCTACGGTATCATTGGGCGGATTTTACCCATTCACGAATTCGACCTTCGTAATTAAGCCCCAAACCTACTCTTCAAATATCGAGTTTCTAAGTCGTTTCTTCCGGAAGTTATTGTGTTTATGCGGTCAGCCTGACGGCCGACTGCGTAAACACAATAACTTCCGAAAGAAACAACTTAGAAACTCGATATTTGTAGAGAAGGTTTGGACCTTAATTACGAAGGCCGAATTCGTGAATGGGTAAAATCCACCCAATGATTCCGTAGATATACCCAATCAAAATTTTATTTTTTCAATATTTCCAAAAATACAGATCATATCGAATTGAAATCCAGTACTTCATCGAAAATAACAGTTCGAAGTTTCATACAGAATTTAATGAGGATGATATGATGAGAAAATCATAGAAATTTTTTTTTTCAAATTGTTCTAAAAACACAATTATCACGAAATTTTGCATAAAGTTGTCTTTCAGCATCTTAAAACTAGCTGTGAAGTTTTATCAGGACTGAATCAGTATTTCTCGAGTTATACCGAAAAAATCAACGATATCGAGAAGAAAACCTCGAAATTTGACATATTTTTTCCCGATATCTCCAAAACTTATGATCGTATCGAACTGAAATTTAGTACACTGCTGTGAAATTAGAAGGTCAAAGTGTGAGTATAATTTTTTTTGGATATGATTAATGGTTTCCGAAAAAAAAATTTCTTTGTAAAAAAATTTCGAAAAATTTTTTTTTTTAAATTTACTGATAATATGATCTTGACGAAATTTGGCTCAAAGTTGCGCGTCGTTATACTCCACCAAACTGCCAAGTTTGAATCCAATCGCTCGAGTAGTTTCTGAAATAAAAAATAAATAACTTCGAAACTTCAAGTGCCTATAACTCCGAAACTATTCGACCGATTTGGCTCATTAACGAACTTAACCGCGGCATTCTGATGCGCAACCAATCCTGAAAGTTTCAAGTAGCTAGCTTGCTTCTGTCGACAGTTATCGTGTCTACGGACGGCCGGCCGGCCGGACAGAATCAATTTTGACACCGGATTCGTCATCAGTGACTCCAACCTAGTCGATTGAGACCATTTTCGGCTCAATCATCCAAAATTACAGACATTTGGTCAAAACGATAGCACGCTGTTCCCCTAGAACATGCGCGCAAAAATCAGATAACTTTAAAGAAAAATTAAAGAGTCCTCTTGCATTTTGTTGAATGCAGAGAGTAATTTTGCTCATTGATCTGTAGAAATAGACCCTATTTGGCTGAATTTACTTAAAAAAGAGGTAGAAAGAATTAAAAAACTTTTAAACCAAATGAATCTGTGTTGCTTTCTTTTCTCAAAAATGTTAATTTGACAAATCGAAACGAAAAATCGAAGGAAAATAATTCTTGAAATTTTCTCTTTTATCTGATGAAAGAGTCAGATTTGTACTCTGAAACGTCACAGTTCGCTTTCTTTATCGTTTGAATTGTTCCTGTATTGTTCATTGGGCAATCTGTTTTGCAAGAAACTGCCCTTGACAAATAGTTTAATCCCGCAATCCACAAGCGCGTTTTTCATGAAAAAAAAAACAATTTTATTTAATTTCTTATAGTTCTGTTTCAGATATTGGGAGTAAACCCTGAAAAAATGATGCGAAATCCTCCTAAAATGAGTTTTAATCGATACTTTAAGAAACGAATAATTTCGTCGAATGAGGTTTTCGAAGAGTTGACCATTTTCGTTCAAGCACCAAGGTCAAATTCTTCTGAACTTATGAGTTGATGTTCGAAGATTGATTTCAACAGCTCTTTAAACGACAACTTCTTTTGAATCATTTCATTTTTAAGATATTTCTTTGGTCTCTTCTTCTCGAATTGACCTTTATTGAGTTGTGGCGCAATCTTGCGAAAATACAGTGCGCGTCAAAATTATGGAACAAATTCATTTTCTCAGAAGAAAAATATTTGGCAACAAAATCCTGAAACACGTCAATTTTCGTTTCACTCTTACCAAATTTTTATGCATCTTTGAAGGATTTTTGTTGCACCCTGTGCCATCCCCATCAACTCTAAATTTTTCAAATAGGGAAAGTGGGTCATGTGATACTTTTTTGGCAAGGTCTTTGTATCTTCTTCACAGGCGTGCGGAAGTTTTCAAGAAAAACATTTTTTTTTGAAAAATTAGTTTAGTGCTCATTTTCACGCAGTGTTTCACACAGTCTAATATTTTACATGAGGGAGTTGAAAGGGGTTGAAAGTTGTGCATGAACAAAACTGTAATGGTCGACTTTCATTCGGTGACAAATTTCATCAGGTCCCATCGTCTCAAAGTAAATGAGCCATGACGAAGTGCACGTACTGAAAACCTCTTTGAACTTATTTTTCAATAAAAAAAAAATTTTTCTTGAAAATTTCTGCATGCCTGTAATAAAGACGATACAAAGACCTTGCCAAAAAGTACCACATGACCTACTTTCCCAGTTCAAAAATTTCAGAGGGTTGATGGGGATGGCACGGGGTGCAACAAAAATCCTTCAAAACTGCATATAAATTTGGTATAAGTTGAACAAAAATTGACCTGTTTCAGGATTTTGTTGCCAAATATTTTTCTTCTGAGAAAATGAATTTGTTCCATAATTTTGACGCGCACTTTATATTTGAAACGATGTCTTCTTTTTTATGATAGACATTTTTTGTTGCCTGTTTTTCTTCGGTTTTTATAAAACAATAAAACAGACTAACATGTCCAACTTATCATAATTTTCGTATTTCATTGCAGCCAGTTGAACAGAAGCTGCGAACCGAACAGAACTTTTATTATTTTAATAAACGTTTGATAACTAACATTTCCATGGTTTCATTCCACCATCGCATCCTCCAAGGCTTACTCAAAGATGAAAATTCAGTATCTCGATCATGACTTCAGAAAAATATCAAGTATTGCAATTTTTGAAATAGTTATATCAAGCTCTATTGAAATATGTAAAAAAATAGGAGGGTCCCATTTGAAAAAAAAATCTAGTGATATCTAATAAATTATCAGTTTGCAGAAAATTCAATCAAAGTCATTGAATTCTACGTGAGAAGTTGCACATGCGACTAGAGACAGGGAAATGAAGGTTGGAATCGTCCAATCAGAGAAAACGCGGAATGGCGGTAATTTTGAATTTCGCAACATGAATGATGACTGTACTATATGGTGTGTCTTTGGTTCCATACAATATTTTATCTCGAACTGGTTTATTTTTCATTGATTTTGATGAAACCAAGATTGTACATTTCTCTATTTTAGACGGAAAACTGGATATATATGCGTAATAGTATGTATATTGGAAAATATAGGGGAACGGTGGGCAAGATGACGAATCAGGAAAGATGACGAATTCCCGATATTACCTGAACGTGCGATTAAGGCATCGGCGGCTTCTGTCAGAACCGAAAACGTGTTGTTTTTGGTCTATCGAAGTACGCTGCGGAAAATACATGCTTTATAAACGTTAGGGTGTGGATGCAAAACATATTTGTGCCTCCGATTTACGGTTTTTACCGTTTTAGGTAAGTATTGATCAACTGCAGTAATTTTTTTCAAAAGCTTATATCTTTTGTGAATAACATAATTTAGCATGTATATTCTGTGAATAATGAATTTCGATTTATGATTATTGTAATTGAAAAAGGCAATTGCCAGTAAGATGACGGATTGCCATCTCTCGTTATTTCCAGTACACCGGTGATATACCTAGGTCTTGAAAGGAAAGAAAGCCGAAAAATTAAAAAAGGAGAGAAAAAGGAAAGCGAAAGTGAAAGACTAGAAAGGAAACGAGGAAAGACAAAACAGAAACAAAGATTGAAAAATACAAAAAAATAATAAGAAATAACTATAAATAACGCTAAACAAAAAAATCCAGAGAAAAATAAACTTTAACGACTCTTCTGAATCTTCAATGGATATTGAAGAAGGCATTGAGGTGGAACAATGGAGTTGTGATTGGTGCATGTAAAAATAAATATACGTTGAATAAAATTGAATTTTATTCATCTATTTGTATACTTTTGTGCATCTGAAAATGAGCGTTATAATTCTTGCCTCCGCTCAAGAATAAATGTATTTTGCTTTCATTTGTCTATCTTCAGGATAACGTTTCTTTTTTTCTTAGGATACGTACCTCGTCATATGATTTTCCAGATTTCGTCATCTTACCCTACACACTTCTTCATCTTACCCTCCAGAGAGGATAAGATGACGAATTTGACACAGGTTGAATTATTTCTAATTTTTCACTTTGAATATTTACCATTAAGTTATCCAAATTTGATGTGTAAACTACTAATATCAGCCGATGGCCTCGTGATAACAGGTATCCCATAAAGAAAAAATAACAGATGTATGAATTTTTTGAGCTTACTATCGTCGTCTTACCCCCCTTTTCCCTATAACATGAAAGTCGGTCCTTATTTACGCGCTTTTTTTGAGGAACAATTTAAAGCGTTATCATTTTACCAACAATGCTTCAATTTTCGAATTACAAACGGCTAATGGCCTTGAACGACGAGGTTGGACTGACAATGATGAGAAATTTATTTTTAAATTTATAGTTCTGTCTATCAGGCCATAAACACTTATATCGAAGGAGAAGACCTCTAGACCTAGAGTATTTACTGAATATCCCGGTTCAGCAAACTCAATAATTTTAGTTTAATCCACCAAACAGTTTCGTGGATATACAAATCTGAAATTATGTTGCTTTCCCAAATTATTAAATCAAAAAAAAACCTGCTTACACAAAATTGAAACTTGGTAACAAGTTGTGAATTTCATTAAAAAGCTAAGGGATTCGTTATTTGTTGAGTAAGTTTGGGGCATAATATCAATGAAGGACGAATTTGTGAATGGGTAAAATATATCTGGAATGGTATCATCAGGCGGATTTAAATCATTTACGAATGTTGCTCTTTGTGCACCAGAACTCTTATTCTATAAATATCGGTTCACCTAGAACAACCGCGTAAAAAAGGAACCGATTTTCATGTTACAAATTCTCCAATATACATACATACTTAGTACACCAGTTTTCAACTAGAATAGAGAAAAACAAGGTCTTCCTTTCATTAAAATTAATGAAAAATTTTATCAGTGCGGGATAAAATACTATATGTAACTAACGACACACCATATAGAACAATCAACACTCACGTTGCGAAATTCATAATAACCGCCATTCAGCGATTTCTCTGATTGGGCGGTTCTAACCTTCATGTCCCTGTCTCAAGTCGCATGTAGAAGTTGCTGCCAGAATATTTTTACAGAAATGAAATTTTTAACAGAAAAAAAGCTACAGCAATATTTCTAAAATAAACATTTTCGAAAAACACCCGGTAACTATGTAACGGTGATAGCTATGGAGTTGCGATTATAGCCAATGAAATTTTTGAATGAAACCGAATCTGAAAGTACATAAGATTCTCTGTACGACCGCAATCGTGCTTAAGGTCGGCCAGACAAAATCAATTTTGACACCGGATTCGTTATCGGTGAGTCAAACCAAGTCTTTTGAGACTATTCTCTGGAAAAATTCGAAAACTTCAGACATTTGGACAAAAGGATAGCACGGAAAGCTGCTGTTCAAGGCCTGTGTAAAATTTCTTCGGAGAAGTACTTATATCAGATAATTGTCTACATTTTTGCGCACATGTTCTGGGGAACAGCGTGCTATCGTTTTGTCCAAATGTTTGTAATTTTCGATGATTGAGCCAAAAATGGTCTCAAACGACTAGGTTGTACTCACTGATGGCGAATTCGGTGTCGAAATCGATTCTGTCCGACCATCCGTATGCACAATTACGGTCGTACGGAAAATCTTATCGACCTGAAATTTTCAGGGTAGGTTACGCATTTCGAAATATGGCGGTTAAGTTCGTTAATGGGCAAAATCGGCCAAACGGTTTCGGAGTAAGAGCCTTTTGGAGTTTTGACATTATTTTGGCGATAATTCAAAAAAAAAATTTTTTTCGGAAAAATTTTTTTTCTCGCGAACTTTTCATCATCGCGAACTCTACGCTCCATATTTTACGACAGTGTACCAAATTTTAATTCGATACGGTTATAAGTTTTGGAGATATTGGGAAAAAATATATGAAATTTCGTGGTTTTCTTCCCGATATTGTTGTTTTTTCGGTATACCTCAAGAAATACTGATTCAATCATGATACAACTTCGCACCTAGTTTGAAGATGCGTAACACATCTTTGTACAGAAATTCGTGATGATAGTGTCATTAGAACAATTTTTAAACAAAATTCAAATTTTTTCTTTCAAAT
Organism: Myrrha octodecimguttata; assembly: GCA_958510865.1. NCBI lineage: Eukaryota > Metazoa > Arthropoda > Insecta > Coleoptera > Coccinellidae > Myrrha > Myrrha octodecimguttata. The sequence goes on from OY294056.1 coordinate 63,296,050, forward strand.
ACATATTTAATATTCTGTGATCTTCCTATCATATTATCCTCATTAAATTCTGTATGAACCTTCGAACTGTTATTTTCGATAAAGTACTGGATTTCAATTCTATCTGATCTGTATATATTTGGAAATATTTGGAAAATAAAATTTTGAGTGGGTATATCTGCGGAATCATTGGGTGGATTTTAGCCATTCACGAATTCGGCCTTCGTAATTAAGCCCCAAACCTCCTCTACAAATATCGATTTTCTTTTTGGTTTTTTCGGAAGTTATTGTGTCTACGGTCCGGCCGCTAGGCCATATAGTACTTACCATATGATCCCAACAACATTTGGAAAGCATTTGCTCGTTCTTATGCAATTTGCTACAACTACTTACCAAGTTTCAATCCAATCGCTCAAGTAGTTCCGGAGATACTGTGGAGATCATCTCAAAAGTACAAGTAGGATTAGCTCAAAAACAGTTTGACCAATTTGGCCCATTCACGAAGTTAAGCGCCGTTTTTTGAAGTACAACCTTCCCTCTGAAAGTTTCAAGTGGATCGGGTTTTCCATTCTTAAGCAATCACCTATACTTCCCGAAAGCAGGGCGGTATCTAGGGCGTGGCAAAGGTGGCACTTATTGCCACGGGCGCAAGCTCCGCAGAGGCGCAAAATTATTCGAAAAATCATAACTCGGTTTTCATTCATACGCTCATACATTAATATTGCTGGCCTTCTCTAGAATTTGCGTTTTAAGCCGAAAATAATCACAAGGTCAGCAAAACTTAAATTTAAGGTGAAAAATATGAATATGGCCATGGCCGCAATATTTTTTTTAATTTTCACGAGTTTTTTGCGCTTCATCAAGCTTGTCGGTATCTCGGTATTTTTGTGTGAAGTGAGGCTTCTTTGATACAATTCTCTGATATTCCAGAAATTGATTAAGGTTTGAATTCACCATCACCAATCAGAAATTAGAATTCCAAGAAGAGGGGAAAATATATAAATACGAGACATCTTGAATATTCCCACATTTCTATTCTGGCGACTAAGTATATTTCAAACTACGTTGAGTGCTTAGTGTGTTTTCGGGTTTCTAGCCATAAATCTAATTGTTTTATATATATTTCAGATTCCATAAAAATATATTGTGGTATCAGGGCGTCATCATAACATATAAAATTATCGTCAACATGTGGTTATCCGTTACTGATGGTTTCAATGGAACATCAATATTTTTCGAAATGAGACTTTGAAATTTGGGTGAATATAAAAGATAATGAGCATGTATATGATAAAACAAATTGGAGGATATCTGCAAAAAAAATCAATAACAAACTGGAAATCTCATCAATTGTGGAGAATCTTATACCTACAAAGAGTAGTAGCCTTAAACTAAGGTAGGAGCCGATGATCCACCTGTTTTAGTTATATGATTCAACTTTGGAAAGCTTCAATTTTTCCAGCCAGGTAGGAATTGAAATAAGAAATGAAATTAAACAGTTTAAGAGATTGCTCGCTAATATCGCAGTTTTCTGAATGAATATTCCGACATGCAAGAGGTTTGATTCGGCTGCTCGCATTTAAGAATTTTCTTCAGAAAACTTTTGAATCCCGCTATAATATTTACTAGCCGATATGGACTGACAAGCTAAAAAATTGTTTTATTCCTCTGTCAAACTTCTCACTTGTGGTACTCTCCACGATGAAGGTGTGATAAGATCGCTAAAGAATTTGCACATTAAGCTGGGAAAATAATAAACCTTGGGATAGAATTTGCGGCGTTTTGGTTTATTATTTGATAAAATCAAATAATAAACCTTAGTGATCGACCAACAAAAAAAAAATTTTAACCCCCCCTGAAAATTTCACAGTTTACGTTTTGGAGTATGTAGATTTGAATGAACGAATAAAAAAAAATCCGTCCGTCCGCCGTCCGTTGTCCAGAGCTTTTCTCGGAAAGTACTGAACCGAAACCCGTGAAACTTGGTAGAAAAATTATGTGTCGCTCGGGATTGATCCTCCAAGCTTTTCAGCAGGATTGGTGTAACCTAAGGGCTTAAAATTGGGGGTTGGAGTGAAAAAAAAATTATTTCTCGGAAACTTACCACCGAATTTTTGTGAAATTCTCAACGTTGATTACTGTTGCATAACTCAACCTAAAAATTTTTACCCGGATGATATCCGACCAGTAGTCTCTGAGTTATAAAGAAAAATGCTACAAATTTCCAATAATCCCGAGAATGAATCATCGCATTCGGTTCTAAGATTGGAATTCAGTGAAATAATCGGTTAAGTTTTCATTCAGAATCATATATCTTTGAGGGGTTCACGATATATTTGATTTTTACAGAAAAGTTATTGAAAATAACTTTAGGTCTTCAGTTTGTGTATTGGATATTTTGTGAATCAAGTGAACTCTTATCGGATATATGCACTGTGGACAAATTTTTTTCAGATAAGTTGCACAGGACGGGTGAGTTTTTTTCATTTCATTTTTTTTTTGTTTTACGTATTTGTTGTTAATTTGAGAGTTTAAGTTAATTTTCCCGAAAGTTTCTCAAGAAATACTAACGCGATCAAATTGAAATATCATAACTAGTTGTGAAATATCGACGCTCAATTTAATGCATGATTTCGTGAGAATTGTATTGGAAAAAAATTGAATTTTTTCTAAACATTTTTTCGGAAGCTATTTATTAAAGTTCAATATAATTTGGTACAGGTCTTAGTCAACATTTTGAAACCATATTTATTTGCAGAGATATTGGCGGAAAATTTTGTGGCCATTTTAAATTTTGAGGTTATTTCCCTTATATGTCAAAAGGCGCAAACGCTTTCTGATTTGAATTTCATTTCTATTTGTGTAATACCGACACGCAATTTAATAAGTAATATCGTGAAGATCGTACTGGCAAAATATTAGTAAAAAATATTTTTCGGAAATTTAACTTAACTTTAACGAAAGAAACAACATAGTGACTTGACCTTTGTAAAGTAGTTTTTTAAGAAACTCAACACCAAGATAATTTTCTCTTCAACTCCAATATTTCATAGGAAATGTGATTTGGAATGAAAAATATTTAAGATTTTTATGAATAACATCCTCTAGGCTTAATTAAAAAATGATTCTTTCAATTCTTTCCAGCAAAATTTTCGTTATATGTTGATACCTTAGTGAATAGGTTTATCTACCATATTTCGGGAATATATTTAGATGAGACAGACAACATGGATACGGTAATTGATTATATCGGTGACAGGACTGATAATTCTGATGATCAGTCGGACATAAAAACTCCATATCATTGTCGTAACTCGACAGATTTGTCCCCAGATAATTAGGGAATACGGCCCTGTGCGGCCACCTGCATTGGTCTCACTTTTCGAGCGAGCTAAGGCGGTTCGCCCTTCAAGTGGTTTTGTGCGTTATTATAAACATAGACATATTTAGGCATGTAAGATTTATCCTTGGGGATATTTGAAAATTCCAGACATAAGTCAGTCGGGATCGGAATTGGAAGCGATAAGCTTGAGGTCGAAAACGCCGAGGCTCGGCTCAAATATTTAAAATAGGTTTTTTACGTTTTTGTTCATATTTTCACACGATCGATTATTTCGTATCGGCACTAGTCTAGTATATTCATTTTATAACTAGGAATCGAATTAAAGTGTGTTTTTTTTAACTGTTCAGTTTGATTTTGAAAACTTTCGAACCTCCTAGACGCCAGATCCTAACGGTGTGTAGGACTTCGGCGGGGAATTCACAACACTCATAGTAATACTACGAAATCACAAAAAACACGAAGAAAGTTGCTAAAAATCTTCTTCAGGTATCTACATTTTACTGACTGATGGTATGTAGTACAACAAGGTTTAAATATGGTCCGGAACGTGCCTAAATAATTATACAAAGCGTAAAAGTGAGAGTAGGTATAAATTGGGGTTTGCCACAGAATTTTTAGGTTACAGAAAAATATTCAGTAGAGGAGAGCTATTCACATCTGTTTGTTCATTCAATAGGATTTTGCGGGTGTTGTACCTATTGATTTCTAACGACTCTAGGAGTTATGTAGGTACTTTTGGTTTCGACGTGGATAATTTTGTAGTTACTATTGAATTTAAATATTTCACATGAATTTCTTCATGGAATTGATTTTCGTTTGGTGAAAAACCAATGAGTTATAAATAATATATTCGATTTATTTGAGATATCAATGGTATTGGGTTATTAAACCGAGAAAATAATAAACCCTTGTGTAAAATTTGCAGCGTTTTTTACAAACATTCGTGAACAGGAGAATATATATCTACTCATGGTGGGTGGCTCATCAAAATTTGGCCGCATCATATTCAACAGGCAGCAACCCTCATTTTCGGCTAGATTTATTCAGGAAACCCTACGTCATCATACACAGAAAAAATTTCATTTGATATATAAATAATAGAGGTACGTTATGAACGTGAAAAGTAACGAAATCATATCTGTTTATTCCTGGCTGCGAAGAGGTGCGGCCAATTGCGCAACGGCAGTCGTGATATTTCGAAGTCTTCACATATATTGCTATGAGGTGGATCATATCCCATTTGAAGAAACAAGTGAATGCAATTTCTTCCAAAAAAACACGTTATATTTTTTTATTCAAAAATACTTGCAGCAACATTTTGATAGGCAACCCTGTAGATATATCTTCTCCTATTAACAAATGTATGCAAAAAACTTGTTACGGACAAATACTCGATGAGCGCACTTAGTCTGCAGCCGGATCTCGTACTAATTCGTATTATTATAGTACGAGATGATTTCTGGTTTCCCATTTTCAATGTGATTCTCATTCTCATTTTTCCTGGTAACATGAGAAATCATAGTTATATTGCTGGTATATCTATTATCCATATAAACTTGAGCCTACCTACCTCTCAAAGCAGATTTTGTGTTATTCCATTCTGAATTAGAATATAAAGACTATGTAGAAGTTATAATTTTCGTTTTTTTTTTTGTGTTTTAGCATTGAGTATTAAACACATGTGTTTAATACTCAATGGCAATGTATTCTACATTCTGCATCGAATATTTCGAGATCCTGCTAGAGGGACAAACCTTTAACCAACTTCTGTGCTGACCCGAAGCCAATATCCTTCAAATTTACACCAAATCCGAAAATATTTCGTGACATTCTTTTGTTCCCGCCTGCAATATCTTACAATATTAGATGCATTCTACATTACTCAAACAAAATTCTTCAGGGCTTGTTTCACGCCTTCCAGGGTTGGTTCCATTAAAGATTCATAGAATACATAGTAATAGTGGACACTCTTTGACATATTTGGGGTCACAAATGAGGTCCAAATGTTGTCAAAATAGGGCTTTATTGTCCGACTTAGGTTTTCGCCGAAATATGCCGGCATCGAGAAATCTGCAATGTAAACTCTGAATTATATTCGGAAGTTATCGACCTGTCCAATCAAAACTAGTCAAATCAGACCCATGATGTGAAAAACTTGTTGTGCTCATCTGAAAAAAAGTGACGTCAGCAAGATTAATATACAAGGAAATATATATTCTGTGCTTTGAGTTTGAATGAAAAACGTGATGTCATCATTGGTAAATACGATCACAGATGAGCACATCATCTTTTACTTACATCATAATCAGAGGAGTTTTCATGATTTTCCGAAATTGAACATTCAGTCAGAATGGCGAAAATATTAAAATATATATAAAGGATTCCTTCGTCTCTGAATACACAAGTCTGAAACTTGATATTCTTGAATACCTACCTATTTAATATAAGAAGTTTTTATTAATTTCAATATTTAGTTCATGAAATGATATAATAATAATGTGTGTCTATGACTTCCGGTTCTACCGGAAATGGACGCAACTTTCGATTTCCTTATATGAACTGATGTATATTTATGCATATTCGAACTTAACGCTGAATTCCGAATGAAATACCACCAAAAGAAAAAAATCTAGAAAAGCACTGACGTGAAGTCAGCAGCTTTCACGCGCTTGTTCACGTTGCTAAATGGTGACTTTTCAGTGAAATTTCAATGAAATATAAAAATTAAAGAAAAAAAATTTTTTTTTAGAATTTTTCCATGGATGTTTCTTCTTATTGCCACTGTTCATCTCCCAACCTAGTTTCATTTGGATCAGATAAATATTCATTACTTATCCGAGATATTCAGGACCTTGACCTAACCTGAAAATTTGAAGGCTCTAGGTTCTTTCGAAAGTTATAGCGCACACGGCCGGACAGAATCAATTTTGATCACGGATTCTTCATCAGTGAGTCCAACCTAGTCGTTTGAGACCAATTTCGGCTCAAAATTCGAAAACTACAGACATCGTGACGAAATGATAACGCGCTGTTTCCCAGAACAAACGCGTTAAAACAAGATTAAGGAAATTAAATAAAAAAAATTGTTTTACACTTCGTTATTTTGAATACAGCCTTATTAAAATCCCATCCGCATAAGTTAAATGTTTCTGTTTTAGTCCCCTGAGAAAGGTGCTCTGACTTTAATTATACAGGAGGTACTGTTTTGTGAAATCAAACACATAATAAAGGATGAGGATAATCTGGTTTATTGCTCTCAACAGTCAAACTAGTAAAAGATTAATTCCTAAGGCAGTTAGTTAGTCTCTTTGTTGACAGATATGAGACGGGTCCAGATGAGTGTGATGCGAACAGCGAGCACAATAAATCACAGGAAGTTTTATGGTTCGAGGAAGCGCTCTTTCTGCTCCGTCGGGACCCGGTTTTCGACTCGAACGATGCATTTGAATGTATTATTCGAGGCTGAGCTCGAGTGTCGTCCACATTATTCACCAAACGTTTATCAAATGTTATTGCATTCGCTGTTCGGAATACACCCATATGGACCCGGCTTTACACTCATCTGGACCCGGCTTAACGATACTGGTCGTAAATCTCGAAGGGTGTTGGAAAAATACAACAATGAGGTATCGTTAGTACACATCATTGTCAAGAAGGCTGTGGTTAGGGCTGCAGGTCATACTGAGTCAGTCGGGGATATTGATGCGGTATAAGTCATCGAAAGGGTGGCTCGCGGTAGCTCCAGTTGTTTTCGATTATACTGCCCAGATCAAAGATTAAAATTCAATCTTTGGTAAAATGGTGTTTTTGAAGTGCTGATCAACGGATCAATCTTTTTGTCGTTGTTGGAAATGATAAATAAATCTTGGTTTTTTGTTTCGTGAGGGCGTGGTAAATGCTCTTAGCACGAACCACAGCGTGTTGCGACCATGAAACTGCCCTGTTGAACAGGCAGTGATGCGGCGAAACGTCGTTTTACGCGCTTGTTCTGGAGAACATCGCCTTATCATTTCGTCACGATGTCTGTAATTTTCGAATTTTGAGCCCAAAATGGTCTTGGGTTGAACTTCCTGAAAAAGAATCCGGGGTCAAATTCAATTCTGTGTGTCCATCCGTATGTGCTCTAACGTTCGAAAGAAAAGACTCAGAGACTTAAAATTGTCAGATTAGGTTTGGAGTCCAAATATCTTGGTTCGTTAATGGGTGGAATGGTTGCATAGTTTCGGAGTTAGGCCCATTTCATCTCATGAAATATTGACTCGATCAAATTGAAACTTCGTGGACAGTTTTCGAATACCAATGCGCATCTTAAAGCAAAATTTCTTGTGGATACAGAAAATTTCAAAAAATTTTTATCCGAAAATTTCTAAAATTTTTAATGAAACATTTTTTGTTCTCTAAAAATATTGATTAGATTTCAATGGAATTCGGCACAAACCTTAGAGTCAGTATTCAACAGCAATGTTCCAAATCTCAATTCGATCCGATATTCACTTTCGGAGATATAAGTGAAAAAAATGTGCCAAACTTCGTTGTTATTTGGAATTTCAACGTTATTTCCGCAATATCTCAAGAAGTACTAATGCAATCAGATTGAAACTTCGTAATCAGGTGGAGATTACCAACACGCAACTAGGTGCAAAATTTCGTGTTGATCTAATAGTTAGAATTTGAACAAGCGCGTAAAAGCTCCAGACCTCACTTCGGTGCTTCTCTAGCTTTTTATGATTCGGCTGGATACCGAATTTCTCAATGAATTAGCCGAACCGTCCACCGAATCGAAATTTTTATAAACACATATATAATACTTATTAGTAAGACGGTAAATGAGAAATTCTTGAAATCCTATCTTTGGAAATATTGGGAATATAAAATTTTGAATGTGTATAAATCTACGGGATCATTGGGCGGATATTACCCATTCATTAATTCGACTTACGTAATTAAGCCCCAAACCCACGCTACAAATATTCGAGTTGTGCATATTCCGCAGATACACCAATTCAAAACTTTATTTTCCCAATACTTTCAAAAATACAAATTAGATCTAATAGACGACTTCGGCCCAAGTTGCCAACCCACAATTTACTTAGCAAGTTTACTTTCACTGTGGAACGGGAGTTTCAGGACAAATTCGACATGATAAGGTTCGCATTATTTATAAATACCCGTAAAACATGCCTCGGCTCTTCAAACCAGATTATTCCTTTCAAATATAGGTTTTTGTTAAGATCGTCCCCGATTGACTGAAATTTAAGTTTGGATTCCTGATTTCATGCAAACAGTGTCAATTTTCATAGGAACCAAAACAAACCTAAAGTAAACATAGATTGTTCTATGCTATGGATATTTACCATAGAAAATCGTTCTGGTGACAGTAAATCGATCGCATTTTCATCAACCAGATTCCGTAATTAACCTTTTTCACGCGCTTGTTCCAGGAACCATCCGAATATTTCATATTTACGGAGCGGAAAATCGGCAACCGAAACAACAGAGTTGATTTTCGGAACGCATCCTATGAAAATTGACACTGTTTGCATGAAATCAGGAACTTAAATTTCAGCCAATCGGGGACGATCTCAACAAAAACCTATATTTGGAAGGAATTATCTGGTTTGAAGAGCCGATGCATGTTTTACGGTTATTTATAAATAATGCGAACCTTATCATGTCGAATTTGTCCTGAAACTCCCGTTCCCCAGTGAAAGTAAACTTGCTAAGTAAATTGTGGGTTGGCAACTTGGGCCGAAGTCGTCTATTGAAATCCAGTACTTTATTAGGAAATGACAGTTCAAATGTTCGCACAGAATTTTATGAGGATAATACGACCAGAAGATCACATGAATATTTGAAAAAAATTTTTTTTCAAATTGTTCTTATGACACTATTATCATGAAATTTGGCACAAAGGTTTCCATCAGTATTTTCAAACTAGCTGCCAAGTTTCATCATGATTGAATAGGTATTTTTTGAGTTATTTCAGAAAAAACAACGATATCGAGGAAAAAACCACGAAATTCTACATGTTTTTCCAAGTATCTCCATATATTCGAATCAAACTAATATTTCGTACAATACTGTGAAATATGAAGCCTAAGCCCTGAATTTTTTTCAATATGATAAACAGTTTTCGAAATCTTACTGACAGTACGATCTCTACATAATTTCGCAAAAGTTGCGCGTCGTTATACTCCAATTAACTGGCAAGTTTCAATCGAATCGTTTCAGTAATTCCCGATTTATCACGGAAATAACCTCAAATTTCAAATGGCTTTAACTCTGAAACCATTAGGCCGATTTTACCCGTTAACGAACCTAACCGTCGCATTTTGAAATGCAACCTACCCTAACTTTATATTAAGCTAGCAGAGCCATAATATGGACCCATCCTGCAAAAAATATTATATTCTCATTTGTCTGGTATCAGAAAAATACAATATTTTCAACATTTATTTCGATCATAATATATATAGATATCAATATATTCATTGTATAATTTTCTTTGGCAGTATAGATTTTTGAGTTCTACAGAGTGTAACAGCCAAATGGAATAAATTCGATAACGAATAAATGATGGGGTGTTAGGAAAAACGCTCGGACACGTCGATTTTTAATTTTAAATGCGTATAGTTTTCAAGAAAATAAAATTGTATAAGGTGTTCCATGCGACCGTGGCCAATACCAACTTTCTTATTTCAAATGTAACCCCCTGTATATTATTTATTTTTTGGATTCTTCAGAAAATTCTAGACATAATCCATGTACAATGTCCTATACCTATCTTCAACTTTTTCGGAAATATTAAGTGTTTTTAGATTATCAGTCACGGCTGAAATGTTGAGTAACGTTAGAAGACAATTCTACACCAGATTAGCATGTTGTCAAGACGTTCGCGGCGAGCATTTTGAACATTTCCTACATTGACATTAAGGTTTTTTTTTGTTTTTTTCTTAATTATCAGGAAATAATCAGTATTACTTATTAGGTTTTAAGTGTAATGTACCGAATTTGTGAAATAAAATAATTTTTATTTAAAACGTTGGTTTTTGCACTAAATCTGAAAACACTTAATATTTCCGAAATAGTTAATGATAGGTATAGGACATTGTGCATGAATTGTGTCTAGAATTCTCTGAAGAATCCAAAAAATAAATAGTATACAGGGGGTTGCATTTGAAATAAGAAAGTTGGTATTGGCCACGGTCACATGGAACACCCTATGTAATATTATTTTCTTGAAAATTATTCGCATTTAAAATTACAAATCGACGTGTCCGAGCGTTTTTCCCAACACGCCCTCATTTATTCGTTATCGAATTTATTCCATTTGGCTGTTACACTCTGTATAGATTGTGTTAATAATTAAGGGTTTACTGATTTCTGTTTGAAAACTAAGAGGAGCCTCTTCATGAGAAAGTCAATTCAATCTATACAGAGTATATAAATATAAATCAATCAGTTTATAATTGTTCGGCACAGGTAGCAGAGTGACTAAAAAAGAAAAGTAAATTTTTGGTCACAAGAGTTCGTCATAGACGTCAAAATCTCATATCCACTGGACGTCATAATGACGAAGCCTTAGGCACAATGCCCTATAATCTTGAGACTTCGGTCGAAATAGACACAGAACAACCCCAAACCCAGGCCAGGATTCGAACCTGCCACCTTCAGCTCATAGCAGAGCCTCTTGAGGTCACTACACTCTACGTACCTGAAGCTATGATGGAATTAGTCACATTAGAACAAATGTAGCTTAATGAATTTTTCAGAGCGATAGATTCGCCATTCTCAAAAGATAGTTTGAGTTGGAAATGCAAAGAATCCTCCCATACTTAGTGTTGCAAAATGGCGAAAGACACGGGATAGATTTCTTACTATATCGATTTTTAGATTTTCTAAAAAATTTTGACTTCGGTAAAAGACGCTTTCAGGTCTATTTGTTAGTTTAATTCTTTTTTCTTCCCACAGAAAGATCAAAATTTCGCAGAATCTTTATGAAACCGAGAATGAGCTCTGTCTGTATACAGAGTGGTCCAAGTAGAGACGTCAATAATTTTTTCAGATTCCTCACACCAGATGAGGGTATCCAAAAATAGCCCATGTATGTTACGCGCTTTTTTTGTAGTTTTCGAGCTATAATTTTTTTGGTGTTTTTTCAATTCATTACGCCAGTGATGGTTTCAAAAATTTGTATCTTTTTATGTGGTAATAAGTATTTTACAAATTTTTTTGCAACATGATCTTCCTGGATGTTGTTTTAGAAACAAAATAACTGAGCTTCCTGAAATCACTCAAAAAAGGTTTGAAAGTTGGAACTTCAGTTTTCAATAGGAGTCACTCAAACATTCAACTTCAATTCAAAAATACAAAAAGGAGTTTTCAGAGCTTCTGGCTGAAAACTTTTCAAGGCCTAAACTACCAAAATCATAAGAAAAAAATAGTACTTCATTAACCTTTTTTTGCTGTAATCGGCCTTCGAAGGCGGATAGGCTAAAAATCATTTAAACACGATTAAAGTTATTTTTTACTTTTATCATTCTTATGATAAATTAAACTTGAAAACGTGACTTTATAGTTATTTTCATACAAATTTCTGTAAAATAATTGTAGCTCGAGTTATTTTTACATTAAGATGGATCGGGCATGCAGATCCTATCGAATGGCCTTAGCGTTCGCCAGACCTAAACCCGATTTTTTATTTGGGAATTTTACAAAGAGCTGGTGTAAGCGACGAAAAGCAACAACAAAGCAGAATTAGGAGAAAAACTCTCAGAAGTGAAAAAATAAATAAAACAAAAAACGTTGACGATTATGTAAAAATATATATATTGACGTCACTACTTGGACCGCCTTGTATAGTATGGACGACACGGTGTACTTACAAATACTGTGTATCAAACTAACATAACATTTAATTATTTTTGCGTTTTGTTAAGTGTTTTCTGGGATTTCACTCCCAATATCTGAAACAGAACTATTAAGAATCAAATAAATTGTTATTCACAGACAACGACCTTGCGAATTGCAGGGACTAAAATATTTGTCAAGGGCAGTTTCTAAAAAAAAACAAACAATCATTTCCATTTGATTTTCAATAGTTCTGTCTCAGATATTGGAAGTTAGAACCCATCAGAAAACATACGAAAATAATGCAAAATCCTCAAAATATAAGCTTTAATCGATAAATTTTCAACATTGATACCGATATTTCCTGAGGCCTTAAAAATTGCTATAATAAAACCTTTGCACAAAAGTGGGGACTGCATTGACCCAAATAGTTATCGTCCGATTAGTCTTTTCAAGTCATTTGCTAAGATTTTTGAGAAAATTTTAGCTAAGAGATTGCTTTGTTTTTTTCGAAAATTTGAGATATTATCCGACTGTCAGCATGGATACATTCAGGGACGAAGCACTGAGACGGCTATATTTGAGTTGTACCAATCAATACTGTCAGCGTTGGAGAGGAAGGAACTGCCACTATGCATTTTTTTTGGATCTGTCTAAGGCATTTGATTGTGTGGAAATAGACATATTGTTGAAGAAACTCGAAAAATACGGAATAAGGGACAAGCAATTGAAGTTGCTTGAAAGTTACTTAAAGGAAAGACCTCAATCAGTTGAAATGAATGTAAACAACAACAAATATCGATCAACTAAAAGGAAAAATAAAGCAGGTGTACCACAAGGAAGTATACTAGGCCCTATTCTCTTCCTGGTATATATAAATGACCTCCCTCTGGTCCTTAGACTAAGGTTAATCAGAAAAGTCTTAGCTGAACTTATTACCTTTGCCGATGATACAAATTGTATGCTAACGTCTCCAAGTCTGACATTGACGATTGAAGAAGCGAATGCTATACTGGGAAACATTAACAGATGGTGTGAAGAAAATTGCCTCGTAATGAATATGAGAAAAACTGAAAGTGTAGTTTTCAATTGCGACAGATCTTCAACTGCCATTCCCACCAATATCAGCAGGGATATATCCGTCTCCAGTTCAGTGAAGTTCCTCGGAATATATATAGATGAAAACCTCAAATGGAACAACCACATAGAAAATCTAATCAAGCGCCTGAATTCAGTGATATATTCAATGAATGTGTTAAAAACTAAAGTTGATTTACCAACTCTGAAAATCATTTATTTTTCAAATTTTCAGTCTTTACTATCATATGGGATAATTTTTTGGGGCAGTAGCTCAGGAATTGAAACTGTGTTTCTGAGGCAAAAAGTTATGTTGAGAATTATACTGAAGTTGGGTTTCAGAGAATCTTGTAGAGGGCATTTTAAAGAGAACAAATTTTTAACATCATATGGTCTGTATATATATATTGGGTACTCGTATTCATGAAGGTTCATCCAGAATACTTTCAACAATATTTAAACTGCAACAACACTAGGCGCACAGATACATACTTGTACCCAAGACACTCTTTATCCTTAACAGAAAAGTCGCCCTTATACATGGGCCTAAGGCTATTTAATGCTCTTCCCCAATGGTTGAGGACATCCAACTTGAAAGTTTTCAAAATTTCTCTGTATAATGCGATTGTTAACTGTGAACCATATTCTTTGAGTGAATTTTTTGATTTTTGTAAAAGTGAATTGTTTTGAATTATATATCCTGTTTTGACGAAACCAACCTTATTGTATTTCAATAAGCTTTTGATTGAATAAATATATTATTATTATTATATACCAGAAGTCTATTGTTGGTCAATATTGGGGTGTCATTTGAAGGTTATGTCCATGGCGTCGTACTCTGAATAAAGAACATAAGGAAGGAGCATAATGCCTTACAAAGTGGGTCCGGGATGGATGTTGCATATGGCCGACTTTCCTTTCACTTTAAAGAGAGAACAACTTGTTCCGAGACTTCTTTGTCTGAAGAAACTAACTAACATGAGTCATACTTGGGCGCCTATGTCCCACTTTTATACGAAGTAGAAAAGCGTTATGCTCCTTCCTGTTGTTCTTTATTCAAAGGCGTCGTAGGACAAAATGCTATAATCTTCAGTCATTCTGCTACCTGGATGGAACCAAAACTGAATCTTTTTAATGAGAGTGCCCTTTTGGAAATTTTGGTTACATAAAATATCATAAATGTACTTCGGAATGTTTAACACTTATTTATTCACAACCTATATTTATGTATGAAGTAGATAAGAATTCTGTAAATCAATCTTCCAAGATGGCTACCGTCAAAAGTCGAATTTTCGACACAGACGACCTTTACACAGCAAAAGCTAGTAAAACATACATCTATAATTCTTCATGCTCTTTTGTCCTCTTTGAAATTATATATGTATTGAGATCAGAAGGCAATGTGACATTGTAGAGAACATTGGCTAAACTCCAGTATCTCTTTCTCAATAGATGAGCGCTGGCTTTAGGTTGCCTATTTCTGGTGAAAATTCCTTTTTTATTACCACCAACTCTCGTGTACGTTTGGGCAGTTTTAAAATCGGCAAAATTCCATATGAACTCGCCGATGAAGAAGCCTTGTTTTCTCAGGAGATCAAATGCTTGAAAATGCTTAGCCATTATATCTACCTGATATTCCTCTGACCAGATGTAGTCAGGCAAAAAATGCAAACCCTCCAGAGTATCGCCTCCATATTCTTGAAGGATCACGGGTTTCGCAAAACGTTCGTGCCAGCATTTGGCTTCATTCATTACTGCCGAAGTAATAACGTCAACATTCCCTTCATTAGTATACCAACCGTTGTAACGGTTGAAACTGATAATATCAACGAACTCTGAAGATTCTGTGACCGTACATCCTTGAGCTTCGACGATAGTAACTGGTCTCGTGGCATCTAATTGCCTGATGTGATCTATGACTTCTTTGAAGTACGCCTTGGCTGCATGCTGTTGAGTCCTAGGTTCATTAGCTGCTGACCATAATATAACACTCGGCCTATTCTTATCTCTTTTTATCAATTCAGTCAATGATTTTTTATGGTTATTCAACAACGAGTCACTGAAACCCTCAACATTGACCCCAGGACATTCGTCGATCACCATTATGCCCATGGAATCTGCAAGATCCATAATATCCTCGGCATATGGATAGTGAGATGTTCGGTAGGCGTTTGCACCAACCCATTTGATCAGATTGTAGTCCCGAATGACGAGGGGTAGATCTAAACCTTTACCTCGAATGTCTGAATCTTCGTGTTTACCGAAACCATGCAGATAAATTGGTTTACCATTTATCGTGAAAGATGTAGGAGACCATGCCAGTTTTCGGATGCCTATAGGAAGTCTGTAGATGTCTAATAGAGTTCCATTTTCATCCGTGAGCCTTACTTCGAAATTATATTGGTATCCAGGGTATTCATGCATGAGATAGGGCCACCATAATTTTGGGTTTTCGACAGTCAATTCACCATCACCTGTGAAAAAGATATTGCTGTAGGGATGAGAAGTTTTGCATCTGCGTTGAGAGCAAACAATACCTCGAATATATATACAGGGTGATTCCGGAGGAGACCGTCAGATTTTGGGATAAGTTTACACTAGTCAAGACAGTCTCGGAACACTGTTTGGTTTATGGTTGGGGGTCTCTGTTGAGAATATACAAGGTGATTTGTCCGATTCGACCAATTTCACTTTTATTGATAAATTTGGTATGGCTTATCCGATTTCAATGAAATTTTCAGCGTAGTACAATAGTGTTGAACACATTCATTGATTTCAAATTTTTTTTCAAAATAAGCGGTTGTTATTGTGATAAATCCAGATGAATTGTGCAGGTTGAAAAAACACCCTGTACATAGCGTTTCCTAAAGTACGCTATCTGTTTACGATTGTACTATAATAAGTCATTATTTGAGAGTTTCTAATTTTTTTGGCGCACCTCTAGTTTTCCGAGAAAATTTTTTCAAAAAATGATAATGTCGAAATTTCGCTCCAATCGATTCTACTTTTATTGATAACTTTGGTATGGCTCATCCAATTTTGATGAAATTTGCAGTGTAGAACAATCTGGATAAGTACAATAAATAATCGCAACGATCTCTCAAAATACAGAGTTGAAATTGTGATAATTTCAGAGTTTCAGATTAATTGTGCAGTTGAAAAAAAACACCCTGTACATTGCTTTTCCAAAACTTTCTTATTCGTTGCAGATTCTACAATAATATGTCATCACCCAGAGGTTTTTGATGTCTTTGGCACACCTCCGGTTTTCCTAGAAAGCATTTTTGAAGAAGAGCATTATCGAAATTTGGCTCACAGGTAGTGAGAGTATTCCGCACAAGGTAGGAAAGCTGTATCGTCCAAGGATGCAAAGTTGTTCGTCACATCTAAAATATTCTTTTCAATTCGAAATATATTCTGAATTGAATGATTTCATACAAAATATTAGCAATTAAATATGAATTTGGAATTTGAAGAGAATATTTTAGAACTTAAGAACTGCTTTGCATCCTTGGACAATACAGCTTTCCTAACTAGTGCGGAATACTCTCACTACTTGTGAGCCAAATTTCGATCATGCTCTTCTTCAAAAATGTTTTCTAGAAAAAACGGAAGTGTGCCAGAGAAATTAAAAATTTTTTTCAACTGCATTATTAATCTGAAATTCTAAAATTATCACAATCACAACACTGTATTTTGGGAGACTTTTGCAATTATTGAATGTACTCGTTCAGATTGTTCTATACTGCAAATTTCATCAAAATTGAATGAGCCATACCAAAGTTATCAATGAAAGTAGAATCGATTGGAGCGAAATTTCGACATTGTCTTTTTTCGATGGAATTTTCTCAGAAAACTAGAAAAGTGCCAAAATAATTAGAAACTCTCAAAAAATGACTCATTATAGTAGAATCGTGAACAGATAGCGTAGTTTTGGAAATGCGATGTACAGGGAGGATGTTTTTTCAACCTGCTCAATTAACCTGAAATTATCACAATAACAACCACTTATTTTGAAAAAAAATTTGAAATTAATGAATGTCCTCATCAATATTGTACTTCGCTGAAAATTTCTCTGAAATCGAATAAGCCATACCAAAGTTATCAATAAAAGTAAAATCGGTCGAATCGGACAAATCACCCTGTATATTCTCAATAGAGACCCCCAACCATAAACCAAACGTTGTTTCGAGACTGTCTTGACTAGTGTAAACTTATCCCAAAATCTGACGGTCTCCTCCGGAATCACCCTGTATATAATTTTTTTTGCTGCAAATGGTTGGAGAAAATCGTAAGAATGTGCAATGTTGCCACTTTTTTATATTCAAGAATTTTCGAGAAAATAAAACTGAAATTGAGTGAAAATGGGAAAATAACTAACATTGCGCATTCCCCCAAAATAATCAAGTGAATCCAAAAAAAATCGAAAAATACTCACTGACGTCGAAAATTTTTCGAAGATTTTACGCGGCTGTTGGCAACGTTAAAGCATGTACACCGCGATGCAGGTGCATGACCTTGAGATATTAACGAGGTTTGATGGAACTTGAATGTGGCTGTGTTGCCTAGCCGTAATTCAACACCACGAGGTATTGTTTGCTTCGGTCAGAATAGACACAGAATAACCCCGAACCAAGGCCAGGATTCGATCCTGCGACCGCCAGCTTATAGCAGCTTTCTTGAGGTCACTACACTCTACCGGATGTTATGATGAAATTAGTCACATTAGAACGAATGTAGCTTAACGAATCTTCCGAGCGATAGACATTCTCAAAAGATAGATTAAGCAATGCAAAGACCAATCCCATACTTACCGTGGGTTTCACAAAGCTTAATCCTCTGATCAATGCGTTGATATTCTGTGGTATTGCTAAAAATGAACTGAAATTGAACATAGAATTGTCTTGATCAGAACAATCAAGTTAATCAGAGCTTTGTGAAACCCGCTGCTAGTGTTGCAAAATGGCGAAGGGACTAGGATAGATTTCCTACTATATCGATTTTTGAATCTCTTAAAAATATGAGACTTCGGGAAAAGACGCTTTCAGGTCTATCTGATAGTTTAATTCTTCTTTTTTTCCCCAGAAAGATCAAAATTTCGTAGAATCTTTATGAAACCGAGAATGAGCTCTGTCTGTATACAGAGTGGTCCAAGTAGAGACGTCAATAATTTTTTTTAGATTGGGACCTGAGGGTTTCCAAAAATACCCCATGTATGTTACGCGTTTTTTTGTAGTTTTCGAATTATAATTTTTTATCTGTTTTTTCAAGTTATTGTGCCAGCGAGGTTTAAAAAAATTTGTATCTTTTTATGATTTCACGCGGCTATTGGCAATGTTGAAGCATGAACACCGCGAAGCAGGTGCATGACCTTGAGATATTAACGAGGTTTGATGAAACTTTAATGTGGCTGTGTTGCCTAGTCGTAATTCAACATCACAAGGTACTGTTTGCTCTTAATAATATGTTAAGTATCGAGATCGGTAGGCCGAAACGTTCGAGATACTACATTATAGCGTTTTTTGCACGATAGACACACTTTCTACTTAAACTACAAAATAATCATCCAAAAAATTTAAATAGTCATTCATCAATGATGTGTAGCAATATAAGGGAAGCCGTTGTTTGGTGATGAAAGAAAAATATTTGGCAACAAAATCCTGAAACAGGTCAATTTTTGTTTCTTCTTTGTATCTTCTTTACAGGTGTGAAAACATTTTCAAGAAAACATTTTTTTTTGAAAAATTAGTTACATCAAAGAGGTTTTCAGTATATGCTCTTTGTCATGGCTCATTTACTTTGTGACGATGGTACCTGATGAAATTTGTCACCGAATGAAAGTCGACCATTACAGTTTTGTTCATGCATAACTTTCAACCACTACGAACCCTTTAATAGAAAAAAAAAATGGAGGGAGTTGAAAGTTGTGCATGAACCAAACTGTAATGGCCGACTTTCATTCGGTGACAAATTTCATCTGGCACCATCGTCTCAAAGTAAATGATCCATGACAAAGGGCACATACTGAAAAACTCTTTGAACTAATTTTTCAAAAAAAAAAAAAATTTACTCGAAAATTTCTGCACGCCTGTAAAGAAGATACAAATACCTTGCCAAAAAAGTACATGACCTACTTTCCCTATTCAAAAAATTTAGAGGGTTGATGGCGATGGCACAGGGTGCAACAAAAATCCTTCAAAAATGCAAATAAATTTGGTAAAATTGAAACAAAAATTGACCTGTTTCAGGATTTTGCTGCCAAATATTTTACTTCTGAGAAAATGAATTTGTTCCATAATTTTGACGCGTACTGTATAATCATTGTATAAATATACAATGGTATAATCATGCAAGATCCAATATATTTATTAATTCGACCTATAAAACATCGTCAAGAGATAGCGCACCGGGAGCATACAGTCACCAGTATCATTGAGTATTAATACTCAATGCCAGTATACAGCTTCCAGAAATTTTGCTTAAAATCTGAATTAACGACGACATTCAAGACAAATATTTCAGGAATAACACTGAATAAGCACAAATCATGTGAAAATTAAGGACTGGTAATCAATATCTTCAAACTGTTTCGAACTAGGATTGTTGAATTGAGGAAAACTGTAAGTCTGCTTTCGTCGCGCCCTCTCTTGACGTTGATTGATAGATGGAATTAATAACTGTATTGGTTATCACATTTATATATTTGAAACTCCTAACTCGTACATATATTGTGTACGGATGAATATAAATGTATCGGAATGAAAAAAAAATATATCGTGACAAAATTTTTTTATATATTGGTGCAACTAAGAAATATATTGAGTTGGAAATAGATATACTCGCATTCCACATTTGTTACGAACTGCACTCCATAGATGTCAGCCACAACTTACTGACAGGGGGCAAAAAAATCGCGCGATTTTAATTTTTCGACGAGTCTAGGAGTACCTGCTTAAATTTTTGGCCATACAATTTTGCAGTAGAAGTTATTGAAAGACGAGTGCAGAGTTCAAAGTCAAAAAATTATAAACTCTATCTAGAAATTATGGTTTTTTTTCGAAAATTTACACTTTTCCGAACGTGTAGGTAAAAATTGGGCCTTGGATAGTTTACGAAATAAAATTTTATAGAATCTCATGAGCTTTCACGTGTCACCAGAAAATTCATTTTTGCAGAGCCCTGCTATCGAAATTTTAATAAAATACCTGATGTGACACCTCCTCTTCCCATTCCTTCATATGGATACCATCTTAAATACAAAGACCTATAAAATGTTGACCCCTTAAGCACTTTGAACAAGATTGAAAGAATTGCTTAGATTCCAGCTCATGCCCTCCATTTGAAATGCAAGCAATAAAATGGTAATTCCAAATGTTTTCACTATATACAACCATTCAAGTGTGATATAATCAATATTTGGATCTAATGATGACCATGCTCATCGAATGGATATTATCTAGCTGAGAATAAGTAATATTCAAAATTAATGAGAGATTTACCTGCAGTACATATGCTTTTAGCCACTGCCCTTCCACTTTTATCATAAAGGTGAACTGTACAATTCACATTGGCATCAGAATCATTTATGAAGACAACCTTAAAATTGATGATAGCCTTATCATTCTCTATACTTTCAGTTGTAACTGTGATGTCATCGATATATGTTGATGGTGTTGAATACAAAAATACAGATCTATCAATACCAGCATAATTAAAAAAATCAAATGTGTATGTCTGGGTCACTCTTCCATTACTCAATGTTTGAAGTTTTCCTTGGGGTATAGTATCTTCCAATAATGTGTTGTCACATGAAACTGTGACAAGATTTTGATTGCCGAAAGATACAAACTTGGTTATATCAGCTTGGAAAGGTAAATGGCCAATCTGATGTGATACAACCTTTATACCATTAATCCATACTTCAGCAGCATAAGAAACTGAACCAAATCTTAGCCAAACTCTTCTAGAATCATACCATGTAGAAGGTATATAAAAAGAACGTTGATACCATACAATTCCAACATGATCCCTCAATGTCCAATCTGTAGTTATATCATTATAACTTGCCGGTATTGGCATCAATAATACTGTAGTATTGAGGTCAATAAATTCATGTTTATACCAATGTTTTAAATGGCCTTCCAATGGCTGGGACCTATTAGCTGGTATGAAATTCCATAAGCCATCTAAAGACAATCTTTCTCTTGTTTCAGATACTTGCGGATATAATACACCTTCTGGACACTCTTGACTAACAGAAACACCCAAGATAATGGAAAAGAAGAAATAACTTAAAGTTCTCATGACTAGACTCTGGCACACATGAATACTTTCTACGGATTATTTCTGGTTTATTTATCTCTATCAACACTATGGGGTACGAGATTGTCATATCAACGAAAAATAAGGTTACGCATTAAATTCAAATTTGAATGGAAATTCTCCATTGATCATACATATTCAGTCGTTTGGTCAACAACCTTATCGTTGTATTATCTTAATGATATGAAATTGAATGTAGAAATGAAAATTTGTGTTATTATTAATATCATCGGACTTTCCGCAAAGTATTTACCGTTTACATTTTAATGTAGGCTTTAGATTTTGAACTGAACGTTTATGAATTGATACAATGACGAATATAAGTGGTTGATTTCAAATAGTAAATATGCATATATAAAGTGATTGTGAGTTTCAGAATTTTTGTTTACAAATTACTGATTTTGACATTTGGTTAACTGGTTTATGAAATGAGGTTATGTCATATAAATCATAGAATTGAATGATAATGAAATCAAACGTTGAAAAACTGAATGATATTTTACATGAATATTTATGTTGTTTTCACAGGAATTTGGGATTGGAATAAGTTTTTAATATAAAGAACTGTCCGATGTTATTTATTCTTCATTTCCTATGAAGAATGAACATGCTAGCTCTACCGGACAATCGAAGAATGTTGGGTTGCCAAACGTCATGCTGTAAGGGGCGAATGGGTCCGGAGCTTCTTTATGCAGAGATTCGGAACTCCCAACCCAACCATGATGTAAGTAAAACATGGTGTGCTCATCCGTCATCGTTTTACCATTGATGACGTCATATTTCTCATTCAAATTCAAAGCACAGAATATATATTTCCTTGTATTGAGCACACCATGTTTTGCTTACATCATGTTCCCAACCATTTCCCCAACCATTTCCCCAAAACATTTTTTTTACATCATGCTCCCAACCCACTAATCTTCATTAGCCTTAACTTAGGGTTGCCATCTCTAAAATTTGGCAACCAGGACAAGACGAGTGAAAACTCCGGACTTTTGAGCCCAGAACCCGAACATGTTTTTTTGAACATAGTCAAGGTAATAAAAACAGTATAAAATGAAACAAATCAGCATTTTATTTATTTTCAGAAATTAAAACTAAATTTAGTCGTCTTTCATCATCATTTTTGAATGCACCTAGCAAAACAGAATCATATAACAGTTTGTTATGAATTATTTTAATAACCAATTGGTTTTTTTATTCTTAAAATAAAACACAAATTATTAATATACCGGTATGAAAACAAAACCTCATTCGAATATTAGACCTAACAAACTTCAATTATGTTTTTAATCAAAAATCTTGGAAGTACAGAGATCATTTCAGTATTCAGTTTTGAAGGAAACTCTTCAAACTAAATAATAATTATCTTAAAATTTTTAAACCCGGACATTGAGTTTTCAAATACCTAGAGGGGAAACGTAGTTCAAATATTTGTAGCCAGTTTTTGGCGAAGTTCCGTATCCGGTTCATAGATGCCGCAGTTGTGCTTCAGAATAAATATATTTTTACCCTATTGCGCCTAGCGGAGGGTAGATTAACTGTTGGGATTGCTCATAATTTCCACCAGAGGACCAGTTATAACGACCAGGGCCGGCCCTATTCAGGATGTTTTCGAAAATTTTATCTTGTAATTTCGCATTTTGCGAATGTTTGTTTTTCAATGAGAGAGAGATATACCTATACGGGGCCTCGATCATTGAATTACCATAATGTATTATGTCATGCGATTTTACGTAGTTTCCGAAACATGATTTTTCAAGTGTTTCATGTGTTTTCGTCCGTATAAGATTTGAACATTTTATTTTTCAGCTAATATGTGAATTTCGGGATCCTGATTTGCAGTCAGGAGTAAAATTTTATTAATTCACTTACTTACCTATTTAAACCTGAATTCTCACTTTAGAAATTAATACACTCTTTTAGAACACCTATTTCACAAAATGGTCAAGTAGGTACTAGAAATGCAGGTAGAATTAAAAGAACAAATCACTTCTTACCTTGTTACCTTTTCGAAAGCATAGAAGATACTTAATTCTTCTTGTTTAAGCATTGAAACTCCATGGTCGCGGTAAACACAAAAAAAATTTTTTCAAATATTTTAAAAATCAAAGACAATATCAAAATGAGGAGTATCCATTTCAATCCACCCAAAAACAAGGTATTCTGCAAGCTGATATCGAAATGTTCAATTCATAAATGAATACGAAAAAAACAGATTTGGTTTAGTCAAATAATTCAGATAATTTTATGACAGTTCTCAAAATAATTGATAATAATAAATCCAATTTTAATCACGAATGATCAAGGCGTTTTTTATGCGCTTATTATAATGATTTCGACTCAATAAAGATTTTATAATTCTAATTTCTCTATCCCTTTCGCATTGTAACGAGGATCCTTCGTGATAAAATTAATTAATCCAGCCCTGTTTCGGATTCCCATCACCAGAAAGAAAGCGATGTCATTACAGGTTTCTGTGAAAGAATAGACAAGAATATAGACCGTATGCATCTGGCAACTTATAGTTCTCCGGGTAGTTGGTAGGCACCGCTACCCTACGGCACGATATTTTGGCTTCACTTGCTTGAACCACGTTTCCCCTCTAGGTATTTGAAAACTCAATGACCCGGACCACGAATGAAGACCGGCCCGGACGCTCTCTAAACTAGGACAAATCCGGGGAAACCCGGACGGATGGCAACCTTAGCATGACTCAACATTCAGTCAGTTGTTGCGTTACAGCTACGATGTTCATTATTCGTCAGGAATAAATATTATCGGAAAGATATTTTATGTTCCAAATCAATCTGAAATTTCAATGAAACTAATATAAATAAATATTATTTATTATTATTGGGAACTTCTGCGAAGATGCCAGCGCCCTAACGGATAAATTTGTAACCTGTCCAAGCAAGTAGTTTTATGTAAACAAACCTTAGAAATGTGGTGGAGAACGAATATTTATTAAGCAGAGCGTGAATATTTAAAGAAATTATTATAATTTTGTGTAAGATTTCTTGAGTAGGAACTTTTCGTTTGTATTACGACATAAAATCGTACTTTAAATCGTCCCTGGAGGATAATTTCGGTGTTATTTTAATGTATGTTGCTTGGTGGATCAAAATGAAGCAATATCTAAGTTTACTTGAATTTCTGGAAAAATAGACACCTCAATAAGTAACTTAAGGACTCTTATTTATGTGAAGAAGTGCTGAATGTAGGCTATATTATGTGGTAAATCTAGAATCAGTCCAAATGATATGACTGGTTCTCTTTGATTACTAACGAGTGAATCAATAAAATGAAAACAGATTTTCTGCTTTAGTTCTTTTGCATTGTATTTCGAAAGAAAAGGAAACATAGATAGACATATAATTGATTTTATTTTCATATTACAGCAGCTCGAGATACGCATACAAAATGAAAAATGTCACAGCTGGTTCAACCTACCTATATAGAAATGAAAAATATTAATGTATTTATATAAATAACTTCAGCTATTATCAACTCTAACAGTATATCTAGTTTTTGTCAGGTTTTCAACCAGATCACTCTTTCAGAATATGATTTTGTGTAGTATGTGAGTTAGGTAGCTGCAGAAGTGCTCCGTAGTTTCTCTGCAGCATTCTTCTTCAAAATTCTCTTATTTTAATTTACACCTGACATCATGACATGAAGTTGTTTCGAAATGAATACATTGTAGGTAATTTACCTTTATGAAAATAAACATCTGTAGAGAAATGCATTGAACATACTTCCATGTATTTCGTGACCTGTTTTCCAATCTTCATTTTCTAAAGCAAGGTCTTTTTTCTATCATTGAGTTTCCTGCCAAATGCTGTTTCCAAATTAACTTTACTTTCATTTGGCTTTGGAATAAATGAAAACTAGAGGCACTAGCTGATCCTTTCTTCTTTGACCATGAATAACATTGAGTTGCGGCACACAACAATAGTCATTTCGGGAGGATGCCATTTCGAATTAATACAATCGAAAATTTTAATCGGAAAGAAAGGAATCGATTGATGAATATTACAAACACTTTCGGTATACCAAAATTTCAACTCGGAGAACAACACAAAAGCTCGAAAATGAACTTCAAAAGTGAGCAAATTACGTTTGAATAACAGGCACGTCGAAAAACTACTAGCTTGGAAGTGTTCGAATTTGTATCGCCAGAGGGCGTATCGCTTAGCAGTAGTTGCGAATAAATATTCATGAGTTTTTCAACTATTCTGTGTAAATAGTCCTTCAATTCTATGATTTTTAGGAGTTAATTGTTATTCTATGACATAACCTTATAAGTTTGAACAAAATATAAAATGAATATTTACAAAAATTGCAAATTTTAAAAATACATATCTCTTGAACTAGTAATCGCCTAGAGTAGAGACTAGTACCAATGAATTTGCCGTGAAAAACTGCGTATTGAAAAAAATCACCGTTGAAATCGATCCCTGGCCACGTGCGAAAGTTTTATTTTTATTATGAAATTGAATTTCTTCTAAAATAAACAATGGATTCCGAAAAGAAAGTGAGTACGGAAATGAGTGAAAATAAAAAGGAACGCAAACGTCTAAAAAAAGAAAAGTCTCTTGAGAATAAAAGAAAAAAATTAACTGAAAGAGAAAAGGAACCAGATGAATCTGCGAAAAACGGAATAGAAAAGAACAAGGAAATATCTACTTTATCCATAGCTTTGCCAGGTTCTATCCTAGAGAATGCTCAAAGTAAACAGTTACGAACCTATCTAGCTGGACAGATAGCACGAGCCGCATGTTCATACCAAGTCGACGAAATTGTAGTATTTGACGACCATGGGGATGAAGAGTTGTCTGCAGATGACAGTTGTGGGTTGAAATCAGTAAGACATTGTTGTGGCCAATTAGCTCGAATACTACAGTATTTGGAGTGCCCACAGTACCTTCGCAAACATTTTTTTCCTAAACATAAAGATTTGGAATATATAGGACTAATCAATCCACTCAATGCACCACATCATCTCTCATCAAAAGATCACTTCCATTTTAGAGAGGGAGTTGTTACAAGTAAACCAATCACACCAAGTGAAGGATCCCTCGTCTATATTGGACTACGTCAAGATGCCCATGTGGATAAATGTTTAGATGAGGGTGTCAGATGTACAGTGAAGCTGCATCCTGAAACAAGTGATTGTAAAAAATTGAGTGGAATTGTTGTACATCCTGGAGTGCCGAGAAAGGAGACTGGTATTTATTGGGGCTATAAGGTACGATTGGCAAAGTCATTGTCAGAAGTATTTTCACAGTGTCCTTATAAGGATGGTTATGATTTTACAATTGGAACATCCGATAAAGGTTCCTCGATAGATTCATTTGAATGTCCATCCTATAAGCATGCATTATTGCTCTTTGGAGGTGTGAAAGGATTGGAATTTGCAGTAGAAAATGATCAAATTCTTAGAGAGACTGATCCAGAACTGATTTTTGATAGTTACTTGAATATACTTTCCAATCAAGGCACAAAGACTATACGAACTGAAGAAGCAATTCTTATAACTTTAGCAAGCCTTCGCCCAAAATGGAATCCAATGGTTCCTCCCATTTCCTTCGAGCAGAATAATTCTGAGGTTATAGGTGCTTCTTCTAATGAGTGTATCGATGATGCTGGTGATTTGAGTAGATTTGAGTGAAATTGTACAACACTATTTTTATATTTACTCCTCAGATTATATTGCTGTTATTTCAAATACAGTGGATTCCGTTTATAATGGAATAATTCACTAAGACATATTGTTCATTCTGACAGAGTTTCTATTTTATGAGAAATAAAAAATAAGTAAAAAGCTGCTCTTTCATTACTGGATAACAATGTAATATTTACATGTACTATTTATAGATCTAAATTGGTTTATTTTCAGGATAACATATATGCATAATAATAACATTTATGTGCGAATAAAGGATTCGGTACATAGTAGTACATCAAATTAAAAAAAAATCTCATCAAATCGCGTGAAGTGACTTCTATAACAAAAGTTATTCCAAAAACCTTGCAGGTCTGCTTTTAGTCCAGTTCTTTTTTCTTCTTGTATGGTGTGATTGCCTTAGTGTTTTTCAAACCTGGATGAAGTTTATGGTATAATTAAATTATCAGGTAATTAAACAATCTCATCAGTTTTTTCAGGTCGAATTGCATCGATAAATTATTGAATTATGGTTAATATCCATTTTTGTGTTATTTCAAGTTATTTATAATAACAATAATAGATTAATTACATTTAGTGCATAAAATACCAGTGTTTAGGGAAAAAGTTGGCTGTTTTACTCTGATCAGAGAGGTTGAGCAGCTTTCAAGCCAGACTACTTCGGAAGAATGTACTGTGCTTTAAACGGCTCGTGAGCCATTTAACACCGTCCACTTTTGCTAGGCAATTCAATTAAACTTGCTGAAAAGCCTATATTTATTTGTATTTTCTTGGGAGAACGGTAGGTAAGATTTGTTTTTTTGGGTAGGAACTTTCGAATTATTATAATAATTGAATAATGGCCTTATTCATTCAAACGTTGGAGCCACTACTCTATTGATGTAGTATATGTCCCAAGCTGGTTGGCCCAATAACTTATCATGTGGGTGAGCTAGTTCTAAATCTTCATGACATAAATTCGAGCTAAAGTGTCATCAGATTCGTGAACATAAATGATGATGTCCTTACGAATAAATTGGCGGGGTTATAGAATGAAATATCGTATTGGTTGCCTCTGAAAGGCCGAACCAAGCAACACGACCCTGATCAAACTCCGATATTTCCAATAGAACATGCTGTATATTATTGATTTTGACTTATTATTTGATAAAATCAAACAACAAACCTTAATGATCGACCAAAAAAAAAATTAACCCCCTTGAATATTTCACAGTTTACATTTTGAAGTATGTAGATTTGAATCATCTAATAAAAATCCCTCCGTCCGGTGTCCGGGGTTTCTCTCTGAAAGTACTGAACCGAAAACTGTGAAACTTGGTACAAAAATCGTGTGTCGTTTATTATTATTATTATTTATTTAGTAAGAGCTGAGGCTACGCCTTTGAAGCTCAGAATATAAATACAAAATACAGGCAATATATTAGTTATACACAAGAAAAAAAATTGAGAGTACACAGCATTCAGAAATGAAGGAAGAAGCATAGCATCAACACACCGATCAGGCGACTATTGGAGGAAATCGATAAGCATCATATCTGTTCTTGAAGCAGTTCACACTAGACGAGCACACAACATCAGCAGGCAAGCTGTTCCAGGCTGCGAAAATTCTGTTCGGGAGGAAAGTCTGCCTTTGGGTAGTCCTAAAGTTTTTTTTTTTCAGTTTGAACGTGTGTCCCCGCAAGTTATTAAGATTACGGGTGAATAAAGTTGACAGGTTTACTCCAAGCAAATTATTGAAAACTCTTTAACTGAATATAAGGTCACCCCTGAGTCGGCGTTCCTGAAAGGATGTTAAACCGAAAATGGGCATTCTTTCTTCTTAGCTAGGGCGGCTGAAACCATATATATTATTGGTATTGATCCTTCAAGCTTTTCAGCAGGATGGGTGTACCCTGAGAGCCCAAAATTGGGATTGGAGGGAAAAAAAATTAGTTCTCGGAAACTTACCACTGAATTTTCATGAAACTCTGAACGTTGATTACTGTTGCATAACTCAACCTAAAAATTTTCACCCGATTTTTCGACCAGTGATCCCTGAGTTATGAAGAAAAAATCTGCAATTTTTTAATAATACCGAAAATGAATCATCGCGTTCGGTTCTAAGATTGGAATTCAGTGGAATAATCGGTTTACTTTTCATCCAGAATCATATATCTAAAAGTGGATGAAAAAGATTGATTACCAAGTTTTCAATACATATCGAGGAATTTTCAACTGATTTCGTTTATCATTTTATAATAACAATGTGCAAATGCCCCAATCGATATTCTTGATAATTTCAAAATCGCAAGTCGTTCAAATTGAATATTTTTTGGGTTTTCTCACCCAATATTTGAAACATATGTATATGTCAAATAAAACATATATTATTCATAATATATTGGTTTTTCATAACACAAAAAACCAATAGGTCTCTTGCATGTAACACGAATTATCATATTTTTATATTTTTCTCATTCTTTATCGATTCAAAATCATAATGTCTATCTCACACTTCAACAATTCGCGAATTTTGAATAATTCGGTATTAAAAATGGCCAAATCGGGACTCAAGGTCGAAGCGGGAGAAACGCATCAGATCGCCTCTACGTCACTCGTTATTATACGATTCACCGATCGATACAGCCCGACGCTGCCTATTGGCTTGCTAGAGAGTAAAGTACACGAGAAGAGGGAGAGAGTGGATATATCCCCATACGTCACGGAATCCGCGAAGTTGCGTCCGTTTGAACAACCGACATGCTGAGCCAAATTTGGAAGAGCATTTTCTCGTCAAAAAAAAAAATTATTGAAATTTTTGATGGCGGTTTTTCGGTAGTCTTACGGATAGAATATTTGATTCCATTAGTAAAAAAATTCATGCAACACATGTGGATATCCGTTTCTGATTTCAATCGAAATCCAATATTTTACGTGCCGAGGCTTTGAAATAAGTGTGAATTTAAAAAATAATGAGTTTGTATATGATAGAACAAATTGGATGATATATGCAAAAGAATCAATTACCAACCGGAAATCCCATCAATTGTAGAGAATATAATACTGAGTGTAGGAGCCTTACCGGAAGAAAACCATGAAATTTCTTATATTTTTTCTCAATATCTCCAGAAATTATAGTCGTATCGAAATGAAATTTGGTGTACTGCTGTAAAATATGATGTTTAAGGTGCGTGCAGAACTTTTTTCCGGATTCAATGAACAGTTTTCGGAAAAATAGAATTTTTCGAAAAAAATTTTTTTTCAATTTACTGACAATGTCATCTCGATGACATTTTGTGAAAAGTTGTGCGTTGTTATGCTCCAACTAACTGTCAAGTTTCAATAGACGACTTCGGCCCAAGTTGCCAACCCACAATTTACTTAGCAAGTTTACTTTCACTGGGGAACGGGAATTTCAGGACAAATTCGACATGATGAGGTTCGCCTTATTTATAAATAACCGTAAAACATGCCTCGGCTCTTCAAACCAGATAATTCCTTCCAAATATAGGTTTTTGTTAAGATCGTCCCCGATTGGCTGAAATTTAAGTTGGGATTCCTGATTTCATGCAAATAGTGTCAATTTTCATAGGATACGTTCCGAAAATCAACTCTGTTGTTTCGGTTGCCGATTTTCCGCTCCGTAAATATGAAATATTCGGATGGTTCCTGGAACAAGCTCGTGAAAAGGTTATTTACGGAATCTGGTTGATGAAAATTCGGTCGATTTACTGTCACCAGAACGATTTTCTATGGTAAATATCCATAGCATAGAACAATCTATGTTTACTTTAGGTTCCGAGTTCAGATCTGTTCGGGACGGTTCTAGCATAGACCATAGATCTGTGCTAGAACCGTCCCGTACAGTTTCAAGTCGTTAGCTTGTTTCTTTCGACAGTTATCGTGTCGTCGACCGGCCGGCCAGACAGAATCGATTTTGACACCGGATTCTTCATCAGTGAGTCCAACCCAGTCGTTTAAGACCATTTTCGGCTCAAAATTCGAAAATTACAGACAGTAGGACAAAACGATAGCACGCTGTTCCCCAGAATATGCGCGCAAAGAGCGCTTAAAAATGGCCGAGAAAACGCTCAAATGGACCCATTCCAGAGACGAGATAGTCGGCCGCCAGTAAGGATGATATGCGATGAGGTGGTTTATGTTCTTGTAACTCTTCACGAACGATGAGCGGCTTCCTTTTTTCCACAAACGCATTAAGGTCGTTAATAGTATCGATTTGAAGCCGTTTTACTTGCCGATCGTTGCTTTGTGCCATTGCGGCGAGTCGGCGAGACATCTTTAGGGCCATTACCGCGATTCGTCAGGTGTGAAGTTGTATAGTTGTGTGGGATTTATGAGTCATAAGTGAAGCCGACAATTTTCCAATTATATTAGAGTTTCCGATTGAATCGGTTCACGTGTGTGTGGAATTTATCCAATTTTATGAATATGATCGTATTCTTGGTATGAAATTCTTTGGAAATGAAAGAGTTCGGTCAAGGAAAGTACAGAGTGTCCCTTATGAAACTTCACAACTAAATAATCTGTTCAGTATGAAATTTTGTAGATATTCCAAAAGCTTGTTGATTTCAAATTCGTCTGGGCTAGGGTTCGTGAATAGATAAGTTGCGATATTTCATCCATTTTATTCTCCATGTTGTGACATCATTGGTGGGCGTGCTGTATTTGAATAATTTAAACTGCACTGTATTTGATGTTGGATACAAAATGATTAAACGATTCCCTTTTGGCTGAATTCAATCGGGAATCAGTCAAAAATAAGTTATCGATGTTGTACTGTAACATGTTTTGTTCAATGGGGGTTTTTCCTGAATTTGGGTTATTACTGCAAATTTGAACATAATTATCATGGGTTTGATTCATCATTTTCCCAAATTAAATTAAGTATTGAAATTCAAATTTCAAAATTGGGTTCTGGGATTTGCCAGGCATGCATGAAGTGACAACGGTGTTTAGTGGAATAGCTTTTTCTGCTATAGAATAATGAAATATTCATTCCTATTCTGTGGTACACACGTGTTCTTTGTCATTATAAATTTGGCACAAGGGGGCAGATGGATCCTTCGTCACGACAACGCGCCTGCTCACACGTCTTTCGTTGTGCGTGCAATCACCGTAACAGAAAACCCGCTTTATTCACCCGATTTAGCTTCTTGCGACTTCTTCCTGTTCCCGAAATGCAAAATGGTGCTCCGGGGGCGGCACTTGGGGGATGTGGAAGCCATCAAGGCTGAAACGACACGGCTACTGAAGAGCCTCACAACTGAAGATTTTCAGTGATCGTATCAGCAGTGGAAACGGCGTTGGAAGAAGTGCATCTTGTCTCAGGGGGAGTACTTCGAAGGAGACAATATTGAAATACCTGAATAATTGTACTTCAGGACAAACCTCGTACGTTAATAGGTGACCGCGACAAATAAAAACAAGCGCGTAAAAGCTGATGTTCCTCACGTCAGTTCTAATCTAGAATTCCATTCAAGGAAATAATGACCCAAAACGAAATGGACCCCTGGTAAATAAATATTGATATCACATTTTGGGAATCCACATCGTGGGAAACCGAAACTCAAATCAATTTCTGAAGATAACTTAGGCTACCAACAACGCGTTTTATACTCAGAGACACTCCATGTGAATTTCACGATAATTGAGATTCGCATCGATTTATTTATTTTACATGTTCACCTAAATCAGAATGGTAATAAAAGGAACATACCAAGAACATTCGATTTAATCAGAATGTTTCATCTGAAATGAATTCTACTGGTTGAATTTTATGGTCCACTAAATATTCTTGAATGTTATGTCATCATAAATATTTTTCTGGATATATATTTTTTGCGCGATATTATATAAATTATTTCTGGTTTAATTATGAGTGGTTTCATTTGAATTCAATGTCAAAAAAAATCTTCCGACTTTTCTCAAGAGCATAAATAGTACCCCGAATAGCAAGGTTTTTGGTTGTTGGTTTATTATTTGATAAAATCAAATAATGAACCTTAGTGATCGACCAACAAAAAAAAATGTAACCCTCCCCTGAAAATTTCACAGTTAACGTTTTGGAGTATGTAGATTTGAATGAACGAATAGAAAAAATACGTCCGTCCGCCGTCCGTTGTCCGGGGCTTTTCTTTGGAAGTACTTAACGGAAATCCTTGAAACTTGGTAGAAAAATCGTGTGTCACTCGGGGTTGCTCCTCCAAGCTTTTTACCAGGATCGGTGAACCCTAAGGGCTCTAAATAGGGGGTTGGATGAAAAAAAAATATTTCTCGAAAACTTACCATCAAATTTTCATCAAACTCTGAACTTTGATTACTGTTGCATAACTAAACCTAAAAAATTTTACCCCGATGATTTCCGAACAGTGGTTCCTGAAATATAAAGAAAACCGCTGCAAATTTCCAATAATATCGAAAATGAATCATCCCATTCGGTTTTAAGTTGTTTAAGATATCAATGGTTTATTGGGTTATTTAACTAAGAAAATAATAAACCTTTGTGTAAAATTTGCAGTGTTTTTGATTACAATTTGATTTTTCTTTTTACGGGCTTGTTCCAGGAAACAGCGCGATATCGTTTCGTTTCTTTGTCTGTAATTTTCGAATTTTGAGCAGTAAATAGTCATCAAAGATTGCGTTGAATACCCTGAAACACAATCCGTTGCCAAATTCAATTCTGGCCGGCCGTCCGCTCGTAGGTGCTCTAACTTTCGAAGAAAGACCTAACGACTTGAAATTTTCAGATTAGGTTTGTAGTCCAAATATCTAGTCTGAGTTCGATAATCGGTTAAATCGGTTGAATGGTTTCGAAATAAGGCACATTTGAAATTTCGAGAATAATTCCGCGATATCTCATAAATCGATTAGATTGATACTTTGTGAACAGTTTTGGAATACCAACGCGCAACTCAGTGCAAAATTTCGTGTTTCGAATAGCAACGAAATATTCATTTCCAATATCTTCGAGATGGACATCGGTTCAAACTAAAATTCGAAACAATCTGATTGAAATATTATCGATAGTTCCCGAAAAAACATTGTTTATCAAGAAAAATTTGAAAAATGTTCGAAAACAAACTAATTTACATTTTCCACCATTCCAAGCCTGAAGACATTTATATATATATATATATACCTTATGTTGGGTGAAGGTATTCTAGGACTATTTATCAATTTTCAATCCAGAGATCACTATAACTACGATCAGAATAATATAAAAGTAATTTGATAATTTGCAACAAACAGTGCCATTCGAAAAATAGTACTGGAAAGTTCTCTCCAACCTAATGTTTCTTCCATTCCATACGTACGTTTCATTTCATTTTGTTATTATTTTCTGATTATGAGAGAGCCAACAATATTACTGCTCCATTTTCAAAAGTTATACTTCTAAAAAATGATATTTCTAATGCCGATTCTTCATGCTTCAAAGACAAGATTTAATATTAAATGGAGTAACTTTTCCTTTATTAATGGTTAAATGATTCATTTAATGTGAATCATTGGAGATTGAATAGCAATAGACGACTTCGGCCCAAGTTGCCAAACCACAATTTACTTAGCAAGTTTACTTTGTCTGGGGAACGGGAATTCCAGGACAAATTCGACATGATAAGGTTCGCATTATTTATAAATAACCGTAAAACATGCCTCGGCTCTTCAAACCAGATAATTCCTTTCAAATATAGGTTTTTGTTAAGATCGTCCCCGATTGGCTGAAATTTAAGTTGGGATTCCTGATTTCATGCAAACAGTGTCAATTTTCATATGATACGTTCCGAAAATCAACTCTGTTGTTTCGGTTGCCGATTTTCTGCTGCGTAAATATGAAATATTCGGATGGTTCCTGGAACAAGCGCGTGAAAAAGGTTAATTACGGAATCTGGTTGATGAAAATGCGGTCGATTTACTGTCACCAGAACGATTTTCTATGGTGAATATCCAGAGCATAGAACAATCTATGTTCACTTTAGGTTCCGAGTTCAGAACTGTACGGGACGGTTCTAGCACAGATCTTAGGTCTATGCTAGAACCGTCCCGAACAGATCTGAACTCGGAACCAAAACAAACCTAAAGTAAACATAGATTGTTCTATGCTATGGATATTTACCATAGAAAATCGTTCTGGTGACAGTAAATCGACCGCATTTTCATCAACCAGATTCCGTAAATAACCTTTTTCACGCGCTTGTTCTAGGAACCATCCGAATATTTCATATTTACGGAGCGGAAAATCGGCAACCGAAACAACAGAGTTGATTTTCGGAACGTATCCTATGAAAATTGACACTGTTTGCATGAAATCAGGAATCCCAACTCAAATTTCAGCCAATCGGGGACGATCTTAACAAAAACCTATATTTGGAAGAAATTATCTGGTTTGAAGAGCCGAGGCATGTTTTACGGTTATTTATAAATAATGCGAACCTTATCATGTCGAATTTGTCCTGAAATTCCCGTTCCCCAGTGAAAGTAAACTTGCTAAGTAAATTGTGGGTTGGCAACTTGGGCCGAAGTCGTCTATTAAAGAAATTCACTAGTTTTTCACTGAAAACCCTAGATAAATATTTAATATATGTTATACCTCCTTGGCTTCTGTGCACAAAGCTGATGTCACATTGACATATTGAAGTCTAGATTATTATAAGTCAATAAGGTTTTCTGCTTAGCTAGCCTAGATAGGTTACTGTAGTATACAGTGCGCGTCAAAATTATGGAACAAATTCATTTTCTCATGAGAAAATGCCAAATATTTTTCTTCCGCAGAAGAAAAATATTTGTCAAAAAAATCCTGAAAGTGGTCAATTTTTGTTTCACTTTTACCAAATTTTTATTCATTTTTGAAGGATTTTTGTTGCACCCTGTGCCATCCCCATCAAGCCTCTAAATTTTTTGAATAGGGAAAGTGGGTCATGTGGTAATTTTTTGGCAAGGTCTTTGTATCTTTTTCACAGGCGTGTAGAAATTTTCAAGAAAAATTTTTTTTTTCGAAAAATTAGTTCAAAGGGGTTTTCAGTATGTGCACTTTGTCATGGCTCATTTACTTTGAGACGATGGTACCTAATGAAATTTGTCACCGAATGAAATTCGACCATTCAGTTTTGCTCATGCACAACTTTCAACCCCTTTCAACCCCCTCACGTGAAATTTTTTTTTCTCCTTTAAAGGGTTGGAAGTTGCGCATGAACAAAATTGAAATAGTCGACTTTCATTCGGTGACAAATTTCATCAGGTACCATCGTCTCAAAGTAAATGAGCCATGACAAAGTGCACATACTGAAATCTTTGAACTAATTTTTCGAAAAAAAAATGTTTTCTTGAAAATTTCTACACGCCTGTGAAAAAGATACAAAGACCTTGCCAAAAAAGTATCACATGACCCACTTTCCCTATTCAAAAAATTTAAAGGGTTGATGGGGATGGCACAGGGTGCAACAGAAATCCTCCAAAACTGCATAGAAATTCGGTAAAAGTGAAACAAAAATTGACCTGTTTCAAGATTTTGTTGCCAAGTATTTTTCTTCTGAGAAAAAGAATTTGTTCCATAATTTTGGCGCGCACTGTATAGGTAGGCTAACGC
Organism: Myrrha octodecimguttata; assembly: GCA_958510865.1. Classification (NCBI taxonomy): domain Eukaryota; kingdom Metazoa; phylum Arthropoda; class Insecta; order Coleoptera; family Coccinellidae; genus Myrrha; species Myrrha octodecimguttata. Next base: position 63,332,893 of record OY294056.1, read on the forward strand.
GCCGACGGAATGATGCTCCATCAATTGAAGGTTTTATTTTATTTTTCTTATAATTCAAAAAATCCAAATCTGATTGGGCTGAAATAAAGTACTCGGTTATGAAATGGCGACTTGGAGATTTCAGTGAAATTCAAATGAAATATAAAAATTTTCAAGACTTTAGGTTCTTTCTTTCGAAAGTTAGAGCGCAAACGGCCGGACGGCCGGAAGGACAGAATCAAATTTGACCACGGATTCTTCATTGATGAGTCCAACCTAGTCGTTTGAGACCAATTTTGGCTCAAAATTAGAAAATTACAAACATCGTGACGAAATGATAACGCGCTGTTCCCCAGAATCGAATTCAAATTGAATTTGAATTATTTCATTATTTCAATGAATATTTTCAGTCATTCTCACTTACCGTTCTAGAACGGTAAGTGATTCACTAACCTTTCTTTTTACCTTAGCAACCAGTAAAAATGATCTACTGATCTAGGAACAAACGCGGTACCTAACAAAAGTCGTTCTATTGGTGAATGAAGATAAGCGCTACTCCCTCTGGTGGCTATCCGAGTAACCCGAGGTACAGACATTATCATTGACAAGTTAAAGGAAATGTTAAGAAAATGAGAAATTTTATAAATTTTTCTTGGCGTTTGTGTGATTTTACAAGTGCTTCTACTGAGGAAAAGCAAACTCAAATGTCCCTTCCCATAGATTTCTACAGCCAGGTAAAAAATTTGGAGTTAGGGTGAAAGAAACTTCCTTTAACAAGTCGGGCCTGAAAGTGTTGAAGAATCGATAAAAACCAACAAACAAGATTTATGAGAGTCTGTTACCTGCATTTTAGCGATGATGATCATTTTCATAGAGGTAAGCACGAATTGCTCATGAAATATTAGATTACATTCATGAAGACACTTTTTTCCAGGCCCATAATCCAAGCAGAGAAATTTACTTAAGAGGAATGCTATGCCTTCCAGACATCTGCCTGTTGAACTGATTATTGAGAAACAACGTAAATTTTCTGGTGATAGAACTGACTATTGAAAAAAAAAGAGTCTCAACAAGGAAATAGCTGGTGATGAATACTCTTTGCTCAAAGTGCTTCTGCCGATGAAAGCAAAGTTGTACAAGGCTTATTTATTACAGCTTTTTCAAGACCAATCATATGAGAGTTGGAAAATTTATTTGTCAATCCATAATGAATAAGGCTTACGTACAAGTAGCATTAGATTAATGTGAATGTATTCATTTTATTCACAATTTATTGAGTATTTAGTCCTTTCCTATAAAAATAGTTAAGTTATGTGTATTTGTCTATTATTCCAAAAAGTATGTTCTACAATACTATCTATTTTTCAAGACAGCCTAAGAAATCCACCAAAGTTAATCCCGCCATTTGGATCTGAAAAGAAAAAATATTAAAATACTGTCTAACCTCGGAGGTATCCCCGTAATTATAGAGTTGCTACACTCAATTAGATTGAGGGATGATACATACCTACTTTATAAGAATGGAATATGTGCTCCCAGTAATACTCTCGTCAACCATAAAAGTCTAAATAGTCTTTGAATAAATCGTGAAATCAAAAATTATCAAACCAAACAGTACAAAATCGACTATCAAAACAAAATCTATATCTGTATGTAAGGTTCTAAAACTGGCCACCGTGGCGTGGCGCTGCAATCTTAAATTCAGACGCCAATCGGGCAAAAAAATTTTTGTTTCACACACGATTTGCAACTCGCGCGCAAAAGCTGATGACTTCGCATCTGTGGTTTATACATTGTTTGTGGTATTTTCCCTACATCTAATCATACATATCATCAAGGTACTAGATTCTAGTCTTCAGTAGCACACAACATCTTTATTATTGTCATATTATTCTATTATCTACTATGTCTTATTATTCCTATTTTGTCCCTTTACGATATAATATTTTCAGCTCTGTTTCACATCATCGCTTCTTACCGTGACTTCGAGTCAATAAAAACGTCGTGTCGGCTAGTACAAAAGGATATCTGATCGAACCTCAAATTGAATTGTTTGTGCCTGTATCGTTCAACTTGGCTACTCCATTGAAATCGAACAGACAATATATTCCGTTTTATGATCCATAAATCAGAACTTCCAGGTTTTTAGATGTTTCAGCTATGTCCATACCTCATTCGTTTGCACAACAAATCACATAAGCCATATATGAATTAAATATGAATGAATTATATTACTAGTTGGAAGACTACGGTCGGAGGACTATCACAATTAGCTTTTCAATTTTCAAGATGAACAGCTACTTCTAGTAAGAAATAATTAGTTTTCCACTGAGGATCATTTTATTGGTTGTGGTTATCGTCTGAAGTATCTTTTTGTTTACAAATATTTCAATTTGATTTGGTATTTGTAAAAAATTAAGTAGGTATTCAAATATAGATAATATGGAAAATTAATATTGTGCAGAGGTCTAATATAACTTCATCGTAATGTTACTGAATAGAGAAGTATTGCCGAATCTACACTCTCCGGTTTTCAATGTCCCAATTACGCCATTTTGTTATTAGTTAGAATAAAATTGAAAACTTCTGGGGTCAGCGTCAACGTGAGTTTTGTTCACTTATATGCACACAGGATGTAAGCAAACATGGTGTGCTCATCTGCTCATCTGTGATCGTATTTACCAATGATGACGTCACTTTTTTCATTCAAATTCGAAAAACAGAATATATATTTCCTTGTATTTTAATCTTGCTGACGTCACTCTTTTTTCAGATGAGCACACCATGTTTTTAAAATCATGCATCCACGTGTATGATTTCATTGTGCTTTTAGTTCTATATACAATTACTATTTCGACTGTCTTGTTTGATTCGTTTCAATAAATATTTATTATAATAGCTACAAAAAATAGAAGATTATTTGATATATATTGAAACTAAGTTGAGACAAGTATACCAGATAAAGATTATTTATACAATCATTAAAAAGTACAGATTTTTCTGTAATAACTTTACATAATATCTTTCTATTGATATCTTTCATTGTCATCAACGCACTAGGTATGAATGACAAATTCAATTAAGGGGCCTTTTGTGCGAGGGAGATTCAGGTATTTGAGTAATCGGGGATTCATCCGATTGGTCGAGAGATTCACCCTATTGGCTGACGACGATCACGTGATCGTCGTCGGCCAATAGGAAAGAATCTCCGATTACCCAAATACCCCAATCTCCCTAGCACAAAAGGTAGCCTAAGGCTACCTGAGAAAACGGTAACATAATAAAATACAATACAATATAAAATATTAGCTAGACACAGTGTTTCATCTTATATCTTTCGATTTAGAATCCTCAGTAGCATACAAATATCTATTCTATATTATATGTCAAAATCTTACCACGTTATCATAAACGGACCTAGCTGAATTGGAACCTCTGGCAAGCTTGTCAAATTTAACGTGCATAGAAGATAAGGTGAATTCAAATATGCGTTTTTGTTTCGCCAATATTAGGGAATAGGCTAGAATTCGTTTTTTCCACAGATGGTGGCGCTAATTGTAAATTACGACCGGTCCTCAAGGCAACAGTCTGTCAGTACTAAATTGACATCAATCAAGATATAAGGTAAAAAACATCTGGATGAATGAATTTCTACCATATTATGTTTTGTATAACTTGCAGCGGAATATATTCTAAGAATTCAATAAAAATTGCAATTTTTGGCTAATACATTATAGTAAGCGAGGAGTGGAATTCTTAGGTAACCAATGAGAAATTATTTCACAGGATCTACTGGTACATCTACATCATTTGATAGCCTGTTCAAATATATTCATATTTTTCAGAGTGTTCATATATACAAAGGAATGTGGTAAAGCGGCGGGAAGTTCATGGAAGTTGATACAGAACAAGCATCATCCTTACTTCAAGTCAGACTGAGACCTATCAAGAGTTGAAGTTTCGGAGAGAATAAAAACTCATTGAATATGCCATATTATTAAACCAGTTCAATTTGAGTTCTTTTCCATTTGAATTCATAAGATTTCAAATTAGAAAACAGGTGCTTGATTCAATGTTTAATTTTCTTTCATCGGATTGAAATGAAAACTCTTAAACTATTCATGTATATTCAATAAAGAACCAAGAAAAATAAAACACATTCAATGTAATAGCATTGAGTATTAATATTCAATGGTAATAGTGAAAATAATATGCCTGATTGGTGTTGATAACTCGATCCTCGATTAGTGAAAATGATTAAAAGACAATCATGAAAAGAATGATATGCTGCTGAGTATCATGAAGTTTATACCTTCTATAAATATGATTCTCTCTTCATTTGAACACTAATTGCCATTTATATCTGCACTGTCCAAACAAAATACAAAAGGGACTCATGTAAAAAGTATCTGAGGATCTGCGCAATTCTTCGAAGCTAACACAAACAGATTTCACGCACTTATCAATAACTAAATAATAATCTGAGAAACCGTTAATAAATTCAAAATGACAATTGCCGAATTACCATTAATAGTGTCATGCGCTCTGATTGGTCGATTGGTGGCGTTTGTGTCGGTGGCGAGAGTATGAAATAAAATTAGTTTTCGCAGATTAGTCTGATGATTTAGTAGGAAAACAAATGAAAATGAAAGCACCATATTGTTCTATACACCTTAGTCAAATTCCAATATTTGTGCATAGAACAATTGTGACAGCAACTTCCACACCATCTTCTTTCTTCGATAAATGAAACGTATGTTCTATGCACATATATTCGCATTTCACAAGCTTGCCACAGGTTCCAAATCAGCTAGGTCCGTTTGTAATTTGGTGTAAGTGAATACACGTGGTAAGGTTTTGACATATCTGAGCACAACATTGAATATTTTAAGATATAGGGCGAGTTTTTAAATTCACCAGACTGGTGTGGTTGTGGTGGAGTGTGGTGGACATAGAACATAAATGGTGGATGTTGGACTAGATAATTTGACATTTATGTCATTCAAAACATTTTAAACAACAATAAAAATTGTTTTGGTGAATCAATCACTCTTCCACCACACCAATTTGGTGAATAGACGACTTCGGCCCAAGTTGCCCACCTACAACTTTCTTCACAAATTTACTATTACTGGGGAACGGGAATTTCCGGACAAATTCTACATGATAAGGTTCACGTTATCCATAAATATCCGTAAAAGATGCCTCGGCTCCTCAAACAAGATAATACCTTCCAAATATATGTTTTTGTTAGGCTGAAATTAAAGTTGGGATTCCTGATTTCATGTTTATAGTGTCAAGTTTATAAAAGATATGTTCCGCAAATCAAGTTGATAATTTCGGTTGCCGGTTTTCCGTTCTGTAAATATGAAATATTCGGTTGGTTTCTAAAATTAAAAGTTTATTACGGAATTTGATTGATGAAGAAGCAATCTTTCTGTCACCATTTTCCATTGTTGATTGTTGTCTCGTCTATGTTCTGTGGATCATAAAGTGAATAAAGATTTTTCTATACTATGGATATGTTACCATAGAACATTGACAGTCGTTTTGGTTGTCAGAAAGAACGTTTTCTCTTCATTCAAATTTCGTAATCAACCTTTTTGTCAGGAACCAACCGAATATTTCACATTTACGGCAAGGAAAACCGGCAACCGCAATAACCAAGTTGATTTGCGGAACATATCTTATACAAATTTGACACTATTAACATGAAATCAGGAATCCCAACTTAAATTTCAGACAATCAGAGATGATCTTAACAAAACTATATTTGGAAGGAATTATCTTGTCTGAAGAACCGAGGCATCTTTTACAGATATTTATAAATAACGCAAACCTTATCATGTCGAATTTGAACTGAAATTCCCGTTCCCCAGTGATAGTAAATTTGTGAAGAAAATTGTGGGTTGGCAACTTGGGCCGAAGTCGTCTATTGAAAAACTCGGCCAATGAGAACATATATGGGAATATCACAGAAACAACGCGATTATTGTGTCAAATATGACATTTTCTTGTCAATCCAGAAATAGGTAATCCTGTTTTTCTCTCACACGTCCGAGAAACATACTGAATAAAGAAGACTCACACGAATGAAATTGGAAGAGATATCTCGAAGAAATATTAAGGAAATGGATCGAATTAGATGCGGTACTTCGGCTATAGTTAATAACGACGATTTTAGAAGAATGATTAGAAACGGAGTGTTTATCGCTATATTAAAATGCTTATATCCTAGAGGCACTTTCCGATTTATAATAAAGCAATTTATTCACGTTATAAATAACCTATTTTATTTTATCAATATCAACCGGTGCCGTCGCAAGCTCCTCTTGACGAAGGATTAAAAGGTGTTCGCTATTTTATGTACGCATTAAATAAAAATTATAATGGGCTAAGTTCGAATTAGAGTTTAACGACTCGGTTCTGTCTGACGTTTTTATTCTCTTGAATTTTATATTTCGTGATAATCAGGATTTAACAGAAATTACGTAGAGCTTCGTTTTTTACGCGCTTATTCTGGGGAACAGCGCGTTATCATTGTGTCACGATGTCTGTAATTTTCGAATTTTGAGCCGAAATTGGTCTCTAACGACTGGGTTGGACTCACTGATGAAGAATCCGTGGTCAAATTTGATTCTGTCCGTCCGGCCATGTGCGCTCTAACTTTCGAAGGAAAGTAGCTAGAGTCTTGAGATTTTCGGGTTAGGTTCGGTGCCTGAATATCTCGGCTGAGGTCATTAGTTGGCAAAATCGGCCGAACAATTTCGGAGTTATATCTATATGAGATTTTGATGTTAATCTAGTACTAGTTGGATCGGATTCAAACTTTGTAATTAGTTCTTGACTAGCAACGCACAACTCAGTGCCAAATTCCGTATGGATCTGGTGGTTGGAAAATCTGAAAAAAATTTATTTAAAAATTTCAGAAATTTTTGTTGAAAAGTTTTTTTTTTCGGAAAGTGTAGATCAGATTTCGAAGAAATTTGGCACAGACCTCAAAATTAGTATTTAACAACAAACTTTCAAATTTCATTCCGATCCGATATTTATTTTCGGAGATATAAGAAATAAACATGTCAAATTTCGTTGTTGTTCGAAATTTTATTTATTTCCCCAATATCTCAAAAAGTACAGATGCTATCACATCAAAACTAGTTAGTAGTTAGAAAAATATCAACGCGCAACTCACTGCAGATTTTAGTACGAATCCAATTGTTAAAACATTTTGAAAAATTGTTTATCGAAAATTATCCACATCCTTATCGAAAAAAACTCTTTTTTTCTGAATTCATTAACCAGATTTCGTTGAAATTCGGCACAGACCTTGAAGTTGGTATTTCACAACAGTTCTTCAAATGTCAATCTGATCTGCTTTTTATTTCAGAGGATATCAGGGAAAAATAATGTCCAATTTCGTTATTATTCGAAATGTTGACAATATTTCCTCATTATCTTAATAACTATTGATGCGATCAGATTGAAACTTGGGATATACCTAGAAGTCAGTATCTAAAAAAACTAGAAAAGCACTGACGTGAAGTTATCAGCTTTTACGCGCTTGTTCACGTTGCGAAATGGTGGAATTTTAATGAAATATAAAAATAAAAAAAAATATTTTTTTTTTCGAATTTTTGCAGGAATAGTTATTTTTATTGACACTGTTCGTCTTCCGACCAAGTTTCATTTCGATCAGATAAATATTTTTCGAGTTATTGAAAAATCAAAATTTCAAATGGCTGTCGCACAGAAACCATTCTTTCGAGAGTTACAGCGCACACGGCCGGCCAGATGGATGGTCGGACAGAATCAATTTTGACCACGAATTCCTCATCAGTGAGTCCAACCTAGTCGTTGGGACCAATTTCGGCTCAAAATTCAAAAATTTTAGACATCGTGACGAAATGATTACGCGCTCTTCCCCCTAACAAGCGCGTAATAAAAAGAGCGCTTTAAATTTCAATTCGAGCCGATATTTATTATCGGATATATTGAAAGATTGATTTTATTTTCTCATTATAATCTCAAGAAGAACAGACGCGATCTGATTTAGACTATGTAGTTAGTTGTCCGATAATAAGTTTCGAAGATATTGAAAAAAATTTTAACGTTTCTGTTTTTCCCTCGATATCGTTGATATTTCCGAAATAACTCGAAGGAATGCTGATGCAATCAGGATTAAACTTTGTAACTTATTCGAAAATATCGATACACAACTTTGTGTAAATTTCCGTGATGATCGGGTCATTAGAATTAAAAAAAAAATTTTCAAGTTTTTTTTCAAATTCTATATTCTTCTTTACAAAATTCCCTATGAACCTTTAAGGTATTATTTTTCGATCTAGTGCTGGATTTATGGAAATGTTAGAACAAGAAAATTTTGAATGAGTATATCTGCAGAATTATTGGGTAGATTTTACCCATTCAAGAATTCGGTCTTTGTGATAAAGGTCCAAAACTGTTCTACAAATATCGAGTATTTCAGTTGTTATTGTGTTCACGATCGGCCATGACGACGAGAGTAAACACAATAACTACGAAAGAAACGAATTTGAAACTCGATAATTGTAGCATAGGTTTGGGGCTTGATTACGAATGTCGAATTCGTGACCGGGTAAAATCCACCCATTATATCAGCCGATATACACAATCAAAATTTTATTCTCCCAATATTTAAAAAAATACAGAGTGGGTCGAATTGAAATAAGTACAGTTCGATAGGAAAATGACAGCTTGAAGGTTCGTGCTGAATTTCATGAGGATAATATGATTAGAGGATCAACGAATATTTCCATCAGGAAGTAAAGGTGCGTTTGATGGAGTCAATAGGTGAAAAGATTGCTGACTTTATGTCAGTGCTTTTCTAGAATCTCTTCGAAGTTGTATATATCGAAAACACTGAAATCTATTGTTGTACAATGTCACTTTTATATTGAAGAACGATTTAAGGAGAACTTACAATTAATTAGAGACTGAGGATCATTTTTCAGGTGACCCAATCTTAGACTATCGACTGACTAAATCGATCAAATAGTTCGATGGGTTTTGAATTTTGGTTATATTGAGAGAACAATTTTTCAAATGCATATATTTGCCGAATCATTGGGACGAGTTCACCATTCACTCAAAATATTTGTCCTTACATGTTGTTATTATCACGTACTTTCTTCACGTTCACCTTGTAGGTACGTGTCTGGCATTAACCGGACGATCCCGCTAATATCTAATACTACAATATTCAAGACGACGCATTGGCGCATATTTCCTCGCTTGAATGTTTCAGAAATGTGAAATGCGCGAAATATTTCTCCATAATAATGATCAGTGCAAATCTCATTTCACGCAGAATGCGATTTCCTACGTGAGAAAATAACATAGCAATTTTGATTGTAAAAATCAGATGCAGAAAGTGATTTATATCTTCGCACTCCCTGTACAACCAATTGTGTTAACACCATTCATTTCGTTCCTGAAAAGCTGACTGAAAACAAATCATTTCTTCCGATTATATGGACCGTAATAAACGACGGCATCCTAATATCATTAGCATAACTGTAGGTATTCACGAATAAATGAATCCAGAAAAAAGGTTTGTTCCACCAGAGTGAACTGTCCTTTGATGATCCCAGAACTGTGCAGAACTGGGTGAGCGTACATACTAGGTTTGCTTTGGTTCCGAGTTCAGAACTGTTCTGGAACGGTTCCGCATGCGCGATTGCGATTTTGTGTTTTCGTTCATTTCAGAACCGGTTCAGGATTTGAGTAATCCTGTTTTGGATATTTTCAGAATCGATTCCGAACTGTTCCAGAACTGTGAAAGGAGTTCGGACGTAAGAGTACGAACTGCTTCAAAATTAGGTAGTTCGCACAAGCGTAGAGTGGCTGTCAACGATTGAAATGGTTAACCTGATTTTTCGACGTCGTGTTGATTTTGTTTTTGATTTGATTGTTATATTTGTTGAGGAAATGATTAACTGTTACATATAAATTTTTGTTATTGAGGATAACTCCTTCGCTACGACCTCCCAGGATAATCTAAAGGATATTATTTCCATTGTTCACACTTGGAATGTCTATTTCTCAAATAAATCTATGAATGCAAGAGCCCTCTTCCTCTATTGAATAATAATAATGTTTCGACAAGGACACTCGCATATTTTTAATTAAACCACAGGCAATATATAAGACCTAATTAAAATCCCCCTTTTCTGCCAACTCAAATGTTTTTTCTCCTCTACAATCCGGATATGAGAACCCGAAATTAATTCGTGTATTGGTTTCATCGCTTTCAGAACTGTTCTAGGATAGTTCAGAATCGGGCTTCAATAGCGCATCGATTCTACGCAGTTCTAGAACTGTCCTAGGACAGTTCTGAATTTCGCAACCAGAACAAACCTACTAATTCGGAATTTGTAGCCTTGAGGGCCGTATTCATGGTTGCTCCTTGAGTATTTCCAGAACCTTGAGGCTTCCTTAAACATGATTGTTCTAGGGAACAGCGTGTTATCATTTCGTCATGATGTTTGTAATTTTCGAATTTCGAGCCAAAAATGGTCTTAAACGATTGGTTTGAACTCCCCGAAGAAAAATTCGTGGTCAAATTTGATTCTGTCCGTCCGTCCGTATGTGCTCTAACTTCCGAAGGAAAAGACTTAGCGACTTAAAATTGTCAGATTAGGATTGGAGTCCAAATATCTCGGTCAAGTTCGTTAATGGGTGAAATCGGTTGGATAGTTTCGGAGTTAGGCCCATTTGAAATTTTGAGGTTAATTCCTCGATATCTCATGAAGTATTGACTCTATCAAATTTCGTGTGGATCTAGTTCGAAAATAAAAAAAAAATTATTCGAAAATTTAAAAAATTTTCGATGAAAAATCTTTTTTTCTCTGAAAATTTCAAAGGAATTTGGCACAAACCTTAGATTCAGTATTTAACAACAATGTTCGAAATCTCAATTCGATCCGATATTTACTTTTAGAGATATAAGGAAAAAAATGTTCCAAATTTCGTCGTTATTTGGAATTTTAACGTTATTTCCGCAATATCTCAAGAAGTACGAATATAATCAGATTGAAACTCCGTAATCAACACGCAACTAGTTGCAAGATTTCGTGTTGATCTAAAAGTTAGAATTTGAACAAGCTCGTAAAAGCTCCTGAACTCACGTCAGTGCTTTTCTAGTCCCCTAATTCCTTCTAAACGCAAGGAAGCTTGAAACCTTGAAAGGTCTCTTGAGCGTTCCTCGGACGAGCCCTCTCAGGCGTTGCCAAAGCAGTAAATCTACTCTGAACATGTGCGCAAAAGCTGCCGACCTCACGTCAGTGATTTTCTAGGTTTTTTGATCCTCAAATACAATTTGAACGGATAAGACATAAGATAAGGTATATCTTTGACATCTTCTTTCCTAGCGCGAACTCCTACCATTCCAGATGAAAGACTTCCCCGTACGAATCAACAAGTAATATTCACGGTCCACCAAGGACGACTCAGCTGGTAAATCAATCGAGTCCAAGTAACACCCATGGAACACCCGAAACAAAAGGTGCATTAAATCACATTAATCAGATCAAGAGCGGCTTCCGTGCTCAAGATGAGGGCGCTCACTGTCAGGTGTGAAATATGACCAACGGTGGCAACCAGATCATACGTACAAGACCTGCTGGTCCCTTCTTTGATTTAACACTTGCTACGAGCCGGTCATCTTCAGTTAGATCCCGACTACCGATGCGAGAGATTCTTGCACCAGACAACCAGTTCTTGTTCCGTGTCAGTACCAGATTTCAAAGCGCACGCGAGTGCCAGTGAATGTGAGACGTACCAGAGTAGGCTTCTGGTCTACTTAAGATGCGGTTCGACCGTGACTAACCAGGAAAATAAAAACATTAAGAGCTGTCTTCGACACGCGCCGCAAATAGTTCGTCGTTTCTTCAAATGCGATCGGACAAGGACGTTTTTGCCTTTTGAAGCCGACATGGCAGTGTGGACGAATTCAATGACCTAATAGATCGCGAAGAAAGTCTTTATTCATCCAAGGAACTGATGAAGATCTCTTCAGTTTCCTCGAACCTATTTCGAAACCGTTCAAGTGACAACGATTAAGCTCACGATAATTCTTGGACTGACCGTCTTGATTGATATTTCCCAAAGGGATCGTTAAAAACTTCACTCTTGAAGCTGTGTTTTTCTGTTGTGGCATAAGCACGAGACTTTGGATAAGGCGGCCTTACTACTTATCACCTGGTTAGTCTCGGTAATAACTGAAATTTATGAACTTGTATCTTCTATATTCCAAGGAGAAGAATTCAAATGGTTGGTTCGGATGATGAAACGGGATTCAAGAATGAAATTGTAGTTGCTCGATAATGTTTTTGAACCAAAACGAGTGCCAGCACATGTCGAACGAAGTTTCACTAGATGGCTATACTTCTCCAAGGGTTTCTTCACCCGATAGCCACTACAATTTGACAGTTGCCAGTCCTTTGTCTATCGCTTCTGATCCAGGAATGTCTTCTCAGAGATACGCACCAAGTTATGGCCATTGGAACCATGAGTACTACGGAAAAAACAATAACATTTACGACGATAAATACGACTATAATAGATACAGATGCCAATCCGTCAATTCCTTAGATTATCAGGGAAGCTATTACAAGGAAACCGACAGTAAGGAAACTAAAAAGAAGAACCAACCCCAAGCTGGTATGGAAGTTATGAAAAAAAGAAGATTGGCAGCTAATGCACGGGAGAGGAGGAGAATGAACAGTTTGAATGATGCGTTCGACAGACTGAGAGATGTAGTACCCTCTCTGGGAAATGACAGAAAGTTGTCGAAATTCGAGACTTTGCAGATGGCACAAACTTATATTTCTGCTTTACATGAGCTTCTGCAGCGTGATTGAGGTAGGATTCATAGGATTCTGAAGAAGGTTTTTACTGAAAGCTCGCAGTTTCCATATTTTGGTTGTTCTGATCATTTTGTCTTGATAATGGTTCAAAAAGAGCAAGTATGAGAAGCCATAATGTTGATTGTTTTGGGAATATTTCGGAAAGGTTAAGAATCTAGTGACCCAAAAAGATTTAAATAATTTTGAAGCATACGTTATTTATTGAGTTGGTTGTTTAGCATATAGGGCTAAGAGTTGAAATAAGCTTCTTTTCATAATTCATTCGAGTATTAATTTGGATTCAGAATAGAAAGGTCAGAATATTTTAGTAATAAAGGCAACTGAACCAATTGTGAAATTGAGATGAAATGTTGTGAACGAAGGGATTAATTTATTGGTCAGCAATGACCCATCAATTAATTTTTCATTTGGGAGGATATAAATCCTGAATAATGCAGGTTGGGATGAGTGTAACTCGTGCAATACTAGATGTTAAGAATATCTATCATGTGCAATAAAAAATGTTGATATTTTTGATAATAAGATAGATTTAATTTATAGTGGCAAATTTTCAGTTTTGAACCGAATTTTAAATGAGAGAATGGTGGGATTGCATTTACAGTCAGTAAAGAATCGTCGAATTTCAGTCAAACTGTTAATTTTTTACCTACATTTTAGACTTTCGAAACGTTGATATTTCAGTGGTGATCATATGTCGGTAGTGGTAATAAGATTGTTAGTAATTATCCACTTTCTTTGTGAATAGTTCTTTATTTACGCAACGAAAAAAGTTCAATATTTTAAAATCTTTTTGTCCACGTTGAAGTTTTTCGAAAAAATATATTATATATTGTTTCAAGTAACCGTCAGTGAATTTCAAGTGATTCTTTCATTATTACAACTGTGAAGAGTAAATGTCTAATGAAAAATTATAAACTAACTATTCTGAAACAAATCCAATGAATTTTTCATTTCGACGGGAAAATTCGATTCAGCTCGTGGTTAGTTGTTCAGTTCAGATAACATTTCTAGACTGACGCCTAAAACTCAAAATATTAAATCGGGAAAATTTTTCACCTTTTCTGGGGAGTTAATTCAAGAATAAACTCCGTGAACACGTTGATATCGTTGATATCATACATACTATATATTAATAATACAATTCGACAATCATTTTTCGTGAAACTATTGATCGAATATGTACTTGAAATGAGTGAAACTTTTTTTCAATGGACATATATGGAATATTAATTTGAAAAATTTTACAATACCTGAATATTTTGAATCCCTTTTGTATCTTGGAGAAATAACTTTCCAATATTTTGTGAATCTGTTTCATCATTAATTATATGTCATAGACATAGTGGTTCTCAAAGATTGAATATTTCTGAAAAAAAATAATATAGTTTTATATTATTCCCGAGGAATTTTATGGATTGAAAGTACGCATTCTGTTCAAGCTTGTTCTGCTTCAATTGTTATGTTATGATTTCAGCATTATAAAAATTTTTTTTCGAACGAAGTGCTACGAAGATATTCTCTAGTGTCAGTTTAACGAAAGTAAATACAAAATATTATTAGATTTAAATAATTAAAATCCATTTTTTCGATTAACTGAGGAACAAAAAATTAAAGATAATGTTTCAAATTTTATTTACTTCAAATTGTTTTTTAAGATATGAATATTTTCCACAGAAGATAAGGATTAAATACAGAAGAAATAAAGAAGGATATTCGACGAATAACTTCAATTCATAAAGTTCGATAGAAGTTTCCGAATAATAGCTAGATTCTTCTTACCCTGAATTCCTTATAAAATGAAATATTGGTCTGTCCCTAATGTAAAAATGCAAATTTATTACTTCCTTGTAAAATCTGTTTTATTTAGAATTTTACTTATCTAGACGGATTCTCTTTGTGATGAATTCTGAATGAGTATCGAACAACTGCGAATTGACCTTAGAAATAATTTTGCGGTCGTATTTTTGCCGTTTCCAAAAATTCTTTGATGTTCTATTAGAGATATAAATCATTTTTGAAGATAAAAACTAATCCATATTTATCTGTTTTTTTCCGTTCATTAGATGTGGAAAAAATTGTTCAACCGCTCACTTGTTTTTTTTAAGAATTATTTTTACGTAGCTCTTTTAACCCGACATAAGGTTAAAGGAGCGGAGTGACCGTACTTAAAAAAATTCATATGTTTATTTATTCATAATTTTAATTCTAACCCCAGTTTGACGTTTCCTTCAACATATATATTCTTGACGGCTAATCAACCCAAAATATGGACGAGTTTTTCACGCAAAAAACATGATTTAAAAAAAATTTTTCGGTAAAAATTTCCAACTTATTCGATGTCATGTTAGCAGGACTTAGCGAAAAAATGAATTTCTTATTGCTGATTAAGGGCAAAAAACGGTAAAAGTTAACACTATTTTAATTCCGGGTCGCAGGAGTCGTTCTGCTTATTGGATTCGAGGTGATCTGAACTTACAAGAACCGAATTGTCCATTTCGGGTGAACCAGATTGAAACGACATACCAATCGAATCGTAAGATTCTTAATTTGCTAATTATCGTCCTTTTTAGTACTTATACCTTACGATTCTCCACTGACATATGAATGAATCCATTTGTTTGAATTCAACAAATTTCTGGAATAACTTAGTATTAACAATCATAAAAAACTACTGCTTAACTCCGTGTGTATCTGTGAAATACATATACATACAGGATGTCTCAGATGAAGGAGTCACTAATTCTCTACCGTATTATACGATCGAAAAAATTTGGGGAATAAGTTCACTTAATTATTTCTTGGAAAATATTACCCGAAAGAACAACTAACATTACAGACCTAAGGGGATTTGCAAATATATTTATTTATCGAGTCTTTATATTAATATTTTGCAGCAATATATTTATTTCATTCGACGATATATTTGTTTCCTACCAAACACAATTTATTTATGAGTTGGGGGTTCCAATAGTATATTAAGTGTATACAGTATAGTATACAGTTTCCAGTCATTCTGATTGAAATATACGAAGGCGTAGAAGGGCCACTCTTTGTCGACAAAAATTTTTCCACCTAATTCCGACTTTAATCTCGGAATTAGACTAATTCCGACTTTGAACTCGGAATTATAGACTAATTCCGACTTCAAACTCGGAATTATACATAATTCCGACTTTGAACTCGGAATTATACTAATTCCGAGTTTGAAGTCGGAATTATAGACTAATTCCGACTTTAAACTCGGAATTATAGACTAATTCCGACTTTGAACTCGGAATTATAGACTATAATTCCGAGTTTGAAGTCGGAATTAGTCTATAATTCCGAGTTCAAAGTCAGTTTGAAGTCGGAATTAGTCTATAATTTCGAGTTCGAAGTCGGAGTTATGTATAATTCCGAGTTTGAAGTCGGAATTAGTCTATAATTCCGAGTTCAAAGTCAGTTTGAAGTCGGAATTAGTCTATAATTCCGAGTTCAAAGTCGGAATTAGTCTAATTCCGAGATTAAAGTCGGAATTAGGTAGAAAAATTTTTGTCGACAAAGAGTGGCCCTTCTACGCCTTCGTAGAAATCAGAGGTTTTGACGATAACCACTACAAATATTCGAGGAATAATTCTAAATATTCATAAATAAAATCAAAATCAGGACTGATTATCAATATTTTTAATTATATTCTCTCATAGTTGGATTGCTGGAAACTAAGCTAATTTCGACGTGCCATCTTTTGACGAACTTTGATAGATAGAATAATTAAATATACTGGATCCCACATTTCCATATACTTATTTGAAATTTGAAACTTGTAAATATATAATATTTGGTTGAGAATAAATATATCTATCGATTAAGGCTTATTTTGGGAGGATTTTGCATCTTTTTATAAGGTTATTTCTGGGTTTTCACTCCCAATATCTGAAACAGAAATATCAAAAATTAAATAATTGTTTTTTTCATGGAGAACGATCTTGCGGATTGAACTATTTGTCAAATGGACAATACAGAAACAACACAAACGATAAACAAAGCGAATTGTGACATTTCAGGTTACAAATCTGACTCTTTCATCAGAAAAGTACTAGAGGATAGTCAGCCCAAGGAAATGCCCAATGTTGCCAAATTTACGCATAGAGATGAATACTTAACTCATATTTGAAAATCGATCAAAAATCGAACACCGTCCATAAAATAGAGTATGGTTAAGTTTAATTTTGTTGTCTGGTTAGGTAAGGTTAGTTTAATTTAGGACAGTGCCAGTTTGAATCAGAAACGGAAATTCAGTTAGGTCAGTTAACGCGCCAAATTTCCGTTTCTGATTCAAACTGGCACTGTCCTAAATTAAACTAACCTACCAGACAACAAAATTAAACTTAACCATACTCTATTTTATGGACGGTGTTTGGCAACATTGGATTTCTTTGGGCTGACTATTCTCTCGTCAGAAAAGTGAGAAAACTTTTAGAATTATTTTCTTTCGGTTTCGCATTTTGAGTTTACTCTTTCTCTAATCAAAGCAAAACAGAAGTGATTGTTGATTTTTGGCTTTCATTACTTTCAAAAGGTAGTTTAATTCTAAGAAACTGTGGAAATACTTTATTATTTCTGCATCTGCACATGAAAGTGAAGCTGTTTTCGGTTTGTGATGGTTTATTATATAATTCTTCCAATTTTTTGAACCAAACGATAGAAAAAGGCCGATATCTTCCTTTATGGAATCGATTAAAGCTTATTCTGGGAGGATTATGCATCATTTTATTAGGTTATTTCTGAAAGTTTTCCCGTTTGTCTGAGGAAAAAGTCAGATTTGTACTCTGAAACGTTACAGTTCGCAAGGGCGTTTTTTATGAAAAAGCAATTTTATTTAATTTGTAATAGTTCCGTTTCAGATTTTAGGATTGAAAACCCAGAAAAAACCTAATAAAAAATAAAGATATCCTAACGAAAAATAAAATCTCGTTTCAGAAAATAGGTATATATTATTGCTGTAAGAAATGAATATTTTCACTCGAAATGAATATATATGTCCCAAAGGGCGCCTGATGATACTTTTCAGAGATGTATGAAAATTTGAATAATGTGCGTCTCAAACTGTGGTTTTCAAGGGAGAATTTCAGAACAATAGTATTTTTTTTCAGTAAAAAATATTGGAGTTTCTTTATGTTGCGCCAAAATTGCAAAATACGAAAAAGATTGTTATGAAATCTACCTGTAAATCTCTCAGTTCGAGATACACGCAACATAAATTTTCATAGTGTATTCACAGTTGTATTTTTGCGGCGTTAATTTCAGAGAAAATAATGAAATCCGTGCTAAGGTTCGTACTATTCCTCACTCGAGATACCTTTTTCGGAAAATATTATTGATGTCAATATTGTCTATTGGTAAATATGGTGGTTAATTATGGACCAAATTCTCAGGCACCTTGCGTGAAAGAATTCATGAGTTCATGAAATTGAATGTTCAATTTTTATGAATGAAAGATACATTCAGATTCTGGCCCCGATTTAATTGATGTGATATAAATTTCATATTCGTTACAAAATATGAATAATGACGAAATATTCTGAGGAAGTGGTGGCGTATTTTTCTACTTGTGCAATATTTTCTCACTGTTACAATATAATGAGAGTTCATAAGAATTTCCTTAATTTATTTTTATTTATGAATTTATTGTTGTTGTTGAATTTTGAGTAATTTATTTTAGAGTAAGAATGCTGTTGTTCCTTCTTGTTTTTCCTTGAGGTGGATTATTTATTGTTCTCGAATTTTTCTCGTAAGTAGTTTATAGAGAGAATTCGAGAACGAGTATTTCAATATTTATTTCCGAGAGAATTAGGAATAGGCATTATGTTCCTTTTGTATATTTATATTTTTCTTAACCAAATGTATCTCAAATGTGCAATATTTTATGAATAAATCCGTTTTTATGATTTAGAATTTTATTTCCTCGGAAGAAATTGGATATCACCAATTTGAGTTTCACTGAGAAAACTAAATATTAGACATATATTGTTTATGGAGTGTTAATAAGTCAGATATAGATAGATCTATGGTATAAAGATGTACGAATTATATATTTTTTTAACGACTTCGTATTATGATTCGATTGGTGATTTTCGTGGCAAACGGTGCTTTTGGTTTATTATTTGATAAAATCAAATAATAAACCTTAGTGATTGAGCAAAAAAAAAAAAATTACCCCCCTGAAAATTTCACTAAGTATGTAGATTTGAATGAACTAATAAAAACAAATCCGTCCGTCCGTTGTCCGGGGCTTTTCTCCGAAAGTATTGAACCAAAATAGTAAAACTCGGTAGAAAATCGTGTGTCGCCCAAGATTGATCCTACGCAAGCTTTTCAGCAGGATCGATGTCCCCTTAGGGCTCAAAACTGGGAGTTGGAGGGAAAAAAATATTTCCCGAAAACTTACCGCCGAATTCTCATGAAACTCTCAACGTTGATTACTGTTGCATAGCTTAACCTAAAAAATGTCAACCGGATGATTTCCGACCAGTGGTCCCTGAGTTATAAAGAAAAACACTGCAAATTTTGGTGTGAAAAACCAATGAGTTATGAATAATATATCAGTTTTATTTAAGATATCAATGTTATTGGGTTATTCAACTGGGAAAATAATAATCCCACGTATGAAATTTGCAGGGTATTTTTTCATTTGTTCGCGATTTTCGCTTCATAATAGGCAGGGAGTAAATTTCGCAAACATATTTCCTTTTTGGTAGCGAGGTATTTGTATCAAGTATTCTTGACACTTCAAACAGCGTAGTACTTTGGCTAGGATGTGCACGAATCCATTAATCAGCTGCTTGGTTGTAGTATGAACTAGGGGGCTCAAAAATGAGACATCATAAGGTTGTAACCTGTGGGGGTGTGTGTGCTGGTAGTGGAAACATGATTGTTCCATTTTCCTTCGCTGAAATTATGATCACTAGATCTTTCGTATGGGTGGTATGACCATACATTATTTAAGAGTATCTTTTTGCGCGCATGTTCTAGGGGAACAGTGTGCTATCGTTTTGTCCAAATGTCTCTAATTTTCGATGATTGAGCCGAAAATTGTCTCAAACGACTAGGTTGGACTCACTGATGACGAATCCGGTATCAAAATTGATTTTGATTGAGCTTATTTCCCTCATATTTCAGAAACTAATGGAGCGTTTGGATCGAAACTTGGCAGTTAGTTGGAGCATAACGACCCGCAACTTTTAGCTGAATTTCGTTGAATTCGTATGGTCACTCGTTTTGAAAAAAATCTTTTTCGAAAATTTTTTTTTTTCTGAAACTATTGTTCATGTTCGTGAAAATCTCAGTAATACCTTGTTATTTATATTTCACAGCGGTGAACCAAATTTCAATTCGATACGGCTATTAGTTTTGGAGATATTGGGAAAAAATTTCGTGGTTTTATTCTCGATATCGTTGTTTTTTTTCGGTATAACTCAAGAAATACTGATTCAATCATGATGAAACTTCGCAGCTAGTTTGAAGATGTTCATGGATAACATTGTGCAAAATTTCGTGATGATCGTGTCATTCGAACACTCAAAAAAAAATTTAAATTTTTTTTTTAAATATTTAATATTCTGTGATTTTCTCATCATACTATCCTCAATAAATTCTGTACGATCCTTTAAACTCGATATTTGTAGGGAAGATTTGGGGCTTGATAACGAAGGTCGAATTCGTGAATGGGTAAAATCCGCACAATGATTCCGTAGATATAATAATAATAATAATAATAATAATATTTATTGATCCCATAAGATTACATATACTGGACATATAAAGTAAAAATGGAATCAGTCAGAAAATTCATTGTGTGAATGAAACTACTTTCTGCAGTATTCCTTAAAATCACATATACTGTAGGGCCCACAATTCAATATCATAGGATACAAAGCTTTCTTAAATTTCATAAAAATTCAAAATTTTATTTTCTCTATATTTTCAGAAATTCAGTTCAGATCGAATTGAAATCCAGTACATCATCAAAAAAAACTTAGAAAAGCACTGCCGTGTAGGCAGCAGCTTTTGCGCACATGTTCAAATTCGTTGCCAAAGTGGTCAACCCCATTGAACATGCGCGCAAAAGCTGTTGCCTTCACGGCAGTTCCTTTCTGGGTTTTTTATTTTTGGATGGTTTCACAAATCAAAGAAGTGCTTAAGCCATTTCGCGAATAACTCACTCGTTATGTCACCCGATTCTGAGCCAGCAAATTGTGTATCTGGAGGTGCTCCTCTTCGATTTTGTCTTTGAATCTAATGCGTTTGAATATAAGAATCAGGGGGGTGTACATCCAGAAGCATTAGGCAGCAAATTAATATCGTTTTTAACTCACATTCGTCATAATTGTGAGCGATCCTATTTAATACTTACCTCTTTGTCCAATTATTTTTTGTGGTCGCTGAGCTGTACAAAGACCAGTTTCATCCGCATTATGTATATCAAATGTACAAAAATTATATTCGCCTAACTTTTAGGCGGTTGAAGAAGGCATTAAATTTTCCTTTGCTGGACCCTACCACCTACAACCCTCGCCGCTGATGTTGCTTCCGTTTCTTCGGAGAGACAGGTCTTTGGTCTTTTTGTCTGAACATAAAACAGTAACACCACTTCTCGCTGGCTTGTCCATTTTTGAACCGATGAGAAATTCCTTCGGCAACATCGTATGCAAGTTTCCAAACAAACTCTTTTCGAACCGTCGAAATCAGAAAAACAACTTCCAAAGGAACAGCATAATGAAGATAATGAAATTATTAGCTTAAAGATTGAATAAGGGATTTTCATTTAGTACCTGTCAATAACCACGATCAAGCTATCGACGAAGAAATTTTGTTGTTACACCACGTTGCTATACAAGACTCGCATGCACCTTCAAACCTTTGATGTTCCAGTTGTAAGTAGCGAACGTGTTTTTCATGCTCCTTTTTCAGCCTAAAGTCCTCGAAAAACGTTTAACTGCTATTCACCGCTAAGCTGTTTCAGATTTCAATGTGTACAACGTGCATGCGTGATGTAAACTTATACCGTACGAGGACTCGTAAACTTTTTGTTCACAACCCAATAAAAGTCTTGTTAGAATAAGTGGGAAAAACGCCTTATTTAAAGACTGCAAGACCGCTGTTGCGTGATTCCCTAGACAAAGGTCGGTGTTCACGCCCCGCCTTGATTATAATTTTCAGTTATTTATTTATATATTGATGATGGGTAAATGTATGGAATGATTCCAAAGATAAACTTATTCAAAATTATATTTCCTTATATTTCAGAAAATTCAGGTCGTATCGAATTAAAATTCAGTGTCTGGTTAAAAAATGAGTGATTCATGCGGAATTTCGTGAGTACCATATAATAATTATAAAAATAATAATAACAAAGCTTTATTTCCATATAATGTTATAAAACATTTCTGAAAAATGTCATATAAAAACACAAACATTCAAAGAAGATACTGAAGACTATAACTGAATTTATGAAGCAAAAGGGATTTTAACCTTTTTCTGAATAAAAATTTGCTATTTGAGCACTTGATTCCCTCACTCAGTTTATTGTATATCTCAATACTTAAAAACATGGGCGAATGACGTCCTATTCTGTACCTAAATGGAGGAATAGTGAAATTATTTTGATAACGTGTATTGTTTTGATGAAAGTCGCTGTTTTGTGGATTGAACTTTTATGAGTATACATCAAAGTGGCCATCTCTAAAACAATAAAATTAAAACATCACAAAATATAAAAAAACACATTTTTCCATTTGTTTTGAATTAACGAGCATGAAGTAATTGCGACAATGACTCGATATTCAAGAGCAGAGCCTAATTATGAAGAATTCGTGAATGGGTTTTCGTAGATATACAGAGTGAGTCTTTGAGTTCTACCTCAATTTTAACCATAGAATCCTCTCATCAAATAAAACATTTTTTTTCACTTCATACAGATTCGGCTCCGGTGAAAAGATACCTACGGGCTGCTGAAATCCTCCGAAAAAATCAGTTTTCCACTTGAAGCTTTGATATGGTGTTTTCGAATGGAATGAATTTTGGTGTGAAGTTTTCTATAACAATTACACACATTATTCAGTTATCACTTTCGTCCTACTTTTCCCTTATTTTGTTGATCCGCCCCCGAGCTAACAAAGGCTTTCAATTAAGCCTTGCCCACGTTAATCCGGACCACAGAAAACACGTTATTCCTCTAATTTTTGGTCAGAGCATAGACATCTAGACTATTGGCCGGTTTGATGAAACTTTGATTGCCCGATCAAGGGTTTGATTGTCGATCAACAGTAGATTCTGTGCTCGATATCAGTTCATTTTCAACCGAACCATCGGATTAGAACTACAATCAAGGAATTGAAAGAGAAGTTCTGTGAAACCGACGTTTTGTTTTCATGTCTATTTTCCAATTTTTTTTTCAAAAAGTATTTTTCTTGAAAAGCATCCATCGGATTCCGAAAAGATTCCGCACATACCTTACAATCAATTTTTCAGCAACAGTGTACCGAATTTCAGTTTGATCCGATTCCATTTTCCGGAGATATTGTGGAAAGAAATATGTAAAATATCGTGGTGTTTTCCTCGGTGTTCTTGCTAGAATAACTAGAAACACCTAGAAAAGCACTGACGTGAAGTCAGCAGCTTTTGCACGCACACACTTTTGATGAACATGATATCATTTGGACATGCAAAAGCCGCCTAATTCAAGTCAATGCTTTTCTGGGGTTTCTCCGGTAAAGTACTCGATTTCAATTCAATCTGATCTGATGGGTATATCTACGGAATCATTGGGCCTCGCATTGGGCGGATTTTACCCATTCACGAATTTTTCGTGATTGAGCCCCGATCCTACTTCCCAAATATCGAGTTTATAAGTCTTTTGTTCCGGAGGTTATTGTGTTTTCGGTAAAAACCAATGATACCGTAGATATACCCATTCAAAATTATATTTTCCCAATATTTCCAGAAATACAGATCAGATCGAACTGAAATCCAGTACTCCAACGAAGGATGACAGTTCAATGGTTAATACAGAATTTCATGGGGATAATATGATCAGGAGATCACAGAATATTGAATATATGAAAAAAATTTTGAAATTTTTTTCTCGAAATATTCTAGTGACATGCTATCACGAATCCATCAGCATTTTCAAACAAGCTGCCAAGTTTCATCATGATTGAATCAGTATTTTTTGAGTAATTCCGATATCGAGAAAAACCATGAAATTTTTAAATTTTTATTCTCCAGAAATAATAACCGTATCGAATTGAACTTTGATACACTGCTGAGAAATTGAGAGCTAAGGTGTCAGCAAATTGTTTTTCGAATACGATGAATAGTTTCGAAAGAAAAAATTTTTCCAAAAAATTTCGAAAAATATTTTTTTTAAATTTGCTGACAGCACAATCACAACAAAATTTTCTAAGAAGTTGTGTGTCGTTGGAATCGAAAATCACAAACATTTGACAAAACGTTAGCACGTAGTTCCCCAGAACATACGCACACAAAGTCGAACTATTACTGCCCGAAATTTCATTTTCAATTATCAAAACCACTAACAAAGCCATAATACTCAGTGAACATAGAATCACTTAAGAGCAAACAATATCTCAAATATAACTGGGTGACTTTTGGAGTTCGTTTTTTTTCAAAACATTTTTTGGGTGCGAATGGTTGAAAACAATTCAAGAATGCGCAATCTTGCCATTTTTTTATATTCAAAAATTTTCAGGAAAATGGAACTAAAATAAAGTGAAAGATGGAAAAATATCTAACAATGCGCATTCTCACAAAAGAATTAATATTCCAAAAAAAAATTTTCAAAAAATGATCACTGAAACCCGCAGAACGACACCCCGTTTTATTCGTCTAAATTTTTACGAATTCTAATATTTTTTGCGGCTATTGGCAACGTTAAAGCATGCAGACCTTGCATGCAGGTGCCTGTTTTGCCAGAATGCACATGGTAGAGTTTGCTCTTAACGTCTTAGCAACAAATTCAAACATGCGCGGAAAAACTGATGACTTCACTTCAGTGCTCTTCTAGATTTTCTTCAGGAGAAATGTGAAAATTAAAGAGATGAGTACGAAATAATACCTCACTGATACGAACGCTGAAACAATAAGTTTGTGTTGGTTCCGAGTTCGGAACTGTTCTGGAACAGTTCCGCATGCGCGATTGCGATTTTGTGTTTTGGTTAATTTCAGAACCGGTTCAGGATTTGAGTAATCCTGTTTTGGTTATTTTCACAGTCGATTCCGAACTGTTCTAGAACTGTGAGAGCAGTTCGGACGTTAGAGTCCGAACTGCTTCAGAATTTGGTGGTTCGCACAAGCGTAGAGTGGCTGTCAACGATTTAAATGGTTAACCTGAATTTTTGACGTCATGTTGATTTGGTTTTTGATTCGATTGTTGTATTTTTTCAGGAAATGATTAACTGTTAAACATAAATTATTCGCTACGACCTCCCAGGATAATCTAATGGATTTTATTTCCATTGTTCACACTTGGATGTCTATTTCTTAAAGAAATATATGAATGCAAGAGCCCTCTTCCTCTATCGAATAATAATAATGTTTCGAATTAATTTTTTTCTGAAAAGCACATATCTGAAATACTTTCATCATTAAATTCATTATTATATCAATCAATAATTTGTTGGTTCATTTTGAAATATAATTGAAGTAATGAAGAAAGTTCAGAAAAACGATTTTTACAAAAAAAAATTAAGTGGACGGAAGTATCCTCAAAAATATTTATATATTATCTACATAGTGACTAGGACTTTCGCATGTTTTTAATTGAACCGCAGGCAATATATAAGACCTGATTAACATCCCTCTTTTCTGCCAACTCAAACGGAAGTTTTCCTTCCTCTACAATCCGGATGAGAACCCCAACTTAATTACTGTTCTAGGATAGTTCAGAATCGGGCTGCAACAGCGCATCGATTCTACGCAGTTCTAGAACTGTCCTAGGACAGTTCTGAATTCCGCAACCAAAACAAACCTATTGTGTATGATGTATGGATAGTATATGATAAAACTTACTTCAACACAATATTTTGATCTCATCAAAAGTATCCCGACGATATTTAATTCACATTAGCTCACGCTATCAATAAAACCGAGAGAAGTTAATCTACTGAAGCACAAATTCGCCAGCCAAAGGAATATAGACATAACTGATGTTTCTAATGATATATGCATTACCGTGAATTGTGATTTATTCCCCACGTCGTTACGGGCTTTAGACTGGTTTCTCTTTCTTTTGTGAGTTTTTTCAAGACATAATCTAGAAGTCGTGCTTTTGGGAGGGTTCATTGAACGTATAACGGTGTCTCTTTAATCAAGAAATAAATGAAGTGTTGCATCGGGTTTGTTGGATTCAAATGAACTTGTAATTGTTGGAATATACCCACTGCTGTTATAGAATTGTTGAAAAATGAAAAATAGGTTTGAGTACACTGACGTAGAAAACAAT
This sequence comes from Myrrha octodecimguttata, assembly GCA_958510865.1. NCBI lineage: Eukaryota > Metazoa > Arthropoda > Insecta > Coleoptera > Coccinellidae > Myrrha > Myrrha octodecimguttata. The sequence goes on from OY294056.1 coordinate 63,359,278, forward strand.
TCTTAGTATACATCCTGTCTTGTGAAGTGAAAAGGTATGCAAGACAGATAAACAGAACGAATGGCTATCAAATTGGTTCAGAAATGTATGACAATTGACAGAATACATTCAGGCCAATTCTGTTTGCAAATAGCCATGAAAAAAGATATTGCTTCCATAACAAGTTTGGAAATATTGGTATTTCGATCATCAATTCTGAGCAATATGATCTGCCAATAGACGACTTAGCTCCAAGTTGCCAACCCACAAATTTCGTCCAAATTTAGTATCACTAGGGAAGGGAAGTTTCAGAACAAATTCGCCATGATACGGTTCGCGTTATTTATAAATATCCGTAAACGGTGCCTCGGCTCCTCAAACAAGATAATTCCTTTCAAATATAGGTTTTCGTTTAGATCATCTCTGATTGGCTGAAATTTAAGTTGGGATTCCTGATTGCAAGTCAATAGTGTCAAGTTTATATAGGATAGTTCCGAAAATCAACTTGGTTATTTCGGTTACCGGTTTTCCGTTCCGGAAATATGAAATATTCGGTTAGTTCCTGGGAAAAAATGGTTGATTACGGAATTTGATTGATGAAAAAGCGATCTTTTTTTCGCCAGAACGACAGTCGATGTTCCATGGTAACATATCCATACGTTTTTTCAAGTCACTGATTAAAAAAATGTTAATTTTATTGAGGACTTTTGCGCAATCATGTATATGCTTGCAAGAAGACTTTTGTCCGTTATAGTTGTGTCTGTTCGTCCACGCCGTAAACTCTCATTTACCCCATCACAGGGGTATGAAACTGCTTTGCTAATCTTGGAAACAGACAACCCCAGCATTTAGAGAGAGAGAAGTTGGATATTTGCTTCCGTTTTTCTATGAAATATCATAACTTTTTTAACCTATAATTGAAAAAAGTACAGAAATACCGAAATGTGGCAAAACTAGTTTCGCTCAAACGAATCCAAAACTTATAATTTAACATATGTTCAATGATGGCTTATGAAGAAGGTAAATATGTTATGGAGTGAATTCACTTCAAGGAATAATCATCCTATTAAATTAAAAGTCAGTGGCTTATTCAGATTGTGATGGACTAAGTTGCCAAAAATGAGCTTGGAAGCTCTGTTTGATAATGATCGAACTTGAATAGTTCGACTAGAAGTCTTTGACCTATGTTGAGACTCATTATCATTTGTATATTTCACTGATATTCTTACACGAACAAGATTCAATTGGATCAGAATTATTTGTGTCAGAGAGATAGCTCCTTTAAAATTTCATAGCATCAAGAAATGTTTATATTGTTTTCTTGAACGGGTTGAATTACTGGCCAGTTCTAGTTGGGAATTTGGAAAGGCAACAAATATGTTTGCGATAACTGTATATTTTAATTTTTCAGATTTATTCCCATGTGAAATGTATTTTTAAATCAATAGTTATTGTAGTAAGATTTCTGTTTATAGGTACATGTATGGAATGTTTGATCACTGTTCATTGAGGTGAATCATTATATTTTGGATCAATGAGAATCCTTCAACAAATTAACCTATCTGAGTATTTAATTTTTTGGATTCAATCATTATAAATGATCATTCTGTAGCGACTATCTGTTATATATTTGACTTAATAAATTTTCAGATAAAATGTTTGTTTGATTTATGATTAAAAGGAAACAATAAAATTCCAATAGTTTAAATGTATACAGGTACCTGCTCGAACACGAATATTTGAATCGCTGTCATTTTTCCCGCCACGACCCCGAAGGATGGCGGCCACTCTGTTTCCCTGATTTAGTAGGGAGTTAGCACTTCTACGATTTTGTTATTCTGTGCCCCATCACATGATGGACCATAGATCTCACATAGTAGAAATTTGTATTGAGTGAATTCCCAGCGAGAAACAGAAGGCATTTGTTATTAGTTGTCCGATTAACGATAAAACCGAAGACGGCAAATCGCGTAGGAAAGATAATTACTATGTTGGCACAAGCCGTTCTTGCTTGGGAGCAGTCGAGATATAATTCCTAACCGGAACACGCGGGTCACGATATCTTGCCATGTAAACCAACACTAAAAACTTTCTTCGTCGCGGAAACAGCCTGTTTCGCTTCCATGAATATACCGGTGAGTTAAGTGTTATACAGGAAGGTCGCACTATGGAAGTTGTCAACAAAGTTGTTTTGAATTCTGGTTATTCGTACGAATGAATGGATACGAAACTCCCATTGTCATATTCTTTGGTCATAATGAATTGGTGTGTTGGGGTCTGTATGGTGTTGTTTGGAATTATGGGATCTAACTTTCAGAAATGATTTATAAGCACCTTTCAAGACAAAACTGTGATTAAAATGTGAACTCGTAACCGGAATGGCTTTTCTACTTAGACACAAGGTGTTGAAATTTTAAATGAAAAACCTAGAAAAGCACTGACGAGATTTTTTTTAATTCTCCTCAAGAAATTCTGCATGAACCTCAAGCTATAATTTTTGATCACGTACTAGCTTGGAATTCGATCCAAAATTTTGAATGGGTGAAACTATCTAAAGAAAAATTGGCGATAATTCTAGAGTAAGTTCGGAGTTAAATTACGAAGGCCGAATTGGCGAATTAGTAAAAACTATTGAATGATTCTGCAGATATACCCTTTCAACATTTCAGTTTCCCGATGTTTCCAAAAACATAGATCGAATCGCCCTTCAATAGAAAATGCCACCGTGAAGTTTCAGCCAAATAGTGTCTATACAGAACAATGAGCAAAATAACTCCCTCCATTTAACAAAATGCTGGAGGACTCCTTAATTTTTTTTTGCTCATTGTTCTGTAGACCCTATTCGGCTAAGACTTCAAGGTGGCATTTTTCATTGAAGAGCGATTCGATCTATGTTTTTGGAAAAATCAGGAAACTGAAATTTTGAAAGGGTTACCGTCGGTTTCACAAAACTTTTGACGTACGATCAACTCGTTGATTGAGATTTTCATTCGATGGTTAGGTTGAAAATAAACTGAAAACGAGCACAGAATTTACTGCTGACTGAAAATCAAGCCCTTGATCGGACAATCAAAGTTTTGTGAAACCGGCCGTATATCTGCGGAATCATTCGATAGTTTTTACTTATTCGCCAATTCGGCCTTCTTAGTTACACTCCAAACTTACTTTACAATTATTGAGCTACTGAGTAGATTCTTCCGGAAATAATTTTGTTCACTATCAGTGGTTAGACCGGCCGTAAACACATTAACTTTAGGAAGAATCGACATAGAGAATATATTTGAAGAGGTTTTCAGTTTAATTAAGAAGGTCGAATGCTTGAATGGGTTGAATTCGCCAATTATTCTTTAGATAGTTATACCCATTAAAAATTTTTGATCAAATTGCAATCTAGTACTTGATCGAAAATTATAGCTTGAGGTTTATGCAGAATTTCGTGAGGACCATATGAAAAAAATCTGCGTTTGGTAGGGTCAATACTTGTATAGATGACCGCCTTGGTAACGGAAGGAGCGCGTAAAAGCTCCTGATCTCATGTCAGTGCTTCTCTAGGTTTTTGTGATCACTATTATGACTAAGCCTGTTATATAACCGATTCCGGCTTGACGTCGCCTTCTGGGACACACTATTATTTCTTCATCCTTTGATTGTGGGTTTCTTCAGAAATATTGGTCCAAAATTGCAAAAAAATTATATTTGTTAAAAAAAAATCAATTGGTTTTTGGGAGGAAGGAAACAGTTGGTCTATTTTTGTCATTTTCAATCATGTTATGATGTCATATCCGTAATGATGAAGTGATTTTTCTTGATGGTTAGTGGGAAAAAGTTCTATTTGTTTCAATATCTTAAGGCCGTTGAACCAATCAATAGTTTGGTGTAGGCTGTATGTGGCAAATATCAGTGCATATCTCAAGAACATCAACGAGAAAGAAGATTGCAATTATATTCCGTATGGAAACTAGAGACTTCTACGAAGTGTCCAATTATTAATATACATTCATTACACTCATCATATCTAATATATATAATTTAATCTTCATTATTTTTTATACAGCCTCTGAAAATCGCGCCTAACAACATAGTTTCATTGTTGATACTTAACGGATTCCAGACTTGATAAAATAATATCCTTGTACTACAGACGAGAAACTAGTTATTCAACTTCCTAATAATCGAATGACTGAAAATTCATTTGACTGTTCAGGTGGTATTATGTTTGCACAGCAATGTTTTGAGAGCTACTTGAAACATTCGATCTAGCGGTGCCACAGCCAATTGGATAGTATTTGACAAACCCTTGAATTTCAGGAGATCTTCAGAGAGACATCCTGAATGTAAATGATCAATTCGATTGCTCCAACAAATTTTTAGTTCGAGTGAATTGAGAAACTATGATTATAATATCGAATTCAGTTAGTCGGATTCTTACTCGTTATGGCTGATTTACAATGAAAGTAAGACGTAATTCGGTCGCAATTTATACGTGAAACTAGAAGCTTTTGCGTACATGAAACTGTTCAAACTGCAAAACGAAATATTTACACTTAAGTGAGTCTTACGAAAGGCTTAGGGAATACCAAAATTAGACGTAATAGTGTGTGAATCTAGGGATATTTTCGGGGTGTTTGGAGTTGAACAGTTATTTTCATTTTTCTTGAGTTTTATTGCTTGTCAATAAAATCTTCTTCATGATTCATAGAATATAAGGTGCGGACACTCTTTGACATATTTTGGGTCCGAAATGAGGTTCAAATGTTGTCAAAATACGGCTTTATTGTCCTACTTCAGTTTTTGGCGATAGATGCCGGCATAGGAAAATCTGCCATATGAATGTTGCGTTCCGATATTCCCAATCAGTACTGGCCAGTATCAGTAATTTCGTACTGATACGAAGAATTACCAAAGCAGTGCCAGTAAGATCGACTGTCAAAATTTACTGACAAGTTCTGGCCAGGAATATCGGAACTCAACTATTATATGAAATATTTACGAAAGTTACCGACCTCTCATATCAAAACTAGTCAAATCAGAGCTTCTTCTGATTTTCCGAGTTGGTCCATACATTATTCTTTTCGTCTGTGAATACACAAATCTGAAACTTGATATTTTGAATACTGCTTATTACAATAAGTGGTATTTATTATCTCAATATTTAGTTCAGATTTGAGTTTTCAAAAATACCTCAAGAAATAGTATTTGGAACGATAGATACTACAATTAATTTGTCTGGTTTGAAATTCGTCTGATAAATTCGAATGAACATGAACAGCAAAGTGAAAAGTCATATTTCAATTTCAATAATAATTTACATGAACATTTCCTCGGAATATTTTCATAAGTATGTAACAAAATTCATACCTTTTGGATTGAATAGGTATCGATAAATAGGTACATAAAAAATTTATAAATCATATTTTTATGAAAGAAGATCTAAACTATCCAATAAAATTCACGAGTAATATCAATCTCCCGTTCCGTTTTCACCGTTGTTTTGGCTTCAAAATGACTTGTTGTATCCATCCATGAAAGTGTTCTCACAATAAACCTCATGTTGCTCCTTATTCCCATACACATATTTCATATTATCAATGAGTAGATATTCCACATTTGTTAAACTCTTATTATATATTTGTAAGAATCCATAATTTCAAATATCTGATTCATTTTTTGGGAAATATTTCCTTCAGATCAATCAGATTATAGCTAAATTCGTTTTATTCACTGGAATTAATTGTACGGACTTTACGAAGCGACAATAGCGCCATCATCGTTTACAGAGCCAAGTAGGACAATATTTGACAATTCTAGGAGCGCGTTTTGAACCCAAAATTTTAGTGGATAATAGTGAGAAAGTGTCGACACCTGATATATTCTATGCATCTTGAACTAGTCAAATCATAGGATTATTTTGGATTTCCTAAATAGACCAGACATTATTTTCATGGATTACTGAAAATATATTCATTTCCATTTTGACAAATTTAAGTTATGACTATTCATTTCATTCAGTCAGAATGGTGAAAATGTGTTTATGTGGGAATACACAAGTGAAAACACAAGTCTGAAACTTTATATTTTTGAAAACCTATTAATTTCAAGAGGTATTTATTATTTTAATATTTAGTGAATGCAGAAGAAGTCTTCCAGAGTGAAGAGAAATGAATTTCTCGGGTTTGAAATTCCCCTAAATCCGTACGAACATGAACAGCAAAGTGAATTCAAATGAACTAGTGAGTTCCACAAAACTTTCGATTCAGTAATTCAAATGATACGCAAGCAATTTCCAGTTTCTCGGAGAAAAAGCGTGCAATAAATCATTGTGTCCATCAATAGTCCATCTAATACTGGGTGGAAAATTAGCTGTTTAGGGATTTATGCAAAATTTTTTAGGAATATTTTTGCGCGTATGTTCTAGGAAAACAGCGTGCTATCGTTTTTTCCAAATGTCTGTAATTTTCGAATTATGAGCCGAAAATGGACTCAAACGACTAGGTTGGACTCACTGATGACAAATCAGGTGTCAAAATCGATTCTGTCAGGGCGTCCGTCCGGCTGACGACACGATAACTGCCAAACAGAGCCAGCTAGCGACTTGAAACTTTCAGATTAGGTCGCGCATTGAAATGCGGCGGTTGAGTTCGTTAATATGACAAATCCACGAATGATTTCGGAGTTATAGCCATTTTAAACTTTGACGTTATTTCCCTGAAATTACAGGAAGTACTGGAGCGATTGGATTGAAACTTGTGAGTTGTGAGCATAACAACGCGCAACTTTAAGCAAAATTTTGTAGGGATCGTACTGCCAGTAAAATTTGGAAAAATTTTTTTCGAAATTTTTCCGGAAAAAAATTTTTTTTTCGGAAACTATCCAGCATATTTGAAAGAACTTCTGCTGATACCTTGAGCGTTATATATTTCACAGCAGTGTACCAAATTTCAATTCGATACGGCTATTAGTTTGGAAGAAAAATATGTAAAATTTCGAGGTTTTCATTTCGATATCTTTGTTTTTTTCGGTGTAACTCAAGAAATACTGATTCAATCATGATGAAACTTCACAGCTATTTTGAAGATGCTGAAGGACGATTTTGTGCAAAATTTTGTGATAATCGTGTCATTAGTTCAATCTGGAAAAAAATTTAATTTCTTCCAACTGTCATTTTTCGATAAAGAACTGAATTTCAATTCGATCTTATCTGTATTTTTACAAATATTGGGGAAATCAAATTTTGAATGGGTATATCTGCGGAAACAATCGGTGGATTCTACCCATTCACGAATTCGGCCTTCGTAATTAAGGTCCAAACCTTCTCTACTAATATCTAGTTCCTAAGTTGTTACTTTCGGATGGTATTGTGTTTAAGGTCGGCCTAACGGCACGCTGTTCCCGTAGAACATGAGCTCAAAAACATCTTAAAACAAAGCAATGATGTAACTAATGGAGCATCGAAACTATAAATTCAAAACTTCTTCTGAAAATTTCCACACTTAATGAATCTTGCTTCCATATGTGGCAGCTAGGTGTCATGTTGATTTATTGCTCCTACCTGTAACTGAATTCTTCTACCCATCAAAAAATATACTTTTTCTTGCAGACATAATAATCTCTTGTGCTATGATCATTACCTAATAATCCTATTATACTTCCATTATAATAAATTCCGAACTCAAATTAAAAACGACCCATGTAATTACCTTTTGCAATTTCAACTATAGTGCCAAATCTAGTGTTAACAATCGGAAATCATCTGCAAGAAGCAAACTTCAATGATGAAAATTATATACAGTTACTGACCCATCATCTAACCTATTATTCAATTTATTCCTCACCTCATTAGATGCAATATCATTAATAAACTTGAAGTCTACTTTGTCTTAATTCCAGTACTTGTTGCTTTTCTCACGTTGTCTACGGATTTGCTGCTAATTGAGTGATTTTACTTAAACCTGATGTCACTTTTTGCGATGATTTAATCATTGGAAATTGCGAAGCACTGGCGAAGATAGGGAACAGGGTAATAGCTGTCATAATATTGAATAACTGTATTTAGCGATTTCATGAAATTACTGGAGATGAGAATAGAGGAGAATTGAATTTGCGAATTGTTAGCCATTTTTTTTTGTAGAAATTTCAAGTGGTGGCTCTGGACATTCCAAGATGATTCTATGAACATATTTCGGGCCTACAAATAGCCAATTATCGAGTTACCGGAGTTTAATAGACTTCATGCCATCGCCAGATACCGTAAATCTTTACCGGGTGGTCTAAATTTCAATGAGAAAAATTTCACGGTCGGTCGTAAACACAATAACTTCCGAAAGAACCAATTTACAGACTCCGATATTCGCAAAGTAAATTTGGGATTTAGTTACAATTGTCGAATTGGTATAATATTGGTATGAATGTTTAAAATCCAAATATCGATTAAAAATCAGAAAAAGGCTTTTGCGCGCATGTTCAATGATGATGATGGCAACGAATTTGAACATGCCAGCGAAGGCTGCTGCCTTCACGGCAGTGCTTTACCAGGTTTTTGCGCGCATGATCTAGGGGAACAGCGTGCTATAGTTTTGTCCAAATGTCTGTAATTTTCGAGTTTTGAGCCGAAAATGGTCTAAAACGACTAATGACCAATCCGGTGTCAAAATCGATTCTGTCCGGTCGGCCGTGGACCTGATAACTGTCGAACGGAGCCAGCTACTGACTTGAAACTTGTAGAGTAGTTTGCACATCGGAATGCCGTGTTCAAGTTCGTTAACGGGCCAAATCAGCCAAATAGTTTCGGAGTTATAGAAATTCGAAATTTCGAGGTTGTTTCCCTCATATATCAGAAACTGCTAGAGTGATTGGATTGAAACTTGGCAGTTAGTTGAAGCATAACGACGCGCAACTTTGGGCAACACTTCGTTGAAATCTTATAGTCCACTCAATTAAAAAAAAAAATTCGGAAAAAAATGTTTTTTTTTCGGAAACTATTGTTCAGATTCGAGAACAATTCTAGTTATACCTTGAGCTTCATATTTCACAGCAGTGTACCAAATTTCAATTCGATACGGCGATTAGTTTCAGGATATTGTGAAAAAATATGTAGAATTTCCTAGTTTCTTTCCGATATCGTTGTTTTTTTCGGTATAACTCAAGAAATACTGATTCAATCGTGATGAAACTTTGCAGTTAGTTCAAAGATGCTGAAGGATAACATTGTGCAAAATTTCGTGATGATCCTGTCATAAGAACAATTCGAAAAAAAATTTCCAATTTTTTTTTTTTGCCTTCACGGCAGTGCTTTTCTAGATTTTTTTATTCAACCGATGTTACTGGGAAGTTCACTGCACAATCAGTTCTGTAAGGAATCTGGAGAAGCATTGACATTATGTCAGAAGCGTTTAACGAGAACTGAATCTGTTAGCTTCAGTTCTTCTCGGGATATTGAGGAAATATCCTCAAAATTTCAAATAGCCACAAAATTGGCATTTTTCTCCAATTCCTCTGAGAATAAATAGTGGTCAAACTGAAGTTAAAATCTCGTCAGATGTATCGAAAAATGAAATATCCCCGAATTTTCGAATTAAGGAGTAAACAGTAAAGCGTCATGAAGTTAGGTAGAGTTAATCTGTTTTCGTTATGATCGTGTCATTAGAACAATTTGAAAAAAAAATTAAATTTTTTTTTGGAATATTGAATATTCTGTGATCTTCTCATCATATTATCTTCATTAAATTCTGTGTGAACTGTCCTTTTTCTATGAAGTACTGGATTGCAATTCGATCTAATCTGTATTTTTGGAAATATTTGGAAAATAAAATTTTCAATGGGTATATCTACGGAATCATTGAGCGGATTTTACCCATTCACGAATTCGACCTTCGTAATTAAGGCCCAAACCTTCTCTACAAATATCGAGTTTCTAGGTTGTTTCTTTCGGAAGTTATTGTGTTTACAGGCGGCCGTTAGATTGGAATTCGAATAATCGCCCAAAAGCTCCTGACCTCACGTCAGTGTTTCTCTAGAGTTTTGTTTTGTCTTTTCTGATTTATTTAGAGCTGTGAGTTAGTAGTACAATTATTTTTTTCGAGATGGAGAAACCTCGACATAATTTATCGATCTCGAAAAAAATCTCGAAGTGTTTTTCTCGATCTCGTCTTGAAATCGAGACACGAGAAATCTCGAATTTTGAGATTCTCGTGAAACCCTACAAATTGACGAAAGTCTTGAACTACGAAATGAATGGTTCTTTTTCGGATATTGGTAGTGAAAATCTAGAAAAAAACTGAAAAAAAGCTTAACATCAACCCTATTATCCCGCAGATGGGTATATCCAATGGAAATGTTATTGTCGAGTTTCTATTCATTAACTTTCAGAAGTAATTGTGTTTATAATCAACCTAGTAGCCGATTTTGAGCACAATAAATCGAAAAAAGTCGACTAATTGATTCTAAAAGAGTAGTAGAGGATGTCTGCAGCTCAATAGGGAGTTCGAGTAAGATAGATCAGATAGTTTCGATATTCAGAATATTATTTTTTCAATATTGCCGAAAGTTCATATCCGACAGGGTTGAAATTTCGAGAACTACTGTTTAGTACCAACTGAAAGTTTTCCCTCCGAATCCATTCGTAATCTGATGAGAAGATTCCGAGGAAAAAAAAATTAAAACAATTGTATGGGTTTCGAGTCGGCTCGAATCAGTATTTGAAGATATAGAAGAAGTAACCTCCTACTTCAAAATGAGTATCTGAAAATTTGTACTCAGCTCTTCAAAACCTCAAGAAGTACTGAAGCGAACAGGTTGAAAATCCGAAATTTCGAAGAACACCAACGCGCAATTAATTGAAAAATTCGGTGGGGATCTGATTATTAGGAAATTTGAAGAAACATTTCACGAATCTTTCAGGTTTTGTTGGAAAGTATTTTGGGAGATTATTTATCATATTTCGATAAGTTTTGACATAAGACTTGAAGACAATATTGAACGAATGTGTTTCAAATTTAAACTTGATCCGACATTAATTTTCGGCGATATTGGAAAAAAATATGTAAAATTTTTTTGTTAGAGTATACAGTACTTCGAATATAACGGAAAAACATTTAAAGGGAAACTGTTTTTTTTTTCAAGAATTATTTTGGTGGGAAAAAATTGTAAGAATGTGGAACGTTGCCACTTTGTTCTTTGATTTTCAGGTAAATAAAACTGGAATGTAGTGAAAAACGGAAAAAATAACATGGTGCATATTCACAAAAGCGATTACATTCCAAAAACAATGTTCAAAACACTATCACAGAATAAGCCAGCAACTCGACACCCGGTTTTTTCCTACTGACGTATTTTTCGGCGATATTGGCATCGTTACAGCATGCATACCGTTGGAGGGTACCTGACCTTGAGATGTTTATGAGGTTTCATGAACCTTGGCAGGTGGCTGTGTTGACGAAATACGAGAAGCCGAAGAAACAGATAAACTCGACCTAACTTCATGACGCATTACTGTTTACTCCTTAATTCGAAAATTCGGAGATATTTCTTTTTTAGCAACATCTGACGAGATTTTAACTTCAGTTTGACCACTATTTATTCTCAGAGGAATTGGAGAAAAATATGCCAATTTTGTGGCTATTTGAAATTTTAAGGATATTTCCTCAATATCCCGAAAAGAACTGAAGCTAACAGATTCAGTTCTCGTTAAACGCTTCTGACATCATGTCAGTGCTTATCTAGAATCCTTAAGGAACTGATTGTGCAGTGAACTTCGCAGTAACATCGGTTGAATAAAAAAATCTAGAAAAGAACTGCCGCGAAGGCAAAAAAAATTGGAAATTTTGTTTCGAATTGTTTTTATGACAGGATCATCACGAAATTTTGCACAATGTTATCCTTCAGCATCTTTGAACTAACTGCAAAGTTTCATCACGATTGAATCAGTATTTCTTGAATTATACTGAAAAAAACAACGATATCGAGAAGAAAACCACGAAATTCTACATATTTTTTTCCAATATCTCCAAAACTAATAGCCGTATCGAACTGAAATGTGGTACGCTGCTGTGAAATATGGAGCTCAAGGTATGACTGGGATTGTTTTTGAATATACACAATGGTTTCAGAAAAAAAAATTTTTTCTAAATTCAGTGACCATGAGATTTCAACGAAATTTTGCTCAAAGTTTTGCCTCGTTATGCTCCAACTAACTGCCAACTTTCAATCCAATCGCTCCAGTAGTTTCTGAAATATAAGGGAAATAATTTCAAAACTTCAAATTGCCATAACTTCAAAACTATCTGGCTGATTTGGCCCATTAACGAACCCAACCGCGGCATTCGCATGCGTTAACTACCCTACAAGTTTCAAGTTGCTAACTGGCTCCGTTCGATAGTTATCGTGCCACGGCCGGCCGGACAGAATCGATTTTGACACCGAATTCGTCATCAGTGAGTACAACCTAGTCGTTTGAGACCAATTTCGGCTCAATCATCGAAAATTACAGACATTTGGACAAAACGATAGCACGCTGTTCCCCTAGAACATGCGCGCAAAAATTTGAAGGAGAGGTTTTACATGATTTCCAAATACCGAAAACAGAATGCGTATAGATCAGTCAGACAGGTGAAATCTTTTTATTAGGCATGCACTCGATTATGTTGCCGTATCTAAGGCTGTTTCGAAATTTGAAGAAATATATCGATTTGGAACAACGAGTAGGCGATACGCATTTCTTATGGATCTATATTTCTTCCATAATAGATATTCGACTCACGATGTGTTCGAATTATTTCGAAAACTCGAGCAATTAATTATTCCAACGGAATCAATTATGAGAAGATTCAAATTCACATTTTCGATCGTAAATAAATTTTCCACTCCTAAACACGAATCTCAACAATTTAGTGGAAGTATTACTAGTTTTATGCATATAAACAGTTCAGTTTGAGATAAAACAGGATTTTATGTTAATTTCGTTTTATGATCTTGGTTTTAGGGAAATTGAAAGGAACAATTTATTGGAGTATTCAGTTTCGACTTTATAACATCTATAACTAACGGTTTTGCTTCTCAGAAGTAGCAAAAAATATTGCGATTCCATCGAATTGCATTGGAGAATGCTAAGATTTCATAAGACAAAGCAGGTTCGCGGATTTTTGGCGTCTTTCTTGTGTAGGATAACATTCCATCCAGAGAATATTGCAAGTTCGTCGATAGTGAGATATGATTCCAAAATTGGTTCGCAAATAATTCGCGGAATATGCCTCTAGAGGTATGTGAAGGAAGTAATTTCGATTTCGAGAAAATATTCGATATTTTAAACATTTGTTTCATGCATACCACATAATAGACAGAATACAAACTTTATTTTGTGAGCCGACCTTAGATCGAGGATTTCCAAGTTCGAAATCTGTGTATCAGACTATCGATAAAATTCAAAGAGTTTCATCAATCGGAATACACTGATTGAGTGATTTATACAGGGTGATTCCGGAGGAGACCGTCAGATTTTGGGATGAGGTTACACCAGTCAAGACAGTCTCGAAACAATGTTTGGTGTATGGTTGGGGGTCTCTATTGAGAATATACAGGGTGATTTGACCGATTCGACCGATTTTACTTTTATTGACAACTTTGGTATGGCTTATTCGATTTTAAAGAAATTTTCAGCGAAGTACAATATTGATGAGGACATTCATTAATTTCAAAGTTTTTTTTTCAAAATAAGCGGTTGTTATTGTGATAATTCCAGGTTAATTGTGCAGGTTGAAAAAACACCCTGTACATCGCATTTCCAATACTACGCTATCTGTTTACGATTGTACTATAATGAGTCATTATTTGTGAGTTTCTAATTTTTTTAGCACACTTATAGTTTTCTGAGAAAATTCCATCAAAAAAAGACAATGTCGAAATTTCGCTCCAATCGATTCTACTTTCATTGATAACTTTGGTATGTCTCATTCAATTTTGATAAAATTTTCAGTGTAGAACAATATGAACAAGTACATTCAATAATCGCAAAAGTCTCTCAAAATACAGGGTTGTAATTGTGATAATTTTAGAATTTCAGATTTATTGTGCAGTTGAAAAAAAACACCCTGTACATTGCTTTTCCAAAAGTTTCTTATTCGTTTCAGATTCTATAATAATATGTCATCATTCAGAGGTTTTTAATTTTTTTGGCACACCTGCGGTTTTCCTAGAAAACATTTTTGAAGAAGAGCATAATCCAAATTTGGCTCACAAGCAGTGAGAGTATTCCGCACTAGGTAGGAAAGCTGTATTGTCCAAGGATGTAAAGCAGTTCTTAAGTTCTAAAATATTCAAATTCATATTTAATTGCTAATATTTTGTATGGAATGATTCAATTCAGAATATATTTCGAATTTGTACAGAATATTTTATAAGTGACGAACAACTTTGCATCCTTGGACGATACAGCTTTCCTACCTAGTGCAGAATACTCTCACTGCTTGTGAGCCAAATTTCGATAATGCTCTTCTTCAAGAAGTTTTCTAGGAAAACCGGAAGTGTGCCAACGAAATTAAAAACCTCTGGATGATGACATATTATTGTAGAATCTGCAACGATAAGAAAGTTTTGGAAAAGCAATGTACAGGGTGTTTTTTTTTCAACTACACAATTAATCTGAAATTCTGGAATTATCACAATTACAACAATGTATTTTGAGAGATTGTTGCGAGTATTGAATGTACTTATTTAGATTGTTCTACACTGCAAATTTCATCAAAATTGGATGAGCCATATCAAAGTTATCAATAAAAGTAGAATCGATTGGAGCGAAATTTCGACATTATCATTTTTTGAAAAAATTTTTTCGGAAAACTATATAAAGTTTATATAAAGACACTTTTTAACGAACAAGTATATACTGACCATCATCAGGAGAAGATACAAGAAAATCGATTCATTTGTTTTCGAGAAAATTATTTGTTATTTAATCAAACTGCACCGAAAGTTGAGAGTGAATTGAGCCATAACACATTTTGTCAGAATTAAAACATAAAACTGAAAGATATTTCGACTGTTAAAATCCAGTACACACAAGTGTTGTTTCAGTACATCACAAGTGTTTTTTCAACGCGATCTTCCCATTATATTTGAATTCATATAGTTTCTGTATACAGAACCTGCTGCAGAAAAACCGGAAAATAAATCTATAGTGGAACCTGGTTATCCACAGCACGTTCATAACAGTGGCGTAGTTCGAGATCAATAGATCATATCCACTGTGAAAGTCCTGATAATGCACAGGCCCTAGCATTGATAACGAATATTCGAAAAAATTCAGAAGCCTTGTAGAACAACTGCTGTTTTTTCCTAATTCATCACTCTTTTATTCCGGAAGGAGTGTGCTTACTAGGCAAAACAATAAATTCGTATGAATAAGCCTAATGGCCGATCTTCTTAGTTTCGAATGGTTTACATTTTTCGGATGAGCAAGTAGAAATTACACCGTTTTGACGTTAACGATATTCAACATTGGATAACTCGAAAACGGCATGAGATAGGAGTAATATGGAGTATAAAGTAGTTTTTTCAGAGGAAGAAGGTCGCGTTGTTTTTGAAAGAGTGGTTTTGTTTGAAACCCAGACCTTCTTCCTCTGAAAAAACTACTTTATATCATGAAAAGGTCTCAAACTGTTTCAGTTCAATACGGAGTATGTTGAATTTTTGAATCAGAAAGGAAAAATTCCACGAATTCAATAATATCCTAAAAATCTGCATGCCATTGTTAGTTAAATTCAGTTATAACCGAAGAATATCCCTGCACTAGAATGTGAAATAGAATTTCGTTATGATTTGATTCTATTACAATTATACACATATTTTTCGAACCAACAACTCAGAATAAAAACGTTGAAACCCGTTAATTCATTTGAAACGAATGAAATTGTATTTTTTTTTCAACCCCTTGGCTGCCACCCAACGCATCTTTTATTTTCCAAATTTCTCGTGACATGAGATGGGACGTTGAAAAGTTAAGGCTTGATGGAATCTTGCCATATCCTCAATAATGTAATTATTTTTTGCTGAGTTTTCCTAATAATAATAATAATAATTTATTAATTTCACCACAATAATTGACGATACAAGAAAAGGGGAAAGATGTCATATAAAGAGAAAAAAAAGTAGAAGAGATTCACTCAATTAAGCCTAATGGCCGATCTCCTAAGTTTCGAAATGTTAAAATTTTTCGGATGAGCAAGTAAAATTATACCTTTTTGACGGCATGAGATAAGGGTAATATGGAGTATAAAGTAGTTTCTTCACTTCTTGATAGAACATCGTTCAAAGAATTGTTGCGTATTATATGGTTCGCAATCCAAAACCTATTTCCGTAGATTATTTCTGAAGGCATTATCATTATTGTATGAAGGATAATAATAATAATAATTACTGGAACAAAAAAACTGAGTGTTTTTTGAGATATCATTCCGTCTTTCTCAGGAGTATATGACTTATGTTTCCATCTGAAAAATACAACTTGGTTTCGGTCTCAATAAGAGGTTGAAGCAAAAACTTCCGTTTTATGTGAAAAAACTGACGTCATCATTGGTAAATACGATCACAGATAAGCAGATGAGCACACCATGTTTTACTTAAATCATGCATATACCTAACATTTAGTCTATGCGAAATGGAATAATATTTCTGTGTATTCTATGTTCCGGGTAAAGGTAAGCGTAGCTTAATTCGCAGTCTTTACTAGCTCAGGGTCGGATCCACGAAAATGAGGAATTTTAATCTGATTCTGTAACATTCAATGTTCAATATCGCGAACACCGTTCGGTTGAGGAAAAATAATAAGGCATAATAAAGTATTCTTATATGACGGAAGAATCTTATAATGACCTGAGGTAAATTTTATCTGCATTATTCAGGCTGATTTCTCTTAGTATTATGAATCGGGAAGTCTATAACCAGAAAACTGTTCGAAGTTAGATGATTTAGATTAATGTAGAATAGGAGTCAGTCACCAAAATGAATTCAATTCGGGGAAACCATGTCATAGCTACAGAAGAAAGATTGATTTTTTTGGAAATTTCAACAGCCTGTATCTTTTTACCGGGGCTGAATTAGGCAAAATGGTAAATCAAAAAAGAATTTTATTCGATGAGAGGAATCTAGGATTAAAATTAATGTACAACTCAAAGACTCCGTCACTGGTGGAGAATCATCATATATACCGCTACTGATATGTCACAAGCGCAACATCTCAGTAGTGCGCTCTTAATTGGTGCCATTCCGTTTTTGTTTAATAAATCCATAATTACACGCTGGCACGCCGCTATAATATCACTAGATATTATAATACTATGCCCGCAAGAAAAAGGTTGTTCGTGACGCTTTCTTCAAGCATACAAACAACTTGGACATCACGACGATATCAACTACATGCAACTATTTGCAATACGTGAATAGATTTTTTTGTGGGAATAAAAAAAGGATTTTATTGTAATTGTATTGCGCCGATTCCCCTAGGTTTCAACCGCCTTGGCAACGAATTCTGAAGGAGTAAAGAAAATGGCCGAACAATGCAACATGTTCAGTGATAATGTGGAAAAAATATTTTTCCACAAATTGCTAGAAAATTTTGACAATCCGGACAAAATTTCTTGAAGAAAAAGCCAAGATTTCCCAGCTGCTAGGAAATATTCTGTTACTACTGTAAAGAAATGATATTCCCTCACAGTTGTTAGTGTTTTACATAAATGATTGAAAACACGTTGTTTGTAAGGAATTAATTTATATTTTGACTTCAACATTGAATAACTGGCCCATAATGTTGAAGATTTCATCTTTGAACGAAGATCTAGGAAGTAAGCCATTGAAACATTTTCCGAGAAAGAACTTGCATTTTCACACTTGCCATAAAACTTTTATATGCATATTCGTACTTTTCTCTCGATTTCTTTGGCAATTTTTCTAATGAAGCAGTACTAACTGCCTCAACCAGCTCTGGATGGATCAGTCCGAGAAATGAAAAATTGATTACACTCGTCAGTTTACACTGTTTCGTTTTCGAAAACACCAGCAATTAAATTTATATGCGTCAAGTTTGACAATTCAACATTAATACGTTTCCATAGAAACGGAACAGATTTCATTACGAATTTCGAATTTCAAAGCACCATTTATTAATGAATTAAATGATTTGCGATTTTTTTGAAATTGATTAATATCTGTCGAATTTCAAATGATTTGCGAAAAAAATAGTATGTTTATCTGGTAGGAAAAGCTACATTTTTGGACTCAGTGATGCCAAGTCTCGGCTTGGGCCTGGATTTGAGCCTCGACTTAGCAATTCTTCAGGAATGTTGGGCTTTCCGTACCCGACTAACAATGTATTATATTTTATGTGGGACTCACTAGTATTGCATATTTGCATATGCAAATGCATATACCGCGATATTCTAGGCATTATTGCATATTTTGGTACTTTTTTGTCGAAAGTGCATATTTCAATAGTTGGACGTAATCCTGGTGCATAAATCAACCAGAAAACGTTGAACGGGTGCGGAGCTATAGAAAGATTGGATACCAGAAATCTTCTTCTGTTCAAATCCACGGAAAGTTCAGAAAAAATAATCGAACAGAAAGATGTCCTGTCAGAAATGATCCACGACAAATTTAAAAACACGAAGCTCGCAGCAATTAAGAAGATAGGAGTATATGTCAACGCCACAAGGAAAACCTTGTCTACAAAGACATCTTCAGAAATGGCGCAAAATTCTAGTTCCGTCTCTTCACGTTAATGGTCGTAGAGGAATCGTTTGCGGACTATAAGTTGATATTAACAGACAGACGTAACAAGTTTTCTTTAGTATACCTAAAAAACCTAGAAAAGCACTGACGTGATGTCGGGATTGTTCACATTGCGAAATGGCGACTTGGACATTTCAGTGAAAATTAAATGAAATATGAAAATTTAAAGAGAAAAATTAATTCAAATTTTTCCAAGGATAATTCTTATCATTGGCACTATTAATGTTCCAAGTTTCATTTCAACCAGATGAATTTTTTTCGAGTTATTGAAAAACACAGAAATCATTTGGCAGATTTGGCCCATTAACGAACTCAACCGAGATATTTAGGATCAAAACATAACCGGACAGAATCCATAATTCGCTGACGGATTATACAACTGTGTCCAACTTAGTCGTTTCAGACCGATTTGGGCTTGAAACTCGAAAATTGCATCATATGAGAGTAAAAGTCTTTAAACTTCACAAAATGAAAATAATCTTCACCCTGGAGAAATTTATGACAGTCGAAAATTACAGACATTGTGACGTAACGATAACGCGCTGTGCCCTAGAACAAGCTCGTAAAAAATGTCTAATTTTGTATAGTCACAAAATTATAATTAATTGATGACTGAAAATTAATCGGAGACATAATGGAAATTAATATTTTTATAGTGCATATTATGTGCATATTTCATTCTATTTTAGTGCATATTTGCATGCATATTTTGCCGATTTGTTAATGCATATAATCCGATGTCTAGTCATCACGCATAAAGGCTTTTATAAAAATCTAGAGAAGCACTGACGTGAGGTCAGGAGCTTTTACGCGCTTGTTCAAATTCTATCTATTAGATCAACACGAAATTTTGCACCTAGTTGCGTGTTGGTAATCTCCACCTGTTCACGGAGTTTCAATCAATTTGATTGATTGCATTTGTACTTCTTAAGATATTGCGGAAATAACGTTAAAATTCCAAATAACAACGAAATTTGGAACAATTTTTTTCCTTATATCTTCGAAAGTAGATATCGGATCGAATTGAAATTTGGAACGTTGTTGTTGAATACTGACTCTCAGGTTTGTGCCAGAATCCATTGAAATCTAATCAATTTTTTTGAGAGAAAAATCATTTTTCATACAACAATTCAAAAAAATTTCGAATGAAAATTTTCTCAAAATTTTCTAACGACTGGATCCACACGGAATTTTACTCTAAGTTGCGCGTTGGTATTTCAAAACTGTCCACGAAGTTTTAATTCGATCGAGTCAACACTCCGAAACTATACAACCGATTCCACCCATTAACGAACTTAGCCGAGATATTTGGACTCCAAATCTAATATGACAATATCAAGTCACTAAGTCTTTTCCTTCGAAAGTTAGAGCAGATACAGCCGGGCAGAATTGAATTTGACCATGGATTCTTCTTCAGGGAGTTCAACCCAATCGATCATTTTCGGCTCAAAATTAGAAAATTACAGACATCGTGATGAAATGGTAACGCGCTGTTTCTAGAACAAGCGCGTAAAAATAGTTTGGAACCAACGTCCCGCTACGAACCAAAGTTTATCTCTTTTTGTATTTTTTTCTGAATCTGCATCTGCCGAAATATTAAGGGTGGTTCCGCTTCATATTGACACATTGTTTTTGAATATTACCATTGAGTTTTCAAATATTGTATTGTATTTAAAAACTCAATGATATATTACACTACATAGACAACGCTTTATTATATTATTACCTTATATCATTAAATTCAAAGAGATCCTCGAAGTTTAAAATTTTATTTTTCTTAGAAAAGTATGTAAAAAGCCTAACGGCATATTTCCACAGATGATATGACATTGCAGGTTACAATTTCGTGGAAACTGTATCCGATAGTCTATTTTATTGTTTCAGAAGAAACTTGTGTAAATGCCGCCAATTTGTCTGATTTAAGATTAGTGCCTTGGAAAGATCTTCCAGTTCGCCTGCCAGAAGAATGTTTATGTCATCGTAAAAGAGGTAATAAAAATTTTCTAACAGGTCATTAAAATTCGTATAGAGATATTCGTATCCACACTAAATAAAGCACATCTAATTGGTCGAAAAAACTGTTGAACGCAGAACTGATCGTCGATTGAACAATCTTTGATTTTGTGTTGATTGTTTTTCAATTCTCTCACGTTGGTGCTTCTATGTGAGATATGCCTTCTGTGGTCTGTTACTCTATAATTGTATTCCTCATCAGATCTAAATTGCTCCATTTTTGCTTCATCAAACACTGCGCTATTGGGAACTTTTGCGTAGATGCCAGTGCCCTAACGGTTAAATTTGGAACTTGTCCAAGTTAGTTAGCTAGTAGTTAAATCATTGTATGAAAGAATTTATACAATGTTTCAATATGAAAAAAACCGAAGAAATGTGGTGGAGAACGGATATTTATTAAGCAGAGCTATAATATTTGAAAAACTTATTTTAACTTTGTGTCAGATTTCTTGCGTAAGAACTTTTCTATCAGATCACGATAAAGTATAGTATTTTAGATAGTCCTGGTGGATAAATAATTTCGATGATATACAGGGTCTTTCACGAGGAACCTCACCCATATTTATACGGGAAACTACTGAACGTATTTTTATGAAATTCAGCACTTATAAGTATTTCACGATGCTGATGAAATCTAAAATATTTTCAAGGCATGAGCACCTCCGGTTTTTCCGGAAATGACGTCAACTTCCGTTTTCCAAATTAGAACACCATTTTTTTATTGCAGAAATAGATTCCTTAGAAAATTTCAATTCATTTTGATGTAACATTTTTCAGTTTTGGTTGGAAAATTCTCTCTGAGCGGGAAAATTCGAAAGAAAAATCGAAAATAGAGCTCCGCTGAAACAAGAATAACTTCGAGGTTTTTGGATGGAAAATTTTCATTTTTGGGATTTTTCAAGATGTAAGATTGATGTATCCACTTTAAAAATCGAAATCGCGATTCATTATACAGGGGGTGAAAAAATCGCTTTCAAAGTTAGGGATGACAAAATCGTGAAAAATCAATTTTTTCAAATTAGAACCCCATTTTTTTATGGCAGATATTGAAACTACGTTAGAAAATAATGTGAGTGTATGCATCACACCCTTGCCCTAAAGTGGATCTTTTCTGAGTTATTCACAAAAAACTGTTTTTCGTCTTGAATTTTCAGCTATTTCTTTTCCCTTCACGCCAAAAAGATGACATTTTCAGGAACTGTTACTTAAACCATGTTTTAGATTTTACTACCCTAATATGCAAGAGAAAAAAGTTACAGGTCGTTCCTAAATAGATGGCGAATTTGGATTCGAATTTGTATCGGAAACCTCTTTATTTCAACTAATCGGCCATCGGTTTTCTCTCCTGTGATAAATAAATAATTCCTTATGAACCATATGCAAAAACTTACCATGTTTTACATTTTTTTTTTTAATGATAGATATCATTAATTACATCTGCCAAATTCCTCTTTATTCAGTAGCATTTTGTGTTTACTATTAATTTGGTGATAATTCGTATTAAGTTATAAAATCGATCACTATGCCTAATTTTACCAATGAAGATTATTTAAATATCATTCTACTTCATGGAGAATGTAATAAAGTTGTAGATAGAACGATTCGACTGTTCATTGAGAGGTTTCCTGACCGACCCAGACCAACGAGAGATACCATTAACAGAACCATGACAAACTTGAGAAATGTCGGATCTTTCGTTGAGAAAACTACACACAGAGAAAAAAGTGTATTAGAAGATGAGAACAACGAAATTACAGTTCTTGCATATTTTCGTGTGAATCCTCGAAATTCTCTCAAAGATGCCGAGATTGATCTGGGATTATCTCAATCGAGTGTTTGGAGAATATTAAAAAAACATAAAATGCACCCATATAAATTCAATAGGGTACAGCATTTGAAGGAAACTGATTTCGTCAGGAGAACAGAGTTTTGCGAAGCTATGATGATTCGATTTCAAGAGAATGAAAACTTTTTGGACTGTATAATTTGGACAGATGAATCTAAATTCACAAAGAATGGTTCTTTCAATAGGCATAACAGTCATTATTGGGATGAAGAGAACAACCACCACTTCAGACAATGGAACTTTCAAGAGACCTGGAGTTTCAATGTTTTTTGCGCCATCAAAAATAATGCAATTCTCGATGTTCACATTTATGATAGGACTTTAACTGGTAAGATAGAACACTACACATGTTTGCATTATTTAAAGAATGTTCTCCCTTAGGAGATAGATATTCTGACATATTGACTCAAATAATTGAGCCGCTAGTACAGAACCATGATGACTTATGGTATCAACAAGATGGCGCGCCTCCACACAATTCACTCAATGTGTCAAATATCCTCTACAGGCTATTTGAAGATCGATGGTTGGCGAACAATGGTCCACATCTTTGGCCACCACGTTCTCCCGATTTAACTCCTTTAGACTATTATGTTTGGGGTAGGATAAAAAAATATTGTATACTCAACTCCCCTGACTGATAAAGAGGACTGCATAGAACGAGTCAGAAATGCGTTCAGGTTTGTTTAGATTTTTAGATTCATAGTTTTGAAACTCAATTTGGTTTTTAAACACTTTTGCAGATCTCTTCCTCCCGATGAAATAAGAAGAGCAACGCACGAAGCATTCCTGAGACGTATAAATAAATGTCTAGAAATTAACGGTCAAAACTTTGAGCATCTTCTCTAGTTATAACTGCGAGAGTTTTCCATGGTTCTCCTAATAGTAACTTGAAGTCGGTTTCAAGAAGGGGTGAAAAATCTACAGCATGGTTCAAATAACAGTTCCTGAAAATTTCATCTTTTTGGCGTGAAGGGAAAAGAAATAGCTGAAAATTCAAGACGAAAAACAGTTTTTTGTGAATAACTCAGAAAATATCCATTTTAGGGCAAGGGTGTGATGCATACACTCACATTATTTTTTAACGTAGATTCAATATCTGCCATAAAAAAATGGGGTTCTAATTTGAAAAAATTGATTTTTCACGATTTTGTCATCCCTAACTTTGAAAGCGATTTTTTCACCCCCTGTATCATGAATCGCGATTTCGATTTTTAAAGTGGATACATCAATCTTACATCTTAAAAAATCCCAAAAATGAAAATTTTCCATCCAAAAACCTCGAAGTTAGTCTTGTTTCAGCGGAGCTCTATTTTCGATTTTTTTTTCGAATTTTCCCGCTCAGAGAGAATTTTCCAACCAAAACTGAAAAATGTTACATCAAAATAAATTGAAATTTTCTAAGGAATCTATTTCTGCAATAAAAAAATGGTGTTCTAATTTGAAAAACGGAAGTTGACGTCATTTCCGGAAAAACCGGAGGTGCTCATGCCTTGAAAATATTTTAGATTTCATCAGCATCGTGAAATTCTTATAAGTGCTGAATTTCATAAAAATACGTTCAGTAGTTTCCCGTATAAATATGGGTGAGGTTCCTCGTGAAAGACCCTGTATAATTGTTATTTTAGTGTCTATTACTTAGTGGATCCAAATGAACCAATATCTAAGATGACGTAAATTTCTGGAATATTTGGCGCCTCAATATATAATTCAAGGACTTTTATTAATGTGAAGAAGTGCCGAATGAAAGTCATATTAATTATGTGGTAAATCTAGAATGAGTCCGTACCATATGACATTATGTTCTCTTTGTTTACAAACGACCGAATGAATAAAATAAGAAGACAGCTTTTTTGCTTTGGTTCGTTTTGCATCATTTTTCGGAAGAAAAGAAAACGGAAAAATATTTCTTGAAAACTTACCACCGAAACTCTCAACGTTGATTATTGTTGTATAACTCAACCTAAAAATTTTCACACGGATGGTTTCCGACCAGTGGTCCCTGAGTTATAAGGAAAAACGCTGCAAACTTCTAATAATCCCGAAAATGAATCATCGCAATCAGTTTTAAGATTAGAATTCAGTGAAATCATCGGTTAACTTTTCATCCAGAATCATATATCTTAAAGTAGATGGAAAGATTCATTACCAAATTTCAATACATATCGAGAAACTTTTAACGGATTCGTTTATTATTTTACAAACACAATGTGCAAATGCCCTATCGATATTCTTAACAATTTCATAATCGTAAGTAGTTCAAATTAAATATTTTTCGGTTTTCTCTCCCAATATCTGAAACATAACTGCTAAAAATCGGATAAAAATTATCATTTATAGGAATCACCCTGCGGCTTAAGGGATTTAAGGATAAATTTATTCATGAAGCTCATTCATGTCTTAAATAAAACTCATATATTATTCATAAATCATTGGTTTTTAACAACACACAAAACCAATTCCATAAAAAAATTCATTTGAATTATTAAAATCTCAATAAATCTCTAATTTCGGAAATATCTGAAGAATAAACTTTTTATGCGAAATATCGGGTGGATGTTACCCATTCGCTGATACGGCGTTCGAAATCAAACTTCAAACTTGCTTCTTTCGGTATCTATTGTGTTAACGAACAGTGGCTAAGCCATCCGGTAATAAAATCCGAAGGAAATGACTTGGGGACAATATATACTTCATTCACTTTTATAAAGTATCCCGGTTGGCCATGATTTAGGTCTATCATGCTTTTGTAACTAAAACCAAGGCAGGTTGGCGCTCCTGAAATATCGACAATGTCAAAATAATTCGACGCGAGGTTGCCAATTTCTACTCTCTTTCAATAACAAATAACAATTCAGCTTCAGCCGTAATAAACTAATATATTAACATTTTGCTTTGATTGTATTGTATTGAGCCTTAAGTAGGTAGTCATGTTTGAATTGAACAAATTCCTTAACGAATAATTTCAAAAGTTATATATTTCGTGGAATTGTTTCGATGGGTAGTAGTACATTGAAAATGAACCTGGTATATCCTATGTTGGCAGAACATTGAATTTTTATGCACGAAAATAACATGAATTATACGATATCTCATTCAATACTATTTTTTCTAATATTTTAGGAATTGCTTTTTTCTGGGAATTGAATATTTGAGTTGACTTCAAAGTAGGTCCATAAAACATAATTCCATATCTTTGACTCGAGTACTGCATGATAGGTAGTTTTCATGGAGAATTTATCCAGATATCTTCTCATTACACCCAAAGATAACAGACTGAAGCTCAGCTGCATCCCAGTTTAGAAATATGTTGATCCCAATCCAGTGTATGTATCATTCACGTAGATTCCCAAGAACTGTGTAAATGGAGTTAATTCTTTTGAGGTTAACTGTGACACAGGTTTCGAAGTACTACTACATTTTCATATTGGAATATTTCAAGTTGTGCAACAAGGTATTTAAATGACTTTTGTAGGCTTATTTCTTGAGAATTTAGAAAAGTAGCGAATTCGAAGTAACGGACTACTCTATCCATCATTTTTCAGTAAAATTCCAAAACACTCGATTCTTGATTTCCGTACAAGAAAAAAGCATTACTGAATCTTCCAACCATGTTTACATACGTGAAATATTTCCAATATTAACAGAGAAAAACGTTTCTTCAACATTCGCCAGTTCTTTGGAATTATTGAATTCACACAATATTTTCTCAAATTCATTACTTTCCAAATATAGATTGACATTTTGAAAAATAAGTAATTACTACGACCTCTTTGTAGGGAGGACAACGTTGTGCAGTTATGCAGGAAAATGACTATAACCTAACATTTATGCTCAAAATATACACGGTGAAATCTGTCAGGATGTCATGGCAAACCGGGATACTTTATAAAAGTGAATGGAGTATATTTTGTCCCACTTTTTCCAAAAGTAAAGATCGGATCGAATTGAAATCTAGTATTGGATTGAAATGATAACTTCTAGGTTCATGCATAATTTCGTGGGGACCATATGGAAAGAAGATCGTCAAATCTTTCTATCAAACCATCATGAGAACGAACACCAACGAATTCCAGCAAATGAAGTCAAAACCAACTTGAATCCATCTCTATTTATCCACGAGTTGCAATTAAATTCTGATGAAGAGACGTGAAACGTCTTCTTATGCCGAGTCCATCAACATCGTCGATAAATCACACGGCCACATTACAAAACGCCATTTTCATCAACAGGCAATCATAACGCCACAAGCAATAAGTCCCAGTCGCGCGATTTTCACCCTACAGCGATTTATAACGATAACGGTCTACACTTTAGACGGAAAAATGCGACGGTTATTATTGAAGTCACTGTTATTTATTCCGTGTAGACGATTCATCAATAGTGGAGATGTACGGGCTCGTTGACTGTGATATTTCAAATTCAGGCATTTGAGTGTTCACTCTCTTGAGTATCGAAGTTCATTTATCCTCCTGTAGAGAAGAATTTCTGATTTGTCTAGTTATGCATGTCAATTTCGCATCCAACAGGCTATTGATGTTTCACGAGATTGATATTCGCAAGCGAGGTTCTGTTAAATTGGAAACTGCACAATCGATTCGCTGAGTGAAAAATCTTTGTGGAGGTTAGATGACCTCGAACCAATCGGAATAATATTTCGAAGAATAAGTACCAGGCAGTCTTTTCAAATTCGAAATAGAACATTTGTTACTTGAGTTTGATGACAACACTGTTGTCAACTGGACTGTCTTTGGATATTTTGTGTGAATGCGACGAGGGCCCATAATAGAATCCCAATAAGGGATTCATATAATAAGGTATGGATTCATAAAAAAAGTATGAATTCATAAAAAATCTATGAATAATAAAAAAGGAATTTATATGAAAATGAATGAATTCATAAAAAAAATAAATTCATAAAAAATAAATTCATAAAAATGCATGAATTCAAGGAAAAATTGATGAATTCATACGAAGAGTTTGAATTCATTAGGAAATGAATGAATTCATACAACCAATTAATTCAGAACTTCTAGAGAAGCACTGCCGTGAAGGCAGCAGCTTTTGCGCGCATGTTCAATATGTAGACGTCCGCTTCGGCAATGAATTTGAACATGAGCGCAAAAGCTGCTGCCTTCACGAAAGTGCTTTTCAAGATTTTTTTTCGATGAATTACTGGGTTTCAATTTGATCGAATCTGTATTTTTGGAAATATTGGAAAGATACAATTTTGAATGGGTATATCTACGGAATCATTGGGCGGACTTCACCCATTCACGAATTCGACCCTCGTTATTAAGCCCCAAACTTACTCTACAAATATCGAGTTTCTAAGTAGTTTCTTCCGGAAGTTATTGTGTCGAACACAATAACTTCCGAAAAAAACAACTTAGAAACTCGATATTTGTAGAGAAGGTTTGGACCTTGATTACGAAGGCCGAATTCTTGAATGGATGAAATCCACCCAATGATTCCGCAGATATACCCATTCAAAATTTTATTTTCCCGAACTTTCCAAAAATACAGATCAGATCGAATTGAAATCCAGAACTTAAAATGACAAATTGAAGGTTCATGCAGAATTTAATGAGGATAATATGATGAGAATCGCAGAATATTAAATATTTGAAAATTGAAATTTTTTTCAAATTGTTCTAATGACATGATCATCACGAAATTCTGCACAATGTTGTCCCACAACATCTTCGAACTAGCTGCGAAGTTTCGTCGCGATTGAATTAGTATTTCTTGAGTTATACAAAAAAAAATATCGATATCGAGCAGAAAAATACGAAATTCTACATATTTTTTCTCAATATCTCCAAAACTAATCGGCGTATCGGATTGAAATTTGGTATACTGCTGTAAAACATGAAGTTCAAGTTATAACTGAGAAAATATCTTGAATATAAACAATAGTTTCAGAAAAAAAGTTTTTTTTTCAAATTGAGTTATACGATTTCAACGAAATTTTGCCTTAAATTACGCGTCGTTATGTTCCAACTAATTGCCAAGTTTCAATCCAATCGCTTCACTAGTTTCTGTAATATGAGGAAATTAACTTCAAAATTTCAAATGAGTATAACTCCGAAACTATTTGGCCGATTTGGCCCATTAACGAACTTAACCGCGGCATTCCGATGCGCGAACTACCCTACAAGTTTCAAGTCGCTAGCTGGCTCCGTTCCACAGTTATCGTGTCGTCGGTCGGCCGGCCGGATTCGTCATCAGTGTGTCTAACCTAGTCGTTTGAGACCATTTTCAGCTCAATCATCGAAAACTACAGACATTTGGACAAAACGATAGCACGCTGTTCCCCTAGAACATGCGCGCAAAAAGTATGAATTTGTAGTCCACCGTGGGTGTCCATATTGGAACGATTTCTTGGAAACTGAAAAACATATTCTCATGATTTTTTCGCTCCTGAAACGTGTTCGCTTCGATAGAAGTTCAAGAGCTGACGCCAATGGTCTTTATTTTAGCATTGAGTATAAATATGGTTGACTCAATGATTTTAGTCATTATTGAATGAAAACTCTCCATCAGAGCGATTAAACAAGTTTTCTTCGAGTGGACCCTAAATAGATAAATGCCTAATGAACTCACTAGTTTGTACATGAATTCGGTGCTAAACCAGACCTGGATGCATCTTTCAGCAACCAAACTTTATTGTTTATTGCATATAACTGGCGCGAGCAGTCTGTACAATGATATACCACATACCATAATTCCAATAATTATTTTCATTATTATATTCCTGTTTTTTCGGAGGCCTAACGGTTCAGAAACACAATAACTTCCATAAGAAACAACTTAGGGACTCGATATTTGTAAAGCAGAATTTGGAACTCAATTACAGAGGGCGAATTCGTGAATAAGGTTGAAATCCACCCAATAATTCCGCAGATATATCCATTCAAAATCTCATCCACCCAATATTTCCAAGAAAAAAAATACTTGGTTCAAAAATCACATGCTTGATCGTTTATTCGTGAAAAGATTTTTTTCTTCCAATTGAATCCTCACGATATTTCGCACAACTCTGCTCGTTGTGCTGTTTCCCAGAACATGTGCATGAGAACTTAGATCCTAATTTTTTTGTATGAATTCATACATTTACGGTGGTTGTCACGGCTAAGCGTAAACACAATTATTTCTGAAAGCAAACCACTTAGAAACTAGATATTCGTGGAGTAGTTGTGGACCTTTATTTCGAAGGCCGAATTCATGAAGGGGTAAAATCCACCCAATGATTCAAAATAAATACAGGGTGTTTCATCATAAACTGGTCAAACATATTTAGCCGTATAGATGGCATTGGCATGTCATTTTTGCCCCGTTTTCGAAGCATAAGCGAGATACAGAGGGTGTATAATGTCAACTTTGAGCAATATTCTGATAACTGTGGTGAGTTATGCGTGACCTTGGAAATAACGGTTTTTGGTCACATCTTAGTGTTTTTTGGTGGTCAGTTCAATTATTGTGTAGAATTCGGGAAAAAATATTTCAAAATGTCGGAAAATTTTCAAAGTTGGAATTTTTTGTTTTCGATTGCCAAATTGCATAGCATTATTTCAATGTACTCAGTTTTCTAAGATATTCCGTGCAAAAATTCAAAACAAAATTTTTTTTTACATATCTTCAGTGAAAAAAATTTCACCCAAAATAGTTGAAATCTTTCGAGGTTGAAGTAACCTTCATTCTGAACACTGGTGTGAAAACAGAATGAGAAATATATATTGGTTTTCATTTTATAGCCTTACAAAGATTTCGCTCGGAGTACTTGAATAATTTTTATTCGAGAAACTGGTGGCCTTACGGAGGTCAAAATTGTGCTAATGACCCGCATAGAATTATGAATTCATCAAAAAAAAAATCTCTCAAAAAAACTTCGATGGGTTTCGAACTCTCTCCACTTATGGACAATAGGGCCACGTATAAATTGAATTCATTCTGATTATGTTGACGTCAGTTACCAAGCAACGGTAGTTCATCGAATAAATCTTGAATAAAATTATTTGAGTACTCTGAGCATTCTGCTCAGAGTTTGGAAGGCTATAAAATGAAAACCAATGTATATTTCTTCATTCTGTTTTCACACCAGTATTCAGAATACAGGTTACTTCAACCTCGAAAGTTTTCAACTATTTTGGGTTAAATTTTCTTTCAATGTAGACAAGTAAAAAAAGTCGAGTTTGAATTTTGGAAAAATTTTTTCACGGAAAATCTTAGAAAATTGAGTACATTGAAATAATGCTATCCAATTTGGCAATCGAAAACAGAAAGTTACAACAATTGAATTGACCACCAAAAAATACTAAGATGTGACCAAAAACCGTTATTTCAAAGGTCACGCATAACTCACCACAGTTATCAGAATATTGCTCAAAGTTGACATTGAACACCTTGTATTTCGCTTATGCTTCGAAAACGGGGTATATGTCATAAGGAAAAAATGACCTTCCCAATGTCATCTATACGGCTATATATGTTTGACCAGTTTATGGTGAAACACCCTGTATATCAATTTTTATCCAGGTTATCGTCCAACCCTGTATATTTAAACTCAATACATTGCTGCTGCTCCACTGGGATTTAATTATCCGGTTAATTTTTCTAGTAGATTTCTGGAATTCATATTCGTCTGAAAACACGTCTCTTCAGTCTTTCAGAGAATATAAAAAAAGTATATTGAGTGTGTGCTTGTACTTGCTAGGATAATTCAAAATTTATTTCAACTATTCAACTCATAGAGATCAACGGACAAGTGCAAGAAATGAACTGAAACGGACTTGCAGAAATGACATTACCTGGTAGCTATCGATAGAGACTCATTAAAATACGGAAATAGATATGTCTCTTACGCACGATTTCTTCTGATATGAGTCTAGATAATCTTTAAGTTCAACATAATTCAGTTTTAACTGGTTTACTTAGTTATCTTTATATATACGGAATGGGCTTTGATGGAAATTGTGATATGTGATATGGAAAAATAGTATTGATATTTTTCTTTGTTGAATATGAGTGCAGCATGTGCTCCACATCGTTGGTTGAAATAATGATGCAACTTCTGTTCCTAGATGAACATCAGGATTCAGGATCGTGAACCGACCGAAAAAACAATTGCCGCGAAAAACAACGAACTAGAGACTCTATAATCGTAGAGCAGGTTTGGGGTTTAATAAAGAAAATCGAATTCGTGAATGAGTGAAGTAGGTTGAATGAGACATTTCGAAACTTTGCTTTCCCAAAATTTCCAATGAAACCGATTACATCAAACTGAAATCTGGTACTTTACTAGAAATTTACGGCGTAAAAGTTCATGCTTTTCTTGCATTTTTGCGCGCATGTTCTAGGGGAACAGCGTGCTATCGTTTTGTCCGAATGTAATTTTCGGATTTTGAACTGAAAATGGTCTCAACCGACTCACTGATGTCAAAATCGATTCTGTCCGGCCGGCCGTCCGTAGGCATTATTACGGGCGTACGGAGAATCCTATCAACTTGAAAGTTTCACTGTTGGTTGCATTTCAAAATGCGACGGTTGAGTTCGTTAATTGGCAGAATTGGTCAAACGGTTTCGGAGTTAAAGCCTCTTGAAATTTTGAGGTTATTTCCGTGATAATTCGGGAACTACTGTTACGATTGGATCGAAACTTGACAGTCAGTTGTAGTATAATGACGCGCAACTTTTAGAGATATTTTGTTGAGATCATACTGTCAGAAATTAAAAAAAAAAGTTTTTTTGGAAACTGCTTATCATATTTGGAAAACATTTATCGCAGACTTTGAGCTTCATATTTCATAGCAGTGTACCAAATTTCAGTTTGATACCATCATAATTTCCGGAGATATTTGAAAAAAAATATGTCAAATTTAGTAGTTTTTTCCTCTGTATCGTTCTTCTTTACGCACATGTTCAGGAATAACTCCAAAAAAACCTAGAAAATCACTGACGTTTTAGAACATCTGTTGACAGTTTCTCCTGAGATTTGAAGGAATTCCAATATTACTGCATCATTGGTATAAACAAAGCATGGTTTCACTGGACGAGATCATATGAAAATGATTATTATCTGATTTGGTGAATATGAGACCAACAAATTGTTGACACGTATACTCCATTCTCCTCAATAAAGTCAGTCGGTAGTCTTTGAAAATTTTACAAATTTCACCGTGTATATTGAAAATGCTTTGGCTACCTGTTTAGTTATTTTGGTTATTTTTATTGTTTTCTGTGATATAACCCGAAAATAGTACGAATAATCTTTCTCATTTTATAGGGTATGTATAGAAACTATAATGTTATCGACTAAATAACATGAAATGTATATCATTCCGGACTCTGATTTACTTTGTATATCTGCAGTAATTGAGTTGAAGCAAACATGAGAGTGCACATTATCGAGAACATATTTTTTATTGTTTCTTTATTGAATTCAGTCAAAATGGAATCTCTAAACAATTTGTATGTATTATTAAATAGTGTTGTTAACATCACTTTAATATAGCGCGCCCACCAATGACCTCACAACAGGGTGGCCAAAATTGACGGCATTTCACAACCCCTCTAGTTAAGAACCCTGGACCTTGACGAAAAGTCACTTGTGCCAACCCGACAGACCGACAGACACTATAAAAGTGTTCAATCTTTCATCCATCATATTAATTGGAGGTATAAATAATGAAAATGAATTTTTTGTGTCCACTCCAAACTTCTTTGATACCTAAATGAAATGCCACATATGTTTCGACTTCTTCAAAATTGGGGTCATCTTCAAGCATCTGCTGACAAAGATGATGAACATTGTATGGTCGGAGTCGTGAAATAAGAAAAGACAATAACAAAAAAATACACAAAAAGAGCAAACATTGGTATAAAATATAAATAGTAAAAAATAAATAATATGAATAGTAAAATAATCTATTATAATAGTCAAATTGTAGAAGGACTTTTGAAAAACTTACATGTTCCAATGAATCAAAATGGTTTGTCAAGAATAAAATCTAGAAAAGAACTGACGTGAAGTCAGCAGCTTTTACGTGCTTGCTCACATTGCGAAATGATGACTTGGAAATTTCAGTGCAATTTTAATGAAATATAAAAATTTTCAAAAAAAAATTTTTTTTCGAATTTTTGCATGGATAATTCTTCTTATTGATACTGTTCATCTTCGAACCAAGTTTCATTCCGATCAGATAAATATTTTTGGAATTATTGAAAAATCAAAATTTCAAATTGCTGTAGCCCAAAAACCATTCAGCAGATTAGCCCATTAACGAACTAAACCGAGATATTCAGGATCTCAACCAAACCTGAAAATTTCAAGAATCTAGGTCCTTTCTTTCAAGAGTTACAGCGCACACGGCCGGCCGGACAGAATCAATTTTGACCACGGATTCTTCATCAGTGTGTCCAACTTGGTCGTTTGAGACCAATTTCGGCTGAAAATTCTAAAATTACAGACATCGTGACGAAATGATAACGCGCTGTTTCCCAGAACAAGCACGTAAAAAGTGTAATTACGTTATCAGGAAGGAATGAAGGCAAACCGTGTCCGAAACCGCCGAAAAGGGCAGGGTTCCTATCAAGTCAACCAAGTTACGTGGAACATTAAAAATCGAACAAATTGATTTTTCCGCATTTTCTCAATTTTCTCCCTTCACGATGACTCCATTCTTCTTTTTTCTCAATATTTGACCGTTTTTTAATGTTTCGCGTAACTCGTCAATTGTGACTTGACAGGAACCCAGCCTTTTCTGCGTTTTCGGCGGTTTCTGTTGTTTTGTAGTTCTTTCTGCTCGACGTGTTTGCTGTTTGACTTCATTCGTTCCTGATATGACGTAATTACACTTTATTTCTTGACAAATCATTTTTATTCATTGGAACATGTGAGTTAGTCCTTTCACAATTCGACTACTATAATAGATTATTTTATAATTTATTCTTTACTATTTATATTTCATACAAATGTTCGCTCTTTTTGTGTGTTTTTCTGTTATTGTTTTTTTATTTCATCACTCCGACCATACAATTTTCATATTTGTCTGCAGATGCCTGAAGATGACCCTAATTTCGGAGGGGTCGAAAGATATGTAGCATTTCATGTACCTACTAAAGAAGTTTGGAGTAGACACGAAAAATTCATTTTCATTGAAAAAGTGGATGGATCTGATTTTGATATTATTTTGAAAATATCAAACTGAATTCAAAGGAAATTCTCATTTGCTTCTTGTGTTATTAAAGTTCCAGAGTCAACTTTCTAGAAATTCTGTCAATCTATCCATCTAGTGAGAGCATCAGACATGAAAGATAATGCGATTTATATATTTCCTTTTGATTTATAATCTTAATCAGCTGTTTGTACATTGATGGGCGTAATTACAATAAAAAGCATCTCTGACTACTTCAACAGTAATTTATAATTTATCACCTCATCGAGAAGTACAAAGTAATCTATTAATTATTCCTTTTCATGCGAATTAATGAATTAATTCCCTGTCATATCACCATAGGATTTCGCAAAGAATAATCTCATTAAATTGTCCGATTATGTTAGCGCATTACGGATTGATGAAGCCAGGACAACACCCTATAAGTTATATATATCCTACATTTTTACAGATATTCTCTTTTCCTCATTTGTTCTGTCAATAAATTCCTGTACTTGAGTCAGAAATGTAAATGATATAATAATGGTGACAAACATTTTAACACATTTAACCATAGATTCACCTCATCAAATAAATAAAATCTAGAAAATCACTGACGTGAGGTCAGGAGCTTTTACGCGTTTGTTCAAATTCTAACTATTAGATCAACACGAAATTTTGTATCTAGTTGCGTGTTGGTAATCTCCACCTGATTAAGAAGTTTCAATCTGATTACATCTGTATTTCTTGAGATATTGCGGAAATAACGTTGAAATTCCAAATAACAATGAGATTTCGCACATTTTTTTTTTCCCTTTTATTTCCAAAGTAAATATCGGATCGAATTGAAATTTGAGACATTGTTGTAAAATACTGACTCTAAGGTTTGTGCCAAATTCGATTGGAATCCAATCAATATTTTCAGGGAAAAAAAATTTTTTCATCAAAAATTTTTAAAATTTTCGAATAATTTTTTTTAATTTTCTGGATCAACGGGCTCTAATTTGCGCGTTGTTATTCCAAAACTAACCACGAAGTTTCAATTTCAGTTTTCCTTCGAAAGTTACATACGGAAAGCACATACGGACGGACGGCCGGACGGCCGGAGAGAATTTTTCTTCAGGGAGTTCAACCCAATCGCTTAAAACCATTTTCGGCTCAAAATTCGAAAATAACAGACATCGTGACGAAATGAAAACTTCTTTCTTTCGCCATTTTTCCAGATTCGGCACGGGTAGAAAGAAACAGATTGTTGAAATTCCCAAAAAAAATTAGTTTTTTTTGTCTAAGCATTGACATGGCTATTTAGAATGAGATGAATTTCTGTCTGAAATTTATCTATGGCACAGATTTTTCAATAATCACTTTTATCCTAGTTCAAGCGGGTTTTGATGTTATAATACTAGGTACCGAAACTTCAAGAAATTGCCATGAAAAATGCAGATGAAGCTCATTTATCTGTAGGCATTTCAAGAATCTTTATTAATTTTAGAATACGAAATCATTCTTCATAATTTCCCTTGAAATATACCGTTTTGGAGATATTAAACATAGAATGTTAGGAAGTCTGAAAATTTTCTCTATTTATGAAGTCATTTAAATCAAACTCAACGCCCACTTCCATCCAGACCATAAAATAGACAGATTTACTTCTCTTTTCTGTGACTGGACCACAGATTACGAAGTTCTATGTTCGTAATCTACGGACCACACTATCTAGAAAATTACTACCTCGGTAGCCTAGAGGGTGGAGACATGTTCTAGGATGCTGAAGGTACCGGGTTCGAATCCCGGCGAGGTCATGGATGTTGTGTTAAGTTTGTGGTGTAGGTAAATGTCTATAGATAAAAAGTCTCTGGTTGGTATGAATCAGAACGAATGTCAATGTATAAATGTGAAAAAATTGAAAGCTTGTCTAAATGACCATATTAGCCGAGGACATTTAAAGGAATGAATGAATGAATGAATCGGGAAAATTCATAGATTCATTGATGTGTTCACACTGATTGAGTGATTTCATTCAATTCATTTATAAATTTGATTAAAATGAGAATAAGATAATAATTATAGAATTTTCAATATGCGTGCCCTAGGAGTTGGGTTCATAGGGTAATTTTATTCGGAGTTATTATGTTCTTAATTGTACTCTGGGTTATCACGATAACTTCTGACAGGAAATACATAGAATCTCGATATGTTCAGAGTAACTTGGTGCTTGATTAAGAAGAGTTCATTGAAATGGACCAAATCCGTCCAATGATACCATTGATATGATTGTCACAAACTTTGCCGCCATTTTCCGACCAAGTAAGAAATTCCAATAGGATTGGCTAAATATTTTTGATACAATTTGAAGATGAATTTTTCCCATTCACCAATACGGCTTTCGTAATTGAGCTTTGAATTTTCTCAAGAAATATGAATTATCTAATTTGTTTCTTCCAGAAGATATTGCGTTCACGGTCGACCATTTAATATGGTCCATGCAAAATTTCGTGAGGCAATGGCTCAATTTGTACAAGCCCGTAAAAGTTTATGACGTCAGTGCTTCTCAAGAATTTGATATTCAACGATGACTATAGTTGATCCTGGAAATAAACGGTGTTTTTTTTAGAGGTATAGAACTTTGAGATGTAATAAAACAAGGATGAATTTTTAAAATTGGCATGAAATTGACTTTTTTCAGGAAATAATATTTTGGCATTATAATTCAAATATAATTTCTGGCATATTACCACCACGGCTGGCTCGGACGTGATTTAATCTGGTGGCCCAATTTCCAATCACTTTTTCCAAAATTTGTGGCCGTGTATCGGCCATAACGCAGCGTATGTTGTCCTCCAAAGGGGTCGATCGTTTCGGGCTTATCGGTGTAGACTAGCGACTTCACATATCCCCACAGAAAATAGTCTAGCGGCGTTAAATCGCACAATCTTGGAGGCCAGTTGAACCACACCTGCTGCACATCATGGTTGTTCAAATGAGGAACGAAAAAGTCAGTAATCATTGCTCTATAGCGGTCACCATTGACTGTAACGTTCTAGACAGCATCGCCTTCAAAGAAGTACGGACCAATGATTCCACCAGCCCATGAAGCACACCAAACAGTGAGTTAGAGTAAACGTGGTGCGAACAAGATCCATAGTTATTCCAATTAATTGCTCTAATGGACGATTATGTTGACCGTAAAATGGACGTAGAGCGCGATACGTATTTCGAAGAGAACCATTATTTTCAAGATGAATTGGCACAGTTTGGAAACGTTGTTCAGGCGTCAGTCTATTCATGTTGAAATGCAAGAG
The DNA here is from genome assembly GCA_958510865.1 of Myrrha octodecimguttata. Classification (NCBI taxonomy): domain Eukaryota; kingdom Metazoa; phylum Arthropoda; class Insecta; order Coleoptera; family Coccinellidae; genus Myrrha; species Myrrha octodecimguttata. The sequence continues at coordinate 63,397,347 of OY294056.1, forward strand.
CAAACTAAACACAAATCACTTGCTGCCAACTTAAAGTTCTATACCTCTAAAAAAACACCCTTTACTTAACTGTGAGAGTCACCATTTTTAGAATGATCTGTGAAACTTCATTATGAGGATTGGTTCAAGGAAAAGGAGAGCGTCTATTAATTAATACACGATTGCTGTACAAACTGCTATATCGCAGACGCAGCGACCTGCATCGACAATAGCATGAACGTCATGCACATCTATCAAAGTATTCTACACTCAAAGGCCAGAGTTCGTAAGATTCTCCTGGGAGATGGCGCTGTATATTGTTAATACTGCAGCATTCTATCGAACAGGTCATAATTATCTAGTGTCTTGTCTGCGATTTCCAAGGTAGGGCCGTATGATTATGGATATTAACCGTGAAACAGCAGTAACTGCACACCTTGGAAAACGCTTCTTAGGTGCAGATGTTTTGGTTGATTGGATGATCAGCTCAGAACAAGGTGGAATATTTATTGATTCATCGACAGATATTCGTCCTTGATCCTTTTGATGTATGATGTAAAAAATATGGTGTGCACATCTGCAAAAAAAGTGACGTCAGCAAGATGAAAATAGAAGGAAATATGCTGTGCTTTGAACTTGCATCTTATTGTTCCATATACGCCAACATTTGTACGTAAAGGGTTTTCCAATAAGAGGTGTTATTTTGAATAGCCCGCTATTTCGGTAGATGTCACTTTTGAAGCTGACATTTTTTGACATTTGACAAGTAGAAACTACGCCATTAATAAAAATGGAATGATACACGCTTCAACAACGCATTGAAATTATTAAAATTCACTATAAAAATGGTGAAAACTTGGCTGAGATGGTTCGTAAAACTCGAACATTTTTGGGTCGTCGTGAAGCACCGCAATAAAGAAATTGGTGGAAAAATTCGAGCTGTTGGGACAAGTTAGTGAAGAATGAAACCCGTGCACGTCGCTCAAGAACAGCTGAGAATATTGCTGCTGTAGCCGAAAGTGTTGAAGAAAACCCAGGTTTGTCCATTCCTCGTCGTTCTTTGGAATTGGGCATTCCACAAACGTCATTACACCGTATTTTGCATAAAGATTTAGGTCTTAAGGCTTATAAAGTTTAGTTAACACAGTAACTCAAGCCGGCCGATCATCAACATCGTCGTGTCTTTGCTGATTAGGTCGTTGAAATGCATGAAAATGATCCGGAATTCCATCGAAAAATCATCTTCAGTGATGAGGCCCATTTCCACCTCGGTGGCTTCGTCAATAAGCAAAATTGTCGCATCTGGGGCTCGGAAAACCCGAGAGTTATTGTTGAAAAGCCTCTCTTTCCTCAACGTGTGACTGTTTGGTGCGGTTTATGGTCCAGCGGAGTCATTGGACCTTACTTTTTCGAAAATGAGGCTGGAGCAACAGTTACAGTGAACGCTATCGAGAGATGATTAATGATTTTTATGGCCGGAATTGGATGGTATTGATCTGGACAACGTTTACTTTGGACAAGACGGCGCTACGTGCCACACAAGCAACGGAACCATTGATCTTTTGCGGGAAAAGTTTCCGGACCTTGTTATCTCTCGAAGAGGTGATCACAATTGGCCACCGAGATCTTGTGATTTAACACTTTGCGACTTCTTCCCTTGGGGCCACGTGAAAGAGAAGGTCTACGCCAATAGCCCAGCGTCGATTCAAGAACTCAAAGATGGAATTCGTGAGGCTATCGAGGACATACGGCAGCCACTTTGCGATTTGGTTATGGAAAATTTCATTAAAAGGATATGGTCCTGTAAGCGTGGTCGTGATGGTCATTTGCCTGATGTTATTTTCCACTATTAACGGTATAGCTTCTTCATTATAATGAAATAAACTTCCGATCATTTATATTTAAAAATGGCATTTTTCTTTGAATATCAAAATAACACCTCTTATTGGAAAACCCTTTACGATCACAAATGAGCAGATGAGCATATCATGTTTTTCTTACATCATTGTTTGAACTTTACCTTTTATGATTTTTAACTTTTGACAACTCGATGTAAGAAAATAGATATATTTTTGAAACGAGAAGAGAAGATGTCCTTCCAAAATGCCACAATTTACAGAGTGTCCGATTTAATTTTTTTTTAATCTCCTGAAAACTCTGTAGACCACTGCTGTTTCGATAGCAAGTTGAAGAAATAATAAAAAAAAAAAAATTGATTAAACTTTTTCATATTCAATAATACTGATGATTAGTGACTGGTTGAACAATTTTGCGATTGCGAAATGAATCCGTACGACAGGAATTCAGAATCCTGAAATATCTGTTTTGAATATTGATACATGCCGGCCAATCGACATGATCTCACAAAATTCTCATCTAAATAATTCCATCAGCAGTAATCAGAGATAGCATCCCAGTTATTTTAAATGCTCTTTTGCGTTAAAAATGGAGATTAAAGTCAGCTATTACGCCCCTGCGTGATCCTTTATTTCGATACTAACTGTATTCAGTGATCAGGCTGCCCCATGAATTAAACTTTTTAACACGATACTAACATATTTAATGACTTTGGGATCCGAGACCAAAACCATGGAAAATTAATCTTAGGTATATGTATATTTCGGATATCTTGAGTACAGCCGATAAAAATCGGAATTATATAATCAGGCTGCGTTTAAGACAAAATGTCATTTAATATGCGATACAGTCTCTGGAATGATTTCGAAAATTTATAGTTAATGAAAAAGTTTATCTCCGACTGTCAGTTCTTGTTGGCGACTCGGGGATTATTGATAGTGGGTAATATCCAGTGGCAGAGTTGCCACTGTTCGCGAATTTTCAGGATCACTCTGTGTCTTCAGTATGTCATACAATAGGTTCCTTCGTTGCACCTGCATGAACTACACTAACTCGGTGTGTTTTGCTGTAAACTTGCACTATGTTCGTTGCTGAAATGTTAGGAGCAGGGGGATGAAACTGCAGTGCTAATCTTGGAAACAGGCGACACCAGCATTAAGAACGAGATGTTAGATATTTGCCTCTCTTTTTCTAAGAAATATTTAAATGTCATTGTAACATTCTTAACCTACAATTGAAAACTGTACTGTACCAGTTTCGCTAAAATGAAACCAAAATTTATGTTCCATGATGGCTTATTATGAAGAAGGTAAATATATTATGAAGTAATTCACTTCAAGCATTAATTATCCTATTTAATTTCAGATTATAAGCAAGCCAGTGGTCCATTCAGATTATGATCAGATCCAATGAAGTAAGTTGCCAAAATCAGTTTCCATTTTCTGTTTAGAAGCTCTGTTCGATAATGATTGAACTTGAATCGTTCGACGTATGTTTTGAGACCAATTATTATATTATTTGCGTATTTCACTAATCTCTGTGAACTGACAGGATGTAATTGGATTGGAATCATTTGTGTTATACAGCTAGCTCCTTTAAAATTTTTTAGCATCAAGAAATGTTTATAATGTGTTCTGGAGGAAAAAATGAGTAATTTCAGAATGGGTCGAACTACTGGCCGGTTCTAGTTGGGAGTTTGAAACGCAACAAATATGTTTTGTGACCACTGAAACGTTCAATTCTTCCGTTTCATTCCCACGTAAAATGTATTCTGGATATCAATAGTTGTTGTAGTAAGATTTCCGTATATTCATAGACTGTGTGATCACTGTTCATTGAAGTGAAGTATTATATTTTGGATCAACATCTCACAAAAAATTTACCGATCTGTCTAGTTAATATCTGGATCCAATCATAATAAATATTCATTCTGTATCGAATATGTGAGATATATTTGACTCAATAAATTTTCAAATACTATGTTGGATTTATGATTTTTAGCAGACAATAAAAAATCCATTATTTCAAATGTACGAAGGTACCTACATGAACATTTGAATCGCTGTCATTTTTCCCGCCACGACCCCAAAAGATGGCGGCCACTCTGTTCCTCTGATTTAGTAGGGAGTTAGCACTTCTAGGATATTGTTATTCTATGGTTAGGAGTAAGTGTAGTCACAGATTACGTGTGCAGTGCATAGAGTGAGGTTATCTTCTGTGATGGTTATGCTTACATATAATTCACGGTCATGGACATCTGTTTTTGTCTCTGGTTCCTGGTTGGACGTGTTCTGTTCTTCCGAAGAAAAAATCATCATTTTGCACCCCTAGTTCGCTTGCGCCTGTAGTAAATACCTCCCTTGCCACACTCTAAATCCGACTCTGATTGCAGGGTAACAGTTCTAGGACCTTAGCTTCTCCTTGCGTAGTAACACGTTGAGCCTGTGCGGGAAAAAAGAAATTTTTCCTCAAACAATTAGTGACCAATCAATTCCAATAGAAATGAACAAACATGAACCTTGTTATAATAGAAATCAATGCAGAAACTTAGAAGGTTTGTTCATTGTACTGTAATGAACTACACTAACTCCACTGATAGAGTTCGGTGTGTTTCTTTGTAAACTTGCACCCTATCTTCTGTGGTAGTTATGCTTAAATATAACTCATGATTATAGATATCTGTTGCTGTCTCTGGTTCCTGGTTTCCTTGTTGGACATTTATGTGTGGTTATTTTTGGACGAAATCAATGTTCATTTTATCGTTATTCGAAATGGAATTTTTTTCCTTGTAGACTTCAGAAAAACTTTACGACGAATAATCATCATCTCAAAATGGTATAGCGAAATCAAAAGAAACATGGAATTCTGTCACCTTGGATTGGCCTCAAATCATTGTATTCTATAGGAATACTCAAACAAAACTCCGTATGGATCGTATTACTGTCGAAATCGATTCCGAATTGGCTTTTTTGGAAAGTAGACCGCAAACACACACTTAAAAACTCATTAGCAAAGTATAGTTCTCCGGATTATTCCGAAGACCGAATTTGTGCAAACCTGTGTAAAGAATATTCGAGATTTGAGAAGAATAATCAGAGACTTGAGAACATCCCTGCAGAATCGAGGAGTAAATACAAACTAGTTATTACCTTGGGATCTTTGTTAATTTGAACAAACCAAACTTATAATATCGGGAACTTGTGAAATGATAACGGGAGATCTGTACTGTCGTACGTTTAATTTAAAACTGAAACTCAATACATGGAATGCACCACATGTGCATGAATATATGGTATATACAAAAACATACTTGATAAATCCCTAACACTTCCACCCTTAATCTATACCTACTAACTAAACTTAATCTATGTCTACTTCCTACTCTCTATATACATATCTATCTGTCCAAATTTCTTAATCTAGCCTATTTATAAGCTAAACGATCAACTGGTTTGATAAGCCTTCTTGGTCTGTTTACTGTTTCTAGAACTTCATTGGTTTGAGCTTTTGGAGAACTACTATCCAAATCACCTTCAGGTTTATCTACAGTTACATCACATTTGTTTGCATTTACAATACTATCACTATTGTCGGTATTTGTATTAACATTGTCAGGAATTGAATTTCGCCACTCATATTTCTTTATTTGATTTACATGTCTTCTCCATGTACTGTTATGCGAACAAGGTGATATGATTTCGTATATATTTCTACCTAATCTACTCTTGATTATTCCTTTCATCCAAAATTGTTTATTCTTTTGATAATTTCTCACTAACACCTCTTCCCCTTCTACAAATGATATTTTACTTTTTCCGCGATAGTATATTTTTTGATTGCGTTGTGATTTCACAACTGAACTTTTGATTCTATCCGGAAAAGGAGGAGATAATAAATTGAACCTATGGTTGACCTTATGTCTGAACATCAGTTCCGATGGTGCCACTCCAGTAGTACTATGTGGTGAATTTCTATAATCGAACAGGAAGTTGCATAAAATTAGATTTATGTCCTTGTTGTTGTTATCGTGCAAACATTTTCTCAACGCATTTTTGACTAATTTCACTGAAGCCTCTGCTGCTCCATTAGATTGAGGGTGATAGGGTGGAGAAAATATTAATTCTATTCTATTTTTGTCTAAAAATATTTTAAATTCCTCGGAGTTAAATTGAGGACCGTTATCGCTAACTAATGTTTTTGGCAGTCCGAATCTAGAAAATGTGTGCCTCAATGCTGTGATTGTTGAACTTGCAGTGATATTGGACATTGGGAACACTTCGATCCATTTAGAGTGCGCATCCACCACAATCAAAAAATGTTTTCCTAGGAATGGACCCGCGAAGTCAACGTGGACTCGTTCCCAAGCCTTCTCGGGCCATTTCCAGGAGCATAATTCATTTTTATTTGGATTTCTACAGTGAACATTGCACGCCTCACAGTTTTTTACTGCATTTTCGATGTCCCTATCAATTAAAGGCCACCAAAAGAAGGACCTTGCTATACCTTTCATTTTCGCTACCCCTATATGAGTTTCATGTAATTTTTCTATAATTTGCTTTCGTAATGCATCTGGAATAACCATTCTGTTGTTCCATAGAAGTGAATTTGATTCTACTGTCAATTCAAATCTTTTAATTAGAAAGGGTTTGAACTTTGGCGATCTATATGAATCAGCAGGCCAATGGCCCTTTTTAACAAACCTGATTACAGATTTCAAGAAGTTATCTTTTTCGGTAGCTTTTTGAATGTCCTTGAAAGTTATCTGAAACTCATTAAATCCGCTCAACTTTTGAAAATAGCTACAATAATTAACTTCTTCGACATTCTCCTCATTTTTCAAAGGAAGTCTGCTCAAACAGTCCGCCACATTGTTCTCGGATCTAACGTATTCTATTTTGTACTTATAGTTTGAAAGAATTACTGCCCACCTTCTCAATCTATTGGCGGAAAATTGGGGTATGCCCTTTTTAGGGCTGAAAATCGCTAACAAAGGTTTGTGGTCTGTGACCAATGTGAACTCATTATGGTACAGATACTGATTAAATTTGTTTAGCCCGAAAATAATCGCTAGACCCTCTTTTTCTATTTGCGAGTATTTTTGTTCGCTTTTATTCAATGTACGTGATGCGTATGCTATCGGCTTTTCTCTACTGTTTTCAAAAACATGGCTAATTACGGCGCCTACACCGTAGTTAGATGCATCAACCGTCAACTTTATTGGGACATTGCTGTGAAAGTGGGCCAATACTTGATCCGAAGTCAATTTTTGTTTTATTTTATGGTAAGCTTTATCACACTGCTCAGACCAGTGCCACTTTACTCCTTTCTGTAGTAATTTATATAAGGGATGTAAAGTCGATGATAAATTCGTTATGAATTTACTGTAATATGAAATCAGAGAAACTATGGACTTCAACTGTGTAACGTTTTCAGGAACCGGTGCGTTTTTTATAGCTTCAACCTTTTCGGGATCAGGATGAATGCCTTCTTTGTCTATGATGTGACCCAGATATTTTACTGATTTCAACAAAAACCCGCACTTGTTCATGGAAACCTTCAAACCAGCATCATCCAGTCTCGATAAAACAGCATTTAAGCGCTGTACATGAATTTCTCTATTTGGGCCTGTGATCAATAAATCATCTATAAAACAAATAACGCCCTCAATCCCGGATAGCAGAGCTTCCATTTTTGACTGAAATATGCTAGTAGCTGGTGCTATTCCGTAGACTAATCTATTATAAGCAAATAGTCCCATGTGCGTAGAAATAGTACAGTATTTCTTTGAATCGTCATCAATTAAAATTTGATTATATGCGTTAGATAAATCTATCTTACTGAATTCTTCACCTCCTGCTAATTTGGCAAATAATTCTTCAATCCTTGGTAAGGGGTATTGGTTTACTTCCAAATGAGGATTTATGGTTACTTTGAAATCTCCACAAAGCCTGATGCTGCCATCAGGTTTTAGCACTGGTACTACTGGCGTGGCCCATTCAGAATACTCTATTGGAGAAATAACTCCCATTTGCTGCAATCTGGTTAATTCGTTCTCTACCTTCCCTTTGAGAGCGAAGGGTATTTGCCTCGGCCTGCAAAATTTGGAGCGACAGTATGATCTTTTAATTTAATTTTAGCGACACCTTTATTAAAAGTGCCCAGACCTGGTGAGAAAACGTTTTTATATTTTATTTTAACAATATTTGAAATTGATTCTGCATCAACGAAATTATTCTCCAATTCAAATAAACCTATTGCAAATTTCGATAAAAAATCTCGACCTAATAGGGGGGGACCCCCGTTCTGTACAACAAATATCTGAATAGGTTTTGTAAGTTTTTTATAGCCTACATTGACTTCAATCGAACCTAATGTATTTACTCTGTCTCCATTGTATACTCGTAATTCCTTTGCTGAGGGAACTAATTTATTATTTGAAAAATTCTCTTCGTAACATTTTCGAGAAATACATGAGATGCTTGACCCAGTGTCAATTTGAAATGTATACATTTTATTTTCTATCAGAACATCAATGACGAATGGTTTGTTTTCATCATTCATAATTGCAAAAATTAAATTTTGGTTGTCTTCTAAATAATTGTTAAATGACTTTCTGTTTTTATTATTCTGAAACTGATGGCTTTTTTTGTGTTTCATTGGACATATTGGTGCTAAGTGCCCCTTTTGTTTACAATTATGACAAATGCACTCACGGTATTGACATTCAAATGAAGAATGGTTGCGCCTTCCACACACGTTACAAATGACCTGCGTCGTCGTTCCTCCCCTCTTCTGTGACGTACTTCCTGACGTTCTAGATGAAGATGATTTTCTTATCTGGAAAACTGGTTCCTCTTTTACACAAAATGGTGGATTGTCCTTATCTCGACTGGTCGCTTCTTTGCTGGAGGCAATGCGGATGGCTTCTTCCATTGTGATTGATTTATTTTCTTCAAACAGCCGGTCCATTACTGGTCCCTTGTTGTATCCAATGATGAAAAGATCTCGGAGACAATTTTGTAGTTCGCTTCCAAACTCACATTTTGCAGCTAAACTCCTCATTCGTGCAGCCCATTCGTTTGCATTTTCGTTGGATGCTTTTCTCGAATTATAAAATTTCTGTCTTTCTGCAAACACTGAGCACTGTGCTCCGAAATGTTTCGAAAATATTTTCAGTAAATCATCGAATGTCTTCTTTTCCGGTTTGTCTGGCAGGCATAAGTTGAAGATTAATCTGTATGCATCTTCTGACAATAAATTTAAGAATATTGCTCGCCTTTTCCCCTCATCTTGGATTTCGTTGGCATTGAAATAATTGACCAACCTTGGTTTGAATATGCTCCAGTCGTTCGACTTGGCGTCGAATTCACGCAGATGACCAACCAAATTTTTCGAGTCTATGCTCATTTTCCGATTCCTCGTCGCCACTGTTATTACCTTGGGATCTTTGTTAATTTGAACAAACCAAACTTATAATATCGGGAACTTGTGAAATGATAACGGGAGATCTGTACTGTCGTACGTTTAATTTAAAACTGAAACTCAATACATGGAATGCACCACATGTGCATGAATATATGGTATATACAAAAACATACTTGATAAATCCCTAACACGTGTTCTGTTCTTCCGAAGAAAAAATCATCATTTTGCACCCCTAGTTCGCTTGCGCCTGTAGTAAATACCTCCCTTGCCACACTCTAAATCCGACTCTGATTGCAGGGTAACAGTTCTAGGACCTTAGCTTCTCCTTGCGTAGTAACACGTTGAGCCTGTGCGGGAAAAAAGAAATTTTTCCTCAAACAATTAGTGACCAATCAATTCCAATAGAAATGAACAAACATGAACCTTGTCATAATAGAAATCAATGCAGAAACTTAGAAGGTTTGTTCATTGTACTGTAATGAACTACACTAACTCCACTGATAGAGTTCGGTGTGTTTCTTTGTAAACTTGCACCCTATCTTCTGTGGTAGTTATGCTTAAATATAACTCATGATTATAGATATCTGTTGCTGTCTCTGGTTCCTGGTTTCCTTGTTGGACATTTATGTGTGGTTATTTTTGGACGAAATCAATGTTCATTTTATCGTTATTCGAAATGGAATTTTTTTCCTTGTAGACTTCAGAAAAACTTTACGACGAATAATCATCATCTCAAAATGGTATAGCGAAATCAAAAGAAACATGGAATTCTGTCACCTTGGATTGGCCTCAAATCATTGTATTCTATAGGAATACTCAAACAAAACTCCGTATGGATCGTATTACTGTCGAAATCGATTCCGAATTGGCTTTTTTGGAAAGTAGACCGCAAACACACACTTAAAAACTCATTAGCAAAGTATAGTTCTCCGGATTATTCCGAAGACCGAATTTGTGCAAACCTGTGTAAAGAATATTCGAGATTTGAGAAGAATAATCAGAGACTTGAGAACATCCCTGCAGAATCGAGGAGTAAATACATACCCTAAGCAAATATACTTAGCTCAATTCCAAAAAAGTGACGAGGTGGAATAACTCAAAGCATGTTTTTTCTTAATTTTCGACTCACCCTGTGTGTTGATTGAGTAATGGTATATGAAGTGCTTGCACTCTATATGGAATAAGTTTCTTTCACGAGTATTTTCTTTTTTTATTCATTGATTCATCTCCAAAATTTCCCGAATTACAGTTTTTCTGCTGAAACCTTGCAGATTACCAACTTTCTAAATTCATCGAGAATCGGTTTTCAAGTGAACACAATTTCTAGTGAACAGAATTATAAATTGGGATAACTGCTTAATACCGTGTATTGCCTCCTCTAGCAACTTCTACCAGAGTATAATCCAATCAATTTTGAGTACTCTGATCCTTCAATGAATTTAATTTGTGGGATAAGCGAAAGGTTTCATCTATAAAGTTGTAATTCGGAAAATTTCAGAGATGAATTAATGAATAAAAAAAACAAAATGCTCGGAAAAGAAGCCTCCTTTATATAGGGTGAGCGCACTTTATAAACCATTACTCAAGTAACACACAGGGTGAGTCAAAAATAAAGAAAAAATCATGATTCGAGTTATTACACCACCATCAAAGAGGCTTACAAAAAATTTCCACCTCTTTAATTTTCTTCAAAGAAAAATACATAACTTACCAACAAATAGAAAAAAATTAAGATTGGCCTACTGTTCTTTTTTTTGAGTTAGGTCAAATATCAAGTGAGTCACTTTTTTGGAACTGAGTTTATCTAACAAACGACTTCAAATTCAGCCAAATTATCCCAGAAAATTCCGTTAGTCTAAGAAAAAATCAATCTCGACAACAGGAAGCAAATTGAAATAAGTACCCACCGATACCTATGCGTAAATTAAATTTAATTTCGTTTATCTCAACACACAATACCGAATCGCTGGCGCAACTAGAACCATGAAATCTGATTCCCATTATCGAGCTTATCCTTCTTTCACGAACGGATCTTACCACTTTTTGTTGGCTCAAGCTCTCATCGCGATTTCAATGCGTTCCAAATGAGATTTTTTCGTCGGCCGATTCTAATGGAATAACATACATACATCCCATTGATAATTCACAGTGCCAAGTGCCGAACCGATAAATGGACTTATAAGTAGACGTATAACAAATGAGAATATTTGTTGTTACCAATGGAATACATTCTATTGGTCTCTTGTAGTCTTGGAGCGGTTTGATAAAATGAAATAATTGGAGTTGATAGCTTTTAGAAAGCGGACGGTACCGTTTTAATCACTTCAAGATATTCTTCTTCAAATGTTGAATGTCCGAAGGATCACGAAATCAATCAATTAATTGAGTAATACGGCGTGATCTTGTAGGGAAAATACTCTTTGTTGATTGTATCGATAATTCTGTTTGAATATTTTCGATTGGGTAATCTGAAGGGTTCCAACATGATGTTTCCTAGAGCATAAAGTCTTTTATCAAACGCTTCTCATCTTCAAATAGGGGAGTGCCTTCATGCTGGCCAACTGTTCAAAATTACCTGAAGATCACTTCCCTTTTTTACGCAATAAATCAACATTTACCTCAAAGCTCCAACCTTAATGAGTAAATCCTGAAAATACTGGGTGTCACGGAGGTCTCCATAAGAAGCTATAAATTTTTATATTATTATGTTTTCATCAATGGAAAATCATCCTCCCCAAGTTCATTATGACAAATGTCAAACTTTATGTTTCATTTGTAAGCAATGTAAATATGTGATTTTCATCATTTCATACGTTTCCTAGGAAAAGACAGAATATGATGATATTTCTGCAGTGTATGGAATTATGTGAGAATGATAATGTAGATGTGAATAATATAACATCAAATACCTTCATTTTGTAGAAAGCATTTTGTCGGAAAATTTACGAAGAACTCCAATCCGATTCCTCTTCCAGCTACTGCTAGGGTTTCAAATCGTAATAACTGAACATGAAATACATAGAAATGTGCCAGATAATACTGATCAAGATCCAGCAAGCTCAGAATGTACAAATGAAAAAGGCACTCAAACAACATTTATATGTAAAAACAACAAACAACCTTTCTTTCAAAATTCTCTGGAAGTATGAAACCCAATTTCATACGTCTCACGATGCAACAGTGTGGGACCATTTATAATTTTTTAGACCCTCAAGTAATGGATAATTTGAAATATAATGGATAAAATCGTGATACATTAAATAAGTTCTTAGTGAAAAAAAATATTATCTAGAGATCGTTTGTGCTTAATGGAAGTGAGATTTAGACGAGGATGAATTATCTAGAATGTATTAGGAGGTAGAGATTCGAAAGAAGTGTCTCTTTGTTTCGAAAACTTTGAAGTAAACAACGTTACACTTGTAATTGATGGTATAGAATTACCTCTCAAACTCTTTCGAACTCAATCCATTTCTTACTTATTAATAGTATCACAAATTTGCGAGAGTTTTTCAATTAAATCCACAGTACCTAATATGTGATCAATCTAGAATAAACGAGGAAATTTTACAAACGTAATAATAAAAGTAAAGAATAAGAATCCGGAAGGCTGTGTGTGTCACCAAATAATTTTCACTGGGACAACCATGGCCCACAAAGCCAGTATTGAGGATATTTCGGATTCTCAAGTAATGAAATTTGGGGAAAATGTAGATTACTCGCAACTTTGTCTAAGCTCTCAACAGACCAAGTTCGACGTGTTTACCATTTTAAACAATGCCATTACCATAGAACAATTACATTATTCTATAAGGACAATGATTATATATTCAATTTGTGGCACCTTTATGCCTGTTTACCATGAAGCATGAAGTGTTAATCATATTCATTAATCTTTATTATTTGATTTCATCAAATAATAAACCAAAATTGAAAAATCTCCTGTTTTTTAGGTGAATCTCCAGCGTTTTTTCGCCCGATTCTCATGTTTTTAAAATTTTCCAGCTGGCGCCACTGCGAACAGTATTAGTGGAGTTAATGTAGTTAGTGTAGGTCTCGTAGGTACAACGAACAAACCTATAGTGATTGGTAAATGCACTGAATGCAATTATCAGTGTAATATATTGATGTGTTTGGGTGAAATTGATCCATGTGCTACAAAAGGTTTGTGTATTGCACCTGCATGAACTACACTAATACCGCTCGGTGTGTTTTGTTGTGAACTTGCACTCAGTCCGTCACGGAAATTTTGGACGTTAGTGTTCACAGATTAAAGGCATTGGTATAGAGGGAAGTTACCTTCTGTGATAGTTATGCGGAAAGGAAGTGCGTTATGCGTAAATCATGATCATAGACATCTGTTGTCTCTGGTCCTATTCTGTTATCTAGGTAATAATCATTAATTAAAATTGTTCAATTTCTTTCTACGTTCATTCGCTTTATTTAAGCGATCAGATTTTTTTTGACGACTTTGGAAAAAGTTTACAACAAATCAACACAACCATATAACCTTGAAATAATAGCGAAATCAAAGGAAGCATAGAATTGTGTCAACTTGCGTGAAATTATCTATCATATATTTGTATTCTGTCAAGATCATAGAACAGATTGAACTACACTAACTATACACATGCTGTTATTTATGCCTTCACTCAACTACACTCAACTGCACTGAGAATTGGAAGAATGTGTAGTAAGTGTAGTTCATGCAGGAACAACGAACAAACCAAGAAGGAAAAATGTTGATCGTTAGAACTGTAAAAAAATTTTCAGATAAACAAATGGTTGAAGTTAGTAATTCGAAAATTAAGAAATGAAGAAAATGATTTGAATAATGTCTCAGGCAGTATTTTAAGTGTTTTGCAAGAGGTTATAAATGATCAAAAAATTATAACATATCAACCTGGACGAACCATGTAATGATTGATGGTAAATATATATTATTATTATTATTATTTATTATTATTACTCAGATAAGGAATTTTTGATATTACCATTGAGTATTATAATACGCAACGCTATTTTGGAGAAAACAATACTTCTAACATCTAAATATATTTGATCTTACTGATGCCGTAGATGTCATTGAATGCATATTTTCGTATTTATTTATGAGCGTTATCGTTATATCGAGCAAGGACGCATTGTTACGGCACATCAGAATATTTACATTATCTCCGCTTGAATTAGGACCAAATTCTGTTAATTTGTAAAGTCTAACGTTAATCATTTTAACAATTTATTTTTTTGTGTGAAATAATCTGGCAGAGACGTTTTCGCAGATCAAATCTGATATGGAATTATATATAGGTAAATTCTGGTTTTGTAACATTATTTTTTCATAAGAATACATAATTGCCTATCTCCATAGATTGAGCATATTATATTCTATATGGGGAGATTTAAAACAAATCTAATCTTTGTTATTCAAATGAGCGAAGAAGCTCACTTTTGATGAATCTTTATGAGAATATTTATGTCTATAAGATTATGGATGGATTTTGTCTCGCATAGTTGAAAGCCTGAACGAAAATGCGAATATTATAAATATACCTGATAAATGAGAATGTTGTCTTGTTTGTAGTATTTTGTATGTATGTCACGAGTTTATCATCCGATCAAAAAAAAAGTTGTTTCAATTTTCAATATTAATTGGTTAAATATTTTATGTGTCACGATTCGTGTAATCTTGGTTGAGAATTTTTTGGGATCCATAACGCATAATGTTGTAGCATTATTCTGAAAATTGATAACGATAAACTCCATAATTCTTAGCTATTCACCATTCCAAACTAACATCAATATTGTCAACTGGATAAAAATTTCTCTGGAAATGTTTACTTCGGAGAATCCCTGATCCAATAATAATAAAACATAGATTTCTATGAATTTTTTAACGAATGCCCTCAAATGAGTATAGGGGGAACCCACGAATTCGGTGTCAAAATCGATTATGTCGAGCCGGTTGTCGATTGCCTGTGAAACTTTGTACGAAAAGAGCTAGCGACTTCAACTTTTGGTTGCATACCAGAAGGAGCTGTCTTGTTCCTTTGATGTTCCGAATCAGTCAAATATTTTAGCAGTTCATCCGATCATAGTTATTCCAGTTTGCAATCGCTTATGCACAATTTGGTACGAAATTTTCTGATGATCTGGCCACAAAAATCCAAAAAAATACAAATACAAAAAATTTCTTCGAAAATATGATTGAAAATTTCCTTTTTTGTGAATTTAGAATATTTATTTAATATTAATCGATAAATTCAAACACGATCGTATTTGGTGTTTCGGTAAAAACTTTTATTATGGAGATTATGAAGTCTCGAAATTGGAAATACATAAATTTGGACTTTCGATTTCACGTAGTTATATTTTCACAAAGTATTAAGTGTTTTCCAGGGGTATGAAACTTATTCGCTAATCTTGGGAACATACTATCCCAGCATTTAGAGAGAGATGTTAGATATTTACCTCTTTCTCTATGAAATATCATAACTTTCTTAACCTATTATTGAAAACTGTACTGAAATACCAAAATGTGGCAAAACTAGTTTCGCTTAAACGAAACCAAAATTTATAAATTTAATATATGTTCAATGATGGCTCATGAAGAAGGTAAATATATTATGAAGTGAATTCACTTGAAACATTAATTGTCCTATTAAATTTCAGATTATAAGCAAGTCAGTGGCTTATTCAGATTGTGGTCGGATCCAATGGACTAAGTTGGCAAAAATCAATTTCTATTTTTCTGCTTGGAAGCTCCGTTTGTAAAGATCGAACTTGAATGGTTCGACTAGAAATCTTTGACGTATGTTGAAACTAATTATCATTTGTATATTTCACTAATATTTTTACACGAGCAAGATTTAATTGGATTAGAATTTTTTGTGTTAGAGAGCTAGTTCCTTTAAAATTTCATAGCATCAAGAAATGTTTCTAATGTTTCCTTGAATGGGTCAAAATACTGGTCAGTTCTAGTTGGGAATTTCGAAACGAAACAAATATATTTGTGATAACTGGACGTTTCAATTTTTCAGATTCATTCCCATGTGAAATGTATTTTTAATATCAATAGTTATTGTAGTAAGATTTCCGTATATATATCTATATACATGGACTGTTTGATCACTGTTCATTGAAGTAAATTTTATTTTGGTTTCGAAATTCAGAACTGTCCTAGCAAAGTTCTTGAACAGCGTAGAATCGATGCGCTGTTGAAGCCCGATTCCGAACTATCCTAGAACAGTTCTGAAAGCGATGAAACCAAAAAACGAATTGAGTTCGGGTTCTCATCCGGCTTGTAGAGGAAGAAAAACTTCCGTTTGAGTTGGCAGAAAAGAGGGATGTTAATCAGTTCTTATATATTGCCTGTGGTTTAATTAAAAATATGCTAAAGTCCTTGTAGCACTATGTAGATAATATATAAATATTTTTGGAGATACTTTCGTCCACTTTTTTTGTGAAATCGTTTTTCTGAACTTTCTTCATTACTTAAATTATATTTCAAAATGAACCAACGAATTATTGATTGATATTATAATGAATTCAATGAAATGAATCTTTTTTTGTGAAAATCGTTTTTCTGAACTTTCTTCATTACTTCAATAATATTTCAAAATTAACCAACAAATTATTGATCGATATAATAATGAATTTAATGATGAAAGTATTTCAGATATGTGATTTTCAGAAAAAAGTTCATTCGAAACGTTATTATCATTCAATAGAGGCAGAGGGCTCTTGCATTCATAGATTCATTTAAGAAATAGATATCCCAAGTGTCGTGGGAGGTCGTGGAGAAGAAGCTAACCTCAATAACAAAAATTTATATTTAACAGTTAATCATTTCCTCAACAAATACAACAATCAAATCAAAAACAAATCGACACGACGTCGAAAAAGTCAGGTTAACCATTTGAATCGTTGACAACAACTCTACACTTGTGCGAATTACCAAATTCTGTAGCAGTTCGAACTCTAACGTCCGAACTGCTCTCTCAGTTCTAGAACAGTTCGGAATCGATTCTAAAAATAACCAAAACAGGATTACAAAATCCTGAACCGGTTCTGAAATGAACCAAAACACAAAATCGCAATTGCGCATGCGGAACTGTTCCAGAACAGTTCTGAACTCGCAACCAAAACACAGAATAGAGAAGTATTAATTATTAATACTTCTCTATTCTGTGACCAAAACAAACCTATTCTATGGTGTTTCCATATGAGCCATGGATTTGGTTTCTGAAAGTAGAAGCTCATCGTCATCATACGATGTATCCACGTGCTGAATTTCGACCCGATCGTGTCTATATTGCCTGTTTATTTATTACCTATCTTTGTCTTTTTATGATCCGAGATTGGAACAAACCTATAAGGAACATAATTCAATTTAATCCGTCAAATCTTGTGACAAGATTTCATTCACATCTAGCGGCCTCGGTAGATTAAGACGTCAAGAATTAAAATTCGCCGAATTTCAAACGGTAAAGCGATAAATCTTTCTCTCTGAATTAAGATAAACAGTCATCTTCTTTACGATCGTCGTTCGAAGAAATCACGCACTTTCCGTATCATCTTCGAATATCTAACGAAGGTGATCCACTTATCTGAAATTTCATCTCGTAAGATCATTCGTTAGGAATGAAGAGAGACATCGAAACTTCAATTTTATGTCACATCGATATGTAGGCATCGATAGTAGCCATAATAAAAATACTCGCAGATCTATGCAGTTAATTAGCAGGATCGTTACTTGAAAACCTAAGAGGAAACAACGAATTTCCAATTGAGCTATCCAACAACAGTTAAGAGATGACCATGTTTTTCTTCGTTTTCTGTCGAGACCAACAACACATCTGCAAGGTTTTAAATGAGAATATCGCCGGGTCGTTACTTGTCTTTCAGGAATTAAATTGTGAGGTCCGTTTGCATATATTTTTTAAACGGATCATAAAAATATACTGTTATTTTATGTACCGTGAGCATTGGCGAAGAGAGTATTGAACGTCCATTTAATTATTTTAATTGAAACATCTGTCGGCCGAGTGAACAATCTGGCGTTTTATTCGATGACTTTGAAGACTTCTGTACATTTGAAACTTTGTTTTTTCCGGATCTTCACAATTCATTAGTTTGTATTTATGCGGTTGTTCTAGGAAATAAAATCATAATCCAAAGGCTTACAATTTTCGTACATTGGGCCAAAAATGATCTCACGGGATTGTGTTGCTCTCTCTATCCGAGAAGGAATTTCTCATCTCGTGATCACAAATCGTACATATATGTTCCTAGAGTTAATGAATGATACGGACAAAAACAAACCACAACGCTTTGCCTTGTTAAAATAGGAGCACAGAGATTATTTCCAAATAACAACGAAATTCGGCACATTTTTTTCCCTTATATTTGCGAAAGTGAATTTCGAATCGAATTGAAATTTGGAACATTGTTGTTGAATACTGACTCTAAGGTTTGGCCAAATTCCATTAAAATCTAATCAAAATTTCCAGAGAAAACAAAATTTTTCATCAAAAATTTTGAAAATTTTAGAATACATTTTTTTTAAATTCTCTAACAACTGGATCCATACGGAATTTCCACTGTCCACGAAGTTTCAATTTGATCGAGTCAATACTTCATGAGACGTCTTCACTAAATGAAGTTGTCAAGTTTGATTATCTATCACGAAGTACACTTTATCACTATATGTCTTTTCACACTTTTAATGAATATATTATTTTGTTGAATTTTTACGCGTTTGTTCTGGGCAACAGCCCGTTATCATTTCGTCACGGTGTGTGTAATTTTCGAATTTTGAGCCGAAATTGGTCTCAAGCGCCTAGGTTGGACTCACTGATGAAGAATCCGTGGTTAAAATATAGAGATACTGAATTAGTTAAAACTATCGAATGATTCAGCAGATATACTCTTCCGAAATTTCAGTTTCCCGGTATTTCCAAAAACATAGATCGAATCGCCCTTCAATGAAAAATGCCACCTTGAAGTTTCAGTCAAACAGGGCCTACAGAACAATGAGCAAAATATCTCTCTCCATTTAACAAAATGCAGGAGGATTCTTTAATTTTTTGCACATTGTTCTGTAGAGCCAATTTTGATGGAACTTTAAGGTGGCATTTTTCATTGAAAGGTGATTCGATCTATGTTTTTGGAAATATTGGGAAACTGAAATTTTGAAACCTTATTAGCGGGTTTCACAAAGCTCTGATTAACGTGATTGTTCTGATCAAGACAATTCTATGCTCAATTTCAGTTCATTTTTGACAACACCACAGAATATCAGAGCGTTAATCGGACGATCAAGCTTTGTGAAACCCACGGTATATCTGCGGAATCATTCGATAGTTTTTACTAATTCGCCATTCGTAATTAAACTCCAAACTTACTCTACAATTATCAAGCTACGATTAGATTCTTTCGGAAGTTATTTTGTTCACTATCAGTGGTTAGGCCGACCGTAAACACTTTAGGAAGAATCGACATAGGGAATATATTTGTAGAGTCGGTTTTCAGTTTAACAAAGAAGGTCGAATGCTTAAATGGGTTGAATTCCTAAGATAGTTATACCCATTCAAAATTTTGGATCGACTTGCAATCTAGTACTTGATCGAAAATTATAGCTTGAGGTTGATGCAGAATTTCGTGAGGACCATATAAAAAAACACTGCAAATTTTACACAAGGGTTTATTTATTTATTCATTTTATTTATTTATTTATTTTGCGATGTTTCTTTTTCGATATAATTGGAAATATGCAGAGTTTTCTTTTATATTTCAGGAACCACTGGTCAGAAATTATCCGGGTGAAATAATTTTTTTAGGTTTAGTCATGCAACAGTAATCAACGTTCAGAGTTTCATAAAAATTCGCTGATAAATTTTCGAGAAATATTTTTTTTCCCTCCAACCCCTCATTTAGAGCCCTTAAGGTACACCGATCCTGCTGAAAAGCTTGAAGGATCAACCCCGAGTGACACACGATTTTTCCACCAAGTTTCAAGGATTTCCGTTCAGTACTTCCAGCAGGGGGGTGAAACTCCTAGTGGAATATGGGAAGCAAATTTCTGTGACTGTCCACTCGAGATTAAGGGAGATAGAAGATATCAAAGTATAGCTTTCTCCGTCGGGACTGGATGATCCGAAATGACATTTGACATTGACTTCAGTTTTGCCGGTAAAATAAAAATGGAGTTGTTTACTAAGAGTACTGGCTAGATAAGCTTATAGTTTCTGAATATTCTATACAGTTTTTTGTATTCTTTT
Source organism: Myrrha octodecimguttata (assembly GCA_958510865.1). Classification (NCBI taxonomy): domain Eukaryota; kingdom Metazoa; phylum Arthropoda; class Insecta; order Coleoptera; family Coccinellidae; genus Myrrha; species Myrrha octodecimguttata. The sequence goes on from OY294056.1 coordinate 63,417,887, forward strand.
CTCATTTAGCTCCTGTTATAATATCTGAAATATCAATGAAACCTTCCTCGATCAAACTTAAGTTCACATGAAAATTTTCCTTAGATGAAAATCCATACCAGTAATGTCAAAGGTTTGTGATATCACAGGTTCTCAAAAAACCCTGTATTTTCTCGATTTTTCTAAGAATCCTTCTAGATTATTAACATAAGGCTTCAATATTGATGCAATTCCCGAATATGTTCTAAATGATCATGTAGATAAGAATCTTATGATTTGTGTTCCGAAGACAGCTATAATAGTTCCAGTAATGACTGTGAGAAAATCATTGATGCCTTCAACATCTGATCAACCTTCAGTAGAAAAGCCTGATACAACAAGCTTTGCTTCTAGTGCTGAAGTTGCCAAAATTATATAGGTAAATAAAAATTTGTTTTTAGTTGAGAATCTGTATTTTTACGAAAATTAGGATTCTCAATCATATTTGTCCCCTGAGCTGCAGTCCTTATACCAAATTCATAGAGAACTGTATCTTTCAAATTATTCGAACTCTAAACGAATAGTAGGCAAAAAAAATTAAAACTGTTAATAGAAGTCGCCTCTGCGTTAACAGAGTCGTACCTTCTTTTCAAAGTTTATAATGCTGTATTGATGCAGTAACGCAGGAGAAATTTGTTTCCATTACCAATAGTTTTCATTATTTTCACTTGTATTTCTAATGTAGAACAAGCAACATTTTTTACTTGAAAAAAAAAGGATGATTTCCTAAAGTTTTCAATTTTGAATTAATTTAAACATTTGATTTCTAGGTTTTCACCTCTAGTTCCAGGATTAATGGATTAAATAAAGTGGATTCGATAACCCTTTGATGGAAGACTCTTTTGGACATATCCTTAAATGTTAATATTATTATTATTCTTTCAAATTTTCAACATATCATTTCGTTAATGAATTGCAAATGACCTTTTGGTTATTTCTTTATATAATGTTGGTAGATTCTGTATATTTGAATGGAAGAAATAAATGAAGAAACGTAATATAATTAACACATATTACATAGGTATGTAATTGATTTCACTTCATGTAATTTTGGTTTTCATGACTGAAAAAAAGTAACATTCCATTTGAAAACATAAAATGTAGTATGAAGTTAATTTCTATTACCTTCTCTTATACCTAGCTCTAGCAGTTAATTCAAATATTCCCGCCACAAACAAAATACTTTCAACTCTAGCTGTTTGGGTCGCTAGTGCGCTTTCCATCCAAAATTAGTTCTCCATGGGGCCGTTGGTGTCGCTAGTGAATGTCCATCTAAGATGGCCGCCACTTTGTTTCCACAGATTAGTAGGGAGTTTACACTTCTTATATATTTGTATTCTGTGACTTCCAGAGAAAAGCTCCGGACAACGCACGGCGGACGGACAGATTTTTTTTATTTGTTCATTCAAATCTACATACACCAAAACGTAAACTGTGAAATTTTCAGAGGGGGTTATTTTTTTTTTGTTGATTGATCACTAAGGCTTATTATTTGATTTTATCAAATAATAAACCACAATCTGCGTTTGGCAAGCGCGTAAGAGCTCCTGACCTCAAGTCTGTGCTTTTCTAGGTTTTTTATACATGAATTGTTGTAAGGAATAGTAAATTATTACTATTTTATTTTATTTTATTATCCATTATGAACGATTGTTCACAAGCACAAGGTTATCTTGAACATACCCGAAAATGTTTGAGAGGTACAATTTCAGTTACCAGCCACGAACCGCTACTGATAATGAGGAATTAATAAAAGTAAAATCAGTTCAAACCATTCGGCCGTAACTCTGGAGCAATCATTGGAAGCAGATACCGCAAATTCGCAATGCCTAAGAAAATCCCCATATTATCTGACGGTTCAGAAGAAACATGAGGTCGAGCTGTATGCAGAAAATCCTCATGGACCGTGTCCAATTAGAGAATATTTCCCAGCTACTTTGCGTATTAAGTCGATATATGATTCGTCAAAGAGTATGATATGTTACTTAACACCGTCTGGTCGAAGAAAGCTGTCATGGTTTATCCCGATCTTATATGAAAATACTGTGATATCTGCTTCACCAGTACAATGGAATTACACTCGTTTTAGCGAGTAATAAGCACCCAGGTTTAATGAAAAATGTTTCTATTGGCGTCTGAATTTAAGATCACAGCGCCACGGTGGCCAGTTTCAGAACCTTAGATACAGACATAGATTTTGTTTTGATAGTCGATTTTGTACTGTTTGTTAGTGTTTGGTTCGATAATTTTTGATTTCACGATTTATTCTAAGACTTTTTAGACTTTTATAGTTGACGAGAGTATTACTGGGAGTACATATTCCATGCTTATAAAGTAGGTATGTATCATTCTTCAATCTTATTGAGTGTAGCAACTAGGGCTGGGACTTTTTCAGTTTTTTGTATTCGAATATTCATTCGAAAATTTATTCGAATATTCGAATAATTCATTCCAACCCATGAATTATTCAATGAATGGTTTTTATTCATGAATATTCAATTAGTCCTTATTCATGACTATTCAATGAATAGTTTTTATTCATGAATATTCATGACTATGCAATGAATATTCACGGGTAGTTGCCTATTCATGAATAGTTGACTATTCAATGAATGGTTGACTATTCATAAATAGTTGACTATTCATGAATAGGAGAATATTTAGAGAATAGTTGAATAGATAAGTATTCAGTGAATGGTTGGATATTCATGTATCAATGAGAACTCGTTACTATTCATAAATATTAATTTGTTAAGGACTGCTGATGAGTAGTTAGTAGAGTAATCCCTCATTCGTAAAATTACTAATAAAAGTGTGAAAGATCCACTGACTATTCAAGAGTGAAACAGGTTCATGTGATTTACTCCGAATAAATTCCTTGGTATCCATTTTCTATAATGTTTACATTTTTTTACTGCACTTTCGAATAGTCATTGATTTTCAGACATCTGAACTCAACACATGATACAGGATATATTTTCAGGTACAAATAATATTAACAAAATATTAAAGGTATCAAATTCGATATTGTATTGAACAAAATACGTTTTTGGATCATTTTGTACCCCTATTGAACAAATTGATAGAATGAATAGTTCGAATTGAAATTGTATAATTGTATTAAATTCATCATAATTTTCATTAATTTCAACATACAACAAATTATTTCCCGAAACTGTTTCACACATATTTTAAGAAATTAAGATTAAGAAATTTCAATAGTATTTAAATCTACCAATTCAAAAATTGCAAACTGCAAAATCCAGATAGTAATAACAATTTTCAAATTCCTACATAGAGTTGATCTCTAAATAATGAATGACCAAACTGAACTGTGTAATATCCAAGTATTCCAAATATTTAACGCTTTCAAGTGATACTTGAACTGAACTGCAAAAATATCCAAAACTCTTTCCACTACTATATCGACTTTTAAAACCTTCATATACCCTGTATCATGTGTTGAGTCTTCAGTGCTCAGATGTCTGAAGTTTAACGAACGATGGAAACTGCAGCAACAAAATATCCATTACACAAAAAGAAATATCAAAGAATTTCCTCGTAGTGAATCACATGAACTTGTTTCTGAATAATCAGACGAATGATTTTGCAAACCTCAAATTGTAGTTTTACGAAGGATGGAAAACTCTACTAACTACTAGTCAGCAATTTTGAATAAGTTATTATAATAATAATAATAATATTTATGAATAGTACCGATATTCATGGATACCTGCACATCCAACTATTCACTGGATATTCATCTATTCAACTATTCAGTGAATATTCTACTATTCAATGAATAAAAACTACTCAGTGAATAGTCAACTTTTCACTGTATAGTCAACTATTCATGAATAAAAAGTATTCATTGAGTATTCATGAATAAAAAGTATTCATTGAGTATTCATGAATGAAAACTATTCATTGAGTATTCATGAATGAAAAGTATTCATTGAGTATTCATGAATAAAAACTATTCATTGATTATTCAACTATTCAGTAAATATTCATGAATACATGAATAATGCAAAACCAAATTATTCGAATAATTATTCAATGAATATTCGAATATCCAAATCATTCATTCATGATTCCCAGCCCTAGTAGCAACTCTAAAATTACGGGGAAATCTCCAAGGTTAGACAGTATTTTAATATTATTTATTTTCAGATCCAGATGGCAAGATTGACTTTAGTGGATTTCTTAGGCTGTCTTGAAAGTTGAAAAATAAACAAATACTTATAACTCTACTATTTTCATAGCGAAGGACTAAATACTCAATATATAGTGAATAAAATGAACACATTCACATAAAACTAATGCTACTTGTATCGTAAGTCTTATTCATTATGGATTGACAAATAAATTTTCCAACAGTCATATATTGGTCTCGAAAAAGCTGTAATAAATAAGCCTCGTACAACTTTGCTTTCATCGGCAGAAGCACTTTGAGCTAACAGTATTCATCACCAGATATTTCCTTATTATTATTGGTTTATTATTTGATAAAATCAAATAATAAACCTTAGTGATCGACCAACAAAAAAAATTTTTTAACCCCCCCTGAAAATTTCACAGTTTACGTTTTGGAGTATGTAGATTTGAATAAACTAATAAAAAAAAATCCGTCCGTCCGCCGTCCGTTGTCCGGGGCTTTTCTCCGAAAGTACTGAACCGAAACCAGTGAAACTTGGTAGAAAAATCGTGTGTCGCTCGGGATTGATCCTCCAAGCTTTTCAGCTGAATCGGTGTACCCTAAGGGCTCAAAATGGGGGATTGGGGGAAAAAAAAAATATTTCTCGAAAATTTACCACCGAATTTTCATGAAACTCTGAACGTTGACTACTGTTGCAAAACTAAACCAAAAAAATTTCACCCGGATGATTTCCTGAGTTATAAAGAAACACGCTGCAAATTTCCAATAATGTCGAAAATGACATCATCGCATTCGGTTCTAAAATTGGAATTCACTGGAATAATCGGTTTACTTTTCATTCAGAATCATACATCTAAAAGTAGATGAAAATATTGATTACCAAATTTTCAACACATATCGAGAAATTTTTAATGGATTTTATAAACACAATTTGCAAATGCCCCATCGATGTTCTTGACAATTTCATAATCGTAAGTAGTTCAGAATGAATATTTTTGGGTTTTCTCTCCCAATACCTTAAACATAACTACTGAAAATCGGATCAAATTATTATTTATAGAAATCACCCTGCAGATTACGGGATTTAAGATTGAATTTCTTCATGAAGCTCATTCATATCTTGAATCAAACTTTTATTTTATTCATAAATCATTGGTTTTTCAGAACACAAAAACCAATTCCATGAAAAAAATCATTTGAAACATTGAAATCTCAATAAATACTCTTTCATAACTGAAGAACACTTTTACATGCAGAACGCGAATTAAGCATCGAAATTTAAAATGATGCAGATTTCCCAAAAATTCGGTTGATTGGAGGTTTCCATCAATTTCGGTTTGCGTAGTACGATTATCGTCAACATGTGGATATCCGTTACTGGTTTCAATCGAAATCCAAAATCTTTCGTACTGACAGTTTGAAATAAGCGTGAATATAAAAAATAATCAGCATTTATATGATAAATCAAATTGGAGGATATAATATGCAAAAAAATCAATAACAAACCGTAAATCTCATCAATTGTCGATTGTCGAGAATCTTATACTGAGGGTTAGAGCCTTAGACTAAGTTAGGAGCCGAAGACCTATCTACCTGTTCTGAATAGGGTCTGTGCCGAGTCGTGACCTAAGACAAGGGATATGCGTAGATAAAAATATACCACATGTATCATCATCTGGTTGTCGGCAAACTACTTGTTTGAATTCCACGTCTTTACATCAAACACTTTCGGATTTGACACCCTCCTTGTTGAGTGTATCTGACAACGATAACAACGAACGAAATTTATAATCTAGAATTATTCTTTTGAATTCAACCTGATGAGGTTCACGATATATTTAGTTGTTTCAGAAATGTTATTGAAAATAACTTTAGTTTTTCAGTTTGTGTGGTGGATACTTTGTGAATCAGGTGAATCGGATATCTGCTGTGGAAAAAAATTTTTTTCAGATCAATTGCACAGGAAGGTTGAGTTTTTTTTCATTTCATTAATATTTTTCAGAACAAAGTTAAATCCTAGAAGAAATCACATCTTCACATTTGATATTAGCGGAAAGTCTTGAATTTTGTTTTATGTATTGGTGTTAGTTTGAAAGATTGAGTTTATTTCCTCAGTGTCATGAAATACGAACGCATTCGGATTGAAACATCATGACTAATTGTGAAATATAGACACTCGATTTGATGCAAAATTTCGTGAGAATTGTATGGGAAAAATCGAATTTTATTTTAAACATTTTTTTTTCGAATACATATTCATCAAAGTTCAATAAAATTTGGTACAGGTTTCAGAGTCAACATTTAGAAACAGTGTTTTGACCGATATTTATTTGTGCAGATATTGGCAAAAAATTTCGTGACCATTTTGAATATTGAGGATATTTCCCTTATATCTCAAAAAGGGCAAACCCTATCTGATTTTAAGTTCATTTTCAGTTGTAAAATACCGACACGAAATTTAATAATTGTGGAAAATAGTTAGATTTTCAAAGAGGTGAAACGACTGTGGAACGTCTCTTCTCAATCAAAATATTTGTTTTAAATTTTGCTACTCGGTAAGCGTTCTGCATGTGGAAATGTTATTCAATTATACAAGTGTATTTATTGAGATTTCAATGTTCACATGAATCATTTCATGGAATTGGTTTCTGTGTTGTGAGAAACCAATGAGTTATGCATAATATATAAGTTTTTTAAGATATCAATGGTAAATTGGGTTATATGTACTGAGAAAATAATAAACCCTTGTGTAAAATTTGCAGCGTTTTTTTTTCAATAGTCAGTTCTGTCACTAAAACATTAACGTTGTTCCTTAATGATCAGTTCAACAGGCAGATTTCTGGAAGACAGAGCATTCCTCCTAAGTAAATTTTTCTGCTAGGATTAGGGGCCTGTAAAAAAATTGTCTTCATTAATATGATCTAATATTTCATGATCGATTCGTGCTTACCTCTACAAAAATGATCATTATCGGTAGAAGGCAGATAACAGACTCTCATAAATCTTGTTTGTTGGTTTTTATCGATTCTTCAACACTTTCAAGCCCGACTTGTTAAAGGAAGTTTCTTTTACCCTAACTCGAAATTTTTCACCGGGCTGTGGAAATCTATGGGAAGGGACATTTGAGTTTGCTTTTCCTCAGAAAAAGCACTTGTAAAATCACACAAGCGACAAGCAAAATGCATTAACTTTCTCATTTTCTTAATATTTCTTTTAACTTGTCAATGATAATGTCTGTACCTCGGGTTAATCGGATAGACACCAGAGGGAGTAGCGCTTATCTTCATTCGCCAATTGGTTTTTCGAAGTAATTGCCAGCTGATAAAATGCTTGCACAATCATTTCGGCTCCCAAAGACAAAGTTATCTATAATACATATAATCAATAAGAATTGAATTCGCCATTTTGAACGAAAAAAATATCTAGTAGTTTTGAAGGTGCCAAACTTCGAGATGAGATTGCATAAGGGATTTGCGACAGAAAAAGTTGAGGAACGGAGAGTAGAAATGTTTACAAATACCAAATTAGTATCTGCACATTTATTCAAGAACAAACAATACCACCTGATGTTGAGTTACGGCTAAGCAACACAGCCACATTCAAGTTTCATGGAACCTAGTTAATATCTCAAGGTCAGGCACACGGTCTACATACTTTAACGTTCGACCTTCATAGTAGAAAACAGGGTGTACTTAATTCTTTCGTGATAATGCGCAATGTTAGTTATTTTTCCATTTTTCACACCATTTCAGTTTTAAAATAATAATAACAGTTCTTTATTGGAAAAACATTCCAAAAGGCCATCGACCGAAGTCCTTCAGCCTGTTTATAACAAATGATTAAGAGTATGGATTGATACATGATAGAATGATAAACAATTGGAGATACACAATCATACAAAAAAAAATTTCAGTTTTATTTTCCCGAAAATTCTTAAATATAAAAAAATGGAAATATTGCGCATTACAACGATTTTATTCAACGATTTGCACCAAAAAAATGTAAGTCTCACTCCGTCATATTCGAGGTATTGTTTGCTCTTAAGCCGGGTCCAGATGAGTGTAATCCGATCAGCGAATGCCATGGATTTTGATGAACGATTCGGCGAATAGTGTGGACTGCACTCAAGCTCAGCCTCGAATAATACATTCAAATGCATCGTTCGAGTTCCGACGGAGCAGAAAAAGCGCTGCCTCGAACCATAATACTCCCTGTGATTGATTGAATTCGCTGTTCGCGTTACATTCATTTGGACCCGGCTCAATGCGAACAGCGAATGCAATAAATCACAGGGACTTTCATGGTTCGAGACAGCGCTCTTTCTGCTCCGTCAGGATTCGGTTTTCAACTGGAACGACGCATTTTAATGTATTATTCGAGGCTGATCTCAGGGGGGTGAAACTCCTAGTGGAATATGGGAAGCAAATTTCTGTGACTGTCCACTCGAGATTAAGGGAGATAGAAGATATGAAAGTATAGCTTTCTCCGTCGGGACTGGATGATCCGAAATGACATTTGACATTGACTTCAGTTTTGCCGGTAAAATAAAAATGGAGTTGTGTACTAAGGGTACTGGCTAGATAAGCTAATAGTTTCTGAATATTCTATACAGTTTTTTGTATTCTTTTCTCATTTAGCTCCTGTTATAATATCTGAAATATCAATGAAACCTTCCTCGTTCAAACTTAAGTTCACATGAAAATTTTCCTTAGATGAAAATCCATACCAGTAATGTCAAAGGTTTGTGATATCACAGGTTTTCAAAAAACCCTGTATTTTCTCGATTTTTCTAAGAATCCTTCTAGATTATTAACATAAGGCTTCAATATTGATGCAATTCCCGAATATGTTCTAAATGATCATGTAGATAAGAATCTTATGATTTGTGTTCCGAAGACAGCTATAATAGTTCCAGTAATGACTGTGAGAAAATCATTGATGCCTTCAACATCTGATCAACCTTCAGTAGAAAAGCCTGATACAACAAGCTTTGCTTCTAGTGCTGAAGTTGCCAAAATTATATAGGTAAATAAAAATTTGTTTTTAGTTGAGAATCTGTATTTTTACGAAAATTAGGATTCTCAATCATATTTGTCCCCTGAGCTGCAGTCCTTATACCAAATTCATAGAGAACTGTATCTTTCAAATTATTCGAACTCTAAACGAATAGTAGGCAAAAAAAATTAAAACTGTTAATAGAAGTCGCCTCTGCGTTAACAGAGTCGTACCTTCTTTTCAAAGTTTATAATGCTGTATTGATGCAGTAACGCAGGAGAAATTTGTTTCCATTACCAATAGTTTTCATTATTTTCACTTGTATTTCTAATGTAGAACAAGCAACATTTTTTACTTGAAAAAAAAAGGATGATTTCCTAAAGTTTTCAATTTTGAATTAATTTAAACATTTGATTTCTAGATTTTCACCTCTAGTTCCAGGATCAATGGATTAAATAAAGTGGATTCGATAACCCTTTGATGGAAGACTCTTTTGGACATATCCTTGAATGTTAATATTATTATTATTCTTTCAAATTTTCAACATATCATTTCGTTAATGAATTGCAAATGACCTTTTGGTTATTTCTTTATATAATGTTGGTAGATTCTGTATATTTGAATGGAAGAAATAAATGAAGAAACGTAATATAATTAACACATATTACATAGGTATGTAATTGATTTCACTTCATGTAATTTTGGTTTTCATGACTGAAAAAAAGTAACATTCCATTTGAAAACATAAAATGTAGTATGAAGTTAATTTCTATTACCTTCTCTTATACATAGCTCTAGCAGTTAATTCAAATATTCCCGCCACAAACAAAATACTTTCAACTCTAGCTGTTAGGGTCGCTAGTGCGCTTTCCATCCAAAATTAGTTCTCCATGGGGCCGTTGGTGTCGCTAGTGAATGTCCATCTAAGATGGCCGCCACTTTGTTTCCACAGATTAGTAGGGAGTTTACACTTCTTATATATTTGTATTCTGTGGCTGATCTCGAGTGCCGTCCACACTTTCCGCCGAATCGTTCATCGAATTTTATTGCATTAGCTGTTCGGATTACACTCATCTGGACCCGGCTTCATTAGAAACTACTTAGAAACTCGATATTTGTTAAGGTTTGGACCTTAATTACGAAGGCCGAATTCGTGAATGGGTAAAATCCTCCCAATGATTCCGCAGATATACCCATTCAAAATTTGATTTTCCTAATATTTACAAATTAGATCGAATTGACATCCAGTACTTCATCGAGAAATGACAGTTCGAAAGTTCATACAGAATTTAATGAGGATAACATGATGAGAAGATCACAGAATATTAAATGTTTGAAAAAAAAGTTTTTATCAAATTGTTCTAATGACACGATCATCAGGAAATTTTGCAGGATATTGTGCTTTAACATCTTCGAACTAGCTGAGAAGTTTCATCACGACTGAATCAGTATTTCTCAAATTATACCAAAAAACACAACGATATCGAGAAGAAAACCACGAAATTCTACATATTTTTTCCCAATATTTCCAAAATTAATAGCCGTATCGAATTGAAATTAGGTACACTGCTGTGAAATATGAATTTCAAGGTATAACTGAAATTGTTCTCGACTACGAACAATGGATAAAGGAAAAAAAAAATTCGAAAAAACTAAAAAAAAAAAAATTTTTTTTGAATTGAGTAACCATACCATTCCAACTTAATTTTGCTAAAGGTTACGAGTCGTTATGCTTCAACTAACAACCAAGATTCAATCCAATCGCTTCTGTAGTTTCTGAAATATGAGGAAAATAACCATACAATTTCAAATAGCTATAACCCCGAAACTATTTGGCCGATTCGGCCCATTACCGAACTTAACCTTCGTATTTTGAAATGCAACCCCTCCAGAAATTTTCAAGTTGATAGAAACCTCCGTACGCCCGTAATCGTGGTGACGGCCGGCCGGACAGAATAGATTTTGACACTGGATTCGTCATCAGTGAGTCCAACCTAGTCGTTTGAGACCATTTTGGTCTCAATCATCGAAAATTACAGACAATTGAACGAAACGATAGCACGCTGTTCCCCTAGAACATGCGCGCAAAAACAGATTTTACTCAACGACCAAACTGACCTGAACCGATGGCCATTGCTGAATGTCTTCGAATGACCTTGATGGAATTTCCATAAAATAAATATTCTGTCGTGTTTTCCGGTTCCAACTTGTATTCAAAGAAAACGATTTCATAAAAGTAGTTAGTTACCATACTCACCTGATGGAGTTACAATGTAAGTGACGAAACAATTTTCGTGAAATTAGTAAATATAAGCAGACATGAAGTGTTTCACTTTAATCAATATGAATTTATTCAGTTTTGAATCGTGAAGAATCATACTCATAATGATACTCAGAGAACTGATGATCTCAAAGTCTAATAGTGTAACATCTTCACCTGAATTGGAACGATCCAGCCTAGCACTCAATAATTAATTCGCGAAATATATTAAATTTATTTCTTTTTTATTTCTGTTTCCCGTTTTCAGTATCGAATTCTTCAAACTGATAAACAAATATGTACATTTAATGGTGACGACGATAAAATAGAATGATATCGTAAAACTTTGAATAAACAAGACTTCAATGTTTGTGTGATGCTAGGAATCCAGAATCTATAAATTAGATTTCGGCAGCAATAAAGATAACCAATAAACATATAAAAGTAATAATTTCAGAAGGACACTTATGATGAAGAAGAAGTCGACACATAAAGTCAAGCAAATTGATGTTTCGATATAACAAATAATAATTGCTTTCTTGAATGTAATCAATTGATTTATTCTATAGAAAATGGGCGACCCATTATTGCGCGCAAGTTCTGTGGAACGGCGTGCTATCGTTCTGTCCAAATGTCCATAATTTCCGAATTTTAAGCTGAATATCGTATCAGAAGACTAGGTTGGATGCAATGAACGAAATTCTGTCCAGCCGGTCGACATGGAATAATGGGGGTTTCTCCTTTAAACAAAAATGCAGTAATTTTCATGAAGAACCTTTAGAACATCACATTTCAAACATATATTTTCAATATTATATTTTTAGAAAAATGTTTGATCACCTAAAGTTGAAAAATAAAAATGGGGATTTGCATTTAAAGGGATATGTCTTGAGTGCACGATATGGCAACGTCGAATTCAGCTTTCTCGGAAAGAAAAGGTCAAATGTGTTACTTTGCTTAGGAAAACAGAGATAGCTATACTTCGATCTGGTTATAGTAGAAGACAACGACCAAGGAATAGAAAAAGAAGAGCACCGACTGTCATACTGTCATAGTACTGACAAATCGCAAACGGAAATTGTTTGCTTAGTGACAAAAAACGCGTATGTACCATAGAATAGGAATAAATATTTCATCATTCTATTGGCGAATGAAGATAATCGCTACTCCCTCTGGTGGCTATCCGAGTAACCCGAGGTACAGACATTATCATTGACAAGTTGAAAGAAATGTTAAGAAAATGAGAAAGTTTATGCATAAGGCTCACGGTACAAGATGCAGTAGTTTCATGTGAATGTATTAATTTTATTCACAATATATTGAGTATGTAGTCCTTCCCTATAAAAATAGTAAAGTTATGAGTATTTGTCTATTATTCCAAAAAGTATGTTGACTATCTGTTTTTCAACTTTCAAGACAGCCTAAGAAATCCACCAAAGTCAATCTTGCCATTTGGATGTGAAAATAAATAATATTAGAATACTGTCTAACCTTGGAGATATCCCCGAAATTTAAGAGTTGCTACAATCGATAAGATTGAAGAATGATATTTACATACCTACTTTATAAGAATGGAATATATACTCCCAGTAAACTATAAAAGTCTAAAAAGTTTTTGAATAAATCGTGAAATCAAAAATTATCAAACCAAACACTAACAATCAGTACAAAATCGACCTTCAAAACGAAATCTATGTCTGTATGCAAGGTTCTAAAACTGGCCACCGCGGCGCTCCAATCTTAAATTCAGACGCCAATAGCAGAAAAAGCTATTCTACTAAACATCGTTATCACTTCGTGCATGCCTCGCAAATCACAAACCCCAATTTTGAAATCGGATATTGAATACTTTCTGAAGGTAATTTGGGAAAGTGATGAATCAAACCCATAACAATTATGTTCAAATTTGCATTTGCAGTAATAACCCAAATTCAGGAAAAACCCCCATTGTAGAGGGAAACAAGCTAGCTACTTGAACATGCGGCCAAATCGGCCGAATGGTTTCGGAAATTGTATATACATATGAACGTTTGAGTTTATTATCTCAAGAAGTATTATCTCGGGATTATCTCAAGAAATATTCGAGCGATCGGATTGAAACTTGGCTGTCCGTTTTAGCATACCGACATTTCACTGCTCGCAAATTTCTTCGAAGTTTTTATTCCGATTATTCCAAATTCGCGCTGTGTGATAGCATACATAATGATTTTGTATCGAAATAACAGGCAGAAGCAGAAAACACAGGACAAAGTCCTATTCAAATGTGGAAGAAGAAGAAGAAGTATCGAAAAAAAACTTTCAAATTTTTTTTTCAAATTGTTTCAATGACACGGTTGTCACGAAATTCTGCACAAAGTTGTCCTTCACCGTCTTCAAACTAGCTGCGAAGTTTCGAAGTTTTATCATAATTGAGTCAGTATTTCTTAAGTTATACCGAAAAAATCTCAAAAAGAAAACCACGAAATTTTACATATTCGTCGAACATTTCGAAAACAATTCGAAAATTACAGACATTTGAACAGAACAATGGCACGCTGTTCCCCAGAAGCTGAAACCAACTTTGTACAAACAAAATCCTGTTGGTGCAACTAGGCCGGATATCAGAAGATAATGAAGACTTATCGACATATTACTGCCTTTTGATAACACTTCACTTATCTGTTTATGAGGGAATCAGAATAGTCGTAAATATTCCATTTGACGTAGAGGAGCGGACATATTGAGAAAAATTGCTACGTTCCCGTTTATTCTCAACCATCAAAGATCAAATCGTTAGACGCCCGCATTTCCTTCTGAACATAGTTTCCGAACATGGCTATAGCGAAAAAATTCCTAGAAATCACATAATTTATAAAGTAATTACAGTGATTCTAGACACTAATCGGATGAAATATTTCGCAAAATCGTTAAAAGCACCGTTAAAGTGTTCTCAAGTCTTACAGATATGTTCACTCTGTTTAGTTACGAGTTTTCCGGATTATCGGCTGATCAAAGTCGGAAACATCCGGGGGTCCAATTCCTGCCAGAGTGATTCGAATTTGAAATGTAAATTCTTCTTCTACGAGTATCTATAATGAGAAATAGAAAGTATCACCACTGTTATACCAAAAAAAATCGTTCTGCTCTCTCTATTTCTTTGCTATGAAGTTCGAATCAGTACATTGAAAAATTTTGAAAAGCACTGACGGGTTGGCAGAAGTTTCAACGTATGTATTCGAATCCGAAGACATTTCCTTCTCAATATTTCCAAAAATACAGATCAGATCGAATTGAAATTCAGTACTTCATCGTTAAATTACAGTTCAAAGGTTCATACAGAATTTAATGAGGATGATATGGTAAGAAAATCACAATTTTTTTTTTCAAATTGTTCTAATGACAAGATCATCACGAAATTTTGCATAAAGTTGCCTTGCAGCATCTTCAAACTAGCTGCAAAGTTTTATCAGGATTGAATAGGTATTTCTTGAGATATACCGAAAAAAAACAACGATATCGAGAAGAAAACCACGAAATTTGACATATTTTTTTCCTAATATCTCCAAAACTTATGATCTTATCGAACTGAAATTTGGTACAATGCTGTGAAATATGAAGCTCATTGGCCAGTTAACGAACTTAACCGCGGCATTCTGATGCGCAACCTATCCTGAAAGTTTCAAGTTGCTAGCTTGCTTTTGTCGACAGTTAGCGTGTCTACGGCCAGACGGACGGCCGGACAGAATCGATTTTGACACCGGATTCGTCATCAGTGAGTCCAATCTAGTCGTTTGAGACCATTTTCGGCTTAATCATCGAAAATTACAGACATTTGGACGAAACGATAGCACGCTGTTCCCCTAGAACATGCACGCAAAAAATATGCCAAATTTCGTTGTTATTTGGAATTTTAACGTTTATTCCGTTATATCTCAAGTACAAATGTATAAAATGTATGAATGTATGAAATTTCTGATTGCCTTCAGAAACTTGTAATATTCTATGCTCTAAATATTCTTTTTTTCAGGGTAGATTTTTCGACATTTTTTCGAAAATACTTTTTTCCTGGAAACTATCAATCAGATTTGAAGAAAACTCGTACAGATATCGAAGTCCCTACTTACTTCACAATAGTGTATCAAAGAGATGTTCAAAAAAATTTGAATGACTGGAAAATACTGATCCAATCGTAATGAAGCTTGATGAATTCCTGGTATGCAACTTTGTGCGATATTTCATGATGATCAAGTCATTACAAAAATTTTCAAAAAAATTATTTTTTTTGACAAATATTCTATACTCAACGTTCTTAAGAAGTCCTAAAAGACGGAATTATCGACAGGAAAAAATTGAGCAAATTTTCTCTTAATTGTCTGATGAGGGGGTCAGATATAGCTGTGAGACGTTGCAGTTCAATTCGTCAATCGTTCGCATCGTTTCGTTATTGTTCATCAGTCAACATTTTTTGTAGAGACTGGCTTTTACAAATACTTTGGACCCCTCAATCTATAACGGTGTTTTCTAGGAATAATAATTTCGTTTAGTTTTCAATAGTTCTTCTCCAGATATTTGGAGTGAAGACCCAGAAAAAAAAATTAAGAATAAAAGATCCACTTCATTTCTGTCTCAAAAATCTCGCTAGTTCTCTGACTATAACGGAGTATGAGCAAATTTATAGCCCATACCCATCAAATGATTTAGCCTGAGGAAAACTGGAAGAATGTAGAAAATATGGCTCAAGGATGTACCTATAAGAGCTACAATCACTTCGTTAAACTTTATTAGTCATTGGATGAACACAGCAGTATCACACGATATTGAAGTTCTCCTATATCCAACAACATTGTAAGAAGGTTCATTGAATAATCAACTAAATGATTCCCATGTAATTACATCATAAATTTTGCTAATTGTGAAGTTGTTCCTTTAATGGGTATCATTTTTTGTTGCTTTGTTAACTTGTAACAATATCGGTAATGTCTAGTAGCTTGTAAGCAGTCAGTTTAGAAATATACTATTTTGTTCCATCACTGTAATCACCTTCAACAGAATTGATTAAAATTCAAAAACCTTCTTTATTTATTGCACCGTGTTTTTACACAAATATATGGCTATCAAATGATTAAATTTAAAAAAAAGCGAAATTTTTTTTGAACTGCTTTTTTTTTCAGGAATTTTTCATCATATCTGAAGAATATTGTGCTTTGAAATTCATATTTCACAGCAGTGTACCAAATTTCAGTTCGATGAGATAATAATTTTTTGGGATTCCTCAAATTTTCTGGTATCGTTTTTTTGCGGAATACCGCTTCAATCATGATTATACTTAGTAACGAGTTTGAACAAGCTGATGAACGACTTTGTGGCGATCGTGTCGTTAGAACAATTTGAAAAAAATCTAGAAAAGCACTGCCGTGAAGGCAGCAACTTATGGGCGCATGTTCAATGTAGATGACCGCTTCAGCAACGAATTAGAACTTGCACGCAAAAGCAGCTGCCTTCACGGCTGTGCTTTTCTAGATTTTTTTTGGATAAATTAATGGATTTCAATTCGATCTAATCTGTAATTTGTGATTTTCTTACCATATCATCCTCATTAAATTCTGTATGAACCTTCGAACTGTAATTTAACGATGAAGTACTGAATTTCAATTCGATCTGATCTGTATTTTTGGAAATATTGGAAAAATAAAATTCTGAATGGGTATATCTACGGAATCATTGGGCGGATTTCACCCATTTACGCATTCGACCTTCGTAATTAAGTCCCAAACCTACTTTACAAATATTCAGTTTCTAACAGCCGACTGCGTAAACACAATAACTTTCGACAGAAACAACTTCGAAACTCGATATTTGCAGAGAAGATTTGGACCTTAATTACGAAGGCCGAATTCGTGAATGGGTAAAATCCACCCAATGATTCTGCAGATATACCCATTCAAAATTTTATTTTTCCAATATTTCCAACAATCGATCCGATCGAATTGAAATCCAGTACTTCATCGAAAAATTACAGGTCGATGGTTCATACAGAATTTAATGAGGATGATATGATAAGAAAATCACAGACATTTTTTTTTAATTGTTCTAATAACAATAAAGTTGTCTTTCAGCATCTGCAAACTAGCTGCGAAGTTTCATCAGGATTGAATCAGTATTTCTCGAGTTATACCGAAAAAAACAACGATATCGAGAAGAATACCTCGCAATTTGACACATTCGGGACACTGCTGTGAAATATGAAGCTCAAAGTCTGAGTGGAATTTTTTTTTGAATATAATAAATGGTTTCCGAAAAAAATATTTGTTGGGAAAAAATTTTGGAAATTTTTTTCTTTTTGAATTTACTGACAATATGATCTTGACAAAATTTGGCTCAAAGTTGCGTGCCGTTATACTCCACCTAATTGCCAAGTTTGAATCCAATCGCTCAAGTAGTTTCTGAAATAAAAAATAAATAACTTCAAAATTTCAAGTGGCCATAACTCCGAAACTATTCGACCGATTTGGCGCATTAACGAACTTAACCGCGGCATTCCAATGCGCAACCTACCCTGAAAGTTTCAAGTTGCTAGCTCACTTCGTTCGACAGTTATCGTGTCCACGGCCGGCCGGACAGAATCGATGTTGACACCGGATTCGTCATCAGTGAGTCCAATTTAGGCGTTTCAACGGAACCCCTCAGAGGCTTGAAGCTTGTGCGAGTTAGGATACCGGATGTATTCTGTGTAGGCTTTGTTACTAATTCCTTACGCCACATTAGGAAAAGTACTGTTAATTGTTTATACAACAGTGAATGGTTGAATGCTCTTCTGAAAACCGGAAAAGTTATTTCCCGGCCAAGGGCTTGAACCTCCGACTTTACGATCATGAGGCATGAGCTCTAACCATGAGCTACCGCCGCTATTACTATCATGGATCTCCATAATCGGTGATTTTAGAGCTGACAACACTGTATTCAATTAAAGTCAAAGTGAGCAATAATCAATTTCCTGAGTACCGATAGAATATTGGTTCCAGGAATGAATTGCAGCAATTGTATCCGGGCGTTAATAATTCGAAATTCGATGAACTTTTCTATTGGCAACTCTAAGGGATTGCTGCTGTGCCTGTTGTTGATCAGAATAATTATCCCAGCTGTTGTCTACTATTACAGTATATTAGTCTAAGAATTTTCCTCAAAATTAAAGATTCTAGAGGACACATTTCCATTAGCACATACTTCCCTATTTTCAATATTTTCGAATTGTTGGAAGAGATAATACTGAACTAATATTCCTTTTCTAATATCTTGTTATCAAGCATAGCAAGTACTTTTTTGAGGTTGCTAAGATAGAAATATTGATAGCCAGATTCTTGTTAAAGTGACAGATCATATTGCTCAAAATCGTTGATCAGAATACAAATATTACTCATCTTGTTATTGATAATATCTCTTTCCTGGCAGTGTTGCTATTTACAAACAGAAGAAGCCTGATTGTCTTCAATATTCGAGCTGAACTCCAGTACAATATGATGAATAATTTCCAGAAGAATAATTTCAAGAAAAATATTACTTATGATGCGATTTCAACAAAATTTTGAGAAGTTTCGCGTCGGCTCTCCTCAACTATGCACCGAGCTTCAATCCAATCGCTTGGGCAGATCCTGATATATTGATTGAAGAAATTACCTCTGAATTTAAATTGAGTATAACTCTAAAAACGTTAGCCGATTTTGTCCCTTTTCTGCCTTAACTGAAGCATTTTGATATGCTACTTAACCTGAAAGTTGCAAGTCGCTAGGTTGTTCCGTTCCCAAGTTATAGTGCAGAACTCACAGATAACTGGGCAGCCTCCGTTTCCCAGAACATGCGCAAAATAATTCAGATGAATAACAAATGTCTGGATTTCGTTTTTTTCTACGATGAAAATATTTTTTGTGGAGTTCGTGAGACTATGTAAAAGTGTACAAGCTCGAAACCCTTCGGAATAATGATTGAGAATCACAAACTGCTTGAATCAATCAATGTTACTTCGTATGAGAAACATCATACACAAAAATGTTTCCCATGATAATCCAACATAACAGAACAAATTAGATGATTGGATTAACGAACTAAGTATCATGTTTTATCATGAGCAGATACATTCCAGCATGCGATTCGATCTTCAGCAGCACATCCCAATGATGAAAAAACCGAATTAAGCAAAATTAATCATGATGAACAACAGACACGACATACATAACCTTTCCACTTTAATATAGCCGAAAAATCTCGCCTCTGAAAATAACTCAATCAATCAATTGAGGGACCGAATTTCGATGATAGATGGATGCAGGAGGCGACGTCATTATGTTCGGACACTATTCGAGAACTAACATTAATCAATTTCAAAGCATGATTGTTGAAAACACAGTAGGATTCTAGCGGAGGAACAAGTATTGACAAAACAAGTAACCAATCATTGTTAATGGGTATTGGAAAATTTGGGTAATTGAGACAAATACCGCACGTTTCGGTGCTCTCCTTATAATCGAGATTTTGGAACCGTTAGCAAACTTCCAAACTTATGTTCTTCTTCAGTGAGCAAATGCCATACTCTCCCGAGATAATTAAGTCTTCATTATATCTGTGTTTTTTTCGATATAAGAATGATTAGCATAATTTTGGCATAAAAGGAGTTATAGAAAGTCTTTGGGTTTGTTTCTTGTACCGTTCGGTGTTTTTTGTAGTAAACTTGCACTCTGTTCTTTTCGTTGCGGAAACTTTGGAAATTATTGTAGTCACAGATTATGTATGCAGTGCATAGGGTGAGGTTACCTTCTGTGATAGTTTTGCGTAAAGCTACCTTTTGTGCGAGGGAGATTCGGGTATTTGGGTAATCGGAGATTCTTCTCTATTGGCCAACGACGACCACGTGATCGTCGTCAGCCAATAGGGTGAATCTCTCGGCCAATAGGGTGAATCTCCGATTCGCCAAGTACCCGAATCTCCCTCGCACAAAAGGCCCCTGTAGAGGTAACCATTTGTTAGATTGTTAGATCTTGATCATCGACATCTGTTGTTATCTCTGGTTCTATTCTGTCATCTTGGAAGAAATTAAGATGAATATTTCTATGTATCTTCGGAGCATTCACTGGCTTGAAATTGCCTACCTTCTTCCTTATTTCATTTGCTTTATTTAAACTATGAGAATTTTTTCTGTGAACACTTAAGAAAAACTATACGAAAAATCAACATAACCTCGAAATGGCAGCGAAAACAAAAGCAGCCGGTACGGCACCTGAAAGAAATAGGAGCCACCATAGAATAATGATAATGCCGAAATTCTGTTGTTTATGAGACTTCTCTGTGCTTGAACAGCTGTTAACCTTCATGTTTGTTTTGGTTATGATTTCGGAATTTTGAACAAGTTTTTGATTTCTTATATTCGTTGTTTCCTAAAAAGGAATGCATATAAGAGGCTCCATTTATGCCAAGTTGTACTCGAAATCGGAACATTCATAGTGAAGAAATCTTGCTATTTCTATTCTGAAAAGCTTTCAGACAGAAGGACAAAATGCCCATATATTTTTAGATTGTCTAGCAAATTCGTTATTCTACTGAAAATAATTTGGATTTGAATTTTTCTTTATTCAAACTTGTGCATAACAGAAGAAAGCATAACTTTTATGTATGAAATTGTACCCTTCTGCTACAATTTTCGTTTAAAAGTTGTACCCGAAGCATCCATATTGAGGAAAACTCGTAATTCACTTACTGGTTTACACAAGATTGTTCAGCATAATTCAATATGGTCCTAAAGATAGTTCAAATGCAAATCTTTCTTCATTTATTCTTGTGCATAAGAAGATAAACCAGAACTTTCATATATAAAAGTTTACCTTCCCGACTTTGACAAGGGAAAGCTTTCTGATGTAATCATTAACCGGATTATCAGATTTTCATCCTTTTCAGGTCAAAGTCGATTCTCCAACTCTGTTATTACAAAGTGATATCATTGTTTAAACTCACAAGATCTTCAAACCTTGATAATAAATATTGATACATTTGGAGTTAGAAACGATTCACTTATGTAAATCCGTAACAAATTGAACATGTACCATGATATCACACAATTTAAAGCACAACTTTTTGATTCGAGTTGTTTTACTTTTGATCACAACGATGAATTTCCATCGAGTAAGACCAAGATTTTTGTTTTTGTGACTTTAAAAAATGTTTTTTCCTTCAGAGTTAAAATTAAAATAAAATGTGTACTTCAATGATGAAGTAAAGGAATTAAAAACTTGCTCAGTTGTTCAAGTTCAAATATTCCAAAATCGGCCAAATCAATGATTTGAAATCTTTGAATAAAAAAAACTTGTTCGTCCTTCAGTTTGAGATCATGACAAAAGTAATCATGAAGGTAAACACAGCTGTTAAACCACAGAAAAGCCTTTTGAACGTCAGAATTTTCCAAATCATCAGTACTCTATGGTGGCTCCTATTTCTTTCAGGAGCCGTACCGCAAAAGCAGCATATAATTCTGTCATCTTGGATTTGCGTAAAATCATCTGTCGTATATTTGTATCCTGTGAAAATCATAGAACAGATTGAACTTCATAAACTACACTAATTCTTTTATCTATGACTACACTCAGCTGCACTGAGAATTGAGGTTTATTCGTTGTAACTGAATGAACTACACTAACTACAATAACTCCACTGATACTGTTCGGTGTAATTTGTTGTAAACTTGTACTCTGTTCGTTGCGGAAATGTTGACAGTTAGTGTAGTCACAGATTACGTCTGCGGTGCATAGAGTGAGGTTATTTTCTGTGATTCTTAAGTGTAAATATGAATAATTCTAAATTCGTTTCATAAGTTATTCCAACTGCATGTAACACTTCTAATGTCGCTATATACTAGAACCTAAAATGGTAAAATTTCATCGTTCCACTAATACCTCACACATGTAATAAAATAACGCACAACCCATACTGAAAGTTGGCCTGATTCCAGAATTGGTATTGGTTATCTTGAACCAGAAGGAAGTCTTCGATTTCCTCCGTGTTTAACACAAACCGACAATCGACATGCACCAGCTGAATGGATGACTGAATGCTCAATTTGTGTATGAAGGAAGTCATAAATCTACGAAACAACAGATCAACGTCTACATAGATATAATTTCAACCACGAACTAAAACTGGTACTTAATAAGCCAATTAACGGCTCAGCAAGATTACGATGCAACAAACAA
Source organism: Myrrha octodecimguttata (assembly GCA_958510865.1). Lineage (NCBI taxonomy): Eukaryota > Metazoa > Arthropoda > Insecta > Coleoptera > Coccinellidae > Myrrha > Myrrha octodecimguttata. Next base: position 63,440,529 of record OY294056.1, read on the forward strand.
ATAATCTCTGACTACTTCTCGTTCCACTGTAAATATATGTGCAATTAAAAAGCAGTAATGTTTTCATTGATTTTAATGTTACTCACTACTAGAATTGATAACTTTACAGTGGCGAATCAGGAGTCATTTGGTCCTGCAACCATTTGTAATATTCAATATTACTTAATAAGAGATATCCGAGATTTGAAGTAGCATTATGGCGAAAGCGCCAGGGGTCAATTCCTGAATCTCGATCAAGAATTGAAGAGTATGACAATTGTCATATGTGTATGTCAATTTCATAAGTTTTCTTGAGCCTCTGCAATACTTGTGAGAGTTCGTTTCGCCATTTCGGCTATGTTTTCAAGCAAATATTCAAGAAATAAACTGAATGCAAGATATCAAGAAATTTCAAATCCGAATATAAACATAATCTTATCACCGTGTCGTTTGACTTAGAAAAGAGTGGTGAGGAGTATAGAAGACATAACCATTGCATAAAGACAATCAGGTCGATTCTGTTTGGGTATTGCTATGAACCGCGCTATTCTAGTCATATTGCTTTCTTTATAATTTATAGCAATATGGCCATGATGTAACGTATTCTGTTCCGAGTGTTATAGTTTGTTATGAATTTTGTCATAAAAATATTGCTATCATGGACTTCCATAACCGGTGATTTTAAAGCTGCCAACACTGTATTATGTGATTTTAGAACTACAAGGAAGAAGAAAATAACCCTATTTCGTGAGTTATTTTATGATTTCGCATACATAACCTTTATCTACGACTTTCATCCTTTCATGATTAATGTAAATAAATATTGACATAAAAAATGTTAGGAAACGGAAAGAATCAAATCCACCTATAAGCAATTTCCTGGATACCAATAGAATATTGGTTACCAGAAATCGAATACAGTAATTTTATTCAGGCGTTAATGATTCGAAATTCGATTAACTTTTTTGTTAGCACATCAAAGGGATTATTGCTATTGTTGAGATCATTAGAATAATCATCTCAGCTGTTGTCTACTTTGCCTGTATTTTTGTCTAAGAGTTTTCCTTGAAATTAAATATTCTAGAGAACATCGAACAAATTTCCATTAGCATATACTTTTTTTCATTCATATGAACATCGACTTATTCAAAAATGTTACGAAACAGGAAAACCAATTAAAGCCAAACTGACCAATTTCCTGGAATATTGGTTTCCAGAAATCAAATGCGACAATTTTATGCAGGCGTTAATGTTTCGAAATTCGATTAACTTCAAAGGGATGGCTGTTGTTGAGATCATTAGATTAATCATCTCAGTTGTTGCTTACTATGCCGGTATTTTAGTCTGAGAATTTTACTCAAAATTTAATATTCTAGAGAACCTTGAACAAATTTCTATTAGCACATACCTCCCTATCCTCAATATTTTCGAATTCTTGGAAGAAATAATACTGAAACAAATGGATCTCTGTAAGATTTCCTTTCTTATCTATCTTGTCATCAAGCATAGCAAGTACAATTATGAGGTTGCTAAGATATCAATATCGATAGCAAGATTTTTGTTAAAGTGACAGATCATATTGCTCAAAATCGTTGATCAGAATACCAATAATTTCAATCTTGTTATGATAGCAATATCATTTTCCTAGCAATATTGCTATTTGCAAACAGAATCGACCTGAATGTCTTTGTACAATGATATAACATTCGACTGTGGAGTGACACTCGGTTCCATGCGCAGGTCATGTCTACTTAGTGTTCATATTCAACATAGAAAATAGACCCAAACATATGACAATTGTCATACTATATAATATATATAATACTCTTCAATTCTTGATCGAGATTCAAGAATTGACCAGGACGATTTCTCACTGGGCACATTTCAGAATTTAAACACCCTTGTCCTAGGGAACAAGAGCGTTATCATTTTGCCTGAAGGTCTGTGATTTACGAATTTCTAGTTGAGAATGATAATAATGATACTGAATTCCTGTATCAATCAAACCAATGATAGAAAATATTAATAGACGAGGTTCAGTGCGGGTAGTTGTACAGGATGGGCCAAATTGGACCCTTTTGAAGGTGCAGTCCTATTTCTGTATTGGATAGACGAAAATTGATGTCGGTGTCAGTGATCGTTCGGTGAGGAGTATTTTGAGTTTAGAACTGCGGTTTCATCCTTACAAATTGGCCGTAGGGCAACAGTTACAGCCAGGAGATTATGTCCAACGATTGCACTTAGCCCATGAGATGGAAGCACGTTCTGAGCAAAATGAGAACCTGATGAAGCAAACTTTCACCTCAATGGTTACGTTTATCAGCAAAATTTCCGTTATTGGCTGATGAAAATCCCCAACAATTACACGAAAGACCGCTGCATAGCCCTGAAGTTAATGGCAAATTCGTGTTGTGCCATTAATTGTAAAAGGAGATATTAAATGAAAGTAAAATACAATAATTTGGAAAGAGCGTTAAAAAATTAAATGAATGTATAATTGCTATGAATCCAAGCGCAGAAATGAATTTCGCACAGTTCTTCACTAGTTAGTGCATTCTAATCGTTTGAGACCATTTAATGCACAAAATTCAAAAGCTGCGTACAGACACGCGAGCTGAGCGACTTTCTACGCAATTTGATTCGGCTTCCTCGCAAGTTTGGACGGTGTTGAATGGCTCGCGAGCTGTTCAAAACACCGTATATAGTGTGAGGCAGCCCAATTAAAGTGCTCCGGAAGCAGCTCAGCTCGCGTGTTTGTACGCTGCTTAGCAAAAAATCATTTGGAGCTAAGAATACCTTCCTGAGACCGACCCAAGAGAATTTGAAAGAAAAAGAGTCATTTATCAAATAATGTTATTGATTAATCATTTCGAATATTCATATCGGACTTATGTTTACATTCATCACCAATTTTCAAAACTTCAATGTAGTCTAATATATCAAGAAGAAGTCATTTCCCCGGAGATTCCCTTAGTAATTGCTTGATTTAATCTCTAGATCGGCGTCATATTGTGCAAGTGAGATAATTCTTCATCTCACTCTCCATGCGCTATAGAATACCGGATATTTGTATCGTGTATCTTGTCTATGGTCTGCCCGATCCAGTTCCATCTCTCTCTCTCGGACCTCTCACTTGGTTCCTTATTCCCATTCGACTCTTTAGAAATGAATTCGTACGCCGTGTCCAGAGAGTTCAATATGTCTAGGGCTGTATACCAAACTTGCGTAATCGGCCCTTACTTCTATGAAAACGTCAATGGCAATGCTGTTACCGTTTATTGGCCTCCTCAGTCCTAGGATTTGGCATCTGTGACTTTTTTCTGTTGGGACATCTCAAAGCACGAGTTAACCAACACAAGCCCCGAATATTGGAGGAATTGAAGGATGCACAGTTGTGAGAGCAACGTTGGAAACAGTTCTCGGAAACTTCCAAGAAAGACTGCAGGAGTTTATCGCGAAACAAGGATTCCACCTGACTGATGTGATTGATGCTTTGAAATTCTGAATCCAAATTGTTTAATAAAATTTTTGAGTAACAATTACCGAGGTTATGAATTTTTCAAACGGTCCGAGTCCTCTGCCGGACGATTGGATCGATTTCTTTCGAATTGGTTGCAAGAATTAAGAGAAATATATACCCTGAATCATTTTAAAATGTTGGCGATTAACCAACTCAATTGGTGCATTTAATAGTTGAACTGAAATATAAATTCAGCATACTAGAATAGTTTTATATTCATTACCAATGAGTCACCCACTCAGGTATTGAGGTTTACCCAGGCAGAGAAAAGATTCCGAATGAGAAAATTCAGCTTTTCAATTAATCCACTATGAAATTTGGATGAGCATTTTTTATGCTCTTGTTCTCGGGAACATCCTGTTATCATTCCGTCACGATGTCTGGATTTTTTAATTTTGAGCCAATAATGGTGTCAAACGATTGGGTTGAACTCCGTGGAGAAGAATCCGTGGTCAAATTCAATTCTGTCCGTCCGCCGTCCGTCCATTCATATGTTCGAAAGAAAAGATTTAGCGACTTGAAATTGTCAGATTAGGTTTGAAGTCCAAATATCTCGGCTAAGTTCGTTAATGGGTGGAATCGGTTGGATAGTTTCGGAGTTAAGCCCATTTGAATTTTTGAGGTTAATTCCTCGATATCTCATGAAGTATTGAAACAATCAAATTGGAACTTCGTGAACAGTTTTGGAATACAAACGCGCAACTTAGAGCAAAATTTTGTGTGGATCTAGTTATTAGAAAGATAAAAAAATTTATTCGAAAATTTTTGGTTTCTCTGGCAATATTGATAAGATTTCAATGGAATTTGGCACAAACCTTAGAGTTAGTATTTCACAACAATGTTCCAAATTTCAATTCGATCCGACATTTACTTTCGGAGATATAAGGAAAAAAAATGTGCTAAATTTCATTGTTATTTGGAATGTTGACGTTATTTCCGCAATATCTCAAGAAGTACAATTGCAATCAGATTGAAACTCAGTACTCAGGTGGAGATTACCAACGCGCAAGTAGATGCCAAATTTCGTGTTAATATAATTGTTAGAATTTGAACAAGCGTGCAAAACCTCCTGACCTCACGTCAGTGCTTTTTAGATTTTTGTTTTTTCAAAAGGAATTCTCTGCAGAACCAATAACAATCGATTTTAGAATTCTTATAACAAAGGGTTGATATTCGTTCTTTCCTCGGATTCAAAATGAATATTCTTCACGTGTGACGATTTCAAATTCCTCAGTTCGATAATATTGATATAATGACTACAAGATGTAGTATTCTATGAGTTGACCATACAACGAGTAATAGAAATTTTAATGAGGAAGATGATATCATTTTCTATTATTTATCTTATTGTGTTATAGTGAATATATAAGTATGCTTGGAAATAACTTATCAGAAATCTTCCGTGAGAGTTCATTGAATTTCTTGAATTAACATGCATTTATTCAAATGTTTGAATAAATAACAGATATTCTTGTCTGGCCAATTCACTTATTATGTGGAAGTTGCATTTTTTGTCGACGTTTATTCGTATACACACTGAATAATTTATCTTTTTTCGAGCATGCGAATTTTAATCGATTCTTAAACTGTCATTAATTTCATAATAATAAGGGCCAATTGCACCGTTTTCGTCTTAAGCTACAGTTAGTTAAGCAACGATAAACTTATTAAACTCTGCTTTAAATATTCGGCTTGCACCGAGGCTGAATGTAACTAGATTAAAATTAATCTACAAATCTGGATACTTTCTCATGAATTGGTACTTGTGACTAGCTTCATGTTGTTTATTTTAACCCTAGAAATATTTTAATTCAAAAGATGAAACCCATTATTATGGGTTACATATTTCCATAAGTTATGAAAAATCAAGATGCATCTATTGAAAAACCCAACGAAAAAATATATATGACAGACTTTATAGCTTCCATAAAAATATTGCATGTTATGTTCCTGACTTGTTTATTATCATTAAGACTATAGGGATCTCTTACAGACCTGTGCTCTTACCTCTGCATCAGGCTTTAAACCTTATTCAAATTTATAGTCATATACTCAAGTAAACTCATATTTTGTAATATCTCAAGATTTAAGTTTCTGCATGGAATTACAATCCTGGCGTTTGTAAAATGAATAGTATTGATTTATCCGAAACAACTTTCCGATAAGGAACGGCTCACCTAAGAGTAGATTTTCTATTAAATTATTTTGTTTGTAATAAGTATATTATGAATTGAGTTAATCTTTGTTCGAAGATAATGAAAACTCTGATGTGGATCCGCAGACTAAAAAGTATTCTATATAAATATTGAAGTATCATGGATGGATTGACAAAGGTGTACGTTTGAAGATTGTCTAACACGAGGATGCAATTTCTTTCACATTAATTCGTTTGTAGTTATATTTTGAGTCCAATTAATATATAATAGAGGATAATGATAGCACAGAGACAGCACCTGCACAATAATGAAGTAGTACATGATAGCTTTCCACGTAATATATCACTGAATGAAATAGTACTGAAGAATCTTCATGAAACTATGTTTTCTCATTCCAAATATGTCTCTTGGAAATAAATAAGCATATCATTGTAACTTTTTCATTTCAAATAGTTGAAGGCTTATAGAAATACCATTAAGTTTACGAACTCAATGGAAATAGTGGTGTTAATTCTTCATGCTTTAAAACATACGGATCAATGCCTACTGATGCCAGTTTCTCCCTATATCATTTTTCATAAATATCATCTGAAAATCAACCACTTTTAATCAAAATTTGATTATCAACTCGTAGGAGTTCTCCATCAATGTCCAATGTAAACAAAAAAAAAAACGTAAACAAACTGGAGGTAACGTCCAGAAAAATGTCAAACTTGTACGAAATCGCTCGAAAGTAGGGTTAGATTCCGAAGCTTACCATTAATCCTTCTTTTAAACCCCCAAATTCGTAGGCTTAAATATAACAGTCTGTTAAGGCCATTTAACGAGGATTACGTGACGGTGCAAGATAATTTTGTACCAAAACCTTGCTTATGGACCTAATCTATGGTTTTGTAATACGGTGCAATTGGCCCTAAGTGATCAACTATATGGTCCTGGAATGGCGTAAGGAAACAGTAACAAAGCCTACACAGAATGCCGGAATACTGCAACTTCAAGGAAACCTAGAAGAATCGGCTAAATACAATTCAATACTCTGTATGTCGATTATTTGAATGGAATGTGAAGAAAAAAAACCTAGAAAAGCACCGCTGTGAAGGCAACAGGTTTTGCGCGCACGTTCAATGAAGACCGCTTTGGCAACGAATTTGAACATACGCGCAAAAGATGTTGCCTTCACGGCAGTGTTTTTCTAGTTTTTTTTCGATAAAGTACTGGATTTCTATTCGATCTAATCTTAATTTTAGGAAATTTTGAGAGAATAAAATTTTGAATGGGTTTATCTACGGAATCATTGGGCGAATTTCATCCATTCACGAATTCGACCTTCGTAACTAAGCTCCAAACCTACTCCACAAATATAGAGATTCTGAGTCGATTCTTCCTAACGGCTGACCGTGAACACAATATCGTCCGAAAGCAACAACTTAGTAACTCGATATTTGTAGAGAAGGTTTGGACCTTAATAACGGAGGCCGAATTCGTAAATAGGTAAAATCCACTATGCTATAGATATGTTACAGAAAACCGACTGTCGTTCTAGTGATAAAAAATCTATCGCGTTATCATCAATCCAAGATGAATTCTATGCATCTATCATCAATCAAATTTCGTATATACCCTTTTTGTGCACATGTTCTAGGGGAACAGAGTGTAATCTCTGTTCAAATGTCTGTAATTTTCGAGTTTTGAACCAAAAATGGTCTAAAACGTCTAGATTGGGCTCACTGATGACGAATCCGGTGTCGAAATCAATTCTGTTCGACCGGCCGGCTGTATGCACGATTTCGGGCGTTAGGATCCTATGGACTTGAAACTTCAAGGGAAAGGTGGCATTTCGAAATGCGATTGTTAAGTTTGTCAACGGATAAAATCGTCCGAATGGTTTCGGTGTTAAGCCCATTTGAAATTTGGAGGATATTTCCTGATATTTCAGGAACTACTGAAGCGATTGAATTGAAACTTGGCAGTTAGTTAGAACATAACGACATAAAACCTGCAGCGAAATTTTGTTGTGATCGTACTGTCGGTGAATCTCAAAATGATTATTTTTCAAAATTTTTTTTTTAACTATTCATCATATTCGAGAAACAATTCGCTCACACCTGGAGTTCTATATTCACAGCAGTGTACCAAATTTCAATTCGATACGGTTATTATTTTCGAATATATTAGAAAAAATATGTAAAGTTTCGTGATTTCATTTTCAATATCGTTGTTTTTTTCGGAATAACTTATGAAATACCAATTCAATCATGACGAAACATGGCAGCCAGTTTGAAAATGCTGATGGACAACTTTGTGCAAAATTTCGTGAGAATCGTGTGATTAGAACAATTCGAAAAAAAAATTTCAAATATTCGAAATTCTGATCATATTATCCTCATGAAATTCTGTTTGAAATTTCGAACTCTCTTTTTTGATGAAGTACTGGATTTCGATTCAATCCTATCTGTATTTTAGGGAATTTGGGGAAAATAAAAATTGGAGGTTAATTACAAAGGTCGAATTCCGCCCAATGATTCAGTGGATAAACCCATTCAAAATTGTATTTTTCCAATATTTCCAAAAATGTACAGATTAGATCGAATTGAAATCCTGTACTTTATCGAACAGAACCTGGAAAAGCTGCTGACTTCACGTCAGCGCTTTTTGAGGTTTTTTTTCTCGAAACAATCGAACATTTCATATTTTCGGATCGGAAAAAACAAGCAACTGAAATAACCACGCGGATTTATGGAACATATCCTATATATAAACTTGACTATTGACGTGAAATCAAGAAGCGCAACTTTCGATTCCAGCCAATCAAAGATGATCTTAACTTTCACCTTCAGATCTGATTATCTGTTTTGAGCTACCGATGCACAGTTTAAGGATATTTTTGAATACTGCGAACTTCATCATGTCGAATTTGTTCTGAAATTCCCCCTCCCCAGTATATGTACATTTGACGAAATTTTGATTTGGCAACTCGGACCAAAGGCGACTATTTTCCCAATTTCAACTTTTGAATGAGATGCTCGAAGTTCCTATCCTGTGGATACGTTAACAAGCAATTTGCATTCAATTGAAACAAGCACACTCTGAATACTTAATTTGACTAAATATGGCTATAAGACAGCCAGTTGAAATCAACGATGCACACATTCGTTTAATATATTCAACATATTAATTTTAATTTGCCCGCAATAAGGAGCTTGTCTATTTATGCAGACTATTACCATTAAACTTAATGACATAAGGATAAATTTTCTTCGTGGACAAGAATCTACATCTTTTGAGAAGATGTGTCATATTAAATATACAGAGTGCCACACAGGAATAGTGTCCTGAATGGTTTACGACCGGTACCACAAAACTTTGATTGCCCGATCGAGGGGTTGATCGTCAGTGAATAGTAAATTCTGTGCTCGATTTCAGTTCATTTTCAACCCAACCATCGAATGTAAACCTTAATCAACGATTTTATCGAACGTCAGAAGTTTTGTGAAACCGACGGTTAATCTAACGAATACTCAAATTGTGCCCCGCCTACTTTCTTACAATGGTATATATTTTGCTGAAACTCACAAGCTGTAGCATTTCGGGTGTAATTCGGCTGAATTCGCCGGCGATTCGCTCCTGTTATTCTTTCACAGAGGCGCAGTTTGAATCATGAATATTCGATTTCAAGTGGCCGTGCGAAGAGAAGTCAAGCGGGGACAGATTTGGGGATCTGGCTGGCCATTCAACATGAGGTTTATTCTATGTAGAATACATTGTATGTGAAATGGCCAGGCAGATCTTTAGATCTATCCCCACTAGACTTCGTTTAGTTAACAGCATAGATTATTGTTACTCCATATTACAATCAAACAGTTTGTTTCTTCGAGGATTGTCCTATTGTAAAATAAAATAAAAATTTCGAGCGAAATTTTTATTGAAAACAAACTATTTAACTTGATAATGGTCATCATTAAAATCATTAAATAATACACAATATCTTTTGATATCGATATCCTTCGATATACTCCATTGTCCTCAGATGAACTTTGTCTTACAAGACAAAATGAAAATCATATCAACAGGCATTCAATGATGGAATAATCAAATTTTTAATTTTTTTTCATTTATAAGGTTTTTTCTCGGTTTTCACTCACAATATCTGAAACAGGACTATTAAAAATGAAATAAAAACTGTTTTTCCAATGGAAATCGCCCTCGCGGATTGCAGGACTTTTTGTATTGTCAACGGCAGTTTCTTGGGAAAACAGATTGCCTAACGAAAAATACCGAAACAATACAAACGATCAACTGAGCGAACTGTGACTCTTTCATCAGGCAAACGAGAAAATTTTCAGAATTATTTTCTCTATATTTTTCGATTTGAAACTCTTGTCAACTTGACATTTTTTTGATGCAAAAGACTCCCAAAATAAGCTTTAATCGATACTCAAATTTTTCATTTTACTCGCTTGTTTTAGCGAACAGCGTTTGATCATTTCGTCACGATGTCTGTAATTTTCGAATTTCGAGCCGAAAATATTCTTAAACGACTGGGTTCAACTCCCTGAAGAAGAATCCGTGGTAAAATTCAATTCTGTCCGTCCGTCCATTTGTGCTCTAACTTTCGAAGGAAAAGACTAAGCGACTTGAAATTCTCAGATTAGGTTTGGAATCCAAATATCTCCGTTGAGTTCTTTAATGGGTGGAATCGGTTGGATAGTTTTGGAGTTCGTCCCATTTGAAATTTTGAGGTTAATTCCTCGATATCTCATGAAGTATTGACCCGATCGAATTGAAACTTTGGGGACAGTTTTGGAATGCCAGCGCGCAACTGAGAGCAAAATTTCGTGTGGATCAAGTTGTTGGAAAATAAAAAAAAATTTTATTCGAAAATTTTTTAAATTTTCGATGAAAGTCTTTTTTCCTCTGAAAGAATTGATTAGATTTCAATGAAATTTGGCACTAACCTAAAAGTCAGTATTTGACAACAATATTTCAAATTTCAATTCTATCCGATATTCACTTTCGGAGATATAAAGACAAAAAGTGCCAAATTTCGTTGTTATTTGGAATTTCAACGTTATTTCCTCAATATTTCTTAGAAGTACAAATTGAAATCAGGTGGAGATTACCAACTCGCAACTAAGTGCAACGTTTCGTGTTAATCTAATAGTTAGGGTTTGAACAAGCGCGTAAAACCTCCTGACCTCACGTCAGTGCTTTCGTAGGTTTTTGCGCGCATGTTCTAGGGGAACAGCGTGCTATCGTTTTGCCCAAATGTCTGTAATTTTCGATGATTGAGGCGAAAATGGTCTCAAACTACTAGATTGGACTCAGTGATGACGAATCCGGTGTCAAAATCGATTCTGTCCGGCCAGCCGGCCATGGACACGATAACTGCCGAACGGAGTGAGCTAGCAACTTGAAACTTTCAGGGTGGGTCGCGCATTGGAATGCCGCGGTTAAGTTCGTTAATGGGCCAAATAGTTTCGGAGTTGTAGCCACTTGAAATTTTGAAGTTATTTATTTTTTATTTCAGAAACTACTTGAGCGATTGAATTAAAAAAAAAAAATTGAAAAAGTTTTTTTTCAAATTTTTTTTTCAAAAATTACTTTATTTCGGAAACCGTTTATCATATACAGAAAAAAATTCCACTCTGACTTTGAGCTTCATATTTCACAGCAGTGTACCAAATTTCAGTTCGAAACGGTTATAAGTTTTGGAGTTATCAGGAAAAAATATGTCAAATTTCGAGGTTTTGTTCTCGATATCGTTGCTTTTTCCGGTATAACTCAAAAAAACTGATTCAATCCTAATAAAACTCCTCAGCTAGTTTGAAGATGCTGAAAGACAACTTCATGCAAAATTTCGTGATGATCGTGTCGTTAGAACAATTTGAAAAAAAAAATTTCTGTGGTTTTCTTATCATATCATCCTCATTAAATTCTGTATGAACCTTCGAACTGTAATTTTTCGATGGAGTACTGGATTTCAATCCGATCTGATCTGTATTTTTGGAAATATTGGGAAAATAAAATTTTGAATGGGTATATCTGCGGAATCATTGGGTGGATTTTACCCATTCACGAATTCAGCCTTCGTAATTAAGGTCCAAACCTTCTCTACAAATATCGAGTTTCTAAGTTGTTTCTTTCGGAAGTAATTGTGTTTACGCAGTCGGCCGTTAGGCCGACCGTAAATTACGAAGGTCGTAACGTAATTACGAAGGTCGAATTCGTGAATGGGTAAAATCCGCCCAATGATTCCGTAGATATACCCATTCAAAATTTTATTTTTCCAATATTTCCAAAAATACAGATTAGATCGAATTGAAATCCACTAATTTATCCAAAAAAAATCTATAAAAGCACTGCCGTGAAGGCAGCAGCTTTTGCGTGCATGTTCAAATTCGTTGCTGAAGCGGTCATCTACATTGAACATGCGCGCAAAAGCTGCTGCCTTCACGGCAGTGTTTTTCCAGATTTTTTCTATATGCCAGTTGATATAATGTTAATTTTGTCGTTCAGGAATTTTCTTGTATTAAGCGTAAATAAAGTGGACCTATATTAACCGTTCAGTTCGTAAGTGAATAAAATTCGACGAATGGATTTGGAGATTTAAACATCTAAATTTTTTCGCAATGATTCCAAAAATGCCGATTCAATCGAACTGAAATTTAGTAAAAATAACGACACGAATGTCGCGAAAGCTCCTAATTTGATGCCACTGTTTCTCTGTTTTTTTTTTCATGTCAACCTATTAGGGAATAGTCCAAAGTGTATAAAAATATGCAACAATTCTGATCATTTCCTGCGGCTTTCCAGTTCTATTGCAGAGGAATCCCACTATTTCAAGATCGCCGAAATCAAGATAAGAATTAATACACATGAACTTTCCCGTTTTGTGTATTTCCATTTTATCAAATTGGTGCACATTCGAAATCGATCTACATATAAGCATCATCAACATTTTTTTTTATCGATCCGATATCTCGTCTATCTCCAGAGTTCAGGAGTCCGTGATCTAGGGTTATTTGTCACCTGTAACCGTCCACAACTTCGACCATTAGAGACGAATATTAAAATGAGATGTCAGATTCCACGATCTCTTCGAGTGTTCTGAAGTGATGGATAGATACGAGTGTATATGGGTGGCTTTGATATGTTGATGGCACGTTTTTAACAACTCGTGCCTATGAATAGTCAAGAATGTTATTCAGGGAAATATCAAGATTGAAAGGAACAGTTAAGATCACCACTCGTACTTTGGTTACATTTCGTGTCGATGTTTGCTCGCATATTTTGTTATCTTGAATCAATATTTGATTTTTTTGCTCTGTTCTTCAGCATTGAATAATAAAAACTTAGGAAAGCACTGACGTGAATTCAGCACCTTTTGCGCGCATGTTATAGGGGAACGGCGTGCTATCGTTTTGTCCAAATGTCTGTAATTTTGGATGATTGAGCCGAAAATGGTCCCAATCGACTAGGTTGGACTCACTGATGACGAATCCGGTGTCGAAATAGATTCTGTCCGGCCGTAGACACAATAACTTTCGACAGAAGCAAGCTAGCAACTTCAAACTTTCAGGATAGGTTGCGCATCAGAATGCCGCGCTCAAGTTCGTTAATGGGTCAAATCGATCGAATAGTTTTAGAGTTATAGGCACTTGAAGTTTTGAAGTTATTTATTCTTCATTTCAGAAACTACTTGTGCGATTGAATTCAAACTTGGCAGTTAGGTGGAGTACAACAACGCGCAACTTTGAGCCAAATTTTGTCAGGATCATATTGTCAGTAAATTAAAATTTTTTTTTCGGAAACCATTCATCACATCCAAAAAAAAATTGTACTCACACTTTGAGTTTCATATTTCACAGCAGTGTACCAAATTTCAGTTCGATACGATTACAAGTTTTGGAGATATCGCGAAAGAATATGTCAAATTTCGAGGTTTTCTTCTCGATATCGTTGATTTTTTCGGTATAACTCGAGAAATACTCACTCAGTCCTGATAAAACTTCACAGCTAGTTTTGAGATGCTGAAAGACAACTTTGTGCGAAATTTCGTGATAATCGTGTCATTAGAACAATTTGAAAAAAAAAATTTCTATGATTTTCTCATCATATCCTCTCATTAAATTCTGTATGAAACTTAGACCTGTTATTTTTCGATGAAGTACTGGATCCCAATTCGATCTGATCTGTATTTTTGGAAATATTGGAATAATAAAATTTTGATTGGGCATATCTACGGAATCATTGGGTGGAGTTTACCCATTCACGAATTCGGCCTTCGTAATTAAGGCCCAAACCATCTCTACAAATATCGAGTTTTTAAGTTGTTTCTTTCGGAAGTTATTGTGTTTACGCAGTCGGCCGTTAGGCTGACCGTTTCTGAAATATTAGGGAAATTTCAAATTGCTATAACTTCGAAACTATTCGGCCAATTTGGCCCATTAACGGAAAGGGTGTGTATGACATTTCTGAACATCTCTCAATATGCAAATTTTAGGTTCTGAATCATCTCCATTTCATGAAGGAATTGAATTCTTCAGTAGCAGTTTATTCATAATTAATTGTATTCCAAACCAAACATCCTGATCAAATAAAAATCATTCAATGATGAAAATGTTGATACTCAAACTTGTTCAATAAAATAAACACTTCGGATGTGCAATGTGGAACGAATGAGCTACGGTTGATCACTCAAGTGTGTTTCACGGTTGATATAGTCGCAAATATTCAATGAGATGTATTCCACAGTCCCATTTTATCGAAGGTACTGCTGGTTTATTCACTCAGATAAAAAAATTCAAGAAAAGCACTGACACGAAGTCAGCCTCATCGCACGCATGTGAGTGAAAAAATATTTCGAATTTTACTTTAGACTGTTCTATGACCCGCTTATTTCGAAATTTTGCACAAAATGGTACATTTGGATTTGCTGAACTAGTTTTGTAGTTTTATCATAATCCGATTAGTGGTTTTTGAGTTGTTCCGAAAATAACAACCATACACAGGAAAAAATCACGAAATTTGACATATTTTTTCCCAATATCTTCGAAAAGTAATAATCGAATCAAACTGAAAATTGGTACACTGTTATAAGGTATCGACTTCAAGGTGTGCAAAATATTTCATTTAAATCTCCTAAAAAGTTTCCTAAAATTAAAAGTTTCAATGAAAATTTTCGAATTTCTGTCAATATACATATACTTTCGAGTCAAAAATTAGGATGGGTCTTTCTGAGCCCCTGCTCAGATACAGTCCCCTGAAGAATTCACCAGAAGTGTTATTTTTAATTTTTCTCTCGAAAACCAGTATCTCACAGAAATGAAACTAAGGTGAACAGCGTGCTATCCTTTTGTCCAAATGTCTGCAATTTTAAGCCGAAACGGTCTCAAACGACTAGGTTGTTCTCACTGATGACGAATCCGGTGTCAAAATCGATTCTGTCTGGCCGGCCGTCGAGACGATAACTGTCGAACGGAACAAGCTAGCGACTTGAAACTTTCACGGTAGTTCGCGCGTCGGAATGCCGCGGTTAAGTTCGTTAATGGGCCAAATCGGCCAAATGGTTTAGGAGTTATAGACATTTAAAATTGAGGTTATTGCAGGAACTACCGGAGTGGTTGGATTGAAACTTGGCAGTTAGTTGAAGCATAACGACGCGTTACTTTTAGCGAAATTTTGTTGGGATCGTATGGCCACTTAATTAAAAATTAACTATCGAATGATTCCGCAGATATACCCCTCGATATTTCCAAAAACATAAATCGAATCGCCCTTCAATGAAAAATGCTACCTTGAAGTTTCTGCCAAATAGGGTCTCCAGAACAATGGGCAAAATAACTCTCTCCATTCAACAACATGCAGGAGGACTCTTTAATTTTTTTTGCTCATTGTTTTGTAGACCTTTTTTGGCTGAAACTTCAAGGTGGCATTTTTCATTGAAGGATGATTCAATCTATGTTTTTGAAAATATTGGGAAACTGAAATTTTGAAAGGGTATTTCTGCGGAATCATTCGATAGTTTTTACTAATTCGCCAATCCGTCCTTCGATATTAAACTCCAAACTTACTCTACAATTATCAAGCTACTGAATAGATTCTTCAGGAAGTTATTTTGTTCACTATCAGTGGTTAGGCTGGCCGTAAACACATTAACTCTAGGAAGACTCGACATAGGGAATATATTTGTAGAGTAGGTTTTCAGTTCAATTAAGAAGGTCGAATGCTTGAATGGGTTGAATTCGCCAATTATTCTTTAGATAGTCATACCCATTCAAAATTTTGGATCGAATTGCAATCAAGTACTAGATCGAAAATTATAGCTTGAGGTTCATGCAGAATTTCGTGAGGACCATATGAAAAAATCTGTTAGGCAGGGTCAATATTTGTATAGATGACCGCTTTGGCAACGGAACAAGCGCGTAAAAGTTCCTGTCCTCACGTCAGTGCATTTCTAGGTTTTTTCCCAGTATCGTTGTTCTTTTCCGGAATAACTCAGAATATACTGATTCAATCAAGATGAATCTTGGCAGCTTGTTTGGAAATGCTGATAGACAAATTTGTGCAAAATTTCGTGATAATCGTGTCATTAGAACAATTTGAAAAAAAAATCAAATTTTTTTTAAATATTCAATATTAATACAAAGGCTTTGACGTGAAGTCAGCAGCGTTTGCGCGCATGTTCAAAGGATACCAACAAAAAAGAACATGCTTCCAAAAGCTACTGACTTCAGGTCAGTGCTTTTCTAGGTTTTTTTAGATACATTTAACGATTGGAAATGGATAAGCAAAAATTCAATTCTAATGAGTGGGCTAATTAGTGTAACAAAATAAACAGGGCTTCCGGCAACACGCTGAAATCAGAAAATCCGGTAACTGCCAAAGAATGATGGCGCAACATATGGGAAACCGGCTGAAGGTAATTTACTGCGGTATCAATGATGCATAAAAGATAAATTGTTATTAGCATGAGGTGGAGATGTTGATGTGCGTTAGCAATACTGTCATTATATTGCCGAAGCACGCTATCAAGGGGCAATGTCAGGGGCAACAGGGCGTCACGCTTGTCAATGGGGTTGTTATTTTGTTATACAGGGGTATGTGAGCATGGGCGGCTCGTTCGGCAATTTCAGGTTCAATTATATTTTCCACTCAAGTCCTAGAATTTTCCTTGTTACATTAATTGTAATTCTAGAAAAGATCTGACGTGAAATGAGATGCTGTTTCGCGCTCGATCAAATTCGTTGCTGAATTGAACACCTTTACGCATATTAGCTTATCCAGACGCAGGTTTACTTTCTAATTGGAAGATTTGGCGATCTTCTTATCTTATGGTCCTTATGAAATTCTGCTTAAACCTTCAAGCTATCATTTTTACGTGCTTGTTCTAGGGAACAGCGCGTTATCATTTCGTGACCATGTCTGTAATTTTCGAATTTTGAGCCGAAATTGCTCCCAAACGACTAAGTTTGGTTAACTGATGAAGAATCCGTGGTCAAATTTGATTCTGTCCTGCCAACCGTCCGGCCGGCCGGTCGTGTGTGCTCTAACTTTCAAAAGAAAGGACCTAGAGTCTTGAAATTCTCAGTTCAGGTTTCAATCCTGAATATCTCGGTTGAGTTCGTTAATGGGTCAAATCTGCCGAATGGTTTTTAGGTTCTAGCCATTTGAAATTTTGATTTTTCAATAACTTGAGAAATAGTCGTCTGATCGCAATGAAACTTGTTTGTAGATTGACAGTGTCGATGAAAAGAATCGTCCATAGAAAAATTTGAAAAAAAAATTTTTTTTCGGAAATCTACAGGGTGGGCAAAATTCGTTGTCTACTGAAGGGATCTCGAGAACTATAGCAGCTAGAAGAAAACTGATAACACATTCTCGAGCTCTTTTTTCCTGACAAATCCGAATCTGAAAACATATTCAGCTTATCGTTCATAGAACTTGAGTAATGAGCGAAAATTGAGAAATTGTCATTTTCAATAATGCTGAATAACTCGCTTGTTTAACTCGTATTCGGAATCTGTTGATACATTCTACTGGCACTTTTTTAGGAGAAATTCAAATATAATATGACTGAATTTTTTAATGCAGCCATTTTCGAGAAATGAGAAAGATTTTGGATTTTTCAAATGTAGACTATAGTCGAAAGATCTCTTATCTTGCTACAAAACTTTTGCTGATTTCAAAAATGTATCATATGAGAAAATTGTCAATACTTTTTTCCTGCTTTTCTTTTCACTGTTGAATTATGACTAGGCTGACGTTGCCATAGCGACGATTGAATATGCATTATCTTTGGGTGAACTTGCGCCACTATGATTGGAATCAGCGATTGCTGAATAAATATTTCTATGGTTAATTTGTCATAGTTCTTAAGTTAGCAATAGAGAATCTGTTTATCCCTAATTACCCGAAATATTGCTGATCTCAAGAACTATGACAAATTAACCATAGAAATATTTATTCAGCAATCTATGATTCCAACCATAGAGGCGCAAGTTCACACAGTTAATGCATATTGAATCGTCGCTATGGTAACGTCAGCCTACTCATAATTCAACAGTGAATAGAGAAGCAGGAAAAAAGTAATGAATATTTTCTCATGTAATATTCATGTGAATAGCGACATATGAGACATTTTTGAAATCAGCAAAAATTTTGTAGCAAGATGAGAGATCTTTTGACTATAGTTTACATTTAAAAAATCCAAAACCCTTCTCATTTCTCGAAAATGGCTGAATTGAAAAATTCAGTCATATTATATTTGAATTACTCCTAAAAAAGTGCCTGTAGAATGTATCAACAGATTTCGAATACGAGTTCAAACAAGCGAGTTGTTCAGAATCATTGAAAAGGACAATTTCTTAATTTTCGCTCATAACTCAAGTTCTATGAACGATAAGCTGGAGCTGTTTTCAGATTCAGATTAGTCAGGAAAAAAGAGCTCGAGAATGTGCTATCAGTTTTCTTCTAGCTGCTATAGTTTTCGAGATCCCTTCAGTAGACAACGAATTTTGCCCACCCTGTACATATTTCATTCGAATTTCACCGAAATCTCTAGGCCACCATTTGATAACCGAGTACATCATTTCATCCCAATCAGCTTTTCTGATTTTCCCAAGGAACACATCAATAGAAAAATTCAGGGACATTTAATTTAGAAATTCATACCTTCATTTCGAAAAGCATATCTCCGATTCCGTTGAAATTTTACTCTAATCGACACCGAAAACTCAAAGACTATTTCTAATTCGTAAAATCTATCCAATGGTTCTGCAACGAACATCACGAAATTGGGCACAAATTCCCGTAACAGCCATTACGAACCAGTTACCAAGTTTTATCATGATTGTATCAATATTTTTTGAGTTTTTTCAAAAATAGCTACGATACCTAGGAAATATCCAATAAGAAACTTTACATACCTACCTCTTGTTCCTCTGATAATTCCGAAGAATAATATAGATCAAACTGAAATATTATCGAAAACAAAATTTTCAAACAAAATTGGATATTTTTCTGAAAGAAATGTTTGTTTTGTTGTCTAAATTTCTACATGTTTCATCAAAGCGGAAATTTACACAAAATTTTGATCGGTTCTCTACAACTAACTACGGAATTTGAATCTGATCGCGTTAGTTTTTCTGAGGATATCCATACAAAATTTCGAATAGTCACGAATACGACATATTTTGTTTCCAATATCTATGAAGATCAATATCGGATCGAACTGAAATCTGAAGCATTATGATTTGATCGACTTCAAAGTTTGTGCTGAATTCCATTGAAATATGATAAATGAAAAATATCAATTTTTTTTAAGAAATTTGAAAATTTCAGAGAGAATGGTTTTTTTTTCATTTTTCTTCAATACTGTTCCCACGAAATTTTGCATGAAGTTGTGTGTCGATAATCTACAACTAGTGACAAGTCTGAATCTGATCATCTCAGTTCTTCTTGAAATATTGAGAAAATAACTTCAAAATTTCGAATGAGAACGGAATTCATCTCATATTTCATATTTTATTTTTCGCCTATATCTCCGAAGTTTGAAACTGGATTCGAGATATTGAATTTTCAAATTTTATCGCTTGGATTTAGTAAGCTTTAGATTGTGCGATCGTGAAATTACAATAATGCAAACATTGGACATTGATTGATTCATCCAAGAACTATTGACAAGAACCAATACGGCATTTGAAATCTCCGGACATTAGGTGATGTACTGTTTTGGCTCTATAAAATTTCAATGTATGTGTTCTCCGAATCCTTCTGTAAATTCTTCTATTGATGTTTCAGGATTGATTTTTTGGATATTTCTCACGATACACTTGCTTCCTCTGCATTAGTTCCGTTTTCTATAAAAGAGATTAACATATCCCACTTCTCATAATTTTCGTATTTAATTGAAATAAGTTGAACAGAAGTGGTTCATAATCATAATTGTTTGAATAAACGTTTGATACCAAAGATTTCCTTGGTTTCAATCACTAACACATCCTCCAAAGTCTACTTATCCAAGATAAAAAAGTTGAAAATTCAACATCTTGAACATAACTTCGGAAAATATAAAGCATGCTCAATTTTTGAAATGGTAATTTAAAGCTCCATCGAAATATGTTAAAATATACTGGGGGTGTCATTTGAAAAAAATATTTTCATAGCGGTGTCTCCTGAAATATCAGTTTGCAGAAAATTCAATTAACGTCATTGAATTTTACGTAAGAAGTTGCTATGAGAATGATTTTATAGAAATGAAAAATTTTCGTCTATCCAGTACACAAAATGGAACTTCCCATTATGAAGTGTCAAATTTGGCACATCCTGTACATGAGACCATTTAGTAATTGAAATCTCCATGATTATACTGGGAAAACAATGATCATTTGTAGATTATTGCGAATTGTTTCCAACAAACTATGAATTATCCGACGGTAGTTCATTATTTTTTGACCGGTCACTAAGATGTGCTAATCTAATAAAATGCTATATTAAAGATCGCACCAAACAATTTTTTTTTGGTGAATAGTCGAACAGCGGACTCCTATATCCTATATAAGATTTACGAATGGAGACATAGAAAACTGTTATATGAGAATAATTAAACATTAATGAATAACAATCTCATTAACCACGTGCTGGGCCGGGAAAATATTGATAAGACCACTTCCTTGTCTATTGCCGCTCATTCAGCGTGAGCAGATTGCCACATTGGCCGAAGCTGGAGTTAATTTTGTAGGACAAAGGCTAAATTGTGCCCGAACGAAAGGAACGTGTGGGAATCAATTTGAATAATCGCAAACATGAGTTGACATATTCAGTCGAAACCCGTTTTCCTTTATTCCTCGAATCGTGCAAAAAACGAATTGATGATGTTCTCTGAATTAATCCCCATTGGCTGTGTGAATACGTTCATTAACTCCATACTCAAGACTTATTTGTCGAAACGGAAAATTCCAATTAGAAAATGTGAAATGTTGACAATGGAAGACAGCAATTCTTCAATTCCTCTCATATGTGGTTGCGTTGCAGATATGCTGCTGAAAAATGGTTAGATAACATAGGAACACAATTTCTCTTAGGGTTCGGGGAAAGAGAATAGTTGAGAGAAAAAAGGACATCTTCTCTTCAGGGTTCCCAATAAAAGAAGGTTGTTCCTTTCTAGTTCATTTATTGTGGTGATTAGTTTCGCTCTTATACGTCAGAGCATCATCAGACCAGTTTCACTACAACAATTACAACATACAAGAATTCACATAACAATATCACAATGAAGCCTCTTCTCACTCTCAACTCATCGAATTTATAGAAATACAGGAATTTTACAATTGCCTCATATCAAGCAAAACGATTCTACAATCTAACAAATGGCTACCTCTGCAGGGGCCTTTTGTGCGAGGGAGATTCGGGTATTTGGGAAATCGGAGATTCACCGTATTGGCCGAGAGATTCACCCTATTGGTCGACGACGGTCACGTGATCCTCTTCGGCTAATAGGGAAGAATCTCCGATAACCCAAATACCCAAATCTTCCACGCACAAAAGGTAGCTTAAGCTACCTTTTTTCGGGTATTTAGGTAATCGGAGATTCTTCCCTATTGGCCAACGACGATCACGTGATCGTCCTCAGCCAATAATCTTGAATCTTTCGACCAATAGGGAGAATCTCTCGACCAATAGGGTGAATCTCTCGACCAATAGGGTGGAATCTCCGATTACCCAAATACCCGAATCTCCTCGCACAAAAAGCCCCTTAAATGGCTACACATATAGAACATAGAAAACTAGACCTGGACCACTAAATATAAAGTTTTCACACGACATTTTTCTTTCTCTTATACCCAACATTTTATCATATACCTACAGTTATCATTGAATTCTATTTGATCATTCAACATTATATTGTATTATCACAATGTGATATATTCTCATGTTCAGTACAAGAAAAATAAAAATGTCATGTGAGAACTTTATAATTATTTAGTAGTCTAAATCAAGTTTTCTATGTATATGTGTAGCCATAGATGCATAGAATACAAGGTGCGGACACTCTTCGACATATTTTGGGTCCGAAATAAGGTCCAGATACTGTCAAAATAGCGCCATCAACTTTCACAGACCGAAAAAAACAATATTTGACATTTCCGCTTTTCGGACCAAAAGTTTCAGTGGAATCATGATGTAAAAAGCTTGGTGTGCCCATCTGAAAAAAAAGGGACGTTAGCAGGATTAAAATACAAGGAAATATATATTCTGTGCTTTGGATATGAATGAAAAAGTGACGTCATCATTGGTAAATACGATCACAGATGATCAGATGAGCACACCATGTTTTACTCACATCATGAGTGGAATGCAAGAGTCTACACCTGGTATTCCATGCGCCTTGTGCCAGCCTAAGCCTGGCCGTCCACTGGAAGCGATTTGGGGCTTTTATGAGCTACGCGTTTTACGAGCGCCGATGAGCTGGAAGAAGATAGTTCGCGAGGTTTAGGTTCGTTCTTGTTCTTGCGTAGCAGAGGATCTGTACTTCGGATTTCCGTGTTTATTAAAGGAATTTTGATTCGGGATCGATTCAAAATTAATAATTAATTCCTTGGATGAATCTTTATTGATCAGGCGTATGTTAGCTACGGAATGAGGAAAATTTTTGAGCTAAGGTAGATTGAAATTAATAGAAAATGAAATTATCGGGAAAAAATCACTTTCTTGATAATGAATCGGAAAAACCTTCAAATTCTTACAGATTATTATCGTATTCTCATTTATAATACTGCAATGCAAGTTGAAGTGTGGATGTTGATGACCTAGGTACTTCGAAAACAAAGGCTGTGGAACTTCGAAATTATGGCTGATTTCAGTTTTATTTGTGAAAAGTCACCTTCAAAAGGATAATATGATATTAATGTATTTAATACCTACGTGTCCTCAAAACTTTGAAAACTGCAAAAATCAGAAGAAATGACGGTGACACAAATATACAGAAATTCCTCAAATTTTGCAGGTGTGCATGCATGTTTTAGAGATCAGTTCACTTTTAAAATCCGTAGCATTTAAATATGAAAAGAATTATGTTGATTTTGTGATCAAACGGATCGTTCAGCATATAAGATTGATTTGAATGCATTTGGATCATTTGAGTACCTATGGACCCAAAACACTTGAGCATATAGAAAAATGTTAGGAATAAAATTTTTCACAGACTAAAAAACAAAGTGATAATAGATGTTGAAATATTGAAAGCTATAAAACCAAGATAATAGCGAAACGCACTGGATTTAATATATTTTGAATGCTATACAGCCGAATATTGCCAAAGAATCCAATTTCAGGTAGGCAACTATACCTACGGAACTATTGGTAGTGATTTCAATGTAAGGAAGAAGACAACATTCATTAACCTTTCAATCTGATCCATCTAAAATTCACCAACAATAAACAACGAGGAACAAAAAATACTTCGTTCCAAACAACATTCCACTTCGATCGCTTCCCGTCGGATAGCTCCTCTGTTCGAGCGTGCAGACGCAGCAGATCCAAACTGATCGGGATACGATTGCGCCGCTCGAATTCTCTCGAAAACGCACGTATGAACTCTCTGCCAGTCGACGAAGGTACCTAGAATTCCCTTCATTTGGATCTGTCGCGCAAGTTCGTTCGTTTACGCTCCTATCGCGCCTCTCGAAATCGCGTGCAGTGGACGACCAGCCTAACATAGAATAACAATATCCTAGAAGTGCTAACTCCCTACTAAATCAGAGAAACAAAGTTTCCGCCATCTTTTGGGGTCGTGGCGGGAAAAATGAAAGCGATTAAAATATTCGTGCAGGTACCTTTATATACATTTGAAATATTGGAATTTTTAATGTCTTCTGTAAATCATAAATCAAACAAACATATTATCTGAAAATTTATTAAGTCAAATATATCTCACATATTCGCAACAGAATGATCATTTATTATGATTGAATCTAGAAATCAACTACTCAGAAAGGTTAATTCGACCCAAATATAATAATTCACTTCAACGAACAGTAATCAAACAGCCATTCATGTATATTCGGAAATCTTACTACAATAACTATTGATATTAAGAATACATTTTACATGGGAATGAATCTGAAAAATTGAATCATCCAGTTATCCCAAACATATTTGTTGGGTTTCGAAATTCCCAACTAGAACTGGCCAGTAATTAAACCCGTTCAGGGAAACATTATAAACATTTCTTGATGCTATGAAATTTTAAAGGAGCTATCTCTATAACACAAATAATTCTGATCCAATTGTATCTTGTTCGTGTAAAAATACTAGTGAAATATACAAATGATATTATAATTAGTCTCAATATACGTGAAATATTCCTAGTCGAACTATTCAAGTTCGATCATTATCAAACAGAGTTTCCAAACAGAAAAATGGAAATTGATTTTTTGGCTTAGTCCATTGAATGCGATCACAATCTGAATGAGCCAATGACTTGCTTATAATCTGAAATTTAATAGGATGATTAATGCTTGAAGTGAATTCACTTCATAATATATTTACCTTCTTCATAAGCCATCCAGAGCCGGATCTAGGGCGTGGCGAGGGAGGCATTTGCCACGGGCGTCAACCAACTAGGGGCGCAAAATTATGATTTTTTTTTCTTGAAATGATGTTTTTTCACTTCAAAGTCCATTCATAATTTAGAGCGGTGCTATAGTGCATGCATGCACCTTTTGTACAATATGCTGCGATAAGTAGTTACCAATAAATTAACAGATGATAATTTTACACTTGTCGGTCGCCCTACGATTCCCGATCGCGTCCAGATGTTTGTTATTCGAACACTGAAGACTTCAATTAGCTGCAAGTTCAGAGGGAGTTTAATGTTCGAGCTAGCGGCATGACAAAGAGATTCAGACCGTCCACATTATTCGCCGAATCCTTCATCATACTGGCTTTGATAGGGGTAATGTATTTCGAAGACGTTAACGACCGATAGGCTTGATGAAATCACCCCAGTATTATTAATACTACTTTTTTTCTCGCATGTGGGGTACTTCCATGCAACGGCGCAGTTGATGGCATCAATAAGAAAAATAGGAACCAGGAACTTTTCATAATATTTTATATTATGTGCAATACCGCAAATAACGTGATCGTGCAAGAGGGCCGGGAAATTATTCGTGCTGGGAAAAGTTTAAAAATTTCAATGTTATTTGAATAATTCATTTTTGAGTTGAGGATTTTTGCGCGCTCGGTCAAATTATATTCTGTCCGTGCACACGAGAGTCAATCATATAACTTAGAGACTGCAAAATTTATAAGGTTATGTTTGGGTTGGGAATATGTCGGCGATATTATCGTTCGAATTTTATTTGCGAGATCCCAAATTATACCGATTCAATTAAAATTGCGTTGTACCATAATTACACGAGTTTTCATATGTATAAGAAGAAGTTCAAAATGTTCAGAAGAATACGATAAATTTATCGTATCTCTAGTATTTTATTAATCAGCTTCTTAGCTATGGGTACTACAGAATGAGGATCAAATGTCGAACAAATGAATAGTATGATTCTTGAGTTTCACTGAAACATGAACCCTTTTTCTGTCCTCCTGACATTTGTCGAGCATTGAGACAATTCAGATATGAATATAAACGAGCGCGCAAAACATTCCGATTCGACGTCCATGCTTTTTCAGAATCTTATATAAGTTTAGGTTGATATAACCAATTGAAATGCCGCCCAAGAAACTATCAGGACTACAATCTCGGAAGATCAGGGATAAAAATTATTAGACCTAAAAAAAAATACTAGTAATATCTCAAGTTACTTTGAGAACGATCCGGGTATTGTGTCGATAAAAAGTTGTCCCACTAGCGAAGCCCATCATGTAACGGAATTTCCTTCTACTTCTTTAAGTACCGAGCCTATCGTAAGAAAGTATTATTTCATTTATTGTTTTTTTTGAAGCTTTGAATGCTTATATATTATTTTGAGAATAAATTCTTCTATTTGCTTCCTTTTTGTTTTCTTCATACCCTCATTATCGTATATTAATACGTTCGTGAGTTCTCTTCACTACCTTATAAGATACATGGGAGATTATAGTAATTTCTTTACACATATTGTCTGATGCTCGTTCTCAAAATAATATAATAATAGTAAAATATCTTAGGAATAGAATAAATACTATCATTCATGAAAAGTATGTAGTCATTGAAAAAAAAATTGAAAGGGGCGCATTTCGATAACTTGCCACGGGCGCTGAAATCCTAGATCCGGCTCTGAAGCCATCATTGAACATATATTAAATTTATAAATTTTGGTTTCATTTAAGCGAAACTAGTTTTGCCACATTTAGGTATTTCTGTACTGATTTCAATTATAGGTTAAGAAAGTTATGATATTTCATAGAAAAAGAGAGGCAAATATCTAACATCTCTCTCTGATTGCTGGGGTCGCCTGTTTACAAGATTTGCAAAGAAGTTTCATATCCCTGCACCCTAAGCTCCTGATTTGAATCCATGTGAACTAAGACCATTCATCCTATCAGACCACCAATCGATTACTTCATTTATCAAATAATAACGGGAAATACAGATAAATGCGGAAAATACACCCTTTTGGAGGTCCGATAAGAAAGGCGTATAAAATTATATTTTCCAGCTAGCGGTATATGTGAAAACTCGACAAAAGTAACGCATAATTCATAAGTTCATTATCAGCGTATCATTATCTCTATTAGATCGGAAAGATAAGTAAGGTCTTTCGAATCTTGCTCAGAGCCGCGATTTAATACGACCTATTTGTCTTTGATTTTACGAGCGAATTCCTAGATAATGAAAACGTAGTGAAGATGTGACTAATTTAGTGTATAATCAATAAGTTTAATGGTGAACTTATCTACGATTTACTTATACAAGCTGGAAGAATAGGTTGGATTCCTTTGAAGTTTATTTATACAGAAATAAATGTGGTTGAACCCATGATGTAAAAAAACATGGTGTGCTCATCTGCAAAATGAGTGACTTCAGCAAGTTGAAAATACATGGAATTATAAATGGTGTTTAAAATGCGCGTTTTTTTTTAAGAATTAATTAAATATAGATGGCGCACTGAATTCGTCTGGGTGTGATGTATGACATTTATAAAAATGGCTTCGTACACGATACAACAACGCGTTCAAATTGTTGAATTATTTTATGAAAATCAGCGCTCTGTGAAATGTGTTTTTAGAAAATTAAGTGAGTTTGATGGTTTACATAATCGTCCATTTCAAAGCACTATTGGTCGAATTATTAAAAATTTCAGGTGACCGGTTCGGTGGAAGATTAAAAAAGTGAAAAATACAGTAGTAGCGGTCATTCACAAGAAAATATTAATTTGGTTCTTGAAAGTGTTGCTGAAGACCCTGGAATGTCCATTAGTCGACCTTCACAACAAGTTGGACTTAGTTGGTCCACAACATGGCGTATTTTACACAAGGATCTAGCTCTGAAGGCATATAAGGTTCAAATAACACAACCAAAGCCCTTAGATAATTTAGAACGTCGTTCATTTGACAATTTCATAAATGAACAACCATCTCAAAAAATCATGTTTTCCGATGAGACACATTTTCAACTTGGTGGCTTTGTTAATAAACAAAATTGTCGTATCTGGGGTGAGGAAAGTCCACGAGTTATTCATGGGAAACCTATCCATCGTAAAAGAGTCACTGTTCGGTGTACATTATGGTCAGGGGGTGTAATTGGACCTTACATCTTTGAAAATGCTGCTGATGAAGTTGTAACTGTAAATGGTGATCGATACCGACAGATAATAATCGAACTTTTGTGGCCTGAATTAATGAATATTGATCTAGAGGACATTTGGTTTCAACAGGATGGCGCTACACCTCACTTTGCAAATGACACAATTGATTTATTGAGACAAAAATTTCCTGGACGAATAATCTTTAGAAACGGTGATGTCAATTGGCCACCAAAATCATGTTATATGACACCGATCGACTATTTTCTTTGGGGATATGTGAAAAGCCAGGTCTACAAGAATAATCCACAATCGATTCCTGAACTAAAGGACGAAATTGCTGTTTCCCCTTATTTCGAGTTCTTCCTTGATACCTCGGGGACCTTACATTTTAGGTACAAGGTTAGCTTACTTAAGAACTCCTTTTCTGGATTCGACTGAAATATTAAATCAAGTAGAATCTGATTCGAAAGTTTGAGTTTTGATGAATTGCATTGGTCAAGGTTGATAATCCTCTCATAAACATATACATGTTCAGTCCAAATAACAAACATTTTCATAGATAGATAGCTCAATTTCATAATATGAGAATTCATATACATAAAGCAAGCAAGCAACAATCTTTAAAACAATATACTGCATTGGCAAAATCGAAACAGGAATAGATTTTTTTGAAACGTCTTCTTTAATGGTAGGAAATAATACTATCCTGACGAAATTTTGCATGAACTTTCAAGCCTAACCTAGTACTAGATTTGATTTCGATAGGGTCTGTGTATTTAGGAACATCGGAAAAAATCTTATTTGAAACTTGTGAGTGGGCACTATAGTATCAAATAATTGTGAAAATAGGTCAAGCTGGGAAAGAATATGTTTTATTTATCCATTTCATTGAATATAATGCACTTACTACTGAAGTCATGTCCATAAAGTAAGCAGAGCCACTTGCATGGAAGTCAATGAAAACCGTCTCATTAATTGTCGTATATTTGTCGTGAAAGAAAAATTTGTCGCGCTTCTAGTTTCTTTTTTTTAGTTTCTGCTAACTTAATATTAAGTTATTTATTTATTTATTTATTTATTTATTTATTTATTTATTCAGAAATACATCCAACAGGCCGAGGCCCAATTACAGGTGTATACAATGATACAGAAAAAAAAATAACAAAATAATACATCGACGTTGATGAGGCAGACAAGAGTTAAGAGAACATACAGTCCTAGAAATAGAAAAAAAAAAATCCATAATGAGTCATTAATCATCTTAGTTACTCAACGCGCGGTTCAACGATCTCTTGAACTGAGACAATGAAAGAAAGAATATGTCAACATTTCTAAGATTGTTATAACTCCTGCACATTGTTGTTAGTGGGCAGAAAAAATGATGATAGGAATTAGGTACCTCAATATGAAATGTTATGTGCGATCTGGAAGTGAAACGGGGAACATTAAATTGCAGTGACGAGATCAGAGCCATCGAATCTACCTGATTGTGCACGATTTTATAAAGAAATATCAAGTCACTCATCTCACGGACCTTTCTAAGCGAAGCGAACTCAAACTCATTTAAAAGGGATTCGTAACTATAGTTTCTATCTGGATAAAAACCATGCTTCATCAGAAAAAGGAATTTGATGAATTTTTTCTGAACCCTTTCAATACAATCTATGTACTTTTTATGACAGGGATTCCATACCACACTACAGTATGAGAGTTTACTTCTAACAAGAGCCTGATAGATGGATGAAATCGCTTTCAACGAAGAAAACTCCTTACAATTGCGTATTACAAAACCAAGACTTTTCATAGCACTGCAAGTCATTTCTCTTATATGAGAAGAGAACGTTAGTTTCCGATCAAAAAGAACTCCCAAGTCTCTCGTCTCGTTTACCCTCGTCACCTCCAAGCTGTTGATTTTATATTCGAAAATAATCGGTGTTAGTTTCCTCGTAAACGTCATCGTCTTACATTTCTCTATATTCAAGGATAATTCATTATCAACACACCATCTATACAGCCTATTAAGATCGTCTTGCAATAGAAAGCAATCAATTAAACTTTTTATTTCTCTAAATATTTTGAAATCATCCGCAAAAAGTAATTTATGTGAACAAACTATATCCAAAATGTCATCAATAAATAAAACAAACAAGAGTGGTCCTAAATTTGATCCCTGGGGAACTCCCGAAGTCGCAGTGAACACAAAGGACTTCGATCCTTCATACTCAACGTAGTACTTTCTATTGGTCAAAAAGGACTCTAAGAGAGACACAAGATCACTCGACAAACCAAAACGGAATAACTTTCGAAGTAGCTTTTCATGAGACACACGATCGAAAGCCTTACTGAAATCAGTGTAGACTACATCCATCTGATTTCTCGAATCTAGGGATTTGGATACATGTTGCGTGAATACAGAAAGATTTGACACAGTACTACGAGATCGGACAAAGCCATGCTGACACTCGGAAATTGATGTTCGTACGTGCTCAAAAATTAAATCTGACAAAATAATTTCTATTAATTTGGAAAAAACTGATATTAGGGCAATCGGTCTATAATTAACAATCTCTGATTTCTTACCGGACTTCAGAATGGGGCACACTCGCGAAACTTTCCAGATGTCCGGGAAAGTGCCGGAGGTTATCATAAGGTCATACAGTATACGCAATGGCTTAACGAATAGTTCAATATGAGATCTAACAAGATTAACTGGGATACCGTCCGGACCAATAGTGAATTTGTTTTTCAGTTTTTTAGATGCAGATATAATCATATCCTCAGAAATATCACCTATATTCAATACCGGACTCAAGTCAGGAGACTCAACAAAATGAGAGTTAGAATTCTGTTTTTGGCTGTGACTGACATAAACACTCTTGAAGTTCATTGCAAATGCATCTAGTATGTCCTTAGGTGTTTTCAATATTTTATCATTAAAGCACATGTGTCCCGGTATTCGTGACTTATTTTTTTTTGAACTAATATATTTCCAAAAATTACTGGGATTGCTTTCCAAGTCAGCTTGAGACCTCTGGATGAATTCCCTATAGGCCGATTCCACGTCAAGTTTAACAGATTGTCTGAAGTATCTGAAGCGCTCACGATAAAAAATCAATTTATGTCTTCTATACATTTTGAGATAGTGTTTTTTCACTTTTATTTTGTGAATCAAGTCCTTTGTAAACCATAATGGGTATTTACGAGAGGAACATTTTTTCTTGGGAACACACCTTGCGATAACATCTTGAATGGCAGTGTTGAAAATATCACTAGCATCATGTATATTTGTGATACTACCCAAAAGCTGATTCCAGTCTATACCACCGAGAAGTCCATAAAATTTTTCCACATCTAGTTTTTTGAAGTCATATCGTTTGGCAGTAGAGGTGAAATTCTTTGGTATGGCAAGGCAGGATGAAGCCCGCACAATAAGTCCAGGATGATGTGGGTCAGCTGGCACTAATGGATCGTCATCACTAAACACCTCACACGCGGCATCCTCCCGATAGATAACCAAATCTAAAAGTCTGTTATTGTGATTCCGCACCGCACTACACTGTCTCATATTACAGAAGTTCAGGAAACCATCAAAACGAGCAGTGTATCCTGTATGTGCAGCACCCTCGTAAACACTTTGAAGCTCCGGTATATTGAAGTCGCCAACAATTACCATATTGCCACCATCATATTTGTCTTCAATTAATTCAAAAAGTTCATCATACACATCTACAGATATTCCAGGGGGAATGTAAACCACAATAATGGTCATCGGAACATGATTGGAACCAAAAAGTTTTACAGCCAAAATATCAATTTTATCTATGGAACAGTTGAGCTCATATATCTCAGAATTGTACTTACAATCATCCACCGCCAGCAAAACTCCACCTCCCCGTGTCCCTGTGTTAGCAGAGCCATTCTAAAATATGCATCGAATTCGATCAAAAATGTTATGAGTAATTGTCGAGCATTTGTCGTAGACCATCTAGCCGTAAAAAACCGGAAAAAATATTTCCTTTATAGCTTTTTTATAGCTTTCAATGAAATGTTCTGGTTTCTTAGGAAATTTGTCATATTCGGCAACACTGCATCGGTAAATTGATATTTCAGGTATGTTTTCCGTATCATTATTGACTGATATTGGGTTGTATATGTTGAATCTTCTATTTCCCAAGATGAACAATGAATGAATGATGAATAATGGAAATATTCCATTCTCACGGACAGGGCCGGCGTTAGGGGTGAGGCAGCGAGGCAGTCGTTTCAGGCGCCACTCTGCTAGGGGCGGCATTTCGAGCAATATCGGAGGGCCACATTTTCATATTTTATTTAAATCCCAGATTATTGAACATACAGCCTGTCTCGGGTCTGCTAATGCTGCAGCTTGAAAATGTGTAAACATTCACCCTAACCGTAATAATAGTCTATCTCATCATCCTTATAATTGGATTCGATGAAATATGCGGAAGCCACAACCACAAGTGTCACTGTTAGTTTTATAACCGCACTTCATTACGCCGATAAAGGCGTACTGTCTTCTTCGGCAGGTTGCCACACACCCCTCGACGGAACCTGCTCCCTACTGGTATTCTCGAAGATTTCAGTGTTTTTTTGCGGGCATGTTCTATGTAGGGGAACAGCGTGCTATTGTTTTGCCCGAATGTCTGTAATTTTCGATGATTGAGCCGAAAATAGTCTTAAAGGACTAGGTTGATGAAGAATCCGATAACACTGCAACACTGCAATGCAGTGTTGCCGAATATGACAAATTTCCTAAGAAACCAGAACATTTCAATAAAACCTATAGAATATTAGGTTAGCAGAGCCACCCCTTAAAAAAAAACAAAGAGCGCGACAATTTTTTTCTTTCACGACAAATAAGTTTTGGTCGTCCTTCAATCGTTCCGCTCATTTCCGGAAGAAAAATCGGTCATCTAATTAACTTTCTTGTATCACAAAGTTACGTCGATGTATATCCGTGAGAATGGAATATTTCCATTATTCAGCATTGAAACAAAAATTGTTCATCTCGGGAAATAAAAGATTTAACATATACAACCCAATATCAGTCAATAATGATACGAAAAACATACCTGAAATATCGATTTACCAATGCAGTGTTGCCGAATCTGACAAATTTCCTGAGAAACCAGAACATTTCATAAAAACCTATAAAAAAGCTATAAAAAATTATTTTTTCTGGTTTTTTCAGGTTAGATGGTCTTCGACAAATATTCGACAATTACTCATAACATTTTTGATCGAATTCGATCCATATTTTAGAATGGCTCTGCTAATTTAATATTAAGTAAGCAGAGCCACCCCTAAAAAAAAACTAGAAGCACGACAAATTTTTTTCTTTCACGACAAATTCTGGTCAAATATACGACAATTAATGAGATGGTTTTCATTGACTTCCGTGCAAGTGGCTCTGCCTGCTTACTTTATGGACATACTCACATCTCGAGTCCCGTCTCGCAGTCCTCAGTCTCGACTTATCTCGTCTCTTACTCTTTATCACCTGAACTGAAATAAGTATGAATGGATGCTCTGACGATTAATTTGTATGTTAATCACTTAGCCACTCCACGCAGAGCTTCTTTAGGCAATAAGCTGGTGTTCATTCAAATTCATTCTCACTTTTCTTATGGCTCTTGTCCAATTCCATTCATGTCATCTCAGTTTATACAAACGAGAATCCAATTTCTCACAAGATCATTTCACGATAATCTGTCCATTGTCTTCTAGAAATCATGAGAGCTTGTTGGTTTTTCATCTATAACCCAATTGGTTTTTCCTTTCAAGTTTACATAAAATCAGATATAATTCTTAGTCCTGTCATGTTAATTTATAGTCAAAGCAGTTACTCCATAGGGTAACGAAGTTTTTATCAAATAATGCCTGTGATTGTCTTTCTTATTTTGCCATTCACTCTGAGTGTACTTTCAAAGCATTCTAATCAGTTATAATTTTCTGCTTAGGACTTCATTTTGCTGTTTCTGTTCTAGGGAACAATTGCCATTTTGCCCAGTTGTCTGTTTTCAGGCGCATGCTTTTGGGGAACAGCGTGCTATTGTTTCAAATGTCTGTAATTTTCGAATTTTGAGCCGAAAATGATCTCAAAAGGCTAGGTTGGACTCACTGATAACGAATCCGGTATCAAAACCGCTTATGATTGACTCACATGCTTACATGAGGACTCGCAACTTTTCACGAAATTTTGTTTAGATCATATTGTCTATAAATTTGAAAAAAAAAAATTTTATTTTTTTTTTCGAAAAATTTTTTTTCAGGAAACTATTGATAAAATTCTGTCAAAATTGGGATCCTATTTTGAGCTTCATATTCCGAAGCAGTGTACCAGATTTCAGTTCAATGCAATAACAGTTTCTCGAGATATTGGTGAAAAAATATACCAAATTTCGTGTTTTTTTCGACATCGTTGTTTTTTCGGAATATCTCAAAAATCATTGATTCAATCATGATGAAACTTGGCGGCTGATTTGGAAATGCTGATGAACAACTTTGTGCAAATGTTCGTGATGATCGTTGTAATAGAACAATTAAAAAAAAATCTAATTTTTTTTCCCAAATATCCAATATTCTATGATCTTCTAATCATACATCTTCTTGAAATTCTATATAAACCTTCAAACTGTCTTATTTCGATGGAAAACTGGATTTCAATTCTATCTTGTTTGTAGTTTTGTAAATATTGGGGAAATAACATTTTGAATGGGTATATCTGCGGAATCATTTGGTGGATTTTACTCATTCACGAATTCAGCCTTCGTAATTAAGTTCCAAACCTCTGCTGCAAATATCGAGTTTCTAAATTGTTTCTTCCGGAAATTATTTTTTTTATGGTCGACCGATAGCGGCCGCTTTTGCGCGCATGTTCAACTTCGTTGCCGAAGCGGTCATCTCCATTGAACATGCGCGCAAAAGCTACTGCCTTCACCACAGTGCTTTTTTAGTTTTTTTTTTTAATTTTGAGCTGATAATGATCTTTAGTGATCAGGTTGGAAAAGGAATACATGGTCAAATTCAATAGGTCTATAACAAGTATTTTTTTCATCATTGGAATCGAATATTATATCCTTGTACAGGGTGATTCATTAAGGGTGGCCACCGGCCGTATCTCGGAAACCATTTATCCTATAACTTCCGGAAAAAAATTCTAATGACAAATCCAGTCCCTAGAAAATGATTAAAAATATTTTCAAGTTCGTAGTTCCCCACTAGAGGGCGCAATCTATCACTTGTAAAATATAATCTCATTTTTTACGAAATATTCTCCAGCTAATAGTGGTAGGGAATAATAAAATAAGAAAATACTCGTCCTATTCAACAACTTTCGTTTGAGTAATTTTTCCATATTTCCTTTTTTTTAGTGATGGGAGGGAAAAACTTTTCTTCGCAAAAAAAACACTCGTACTTCTGTATGCGTGAACCGATTTTCACGTAATTTGATTTTATTCGAAGGCCATTAAAAGCAGATCACAGAAAAATATGACAACAACATACCGGGTGATCCAATTAAAAACTACAGGCTGTTTTATGTCACTTCACCCTATTTGCGCGTTTTACTGGAGAATTTCAAATGCAATGCTATAATTCTAACCGACTGAGAATAAGCTAAGCATTATCACCTATTGACTTGTTAAAACCGCAGACAGATATCTCCGGTCATTCTGAAGATATTAAGATTTTTGCAGATTTCGATAAGTGTTGATCAACCCTGTGAAATTCAGGAGGAATTGAATTATTTCATCATCTAAACAATCAAATGAAAAAATAAAAACTTATCAAAAATGTATGTCACTCACAAAACAAGCTGATCTAGATCCAGTAAGCTTTGGCGTTACTGTTTATTCTCGGTTTCTATAGCTGTAAAATTTATTTAGGTCGATTGCAAACTACTAGTTTAAGAGGCCTTATTATTCAAACGGAGAAGCATATGATATGCTTAATGTTCATGCTGAATGTTTAGAAAATGCAGTAGCTGAAAGGGAATACCCGATACGATATCCTGAAAGACGTCGTCATTCCAGAAAAGTATTCAAAATATTGACACAAAGACTGCGACAAACTTGGAAGGTTCAATATGTTGGAAGAACAAATGGAAAACGTCGTAATGAGGATAATATCATAAAAGTTTTGGCTTATGTTTATGCTGAATAACATTTAAGCATCCGAAAAATTGCAAGTGATTTGGGATCGAATTATTCGCTAGTTCGAAGGATACTAAAGGACCATAAACTGCATCCGTATCATGTTGTCTTGCACCAAGAATTGAAAGAGACGACAGGACTTTTGCAATTGGTTGAAACGAATGCTTAACGGCGAACCTAACGTCCTTCATAGAATATTATGGACTGACGAGGCTACTTTTTCCAGCAATGGTAAAGTAAATTTTCACAACCTCCACTACTGATCATCTAACTATCCATATTGGCAAAGATATGTCGATAATCAGAATCGCTGGAGTGTTTACGTGTGGTGCGGAATTTTTGATGGAACAGTTTTCGGACCATTTTTCTTCGATAGTATCTTAACGGGACAAAGGTGCTTGAAATTTCAAGGGAAAATTTTCTAAATTTTATAGAAGATATTGCTATTCAAATCAGGTTAGATATGTGGTATCAACAAGATGGTTGCCCGGCGCATTATGCTGCTAATGTTAGGGAATAGGATACCGTCTTCTCAAAGAGGTGGATTGGACGAGAGAGTATTTTTCCAGTAAGATCACTCGACCTCACAGTATTAGATTTTATTTTTGGGGGAGAATGAAGACTTAGTTTTCCGAACACCCCCAGCTACAAGTGAGGATATAAAAAATAGATTTCGACAGGCAGCTGAAACTGTGACCAGTATCAACTAAAGAAAGATTCAATTTATGTATAGAAAAAAATGGTAGACATTTTGAATATTTCAAATGATTATGTATGAGGGTTCTTTTTTGTTCAAATATTTTCGTTGTTGCTTATTTTTGTTTCATTTTATCGTATTATTGTTATTTCATGTGTGTTTAGTATTTTTCTGCGTTGTCATGACGACTAAAGTCACTTTCTTTTTGTTTCAAGCTCACAGAGTTGAACAACACTTATCAAAATTCACAAAAATGTTAATATCTTCGGAATGACTGGAGGTATCTGTCTGCGGTTTTAACAAGTCGATAGGTGATAATGCTCAGCTTATTCTCAGTCGGTTAGAACCATAGCATTGTATTTGAAATTCTTCAGTAAAACGCGCAAATAGGGTGAAGTGACATAAAACAGCCTGTAGTTTTTAATTAGATCACCCGATATATTGTTGTCATATTTTTCTGTGATCTGCTTTTAATGGCCTTCGAACAAAATCAAATTACGTGAAAATCGGTTCACGCATACAGAAGTACGAGTGTTTTTTTTGCGAAGAAAAGTTTTTCCCTCCCATCACTAAAAAAAAGGAAATATGGAAAAATTACTCAAACGAAAGTTGTTGAATAGGACGAGTATTTTCTTATTTTATTATTCCCTACCACTATTAGCTGGAGAATATTTCGTAAAAAATGAGATTATATTTTACAAGTGATAGATTGCGCCCTCTAGTGGGGAACTACGAACTTGAAAATATTTTTAATCATTTTCTAGGGGCCGATTTTGTCATAAGAATTTTTTTCCGCAAGTTATACGATGAACGGTTTCCGAGATACGGCCGGTGGCCACCCTTAATGAATCACCCTGTATAGTGCATGTACATGTTGCTCAATAAGGGGCGACAGTATTAAATACCAGAAAAAATCCCAGATGATAATTTTCGTCCTACTACAATCTAGGATTCTCCGGAAGATCCTGAACTACAAAGACGCTTACGACCGAGGCCGAGGGGCTAGATGAACCCACCCTGATCTGAATTCTCCCTTTTTCTCGTATTATGAATATTTTATGCAGCAGGAAATGTAGGAAAATAGTTTAAAGAATAAGGGACTAATAATGGTATACTATGTGCAATACGTGCAGTTGGCTAAGAAATAATTATTGCCGAGAAGGAAGTTTTCTAATTTGAGTAAGGTTTAACTTATTCAATATCTGGGAAACTATTGGCGAATAAAGATAAGCGCTACTCCCTCTGGTGGCTATCAGAGTAACTCGAGGTACAGACATTATCATTGACAAGTTAAAAGAAATATTAAGAAAATGAGAAAGTTTGTTAATTTTTCCTGGCGTTTGTGTGATTTCACAAGTGTTTCTACTGAGGAGAAGCAAACTCAAATGTCCCTTCCCATAGATTTCCACAGCCCTGTGAAAAATTTCGAGTTTGGATGAAAGAAACTTCCTTTAACAAGTCGGGCCTGAAAGTGTTGAAGAATCGATAAAAATCTTAGCAACTTGTAAATCAAAATTGGTAAACCAGCAAACAATATTTATGAGAGTCTGTTACCTGCATTTTACCGATGATGATCATTTTTATAGAGGTAGGCACGAATTGCTCATGAAGTATTAGATCACATTCATGATGAAAATTTTTTTCCAGGACCCTAATCCAAGCAGAGAATGTAACTTAAGAAGAGGAATGCTATGCCTTCCAGAAATCTGCCTGTTGAACTGATCATTGAGGAAAAACCTAAATGTTTTAGTGATAGAACTGACCGATTGAAACGAAAGAGTCTCGACAAGGAAATATCTGGTGATGAATACTCTTCGCTCAAAGTGTTTCTGCCGATGAAATCAAAGTTACAAGTACAGCTTTTTCGAGACCAATCATATGAGTGTTGGAAGAATTTATTTGTCAATCCATAATGGATAAGGCTTGCGGTACAAATAGCATTAGTTTTATGTGAATGTATTAATTTTATTCACAATATATTGTGTAAATTTAGTCCTTCCCTTTAAAAATAGTAAAGTAATGAGTATTTGTCAATTATTCCAAAAAGTATATGTTTTACAATACTATCTGTTTTCCAACTTTTTGAGCAGACCTGAGGGAGCATTTGATCAATAATCAAGTTGGGTACAGGTATAAAGTTTATTAATTTCGCAAATAACATGCAATAATAGGTTTGTTCCAACACCCAGTTCTGTTACTGTCTTGAACTCATTCAGAACTGAATCAATTCACACGTCTTCGCTCATTCTAGTTCGGGACTAATTCTGAATAGATAGTTCGAAAGTGTTGGAAACGAATCATTCTTAGAAATTCCCTTGTCATAGCCTAAGGGCTGTTTGTCACCCGAAAAATGCAGCCCGTCTCTGCCAGATGTGGTTTTAATGCCCCTTGCTGTATTCGAATGGCATGTAACAGATGACCGATTCAATTCCTAATTCTCAGTTCTTGCCTTAACCCAAGA
This sequence comes from Myrrha octodecimguttata, assembly GCA_958510865.1. Taxonomy (NCBI): domain Eukaryota; kingdom Metazoa; phylum Arthropoda; class Insecta; order Coleoptera; family Coccinellidae; genus Myrrha; species Myrrha octodecimguttata. The sequence continues at coordinate 63,479,766 of OY294056.1, forward strand.
ACTGAATTCACCGTTCTAGAACTGGTCTGACACAAATTCTTTTTACGTTGGAACACTTGGTTTGCAATTCCTAACCAGTTCGAAATTTGTTGGAACGCTAATATCGATATGCGCAAACTCCGCCCGATTCAGAACTAGTTCCAGAGTGTGTAGGAACAGACTTATAATATCACATGCATCTTCCTGAACACTTCTAGCTTCTGAGCCTTTAAGATACTCCAGATAGTTCGAAAATAATGTGGCCATTTGGATCTGAAAATAAATAATATTAAAATACCGTCTAACCTTGGAGATATCCCAGTAATTTTAGAGTTGCTAGACTGAATCAGATTGAAGGATGACACATACTTTCTTTATAAGAATGGAATATGTACTCCCAGTAATACTCTCGTCAACTATAAAAGAAGAAATTGAATAAATCGTGAAACCAAACCCAACACTAACAAACAGTACAAAATCGACTATCAAAACAAAATCTATGTCGGTATCTAAGGTTCTAAAACTGGCCACCGTGGCGCTGCAATCTTTAAATCAGACGCCAATAGCAGCTAATTTTTTGGGCCTAGTCGTAATATTCATCAAAATGTTTGAGGTGTCGACGCTCATCCAGAGCGCTATCATATTATTTTACTAAGAACAAATTTTGAAATTTCAGTTGATAACGTTCTCAGACGAACGTTTTGAACTTAACAAGAATGGGCGTTTTTCCTGAATTTGTTTTATTACTGCAAATGCAAATTTGAACATAATTATTATGGGTTTGATTCATCATTTTCCCAAATTACCTTCAGAAAGTATTAAAAATTGGGGTTTTGGATTTGCCAGGCATGCACGAAGTGACAACGGTGTTTAGTAGAATAGCTTTTTCTGCTATAGAATAATGAAATATTTACTCCTATTCTGTGGTACACACGTGTTCTTTGTCAATATAACCAAACAATTTCCGTTTGCGATTTGTCAGTAATATGACAGTACGACAGTCTGTGCTCTTCTTTTTCTATTCCTTGGTCGTTGTCTCTAACCAGATCGAAGTATAGCTATCTCTGTTTTCATAAGCAATGTAACATATTTGACGTCCTTTTCTTTCCGAGAAAGCTGAATTGGACGTTGCCATATCGTGCTCTCAAGACAAATCCCTTTAAATGCAAATCCCCAATTTTATTTTTCAGTTTTAGGTGATCAAACATTTTTTTAAAAATATAATATGGAAATTATATGTTTGAAATGCGATGATCTAAAGGTTTTTCATGAAAATTACTGCATTTTCGTTTAAAGGAAAAACCCTCATTCTCGGTCAAATTATATGCTGTCCAGCTAATTATCCGCCTATAAACACGATTGTCTATAATATTCGAAAGATGACTCAATTATAATTTATTAGGTAGGTTTGGTGTATGCATACGTCGGCTGAGTTCGTTTTCTGGTAGAATCCGTCCTCTGCGGGCTCGGAGAAAATATTTCATCGTTCGAATTTTTTTCTTACACTTATTACGATTTTCCAATGCGTTTGTGAGTCTTATTGAATATCTCAAATTGATTTGGGAGATTATTAGGAACGAAGAAGTTCCTCGAAATAAAATGTAGTTATGTAGTTATTGAAAAATAAATTTACTCAAGGTCGCATTTTGGACATTTGCCACAGGCGCTTAAATCCTAGACCCCGCTCTGACTTAAAATACAAAATCATAAAACACTCATCGATAGGGAATGGTTACATCGAACTTCAAAATGAGTGAATTCGAGGAATTAGAGAGATGTCATAGATAAATACAGATCCGATCTCATTGAAATCCAGAACGTCAGTAATTTTCTAACATTTTTCTACTATAGGAATTAAATGAATTTTTTGTAGGAGACTCAATGATAAATTACAACCAAGAAGCAGAAAAACCAAAATTTTCTGATGTAAAATAGACTGTTAGTATACCTCGACCTCAGAGTATGCCTCATTACAATTTTATGCGAGACATTAAATGGTATGATCGTAAAAAATACGAGAAGGTGTAATATCTCATTGTGAAGATTCTCCCAGCAAACGTCTTCGACATTTACTGTCACATTACAAACCTTTACCCATCATTGACTACATTGTTAAATGGAGACTGGTGGCGCTTCTCTTGGTTTAATGAGTAAATATACTGTTATTGACGGAATAAAACAGAGATGCACACATCAGATATCTAATGTCTTGAGACTATATGGAGCAAACAGAGTGGACTTAAGGTAAATTTCTAATCAGATTCGATTCAATCATCTATGTATGTATACAGGATGATTCCAAATTGAACGTGAACCTTGCAGGAGGCGTTAGTATGACTAATTTACTGTCGTCAAATACTTGGAATGGGGGTTCTTCCTGTAGACGAAAAGGCAGTTATTTTCATGAAAAACCTTTAGAACATCACATTTCAAACATATAATATCAATATCATATTTAAAAAAAAATGTTTGATCACCTAAAACTGAAAAAATAAAAATATTAGGATTTGCATTTAAAGGGATCTGTCATGAGTGTCCGATATGGCAACGTCGAATTCAGCTTTCTCGGAAAGAAAAGGACGTCAAATGTGTTACTTCGCTTAGGAAAACAGAGATAGCTATACTTCGATCTGGTTAGAGTAGAAGACAACGACCAAGGAATAGAACAAGAAGAGCACAGACTGTCATACTGTCATATTACTGACAACTTTCAAACGGAAATTGTTTGGTTATATTGACAAAGAACACGTGTGTACCACAGAATAGGAATAAATATTTCGTTATTCTATAGCAGAAAAAGCAATTCTACTAAACAACGTTGTCACTTTGACAAATCCCAAACCCCAATTTTGAAATCTGATTTTGAATACTTTCTGAAGATAATTTGGGAAAATGATGAACCAAACCCATAATAATTATGTTCAAATTTGCATTTGCAGTAATAACCCAAATTCAGAAAGAAACCCCATTGTCGAAATATCACGTTCTTTCTTTTTAATGACGATGCTAGTCGGAAGGAACTGAAGAATCTGTGGGAGTCTATCGTTCAGCGTTTTCGCGTCTCAAGGATTCACTTCTGATGGATTCCCTCCTCGGGATATACTACAGTATGGTGTATAGTCACCTCTGCAATAACATCGCACTATGGGGGTCATCTGTAGATGCAGGGCGAGTATTTGTTTGTTAGAAGAAAATAATTAGACTTGTATTTGGTATCAAACCTCGTGATTCTTGTCATTCATTCTTCCATAAGTATAAAAGTTTGACTTTTCCAGGTATTTTTATTTTGAATTGTCTGTTATATATCCATCGAAATAAGTCTACTTTGATAAAATGTTCTGATTTTCACATTTTTAAGACCAGGCATTTGGATGTTATTCGTATCCATAGACACCACACTACAAAATATGAATATAAATCCACACCATCTTTCATAGGGACTAAACTATATATTCATTTGCCAAACATGTTCGAGTCAATGAAAGAAGTTCGATTTAAGGTTAATGTTAAGGCTCTGTTGGTATAATTATTTTTCACTTGATTGTTTTTATCTTAATTCATTTCAAATATTTCTTTTCTATCTTCTACATGACTTATCCTATACATTGTTGAATGCCTTAAAGGATCAATAAAATTATTATTATTTAGTTCTCCAAAACTTCAAAATATCTAGAGCGATCGAATGGACCCGATCTGCCTACTTTCAGGAAACGGTGTAATCAGCGGCACTTGACCCGGCAGATCGAGCAAGCTAGATACAGAATCCGGCAGAAGACTCGGATGTTTTTGAAAAAATCATGACCTCGGTAGCTGTAACTCAAAAAAATTTTAGTCGAACAATGTGGATGCAGAATTTCACACCATTATGAAATTTCATGTGTGAAAATCACATCAGTCAGAAGGCGTCCTTGTTTCGCGATAGACTCCTATAGTCTTTCTTGAAAGAAACACTTATTGCTTCCTTCAATTCCTCCAATATTCAGGGCTTCTGTTCGTAAACTCGTGTTTTGAGATGTCCCCACAAAAAAAGTCGCAGATGGCAAAATCTGGGGACCGAGGAGGTCAATGAAAGTCAGCAAACCTGGAAATGAGGTGGCTAGGGAAGAGAGAACGAATAACGTTCATTGTTGCTTTGGCTGTGTCGGCCGTCGCCCCATCCTGTTGAAACCAAAAACGTCAGATTAGAACACGATGTCTTCTTAATTCAGGTGCAAAGAAGTTGGTTATCATTTCGATATAGCGCTCAGAGATTACGGTTACAGCATTGCCGTTGAGGTACTCAAAGAAGTAAGGGCCGATGAAGCAAGTTTTGGGATACAGCTCACCAAACGGTCACTTCAGGGCTATGCAGCGGTCTTTCGTGTAATTGTTGGGGATTTTCATCAGCCCAATACGACAATTTTGCTGATTAACGTGGCCATTGAGGTGAAAGTTCGCCTCATCAGGTTCTCATTTTGCTCACCAAGTGCTTCCATCACTGGGCTAAGTGAATTCGTTGTACATAATCCCCTGGCTATTACTGTTTCACAACGACCAATTTGAAGGGCAGTTCTAAACGCAAATTACAACTTATCGAACGATCACTGGGGCGAAGTTCAGCAGCATGCTGGCGAGCAGATCGACAAGGACTGCCAAGAATTGCTTGCCGCACTCTTTCAACGTTCTTAGGTGTTTGAATTGTTCGTAAAGCTCCTGGTGGTCTTTTCCTCATCAACTCACCTCGTGTGCGAAGTGCTTCAGCCCAACGAAGAAAGGTCATTCGAGAAACGACGAAACACACGCTGAACGGCAGTGACAGACTCGTAATCGCGGACATAAACATAACCGCGGTGCTCTACCGTCCACAGGTCCATGATTTCAACTGGTAGGAACATGCTTAAACCTACCGAATTCAACGGCCAACGGCCCTTTCCCCGCATCTGTCGACCCAATAGAGGGGGCGTTTTCGAAGTTTTAAGGCCACGGCAAAACGGAAACTTATTTCCCTACTGATTTGCCGTTTTCCGTAGCGGTCAAGTCTGCGCTGTCCCATTCAATTATATAAAAAACAATAAAATTCCGGTGTGCCGTGGGCTGGGCTGTTGCCGATAAGTGAGCGCTAGCCTTTAATCAGTGGAATTTTCATATATCCCTTGAAATATCTGAAGAAATCATTATCAAAATCTTCGATATCTTAGAAACTATTTGGAATATACAGGTGAAATTTTGTGTTCATATTAAAGGATATCTATAAAATGAGTAATAGAATACTTTGCCTCAGAGCTTTCGAAAAAAACTGAGGACATCAAGAAAATCTCTTTGAGAATGGGATGATTCGAAAGGGTTCTTCCGGTGTATTTCAGACAGAGTCGGAGAGATGGGGAAGATGAAGTTAGATGAGGACATGGGAAAACTATCCAATATAACGCGAGAAAAAGTATTTTTTCATAAAAAAAGTTAACTTCGGTGAAAAATGTGTTGAAACAGTTCGCACTTTTTCCTCTTGTATATAAATTGTATCCCTTGTGCACGTTTATTATTTCCTGATTTGATTGCTCTATTCAGAAATATTGCTCCGAAATTGCAGAAAAATTGCAAATGCCAGGAAAATTTCTTCTTCTATATATATTCGTGATTTTGTGTTATTTTAGGAAATGATGCATAAAATAAGCTACATTAATTCGATATTTTAAATGATGGATCTGTCTAGTTGCAACGATTAGTTGACCATTAATATTTTGAATTCTTATCTGGTCTTGTCCTCACATATAGGAGTATAACAACATCATATAGATTTGCAATAAGAAATATGTATATGGGAAATGGGATTTGTTGTTAGAAGACTTTTATATTTGGATACAAGAACTCATTTCGAAGTCAGAAAAACGGTAATTATCCCATGGGTTTTATTGGATTGTAAAGATCTCCTCAAAATGTTCACAAAAGTGTAGTTCATAAATTTTATTTATTTATAACTACATAATTATTAAGCTATAAAAATATTCCGTATGAATGCTTATGTTCATTATTGTTAAAATATGAATTATTAATTTCTGTTCGTTTTATCATTCGAAAATGTCATAAGGATATTGAACCAGATGATTTAACCGTATCTAACGTTCCCATTATTTCTTTATGGCGTTTTTGAATAAGGAGATGAAATATTGAATACCTTCGGTAATAATTTTTCTAATATATAAGGTTCAGATATGTGTGTTTAGAGAAGAAAGGCACCTATTTGTTTTCCCAATTCTGAATTTGATTTGTATTTGTATTTTCCGACTATCCTAGGCTTCAACAAAATCCCTCAGAAGCTTAAAGCTTGTGCGAGTTAGGATACCGGGTGTGTTCTGTGTAGGGTTTGTTACTAATTCCTTGCGCCACTTTAGAAACAACACTGTTAAGTGTTTACCCAACAGAATGGTTCCCTGAAAACCGGAAAAAAGGCTTGAACCTCAGACCTTACGATCATGAGTCATGTACTCTAACAACTGAGCTACCGCCGCTGAACTTAATGAATCATATATTAGAGGCATGGATGGCGCAATAATATCCCAAAGTCAGCTTCCTAAGTATGACCAAAACCTACAACAACATTATCAAATGTGCTGAACATGTCTCAAAGCAATTCCATATACATAGAAATTCTCCATATTTACTTATATGATTTTCTGATGCTGTTTTAATTTGACAAAGAAGACAAAAGACAACTCACTTCATCGTTTGGGGGATTCAAGTTTTTTCTTAGCAATAGAGACATGGATTGTGCAGTATCACCAGAGAGTCAGAAAAATAGACGCAGAGAGAGAGAGAAAAACTCATCTTCTCCCTGTAGATCTTTTCCTATCTACTTGGGACCCTATTCTTACATGTGATGGTATGAACGTTCTCTATCGTTCTATCAAAAATCTAGAAAAGCACTGCCGTGAAGGCAGCAGCTTTTGCGCGCATGTTCAATGTAGATGACCGCTTCGGCAACGAATTTGAACATGCGCGCTAAAGCTGCTGCCTTCACGAAGCTCTTTTCTAATTTTTTTTTCGATAAATTACTGGATTTCAATTCGTTCTAATCTGCATTTTTGAAAATATTGGAAAAATAAAATAACAGATTAGATCGAATTGAAATCATGTACTTAAAATGACAGTTTGAAGATTCATACAGAATTTAATGAGGATAATAGGATGAGAAGATCGCAGAATATTAAATATTTGAAAAAAAAAATGTTTAATATTTTTTCAAATTGTTTTAATCAACACGAAATTCTGCACAATATTGTCCCTCAACATCTTCGAATTAGCTGCGAAGTTTCATCGCGATTAAATCAGTATTTCTTCAGTAATGCCGAAAAAAATAACGATATCGAGAAGAAAACCACGAAATTCCACATATTTTTTCCCAATATCTCCGAAACTAATAGCCGTATCGGATTGAAATTTGGTACACTGCTGTGAAATATAGAGTTCAAGGTATAACTGGGAAAATATCTCGAATATAAACAATAGTTTCGAAAAAAAAATTTTTTCGAGAAAAATTTTGAAAAATATTTTTTTTCAAATTGATTTACTATACGATTCCAACGTAATTTTGCTCAAAGTTGCGCGTCGTTATGCTCCACCTAACAGCCAAGTTTCAATGCAATCGCTCCAGTAGTTTCTGAAATATGAGAAAATTAACCTCAAAATTTCAAATGGCTATAACTCCGAAACTATTTGGCTGGTTTGGCCCATAAAAGAGCTTAACTGCGGCACTTCGATGCGCAAACTATCCTACAAGTTTCAAGTCGCTAGCTGGCTCCGTTCGACAGTTATGGTGTCGTCGGCCGGACAGAATCGATTTTGACACCGGATTCGTCATCAGTGAGTCCAACCTAGTCGTTTGAGACCATTTTCGGCTCAATCATCGAAAATAACAGGCATATGGACAAAACGATAGCACACTGTTCCTCTAGAACATGCGCGCAAAAATGAACCGCGTTTCCTTGACAACAGCGTTGACACACCTATTTTCTCCCATCCCGATTCAAGAATAGGGATCCTGGGGGAAAGTTCGCTTCTCTCTCACATAGGTACTAACTTTTGTTCACAGTTTTTAAGAAAAGGCGCAGTCTATGTCTCCATATGTCTATGATTTTTTCTCACTCTGAAAATGACAGGGAAAAGATAACCCAACTTTCTTCTTCGTCCGAACAAAGACCGACTGGTAGAATAGATTTTACCTGAAGCGTACCAATATCCATTCGTTATTTTCCTTACAATTTCTTCATAATTCATCGAAGAAAACTAAGTGAATTAAAAGCCATACTCTTAGTGACATGATTCTTTCAAGTCAGTAAATAAAGTACTGGTTCCCATTCGGCGAGTCCTATTTGCCGTTCATTATTTTTTAAAAGTCGAAAATATTTATGTTTCTCCTGGCCGCTCAAGAAAAGTCCACCTGAGTGCTGACCTGTCCAATTACGCGTCTTCTCTTGCATATATTGATAGTCGAAATATATGGATGGCATTGTACTCGAAATAATGCGGTTTATAAAAATGTCTCTCTCAATTAGATGAGGTATTCTTTCGTTAATAGGCCCCTCTAAACTGAAATAATGGTTCTGTAAAAATCAATTAGCAGATCATTAAAAGGATATAGCTTTTATATTTTCCAACTCAACAGGAGATACTGCTCTTCGAGGAATTAATGCTGGTGACGTTTTAGGAAAAGAAATATACTCAGTGACATTAGAATTGTTGAAACAGGAAGAATCAATTCTTCAGCAAGTTTTTTTGGAACGAAAAACTATGGTACTAGGTATCTAGAAGAAGAATAAACTAATTACTCGAGAACCGCTAGAGATAAGGATACAGAAATTGGTAAGGAAATAGTCAGGAGACAATAGCGATTCGAAACAAGCAATAATATACAGGGTTGCATTTGAAATATCATAGTTATGAGTACTTTTTGACATAAATTTCAACAGCGTAGCCCTGAAAATATTCTACATCTCTACATCAGTGGTTCCTGCTTAAGAAACCGGTTTTAAAATAAAACAGTATCTCTTTTTCTACATGAAAAACTAGGGTACTGCGGTGATTCTCTTCCACTACAATCAAAAACATAAAATGTTCAAAGGAGGGAAGTGAAATTTTTTATTTATGTATGAATGAATAATCAAAAAAAAATTTATCATATGAAAATAAGGTACTACGTAAAATAATAATAAGTATTGTAATTAATTATGTGGGGAGTTATTTAACTTGGGACATTGCCAGTCCAAATCAGAAGAAACTAAATATAGGATAGTATTTGAATTTGTTTGGGTCCTTAAGGCCGACCGTAAACACCATAACTTCCAAAAGTAACAACTTATAGTACACAGGTTATTTAATTTCCACAAAAAAATTCTGATTTTTTTTTCAAATTGTTCTAATGCCACGATCATCACGAAATTTTGCGCAGAATTGCCCATCAGCATATCCAAACTACCTGCCAAGTTTCATTTCGATTGAATAAGCATTTTTCGAGTTATTCCGGGAAAAACAACGATATCGAGAAGAAAACCACGAAATTTATATATTTTTTCTCAGTATCTCCAGAAATTATGGTCGCATCAAAATGAAATTTGGTACATTGATGTGAGATATGATGTTCAAGGTATGAGCTGAAGTCTTTTCGGGAGTTAATGAACAATTTCCGAAAAAAAAATATTTTTTCAAATTTACTGACAGTGTGATCCCAACGAAATTCGAGAAAAGTTGTGCGTTGTTATGCTTCAACTAACTGTCAGGTTTCAATTCAATCGCATGATTAGTTCCTGAAATATCAAAACATTAATCTCAAAATTTCAAATGACCATAACTCCGAAACTATTGGACTGATTTGTCCCATCAACGAACTCAACCGGCGCATTGCAAGTCGCTTGCTTGCTTCTTTCGACATTAATCGTGTAGTCAGCTGGCCGTCCGAACAGAATCGAATGAAAGAACGAGAATTCGAAATGACGACATTCTTGTGGCACAGGATTTATTTTACAGCCTGGCAACGATGCTATTTAAATGATACTGCTGTGCTTTCGCACATCTTGTTTTGGACTCCATCGAGACTAGACGTTTACCATATCCTTACAAATTTCCATGCAATTCGATTCACTTTTCATAACATTTCTAGCAATCTATACTTCCTTTCTCAAAGCGACTCACCCCTAAAAGCAATACTTATGTCTGATCTCCCATTTCGTTTCTCTGGATCCATATTTCTTTTTTCACAGCAATATTTTTATATAATACTAATTAGCCGTTTATTTTATGAAAACTTAATGATGTATTCACATCGTACTTGTTGGAAACGAAGAAGAAATTCAAAACTTAACTATCCCCTCGAATATATTGGGACACTCTGTTACCATCAACTGCGGCCAACCGTATTTTGTGTATAAATTTTGTTTCCTTCACCTCGATTGAAACTTACAATCTGCTATTCTTAAGTATTAAGTGGATGTGTTGATATATGATTTGACATGAAGAACTTATCAAACAGTATATTCATACTTCTGAACAAAAATCTAGATAGGCACTGCCGTGAAGGCAGCAGCTTTTGCACACATGTTCAATGTAGATGACCGCTTTGGCAACGAATTTGAACTTGCGCGAAAAAGCTGCTGCCTTCACGAAAGGGCTAACCTAACCTAACGGCCGGACCGTAAACACAATAACTTCCGAAGGAAACAACTTAGAAACTCGATATTTGTAGAGGAGGTTTGGACCTCAATTACGAAGGCCGAGTTCGTGAATGGGTGAAATCCCAATGATTCCGCAGATACACATTCAAAATTTTATTTTCCCAATATTTCCAAAAATATAGTTTAGATCGAATTGAAATCCAGTACTTAAAATGACAGATTGAAGGTTCATACAGAATTTAATGAGGATAATATGATAAGAAGATCACAGGATATTAAATATTTGACAAAAAAAATTTTAAATTTTTTTTTCAAATTGTTCTTATGACATGATCATCACGAAATTCTGCACAATGATGTCCCTCAACATCTTTGAACTAGCTGCGAAGTTTCATCGCGATTGAATCAGTATTTCTTGAGTTATACCGAAAAAAATAACGATATCGAGAACCACGAAATTCTACATATTTTTTCCCAATATCTCCGAAACTAATAGCCGTATCGGATTTAAATTTGGTACACTGCTGTGAAATATGGAGTTCAAGGTATAACTGACAAAATATCTCGAATATGAGAAATAGTTTTAGAAAAAAAAATTTTCGAAAAAATTTTGAAAAATATTTTTTTTCGAATTGAGTTACAATACGATTCCAACGAAATTTCGCTAAAGTTGCGCTTCGTTATGCTCCAACTAACTGCCGAGTTTCAATCCGATCGCTTCAGTGGTTTTTGAAATATAAGGAAATTAACCTCAAAATTTCAAATGGATATAACTCCGAAACTATTTGGCCGATTTGGCCCATTAACGAACTTAACCGTGGCATTTCGAGGCGCGAACCACCCTACAAGTTTCAAGTCGCTAGCTAGCTCCGTTCAGCAGTTATCGTGTCGTCGGCCGGCCGGACAGAATCGATTTTGACACAGGATTCATCATCAGTGAGTCCAACCTAGTCGTTTGAGACCATTTTCGGCTCAATCATCGAAAATTACAGACATTTGGACAAAACGATGGCACGCTGTTCCCCTTGAACATGCGCGCAAAAATGAAAATGTACACAGGTCATCACAAAAGTTGATGTAAGCTGCATAGAATAATACGATTAGTTTTCAACCTTGACGGCTAGAAATGGCATTTTATTTGAATAAGTTTTGCCTCTGACTTCGAATTAATCTCATAATAGGCCTCTTGCATGTAACACGAATTATCATATTTTCAGGTTTTTCTCATTCTATATCGATACAATGTATGTTATCACACACTTCAACAATTCGCGAATTTTGAATAATTTGGTATTGAAAAAGGTCAAATCGGGACTCAAGGTCGAAGCGGTTGAAACGCGTCAGATCGCCTTCTACGTCACTCGTTATTGCAAGATTCACCGATCGATACAGCCGACGCTGACTATTGGCTTGCCAGACAGAAAAGTACACGAGAAGAGACATAGGGAGAGAGAGAGAGATTGAATATATCTCGGTACGTCACGGAAAGCGCGAAGTTTTGTCCGTTTGAACAGCCAATATGTGGAGCCAAATTTAAAAGATCGTTTTCTCGTTAAAAATTGAAATTTTTGACGGCAGTTGAAGTTTTTCAGTAGTCTCACGAATAGAATAATAGATTTCAATGATAAAAAAAATCCTACAAGAGACCTATTGGAGTTGAAAGAGTAGCAAAGAGGTGAGCGCCATAAGAAATTATGTGAATACCGAATGAACTAACTTACCCTCTTTTCTTGAATATCGAAAACTGGAAAAGTAATGGGCTGAATGTTTCTAGGTCACCATGTTTAGTGACCTTGAATTGTTCTTGGTGGAATACGTAGGGTGTACATATTCGTCAGTATTCAGTCTACATACCTCTTGCTAACATGATTGACGTGCTTCTTGTGGTCCTTTCTTTGATGTCCACTTAATTCATACAGAATCAGAAACATTGTAAATAAGAAAAACCGGCAAATAGATGACAACAGTAGTTGATATCGATGAAGAAACCATTCCTACTATGAATAATCAGATTCTTCTCATTGAATTTCTCCTGTTGAAATACAAAAGCTTCTTTTTGTGCATATGTTATAAAGAATATCGTGTATCCTTTGTCTCAAACGTTTTCAAATTTGGAATTTTCAGCCGAAACCGGTATCAAACGATTAGGTTCAACCACAGATGTATCAATAATAGGGATAATATGTCTATGTCTGGAACTGGATTGGAGGCTAATTCGAAGTTTGTATGAATTCGTATAATCCACAAAATTAATGTTCGCATTCGAAATATTATGTTTCCAATATTCCTGAAAAGGTAAAGCTTGAAGGTTAATTCCAGGTCAAAGCGGAATCTGAGGAATATTTTCCGGATTATATGTTACGTTACAAAACGCTCCACTGTCGATTTCAGTTTCCATCGCGAAAATACGTAATACTTATAATTTCAATTCCAATCGCAAGAAAAAACGCCTTACTGAAATTATATGATCGGTCGCTAAAGAACGCTCGTCGCTTTGACGGTTGAGTGTGTGTTTCGCATGCGCGACCCTTCAAACTCGGTCCAGCCGATGGAACATTCTTTCTTTTGGTGCGTAGGAAGTTGAAGATTCAACACCTTGCTAGAGTTTAGCGAATTAACGTATCTCTTAATCCATTAACATCGTGGAATTTTGAAATTTTATTGTTTCTTATAAGACGTCTATTCAAAAGGCGTCTTTGTACCGGGGCTACCGCCTACTGCATCATCTTTGTACCGGGGCTACCGCCCACTGCATCATCTTTGTACCGGGGCTATCGCCCACTGAACCATCTTTTCACCGAGCTATCGACTACTGGATTGTCTTTTTACCGGGGCTAACGCCCATTTGAATATTCTACTACCGGACCCAGAGTTTTACTGGATCATCTTAGTACTAGAAGCAATTATAACTGGATTATCTTAGTACTGGAGCTGATCATGGCTGGAATACCTTTATACCGAAGGTAATTATTGCTGAAATACCTCAATTCTGGACTTTTGCTCTGGATGGAATCTCTTGAAACTGGACTACCTGCATAATACCTGTATTTTGGAGGATCATACCGTCGGATCCTTTACTATTAAGATAAGTGCTTCTTCGAATCCAGGATCTCGGATTCACTGTTCCTAAATTTGTGTTTGTAAATAGCAATTTTAATTGTAAAGTTGAAATAAATAGATGGGGAGTATGAGGTTGCATCATTACCACCAGATTAACGACTAGGGATACATTCAGGAGTTAATTTGATTTCATATAAAATAATGAAAAATTCGTTAACTTTTAAAGAAAAATATATATTCGAATGCATGATACTCAAGAATTTTTATACAAGTTGACATTTCACAACTGAGTTCCAAATTTCAATTCGGACGTTATTGGTAGGTGTTTCAAGAGATATGGAAGAAAAAATTCCTATGGCTTCAGCTCAGTCGGGTGGAAAGAACCTTATTTGACCACGGATTCTACTTCCATGAGTACAACCATTGGATAATCATGAAGGTTAAAATATCCTTCCTCAAACAATACTCCAACCAAAATGCAGAATGGTATAACGCTGTTGTTCCCCAGAATTAAAAAATTTCGAAAAATCACTTACGAGAAACCAGGACCTTTTCAAATTCGTTATCAAAGTCACCTATACACGTGTTGAACGCACAATATTCTGCATGAGCTTTCACGCAATCTTTTCTCAGTCGAAAACTAAGTTGATTTCGTTTCCATCCTTATTTTTGTGAATTTTGGATGAATAAAATTATGAATGGACGGACTTTACTCACTTGCGACCTTAACCTTCGTAATTGAGCCCCGAACCTTCTCTACCAATATCTAGTCTCTGAGTCGTTTCTTGCAGGTTTGGACTTCAATTCGCAAATTGGTAAAATCTACTCGATGATTCCACAGATTGTTCTGGGAAAATTATTCGAATCATTTTTGAAATAGAATATAGAATATATTAAAATAAAATATATATAAAATGTGATTTATTTTTTCCCCAATAACTGGGAAGCTAAATGTCAGACCAAACTGAAATTTGAACCACTATTGTAAAATATTGAATTTGAGGTTTGTGTCAAAATTTATTGAAGTTTCGAAGTTTAAATCTGTTTAGGTCAGTACTTCTTGAGATATTGATAATTGTTTCCCCAATATCTCCGAAGGTCAATATCGAATCGCATTCAAATTTGAAACAGTCCCAGATCTATTTCCAATTACTTCGAAGTCCGCATAATAGGTTCCGAAAAAATTTTTTTCGAGTAAATTTGAGAAATTCTGGAAATGATTTCTTTGTCTTCGATTATATCCTCACACAATTTTGCATTATAGGCCTCGCACGGGTATTCTTCAACTGATATAATGGAGCTTCAATGGGGGTTTTTCCTGAATTTGGGTTATTACTGGAAATGCAAATTTGAACATAATTATTGTGGGTTTGATTCATCATTTTCCCAAATTACCTTCAAAAAGTATTCAAAATAAAGTTTCAAAATTGGTGTTCGGGATTTGCCAGACATGCACGAAGTGACAACGGCGTGTAGTAGAATAGCTTTTTCTGCTATAGAATAATGAAATATTCATTCCTATTCTGTGGTACACGCGTGTTCTTTGTCAATATAACCAAACAATTTCCGTTTGCGATTTGTCAGTAATATGACAGTATGACAGTCTGCGCTCTTCTTTTTCTATTCTTTGGTCGTTGTCTTCTACTCTAACCAGATCAAAGAATAGCTATCTCTGTTCTCCTGAGCGAAGTAATACATTTGACGTCCTTTTCTTTCCGAGAAAGCTGAATTCGACGTTGCCATATCGTGCACTCATGACAAATCCCTTTAAATGCAAATCCCCATTTTTATTTTTCAGTTTAAGGTGATCAAAACATTTTTTTTTAAATATAATATTGAAATTATATGTTTGAAATGTGATGTTCTGAAAGTTTTTCATGAAAATTACTGCATTTTCGCTCAAAGGAAAAACCCTCATTTCAAATGGGTATAACTCCGAAACCGTTTGGCTGATTTCATCCTTCAGGAAACGTTATCGAAAAATTCAGGCTCCAAACCTGACAGATGACAGATCATATTGCTCAAAATCGATGATCAGAATAACAATACTTCAGTTCTTGTTATGGAAGCAATATGTTTTTCCTGGAAATATCGTAATTTGTAAATAGAATCCACCTGATTGTACCACATATGTATTTGGTATAAATAACGGAATTAGTTTCCATGGAAATTTTGGAGAAAAAAACCATGCTGACACTCCAAGATTGAATATCGTACGTTATGGAACAAATAATCATAAACAATACTTTCAAACACTTACGGCCGGTTTCACAAAACTTTGATTGCCCGATCAAGGGCTTGATTGTTAGTCAACAGAAAATTCTGTGCTCGATTTCAGTTCATTTTCAACCCAACCATCGAGTAAAAACCTTAATCAACGAGTTGATCGTCAAAAGTTTTGTGAAACCGACGCGATTATCATTGACCTCACTTCTATGACCCGAATTCTTATAAATTCGAACTAGCAATCTTCCGTACAGGAAATATTCTGTATTGCAGTTGTCGACTTTATACCAGAAAATTTCCAACTACTGCATTCAAACCTTCTGAAAAGATTTAATGAAAAAAACTCCTATTGCACTTTCAGCAAAGAACACAAATTAAACTTCTTCAAAGATGAACGGAGAACCTCTCCGAATTTTTCGATGACTTGCACATCTATCATTTGAATTAGACGTACGTACCTGAGGAGAAAATAAAATTTCAGTCTCTATTGAAACACTGATCCGCAAGTAAATGCAGTAGAGTTTAAACGACCTCTAATGAGAAAAGAATGCCCACAAGTAAGTAATGGCTATCGATTGAGGTAAAAAACCTTCCTCGGCGGTCTTCCTTTAACGTGTTATAATGTATGTCTAGTGAAATAAACAAATAATTGTAGCGTAATTGAACCTGTTGTCAATAAATCTTGAAACCTTGAACTCTGGCACGATGTACAATAGGACATGATGATCGGCAAATTTTGAGATATTGCTAAACGGGTGATCTACTGTGTGGACCATGAAACTTCCGCGGATGTTATATGCAACGATAGTTCTGCATATACTCCATTCACTTTTATAAACTATCTCTGTTTTCTCTGACATTCTGACTCATTTCACCGTGTATATTTTGAAAATGTAAGGTTATATTATATTTTCCTGTCAGATAACTATGCAACGTTGTCCTCTCTACATATAGGTCGTATAGTAATTACGTTTTTTTTTCAAAATGTGAATTAAGTTCGGGCAATTATTCATTGAAGTAAAGTATTATATTTTGGATCGATGAGAATCCAACAAAAAATTAACCCATCTAGGTAGTTAATCTCTGGATTCAATCATGAAAAATAATCACTTATCATATAGCGAATAGGTGAGATATAATTGATCAATAAATTTTCAAATAATATGTTTGTTTGATTTATGCTTCACAGCAGACAATAAAAATTCCAATATTTCAAATATATAAAGGTACCTGCACGAATATTTGAATCGCTGTCATTTCTCCCGCCATGACCCCAAAGGATGGCGGCCACTCTGTTTCTCTGATTTAGTAAGGACTAAGTATTTCCAGGATAGTGATATTCTATGAATGCATAGATGCATAGAATACATAAGGTGCGGACACACTTTGAAATATTTTGGGTCCGAAATGAGGTCCAAATGTTGTCAAAATATGGCTTTGTTGTCCTACTTCCGTTTTCGCCGATATAGATGTCGGCATAGGAAAATCTGCCATATAAAATCTGAAATATTCACGGAAGTTACCGACCTGTCATAACAAAACTAGTCGAATCAGAACTTCTTCCTGATTTTCCGAGTTGGACCATACATTATTTTCAAGAATTTCCGAAAATAAATTCATTTTGACTAATTTAAATTAGGATTATTCATTCCATTCAGTCAGAATGGCGATAATATGTATAAAGGTTTCCTTCATCTCTGAATACACAAGTCCGAAACTTGATACTTTGAATATCTGATGCATGTTCATTACAAGAAGTATTTTTATCTCAATGTTAAGCTCATGGATAGGAAGTCTTCCAGAGTTGCGTTTTCAAAAATACCACAAAAAATCATTTGAAACGAAAGATACTACAATTGCTTTGTCTGGTTTGAAATTCATCTTATAAATTAGTATAAACATGAACAGCAAAGTGAAAATTCATAAATCAATTTCAATAATAAAAAATATGAACATTTCTTCGAAATATTTTCATAAGTATGTAACAAAATTCATAACTTTTGAATTGAATATTTATTAATAGGTACATACGAAATTTATAAATCATATTTTTACAAAAGGAGACCCAAACTATTCAATAAAATCCGTTAGTTATATCAATCTCATGTTCCGTTTTCACCGTTGTTTTGGCTTCGAAATAACTTCTTGTATGCATTCATGAAAGAGTTCTTACAATAAACCTCATATTGCTCCTTATTACTATATTTCATATTATAAATGAATAGATGTTCCTCATTTTTTAAACTATTCTTATATATTCCATCCATCCAATCCATAATTTCAAATATCTGATTCATTTTTGGGGTGGTAGTTTCATCAGATCAATCAGATTACAGTTCAATTAATTTTTATTCAGCGGAATTAATTGTATGAACTCGGCAAAGCGACCTTAGCGCCCTCATCGTTTACAGAGCCAAGTAGGAAAATATTTGACAATTCTAGGACCGCGTTTTGGACCCAAAATTTTTGTGGGTAATTGGCGAATGAAGATAAGCGCTACTCCCTCTGGTGGCTATTAGAGTAACCCGAGGTACAGACATAATCATTGACAAGTTAAAAGAAATGGTAAGAAAATTTATGCATTTTTCTTGGCGTTTGTGTGATTTTACAAGTGTTTCTACTGAGGAAAAGCAAACTCAACTGTACCCTTTCCATAGATTACACAGCCGGTGAAAAATTTCGAGTTTGGGTGAAAGAAACCTATTAAACAAATCGGGCCTGAAAGTGTAGAAGAATCGATAGAAACCAACAAACAAGATTTATGAGAGTCTTTTACCTGCATTTTACCGATGATGATCATTTTTATAGAGGTAAGCACGAATTGCACATGAAATATTAGATCACATTCATGAAGACAATTTTTTCCAGGCCCCTAATCCAAGCAGAGAAAGTTTCTTAAGAGGAATGCTATGCCTTCCAGAAATCTGCCTGTTGAACTGATCATTAAGAAACAATGTAAATGTTTCAGTGGTAGAACTGACCGATTGAAAAAAATAGTCTCAACAAGGGAATATCTGGTGATGAATACTCCTCGCTCAAAGTGCTTCTGATGCTTATGAAATCAAAGTAGTACGAGGCTTATTTATTACAGCTTTTTCAATCGTGTGAGTGTTGAAGGAATTTATTGGTCAATCCATAACGAATGAGACTCACTGTACAAGTAGCATCAGTATTATGTGAATGTATTTATTTTTATCACAATATATTGTGCGAATTTAATCCTTCCCTATAAAAATAATAAAGTTAAGAGTATTTGTCTATTATTCCAAAAAATATGTTTTACAATACTATCTGTTTTTTAACTATTCGAGCAGTAGATCTGAGGGGGCATTTGATCAATAATCAAGTTAGGTAGATAAAAAAGTTGAAAGTTCATTAGTTTTGCAAATAACATGCAACATAATATCACATGCATCTTCTTGAACACTTCTGGAAGTGTTCGTACCTTCAAGATAGCCTAAGAAATCCACCAAACTTAATCTTGCATTTGGATCTGAAAATAAATAATATTAAAATTATCCAACCTCGGAGATATCTGCGTAATTTTAGAGTTGCTACACTGAATTAGATTGAAGGATGATACATACCTACTTCATTAGAATGGAATATGTACTCCCTGTAATACTCTCGTCAACGATAAAAGTCTAAGAAGTCTTTGAATAAATCGTGAAATCAAAAATTATCAAACAAAACACTAACAAAGAGTACAAAATCGACTATCAAAACCAAATCTATGTCTGTATCTAAGGTTTTAAAACTCCCACCGTGGCGATGCAATCTTAAATTCAGACGCCAATTGGCGTCTGAATTTAAGATTGCAGCACCACGGTGGCCAGTTTTGGAAGCTTAGGTACAGACATAGATTTTGTTTTGATAGTCGATTTTGTACTGTTTGTTAGTGTTTGGTTTGATAATTTTTGATTTCACGATTTATTCAAAGACTTTTTAGACTTTTATAGTTGACGAGAGTATTACTGGGAGTACATATTCCATGCTTATAAGGTAGGTATGTATCATTCTTCAATCTTATTGAGTGTAGCAACTCTAAAATTACGGGGATATCTCCAAGGTTAGACAGTATTTTAATATTATTTATTTTCAGATCCGAATGGCAAGATTGACTTTGGTGGATTTCTTAGGCTGCCTTGAAAGTTGAAAAACAGTATTGTAAAACATACTTTTCGGAATAATAGACAAATACTCATAACTTTACTATTTTTATAGCGAAGGACTAAATACTCAATATATGGTGAACAAAATGAATAATTCACAGAAAACTAATGCTACTTGTATCGTAAGTCTTATTCATTATGAATTGACAACTAAATTTTCCAACACTCATATGATTGGTCTTGAAAAAGCTGTAATAAATAAGCCTTGTACAACTTTGCTTTCATCGACAGAAGCACTTTGAGCGAACAGTATTCATCACCAGATATTTCCTTGTTGAGACTCTCTTTTGTGCAATAGTCAGTTCTATCATTGAAACATTTACATTGTTACTTAATGATCAGTTCAGCAGGCAGATTTCTGGAAGGCAGAGCATTCCAATTTCTCTTCATGAATGTGATCTAATATTTCATAAGCAATTCGTGCTTTCCTCTTTGAAAATGATTATCATCGTAAAAATTAAGGTAACAGACTCTCATAAATCTTGTTTGTTGGTTTCTATCGATTCTTCAACACTTTTAGGACGGACTTGTTAAAGGAAGTTTCTTTCACCCCAACTCGAAATTTTTCACCAGGCTGTGGAAATCTATGGGAAGAATTATTTGAGTTTGCTTTTCCTCAGTAGAAGCACTTGTAAAATCACACAAACGCCAAGAAGTATGCATAGACTTTCCCATTTTCTCGACTTTTCTTTTAACTTGTCAATGATAATGTCTGTACCTCGGGTTACTCGGATAGCCACCAGAGGAAGTAGCGCTTATCTTCATTCGCCAATAGTAGGAAAGTGTACACCTAATATATTCTATGCATCTTGATGAATTCTACTCGATAAGTCCATAGAGTGAGCAGTTCGCTTCGTTGAATAGTATAGTTTGGCCAGTTCGGGCAATAGTTTGCGTTCTATATGGTGGGCCCTTCTTGTTATCTCTGTTATCTATTATATAAAGCGCAAATTACAAAGAAATTCTAAGTTCTGCAATATGGAATCCAATGTACAATTCGTCAGTCACATGCGAAATCCAGCGTGCTTGTCTGGAACGTGTGCACAACCAGATGTATATGCCTTACGCTTTTGTATTACCTGCTCTGGAGCATCCAGGAGGTACGACTACGTGTACAGCATGAGGTAGAGAGTGCATATAAAAGGCGAACTTCAACCACCTGCGTAAGTAACCATGCTTTGGATGTGTGGCGTAGAAATTCCAATATCAAGTATTTACGTATCTCGTCATAATAGAAATAATATAGGAAATATATCATCGTTTTGATGCCTCAACTGCACATGTGTCTGCTTCCATCATGAGCTTTTTACCGCCTAAACAAGAATAATCTAAAAGACATTTCGATTTTCATTGAATTGATTGTTTGTACCAAGTTTTCTGGAATAAGATGGTGGTTTATTCATTTATGTTGATTTTTTTGCTTGTAAAAGATATTTTAGAAAAGATTTCAATATATCATTCTCGGAAACAAGAATTCATTCAAGTTTCATATTAAAGTTGTTTACTTAGGACCGAATTTTAATGAAATGCTACGAAAGCAGTGTCACAGTCGAAAGTTCAAAAGCTTTTTCAGATTCAAAGCCAAGGTGCTACTTTTGAATTATCAGGGAAATATTCAAGATACCAAGGTAATTAACAAGGAATCTGATATACAGAGTGTCCCAATGAAAATGTGCCACCCCTGATATTTATCATAATATAATAAATATCGGATTTAACTTGAATACGCTCACTAATGTTTGTAGGGGTTTACTATACAGTGGATGCATAAAAACGCTAGCCCAATGAGAGGGCGCTATAGGTCCAATTACTAGAATAAGGAACAGAGGTCGAATAATAGAGAGTTATCGAAACCCAAATAGAGGCGTGCCTTAAATGAAGTTAATTATATCATTCATGTTATTTTTAATGTGCACAGATAATCGTTACACGTTTTTATTGAATACTTATCATTCATACACAACTATGGACAATTTTTATTTTTACAACCCCACAAACATCTATGACCTCGCCGGGATTCGAACCCAGTACCTTCAGCATCCTAGTCCACATCTTCAGCCGACTAGGCTACCGAGGTAGCTTAAATAAGGTTTCCTTTATTTTGACACAAACGCATGCGTACTCTCAAAACATTTGAGGGTGGCCTTTAATAAAATATGGCCTTCCCTAACTTCAACTCGAATGAAGACAGGCTTTCCGTCCCTTATTTGACAGTTCTCCTGTCATTCTTTCTAATTCTGCGATGACTGGAGGTTAAAGCCGATTCTTTCTTTATACATTTCAAGTGCCGTTCAATGTTGTGTTATTTGATTTGATATTTGTGATAATAAAAACATTGTTTAACAATGGCATAAAATAAAAATTCTAGACAAACACTTACCAACGTGACGTCAGGAGTTTTTACGCGCTCGTTTAAATTCATTCATCTATTCACGTATTTAGAAAAACAACGGAATTTCATTCATTTTTCATATTGGCTAACCCTTCACCATGAGGTATTATTCGACCCCTATTCCCTATTCAAATTATTCACACCCTGTTTATTCTAGATTCTAGGGGAACAGCGTGCTATCGTTTTGTCCAAATGTCTGTAATTTTCGATGATTGACCCGAAAATGGTCTCAAACGACTAGGTAGGACTTGAAACTTGTAGGGTAGTTCGCGCATCCGAATGCCGCGGTTAAGTTCGTTAATGGGCCAAATCGGCCAGATAGTTTGGGAGTTATAGCAATTTGAAGTTTAGAGGTTATTTCCCTCATATTTCAGAAACTACAGGAGAGATTGGATTGAACCTTGACAGTTAGTTGGAGCATAACTTCGCGCAACTTTGAGCAAAATTTCGTTGAATTCTTATGGTCACTGAATTCGACAAAAATTTTTTTTTTTTAGTTTTTTCCGAAAAAAATTTTTTTAACTCATTGTTAATATTCGGGAAGAATTCCAGGCATACCTTGAACCCCATATTACACAGCAGTGTATCAAATTTCAATTCTATATTGCTATTAGTTTTGGAGATATTGCGAAAAAATATGTAGAATTTTGTGGTTTTCTTCGCGATATCGTTGTTCTTTTCGGTATAACTCAAGAAATGCTGATTCAATCGCGATGAAAATTCGCGGCTAGTTCGAAGATGTTGAGGGACAATATTGTGCAGAATTTCGTGATGATCTTGTCATTAGAACAATTTGAAAAAAATTTCATTTCAATTTTTTTTTCAAATATTTAATATTCTGTGATCTTCTCATCATATTATTCTCCTTTAATTCTGTATAAACCTTCAAAATGTCATTTTTCGATTAAGTACTGGATTTCATTTCGAACTAATCTGTATTGTTGGAAATATTGGGAAAATAAATTTTGAATGGGTATATCTGCGGAATCATTGGGTGGATTTTACCCATTCACGAATTCCGTAGAATAATATTTCCAAAAACACAGGTTAGATCGAATTGAAATCCATTTTTTCATCGAAAAAAAATCTAGAAAAGCACTGCCGCGATGGCAGCAGCTTTTGTTGGAATGTTCAAATTCGTTGCCGAAGCGGTCATCTATATTGAACATGCGAACAAAAGCTGCTGCATTCACGGTAGTGCTTTTCTGGATTTTTTCTTTAGAAATTGTGCTAAAAAAGGAGTAGTGGCTGTAATTTTCGAGAATTTCCATCTGACAGAACTTCCTGAAATACAAAAATATTGCAAGAAAATAATTGTTTCGGTTTTGTTAACCAGGCAAAACATCTCAAGAAACTACCACTAGCAATTGATTTAAATCTCACAATTTTTAATTTTAATATTTCGTTTATAGATATTGGTACTGAAACCCTAGAAATCCTTATGCGAAGTCCTTGCAGCATATCCTTTAATCCATTTTCAAGAATATGTCACATCCTCCTATTCATTTCATGAGTTTGAGAATTAACCAGAAAAGATGGCAACAATCAACTACAATCCAATTAGAGATTAAAATGTACTAATGGACTGAAGGATGAAAGTCATGCACATCGATCAAAGTATTCTGCACTCGAAGGTGGGATTCGCAAGATGCTCCAGAAGATGGCTGTACGTAGTTAAACAGCAGCGGTCCATCTGAAAGGTGACAAGTATCGAGATTCCCTCTGTGGTTTTATCCAAGGTAAGTTGACCTGACGATCAGTAACATCTGTGAAACAGATGTAGTCATTCTCCTTGGATCCGCTTCCTCGGTGTAGGTGTTTTGGTTTATTGGATGATTAGTTCTGATCAAGGGGGAATATTTGTTGATTTATCGACAGATATTCGTCCTTGTGATTATGTTCATTTATTATTACTGGAGCGCTTTCTTCTCCATTAGACCAATTCCTATTAAAATCTACATTCTTTATGAGGTACCGATGATACTAAACATATAAATATCGAGGTTTTAGCGACTGCGAAGAGATAGATATAGTCTATTCTCTCTGATTTTAGCGCATCGCTAATTCCATCAACACCAGCATTTAATAATATATATATAGAATTTTATTGCATTTCAACGATCAAAACCAACAATTTTTTCCCGGAAGGAATGTCATAATTTGAACGTGATGATAACTCAATTTCAGTTGGAAACATTATATATGTCTTACTTATAATTGAGCGTGAGCTTCGCGTGTTGATAATTATCACGCTCTGTTATAATTAAATGAGCAGTTGTGTAGATGATTCCTACAGAAGGGATAATTATTCCCCAATTATGAACCTGCAATTTTGTTTTGATATTGGTGGGAAACACCAAAACATTTGGAATATTGGAATTATATTGTCTGCTCTAAATCATAAACTAAACAAACATATTATTTCAAAATTTATTGAGTTGAATGAATCCCAAACATTCGCTTCAGAAGGATTAGTCTCAAACGACTAGGTTGGACTCACTGATGAAGAATCCGTTGTCAAAATTGATTCTGTCCGGGCCGTCCGTGTGTGTGATAACTTTCGAATGAAAGGACCTAGAGTCATGAAATTCTCAGGTTGGGTTTTGATCCGGAATATCTCGGTCATGTTCCTTAATGAGCCAAATCTGCCGAATGGTTTTCGTGTTACAGCCATTTAAAATTTCGATATTTCAATAACTCGAAAAATATTCACTGATCGAAATGAGACTTCTTTGGTAGACGTACAGTAGTATATGAAGAATAATCCATAGGAAAATTCAAAATGAATATTTTTTTTCGAAAATTGTCATATTTCATTTAAATTTCACTGAAATCTCCAAACCGCCACTTCATATCCGAGTACTTCATTTCAGACCAATTAGAATTCTTGATTTTCCTGAGGAACAAATCAATAGAAAAATTCGGGAAATTTATTTTAGAAATTAATATATTTCAAAAAGCATATCTCCGATTCCGTTGAAATTTTACTCTAATCGACAGCGAAAACTCGAAGACTCGATTTCAGTATAAACAGATATGTATTCTTTGAATTTTCCGAAACATAAATATTTATAGAATATTCCTTCGCATCGACCGTTCACGACATCTACTGGTGAATAATAGAAGCATTTACTGGATCCTACAGTCACACTATGCGGGTCAGCGGCGTATGTTCACACTCTACATATGCTTCATGAGGTGATTTCCAGGAACTTTTATCGGTACTTCCCCTTAGCGCATGGGCAGTTTATCGGAATCGTCTTAACATCAGTGTTTCAAATTTCAGCTTGATCGGATATTTAACA
The DNA here is from genome assembly GCA_958510865.1 of Myrrha octodecimguttata. NCBI lineage: Eukaryota > Metazoa > Arthropoda > Insecta > Coleoptera > Coccinellidae > Myrrha > Myrrha octodecimguttata. Next base: position 63,505,540 of record OY294056.1, read on the forward strand.
ACTTTTCAACTCGATCAGATATTCATTTCAATTCATGGAACATATTGAGCAAAAAGTTATTTTCTTTCATTTCGCGCTTGTTCTAGGGAACAAAAGAGTTATCGTTTTGCCCAGTGTCTGTGATTTTCAAGTTTTGAGCCGAAAAAAAATTTCATTTTTCTTCCGAAAAAAAAGAAATTGGAAAAAATATGTTTTGAGATAATTTCCTCAATTTCTCGAAATGAAATGAGGTTGTCAAAATCGAATGTCTTTAATAGTAATGCCACCGCATAACTTTCGAGTTTTATATTGAAATGATTGTTTTTTCGAAAACTATTCATTACCTTACCGTGGAGTTTGGCACAGATCTTGAGGTCACTATTTAACAACAGTACTTGTATCAAATTTCGGGATTTGATCGCTGATTTCATCACTATTGTTTATTATTTCCGAAATAACTCCAAAAATACCGATATATTGGATCATCTATTTCAAGAGTATGTATATCTGCGGGATCACAGGATGGATTTCAAGAATTTGGCTTTCGTAATTAAACTCCAAACCTGCTCTACAACTATTAAGTCTCTAAGCTGATTCTATCGGTACTTATTTTGTTTACGATCAGCAGTAAGGCTGGACGGAAAAAGATTAATTATGGCAGCCGAATTCGTGAAATTGAACAAGCGCGTAAAAGCTGCTGACTCCACGTCAGTGCTTTTCTAGGTTTTCCATTCTTGCAATAATTTAGTTTAATTAAGTTCACCACGTAAGAACGACAATCCGAGCTTAATAAAGAGAAAATGAATTCCAATATCCAATAATAATTGACCGGATCATGATATGAAGTAAAAGAAGGAGTCATCCTAACAATGCTGAAAATATAATTATAACATACACCACTCATTATCGCTATTATTGTAATTGCGAGGAATTATAAAATAGATGTTGAAAAACATCGGTGACCACGCGTGTTATCTTGAGTGGTGAATATTAGATAAGTAATTATATCAATTATCCAATTGAAGTATCGAATTTTTATCGCTACTCCTGAATTGATAACGGTGATTATTTCTAAAAGCCGATACTTCCATCTGTCACACTCTTATTGAATACCTAAGGCGGTTAGATGAAGTACCGTTTCTTGCGATGATAGGTGGTACTATTATTCGAATGAACATCGTGCTCCTAGAAGGAAAAAATGGTATTGAGTGATATGCAATTTAGATGTATTTGTACCTCTCCTTATAATTTTTGGCTTTTTGCCGACTTGCCGAACAAAAACGCTGCAAATTTTACACAAAGGTTTATTATTTCCCCGCTTAGTGTGCAAATTCTTCAGCGATATTTATCACACTTTCATCGTCGCGAGTACCACAAGTGAAAAGTTTGACAGTGGAATAAAACAGTTCCTAAGATTCTCCGCCGATATCAGCTAGTAAATATAGTAAATTAAGTTTTTCTGAAGAAAATTCTGAAATGAGAGCTAGCCGTATCAAGCCTCTTGCATTTCGGAATATTCATTCAGAAAACTGCGATATTGGCGAGCCACCTCTTAAACTGATTAATTTCATTTCTTATTTCAATTCCTACCTGGTTGGAAAAATTGAAACTTTCCAAAATTGAATCATAGAATTAAAACAGGTGGATCATCGGCTCCTTCCTTAGTCTATCAGAGGGTTTCACAAAGCTGTGATTAACGTGATTGTTATGATTAAGACAATTCTATGTTCAATTTCAGTGCATTTTTAGCGATTGGCGTCTGAATTTAAGATTGCAGCGCTGCGGTGGCCAGTTTTAGAACCTTACATACAGACATAGATTTTGTTTTGATAGTCGATTTTGTACTGTTTGTTAATGTTTGGTTTGATAATTTTTGATTTCACGATTTATTCAAAGACCTTTTAGACTTTTATAGTTGACGAGAGTATTACTGGGGGTACATATTCCATTCTTATAAAGTAGGTATGTATCATCCTTCAATCTAATTGAGGGTAGCCACTCTAAAATTACGGGGATATCTCCAAGGTTAGGCAGTATTTTAATATCATTCATTTTCAGATCCAAATGGCAAGATTGACTTTGGTGGATCTCTTAGGCTGTCTTGAAAGTTGAGAAACAGATAGTATTGTAACATACTTTTTGGAATAATAGACAAATACTCATAACTTTACTATTTTTATAGGGAAGGACTAAATACTCAATATATTGTGAAAAAATTGAATACATTCACATGAAACTAATGCTACTTGTACCGTAAGCCTTATTCATTATGGATTGAGAAATAAATTTTCCAACACTCATATGATTGGTCTAGAAAAAGCTGTAATAAAAAAGCCTTGTACAACTTTGCTTTCATCGGCAGAAGCACTTTGAGCGAAGAGTATTCATCACCAGATATTTCCTTGTTGAGACTCTTTTTTTTTGCAGTAGTCAATTCTATCACTAGAACATTTATGTTGTTCCTCAATGATCAGTTCAACAGGCAGATTTCAGGAAGGCATAGCATTCCTCTTAAGTAAATTTCTCTGCTTGGATTATGGGCCTGGAAAAAAAATTGTCTTCATGAATGTGATCTAATTATTCATGAGCAATTCGTGTTTACCTCTATAAAAATGATCATCATCGGTAAAATGCAGGTAACTGACTCTCATAAATCTTGTTTGTTGGGTTTTATCGATTCTTCAACACTTTCAGGCCCGACTTGTTAAAGGAAGTTTCTTTCACCGTAACTCCTCAGTAGAAGCACTTGTAAAATCACACAAACGCCAAGGAAAATGCATAAACTTTCTCATTTTTTTAACATGTCTTTTAACTTGTCAATGATAATGTCTGTACCTCGGGTTACTCCGATAGCCACCAGAGGGAGTAGCGCTTATCTTCATTCGCCAATACGATAGAATGTCAATCCATCGAATGCGAACCTTAATCAACGACTTGATCGGCCGTCAAAAGTTTTGTGAAAACGACGGTTATAGTATTAGATTCTCTACAATTGATGAGATGTTCGGTTTGTTATTGATTTTTTGCATATATCCTCCAATTTGTTTCATCATATAGATGCTCATTATCTTTTATTATCATTATTCACCCTTATTTCAAACTCTCAGTACGAAAAATATTGAATTTCGATTGAAACCATCAACGGATATCCACATGTTGACGATAATTGTACTACGCAAACCAAAATTGATGAAAACCTTCGATCAACCGAATTTTTGGAAAATCTACATTATTTTGAAATACGCTCCTTGATTCGCATTCTGCATGTAAGTGTTATTCAGTTATACAAGAGCACCTATTGAGATTTCAATGATTCAAATGGATTTTTTTATTTTTGTGTTGTAAAAAACCGAAGATTCATGAATATTTAAGTTTTATTTATGATATAAATGAGCTTCACGAAGAAATTTAATCTCAAATCCTGTTGTCCGCAGGGTGATGTCTATAAATAATAATTTTAATCCGATTTTCAGTAGTTATGTTTCAGATATTGGGAGAGAACACCCAAAAATATTTAATTCGATCATGATTACGATTATGAAATTGTCAAGAATATCGATGGGGCATTTGCACATTGTGTTTATAAAATAATAAACGAAATCCGTTAAAAATTTCTCGATATGTGTTGAACTTGGTAATCAATCTCTTTCATCTACTTTAAGATAAATGATTCTGGATGAAAAGTTAACCGATTATTTCACTGAATTCCAAATTTGCAGCGTTTTTCTGTATAACTCAGGGACCACTGGTCGGAAATCATCCGAGTGAAAATTTTTGGGTTGAGTTATGCAATAGTAATCAACGTTCAGAGTTTCATGAAAATTCGGTGGTAAGTTTTCGAGAAATAATTTTTTTCCCTCCAACCCCCAGTTTCGAGCTCTTATGGTACACCGATCCTGCTGAAACGCTTGGAAGATCAATCCCGAGCGACAAACGATTTTTCTACCAAATTTTACGTATTTCTGTTCAGACAGACGGATTTTTTCTATTAGTTCATTCAAATCAGCATACATCAAAATGTAAACTGTGAAATTTTCAGGAGGGCAATTTTTTTTTTGGCGATTACTTAGGTTTATTAGTTGATTTCATCAAATAATAAATCAAAATCAGAAGAACGCCGTGTCGGTTTGATAGGGATTTGAAAAGGAAACATTTTCTCCAAACCTTACCAACGCATTATCGTGGGTCTTATGTTGGTTACGATATAAAGAATCGTATGTTACGAATGCTAAAGTTCCAGGCTATTTAACTCATACTCATGAAGAAAATGCTTCAAAGAGTTGTTCTCTGAAAGTTTTAATTCCAGTATCCAAAATTACTACTAATGACGAGTGATTATATTCAAAACAACTCAGCCTTTTCAAACTTTTCGATGATTATATAATTGGAGGTCTAGAAGAACAACTTCAATCTTGCCCATTCTTATATTGAAAATTCCATAAATTATTCTAATCTTCATCAAATTTATAACTGAATTATAAGAAATCACTCAACCAATTTAAAAACATTGATTGAACTCTCGAATTCTATGGAAAGCCTGGTCCATAGACATGAACTATGTCTGTGGTGTGGTCACGAAATAGCATAGACCTGATATTTGGTCTATGCGAAATAGATGAATATCTCTGTGTGTTCTATGTTCCGGGTAAAGATGAGCGTAGCTTAATTCACAGTCTTTACTAGCTCAGGGGCGGATCCACGAAAATAAGGATATTTCAAGAATTTTATCAGATTTTGTAACATTCAACATTGAATATCCCGAAAATGGTTCGTTCAAGAGGGAATAATAAGGCATAATTCAGTATTCTAAAATGATTGAGATGAATATTATCTGCATTATCCATGCTAATTTCTTATAGTTTTATGAATAGGGGAGTCTATAACCAGAAAACTGTTTGGAGTTAGATGCTTTAGATTACTGTAGAATACGAGTCAGAGTCATAAAGAACTTCTAATCAAAATTAATTTCATACGGAGGAACCATGTCAAAGCTACAGAAGAAAGGCGATGGTTGTCAGTAATCAGTGATTTTTAAAAAATCCACGACAGAAGACTCCGGTTTGTCAAACCGAGTATAGTTCTTAGTGCTTTCTTCGAATAATAAAATTTTTGTTGATATCCGAACTGTTTCCCCACACAATGATTCCATAACCAAGTGCCGACTGAAAATTTGAAAAGTAGACCATTCTCAGTTCAGAATCTACTTGCTGAGCCAAGACGCGAAGAGAGCAGAGTATACCCTGTTGAGCTTTCCCTGAAGATAGGTGATCTAATCATACCAGTTCATGTTCTTACTCCCAGAAATCTAGTTTTATTCGAATGTTTTATCGATCAACCAGTAAGATTGATCATTTCTGGTTTTCCGATTTTTGAATGAGAAGTACAAAAAACAACACACTCTGTTTGGTTTGAATTAATAGTTAGCTGATTTAGTGAACACCAGTTTAAGATATTGTGGAATTTTTTTTTGAGTGATTCTTACAGTTTCTGAAATGCTGTTTGCAGATATGAGGATATTCGTGTCATTCACATACATGACTATTTCACTGTTGTCTATCCCATCGGTTATTGGGACTGGGCTGACACAAGCAGTATAGTTATTAATGTTAATATCTGTTATATCCGCGACGTCATTGATGTAGACTATGAATAACACTGGTCCGAGAATGCCACCCTGCTGTACCCCTACTGTCGGTTCTTCATCTGAGGGTATGACATGGCATCCATAAATTTCAAGCGACACCCTTTGAACCCTAGCCTGCAAATAGCTACGGATTAAACTCAACTGATTATCCCTTATTGGTTTCGTGCGTCGTTTGACATTTGTCATACGTTGGAGGTAAAACAAACTCACTTTCCCGCTTTGTTTATGTTATGAAATACAGCATTTTCAACAATTTCAGGATAAATTCACAAGTTGAAATGATTTATATTCATAGAATTGGTGAATTACTAGACCCGTGAGGCCAAGTTATTGTGTCGTTGTGAAATGCAACATAAATACACCGAGAGACCAAGGAATACATTCGCTTTGTTTACATTGGCGAAGAGCGATTATTTGGAGATTTACGTGATTTTATTAATTTTACAAGTGAAATTTTGTGATAATGGATCTGATTAACTGATATTCGATCTCAGATGATAATCGTTCAAAACGATATAAATGAAAATTGCAGTATTTATCCTTGTCTTCTAAAGCCTAGAGTATCCACATCAGAGATAGCATTTATTATAGCTATAACTATTGAAAATGAAACAGTAAAATGTTTGGTTCATTAATTCCTGAAAATAAACAGCAGAATGAAATCCAACAAATGTATGGAATGGAAAAAACATGGGTTCCAGAGAACTTCTCAGTACTATTTCAAATAACGTTCTATGTTGCAAATTATCAAATTACTACAATAATATATATTGGTCTACAGTTGCTATGTCAGTGCTATCATAATCTTCAATTATATATTTATTATACTAAATATATGTTACAAATAAAATAATTCATATGGACTTTTTTCCTTGAACACCGATTTCGATTCATCCTCAAAAAATTCTTTACTATCCATATAAAATGCCTTTTTATTATGTAGATGAAACATTAGGGCTTTCATAATCTTTAGTAATTGACAATAAGATCAATTCGAAACATATTACAAACAACAAAATGTTGAAGTTCCATCCTTGAGTAGTCGAGCCACATCGGAACGTGTTCGGTTGAGAACAGAGAAAGTTATCTGGTTCATTATTATTATAAAATGCATGCAATATTTTGACCAATCTATCACATAACCATGGTAACCATTCAGGATGGGTTTGTCATTCATAACGCCAGCTATTGCAGTGTCGAGAAGATATAATTCTAGAAATGTGTATAACAAACACGAAATATTCTTATCATACTTATCTCATCATGAGTCAACTTATTAAATAGAACAAATTAAATAGATAGTCTAACATAATTCCTAAACCAGTGTGGAAATGCCTCCAACAATCTCTACCATAGTTTGTTGTTTTGTCAGAACAGTTTTTTCAATTTATGGCGTGAATATAGGATGTTTGCCTTCTCTGGGATAGTTCACATAGTATTCTATTTCTTCCAATACCAGATAAAACTTAGGGGAATGGGTCAAAAATGCAAATATTCAAATATAAAGTCTACACTACAATATATCTGAAAAATCGGATTCCTTCGTCTCTCGGTGTATTTGTGTTGCATTTCACAGCGAAACAATAACTAGGCCTAGTTATTCACCAATTCTATTAATATAAATCATTTTAACTTGAGAATTTATCCTGAAATTGTTGAAAATGCTGTACTTCCTAACATAAACAAAGCGGGTAAGTGAGGTTGTTTTACCTCCAACGTATGACAAATGTCAAACGACTCACGAAACCAATTCCATAGAGGTTTAGTTTCTTCAGCAATCCCTCAAGGTTCACGGTGTCAAAGGCCTTGGATTGGTCTATGAAAAGACCCATAGGTACCTCCCCAGCTTCTAGCGATCGAAGAATTGATCGTCACACAACATTTCTACAACTAATAAATACATCCAATTGAAAATAAGTTGTGCTCCGACTAGAGTCGGTTTCTTGTTAGCAAGACGAAGAAGTCACTATATATTCTTCGAATTATTAATCACATTCGCTGTTCGGATTACACAAATCAGGTCGTCGCTTCGCATTTAAAACATCCTTTTTCCCAAAACAAGCTCGCAAGAGCGAAAATTTTCAAAAAATTCTAATAGAAAATAATCAAACATGTATTCAATGCGAAGTGATTCCTGAATAGCCATTTCTGGACGCATTTTCTCCTCATACTGCACGCTGTCCAAGGTGTGAGGTCACAATAGTTTATTTCAGCATCCTATAACATCAGGTTGAACATCCCATCTCAAAGATTACTTAAAGTCTTAACGAAGGCACCTCACATTCCAGTAATCATTACTCCTCATTACGTGTTATTAAATACGAGTATGCGAAGAGAAGAAAAAAATTAAAACAATAAAGTGTGCCTTCAACTACCGCGTCCATTATCCGTTTGAAGATGTTATTCACTTGTTCTATGTGTTGACGAAGACATTACCGGAACGTTTCTCCAAAGGACGCTTCCATCATGGAATTACTCTAGAAGCTAGACCAAATATTTGCTCGACTTCGATGTAGTTGTGTTGCCATAATGATGGTTTACACATGGACGCATAGAATACATAAATGAAGTCCAAATCGAATAGGTAAAACTACCAGTATTGAAAACTTTTCGTTAGTGTCGATTCAAGCATAATTTGGGAGAAGCTAGCCTTAAAAAAATCTAGAAAAGCACTTACGTGAAGTCAGCAGCTTTTGCGTGCATGTTCGTTGCCAAAGTGGATTTTATTGACCCCGCCAAATGTACCTTTCCTTCCTGATAGAAATGTTTGGTGATCTTTTTACGATATAATCCTCACGAAATTCTGCATAAACCTTCAAGCTGTCATTTTTCAATCAAGTACTGAATTTTTTTTTAAATATTGGGGAAATAAAATTTTGAATGGTTATATCTACGGAATAATTGGGCGGATTTTACCCATTCACGAATTCGACCTTCGTTATTAAGCCCCAAACCTACCTTCCACATATTTAGTTTCTAAGTCATTTCTTTCGGAAGTTATTGTGTCCACGGTTGGCTGATCAAAATTCGAAAACAACAGACATTTGGACGAAACGATACCACGCTGTTCCTCTAGAAAATGCTCGTAAAAAATTAGAAAAGCGCTAACGTGAGGTCAGGAGCTTTTACGCGCTTGTTCAAATGGGGGTTCTTTCCTGAATTTGGGTTATTACTGCAAATACAAATTTGAACATAATTATTTTGAAATTTTATTTTTTTGAAAATGTATTATTGAAATAATATGTTTGAAATGTGATGTTCTAATCGTTTTTTATGAAAATTACTGCATTTTCGTTTAAAGGAAAAACCCCCATTCTAACTATTATATCAACACGAAATTTTGCACCTAGTTGCGTGTTGGTAATCTCCACCTGATTACGAAGTTTCAATCTGATTGCATTTGTACTTCTTGAGATATTGCGGAAATAACGTTATAATTCCAAATAACAACGAAATTTGACACATTTTTTTCCTTATATCTCCGAAAGTATATATCGAATCGAATTGAAATTTGGAACATTGTTGTTAAATACTGACTTCAAGGTTTTTGCCGAATACCATCGAAATCTAATCAATATTTTCAGAGAAAAAAAAATTTTTTCATCAAAAATTTTAAAAATTTTCGAATAGAAATTTTTTTTCGATTCTCTAACAACTGAATCCACACGAAATTTTGCTTTAAGCTGCGCTTGGGTATTCCAAAACTGTCCACGAAGTTTCAATTTGATAGAGTCAATACTTCATGAGATATCGAGGAATTAACCTCAAAATTTCAAATGAGCCTAACTCCGAAACTATCCAAACGAACTCAACTGAGATATTCGGACTCCAAACCTAATCTGACAATTTCAAGTCGCTAATTCTTCTCCTCCGAAAGTTAGAGCACATACGGACTGACAAAATTTGACCTCGGATTCCTCTTCAGGGAGTTCAACCCAATCGTTTAAGACCATTTTCAAAATCCGAAAATTACAGACATCATGACAAATTGATAACGCGCTGTTCCCTAGAACAAGCAGGGCCGTATCTAGATACTATTGCGACAGTGGCAAAATATAAGACAGCGCTTCCCCCCTTTGCTTAGTTTTTTTTTTCAATCAATTATATTTTCTCATAGTATTTTTTTCTTCAAAATTTTATCATATATTTTCGTTGATATTTTGAAATGATACACAATAGTATAGATATTCACTTACATTTATTGAAACCAGTGAAATACAGATTTCATACCTGAAATACCACAAAAATTCAAAATATACATAAAACAATAAATTAGATTTATGGCTAGAAACTCGAAAACACAGGAAGCAGTCAACGTAGTTTGAAATATACTTTTTTCGCCAGAATAGAAGTGCGGAAATATTGAGGATGTCTCGTATTTATATTTTTTTCCCTTCTTGGAGTTTCAAAATTCTGATTGGTGGTGGTAAATTTTAACTAAAATCAATTTTCGGAATATCACAGAATTGTATCATAGAAGCCAAACACTTCACACAAAAATAGATTGTATTGGCGAATGAAGATAAGCGCCACTCCCTCTGGTGGCTATCAGAGTAACCCGAGGTACTGACATATATCATGGACAAGTTAAAAGAAATGTTAAGAAAATGAGAAAGTTTTTGCATTTTTCTTGGCGTTTGTATGATTTCACAAGTGCTTCTACTGAGGAAAAGCAAACTCAAATGTCCCTTCCCATAGATTTCCATAGCCCGGTGAAAAATTTCTAGTTTGGGTGAAAGAAACTTTCTTTAACAAGTCGAGCCTGAAAGTGTTGAAGAATCGATAGAAACCTGAACTTGTAACTTAAAATTGGTAAACCAAAAAACAAGATTTATGAGAGTCTGTAACCTGCATTTTACCGATGATGATCATTTTTATAGAGGTAAGCACGAATTACTCATGAAATATTAGATCACATTCATGAAGACAATTTTTTTCCAGCCCCCTAATCCAAGCAGAGAAAGTTACTTAAGAAGAGGAATGCTATGCCTTCCAGACATTGCCTGTTGAACTGATCATTAAGGAACAACCTAAATGTTTTACTGATAGAACTGACCGATTGAAACAGAAAAGTCTCAACAAGGAAATATCTTGTGATGAATACTCTTTGCTCAAAGTGCTTCTGCCGATGAAATCAAAGTTGTACAAGGCTTATTTATTACAGCTTTTTCAAGACCAATTATATGAGTGTTGGAAGAATTTGTTTGTGAATCCATAATGAACAAGGCTCACGGTACAAGTTGCATAAGTTTTATGTGAATGTATTCATTTTATTCACAATATATTGTGTAATTTTAGTCCTTCACTATAAAAATAGTAAAGATATGAGTATTTGGCTATTATTCCAAAAAGTATGTTTTACAAAACTATCTATCTGTTTTTCAACTTTTTGAGCAGTAGATCTGAGGGGACATTTGATCAATAACAAAGTTGGGTAGGTAAAAAGGAATAAAGTGTATTAGTTTTGCAAATAACCTGCAATATAATATCACATGCATCTTCCTGAACACTTCTAGCTTCGGAGCCATTAAGATACTCCAAATAATTTGAAATTAATCTTGCCATTTGTATCTGAAAATAAATAATATTAAAATACTGTCTAACCCCGGAGATATTCCCGTTATTTTAGAGTTGCTACACTGAATTAGATTGAAGAATGATTCATACCTACTTCATAAGAATGGAATATGTAATCCCAGTAATAATCAACTATAAAAGTCTAAAAAGTCTTTGAATAAGTCGTGAAATCAAAAATTACCAAACCCAACACTAACAAACAGTACAAAATCGACTATCAAAACAAAATCTATGTCTTTATCTTAGGTTCTAAAACTGGCCACCGTGGCGCTGAAATCTTTAATTAAGACGCCAATCGCGGTATCTCGTGAAAATAGGGGTAAGCAGTAAGCACACATGCCGACGCGCGACAGTATTTATTATTTTATGACCTGGATGCGGCATCTTTGAACATGCCGATGCCCAACAGGAATATTTATGACTAAAGTGCGGCACGCTTTATCATAGCCCTATTCATATTTTTTCACCTTAAATTGAAGTTTTGCTGACCTTGTGATTATTTTAGGCTCAGTACGCAAATTTTAGGGAAGACCAGCAATATTTACGTTTCAAGATTCCTCGGCATCCCTCGTTGCGTATTTTGCCTAGCGCTCTTACTTTTTTATCTTTCGATATTTTTTGGCGCCCCTGCGGAGCTTTCGCCCGTGGCAAGTGCCACCTCTGCTACGCCCTAAATACGGCCCTGCGAAGAAGCGCGTAAAAATTTGCGAATATATCAAATTGTAACCTACCGACTCAACCTCGTGATATACGTCGAATTTCAGTCTTTTGAATAACATTTCCCATCTCAAGCAGATCCTGAATCTTGATCTGAGCGCTAGCCTGTTGGTTACCAGACACTCTGTATTTTCCGTATAACCGGAATATCAGAGGAAGATGAAGAGTGATCGGTTGTAACACTTGGTTGAACATGAACACGCAAATCCCGCCAGGGGTTGGTCTAGCAGAACGAGTCGACGACAGACGTGTGCTCAGGGTATCTCGTTACAGTAAAACAATAAAAGGGGGTCGTATAAGTATCCATCAGTAATCCTGGACAGCTAATTATGGGTGACCTGGCGTGTGCCCTAGTCGTTACATAATAATGATAGCGTCATATGGCAGAGACCAGTAATATTATAAGGCACTAATAGTCCCTAATGGCTAGAATTGGGGCACACTTGCCGCCCATCAATTTTTTGTAACGAAAACTTCATTTGTGTGGAGTTGGCCCAGCACTGTTCGATTTTTGAAAAATTTGTGCTAAACTGTGCTGCTTTGTGCCAATGAATTTTTTTTTATTCAAGATGGTTCTGAAAATATTTCAAAAGCTGTATAAGTTGGACCAGATCTTTTTGAAATAGTGGATTTCAACGGCTGAAATAGTTTGTGCTTTATATTTATACTTCGTTTTTACCCTTCGAATTCCCTCTAGTTTCCTGGAAAATCTAGAACTATGAAGAAGGTAAGCCAAGTGGCATTTCTGTTCTTCCCCTCCAGAAACATTGAAAGATTATGTGCTACATCTGTGCTGACTAAATATTTTCACGTAAATTCGACGACTTTCCAGGAAAATCACGAAATTAATAAAAGATTTTTCTCAATGAGAATATATTTGAAAATTTCTGCAATATGTTGGTGAGTTAACTTGCGCCATAAGAATTTCAAGTGAGACCGTTCAAATTTTCAGAAAAAAATAGAGATTGAAAAATATCAACCTAGCACATAGGTTCATCATGTTGAAAATTGATGTACACAGTTGTATTACATTTTTGATCATTTGGTGGCGAACATATTTCAAGGAATAAGTGAGACCAACTTTTGAAAAGTGCTTGGCTAGCCCATTCTATTCATTTTGTGAGATATATCGAAAACGTTTTGAAAAAAAGCACAAACCTAGCACAACTCAACACACGAAAAATCCAAAATTGACACCAAATTCACACACTTCATCCACTTCACTATATGGTGTTAAATTCGAAAATGTCATATGAAAAACCTAGAAAAGTACTGACGTGAAGTCAGCAGCTTTTACGCGCTTGTTCAATTTCACTACTGCAATAATTAATCTTTTTACGTCTGGCCTAACCGGTAATCGTAAACACAATATGTACCGAGAGAATCTGCTTAGAGTCTTACTAATTGTAGAGCAGGTTTGGAATTTAATTACGAACGCCAAATTCTTGAAATACATCCTATGATCCTGTAGATATATACAGGGTGAGTCTTTGACCTTGCAGAATATTTCAACAGAAGATCTCTGAAGCCAAAAGAAACACTTTTTTTCCTTACCATTTTTTCCGATTCGGCTTGGTTCGTAAGATACAGACTGTTGAAAATCCATAAAAAAATTTAATTTTCGATTATACGATCTCACCGAATGAGATGATTTTTGGAATATAGCTTTTTATTGGTACAATGAATGTTCCTGGATTACAAAATTTTATCCACATCCTCCAGTTTCTTCAATATGACCATAACATTCCATAAAAATACCAGAAATTCAAAGAATCCAACTTTTAAAAATAATTTGAATGCTATTCAACAAATTTTTGACCATTTTGGAAAGTAAAAGTATTCCTTATTTTTTTTCGTATGATGCGCCGTTTTCGAGTAATCTTAAATTCAAAAATAAAAAATATCTGTGAAATTCCGAGAATTGGGTACTTTGGCTGATTGCAACTCTGTTCAAAAAATTCACAGAATTCAATTTTTCCGCGTTGCCACGTCTAAAAGTTGAGAGTGGAATCATAGATTTATAGTTCAGTTCAGAATCATAGACTATACAAGTGTATACATAGAATGAAAGTTTGAATGGGTTATGTCTGAATCTGATAATTCTTGGAGAAAATGAAATAAACAAAGAAAATTAATAATTACAAATTGAAGACGAATCTCAAAGCTAATATGAGTGACAGCTAGATGAATTCCTCATTATAGAAAATGAAACCAAGAGAAGAATATTCAACTTTTATCGCCCACGAAATTTGGAATACCTAACTTGTTTATTGTACCATAAATACAACTTTTTTCACCAACTGGAATGTAAAAAGTAAGTTGACGCTTGTTTTCATAACAGAGTTGCTTATTTCGAAGATTTGAATGGTATATCTTAGGCTTGGAATAACTTCAGTGTTCAGGTTTCCAGGGGCGGCTAGCCTATTGGGAAAATTTATAATGCCTATATCTTCTTATCTAGGCCGAATCAGAAAAAATGGTAGAGGACAAATGTGTTTCTTTCAGCTTCAAGAACCTTCTGTTAAAATATTTTGCAAGGTCAAAGACTCACCCTGTACATGTACCTTAGTTTTCAAAAAACAATTTTTTCAACAAAAATCTCGAAAGTTATGCGTTGGCATTACTATTAAAGAAGTTTAATTTTGACAACCTCACTTCTTTTCTACAAATTCATCCCAAAATTTTGAATACCCAAGAAATTTGACATTTTTTTGCCAATTTCTCTGCCGATAAATATTCGCTGAAACTGGAATTTGGAGCACTAGAACAAGCGCGTAATGAGAGAAAATACGTTTTCGCTGAATATATTTTATACAATAAAATAAATATCTGATCAAGTTGTAATGCGGACAATTGTTGTTAAATATTGACTTCAAGGTATGTGCCAAATTCATCCGGATCTGATTAGTACTCTCTCGAAAAAAAGTTAATTAACGGTGAGATCTTATTTTTAGGATAATTCGAAAAATACATATCTGGTTGGACTGAAATAGAGTATTCGATTCTATGCGAGTTGAATTTCAACGGAATCGGAGATATGAATTTTCAAAATAAGTTTCCTAAATTTTTCTATTGATTTTTTCTTCAGGAAAATCAGGAAATTGATTGGGCTGAGATAAAGTTTGGCTGTAACACGAAAACCATTCGGCAGATTTGGCTCATTACCGACCTTAACCGAGAGATTCAGGAATAAAACCTTGCCTGAGTATTTCAAGACTCTAGGTCCTTTCTTTCGGAAATTAGGGCACACACGTCCGGCCGGATAGAATCAATTTTGACCAAGGATTCTTCATCAGTGAGTCCAACCTAGTCGTTTGAGACCTATTTCGGCTCAAATTTCGAAAATTACAGCCATCGTGACGAAATGATAACGCGCTTTTCCCCAGAACAAGAGAGTGAAATTTATTGAACAAAATTGTCATATTTTGGTTGAAAAATCTGCTCCTAAAATTCAGTAGTCTATTTCTGATTCACCCTGTTCAATACCAATTTTCATCAGTGAATACTAACTACCATTGTGAGATTCAACATTAACGTAGTTTTATAGTCTCAAATAAACATACAGTGCGCGTCAAAATTATGGAACAAATTCATTTTCTCAGAAAAATATTTGGCAACAAAAACCTGAAACAGGTCAATTTTTGTTTCACATTTACCAAATTTTTGAAGGCTTTTTGTTGCATCATCTGCCATCCCTATCAACCCTCTGAATTTTTCGAATTGGGAAAGTAAATCATGTGGTACTTTTTTGGCAAAGTATCTTCTTCACAGACGTGCAGAAATTTTAACGAAAAAAATATTATTTTTTTTGAAAAATTAGTAAGTTCAAAGAGGTTTTCAGTATATGCACATTGTCATGGCTCATTTACTTTGAGATGATGGTACCTGATGAAATTTGTTACCGAATGAAAGTCGACCATTACAGTTTTGTTCATGCACAACTTTCAATCCCTTTCAACCCCCTCACGTGAAAAATTAGAATGTGTGAAACACTGCGCCTCAGTTATGATCTTAAGTATGTTATTACTACGTTTCTAGCGACGTTTTCTTGAAAATTTCTGCACACCTGTGAAGAAGATACAAAAACCTTGCCAAAAAAGTACCTCATGACCTACTTTCTCTATTCAAAAAATTTAGAGGGTTGGTGGGGATGGCACAGGGTGCAACAAAAAATCCTTCAAAAATGCATTAAAATTTGGCAAAAGTGAAACAAAAATTGACCCGTTTCAGGATCTTGTTGCCAAATATTTTTCTCCTGAGAAAATGAATTTGTTCCATAATTTTGACGCGCACAGTATAAACAATCGTCACAATCAAAGATCACGATACCAATCAAGTTTCCATATATACCTACCTCACTACCTGAAGAACATAAAACAATTTCAACAATTCTTCCGAATGGCCAACAATTATACAAAAAGCTGACTGAGTGCAGATCGTGTATTCAAAAATAACTGCGGAAATTCCTCTGCTAATTACAGTACCGTACCGGCCACTTTTTGCCGTTTCATGAATCTGAAGTGTGTACGTGTTATTGCGCTTGTAAGACGATGCAGTATCGTGTACCGCAAAAAAAAACCTACAGAGTGATACGAATTCCGGAGGGACAAATACTTATGCGGAAAGATTCTTCCGATACAAATGTCAATAATAATTATAATTTATGTACAGTGTAGAACTAATATACTCGGTGAATGATAGTGACACATCTTGGAAAGTAAATCTGTAGGATTCAGTTTCTCTCGGATTTTTTAACAGAATCAGTGTTTTTCTTTGTGATTTATGGACTTTGACGAGCATGTTCACTGTGAAACTGAGTGGTGCTTGCATTGCCAGAACGGTCAACCATCCACGTTCCAATCCCGCTTTCGATGAGGATCATATCAATAAAAAATTTTAAGAAGCACTGCCGTGAAGGCAGCAACTTTTGCGCGCATGTTCAATGTAGATGACCGCTTCAGCCACGAATTTAAACATGCACGCAACAGCTGCTGCCTTCACGGCAGTGCTTTTTGAAATTTTCTACTGATAAATTACTGGATTTCAATTCGATCAAATCTGTATTTTCGGAAATATTGGAAAAATAAAATTTTGATTAGGTATATCTACGGAATCATTGGGCGGATTTTACCCATTCACGAATTCGACCTTCGTAATTAAGCCCCAAACCTACTCTACAAATATCGAGTTTCTGAGTAGGTTCTTTCGGAAGTTATTGTGTTTACGGTCAGCCTAACGGCCGACTGCATAAACACAATAACTTCCGAAAGAAACAACTTAGAAACTCGATATTCGTAGAGAAGGTTTGGACCTTAATTACGAAGGCCGAATTCGTGAATGGGTAAAATCCACCCAATGATTCCGTAGGTATACCCAATCAAAATTTTATTTTTTCAATATTTCCAAAAATACAGATCAGATCGAATTGAAATCCAGTACTTCATCGAAAAATAACAGTTCGAAGTTTCATACAGAATTTAATGAGGATGATATGCTAAGAAAATCATAGAAATTTTTTTTTTCAAATTGTTCTAATGACACGATTATCACGAAATTCCGCATAAAGTTGTCTTTCAGCATCTCAAAACTAGCTGTGAAGTTTTATCAGGACTGAATCAGTATTTCTCGAGTTATACCGAAAAAATCAACGATATCGAGAAGAAAACCTCAAAATTTGACATATTTTTTCCCGATATCTCCAAAACTTATGATCGTATCGAACTGAAATTTCGTACACTGCTGTGAAATATGAAGTTCAAAGTGAGAGTGGAATTTTTTTTCGTATATGATGAATGGTTTTCGAAAAAAAAATTTTTTGGAAAAAAATTTCGAAAAAAATTTTTTTTTATTTACTGACAATATGATCCTGACAAAGTTTGGCTCAAAGTTGCGCGTCGTTATACTTCACCCAACTGCCAAGTTTGAATCCAATCGCTCAAGTAGTTTCCGAAATAAAAAATAAATAACTTCAAAACTTCAAGTGCCTATAACTCCGAAACTATTCTACCGATTTGACCCATTAACGAACTTATTCGCGGCATTCTGATGCGCAACCTATCCTGAATGTTTCAAGTTGCTAGCTCGCTTCTGTCGACAGTTAGCGTGTCTACGGCCGGCCGGACAGAATCGATTTTGACACCGGATTCGTCATCAGTGAGTCCAACCTAGTCGATTGAGACCATTTTCGGCTCAATCATCCAAAATTACAGACATTTGGACAAAACGATAGCACACTGTTCCCCTTGAACATGCGCGCAAAAATCCTAAAGAAGCACTGACGTGATCTTTAAACTCGCTTGTTTCAAAGTCGAAGCCATTTCCTCAAGAAATTTTGCATGAACCTTCAAGCCGTCATTTTTCAAGTGCAGAATTTCGATTCGATCACATCTGCATTCTTGGTGATATTGGGAAAATAGAATTTCGTATGGAAATATCTACGAATCATTTCAAGTTTTCACGAAAACGACCTTCTTAATTAACCCCCAAACTTGCTGAAAAAATATTGAGTCTTTCAGTCGTTTTTTTCGGATGTTATTGTGTTTAAGGTCGGCCTTACTGTCAACCGTAAAATGAAAATCCATTTGAAGACTGAATATTTGTAGAACCTGTTCAATTACAAAAGCCGAATTTGCGAAATGGTGAACTCATCCAATGATTCCGCATATGAATATTCATTAGAAATTTCATTATTCCAATGTTTTTTTAGTTGAAATAACCAAGAAATTTCACACATTTTTTTTCCAATATCTCCGAAGATAAATATCGGATCAAACAGAACTTTGAAACACTGTTGTAAAATACTGACTCCAGATTTTTGCTAATTTTATTGAAATCTGATGAATACTTTCCGGTAAAAAATTTTTCAACAAAATTCATAAAAGTTTCGAATACTTTCTCACAATTTTTTACCTCTACGATCCCCAACAAATTTTGCAATAAGTCGTGCATCAAGCATTGTATACAGGGTCAGTCTTTGACACATATTTTAACAGAAGAATCCTGAAGCTGAAAGAAACATTTGTCCTCTACCATTTTTTCCGATTCGGCCTAGATAAAAAGATATAGGCATTATAAATTTTCATAATTGGCTAGCCGCCCCTGGAAACCTGAACACTGAAGTTTTTCCAAGGCTAAGATATACCATTCAAATCTTCGAAATAAGCAACTCTGTTATGGAAACAAGCGTCAACTTACTTTTTACATTCCAGTTGGTGAAAAAAGTTGTATTTATAGTACAATAAACAAGTTAGGTATTCCAAATTTCGTGGGCGATAAAAGTTGAATATTCTTCTTTTGGTTCCATTTTCGATAATGAGGAATTCATCTAGCTATCACTCATATTAGCTTTGAGATTCATCTTCCATTTGTAATTATTAATTTTCTTTGTTTATTTCATTTTCTCCATAAATTATCAGATTCAGACAAAACCCATTCAAATTTTCATGAATAAATAAAACAGATGTAGGTACCTTATTTATCTATGAACGTTGCCAAATTGACGAACAGAAAGAAAGAACTCTTCGAAATCAAACAACACACAATATGCTAATTCTATGTATACACTTGTAAAGTCTATGATTCTGAACTGAACTATAAATCTGTTGCTCCGTGGTTTTAAGGTTATGTGTCATGGTAGTTTTCTTCCACCATGGGTTGTTATCTTAGAATATAGTTCGATATTCTATGGTTGTTATGTTATGAAAGCGCATTTGAAGAATACCTCAAAATAAATACTATCAAAGTTCTGTACATAATTTCAAGAAATTTGGGTCAGCAGAAAGATTGCATTCAAACCAGTAAGAATCCCCATTATCATGGAAAAGTGAGAAGTTAATCAATTATACTACACGACTTAGCTCGAAATTGAAAAGGAAGCTTCATGAATGGATAGTGGTGTGGAAATTCGCTTGAACATAAGGAGTGTTTAAATTGTAAAAGTTGAGGTGAGCTTATTCATATTACTCCACTTGTGAACTAATAGCCAATTTGCAATGGACATAATTTAACCGTAAATTTACTTATACATAAAATGTAAGAATTGAACAACAGAAATCATAAGGAATAAGAATAGAACTGCATTCGACTTATGGAAGTCAAAAGCAAAATTGAACCTATTGTGAAGATTTTGGTACTTATGAATTTTGTAGTTTCCTCTTTGATTTTAACACACGAGTTGCGGGATTCTTACGGTTACGTCCATTGTGAATTGCCCAAAGTCAGCTACTCCGCTTACAAATCATTCCAAATAAAAAATGCTTGGGTTCCATTCTCAACTGTGAGACGTGGGTACGCGGAAAAATTGAATTCTGTGAATTTGCATTCAGCCAAAGTACCCAATTCTTGGAATTTCACAGATATTTTTTATTTTTGAATTTCAGATTACTCAAAAACGGCGCATCATACGAAAAAAAATAAAGAATACTTTTACTTTCCAAAATGGTCAAAAATTAGTTGGATAGCATTCAAATTATTTTTAAAAGTTGGATTCTTTGAATTTATGGTATTTTTATGAAATGTTATGGTCATATTGAAGAAACTGAAGGATGTGGATGAAATTTTGTAATCCAGGAACATTGATCGTATCAATAAAGAACTATATTCCAAAAATTATCTCATTCGATGAGATCGTTCGCGAGATATAATCGAAAATTAAATTTTTTTATGGATTCTCAACAGTCTGTATCTCACGAACCAAGCCGAATCGGAAAAAATGGTAAGGGAAGAAAGTGTTTTTTTTGGCTTCAGGAATCTTCTGTTAAAATATTCTGCAAGGTCAAAGACTCACCCTGTATAGAGGCAATGCCCAAACTAACTAAATAGTTTGAATCTGATCGCGTCTGTTCTCCTTAAGATATTGAAGAAATTACCTCAATATCGGCTCGAACTTAAATTTGAAGCACAGTTTTAAAATAATGACTTCGAGGTATATCCCAAGCTTAAGTCTGATCACGTCAATAGTTATTGAGATATTGAGGAAATATTCTCAACAATTCAAATAAAAACGAAATTTACCTGATTTTTTTCTTAATATCTTCGGAAATGAACATCAGATCAAATTGACATTGAAGAACTGTTGTAAAATGCTAACTTCAAGGTCTGTGCCGAATTTCAACGAAATCTGGTCCATGAATTCAGAGAAAATACCTTAGTGATCGTAAAAAAAAATACAACCCCTGAAAATTTCACAGTTTACATTTTGAAGTATGTATATTTGAATGAACTAATGTGAAAAATCCGTCTGTCCGCCTGGGGAAGGAGGGAAAAAAACTTTTTCTCGAAAACTAACCACCGAATTTACATGAAACTCTAAACGTTGATTACTGTTGCATAACTCAACCTGAAAAGTTTCACCCAGGGATTTCCGACCAGTTGTCTCTGAGTTATAAAGAAAAACGTGGCAAATTTCCAATAGTCCCAAAAATGAATCATTGCATTCGGTTCTAAGACTGGAATCCAGGGCAATAATCGGTTAAGTTTTCATCCAGAATCATATGTCTAAAAGTATCATTATTTTATGAATGTGCAAATGCCCCATCGATATTATTAACAACTACGTAATCGTAAGTAGTTCAAATCAAATATATTTGTGTTTTCTCTTCCAATATCGTAAACATTACTGAAAATCGGATTAAATTATTATCTAAAGAAATCACCCTGCGGACTACGGGATTCAAGATTGAATTTCCACATGAAGCTCATTCATATCTTAAATAAAACTTATACAGTATTCATAAATCATTGGTTTTTCTCAACACAAAAACACCAATTCCATGAAACAATTCATTTGAAACATTTGAATATCTATAAATAGTCTTGTAAAGCTGAATACCACTTTTACGTGCAGAACGCGAATTGAGTAGCTCAATTTAAAATAATTAAGATTTCCAAAAAATTCGGTTGATAGGAGGATTCCATCATCTTGTAAGAAATCACTCCTTGTTCATCCGCCATTTTGAAACAATCAATATAATTCGCTTGTTCTATACTAATTGCTTTTCCATACTATACTAATTGAATAAGGATGAATGGGGCGAACTATCTGAGTAGAAAAACTGGGACTCCGAAAGTTGAAAGAAGAACTACGAAATACAATGAAACTCAAAATCGACACTGCAAGCGATGGATACTGGATCATGAACTATTTTGCAGGTCTAGTGCCAATGTTTTTTTACGAGGTTTCGAACAATACCATCTCTTTTGATTCATCCCAAAAGGCCAATCTATCGCCAGAATTATTTAGTGGGTTTCGCCAGTTCATCATCACAAATATATTGAGGAGTTTAGAGTAACCCAAGATTCGTAATGTTGTTTTATTTTCCAACAGGTATAAAATGAGTTGGATTGGTGATCCAAAAATTTTACTTCACGATAGATTAGTGGTGTAAGGATCAAAGATACAGGAAAATTATACTCTGTCAGTCCACTGACGTTTCGGAAAAATTTATTTCCATCCTCAGGGCTCTACAAAATTTAAGGAAAACATGATTTGTGACATTGATGAAGTCGTTTACAATAATGAAGGAAAAATAAGCAATACTATAAGTCATTGACTAGAAAAATATGTCACAGGAAAAGTGGTTTTGGCATAATTTGAACATACAAAGAGTATCGTTTTCCTGTATCTTCGATCCTTACACCACTAATCTATCGTGAAGTAAAATGAGTTGAGTTTATGGTTTTAAAATATTTCGAGATTATTTTATTCCGGCAGAATAAAGTTCATTTGGAACAAATTGGACGCAAATTTCGAGATATTTTACATTTGCATAATCGTCAAATAGAAACAACTTTCAAAGTTTCGATTGACATCAGACATTATTCTGGGATCGGATAGAACCGCTTTTTCCAATTAAATCATATTTTCCTACAACTAAAGAATCATTTCGAATATCAAAGCATGAGCAACTGTTTTCTAACTTTCTGAAGTGATCAAAAATGTTTTCCTATGGGATTTTCTCGAATGTATTATTCAGAAAAATATCAATTTACTCAAATAGCAAATCTCTTTTTCGCGGCATTTCCTTTGACATTCTGATTAACTTCTTAGATTCGGAAAATCATGGATAATTATCTACCTTTGTTACGCCGGGGTACTCTCATGAATATGCATATTCAAATATTCAATATTGGTTTCTACACCATTTTATATTCATGTGCAAATGTAGACATTTTATAACGATGTCACACCTCCTACTTATTTCCTAAGTCATAAAACATATCATGAATATTTCAAAACGAGAATTTGGTTAGTTATATTCAGGTGTGTAACATTCTGAACTCAATTGAAAAAATGATTTCGCTCCTAGTTGTTTACTCGATTTTGAGAGACATCGCCCGTATGGAAAGCAAACTGAAATCTTGAAGAGGAATTTTCTTCTTCAAAATATAATCACAGGAACTTCGATAGCTCAGAACTTATTGGTCACATGCTACTATGTGTTCACTTACAGAGCATCAATACAATGATTTATACATATAAAAGTCAGCTTCAAAGCATTTCTCCATGGAGAAGAAATTGAGTTGTACTAATTCGATAATTCCTTAAACCACAGAAGGAGATCATGAATATCTTCAGAGAAAGTGATGTTTTGTGACGGTTTATTTCACAGACTTCGAACTGGTTACAGGAAAGATGCATAAAGTCAGGAAGGTAGAGACAAGATGGAAACTTCGAAGGCAGCCCAATACAACGAGAGGAAAAAAGAGAACATTTTCTTAATTTAGTGAATTTCGCAACGAACCAGCTGTGCGAGGAGATCCTTAGCAGGCGTCCACAACGGCGCACCAAATCGCAGTATCGAACCAAGCACCGCACCGCGAAAACTTGACACCTTGTTTTTAAAAGCAAACAATCTTAATTCATGATATCGACTGTTGTACTGACCATAAAATCAATTTCAGCATTCACCTCCAAAAATCATTTTGTCTTTTTACAAGCACATCAACAATTTGTATAGGTTAAATTCGTGAATTTGCGATGGTCGGTGCCATGGTCAGTGCTTGGTGCTCCGTTGTAGATTCGCACTTACTCGATGTTCAGTTGTTAAAATAACTTGAACACGTGTACGCGGAATTTATCGCCAGCTAGGTGAATTTGAAAGAAGCAGAATTATTGGTGTACGGGACGCAGGGATGTCATTTCGATAAATCGCTAACCGTACGAATAGAAATACAACTACTGTTATGAAATGCTGTCAAGCGTGGCTGGATAATGCCCAAAATCGGAGAAGAGTAGGCACCGGACGTCGAAAGGGCACAAATGAAGTTCAAGATCGACGTCTAAGACTTATGGCCATTAAAGACCGATTTGAGACAACTGGATCTTTGGCGGATGAGTAGTTAGGAGAACAAGG
The DNA here is from genome assembly GCA_958510865.1 of Myrrha octodecimguttata. Lineage (NCBI taxonomy): Eukaryota > Metazoa > Arthropoda > Insecta > Coleoptera > Coccinellidae > Myrrha > Myrrha octodecimguttata. The sequence continues at coordinate 63,529,810 of OY294056.1, forward strand.
CCACCCTGTAACTCTTCGAACGGTTTAATAATAATAATAATAATGTTCATTTCCATAAGTACCATCATATACAGACGATAACATGAAAACACGTCAAAACCAAAATTCAGCAACTAAACTAAATCAAAAGAATATACATACAAATGCTCACAACGAAAATGTATCACAAAAGATCTTGAATTCAGACATAGAATACGGTTCACATTTAATAATTAATAGAGACAAGGCTTTCCGAAAGGCTTTAAATTCATTTAATGTTTTGATTGTACTCGGCAGGTATTCAAAAAGTTTAATTCCCATATACATTACACTGCGCTCAGTCAATGAGAATTTGTGTGTAGGGAAAAAGTAACTACGAATTCTCCTAGTGTTATTGCAATTTTTGTAATTATCCCAGTAACAATTATTTTTGACAAAAAACAACAAAATCCTATATATATACAGTCCTGGGAATGTCATCATATTGTTGCTCCTGAATACACCTCTACATGTAGACCCGAACCTCATATTGAACATCGTTCTTAAAGCTATTTTCTGAGCAATGAATAGATTTTCTGCGCCTGAGCTACCACCCCAGAAAATTATTCCGTATGTCATTATTGATTGAAAATTCGAGAAATAAATTGTCTTCAATGTTGCCTCATCAATTCGATCCCTCATGATTTTAAGAGTGTACACAACTGCATTGAGTCTTGCTATGAGTGTTTCGCAATGTATTCCCCAATTGAGGTGTTTATCAACTATTATACCCAGTAATTTAGTGTGTGCACTCACATTCATACTCTGGTCGTTGTAGATTATACTATCAGGAAATCTTACATTTGATCTTATATTACCGAAGAAAACGATATTAGTTTTTTCTGTATTAAGTACCCTGCGGTACCCCCAAGTTAACAGAACATTCCGAAGATACGAACTGTGTATTCTCGCCATCTAACACAACCCTTTGCTTTCTGTTAGTTAGGTAACTCTTTATTAATTCTAACGCTATTCCCCTTATTCCCCTTAAATTTGTATGATCTACTCTATCAAAAGCTTTAGAAAGATCTACGAAGAGTCCCGCAGGTATCTCATCTCGCTCAATCGAATCGACAATCATATGTAGTAACTCAAACACTGCTGTTTCCGTGCTTCTACCAAGAATAAAACCATGTTGCCTACAAGACAACAATTTAAACTTCAGCAGGAACTTCAATAGACGGTTAGCTAAGATTTTTTCGAAAATTTTAGCAAAAGCTGTGATTAGACTGACTGGTCTATAGTTAGAAAACTCATTCATATCACCTCTTTTGTGAAATGGATTCACAATCGTTATTTTCAATGCGTCCGGGAAAATGCCAGCTTTATGAGCACAATGAATGATATAGCAAATTGGTTTCACCATTTTTGTTATATGCTTCTTTATTACCTTGATAGAAATGTTATCGTATCTACATGAGTTTTTATTTTTTAATCTTCCAACAACCGATAAAATTTCTGATTCTGAAACCTCAAATAAACAGAATGACTTGTCAATTTTTATCTTTGCCTCGACATTTTTCTCAGGGCTTGAGGATGTTACCCCAGCAATATTTGTAAAAAACTTATTGAATTCATCCGCCAATTAGCACATTTCGGCCCGATCACCGTCTTCCACAAATCTAGACGGTAATTTTCTCTTAGAAGTTTTTTTCTTTTCCGCTAATTCATTTATAATTCTCCAAACTATCGCTGATTTATTTTCCGCCTTATCTATGATTGATCTATAAAAAGTTTGATTGTTAGAAATTAGTTACCGCCGTATAAGGTATTTTTAACTGCAGCATTATCGACCCCGTCTTGTGTTACCTCTTACGGTTGAGCATAGCCGGCAAGGATTACAGTGGTACAGAGAATGACAACATTGGAATGTGGAATGGCATCAGGTCGTCTTTTCTGACGAATCTCGATTCTCCTTGGGTGCACATGATGGCCGAAGAAGGGTTACACGACTTCGGGGAGAAAGACGTGACACTCATTTTGAAGTTGAGCGTCATGTACACCGGACAATAGGCGTTATAGTATGTCGTGCTATTGCTCCTTCAAGATATAGTTGAGCCATATGTTCTCCTTACCTTAACCTCGAGAATCCAATATTTCAGCAACATAATGCTCGACCTCATGTTGCCAGAGTCAGTTTAAACTTTTTTGAAGCGACCCATATGAAACTTTTGCCATGGCCGCCCAGATTCCCCGATCGTTCACCCATAGAGCATGTTTGGGACATCATGGGTAGAAGGCTCGGAAATTTACCCCAGTCCCCACGAACCTTGGCGGCTCTGAGACATGAAGTAAAGTTTGGGATATTATCCCTCAAGAAGAGATAGACCATCTTCTCGCATCAACGCCAAGACGTGTTGGGGAGTGTATAGATAACCGCGGTGGACAAACACATTATTAACAAATTCAATAAAAAGAATTGTGAACGCTTGTTTTTTTCCGCCAAATTTCAATCGTTCACGCCTTGCTATACTAACTATGATTTACCAAAAAAAAATTATATTCAAACAGCTCATTCTGGGTGTTGCAGTTTCTTTGTCAGTTAGTATATTAACAAAATATGATATATGTTTTTCCATATTTTAAATAAATAAATAGTGTATCAAAACAATCGAGCTGCAATTTTGTAAAATATCCATGAATATTCCTGCCAGCTGTCCTGAACGAGAGCACACAGAATTCTGACCTAATAAATTGCGCCAATGCCAAATTCAACTTCTGGAAATCAGAAGAAATAGAGGTTAGTTTATCTGATATTTCCAAATAAATATTTACTATTCTGGGAGGAATTTATACTTAAAATTGGGTGGAGATTGAAGGATGATTTGTGGACTATATGAAAGAAACGAGTGATCGTATTTATGGTGGAAAAAGTATCCTGAAAATGCATCGATTCAGATTTTGGGGGCCCAAATCTTCTGATCTATAATTGACCGTCTAATTTCGACTGTAGAATTTTTGTTCAGGGAAACACACTGCGTGCATTGATTCAAATATACTATCATTTTTTTCGCGAAGGGAAAATTTTGCAGGTGAACCATTAAAATTCCCAACGTCTTCTTTATTTCAATAAGCAAAAGTTGTATACCTTAATAGGAAAGTCTCGGTAATAAATCAATAATAACCAAAGTCGGGCTTATCAGTAATGGACATCAGGATATTATAATGAGTACATACTAATTGATAAAATCTACTGCTATATCCAATAGATATTTTGTTATGAAGACTACGCAAAAAGTCAACAATGCAAATTGCCTCATCGCTGGCCTGCCGGCCTCATACAGCACGGAATGTTTAGATGGCGGTAACCACAGAAAAAGCAGTGTAAGTAGCAGTTTTACATAGACGAGCGTAACCGTTATATTCTGCCTATTTAAGAGTAATGATTCTGGGTACGTTGAATACAAATTTTATGCAGAAATCAACCATAGTTGATTAGATGGATGAAAGATTAGTCATGAAACTCTTCTCTGGAGAATTATCTTTTATCGTCAACTCAGTTTTCATGAGGCCACTGTAGTGAATACATCTTCCAGTACCTACTTACTATAGAATATGATAGATGACATCGTTAACCTTTCTGCAGATATTTTATGCAGGAGCACGGCACTCTATGAGGCGCCGTTTCGGAAAAATGCATCTACAAATATATAGGGTGTCCCGTGAACCTTGAACTTTATTGTAACTGGTAATAGACTAGACAATGGACGTTTTGGAAACTCCTAGAAAGAGTCCTCCAAGTTTTGGATGCCATATCTACAACTTGGGATTGATTCACAAACCTTCTCGTCTTAAGCAGAATGTCTTCTGCTTTCAGACAAAAAATTGGAGGCAAAATGAATTTTTTCAGTGAAGTTTAATGGAAGACGAATTCAACCTTCGTTATTATGGTCAAAACCTACCACAAAAATATCGAGATTCTGCTTGTTTCGGAAGTAATTGTGTTCACGATCGGCCGTGCTATACCTTCCCATTCGAAATTCAATTTTTCCAATATTTCGAGAAATGCAGGTTAGATCAAATTGAAATCCAGTACTTGATCGAAAAATGACAGCTTGAAGGTTTATACTGAATTATGCAAATCATTTTCATCAGCTTTCCAAACTAGACACCAAGTGTAATCACGAATGATTTTACGTCAGTGCTATTCAGATTATTTTGTATCTTATTGTTTTCTTAATCAGATATTAGACATGAAATATTCAAATTCAAACTTAATTAAGTCCGAAAATATCACATATTACTCGAAGAATTATTCTACACGTTAAATTTCATCACATAAATATTTCAAACCCTGAAATACCAATGTTTTGTCAGTTGTTTCAATCATGTGTATTTTCGTTTGGTAGGTACCTCATCAGATTTGGTATTGCTATTTTGAAGGTTATTTTCCTGACAACTTGATATTAGATAAATTCTCCAATTACACTATAATTTATATTATTATGAAAATGAATAAATATTGTTGCTCATTATGTAGAAGCTTCAGTACTCATGGCAAACTTACATCTTTATCAACATTAGTGAACATAAAATTGGTAACTGCATTGATATTGGCTAACTTGAGAGCAGCCCTATTGATGAAAACTTAGAAAAGCACTGACGTGAAGTCAGCAGCTTTTTTTCAAATTTTTCCATGAATAATTCTTCCTTTTGACACTGTTTATCTTCCAATCAAGTTTCATCCCGATTAGATAAATATTATTCGAGATATTATAAAATCAAAATTTCAAATGGCTGTAACACAAAAACCACAAAAACGATTGGGCCCATTAACGAACTCAACCGAGATATTCAAGATAAAACCTAACCTGAAAATTTCAAGATTCTAGCTCCTCCATTTCGAAAGTTAGAGCACGTCCGGCCGACCAGACAAAATCAAATTTGACCACAGATTATTCATCAGTGAGTCCAACCTTTTCGTTTCAGACCGTTTTCAGCTCAATATTCGAAAATAACAGACATTGTGACAAAACTATAGCACGCTGTTCCCCAGAACATGCGCGCAAAAATAATGACTTCACTATCGCGAATAAGTTTGCTCTTCCCCTAGCCTGCTGGATGTCTTCCTGTTTGAAATCCTCAAAAAAAAATTTTTAAAACAAAAGATAACATAATATTAAGTCAAAATACATAGTTTCCAGTATTATAACAGAAATTACCTTTGCCAAGGATATTCTATTATAAATTTCTCCATCATAGAAATGCTGATACAAAAGCTTGAGCAGAATTTCGTGATGATGGTGTCATTACAAATTTCGAAAATTTTCTTAAGCAAGCTTCAAACCAACCTTCCAAATATAGTCTTTTACTTGTTTTTACGCGCTTGTTCTAGGGAACAGCGCGTTATCATTTTGTCACGATGCCTGTAATTTTCGAATTTTGAGCCGAAAATGGTCTTGAACGAATGGGTTGAACTCCCTGATGAAGAATCCGTGGTCAAATTTGATTCTATCCGTCCGACCAGCCGTCCGTCCGTAAGTGCTCTAACTTTCAAAAGAAAAGAACTAAGCGACTTGAAATTGTCAGATCAGGTTTAAAGTTCGAATATCTCGGTTAAGCTCGTTAATGGGTGAAATCGGTTGGATAGTTTCGGAGTTAGCTCCATTTGAAATTTTGGGGTTAATTCCTCCACATCTCATGAAGTATTGACTCGATCAAATTGAAACTTCGTGGACAGTTTTGGAATACTAACGCGCAACTCAAAGCAAAATTTCGTGTGGATCCAGTTGTTCGAAAATAAAAAAAAAAAATTTTTGTGAAAATATTTTTTAGATTTCGATAGAATTGGGCACAAACCTTGGAGTCAATATTTAAAAACAATGTTCCAAATCTCAATTCGATCCGATATTTACTTTCGGAGATATAAAGAAAAAATGTGCCAAATTTCGTTGATATTTGGAATTTTAACGTTATTTCCGCAATATCTCAAGAAGTACAAATACGATCAGATTGAACCTCCGTAATCAAGTGGAGATTACCAACTCGCAACTAGGTGCAAAATTTCGTGTTGATCCAATAGTTAGAATTTGAACAAGCGCGTAAAAGCTCCTGACCTCACGTCAGTGCTTTTCTAGATTTTTTCGGAATATATTATGTTTATACTATCGATTCATTGTAGAGTAAGCTCTGTAGAGTAGAATTCGTGAATGAGTAAAATCCGTTCATTGATTCCGTGAAGTTTATTTCGCAATAACACCAAATCACACCCCTGATCAAATTGATATCTAGGGGTACTTAAAATGGTGGCATGAAGGCCCATGCAAGTTTCGAGGATAGGATTAGAATATCGAAAATTGTTTTAGAAGTGAATCTGTTGAGTCCGGAGTACCTTTAGCTTTATGGCTTCGAATCCGTACAAGCTCGTTAATGCTGCTGAATTCACGACAGTGCTCTTCTTGAAATTTTGTTATAATGAAATTGTTATTAAAGTGTCGGTTTGTGGTGAGGTTATACAGGAAACTTGAAGTAGCATAATAACTTCAATTCTGGAACACCTTTTCTTCCGTTATCTGGACGAAAATGACTAACGACTCTTCCAAAACACCCCGTGCACTCGCTGAAAATATTAACAGGTCAGGAACCCTGAACGAACGCATCCATATTCATGGTATCTCGGCTAGCATCTTATCTACTCGGTCATCTCCAGAATTTAATTAAGGCATCTGTCACTGTGCAACGGCCGTTGAGCCACTGGATCTAGAGAACGGATTATGAACGAAAGGTGGACTGTCTATAGGACGAGTAGCGACTACGATGACGATAGGAAAATAATCATTGAGGCCAAATCACGATGTAATAAGATTTGGAGATAATCAGATAGCTGCGAAATGACATAAAATGGGGGTTTCCTGAATTTGGGTTATTACTGCAAACGCAAATTTGAACATGATTATTATGGGTTTGATTCATCATTTTCCCAAATTACCTTCAAAAAGTATTCAAAATCAGATTTCAAAATTGGGTTTGGGATTTGCCAGGCATGCACGAAGTGACAACGGTGTTTAGTAGAATTGCTTTTTCAGCTATAGAAAAAAGGAATATTTATTCCTATTCTGTGTTCACACTTTGAATAAAGAACAACAGGAAGAAGCATAACGCTTTTCTACTTCGTATATCAGTGGGACATGGGCGCCCATATTGAACCTCCAAGTATGACTCATGTTAGTTATTATAGTTTCTTCAGACAAAGAAGTCTCGGAAAAAAGTTGTTCTCTCTTCAAACTGAAAAGAACATCCATCCCGGACCAACTTTGTGAGGCATTATGCTCCTTCCTTATATTCTACATCCAGAGGGTACACATGTGTTCTTTGTCAATATAACCAAATAATTTCCGTTTGCGATTTGCATAGAACTCTATATTACTACCTGGAAAGGACCCGACCCTTCTTCAACTAAGCTTAAAGCGTAACAAGGGGCAACGAAACAAAGATAGCGCTAATTACGGTAACCTCTCCCTGTCACACCCATTGAAGTAAATGGTGTTGAACGGCTCAAATTTGGTTTTACTTGGAAATTCATGTAGATTGGGTATTACATCGTTTAGAAAGTGCAATATTTTTGAAAATGAATATCTATTTTTCTCTGATATGCCATTACTTTCTCTGCCTTCACCGCGTGTGGTTCAAAAAGTGAAGAATTATATTGGTGTGAGCAGTAGTGCATTGACGATTGACGATAGTTTCATCATTATTACAATAAATTTAAATAATAGGAACATAGGAAAATACTTCTCGAAAAGCACTGACTTGAAGTCATGAAAATTTAAGCGCTGGTTAAAATTCATTGCCAAGGCGAAATATGACATACTTTTTTCCGATATTTTTGGAAATGTGAGTCGAATCGAGCTGAAATTTCGAACATTGCTGTTCAGATTCGACTTCAAGGTCTGCGCCAAGTTTCATTGAAATCTCATTGATAGTTTCCGAAAAAAATATTTTTTTAACGATTCTTCATGCAATCATTTAGCAAGTTTCAATCTGATCGCATCAGTACTTCTTGAGATATAGAGAAAATAAAATAATATATTTGAAATGGATATAACTTCGAAATTGTTAGGTAAATTTTGCCCATTAAAGAACTTATTTTGAATTTTTTAAGTAGCTATAGCTTTTCTCGGTAGTAAGTTATCGTGACAACGGGCGGCTAAATAGAATTCAATTTGACATTGAACTCTTCATCAGTGAGTCCAACCTGGTCGCTTGGAACCATTTTCGGCAAAAAAACGCAAATTTACGGAGGATGATAACGCGCTGTTCCCCAGAAAAACCGCTCACTAAGTTGAAATTTCACTTGAACATGTGCGATCTTCTTCAATCCTGCCTTATTCACGAATTAGTCAGAAAAAAATTCAGGTTCTCCTAATTTGACACGAAAAATTAAAAATATTTAGAATAAATGCGACAGAGTTCCCTTCAATGCAATGGGGAAGAAAGAGATAGATATCCGTCCACTTCGCGGGTTGCATAAGCAACGAATTGGCTTCACTTGTCGCTCAAAACGGGTCCCTTCCAGGTATATAATATAGAGTTCATTGGCGATTTGTCAGTAATATGATAGTATGACAATCTGTGCTCTTATTTTTATATTCCTTGGTCGTTGTCTTCTACTCTAACCTGATCGAAGTATAGCCATCTGAATTAGACGTTGCCATATCGTGCACTCAGAACAAATCCCTTTAAATGCAAATCCCCATTTTAATTTTTCAGTTTTAGGTGATCAAACATTTTTTCAAAAATATAATATTGAAATTATATGTTTGAAATGTGATGTTATAAAGGTTTTTTCATGAAAATTATTGCATTTTCGTTTAAAGGAAAAACCCTCATTCCCCAAATTCGGGTTATCAGCATTGAGGGATTGAAATCATATCAACCACCCCCAGAGAGAATAGAATATACTAGAGAGTCCAGCGTATTGCGAACGCGCTACCGATTATGTGCTCTTATTCCCCCGCTCTCTGGTGCCCTACCGTCTCTTGATTGGGCCCGCTAAAGCATAGTTTATACCGCTTTCACAGGTGCTATTCGCTTCGATTTTTATTTCTTTAGAATTTTCAAGTAGATAGATGGATGACAATTGATTAAACAATATGGTTACGACAAATCTATTGGAACATATCGAAATGCAAAGCAGTAAATCAATTGAACTCATTGAAATAAATGGGAGTATGAGAGGAACATATTTATTATTGCCCTTTGAAATGAATTAGTTTCTTAAATTTCTGTTGCACTCTCTATATTTTCAATCAAGTAGTTATTATGCTTTATCTTATCCTTTAAGTGATGAATGATTTGATTCAACGAAAGAGTGTACGAAAGTAAATCATAGATGTAATGGGTTATGTTGTTATTGATTTTGTTATTCCGACCTGACGCTTTGAATATTTTTTCACAGATTATACAAATCCGGTAGGTATCCTGCGATATATTCAGAAATTGTGAAATAGTGGCAAACTTTCGTCATCGATCATAATTTGGAACTTCTGCGAAGATGCCAGCGCCCTAACGGATAAATTTGGAACCTGTCCAAGCTAGTAGTTTCATGTAAACAATCCGTAGAAATGAAGTGGAGAACGAATATTTATTAAGAAAAGCTAGATTATTTAAAGAAATTATTATAATTTCGTGTAAGGTTTTTTGAGAAGGGACTCTTCTTTTGGATGACGTTAGAAAAATCTTGCTTCAAATCGTTCCTGGAGGATAATTTCGATGTTATTTTAGTATCTGTTGCTTGGTGGATCAAAATGAACCAATACCTAAGTTTACTTGAATTTCTGGAAAAATAGGCACCTCAATAAGTAATTCGAGGACTCTTATCAATCTGAAGAAGTGCTGAATGCAAGCCATATTATGTGGTAAATCTAAAATCAGTCTAAATGATATGACTCGTTCTTTTTGCTTACAAACGAGTGAATCAATAAAATGAAAAGACAGCTTTTCTGCTTTAGTTTTTTTGCATCGTATTTCGAAAGACAGGAAAGGAAACAGATAGAAATATAATTGATTTTATTTTCATATCACAGCAGCTCGAGGTATACATACAAAATGAAAAATGTCACAGCTGGTTCAACCTACCTATACAGAAATGAAAAATATCGATGTGTTCATATCAATAACTTTAGCATTATCAACTATAACAGTATATTTAGTTTTTGTCGGGTTTTCAACCAGATCACTCTCTCATATGATTTTGTTACACTTGTGAAGTAGATAGATGTAGAAGTGCTCGCTAGTTTCTCTGCAGGATCAGCATTTTTCATCAAAATTCCATTATTTTCATTTACACCTGGACACGAAGTTGTTTCGAAATGAATACATTGTAATTTACCTTTATGAATATAAACATCTTCAGAGAAATGCAGTGAACATACTTTCATGTATTTCGTGACCTGTTCTCCAATCTTCAATTTCAAAATCGAGGCCTTTTTTCTATCATTGAGTTCCCTGCCAATACTGTTTCCAAATTAACTTTTCTTTCATTTGGTTTTGAAAAAAATGAAAACTTTAGGCATTAGATGATCCTTTCTTCTTTGACCATGAATAACATTGGATTGAGGCACACAACAATAGTCATTTCGGGAAGATGCCATTTCGAATTAATACGATCGAAAATTTTAATCGGAAAGAAAGGAATCGATTGATGAATATAACAAACACTTTCGGTATACCAACATTTCAACTCGGAGAACAACACAGAAGCTCGAAAATGAACTCTCAAAATAATCAAAATACGTTAGAATATCGGGCATGTCGAAAAACTACTAGCTTGGAAGTGTTCTAATTTCTATCGCCAGAGGGCGTATCGCTTAGCAGTAGATGCGAAAATAATTTCCTCATTTTAGGATAGTTATAATCATCCAATTAGATACAGATGGAGTGTATCGGACAAGTCATAAATTAATAGAACAAATCACCAAATTCAATTATCATTTAGAATTTCATCAACACATTTGAACAATTCAATACTTTTGGAAAAACTTGACACATTCAAAGATTTTATCAAAGCAGATAAATGATTGTACCGGAAAACGCTGTCATATTTTGCTGATGTCTCTTATTCAGCTGTTCTATGTTCTGGAACTAGGAGAATGGATTTTTTTTGAGATTCTCTTTTCATACGGCGAAAAGGATATTTTGGAATTTTCCTCAATAAATCACATTGTTCTGATAGAATAAAAGTATGTTCCTGTAATTTTTCAACAATGTCTCTTTAGTTAGCGATTTTCGTTTGAAATAGCTTCTGTTTTGTGTTTTCGAGTTATTCTGAGGTTATTTCCCGATAAGTTAGCTTTTTTTCTTATATTGGAAAAATAATCGGGAAAGGATCACGCTTGAAAACTCATTCAGGATTTGGAAGGTGTTGATGCCTGTTTATGAGGCGAAAATGCGATGAAACAGCATTTTACTATGAGTACCTACGAAAAGGAGATTAATTTTCTAAATCATTTCCTTCAAACTGGCTACTTTGAAGACGACTATGATCGGTTTGTTTACAATTATCCCTCCTCATCGCTAGAATCCACATTTCTTTGAATTCACACATATGAGGATACTTTAAAAAGTGTTAAGGGATTTAGTTTTTACCAGAGGCGTATTTTGGGGGTAGATACTTTCTTTCGTCCCCTTAGAATCTACCCCACTGTCATAATAATCATTCCGGCATGGTTTTCAATTCCTCGTTACTTTTTACGTTTTCTTCTTCTCTCAATGCTACATAATTGGTAGTTTCCTAGGAATTTGCGTTCAAGGGTAAAGTTTGACAGAATTTTTTCCAATATCTCTGGAAACTATGATCATATCGAACTGAAATTTGATACACATATTTTTTCCGAAAACAAAAATTTTTCCGACAAAAATTGCGAAAAGTTTTTTTTCAAATTGAGTGTCGATACGAATTCAACGAAATGTCACTAGAAGTTGCGCGTCGTTATGTTTCAACTTACTGCCAAGTTTCAATCCAATTGCTCCAATGGTTTCTGAAATATCAGGGAAATAACCTCAAAATTTGAAATGCCTATAACTCCGGAACCGTTTGGCCGATTTAGCTCATTAGCGAACTCAACCGTGGCATTCCAATGGTCGAACTAACCTGAAAGTTTTAAGTCACTAGCTCGCTCCGTTCGGCCACAGACCAACTGGTCTGTGATTCGACAGATATCGTAACCACGGCCGGCCGGACGGACAGAATCGATTTTGCTACTGGATTCGTCATCAATCCAACCTAGTCGTCTGAGGCAAAAGTCTACAGGAATTTGGAGAATTTCAGAAGGAAAATGTTTTTTTTTATTCACCAACGATATCCAGAAGTTTCAGGACACCAGCTTTTTCTGTTCTTAATTTATCGGGGCAACAACCAGTGGAAGATAATCAATTTTGAAATCGGCTTCTGCATCAGTTTGATCATTTTCGAGCAAAAAAACGAAACCTACATTTGAGCAAGGACCCTATTCTAGAATGTGATGGAATGAACTTTCTCTATCGTTCCATCAAAAATGCACTGCGTTTCCTTGGCAACAGCGTCGATACGCCTATTTTCTCCAATCCCCGATTCAAGAATAGGGACCCAACACGGTTCCCTAGATTATGCGAGCAAAAATTTCAGCACGTGGACAAAGATCGAGAGAACAAATATAATGTAATGAGAAATATTGTTCACTTCTGAAATTGGCAGGCTTTTCGAAAATAGACTAACTTGGATCAAGGATCACCAGAGTAAGGTCATTAGATTAAATTCAATCGAATGATAATGATCCAAGAACCCCCGACATATTATCTCGAAAAGGGGTGTTCCATCTACCCCCTCCCAATTCTACGGCACGTGGCCAACATAAGGTGTTTATGTAAAAGAATGCTGAAACAAGAAGATAAAGGTGAACAGATGCTCCCAGACAGGGTTGTCTTCAGGATAGAAGGTTATGGCAATTGGGAGAACGGAAACAGTTGATCATTGGTTTATTTATTTCAAATAAGTAATAAACGCATGGATTGCAATGAGGCGCCGTTTGAGGCAAAATTAGTGGCATCAATATATTTTTTGCGCGCATGTTCTGGGGAATAGCAAGCTATCGTTTTGTCCGAATGTCTGTAATTTTCGAATTTTTTCCCGAAAAGGGTCTCAAACAACTGGGTTGAACTCACTGATGACGGATCCGGTGTCAAACTAGATTCTGTCCGGCCAGCCGACGACACGATAACTGTCAAAAGAAACAAGCTAGGGACTTGAAACTTTCAGATTAGGGCGCGCATTGGAATGCGGCGGTTGAGTTCGTTAATGTGACAAATCGGTCAAATGGTTTCGGGGGTGTGGTCATTTGAAATTTTGAGATTAATTTCCCGATATTTCAGGAACTACTCATGCGATTAAATTGAAACTTGACAGTTAGTTGGAGCATAATAACGCACAACTGATTAACTCAAGAAATACTGATTTAATGAGGTTGAAACTTGGCGGATAGTTTGGAAATGCTGATAGGCAACTTTGCGCAAAATGTGATGGTCGTGTCATTAGAACAATTCGAAAAAAAATTCAACTTTTTTTTTCAAAAATTCAATATTCTGTGGTCTACTAATCATATCATCTTCATGATATTCCGTATGAACCTTCGAACTGTCATTTTTCGATGAAAAAATGCTTCTACCTTGAGCTTCATATTTCACAGCAGTATACCAAATTCCAATTCGATAGGGCTATCAGTTTTGCAGAATTCTGTCGAGATCGTACTGTCAGTAAATCTAAAAGAGAATTTTTTTTCAAAATATGTCTCGAGAAAATTTTTTTCCTAACACTGTGCATTAAATTCAAAGAAAAATTCTGCTTAGGGCTTGAACTTCATATTTCGCAGTACTGTACCAAATTCCAGTTCGATCCGGACATGAGTTTCGAAGATATTTCGAAAAAATGTCAAATTTCGTGGTTTTTTCCTGGATATCGTTGTTTTTTCATGAACTATCTCAAAAATTACTAATTCAATCATGATGAAAATTGCAGCTAGTTCAAAAATGCTGATTGACAACTTCGTGCAGAATCTCGTGATTATCGTGTTATCGGAACATTAAAAAAAAAATAAAATTTGTTTTATTCAAATATTCAATATTCTGTGATCTTTTGATCATATTAACCTCATGAAATTCTGTATAAAACATTCGACATATCATTTTTCGATAAAGTATTGGATTTCAATTCGATCTAATCTGTATTTTTTGAAATATTGGGAGAAAAGAAATTAAATGGGTATATCTGCAGAATCATTGGGTGGATTTTAGCCGTGAACAAAATAACTTTCGAAAACAATTAAAATGACTATGTCTTAGATATGTTTGAGGGGATTCTAGCTATCAACAATTTCTACGAATATATTCGAAATTCAAAGGGGCTCTGAAAAATTGGAATCTCTTGATCTTTGTCTTCCGAAATTATTGTGTTTTCAGAATTGAATTTGACCGTGAATTCCTCATTCAAATTGAAATATGTATTTGTAAATACTTTTACCCAGTGATTCTGTTAACTTATGAATTATTTCTCGAATATTTACGAAAACAGTGGTAAATAGTTCTGAATGGAAAATGAACAGTTCACAATAATCTGTAAATACAAATCCGCTGCATCATCCTTTCAACTTTTTTCAATCTGGAAGACAATGACATCCAAAGGCATATAACAGTATTCAATTCCCAAATGAAATTTTCAACTCCTGATCATAAAAATAATCCAGGTACGGTCCTGTAGGGGTATCATCTAATTCGGAGTGAATCAACCAGGCAATTAGATATCCACTGACACGGGTCAGTTCCGTCTTCGACTACCATCAGATGAATTCGAACTTCCGCATTGTGCCACACGACAAGAATTCGAGAGCCCTTTCTGAAAACAACGAAAGTAAAATAAGAAAATAAAGATTTTTGCTATAATAAATAAATAATTTCGTAGGCTATGCTAGGAATTATTCCAGGACTACCCCAAATATTCTTTATGGTGCAATAAGCTGCTGCTGTTTTTTTTACCCCAAGATTTCGGAAAACTGTATCGGTGATTGAAGTTTATGTGAAATTAATCAAGGAAACAATTCAAATGAAATTATGTGAAATTGTGTTGTGGGGAGTTAACGAGAGATTTTTCCAGAAGGTGAGTACAAGTAAAAATTCGTAATTCATCACATTCAATGTTCGAGCCTTAGAAGGTTAGGTCTTAAGAAGGGTTGGATCATTTTTTTGGCTATTTCGAAATATGTAGACAATGGATAAAAACACCTTGGAAAGCACTGACGTAAAGTCAGCAGCTTCAACGCGCTTGTTCAATTTAATTTAATTAATCTCTTTAAGTCTGGCCTTGCCGCTGAACCAAAACACAATTTTAATTACAAATAGATTTTGATGACCTTCTTTAGTGAAATCGATAGTTTACGTAGGTCAATACAACAATTTCAATGACAGAGAAAATATGCTTAGAGACTTGATAATTGTAGAGCAGGTTTGGAGTTAAATTACGAACGCTCAATTCTTGAAAATCCATCCTGTGATCCCGCCGATATACATACCCTTTGCAATAGATTATCGGATATATAGCTATTTTTTGAGTTATTTCGGAAATAATTAACAATTATAGCGATGAAAACAGCACGAAATTGAACATATTTTCGCCCAATATCTCCCGAGATAAATATCCGATCAAATTCTGAAATTTGATAGGTACTGTTGTTAAATCGTGACCTCAAAGTCTGTGCCAAATTCCATAGTAAGGTTAGGAATAGTTCCGAAAAAACAATTTTCTCAACATAAATCTCGAAAGTTATTCGTTGGCATTACTATGAAAGAAGTTTAGTTTTGACAACCACACATCTTTTCGTGAAGTTGAGGAAATCATTTCAAAATTTGAAATGGCCAAAAAAATATTACATATTTTTTCCATTTTCTTCTGCAGATATATATTCGCTGAAATTGAAGTTTGGAGTACTGTTGTTATATTTTGACTTCAAGGTCTGTGCCAATGTTCATTGCTTTCTGATGAATTTTTTTCGGAAAAATATCGAATTTTTTTCAATCGACTGGGACCATTATGGCTCAAAACTTAAAAATCACAAACATTGAGCAAAACGACAACGCTTTTGTTCCCTAGAACAAGCTCGTAATGAAAGTAAATAACTCATTGTTCAATATGTTTCATGAAATAAAATTACTATCTGATCGAGTTAAAAAGTTGTTAAGACTTGTTAACTACTGTAAGACGTCGATTGAAGATCTATTGACGCCGCTGTCCTGCATATTGTCACTGTAGGATCCAGTAAATACTTCAACTATTCACCAGTAAATGCCGTAAAAGGTTGATGCAACCAAATATTTTAAACTTTAGGTCTTATGTTTAGAAAAATTCAAAAAATACATATCTGATTGGGTTGAAACAGAGTCTTCGAGTTTTCGGTGTCGATTAGAATGAAATTTAAACGGAATCGAAAATATGGTTTCTGAAATATATGAATTTCTAAAAGGAATTTCCTAAATTTTTCTATTGATCTGTTCCTGAGTAGAATCAGGAAATCGGATTAGGCTGATTTGAAGTACTCAGTAATGAAGTGGTGACTTGGAGATTTCAGTGAAATTTAAATGGAATATGGAAATTTTCAAGAAATGAATTTCATTTCAAATTTTTCTTTTGATGGCTGTAACACAAAAATCATACGGCAGATTTGGCCCATTAACGAACTTAACCGAGATATTCAGGATCGAAACCTAACCTGAGAATTTCAACACTCTAGGTCCTTTCTTTCTTAAGTTAGAGCACACACGGCCGTCCGGACAGAAACGAATTTGACCACAGATTCTTCATCAGTGAGTTCAACCCAGTCGTTTGAGACCAATTTCAGTTCGAAATTCTAAAATCACAGACATTGTGACGAGACGATAACGGGCTATTCCCCAGAAAAGGCGCGTAAAAATACAAACTTTGTTTCGTTATTTCCTTCATTTCAAAAATGAAATAATCAAATTGTGTCCGATTTTTCCAGATTCTGCGAAAAGAAAAGGAATGGATTTGATGAAGATATATTTCGACAGGTACATCGATCACAACGTCGAAAAAGAAATAGAAACCCAATATTACATAGATCCTCTACAGAGGACGTACGACACCTATCCATCTCCAAACAGTTCCACCGTAAACCTGTACAACTTTACCCGCTTATCACCCAACCAGTTATCTGGCAGTTCATTCAATCATGCAAGAAACGACCCAATCAAATACGAGGAAGACATTAGAAATCACGAAAACAGCCAATCTTCGGCATTTTTTCTAACCAACTCTAGCAATTCCAGCTTGTTAGACGAACAGGAAGATCACACTTACGGCAATTTCAATCTCTTCTCACTGCGGCGAAACTCGACCGGCATTGAAATAAATAAGAGCATTTCGTGTGATAAAAAAAATTATCGAGGAAGAAGGAAAAGCATAAGAGATAAACCACCTTCCCCTTCCGTGTTGCGTAGAAGAAGAATGGCGGCCAATGCCAGAGAAAGAAGAAGAATGAGCGGCCTCAATGAGGCGTTCGATAGGTTGAGACAGGCGATACCTAGTTTAGATGAAGAACACAA
The DNA here is from genome assembly GCA_958510865.1 of Myrrha octodecimguttata. Classification (NCBI taxonomy): domain Eukaryota; kingdom Metazoa; phylum Arthropoda; class Insecta; order Coleoptera; family Coccinellidae; genus Myrrha; species Myrrha octodecimguttata. The sequence goes on from OY294056.1 coordinate 63,547,411, forward strand.
ATTGAGTAAGTTTGAAACGTTGCAGATGGCGCAAACTTACATTACATCGCTAAGGGAGTTATTACAGAATAATATTGACAGCTTTGATAGGTGAAAATCAGATTTTTCTGTGTTAACGAAATAAGTGAAAATCGATCTTATCTTGGATGTCGAAAAGTGAATAAGTGAATGCACCTATATTTTCGCTTATTATTTAACCTTATCGAATCAACTCTACATGTGTTCCTCAATGATGCCAATATTCATGGGGACAATTCTTGAAGCCATTCTAAGAAAAAACTTCATGCGTACCAATGTCGTAAACGTGCTAACTTTTGAGATACAGAGTAGTAAAGTTTTGGGAAAAAAACTTTTTTTATAACTATACTTAAACCCTATGGAATTCGGTATATGTTCTTACTGCATCAAGATATATTTTATGATGTACAAACAATTTTCGGATTGAAACTTTCGGAGAGAAAATGATACGACACTGCTTTCTCTCAAATTCAAAATGATATTCGAAATTCCCATTAATTTCTGGAAATATTTGATCTCTTGAATGGGACTTTAAAAAATAAATTTTCGTCTGTGAAAAATCAGTGTTTTGGCATTTTGTTGGTTTAAAAAAAATATTTTTTTCTAAAACCTCTTACTTCCCTGTATCGCGAAAGCTAGTACGTTTACGACATATTTTCATATAAAGTTTTCTTGCTAAACTGGCTTCAAGAATCGCGCTCTTCAATATTAGCATATCATTAAGAAACACCCTACATAGACAGGATGTTCAAAAACTAATACAATATTTCCTTTTGCCTCCATTTTCATCAATCCAGTACAACATACAGTCATTGCTTAAGGACAATGATACAAGTGAGAAGATCTCATGAAGCAAGAGGAGTATATGGCATATTTACCAATTGAGTTTATAATTAAAATAAGTATTTATTTGTTATTTAATTTTACTTTATTTAATTATTTATGTATCTTCATTAAATTCACGGAAACCCTCGTGGAATACAATATGGTGTGTAATTCAATCCCATATCTTCTTAACGTATACGAAAAATAATATTAATAATTCACTGTGTTAACTAATCTCATTTCGAGAATTTCGAGTCCCAATACCTACTTGATAAATAAATAAATTTATTTCCGATATAAACAAATCAAAAATCCATACCAATAAATTAGTCCAATCAGAAGTGAACTCAAATTTTTTCCCATTTTTGTCATCAATATGAACAATGGAGGTATGTTTTGAAGGATTGTTATTCAAAAAGAGAGTAAACGATATTATTTATTTGATTTCGAAAACAAAATATTTCAGTACAATTCTTCTGACCAAAATTGAATACAAGTCAGAAATTTGAATGATGTGCTTTGTAGAATGAGATTTCTTGATAAAGAAGAGTTTTTCTAGTCTAAATCCAAGAAAATGATAGTTTTAATGACATTCATTGTAAAAATTATTTTTGATATATTCTTTTATTTTAACCAAATATTCAGGTACCAAAATGTAGGTATTATTTTAATTTGTGTAGGTATGATTTATAAAACGGACATTAGTGTGTTATTATAAAGAATATGATACAGAATTTTCGTATAACATTCCATGTAACAAAGAATAATGTGTATATATTAATCAAATGTCTGATAACTCGCTGACACAAGATATGGATTTTTCGCAAAGAGTTGTATTTGAAGTGCCTTAAAAATAAAATTTTTAACTTATGTAAATTGTGTTACTGATTGTAATTTATAAAAGTAAGTTGTAAATTTTCATTATTCTAATAATTCCAGGACGCTTTTTTATTGAATCTATTTTTTATCCTCTTTGAAGGTATATTTATGCGTTATTTCCCTTTGACTATTCAAAATTGAGATTAGAAGAAAATGAGATGAATGACCTGCACGAACAAATACAACATAAATGCGACCTTGAATCGAAGAAGAAAATCAAAGCAAAAAATAGGACCATTTTGGTTTCCCCTCAATATTTTGGGGAAATAATGTTCGTGATAGCTTTGCCGATTTGGAAATATAACTTGAATACTGAATTTGGAAAATCCATGCTTCTGAATGAGTCCACTAGATTTCCGACATCAAACACTTCAAGAGATATTTTGGAAGAATCACAGTGACATAAAGTCACCCATTCCGAGAATAGTTATCTTTAATCTGTCAATCAATTATGTGAGATATTGCAAACTGCAAACATTCTCGTCGTGGCATCCTGAGTGGGTTCATCGTCAAGATGTAATCTGATATTGAAAATATTTTAGTTATTATTCATGTCTTTGCAATCAAAACTAAGGTTGTTCATCTTGTAACTGGTGAAAATATAGTATTTTCAAAATTCAATGGTGAGAATCAACGTATCATTTTATTGCTCCATATCTGATTCAATGTCCTGCCTGATGCTACGCCATTCCTCTGAACATAGATAAGCAAATAATTTGTCCACGCCTCTGAAGAATAGAAAATGACAGTAGTATCACAGACTAGTCTGTGGTAGTATCACGTGCAAAGCGTTATAGAAAATAATTGACAAGTAATCAAAAAAGCCAAACATGTGAAAATTAACAAGTAGGTACCTATACTTCTTATACGTATAATAATTATTATGGCAATGATTCATATGTAGATGGCTTTACTTGAAGTTGTAAATAGAAATACAGTGACTTTATAGAGTCACTGTAAATAGAAATACTGCAAAGTGACATCTATTCTCATATCTCTGAACTATACTAAATACAAACTACAAGGATTAGGAATCTGCTAGTGAGAAATACTCAGAGAATCGGGAAATTTCATAACCTTTTCTTTCTGGCCTGGGCTTCTAGGATACTTATTTTCTATGTTGGTTACGTCCATAGAACTCTATATTACTACCTGGAAAGGACCCGACCCTTCTTCAACTAAGCTTAAAGCGTAACAAGGGGCAACGAAACAAAAGGCGAATTTTGGCGCTGTAACCACAGCTTACTACAGATTATGGTTACATGTAGTTACTTCGGTTACCACATTTTCGCGGGATCTAGCTATGTAACTATGACGTATTGATGACGTCACGCATACCATACCGCGTAACCTTCCTTTTGAGCAGGGTTACTCGTGTACTATGTAGTTCTATCTCTTTCAAAAGAGTGAAATGGAATGAGTTTATGAACATAGATTCGAGAATGAAAATAATTGGGGGTCATATTCTATGGGAGTTTCAAATATATTTAATGTTCATATATCGTTATCGGGACAGAAGACACTCCTGTCGTTTCGTACCAGTGCAAAAATTTTTTTAAATTACATTTGAGCTTGTATTAGTTGTTGTTTTCAGATTTTAAAAAGAATGTGTAAGAAATTTCAATGAATAATTTACTATTGTGAAACCAATTATGGTTCAGAAGTTGCAGCTATTGATAAAACATTAAATTATATGGTAGATAGTAATTGGTCCTGTGTATTCAAAATTCACATTGAATGTAAGTGTTTTTTTTAGCACTTCTATAAGTGAATGCTCATTTCAAGTAACATCATTTCCTTTTCAGTCCCTGAAGAAGTTCCAGAAGTAGGAACGAACGCTAGGAAATATCAATAAAGAATACACTGTAGTCCTTATTAATTTATTTGACTTCTTTCCCAATAACGATATATTAATTTCCAACGGAGTCGAGAATTCTACCCAATTATGGTTCAGAAGTTGCAGCTATTGATAAAACATTAAATTATATGGTAGATAGTAATTGGTCCTGTGTATTCAAAATTCACATTGAATGTAAGTGTTTTTTTTTAGCACTTCTATAAGTGAATGCTCATTTCAAGTAACATCATTTCCTTTTCAGTCCCTGAAGAAGTTCCAGAAGTAGGAACGAACGCTAGGAAATATCAATAAAGAATACACTGTAGTCCTTATTAATTTATTTGACTTCTTTCCCAATAACGATATATTAATTTCCAACGGAGTCGAGAATTCTACCCAATTTTTAATGTTCATTTTTGAAACATCTGGCAGGTTTTTTATTATTGTTTTCGCACGCTTCTTTGATAAAAATGGATACAATTTCCATTCTTCTAAATAAAAGAAGTCTTCTGATACAAGATAGTATCGAAGTTCTCTTTGCAGTTGACAGACAGAAGTAAGAAAGAAAAGTGAGGTTCTCTTTGGAGTTGACAGACAGAAGTAAATACGTGACTATGACGTCACGGGTAACTACTAACTATGGTTACCTGTGGTTACAGCGCCAAAATTCGCCTAAAGATAGCGCTATGGACGGTAACCTCTCCCTGTCACACCCGTTGAAGTAAATGGTGTTTAACGGCTCAAATTTGGTTTTACTTGGAAATTCAGGTGGTTTGGGTATTACACCATTTAGAAAGAGCAATATTTTTGAAAATGATTATCTATTTTTGTCTGATATGCCATTACTTTCTCTGCCTTCACCGCGTGTGGTTCAAAAAGTGAAGAATTATGTTGGTGTGAGCTGTGCATTGACGATTGACGATAGTTTCATCATCATAAAAATAAATTTAAATAATAGGAACATAGGAAAATACTTCTCGAAAAGCACTGACTTGAAGTCAGGAAAATTTAAGCGCTGGTTAAAATTCATTGCCAATGCGAAATATGACATACTTTTTTCCGATATTTTGGTGTGTCGAATCGAGCTGAAATCTCGAACATTGCTGTTCAGATTCGACTTCAAGTTCTGCGCCAAGTTTCATTGAAATCTCATTGCTAGTTTCCGAAAAAAATATTTTTTTAACGATTCTTCATGCAATGAGTTAGCAAGTTTCAATCTGATCGCATCAGTACTTCTTGAGATATAGAGGAAATAAAATAATATATTTGAAATTAATATAACTTCGAAATTGTAAGGTAAATTCTGCCCATTAACGAACTTATTTTGAATTTTTTAAGTCGCTATAGCTTTTCTCGGTAGTAAGTTATCGTGGCAACGGGCGGCTGAATAGAATTCAATTTGACATTGAACTCTTCATCATGAGTCCAACCTGGTCGCTTGGAACGATTTTTGGCAAAAAAATGCAAATTTACGGCGGATGATAACGCGCTGTTCCCCAGAAAAAGCGCTCACTAAGTTGAAATTTCACTTGAACATGTGCGATCTTCTTCAATCCTGCCTTATTCACGAATTAGTCAGAAAAAAATTCAGGTTCTCCTAATTTGAAACGAAAAATTAAAAATATTTAGAATAAATGCGACAAGTTCCCTTTACTGCAATGAGGAAGAAAGAGATAGATACCCGTCCACTTCGCGGGTTGCATAAGCAACGAATTGGCTTCACTTGTCGCTCAAAACCAGGTATTCCAGGTATATAATATAGAGTTCATTGGTTACGTCATATATTTGTATTCTGTGATCATAACCTACATTTTTGAACCTGTAATCAGTGTAATCTGATTCTGTTGCTTAAAACTTTCATAGCTTGAAGCCTTTTTATTTTGCAGTGAAAACTATATAATAAATAAATATAAAATAAAGTACCCTAATATCTACTGGAATGAACAAATTCAATTGGGCCATATTAGTCCGGTAAAAAAAAAAAAAAAAATAGTTTTAGTAATAGGGCTAATTCTGTTCGCTATTCTAGTACACCATTCGTTTCAAATAAGGGGAAATATCTTTCTATATCTTCCCGCTGGTACTCCAATAATGAAGATGACCCTTCCAAATTGGAAGGTGCTAAAACACAAAATAAGGAGGCAGGTAAATCTGGGGCTGCAGAGAAATCGAAAGCAAAACTGAACAGCCTTTTGAAAGAAATGATTGAAGTAAGTCGATTAACCTGAAATAATAATATCCTACGAACTACTTCGGTCAACTTATTTTAAGGATTCATCACAAAAAAAACCTTCTATTGAATTAGCGAAACCAGTCCGCAAGTGGGGAAAATATAGGAAAATGGTAGAGGATAATAAAGCTGCAGACCCACCAAAAGCAAAAGGTATGGCTTTCACGTATCACGTTATGGTTTTCAAACATGGTACATAGGAAGTGATGCTGAAATTGGCTATCTCAAAATGCTGTCTCTCTATTTCATTTTCTTCAGTACTATTGGATTCTATTGGGGGAAGGTCTGTTGGCATGAACCTCGAGCAGGTCATAGTATTGCATCTTATTTTCAATTTCTCTCGGCACCACTGGCATAATGATAAGTGAATAAGATGAAATTGATTCTGGTTTATTTCAAGTAGAATTTTTCAAATACTATTCGAGGGTGTATTCAAAGTATTTAGGCCTAACGAAAATCAAAAAAATGTTTCAACATAAAATTACCCCTTATTTTATTAATATAAAATTTTTCTTCAGATCAAAACATAGTGGCTGCTGCTAAAGAGGTTGCTGAAACAATTGGTGGCAACACAAAAGAAACCGAGTCTGAACTGCTGAAAAAACTGTTTGGTAATAATGAAGAAGAAGAAAAGTCAGATACCATCACAAGTTTGAGGTAAGATAAACTATGAAATTCATTAATTTCATTGTGTTTGTGATTCTTATGAGTACTTAGACATTTAATATCGATTTGAACCAAGAAGGAAACCAAATGTTTAAGAATGAAGAAGACCACACAATGTTCTATACCACATATTATACCCAACTGACCCAGTTTCATGGTATAAAGCATTTATTCAAAAGATGTTCCTTGTGATTTAGACTGATTATTTGCATTTGATTTTGGTTGAGTTCAAGTATTTTTACAGGCTAATAATTTTGTTGAATCAGGAGTTTACTTCTGCACATTATTCATCCTCATAATCCAATATAAGGATTAAAAATGTCGTATGTAGAATATACAGACTTCATAATTTAATCTTATTTCAAGCCAACTCATTTTGAAAAATGCAGATATAGTATAATCAGGGGGCTCATATCCAAAATGCTAGATATTTTTTGAATTTTTGTAAATTGATACAACTTTCCTAGCAATTGTAGTTCATTCTGAAACAAACCTGATGTAATCCAGAATATGAATATAAAAATTCCTAAAACAATTCAACAACCTTTCTCTGTATTCTTCAACTATCGTTCACAACAAAATCAAATAAAAAAAATTTTTCAGTGATATATTTAAAGGCATGAAAATAGATAGGAGCGCACCGCCGGTAGAACGACAGAGTCGTTCGGAACAAGTAAGGCAAATATTAGGACAGTCTTCACGACAACAACAACAGCCAAGGCAAGAAAAAATAAGAACCAGGCCTGCTCAACCCCCAAAACGAAATAAAGTAACGTGAGTAAAACAATTTTCAGAATGAAGAAACGTTGAATTTCGTGTCATTCACAAGTATGAAACTAACATGGTATATCATTCAACCAAGTGTCCAAAGGACTAAATAGCATAATTAGGCGTCTAAAGCAACAATTTCGACGTGAAAAATACTATACTCTGTTCCGTGGGCGCCTTATACAGCGCGCGTCAAAATTATGGAACAAATTCATTTTCTCAGAAGAAAAATATTTGGCAACACAATCCTGAAACAGGTCAATTTCTTTTTCACTTTTACCAGATTAATATGCATTTTTGAAGGATTTTAGTAGCACCCTGTGCCATACCCATCAACCCTCTAAATTTTGTTAATAGGAAAAGTGGGTCAAGTGGTACTTTTTTGGCAAGGTCTTTGTATCTTCTTTACAGGCGTGCAGAAATTTTCAAGAAAAATGTTTTTTTTTGAAAAATCAAATACTTCAAAGAGGTTTTCAGTATGTGCACTTTGTTATGGCTCATTTGCTTTGAGGCGATGGTATACGTGAAACTTCTCACGTGAGGGGGTTGAAAGGGGTTGAAAGTTGTGCATGAAGAAAACTGTAATGGTCAACTTTCATTCGGTGACAAATTTCATCAGGTACCTTCGTCTAAAAGTAAATGAGCCATGACAAAGTGACCTGTTTCAGGATTTTGTTGCCTAATATTTTTCTTCTGAGAAAATGAATTTGTTCCATAATTTTGACGGGCACTCTATATGGTGCAAGTAACTCCCTAGATCATTATTCATCCTTATTTAATATTATTTATCCTTATTTATTATGAATACTATTATTATCATTGTACGAGAAGCTCAGATCAAGATGTAGTATTTGTGGATTTATCGACAATTGTTTATGTTGATTTATTATCATTAAACTGGAGTTTTTATTCTGTTATTATTATTATTTTTTGAAAATTTCATCAGTTTCCACAAATATGAAACATACGTGAAATTTTTGCTTTGTGTTGAGTGTTTCAAGTATATTTCCGGAACCTTTTCTATTGTACACTGTCAAATCTTGCAATTGAAGACCGTGGCAAGCATCAGAAATCCAAAAAACTGAGGCAATTCAAAAATATTTCCTCATTAAGAAATTATCATGAGAATACGAGTATAAGAGATAATGATAAATTCATCATAAAATTCAAGGAAGATATGTCCCTCAAAGCTCTCATAAGTACATGTACTTAATTAGTGAGTTGGATGAGTCTATATTTTCCAGGAAACTAGATGTGATTGATTTATATGGAAGCCAGCCCTTAGGAATATTCACTGAGGATCCTAAGGAATATTCTGAACATGTCAAAAATAAAACATGGGAGGCATTGAGAGAAAGAGAAATGAAACTGTCGGTTACTCACCCCCCGAGCAATTATTTCCAAGAAATGGTGCTGTGGACCGAACAAGGAAAATTATGGAAATTTCCCATTGACAATGAACAAGGTAACCTTTTAAACTCTGAGATGCTGTGTGAAACTTTTTTTATACATACTTAAGAGCAATAACAAATCACTGATTCGAATCCTTTTCATGATCTCAGTATGATTTCCAGAGAGTCTTAGATCACAAGTAGGGTCAATCTTCACCCATATACCTGCCAAATGAGAATGATATTTTTACGATTGAAATATGTTCCTGAATATTTCCGAATAGGGTGGCCGTAAAAATATGTTCATGGCTATATTTAATTAAGGGAATAAAATTTTTATTTCAAAGTTCGCCTACTAGCTTGCCAAACGGACCTATTTCTAGCTGCCCTCGATGATACTGTACAAATTTTCAATTTCGAAGACAATGTTGCCTAGAGAGGGTGGATAAAAAACGAATCCAAAAGATTCAGAATTCTTGCTTACGCATGATTTTCGGGATGAGACGGGGAAGGGGAATATCTGACAAGCTGAGGGAATCCAACTGGCTGAATATGAGCAACCGCCGACGGCTTCATATGGCATGTTTTTTCTTCAAGGTTGTCAAATCCAAGTCCCCAGCTTATTTGCATCGGAGATTGAGATACCGAAATGATGTTCACAATCTCAACATTCGACGCAAGGTCCTCCTTACTATTCCTTCTCATAGGAAAGAAATTTACAAACGCTCATTTTCCTACAACATTTCAGATTTGCTTAATGAATTGATGAGGTTGAAACCTTTTGATCCTGGAACAATACCTAGCGTGGTCAGAAAAAAATTTGGAGAATATTTGCTAAAGACTCAAAAACAAATTATATAGTGTCGTTCCTGTTTCCTTTCCCATTCCTCATGCCTTTTTTTTGTTTTTCTCTCCTTTTTTCTAGCAGTTGTCTATGCCGGATCGCTAAACAAAATTGAAAATTTCGTGGCATTGGTTGTAGAATAGACTTGAGTTCCCCCTCAGTGTCTGATCTTTATGCTTATTGTCCATCTAATTGTAGTATAATAGATTGTAATGATTATTCTTTTCTTTGATGGTCAATTAACGTATATTATTATGATTATTGACACTGTCATTGGTTGTAAAATGCCAACCCACAAATTTCTGCCTAAAGTCATGATATCGGGTTGCTTGAAAATTAATGAAAAATTCAGAAATATTTTTTCAAAAATTTAATTTTTCAGAAACTGTGAGTTATATTACTATGAAATTTTGCAACTCATCATATCTCAACCAAGTAAAAAATTTCGATTCGATCGAATTAGTAGTTTCAGAAATATTGCAAATGCAAATTTTTATTAGTTGTTAAATGCCACTTAGTAATTGTTCATCACGTGTATGAATGGTGGTTTCAATCTTTACATTTTTAAATAGGTCTCGAGGAAGAAAATAAAGTTTCATTTTCCGAACACATCTTCCTGGATAAGCATTTGGAACCCTGGTGTCCCCAGAAGGGACCTATCAGGCATTTTATGGAATTGGTTTGTGTTGGATTATCGAAGAATCCTTACCTCACAGTTAGCGCCAAAATAGAGCACATTGAATGGTACAGAAACTATTTCGAGGACAAGAGACAACTTCTGAAGGATGTTGGTAGTGCCTTGAATGAAAGTGAACCAAGAAAAGAAATAGATTCAAAATGAAATTGTAGATGATAAAGAATAAACTAAGGTTATCACATAAAATCGTATTTTTTGTCATATATCATTACCTAATATACTACATTCACATTAATGCAGTCAATTGATAGACCTTGGAATAGGTCAAGTTTTTGCAACTAAAACGGAGCCTCTATAGTTTTTGCTGGGCCCATTGCCCTTGAGACATTAACTTTACAATACCATCACTGCTTGAGCCGAGAGTATTCGTCATAATCTCATTGATGTTTCATTAAGTGAATTGTGAGAAATCAATATATTTTCGATCAATTTGAGGTGGCGGTTGTTGCTCTCTTCCACATCGCTAGCAAATTTCTTTCGCAGTTTTGAAGGAAAGGCACAGTCCATATCTCTATGTCTATGGTTTAGTCACATAGGTAATTACTACATCCTTCATGTGGATCCGGCAAGGCTGTGTAGTTATCTGACAAGAAAATAACTCAACCCCCACAAACTTCCATAGCCTACTGACTTAATGAAAGTGAAGACAGTTATTAATGAAAATAATAATTTACTTTATTTCCAAATGAAAGCTTAAGTCATTACAAAATGAGGTAGTGCCTAAGACAAAACATATTCAACCTAGGAATTCCCCCTGAGAGAACGGTTTTAATTCCCTAAGTAACCTGTGAACTCCTCTCTTGAAGCAGGCTTCATTAGTTTCTGCTTTCATTTATGGTGAAATTCTGTTGAAATATTTGATGCAGCAACATTTTGGCTCCACGTTTCAGTCAGTGTTAGCCGTCAGTCAGTGTTGCGGATATTTCAACAGAGTTGTCCTGGTGTTATCTGACGTCTTGGTTTTCTCTTCAAAGATTCCTCCGTTCCTAAGCACGAATTGCTGGTGCTGTTTATATTCCTAATTGTATAGGGATTCACCTCTACATGAAACCCTCTCATTTTTTGAATTGTTTTAACAGCTCTTTTCTGTAATTTGAAAATCTTGTCTGCATTTCTTGACCCTCCAGTCTGATATAATGGTGATGTATCTAAATATATTCCCAGGAAGTAGCAAATATTTGCTAATTTGTTGAATATGTGTTTGCCATCTATATAAGTGAATACCCAAAAAAGTTACTTGTTCTTGAGTTAGTTACAATCGACGGAAAATGTTATACCTAGTAACGTTTCTATTGCTATTCAGTCGTCGACAAATGGATTCTTTATTGTTTTTTCACTATTTTCGCCGTCGTTCTGACAGTGGAGTGCAGAATTAACAGATATCTTTGACACTTGGCGGCATGAATATCGCTCGGCAGTTTCGCCGATGGTGATTTCTGTGCAGTTGCTTACTGCCACTATTCCGATGGAAATTTTTACCGCCCATGTATAGTAGCTTCTGTGTTCAAATACGTATTAACAGAGCCGGCGATTTCTTCAGTGTGACCAGAACAGTAGTAATTTGAAAAAAAAATTTCTAACGATACTGTGCTGCGAAATTCTGTAAACGTTTCGCTATGCTGCAACTAATTACGAAGTTCCAATGCGATCTCATAAGTACCTTTTGATATTGAGGATATAAAATAAATATTTCAGAGAGTATGACTACATTTCAGATTGTCTAATTTTGCTTATTAACGAACTGAACCGTCGCATTTTGATACGCAACCCTACCTTAAAAGTTTCTAAATCATTCCGTTCCAAAGTTGATGTGAAAACGGTCGGTTGGACGTCGGATCTGTTAATCCAACATAGTCATTTGAGACCATTCTCATTTGTATTTGCCCCTCTTATTTGCTTCTTTTCGGCTTAAGAGCAAACAATACCACGTGGTGGTAAATTACGGCTAGGCAAAACAGCCAGAATTCAAGTTTTATTAAACCTCGAACGTCTCAAGATCAGGCACCTGCACGAGGTCTATATGCTTCAACGTTGCCAATAGCTGCATAAAATATTAGAATTCGGAGAAATTTCGACGTGTATAGGGAAAAACAGGGTGTCGTTGTGCAGGCTTCAGTGAGTATTTTTTGAAAATTTTTTTTTGGGATGTACTCAATTCTTATGCGAGAATGCGCAATGTTAGTGATTTTTCATTTTTCGCTCCATTTCAGATTTTATATTACCGAAAATTCTTTCAAACATTTGTACCAAGAAATTTTTTCGAAAAAAACGAACTCTGACTTCCAACAGTAACCTCATTATATTTGAGGTAATATTTGCTCTTAACAAAAACATCAGATTCTCTAGTTTTCTCAAGTATTCAGGAAGTATAGATGCCAGTTATTAGGTATGTCTGCAAAACCTCTCACCTAAACTATTCTACCGATTTGACTTAAGAAAAGACTTTCTGCCTCGCAGGTACTCTCGAACTATTTAACTCTAAAAAAGGAAGAATAGTCTTCCTTCCTGATTTTGCAACCTTTCTGAGAAATCGGTTTTTAGGTCAAAAGAATCTCCATTCAGTCATTCTGACTGACAGGGCTACCTATTGTAATGTATCTAGAATTCTTTAAAAACGGTGGACAGGTTGAGTACTGTGAAGAGAACAAAGGACATTGAAATTGGATGGTTATTATTAAACGTAAGCGGTTGCCTTTTGTAAGTTTCCTGTCGAAATATAGGAACAAATATGGGTGTAGGGGTAGCTTGTAGATTCATGCATAGTTTGAGTGTAAGTCCAATCTGACGAATAATTTCTGAGGTATCGCATTTTTGAAATGATTTGTTAATTTTCTATTAGAACGATATTTCTGCATATGCTTGTGCATCGGAATTGCACAATTGATAAGCAAATTTCGGCTCAATTATAATAGTATTTTTACTCTCTTATTCCGGGGAACAGCGCGTAATCGTTTCGTCACTATGTATGTACTTTTCGAATTTTGAGCTGAAAATGATCTCAAACGATGATCAACTTCAATTCTGTCCGTATATGTACTCTAACTTTCGAAAGAAAGCATAGCAACTTCAAGATTGTCTTAATTAGGTTTCGAGTTGAAATACCTCTATTGAGTTAGTTACTGGTTGAAGTTCTGTAGTCAGTTGAAGAAAACTAACGCGCAACCTAATGCAAAGTTTGGTGCAGATAGTTGGTATAAAATTTAAAAAAAAATTGTATTCGAAAATTCAATAAATTTTTGTCGAATTTTTTTTTCTTTTCGGAGACTACTAATCAGATTCCTACGAAATTTGACACAGACGTTTTAGTCAATATTTAACAGAAGTGTGTCAAGTTTCAATTCCATCTGATTTTCATTTTCGGAGATATTACCTCCCTCATAAAAAATATATTAACAATTTCTTGGATATCTGAAGCTTTGACAATATTTCCTCAAACTTTCGAGAAGAAAAGATGCTGTCAAATTGAAGCTTTGTAAGAAGGATATCAACACGCAGCTTAGTGCAAAATCAAAAATAAATTGTTTCGAATTTGGACAACCACGTGTAAAAGCTCCTGACCTCATGAAATTACTATCTAAAATTTTTTGAGGTATATTATTGAAGTTTCACGCATAATTTCAGTGCAAGTGCACCGACGATAATTTTCTGAAATAGGAATTTTTTTTAATCAGTTGAGAAGGAGGTTCTCAATCGATCCTAATTTTTTTTATAAATTGTACTAACACGACTACAAGCACGAATATCTGTCGGTGAACCAACAAATATTTCACCTCGACCAGAGAATCCTACCTTCGAGTTCAAGATACTTTGATCAAAGTTTAGGACGTTCATCCTATTGTCATATCAGGTAGCTGCATCTGCGATATTGCAGTTTACAACATCTGTCACGACTTGGAAACACTCAGTTCAGGTGGTTTCCGACAAGACGATAAGATCCAATATCTTTTATGCCGGCCGTAAACACAATAACCTTCGAAAGAAACGACTCGGAGACAAGATATTTGCAGATATGTTTGTGGCTTGATTGAGAATGGGTATATCTGCAAAATCGTTTGGTAGATTTTACCCATCCACGAATTCGGTCTTCCTATTTAAGATTCAAACCCTCTCTACAAATATCGAGTTTCTAAGTTGTTTCTTTCGGAAGTTATTGTGCTTGGGATAGTCTTTTTGCGCTTATATTGTAGGGGAACAGCGTGCTATCGTTTTGTCCAAATGTCTGTAATTTTCGATGATTGAGCCGAAAGTGGTCTCAATCGACTAGATTGGACTCACTGATGACGAATCCGGTGTCAAAATCGATTCTGTCCGGCCGTAGACACGATAACTGTCGACAGAAGCAAGCTAGCAACTTGAAACTTTCAGGATAGGTTGCGCATCAGAATGCCGCGGTTAAGTTCGTTAATGGGCCAAATCGGTCGAATAGTTTCGGAGTTATAGACACTTGAAGTTTTGAAAATATTTATTTTTTATTTCAGAAACTACCTAAGCGATTGGATTCAAGCTTGGCAGTTAGGTGGAGTATAACGACGTGCAACTTTGAGCCAAATTTCGTCAGGATCATATCGTCAGTAAATAAAAAAAAAATTTTTTTTCGAAATTTTTTTCTAAAAAATTTTTTTTTCCGGAAACTATTCATCATATCCAAAAAAAATTCCACTCACACTTTGAGCTTCATATTTCACAGCAGTGTACCAAATTTCAGTTCGATACGATCATAAGTTTTGGAGATATCGGGAAAAAATATGTAAAATTTCGAGGTTTTCTTCTCGATATCGTTGATTTTTTCTGTATAACTCGAGAAATACTGATTCAGTCCTGATAAAACTTCACAGCTAGTTTTGAGATGCTGAAAGACAACTTTATGCGAAAGTTCGTGGTAATCGTGTCATTAGAACAATTTGAAAAAAAAAATTTCTATGATTTTCTTATCATATCATCCTCATTAAATTCTGTATGAAACTTCGAACTGTTATTTTTCGATGAAGTACTGGATTTCAATTCGATCTGATCTGTATTTTTGGAAATATAGGAAAAATGAAATTTTGATTGGGTATATCTACGGAATCATTTTGTGGTTTTCACCCATTCACGAATTCGGCCTTCGTAATTAAGGTCCAAACCTTCTCTACAAATATCGAGTTTCTAAGTTGTCAGTCTAACGGCCGACTGCGTAACAATAACTTCCGGAAGAAACGACTTAGAAACTCGATATTTGTATAGTAGGTTTGGGGCTTAATTACGAAGGTCGAATTCGTGTATGGGTAAAATTCGCCCAATTATTCCGTTCAAAATTTTATTTTTCCAATATTTCTAAAAATGCAAATTTGATCGAATTGAAATCCAGTAATTCATCAGTAAAAAATTTCAAAAAGCACTGCCGTGAAGGCAGCAGCTTTTGCGTGCATGTTCAAATTCGTTGCTGAAGCGGTCATCTACATTGAACATGCGCGCAAAAGTTGCTGCCTTCACGGCAGTGCTTTTTGAAATTTTTTTTAGAATGAAATAAACCAAATAACTTCCCAAAGAAATTACTTTAAGACTCGATGTTTGTCCAGTAGATTTGGGCCCTAGTTAGCAGAGGCCGAATTCGTGAATGGGTGAAATCCAGCCAATGATTCCGTAGATGTATCCATTCAAAATTTCAATATTTCCAAAAATACAGATTGAAATTCGGTACTTGATTGGAAAATGAGAGCCTGAAGGTTCAATCAGGTTAATATGATTAGAAGATCGGCAAGTTATTCCATCAGGAAGTAAAGGCAGTACGTTTGGAAGGATCAATACGTGAAAAAGTGACCGCTCTTTCAACAAATTTGAACATGTATGGAAGAAGCTGATGACTTTACGTCATGTCAGTACTCTTCTCTAGTATTTTTTTCGAAGAAAAATCGCAAATTACAGCTAGAGATTCCGGGAACATCAAATCGAAGGCTGTCCCCTAGAATATATGCGAAAAAAAATCAATCTGAAATCATCGAATAGTTTCAGATATATCACGAAGTTAAAGGGGCGACATTCATGGTGAAAGATTCTGTCTGTATGTTCCCTGCAAAGAACAAACATTCAGTATAAAAACAAAGCCCCATTCTTCTAGAATAATCTTAAGAAAAAGCCCCCGTAAATAAATCAGACCGAATCGTATCTCCACCTGTGTGTCACATTATCACAATTGAGATCTCATATACCTCCATACCTGTTTTTGTTTATCTGTACGATAACAAAACACGGGTTTCGTGTTACCGTGCACGCATTGTCTAGTCTAGTCCATTTCACGCGACCCTATCTTGTAGACAAACGAAAAAAGGTGGAGGCAGTCTCGCAACTAGACGTTCACGACTCACGAAGATATTCAAAATAAAAGCAAAAGTGCATAAACAAAACGGTACCATTTGAATAACACACTACTTTCACAATATATGCAAGCAGGGAGTGAAGCATTCAAGATCGTTGGGTACGCTTGAAATGGTAGTCAGTAGTGATTTTCATTGGACCGTAGAAGGTTGTCAAATGGAATGACGTTGTTGATGCGGCTTTTTGAACGAGCGCGGTAAAGTCTAAAAACCAGCAGTGCGATCGTTTGCTGGTTTGGAGCGCAACTTCGGTCAAAGGTGCTTTTTTGGGGGACTTTGTTGTGCGGAAATTCTGGAATAATACTAACATGCTGTTTTATTGGATGGTTCGCGTTTGCATTGATATTGTGAATACATGGTGATTACGAATCTACTTTTTCTTTGGATACAATCTATTGGAACGAGTGAAAATGCGTGAAAAGTGGGAAAAGGAAGAAAATCCTCGCGATAGCGATGGTCATCCGGTAAGTCGTTCTTTTCACCGAAGTTGCCACTAACGTACTAACATCCATTGATCCATTGCAATCCAGGTGCAAAAATACGTAAAATTTGATTGAAAATTTGGTTCTGTCGATCAAGAATATTTTCAGCGCTGCAGTATTGCTGCTCATATCGAAAAGTACTAAGAACTTTGATACTTCAAATGGAACCCCTGTATATTATTGCTATTTCGATTTGCCGCAGCCTTCTGATCATTTCTGTATGAGGATTTTTCATCTCATTTCTGGGAAATTACAATGTTAAACAATTCTTAAAGGAAGTCGGAAATATCTTCACTGGAAAATATCGATCAGCAAAGATCCCCGAAACATTATAAGAATAACCTCTACCCTTAAAAGGGGGTGGATCTGAATTTTTTATGGTGTAACAAATCATATGTTACGTACAATCATAAAACAACATTTCTATAAAATATCGACTTGAAACAAAAGATTCTTGAAAATTAGAAAATTAAACTACTACCAAAATGGGGTAGGTTTGAATTTGAATATATTCCTTTTCATTGAAATGACCACCATCTAATATTTATATCCATTGATCCATTACAACTATAGCAAAATCAGTGAAAACTGCCACTTCCTTTCAGATCTAGATATCATTATACCGGGTGATTCATTATAAGGGTGACCACCGGCCGTATCTCGGAAAGCGCTTATTCTATTATTTCCAGAAAAAAAATCTAGAGGAGAGCTATGAACTTGAAAATATTCTTAATCATTTTGCGTGCATGTTCTAGGGCTTGCTATCGTTTTGTGCAAATGTCTGTAATTTCCGAATTTTTAGCCGGAAATGGTCTCAAACGACTAGGTTGGACTCACTGATGACGAATCCGGTGTCAAAATCGATTCTATCCGGCCGCCCATCGACACGATAACTATGTCGAACGGAGCCAGCTGGCGACATGAAACTTTCAGATTAGGTCGCGCATTGGAATACGCCGGTTAAGTACGTTAATGGGACAAATCGGTCGAATGGTTTCGGAGTTATATCCGTTTCAAGTTTTGAGGTTATTTTCCTAATATTTTAGGATCTACTGGAGCGAATGGATTGAAACTTGGCAGTTAGTTGGAAAATAACGACGCGCAAGTTTGAGCAGACTCTTGTTTGGATCGAATGGTCACTTAATTCAAAAACAAAAGTTTTCAAAATTTTTTACTTTCGCTCATATCTTAAACTGTATATTCCACAGCAGTGTATCGAATTTTAATTCGATACGGCTATTAGTTTTGGAGATATTCGGAAAAAATATGTAAAATTTCGTGATTTTTTTCTCGATATAGTTGTTTATTTCGGTATAACTCAAGAAATACGGATTCAATCATCATGCAACTCTGCAGCTAGTTTGAGGATGCTGAAGGACAACTTATTGCTAAATTTCGTGACAATCGTGTCATTTGAACAATTTGAAGAAAATTTGAAATATTTTGTTTTCAAATATTCAATATTCTGTTCTTATCATAATTATCCTCATAAAATTCTGTATGAATCTTCGAACCATCATTGTTCGATCAAGTACTGGATGGGGATGGAAACGTATGCCAACCCCTTCCAATTTTCAATTTTCAATTCGATCTAATATGTATTTTTGTAAATATTGGAAATATAACATTTTGAATGCGGAATCATTAGGTGGATTTTACGCATTCACGAGTTCGGCCTTCGTAATTAAGGCCCAAATCTACTCTACAAGTTTCTAGTTTCTAAGCTGTTTTTATCTGGAGTTATTGTGCTTACGTCGTCCGTTAGGCCGACTGTGAATTTATTTTCTTAATATTTCCAAAAATACAGATTAGATCGAATTGAAATTCAGTAACTCATCGAAAAAACCTGGAAAAGCTGCTGACTTCACGTCAGTGCTTTTCTAGGTTTTTTTAGCGTCCATTTCGTCACAAGAAGTTATAGAATAAACGGTTCCCGATATACAGCCGATTGCCGCCCTTTTTTCACCTGGTACAGGTTGAACCTAGACTTTTACGGAGAATAGAACGTTCGATTTTATAGACAAAATGTACTAACAACATTGATACATCAAATGGAGCGTCCTGTATATTCTTGCTTTTTTCGATGTGCCCCATCAGTAATATCCACCCCAGGTTGAACAATTGAACATAGTTTTTGAACCAGTATAATTATCAATAATATTTAATCTTACATGAAAGCTATTATCATTCAACCAAAAATATACGTTCCATTTCGTTTTATCAATTTTCACTTCAACCCACGCTTTCGGTATATATTTAGCGTATTATCTCAAGAATGCACTGCACATCCCCTTTTCGGAGATATTTATACGAGGCGCTCCGATGATTCCATGATTTTACGGTTGACAATTTGTGGGAAGACGCATAATAGTTATAAATTGTCAGCAAAAAGAAGGCAAGAAAAAGATAATAAAATAATTGATGAAAGTAGAAGAAGTTGAAGCAGACAAATTGAATTTTTAGGTTTTTTCTCGGTTTTCACGCCCAATATGAAAAAAAGAACTATTGAAAATTAAATAAATATGTATAATACGAAAAGTACTTATGGATTGTGGGATTCAAACTATTTGTCAAGGGAAGTTTCTGGAGCAAATATGTATTGCCTTATCAACAGTATCGGAATTAGAAATAATGCAAACGACCAACGACTTGAACTGTGACGTTTCAGAATCTATATTTGCCTCCTTCATCAGACAATAAAAAAAACTCAAAAAAAAATAGTATATTATTCAACAGGCATATAATGAATGCTATTATTCACGAGGGTGAAGTTTGCGACACGAGCCGCACCCAAGTGAATAAAAGTAATTATATGCGAGTTAAATGCTGAAATTTGTCCACGACCTCATTGGTGAAATTGGAATAATTCTGCATTTTCAACAACCTACAATAGAATTGTCAGAATGGTCAACTTCATTCTCTGTGATTACTGGAAATTGTCAAGCTTACGAGAAACGCCAAAACTTTCATTTGATCTTTACATGGAGTTTGTTATATTCATTATACAAGCCTAATATCCACGGGTTTTATTAATGACTGTCATTTTTCTTCAATAAGAGCCGTCGAAATATATAAAGTATTCAGTGGACGTTGACAAAATTATTTTTCAACTCATTATCAGTACAAACTTGTTCGAAATTGAAGTGGTATCCTTTTCATGGAAATTTCCAAATGCTTTTTTTTGCTGGAACAGTAGGAAAACTCCACACCTGGAAGAGCACACACACTTTCTGGGTTTTGCGTATCCATGATTCTGTAGAAAAAATCGCATAAATCTTCCCAAACGATTATTGTTCAGTGTATATTTATTTTCTGAAACAAAATACTTATTCATGTTAACATATCAAGTGCCAGCAGAAATTTCCGAACGTAATCGGTGACAGCCTGTTACTGAAATTTTCAACTGTCAGTGACAGGTGAAGATTTGTCACCGAGGCCTATCTAGTTGACAAAAATTCCCCCAATTGTCACTTAGTCTAGTGCGCGCACGTCAATACTAGTAATAAGTCCCGGTGACGGTGACAAAACGCTACCGTGACAAAAATTCACTAGTGCGCGGCCGCCATAAGACAATTTGAAATATAAACTCGAACGAACCTTCGCATATTCAGGTCGATTCTGTTTGCGTATTGCTATGAACCTTGCTATTCCAGTCATGTTGCTATCTTTCTGATTTATAGCAATATGGCCATGATATTACGTATTCTGTTCCGAGTGTTATAGTAATGTTTGCTATGATTTTTGTTACAGCAATATTGCTATCATGACAACACTGTATTTTGTGACTTTACAGCTACAAGGAAGAAGAAAATAACCCTACTTCATAAATATTTCGTGAGTTTTCTATGATTTCGCATACATAACCTCTACCTATGGCGTTCGTTATTCATGTAAACATCGACATAAGAAAGAAAAAATTTTACGAAACAAAAAGAGTCAAATGCCCAATAACAAATTTCCTGGATACCAATAGAACATTGATTACCAGAAATCAAATGCAGCAATTTTATTCCGGCGTTAATAATTCGAAACTCGATAAACTTTTTTGTTGGCACCACAAAGGGATTGCTGTTGCTGAGATGATTAGAATAATCATCTCAGCTGTTGTCTACTATGCTTGTATTTTAGTCTAAGAGTTTTCCTTTAAATCAAATATTTTAGAGAACCTTGAACACATTTTCATTAGCATATACTTTTTTTTCATTTATGTTAACATCGACTTATTCAAAAATGTCACGAAACAGAAAAACCAATTGAAATCAAATTGACCAATTTCCTGCATACTAACAGAATATTGGTTACCAGAAATTAAATGTAGCAGTTTTATGCAGGCGTTAATAATTCGAAATTCGATGAACTTAATTTTTTGTTAACAATTCAAAGGGATGTTGTTGATATTATTAGAATAATCATCTCAGCTGTTGCTTACTATGCTGTATTTTAGTCTAAGAATTTTCCTTAAAATTAAATATTCTAGAGAAACTTGAACAAATTTCTATTAGCACATACTTCCCTATTTTCCATATTTTCGAATCCTTGGAGGAACTAACACTGAAACAAATGGATCTGTGGACAATCCCCTTTCTAGCCTATCTTGTTATCAAGCGTAGCAAGTACTTTTTTGAGGTTGCTAAGATAGCAATATTGATAGCAAGATTCTTGTTAAAGTGACAGATCATATTGCCCAGAATCGATAATCAGAATACCAATATTTCGGTTCTTGTTATGGAAGCAATATCTTTTTCCAATATTTGCAAACAGAATCGCCTTATTATTCTAATCGCATATGAACAAAACTCGCCTTCTCTGAGCAGCATCTCGAGATTTATGGTAATACCAAACATAAGAAATATGGAGGTACCTTCAGGAAATAAAACGAGGCCTTCGTCTTTGAAAACCCCCCAACTAATTGAACTCACCTCAACACTATTAATTATACCTACATAATTTAGCGTATTAGAGGTTGATTAATATGTTTATACGTATTTCTCAACTTTGGACACGAACGGGAAATAATTCCATTTAATGGTAATTATTAAATTGTCGTCGTTAGATTTTGAATTCAGATTGTTGCGTGTACTACCATGTCTTAATTTCTCGAGTTTGGTGTAGGTACTATACTACACGCTTAATCTCACTTTGTTGTTACATCTGAAAACAATAGTGATACTTTCAAATGGAATGGGGATTGCATCATGTTCCTACTTGTTTACATGGGGCTACGTTTGCTACTGATTATAATCAATACTATACTATGATGAAAGAATACATGATGTGTTGGACAGCTTCAACAAAATCATTCGTTTTGTTCCACAACTGACATTTTATAACAAAGGTGTGGGTTGTTTGCATTGCACCATAGTGGAAATAGTTTCTTGATGATAGCTCTTAAATTCTTGAAATATTCAATTTAAAATTAATTTTGATAACAAAATGAACATTCATCTGGGAACCCTATGCCTCCTAGACCAATTGAATAATTCATTGTAATCAATCGGATCAATCCAGCGAATGAGTACCTACTCGTAAATTTGAGGCATGATATGATGCAAATGTATCATATTTTCCCCATTCCCTATGCTCTGAATCTTCACTCAGCTGGCAGGAAGAGAGATGATGCGCAGGAACACACATAAATTCGATTAAAGGTTATTTGTCAATTTGACTTCAATTGGTTTTTCTGTTTCGTAACATTTTTGAAAAGTCGATGCTTTCATAAATAACACAGAATGCAAATATATAAATAACGAAAACCGTTGATAAAGGTTATGTATGCGAAATCATAAAAAACTCACGAAATGCTTATGAAGTAGGGCTATTTTCTTCTTCCTTGTTGCTCTAAAGTCACAAAATACAGTGTTGCCAGCTCTAGAATTATCGATTATGGAAGTCAATAATAGCAACATTGCTATGATGAAATTCATAACAAACATTGCTTAAGCAGTCGGAACAGCATACGTAATATCAAGGTCATAACTTAGAAAGATAGCAATATGACTTGAATAGCAACGTATTATAGCAATTCGCAAACAGAATCGACCTGAATAACTTTAAGGGGATCATAATCCTCAACATAGGAAACTATATTAACCAAGATAATCAAGTGAATATTTGTATAGTTTTTCTGGTCAAATAATTAGTCGTCATTCGATATCAAAGAAGTATCAGCAATACTCATGGTGGAGGTGGTTGAATATACAATGATTTATTCATTCAGTTCACATCATTAAAATATAATCTCGTATCTGGCCTTTAACGATTCAATAATTTCAGATTTATACATATTCATAAATTTTGAATCTCTATGTTTTTTTGCTCAGGACTATTCATACTTGGTTACTGCCGTAACAATTATAATGAAGAGAAATCCCATCCCAAAAATCCTGTCATAAGCGAAAAATCCACAAGAGTCTATAAGAACCGAATAAAAAATGGCAAATAAAAATTATTTTCAGAAAAATATACAATATGAAACGAAATTTAATTGTCCAGAGATTTTTTTTTGCTATGTAGCTTGTTTGTGATAAACATACAGTACCATTGTTTTATGTCGCTCCACTGTTGATATTGACCAGAAATTGCATATTTCACTGAACAGGAAATAATGAAGTTATTTGCCACAATAATGCTGTGTTTTTCATAAAATTGTGATTTCATCCAAAGAACTTATACCTGAGGAGTAGTTCTTCGATTTCCTCACGCGCTTTATGTCTATTCAGTAAATGTAACAATTATGACGTGAAGACAGTGAATAAAAACAATTATGACGTAAAGACTGTAAATAAAATAAAAAAACTTGTTTTGATTTTACCTAATGTAATTTCCAAATGACAAACTTGATCGATTAGGTGGGACTATGGACTTATCGAATTTTTTATTATTTAATACGTCTATCGATTATTCTCAATTATTTTAGAAAGACTGATGTTTTCATAATTTCTCATTTCTTAAGAATGTACCAATAAGATGAAATACTCATTTTGACCATTTTGTTATCTCACCTAGGAGGAATTATTTTCTTTTTCAAAGAGCCGTTTCATATTCGAGTGTTTCGTATGTTTCCATTCATGTGATTAATTTTATTATTTTTCTTATAGCAAGCTTGATATTCGATTGAATGATAATTAAATTTTGTGTTTGTTGAAACAATTTTTATTTTTTATTCGGACCAAACTCCCATACACGAGCCGTCTCTGTTCAGTACAACTTATGTTATAAAAGTCAGCATCATAATCGTGATCTCATTATTATTGTTGTAAGCTATTATTTACAGAACTGATTAATTGCGCCGTGTCCATATTTGTCAAAGGTTCATTTGCTAATAGTAAATACTTATATCTTATTTTTGCAGTAGGCAATATTTTATGATAAGGAGCCTCTGTAAAGTAGCGGATAAATTAAATGAAAATTTAAATATGAGTAATAAATAAGAAGCAAAGATGGTACCTATCGATTTTCTCTTGACAGTTTGTCTTGAAAAATACAAAATAGTCCAGCGCCATCATCGATAACAGAGTCGTACAATATTTGAAATTCTAGGGCCGCGTTTTAGACCCAAAATTTTTGTGGGTAATCACGAAAGCGTAGAGTGGCCACCTGTAAAAAAATTTTATAATTCTGAGAAAAAAGTCCGAATTATCCATAATTCGGAGATAAAAGTCGGAATTATACAGAATTCTGAGAAAAAAGTCCGAATTATTATAATTCTGATGAAAAAGCCCGAATTATAACACAGAATAACTCTTCTAGATAATCACAGAGATAGAATAATTTCCAATTCCAATTAATATTTCTATGATGATGACACGGTCTGTAAGCATGTCACTTCTGCTAAATCACGAATACAAATAAATGCTCGCTAAAAAGGCAAACAGATTATAGAATATAGTAGGTAATAACATGAATCGAGAGCGTATAGACATATATGAAAAATAGCAGAAGTGACATGCTAACTGACACGGTATAATCATCATAGAAATATTAAATGAGGCTGGAAATTAATCTATCTCTGTGATTATCTAGAAGAGTTATTCTGTAGTATAATTCGGTATTTTTTCTCAGAATTATAATAATTTTGACTTTTTTAGAATTTTGTATAATTCGGACTTTTTTCTCAGAATAATAAAATTTTTTATAGGTGGCCACTCTACGCTTTCGTAGGTAATATTAGGAAAGTGTCGACACCTGATATATGCTATGTTTCTTGCCTTAGACAAAAGGAAGAGTCAAACTCTTTCGTCTAAGCCATGATGTAAAAAACATGGTGTGCTCATCTGAAAAATGAGTGACGTCAGCAAGATTAAAACACAAAGAGTTGTATATTCTGTGCTTTGAATTAACGTGCAAATTCGAAGCACAGAATATACAACTCTTTGTGTTTTAATCTTGCTGACGTCACTCATTTTTCAGATGAGCACACCATGTTTTTTCCATCATGGTCTAAGTTTGTATCGTTTTCTGTTCGACAATACACAATACTTCCAATTCGGTTCACACGTGATACAGGCAGCAGTAAGTATTTCTTTCTAGTGATCGATACTTATTATCCATCTGCAAAAGGGGGAAATCTGCACAGCCTACATAACCAAACTCGATCATACGAGCTATTGCATCACTCAATTATCTGAACCGTTTTTAAGTGCATTCTTAGATATGTTACCTTTTCAACAAGAAAATGCACTCCGAAGAAGTGGCGCCAACAAGTCGGAAACAGAAAGAAGTCGAAAAACGCAGAAGGTGTTCGATGATATGGTCAAATAGTCAATAGGATACGGATATCTTTAGATTCTTCCTGACTCATTGAATGATAGTGTTGATTGTAAATTCTCCAGTGACAGCAGACCATAGTTCTTTGGGATCAAAAATGTTGGATTAAGCATAACCTTTCTCTACCTGAAAATTGATATATTGTTTCATTTCCTACAGATATCGATTGAGGTATACTTAGGGAGGAACTTGAATTGTTTTTGGTATTTTCAGAGAAATATGGAGAAAATTAATTTCTGAATGAGTGAATCTGCGGAATATTCAGGTGGATTTCACCCATTCACCAGTTCGGTCTTAGTACTTGAGGTCCAAACTTACTCTACAAATATCGAGTTTCTAAGTTGTTTCTTTCGGAAGTTATCGTGAATACGGTCCGGCCGTTAGACCGACCGTAAACACAATAACTTCCGGAAGAAACAACTTAAAAACTCGAATCAGAATCATTAGGGGGATTCCACCTATTCACGAATTCGACCTTCTTAATTAAGGTCCAAACAAACTCTACAAA
The DNA here is from genome assembly GCA_958510865.1 of Myrrha octodecimguttata. Taxonomy (NCBI): domain Eukaryota; kingdom Metazoa; phylum Arthropoda; class Insecta; order Coleoptera; family Coccinellidae; genus Myrrha; species Myrrha octodecimguttata. The sequence continues at coordinate 63,573,675 of OY294056.1, forward strand.
TATCAAGTTTCTAAGTCATTTATTTCGGAAGTAATTATATTCACAGTTGTCCTCACAGCCGATCGTAAACACAATAACTTCCGAAAGAAACAACTCAAAATCGCTATCGATATTTGAAGAGTTTGTTTGGACCTTAATTACGAAGGTCGAATTCGTGAATAGGTGGAATCCCCAAAATTATTCTGCTTCGAGTTTCTAAGTTGTTTATTCCGGAAGTTATTGTGTTTAAGGTCAGTCTAACGGCCGGACCGTAAACACAATAACTTCCGAAAGAAACAACTTAGAAACTCGATATTTGTAGAGAAGGTTTGGAATTGAAATCCAGTACTTCATCGAGAAATAACAGTTCGAATGTTCATATAAAATTCAATGAGGATATGATATGAAAAAAAAGAAGAAGAAAAAAAATTTCATTTTCTAACGACACGATCACAAAGAAATTTCGCACGAAGTTGTCTTTCAGCATCTTCAAACTAGCTGCGAAATTTCATCATGATTGAATCAGTATTTCTTGAGTTATACCCAAAAAAACCACGATATCGAGAAGAAAACCACGAAATTTTACATATTTTTTCCCAATATCTCCAAAACCAATAGTCGTATGGAATTGAAATTTGGTACATTGCTCTGAAATATGGAGCTCAAAGTATGTGCTGATTTTTTTTTCAAATATGATGAACAGTTCGCGAAAAAAAAATTTTTTTCAAAATTTGCTGATAGTATGGTCCCAAAAAATTTTCGCGAAAATTGCGCGTTGCTATACTTCAACTAACTGCCAAGTTTTGATCAAATCGGTCCAGTAGTTCCCGAGTTATCGCCAAAATAACGTTAAAACTTTAAAAGGAACTAACTCCGAAACCGATTGGCCGATTTTGCCTATCAACGGACTTCACCGTCGCATTTTGAAACACAACAACCTACCTGAAAGTTTCAGGTCAATAGGATTCTCCGTACGACCGTAATCGTGCCGACCGCCCGGACAGAATCGATTTTGACACCGGATTCGTCATCATTGAGTACAACCTAATAATTTTCGGCTCAAAATTCGAAAATTACAGATATTTGGACAAAACGGTAGCACGCTGTTCCCCAGAACGTGCGCGCAAAAATGTCATTGAAAGTTTTTTTCATACAAAGTGTCAAAATTTGTTGATTCTAAAATGAATATTTGACATTCGAAAGGAATATCTCAGAGGCGTGGAATCATCATGTAAATTTGAGTGTTCTTCCAGAATAATTTTTTTTAGTACTCTCGTGCCCTCTAAGGCAGGTTTTGAAGTTGTAAGTAAACAAAAATCTAGAAAAGCACTGCCGTGAAGGCAGCAGCTTTTGCGCGCATGTTCAATGTAGATGACCGCTTCGGCAACGAATTTGAACTTGCGCGCAAAAGGGTCTGCCATCGACCTAACTGAACGAAACAACTTAGAAACTCGTTATTTGTAGAGATGGTTTAGACCTTAATTATATACGAAGGCCGAATTCGTGAATGGGTAAAATCCACCAAATGATTTCGCAGGTACACCCATTCAAAATTTTATTTTCCCAATATTTCCAAAAATACAGATCAGATCGAATTGAAATCCAGTACTTCATCGAAAATTACAGTTCGAAGGTTCATACAGAATATAATGAGGAAAATATGATAAGAAAATGACAGAATTTTTTTTTTCAAATTGTTTTAATAGCACGATCATCACGAAATTCTGCGTAAAGTTGTCTTTCAGCATCTTCGAACTAGCTGCGAAGTTTTATCAGGATTTAATTAGTATTTCTCGAGTTATACCGAAAAACAAACAACGATATCGAGAAATTTGACATATTTTTTCCCGATATCTCCATAACTTATGATCGTATCGAACTGAAACTTGGTACACTGCTGTGAAATATGAAGCTCAAAGTCCGAGTGGAATTTTTTTGAGTATGATAAACAGTTTCCGAAGAAAAAAATTTTTTGGAGAAAGAATTTGAAAAAAATTTTTTTTTCAATTTACTGAAGATATGATCCTGACAAAATTTGCCTCAAAGTTGCGCGTCGTTATACCTCACCTAATTGCCAAGTTTGAACCCAATCGCTCAAGTAGTTTCTGAAATAAAGAATGAATAACTTCGAAATTTCAAGTGGCTATAACTCCGAAACTATTCGACCGATTTGGCCCATTGAAGAACTTAACCGCGGCATTCCAATGCGCGACCTACCCTGAAAGTTTCAAGTTGCTAGCTCACTTCGTTCGACAGTTATCGTGTCCACGGCCGGCCGGCCGGACAGAATCGATTTTGACACCGGATTCGTCATCAGTGAGTCCAACCTAGTAGTTTGAGACCATTTTCGGCTCAATCATCGAAAATTACAGACATTTGGACAAAATGATAGCACGCTGTTCCCCTAGAACATGCGCGCAAAAATTGTGTGCATTCATAGGATGATGATTTGTTTAAGTACATATCTGGAACAATAAGCTATAGAAATTTCTCTACATTTATGCACTCTTCTATTATGAATACGCTTATAAATGTATCTAAAATTGCTATGTGAAGTTTTGAAACTCCCAGAGAAAGTCTAGAAATCCAAGTATGATTCATTTATTGGATTCCATCTCTGTATCAACGTATTCAAATAACCGTTCAGTTTCCGCAAGTTTGTATAGACTAGATGTGATCAATTTCTATCATCAATGATCATTAAGAAGAAATTTCCTATTAATTAATTATTTCATCCATTGAGAAACACGGCAATCTGGTGGGAAAAAGTGGTCCTATCCGACTCGGAACCGGATTAATTGCAGAAAAATAATATAATTTAATGTATTAAATATAGTTAAAATTGCTACTCGATAATGACACCATCAGTTTCAATTAATAATCCAATCGGTTTTAATGGCCGAAACCGTTGAGTCAAGGTAGAATGCAACCATGAAGTGATGAAATTACGAATGATAAAAGTAGTTTTCAGTTTCTTCAGTGAAGGCTTGAAGTACATGGAGCTTCATTCTTTAGTCGCCACAGGCTTTCGTGAGGTTTCATCTAAACCTAGGAGTATCGGTGAAAATAACAGACAAAAATCAAGGAAAGCACTCATGGTCAATTGCTGTTGCCATTTGGTTTTCCTTAACCAATGCTATTATTATGCTCTCTTTCTATTCACGTCTCAAACTACCTCCAAAATTTCATTCATGTGAAGAAATACTCAAGCCCGTTTTGTAACACATTTGTGGAATGTGGATTTGAAGTAAAACACTTTTTTCATTTTCCATTCTGCCAGATTTGGCTCCGGTAAATAGATGAAAATTGAAAGTTCCAAAAAAAATCAGTTTTCCTTTTGTAGCTTTGAATGGAACGAGCCATTCAAAGGCAAATCAACCTTAGTTATTTTCTTTATGAAATGTCTAAAATATATAAGTCCTAAGATCTATAATACTCGAAGAAGAATGATGTTTCATCCAAATTCAAGATATTCCCATTTGATATCTGTGAAATGGACTGAGGTTGATTGGCGTCTGAGTGGCTCAAATGAATTTTGGCGTGAAGATTTCATAAATTATGAAACATATTCTTCAGTTATCACTTTCATCTTACTTCAACCTGTTTCCTAGAGACTCGCGGATCATCATTTTGAAATACTTAATTATTCCTCATTATTTCTCACTAAACAAACCGTACTGGAGATATTCAAAGTTGAATGTTATAAAATCTGATGAAGATTCGAGAAATTACCTTATTTTTATGTATCCGCCCCTGAGCTAGTAAAGGCTGTTATTTCAGCTCCGCCATCCGGACCATAGAATACTTGTAAATATTTATTTTGCATAAACCCAATATACTCTTACCCTTAGGTCTATGATCAGACCATAGACAGATGGAGACATAGCCTCCAAGTCTATGGACCAGACTTTCCATAGAGTTCAATTAATGTGTTTATAGGTAAGTTGCGTTATTTCATACAATTCGTTTTAAATTTGATAAAAATAAGGATTATCATGGAGTTTTGAATATGAGAATGGGCGAGGATGGAATAGTGTATGATTTTGTGGTAGAAACAGTACAGTGTAGTGGAATCTTTCGTTAGAATGATATCTCAAAAAGCACCAAATCATAAGAATTAAGTAAATAAATGAGTTTCTCAATCATGTTGCTTTGAACTTCAAACATTGGATGCAAAAGAGATCACCGTAAGAGATATATGTGTTGAACTTGCAAATAAATTGCAGGAGTGTATTAGCACATTGAGAAATATTTAAATGCTCATAACTTTTTGCCTGAGCCGAATCTGAAAAAATGGCAAAAATGAAAAAAGTGTTCCATTTCATTAGAGAAATCTAATGGTTAAAATTAACATTCAACTTGAAGACTCACCTTGTATAGGAGTTTGAAGAATTTCGAATTTTAAACATCATTTTGATGAGAGAAGTATTATGAATCTTATTAGAGACGACGAAATACGTTGAGAATTTGATCATTTGAAATGCGGTTTGAAACTTACTGTAGAATTCCCACAAAGTCTGACAGATATTTTATGAGGTATAAAATGAATAATTTGATATCTAGAATATCGAGTTCACTGTCGTCCTCACGGTGGATCGTAAACACAAATATGCCAAAAGAAACAACTCAGGAACCTGACATAAAAGAGTAGGTTTGCATCTTGAAGGACAAATTCACGCAATGATTCCACAGATATACCCATAAGATCGAATTAAAAACCATTACTTAATTGGAAAATGAAAGATTGATTGTTCATGCAGAGATTCGTGAGGAAATTAAGATCGCAGAATATAGAATATTTGAAAACAAATTTTTTCCGAACTTTTCGGGTGATACGATTATCACGAAATTCTGCTAATCACCACATCAGTCTTTTCAAACTAAAGTTGCAAAGTTTCAACATGATTGGCAAGGGCCGGCCCAGTTCCTTAATTTTTCATTCATCAGCTAACTGCAGCTTATCCTGCCTATGAAAATTTAGTTCAAGTATGTTTCTTACTGAATTCATTATGAATCCCAACACACAAAGAAAACACCAACAAGGCAAAGTCTATAACATCCACCCAACAAAATAATAAACACGAAAACACTCAAGAAGACGTTTGTCGACCCAGTGAACAGCAGTATTCAACTAAACCGCACTCGAACTGACGGCGCAGAAATTTCGCGGCCCTGTCGTAGTTCGTAGCTCGAAGTTGATCGGGGTCATTCGCTGTGGTTGTTTGTTTCTATATTAGGGTTGCGGCCAGGCATGCCATCAGGCCGCTAATTTCGCGCGCCCAAAATAAGTTTACGATATTCCCATGTTCAATAACGACGTATTCTGTTGGGGCGGATTGATAGATCGTTAGAAAGAATTATTATTTGTGTTTTCTTTTGGAATATTAACTAACGGTTGCTGTTTCATCATAAAGTATTAATTATTTCAAAAAGAATTAATTGTGTTGTACCGTCGTATGACAATATATTTCTTAACGAAGGGCAAGCGACCCAGCGGCCTTATTGAGCAACCGCCACTGGCACATATTTCAAATTCTAGTGAGCACAATTATCCAATCTCCCTCTGAAAAACGCCGAACACTTTCGCACTCAGTATTATATGAGTAATTAGAAAACTTTATCTTTATTGCTCAGACTATTAGAAAACGAAGGTGCAAAACTGATCTTCATCTAGTTCACAGTGGTGCGTGCAGATCGAAATCACAGTCTATTGAATTGCACGGATCATTGGCCTTCACTTGGAAAAAGTATGTTGGAAACCACAATTATCGTACCTATATGGTTTCACTAATGCTATTCTGCGCCATGAATTTATAATTGCAACAGTTATTGTCCGTTAGCCGAAGATTTTTCGGAATAACCATGAAACGTTTATTGCTACTAATTAAACTCATGCAAGACGAATACACTGAACTTTCACACAGAGATTAATTGTTTAATCCTAGGTATTCACTTCTGTCTGTTTTATATCCATATCTGCCTATATTTTCACTTTAGCCAAATAGATATTTACTAAATCCTCTTGCATATTCCGAAGGTCAGGTTAGGTTTCCGTGGAACCAAACTTCAGATTTTCATGTACACTTTTCACAACTACAAATAAATGAGCCTCAGGTGTTAAGAGCAAACAATGCCTCGAATATGGTGACTTCTGGAGGCCAGAGTTCATTCTTTTGAAATGGTTGAAAAAATCTTGAAAATGCACAATTTCGCCACTATTTTATATTCAAGAATTTTCGGAAAATGAAACTGAAATGGAGTGAAAGATGGAAAAAAAAGACATTGCGCATTCTCACAAAAGAATCAAGAAGATCCAAAAAAAAATTTTTTTTTAAATATTCACTGAAGCACCCCATTTTTTCCTATAAACGTCGAAATTCCTCTGAATTCTAATATTTCACGCTGCTATTGGCAAAGTTGAAGCATTTAGGCCGCGTCCAAGTGCCTGACCTTGGGATTTTAACGAGGTTTAATGAAACTTGAATATGGCTGTGTTGCCTTAGCACCACGTGGTATTGTTTGCCTTTCAACCAACAAAATGTTTTGGAAAGACAGCTCAAATTCGAGAATTTCATAATGCTCTCTTTCCCTCGACTAGATAAATCGAATAACTCAGATTTATGTCTGTAATTTTAGAATTTTTCCACGATATTGCTCTTAAATTCTCAATATCTCAGAAACTATACTTACGCGATCGGATTGAAACTTGGTAGTTAGTTGTAGAATACTGACGTGTAACTGCCTGCGAAATGAGATCGTGTGGTTAGTAAATTAAAAAAAAAATTCGGAAAATTTAATTTTTATCACATTTTGTTTCAAGCCTTGAGGTCAACATTTGAGAACAGTACTTTCAATTGAAGTTCAATCTGATTTTGATTTTCTGTGATACTGGAGAAAAATATATGTCGAACTTTCTGCGAAATTTCATTATGATTTGTCTTTAGAATTCGTTGCGGTCATCTTTTACATATTGACCCTGCCGAACGCACCCTAACCGCCTGAATGAAATACTTACATAAAAAATTCTGCATGAACCTTCAAGGTATCATCAATCAATATTCTTCGAAACAATTCATTATTTAAATCATCAGGGTCTAAAATGATATATATTTCATGTTGAAATGTATATCTAGTCAATTTGGGTGCTATCCATAGACTTATAAACCTATATGGACATGGCTCACAGAGAGAGGAAGCAGGCTGACAATGATGGAACTAGGCCGGACAAAACCATTAAATATGGCAAAAATAAGACAGATCATTTTGAAGCCATAGACTATAAATTATAAGTTTATGTTTGAAATACATTTTTTTTCAAAAGTTTTGCAAGTCAAATTTGTGTTTATGAAGTATTTCAAAGCAGATTTCATGTTATTCCATTCTGAATAAGAATATAGAGACAGTGTAGAAGATATAATTTTCGTTTTTTTTGTATTTTCGTGAACGTTTTGAATATAATTTGATTTCCTTCATTTTAAACCGGGTTCACTGGTAAAGAATAATGGTAAATTCGTGTTGTGCCATTAATTGTACAAGGAGATATAAAATGAAAGTAAAATACAGTAACTTGGAAAAAGCGTTAAAAAATCAAATGAATGTATTATTGCTATGAATCCGATCGCAGAAATGAATTTCGCACAGGTTTCTTCACTATTTAGTGCATTCTAATCGTTTGAGACCATTTAACGCACACAATTCAAAAGTTGCGTACAGTCACGCGAGCTGAGGAATTTCGAGGCAATTTGATTCGGCTTCCTCTCAAGTTTGGACGGTCTTGAATGGCTCGCGAGCAATCATCATCAATCAAATCATTTGGAGCTAAGAATACCGTCCCGAAGCAAGCGGCCCGAGAGAATTTGAAAGAAGAAAGGTCATTTATCAAATATTGTTATTGATCAATCATTTCGAATATTCATATCGGAGTAATAACTACATTCATCACCAATTTCAAAACTTCAATGTAATCTAGTATACCAAGAAGAAGTCATTTCCTCGGAGATCCCCTAAGTAAATGCTTGATTTTATCTCTAGCACGGCGTCATATTGTGCAAGTGAGATCATTCTTCATCTCATTCTCCATGCGCTATACAATACCGGATAGTTGTATCGTGTATCTTGTCTATGATCTTGCCCGAGCTAGTTCCATATCTATCTGGGACCTCTAACTCGCTTCCTTATCCCCATTCGACTCTTCAGAAATGGATTCGTACGCCGTATCCAGAGAGTTTGACATAGCATGCTGTTTAATATGTCTATGGTGCTATCCAATCGACTAATGGTTGAAATGAATTCGCAACTACTGCTAAGCGATACGCCCTCTGGCGATACAAATTCGAACACTTCCAAGCTAGTAGTTTTTCGACGTGCCTGTTATTCTAACGTAATTTGCTTACTTTTGGAGTTCATTTTCGAGCTTTTGTGTTGTTCTCCGAGTTGAAATTTTGGTATACCGAAAGTGTTTGTAATATTCATCAATCGATTCCTTTCTTTCCGATTAAAATTCTCGATTGTATTAATTCGAAATGGCATCCTCCCGAAATGACTATTGTTGTGTGCCTCATCTCAATGTTATTCATGGTCAAAGAAGGAAGGATCATCTAGTGCCTCTAGTTTTAATTTTTTCCAAAGCCAAATGAAAGTAAAGTTAATTTGGAAACAGTATTTGGCAGGGAACTCAATGATAGAAGAAAGGCCTAGCTTTAGAAATTGAAGATTGGAAAACAGGTCACGAAATACATGAAAGAATGTTCACTGCATTTCTCTGAAGTTGTTTATTTTCATGAAGGTAAATTACCTACAATGTATTCATTTCGAAACAACTTCATATCATGATGTTTTCAGGTGTAAATGAAAATAAGAGAATTGTGAAGACAAATGCTGCAGAGAAACTACCGAGCACTTCTGCAGCTACCTAATTCACATACTACACAAAATCATATTCTAAAAGAGTGATCTGGTTGAAAACCTGACAAAAACTAGATATACTGTTAGAGTTGATAATATAGCTGAAGTTATTCATATAAATACTTTAATACTTTTCATTTCTATATATAGGTCTGTTTCCTTTTCTTTAGCAATACGATGCAAAAGAACTGAAGCAGAAAATCTGTTTTCATTTTATTGACTCACTCGTTTGTAAACAAAGAACAAGTCGTATCATTTGGATTGATTCTAGATTTACCACATAATATAGCCTACATTTAGCACTTCTTCACATAAATAAGAGTCTTTAAACTACTTATTGAGGTGCCTATTTTTCCAGAAATTCAAGTAAACTTAGAAATTGGTTCATTTTGATACACCACTTTTGATACACTAAAATAACACCGAAATTATCCTCCACGAACGATTTAAAGTACGATTTTATATCGTGATCCAAACTAAAAGTTCCTTCTCAAGAAAATTAAAATAATTTCTTCAAATATTCGAGCTCTGCTTAATAAATATTTGTTTTCCACCACATTTCTAAGGTTTGTTTACATAAAACTACTAGCTTGGACAGGTTCCAAATTTATTCGTTAGGGCGCTGTCATCTTCGCAGAAGTTCCCAATTGGCAAACCATCTGTCGGATGAATAACCCTTAGAAATCAACGAATTATGAGAGATTACCTGTGAATTTCATGAGAAAATGGTTCTGCTTCTTAAGTCTTTTCACTTTTCCGTGAATTTCACAGCTTGATAACATGGAATCAGCTAACTCAGACTAGGATTTCAATAATGAAAAGAATCCTGATTCCTTCCAATTACTATACTGGATGAATAAACAAAACTTCAGGCAATAAAGTTATATTTTCCATACAGCCTATGTATTATTAAAAAAGACTCTTAGTACTTTTTTTGGGGTTATATCACAGAAAACAATAAAAAGAACCAAACTTACTAAAGAGGTTTGCCAACGTATCTTTCCACTAACCACCCCTTCACTTCAGGTACCCCCTGGTCTAAAAGCTCACTCAAATCACAACCCCCCTCCTATCTATGAACCTGAAATACCATTGCTTCTTCAACGATATTCGTTCTGTTTTTCAGATACCCCAAAGCATCCACATGTACAACTACGAACTACCGCCTCTCTACAAAAGCAAAGTAGTCAGAACACCTTCTCTCAGAGCCATGAACAACTACCATAATCTTTCGATCGAAACCTACGACGACAGCTTCGACAACCTAACCTTCCTGCCCGAAAACAGCAATGGTGACATCTCCAAATACGACGTGCCCTACACGATATCCAACAGAAGTCTTTACAGTAACACATCGACCTTGGACAAATATGGCTATGTTGGAACGAGATCTTTCACACCTCAAACAACTGCATCGACTACGTCAGAAATGGGTTCCCTAAGGGACATGGGATCAACCGCAAAGTTGGTACCTCCGAAACTAGAGATGGTGAGTAGAGTCCTTTTTTTATACCCATAATATCATTGTGATGTATCAAGATACATAAATCGTGCATTTTCTAGTTGTGACGGTGCTATACACACTGTAAAATCGCTGATACAGCTGCCTGAAACGACAAAAAGAAAAACGTCATGCACCCCACTTGAGGATTAGTCCTCTCAAGTTGCTCCTGAGGTGTTGTCAGTAAAATTTTGTTCACGAGTTCCATCCAACAGGACGAGATGAGTCATTTTTGCGCGCATGTTCTAGGGTAACAGCGTGCTATCGTTTCGTCCAAATGTCTGTAATTTTCGATGATTGAGCCGAAAATGGTCTAAAACGACTAGGTTGGAGTCACTGATGTCAAAATGGATTCATTCCGGTAGACCGTGGACAAGATAAATGTCGAACAGAGCCAGCTAGCGACTCGAAACTTGCAGGGTAGTTCGCGCATCAGAATGCCGCGGTTGAGTTCGTTAATTTGCCAAATCGGCCAAATAGTTTCGGAATGGGGGTATTTCCTTTAAACGAAAATGCAGTAATTTTGATGAAGAACCTTCAGAATGTAACCTTTCAAACATATAATTTCAATATTATATTTTTAAAAAAATGTTTGATCACCTAAAACTAAAAATAAAAATTTGGATTTGCATTTACAGGGATTTGTCATGAGTGCACGATATGGCAACGTCGAATTCAGTTTTCTCGGAAAGGAAAGGACTTCAAATGTGTTACTTTGCTTAGGGCCGGTATTATAAAACTTAACTTTAACTTTACCTGACAGTTTTGACAGTTGTGATAGGACATAGCTGTCAAAACTGCCAGTTAAAGTTAAAGTAAAGTTTTATAATACCGGCCCCAAGGAAAACAGAGATAGCAATACTTCGATCTGGTTAGAGTAGAAGATAACGACCAAGGAATAGAAAAAGAAAAGCGCAGACTGTCATACTGTCAAATCAAAAACGGAAATTGTTTGGTTATATTGACAAAGAACACATGTGTACCACAGAATAGGAATAAATATTTCATTATTATATAGCAGAAAAAGCTATTCTTCTAAACACCGTTGTCACTTCGTGCATGCCTGGCAAACCCCAAACCCCAATTTTGAAACTTGATTTTGAATACTTTCTGAAGGTCATTTGGGAGAATGATGAATCAAACCCATAATAATTATGTTCAAATTTGCATTTGCAGTAATAACCTAAATTCAGGAAAAACCCCCATTGTAGCCCTCTGAAATTTTGAGATTATTTCCCTCATATTTCAGAATCTACTGGAGCGATGGGATTGAAACTTGGTTGTTAGTTGAAGCATAACGAGGCGCAATTTTAAGAAAAATTCGGTTGGGATCGTATGGTCACTCAATTAAAAAAAAATTTCAAAATTTCTTTTTTCTGAAACTATTGTTCATATTTGAGAACAATTTCAGTTATACCTTGAACTTCATATTTCACAGCAGTGACCAAATATTAATTCGATACGGCTATTAGTTATGGAGATATTGGGAAAAAAAAATGTGTATTTCGTGGTTTTCTTCTCGATATCTTGGTTTTTTTCGGTATAACTCAAAAAATACTGACTCAATCGTGATTAATCTTCACAGTCAGTTCTAAGATGTTGAAGGACAATATTGTGCAAAATTTCGTGATGATCGTGTCATTAGAGCAATTTGAAAAAAAAATTTCAAATGTTTTTGTTCCAAATATTCAATATTCTGTGATCTTATCATCATATTATCCTCATTAAATTCTGTATGAACTTTCAAACTGTCTTTTCTCGATGAAGTACTGGATTTCATTTCGATCTAATCTGTATTTTTGGAAATAATGGGAAAATAAAATTTTGAATTGGTACATCTGCGGCATCATTGTGTGGATTTTACCCATTTAGGAATTCGGCCTTCGTAATTAAGGGTCAAATATTCTCTACAAATATCGAGTTTCTTCGACTTAGAAACTCGATATTTGTAGAAAAGATTTGGGACTTAATTACGATGGTCAAATTCATGAATGGGTAAAACCCGCCCAATGATTCCGTAGATATACCCATTCAAAAATCTATTTTCTCAATATTTTAAATAATATAGATTGGATCGAATTGACATCCAGTTGTTATCGAAGAAAAACTTAGCAAAGCACAGCCGTGAAGGCAGCAGCTTTTGCGCGTATGTTCAAATTCGTTGCCAAAGCGGCCATCTCTATTGAACATGCGCGTGAAAGCTGCTGCCTTCACAGCCGGGCTTTTCTAGGTTTTGATTTATTATTCGATGAAATCAAATAATAAACCTTAGTGATCGACCAACAAAAAAAAATGTAACCCCCCCTGAAAATTTCATAGTTTACGTTCTGGAGTATGTAGATTTGAATGAACGAATAAAAAAAAATCCGTCCGTCCGCCGTCCGTTGTCCGAGGCTTTTCTCTCTAAGTACAGAACGGAAATCCTTGAAACTTGGTAGAACAATCGTGTGTCACTCGGGGTTGATCCTCCAAGCTTTTCAGCAGGAGCGGTGTACCCTAAGGGAAAAAAAATTATTTCTCGAAAACTTACCTCCGAATTTTCATGAATTTCTGAGCGTTGATTACTGTTGCATAACTAAACCTAAACTAAAATTTTACCCGGATGATTTCCGACCCGTGGTTCTTGAAATATAAAGAAAAACGCTGCAAATTTCCAATAATATCGAGAATGAATCATCGCATTCCGTTCTAAGATGTTTAAGTTATCAATGGTATATTGGGTTATTTAACTAAGAAAATAATAAACGTTTGTGTAAAATAAGCAGTGTTTTTCATTTCATTCTAAACTTCACCAGATATGCTTAAATCCATTGGGAATCAATGTCTCCCTAAGTTTTCAAATTTTCAATTCTCAAGATGAACTTCTCATAGAAATCTTCAATTCACATTCTCCATGATATTTCATACCGTCATCTTTATTATTATGAATTTCGTTGCTCATTCCTTTATTTCTGATATCTAGATGGATAGGCTGAATTCAAGATAACGTGATATCTAAATTAAGGATGATGAGATGTTTATGACATCACAGCATGTTGGGATAAAAGGTGTACATGTTTGATTTCTCACGAATAAATCTGATAAAAGTGAAGAATAGTATATGAATGCATTCATTGTTGCTTTGTGTACGTTTATCTCAGATGAATGTACCCGTAGATCATGAAGGCAAGACCTTTCAAGGAGGCTGAGTGAAAGGATGAGCCAAGAATGTTATCAGAATGTGATTCATGTTGGGATTTTTTCGGTAGGCATCACATCGTAGGTACGTCATTAGATTGTTTATGGGACTGATGTATTAATTAATATGATGAAAAAATTGTAGAAAATCAATAACGTGAAGTCAGCTGCTTTTGCGGGTATGTTCAAATTTTTTGGCAAAGCGGTCATTTTTTTACGTATTAACCCCGCCAAACGAACCTGTCGTGATGGACAGATGAAGTTATCTCTGATAACACTCCCGCAATTTTGCAGTAACTTTCAAGCTTCCATTTTTGACCAAGTACTGGGTTCCAATAGACGACTTCGGCCCAAGTTGCCAACCCACAATTTTCTTCACAAATTTACTATCAATGGGGAACGGGAATTTCAGGACAAATTCGACATGATAAGGTTCGCGTTATTTATAAATATCCGTGAAAGATGCTTCGACTCCTGAAACAAGATAATTCCTTCCAAATACAGGGTCTTTCACGAGGAACTTCACCCATATTTATACGGGAAACTACTGAACGTATTTTCATGAAATTCAGCACTTATAAGTATTTCACGATGCTGATGAAATCTAAAATATTTTCAAGGCATGAGCACCTCCGGTTTTTCCGGAAATGACGTCAACTTCCGTTTTTCAAATTAGAACACCATTTTTTTATTGCAGAAATAGATTCCTTAGAAAATTTCAATTTATTTTGATGTAACATTTTTCAGTTTTGGTTGGAAAATTCTCTCTGAGCGGGAAAATTCGAAAAAAAAATCGAAAATAGAGCTCCGCTGAAACAAGAATAACTTCGAGGTTTTTGGATAGAAAATTTTCGTTTTTGGGATTTTTCAAGATGTAAGATTGATGTATCCACTTTAAAAATCGAAATCGCGATTCATGATACAGGGGGTGAAAAAATCGCTTTCAAAGTTAGGGATGACAAAATCGTGAAAAATCAATTTTTTCAAATTAGAACCCCATTTTTTTATGGCAGATATTGAATCTACGTTAAAAAATAATGTGAGTGTATGCATCACACCCTTGCCCTAAAGTGGATATTCGAATATTCGAATCCAAATTCGCCATCTATTTAGGAACAACCTGTAACTTTTTTCTCTTGCATATTAGGGTAGTAAAATCTAAAACATGGTTTAAGTAACAGTTCCTGAAAATGTCATCTTTTTGGCGTGAAGGGAAAAGAAATAGCTGAAAATTCAAGACGAAAAACAGTTTTTTGTGAATAACTCAGAAAATATCCATTTTAGGGCAAGGGTGTGATGCATACACTCACATTATTTTTTAACGTAGATTCAATATCTGCCATAAAAAAATGGGGTTCTAATTTGAAAAAATTGATTTTTCATGATTTTGTCATCCCTAACTTTGAAAGCGATTTTTTCACCCCCTGTATCATGAATCGCGATTTCGATTTTTAAAGTGGATACATCTTACATCTTGAAAAATCCCAAAAATGAAAATTTTCCATCCAAAAACCTCGAAGTTATTCTTGTTTCAGCGGAGCTCTATTTTCGATTTTTTTTTCGAATTTTCCCGCTCAGAGAGAATTTTCCAACCAAAACTGAAAAATGTTACATCAAAATAAATTGAAATTTTCTAAGGAATCTATTTCTGCAATAAAAAAATGGTGTTCTAATTTGAAAAACGGAAGTTGACGTCATTTCCGGAAAAACCGGAGGTGCTCATGCCTTGAAAATATTTTATATTTCATCAGCATCGTGAAATACTTATAAGTGCTGAATTTCATGAAAATACGTTCAGTAGTTTCCCGTATAAATATGGGTGAGGTTCCTCGTGAAAGACCCTGTATAGAGTTTTTTTAAGATCTCTGATTGGCTGAAATTTAAGTTGGGATTCCTGATTTCATGTTAATAGTGTCAAATTTATATAGGGTGTGTTCCGCAAATCAACTTGGTTATTTCGGTTGCGGGTTTTCCATTCCGTAAATATGAAATATTCGGTTGGTTCCTGAAAAAAAGTTTAATTACGGAATTTCATGGATGAAAAAACGTTCTTTCTGTCACCAGAACGACAGTCAATGTTCTATGGTAACATATCCATAGCATAGAACAATCTTTATTTACTTTATGATCCATAGAACATAGAAGAGACAACAATCAACAATGGAAAAATTACTAGGTATGGTCTATGGATCATAGGGCGAATAAAGATTGTTCTATGCTATGAATATGTTCCCATAAAACATTGATCGTCGTTCTCATGATGTAAAAAACATGGTCCTTCTGGTGCGTAGACTTAACATGTCTATGTTCTGGTGACAGAAAGATTGCTTTTTCATCAATCAAATTCCGTAATTAACCTCTTTTTTTCAGGAACCAACCGAATATTTCATATTTACAGAACGGAAAACCCGCAACCGAAATAATCAAGTTGATTTGCGGAACATTTTCCTTATGAACTTGACACTATTAACATGAAATCAGGAACCCCAACTCAAATTTCAGCCTAGCAAAAACCTATATTTGGAAGGAATTATCTTGTTTGAGGAGCCGAGGCATCTTTTACGGATATTTATAAATAACGCGAACCTTATCATGTCGATTTATTATAAAATATAAATATATTTATATATTGGTCCTGAAATTCCCGTTCCCCAGTATTGTGGGTTGGCAACTTGGGCTGAAGTCGTCTATTGGATCCTACCTGTGATTTTAGGAATATTGGAAAATTCATTGGGCGGATGTTTTCACACCTCTGTGGAATCATTGCAATATTTTATTTTCTCAATATTTCCAACGATACAGATTAGTCAATCTGTCATTTATCATATTCATTGGAGGTATCATAATGAAAATGAACTCTTCACGTCTACTCCAAATATATATTTAGAAAATTTTGCTACATATGTTTCGATCCCTTCAAAATTGGGGTCATCTTCAGGCATCTGCAGACAAATTCGAAAATTGTAAGGTCACATACGTGGAATAACAAAAGACACTAACAGAAAAATACACGAAAACAGTACACACTGGTATGAAATATAAATAGTAAAATAATAAAATAATAATAATTAAAATTATAATAATAGATTAGATCGAATTGAAATCCAGTATCTGATTGAAAGATGACAGTTCGAAGGTTCATGCGGAATTCATTGAGGATAATACTATTAGAAGATAACAGGATAAAGAATATTTGAAAAAAAAATTCGAAATTTTTATTCAAATTTATTCCATATATGATAATCGCTATTATCAAACTGATAACCAAGTTTTACAAAACCATACTGAAGCTTTTGAAGATTTGCGAGGTAGCTTCAACCTCTTTGGGGAAGTATCACGTTTCGTCCCGGCTTAGTTTGGGGGAACTCGTCAGGGCATGCACCAAACTAAGCCGTTTACATGCCTACGTGAGTGTACCAGACCGTTGGGGATGAGCGTATATCCGAGATCTTGAGAGGATCCAACCGGGACAGCGTGCGCTAGTACGTTGAACGATGATGTGGCCAAGTGTTACAAGCAGGTAACGTAGGGTACTTAAGACACACGAGATGGTACTGCGCGCGCGACTTAAGAAAGAGCTGAGAGAGGGCGCTCGCTACAATACGATACCAACCAAGAAGTTTCGCATTTTTATTCTTCAACTTACTACCAAGTCTCTATAACTTCGAAACCGTTTGACCGATTTGGTCCATTAACGTTCCAGCCGTCACATTTTGAACTCTAAACTTGAAATTTTCAATTCGATAGGGTTCTCCATACTCATCCAATCATGCCTACGACCGACAGGACAGAATCGATTTTGACACCGGATTTGTCATCAGTTCAACCTAGTTGTTCAACATCAATTCGACAATTACAGACATTTGGCAAAATAAATTACATAGCTCAAAAATAGAGGAAAAATCAAATTCAAACGAAGAATTATTATTTCGAATCTGGTATTTGACGATTTTGTTCCAAGGAATTATAGTGTTACCATATTACCCAAATGCCTGTTATTTTAGAATTCTCCGAAAACTACTTAGGTCAGCCTTTCTGCGATGATGAATCTTCGATTTAACTCAATTAATTCTGTCCAGTCGGCCCTATATTCTCTATTCCGCTAGGAAAATGATGAAAATTCTACACAAGGGTTTATTATTTTCTTAGTTAAATATCCCAATACCATTGATTCAAACTTATTTATTTATTGATAATTCATTGGTTTTTCACACCAAAATTTGCAGCGTTTTTCTTCATAACTCAAGAACCACAGATCGGAAATCATCTGGGTGAAAGTTTTTAGGTTGAGTTATGCTACAGTAATCATGGTTGAGAGTTTCATATAATTTCAGTGGCAAGTTTTCGAGAAATATCTTTTTTCCTTCCAACCCCCATTTTTGAGCACCGATCCTGGTGAAAACCTTGAAGGATAAATCTCGAGCGACACACGATTTTGCTACCAAGTTTCACGGATTTCGTTTGATTACTTCCAGAGAAAAGCCCCGGACAACGGACGGCAAGCGGACGGATTTTTGCGCGCATGTTCTAGGGGAACAGCGTGCTATCGTTTTGTCCAAATGTCTGTAATTTTGGATGATTGAGCCGAAAATGGTTTCAATCGACTAGGTTGGACTAACTGATGACGAATCCGGTGTCAAAATCGATTCTGTCCGGCCGGCCGGCCGGCCGTAGACATGCTAACTGTTGACAGAAGCAAGCTAGCATTTTGCAACTTTCGGGATAGGTTGCGCATCAGAATGCCGCGGTTCAGTTCGTTAATGGGCCAAATCGGTCGAATAGTTTTGGAGTTATAGGCAGTTGAAGTTTTGAAGTTATTTATTTTTTATTTCAGAAACTACTTGAGAGATTGGATTCAAACTTGGCAGTTGGGTGGAGTATAACGACGCGCAACTTTTAGCCAAATTTCGTCAGGATCATATTGTCAGTAAATTAAAAAAAAAATTTTTTTCGAAATTTTTTTCCAAAAAAATTTTTTTTCGGAAACCATTCATCATATCCGGAAAAAAAGTCCACTTTCACTTTGAGCTTTATATTTCACACCAGTGTACGAAATTTATATCGGAAAAAAATATGTCAAATTTCGAGGTTTTCTTCTCGATATCGTTTATTTTTTCGGTATAACTCGAGAAATACTGATTCAGTCCTGATAAAACTTTACAGCTAGTTTTGAGATGCTGAAAGACAACTTCATGCGAAATTTCGTGATAATCGAGTCATTAGAACAATTTGACAAAAAAAATTTCTATGATTTTCTTATCATATCATCCTCATTAAATTCTGTATGAAACTTCGAACTGTTATTTTTCGATGAAGTACTGGATTTCAATTCGATCTGATCTGTATTTTTGGAAATATTGAAAAAATAAAATTTTGAATGGGTATATCTACGGAATCATTGGGTGAATTTTACCCATTCACGAATTGGGCCTTCGTAATTTAGGTCCAAACCTTCTTTACAAATATCGAGTTCCTAAGTTGTATCTTTCGGAAGTTATTGTGTTTACGCAGTCGGCCGTTAGGCTGACCGTAAACACAATAACTTCCGGAAGAAACGACTTAGAAACTCGATATTTGTAGAGTAGGTTTGAGGCTTAATTACGAAGGTCGAATTCGTGAATGGGTAAAATCCGCCCAATGATTCCGTAGATATACCCATTCGAAATTTTATTTTTCCAATATTTCCAAAAATACAGATTTGATCGAATTGAAATCCAGTAATTTATCAGTAAAAATTTCAATCAGCATTTCGTTGCTGAAGCGGTCATCTACATTGAACATGCGCGCAAAAGTTGCTGCCTTCACGGCAGTGCTTTTTGAATTTTATTTTTATTAGTGTATTCGAATCTACATACTTCGAAATGTAAATGTGAAATTTTCAGGGGGGTGATTTTTTGTAATCGATCACTAAGGTTTATCCGCAAAATTCTGTGAAGGTCGAATCAACGGAAAAAAATTCTTGAAATTAATTACCAAATTTCTCTTGAATATTGCAGAGGCTTTCAAGCCGTTATTTCTCAACCGAGTACATATTTGATTTCCGTTCGATTATGTAATTTCGGAATTATTGGGAAAATAAAATTTCGTGATCCAGGTTAGAAACCCGATATTTCTAGAGTTGTTGATTACGAAGTTCAAATTCGTGATATCTGCTTGATGATTCTGTAGATAATTCCCATTCGAAATTTCATTTTTCCAAATTTTCCAAATCAATAATTGAATCGAATTGAAATCAAGTACTTGTTCAACATATTATAGCTTGGAAGTACAGAATATCATGCAGACCATATGAAAAGAAGATCGCCAAAATTTTTCATCGGGAAATGAAGCTGCATTTTGCGGGGTCTATACGTGAATAGATGGCCGCTTCGGCAACGGATCAACCAAGCGCTTCAAGGCTCCTGACTCCACCTCAATGTTTTTCTAGATTTATTTTCAAATTCTAAAACATACGGAACATAAATCTACATAATAGGATATTCTCTTCCACCTTCTTAATCATTACATAAGGATGTTACCGAAGAAGTGCTATACTTAATTGATCAAGCGTTGACGATTGTAGCAGTATGCCTTGGAATCCAATGCGGAAATCTAACTGTTTACGTAAAACAAACACCTGGTACAAAATTTGGTGGTCTTTCTCCGGATTGTGGGTTTTTATGTAACATTTCAAAGGTTTTCTATTCTGTCATTTATTTGTCGATAAAAGTGTTCTTTATTGGCGGTGGCAGTTGAAGAATTTCTTAAAATAAAATGAATAAATGAATAAATGTATTCAGGGCAAGTTACCTAAGTTCTTCAGGCCAATAATTCAAATCACATCATCTTCTGATTGGGAGAACAATTATATTTCAATGCATACCATCAATCTAAATAGCCCCTGAGTTAGTCCAATAAGATGAAGATTTGGAATTTCTTATGTGGCTGATTAACTGGATCAAAATGGAATAACACAAGAACCCCTCGTATCTTCTAGTCTATTCTGGAATATTTTATACAACCCTTATACCAAATCAGAAAAATTCAAAAAGAGGTAACCTTCGTGAGGGGACAATTTATATAGTTGACTCCAATCAATTTTTATCAACCCTGTTAGCGTGATGAAAGCGAACCCTAATCATCATTATCATTATTAATGGAGATGGATGTAGAATCCCTATTTATGTTTTATGAATTTTAGCATCTGTGAGTTTTCTGAGTTCGCTCTGAGTTAACCATTTTCCATTTAGTCAACCAAGTTTACAACAAAACACATCGAACGGTATCAGTGGACTTAGTGTAGTTAGTGTAGTTCATGCAGGTTCAAGGAAAAAACCCATCAACAATTTTTAATACGAATTGTTTTTTCGAACACTATGACGCCATCTGGACCAGTTGTTGACACAAACAGGGGGAGATTGTACAACACTGACCACGAACAGCACAATATTTTCCATATTGCACAATATGTCTTCAACTTTTCGATATATACAACGGACAAATAAAATGCAACACCCAGAAGGAGCAGTTTAAATTTCAAATATTTTTGGTAAAACTAAGATGGTATAGCAAGGAGTAAATGATTAAAATTTGGGGAAATCAATCGTGAAGGTCTTTTCATGTGGACATTTTTTGTTACTTGAATATTGTAGTCGTTTTTCGCAAATTTTTTAAATTTTACAACAAACCAGCTGATCGAGGAGATCCAAAGTGGATATTTAGTTGTTGTTAAAATGCCTAGGGCACGTCTACGCGGAATTTATCGCCAGCTAGGTGAATTTGAGAGAGGTCGAATTATTGGTCTACGGGACTGTCGTCATTTCGAGAAATCGCTAAACATACGAACAGAAATCCAACTACTATTATAAGATGTCATCAAGCGTGATTTGATAATGCCCAAAATCTAAGAAGAGTAGGCACCGGACGTCGAAGGGGCACAAATGAAGTTCAAGATCGACGTCTTAGACTTATAGCCATTAGAGACTGATTTGCGACAACTCGATCTTTGGCTGATGAGTGGTTAGGAGAACAATACCATCCTGCTTGAAAGGTTTACCGCCGTATAAGGTCTTTTGGACTGCAGCATTATCGACCCCATCTTATGTTACCTCTTACAGTTGAGCATCGCCGGCAACGATTACAGTGTTGCAGAGAATGACAACATTGGAATGTGGAATGACATCAGGTTCTATTTTCTGATATCTCGATTCTCTTTGGGTGCACATGATGACCGAAGAAGGGTTAGACGACGTAGGGGAAAAAGACGTGACACTAATTTTGATGTTGAGCGTCATGTACACTGGACAGTAGGCGTTATGGTATGTGGTGCTTTTGCACATGCAAGTAGGTCACCTTTAGTCTTTATTCGAGGTAATATGACAGCGCTGCGTTACCTTCAAGAAATAGTGGAGCCATATGTTCTCCCTCGCTTTAACCGGCTCGATAATCCAATATTTCAGTAAGATAATGCTCGACCTCATGTTGCCAGAGTTAGTTTACACTTTTTTGAAGGGACCCATGGGAATCTTTTGCCATGGCCACCCAGATGCCCCGATCTTGTGTCCATAGAGCATGTTTGGGACATCATGGGTGGAAGGCTTGTAAATTTACCCCAGCCCCCACGGACTTTGACAGCTCTGAGACATGAAGTACAGGTAGCTTGGGATAGTATTCCTCAAGTAGAAATAGACCATCTTCTTGCATCAATGTCAAGACGTGTTGGGGAGTGTATAGATAACCGCGGTGGACAAACACATCATTAACAAATTCAATTAAAAAAAAATTGTAAACCCTTCGTTTATTTCATTCAAATTGTAATCATATACTCCTTGCTATACTTTCTATGTTTTACCAAAAAAAATTAAAATTCAAACAGCTCCTTCTGGGTGGTGAAGTTTCTTTGTCAGTTGGTATATTATCTCACAAATTTCAATATCGTATTTCCCCTATCAATTAAATTGTGCAATCTAAAATATCTTTCATCTCCATTTTTTGAACCAATTCAATTATTTATGTTTCGATAGCCAAAAAAATTTATGAAGAAAATAATCTTGTCTTAAAACCTATATTGAAGCATTTCTTGCGGCCCTCCTGCCGAATATTGTACAATCTAAAATATCTTTCCGCTCCATTTTTTAACCCAATTCAATTATTCATGTTTCGATACCAAAAAAAATTTATGAAGAGAATAATCTTGTCCTAAAACCTATATTGAAGCGGCCCTCCTGCCGAATATTTGTACTATATATATATATATGTTCCTATGTTGTAGTTGAAATGAATATTCAACAATATTTTACTGGAGAATATATTGAAAAAATTCTTTTATAAAGAAACGAATACTTAGCAGAAAGCGGCAATATTTTTGTTAAAAGAATTTCTTCACAACTGGTAGCGTATAGATGACATTGGGAAAGTCATTTTTGCCTTATGACATATACCCCGTTTTCGAAGCATAAGCGAGATACAGGGTGTCTAATGTCAATCTTCTGATAATTGTGGTGAGTTTTGTCGGTTTTCCGCCATTTTAAAATATTTTTTCCAGAATTCTACACAACAATTGAATTGACTACCAAAAAATACTAAGATGTGACCAAAAAACCGTTATTGTTATTTTAAAGGTCACGCATAAACCACCCTGTATCTCGCTTATGCTTCGAAAACGGGGTATATGTCATAAGGCAAAAATGACTTTCCCAATGTCATCTATACGGCTATATATGTTCGACCAGTTTATAGTGAAATACCCTGTATATGATTCACAAATCTCGTCAGTAAAGTTGTAGTAGATATTCCTACCCAGTATGTTAAGTCCCCAGTTAAGAAGTCATTCCGATGGAGACCCAGTGTATCAAAAAGCGTTCTAGCGTAACAACATGATTCATATTTTAACACCGGATGGATCAGGTTGCAGGGCAACCGTGGTAGGGTCCACCATAAGGGCATTGACGGATCAAAGAGGAAATACTATAATCCGAAAGATACTCCCATTGTCCGAAGCCCTAAAAGCGGCAATCAATTCCGGAATCAAGCAGACAGCGAAAGCATCGCCCACCCGTTGATTTTTTACAGTCTGATGGACATTCGGCCATACGGTCTGAATGAAAATGGTAGGTCTGGAAGTACCAGTATTGTTCGAGGTACCTCGGTGACCAGTAGCCGTGGAAGAAAGCTGTAATGGTTGCAATTAATAAATGTTCGGTACGAATGAGAAAACTCAATAATAGAGTGCATATGGGATTGTGCCTGATTTTCCAGTGATATGTGCTATAGTTATGTTTTTCGATAAAACCCAGGACAGTTCAAGCTTTGGACAACGTACCAAGTCGAAAAATTTGTATTGGGGGGATGGTCACCCTGTAGGAGATACGAATGCAAAAACTTTCTCCTGGAGTAGAACTATAAAAAGGCTGTTGCTGAAGGCTCAATGTCATTCTATTGAAAGGCTTTTTTCGGTGAGTGCCAACTTGATATTGCAATCTTTTTCCAGCCGGATATACAGTGCGCGTCAAAATTATGGAACAAATTCATTTTTTCAGAAGAAAAATATTTGGCAACAAAATCCTGAAACAGGTCAATTTTTGTTTCACTTTTACCAAATTTTTATGCATTTTTGAAGGATTTTTGTTACACCATGTGCCATCCCCATCAAGCCTCTAAATTGTTTGGTATATACGGTGGTACTTTTTTGGCAAGGTCTTTGTATCTTCTTTACAGGCGTGCAGAAATTTTCAAGAAAAAATGATAACTTCCAGTTTCCTCCATGATTGATTAATAGAACAAAAGTCTTTCGGGCAAGTGGACAGTTTTTAATAATTTAGATTCTTGACATACAAATATTCACCAACGTTTCGGCACCAGTCTTTATTGTTTACATTTCTAGGTGACATTGACTGAAAAGAAAGTTTTTGAAATTATTAATATTTCGTCATCTCATGTTAGATCCTACTGGTTTTCTGAATTTTTCTTAGATTTCTTGAACAGCAAAGGAGCCTTGATAAAGGCACGAATGGTGCCGAAACGGTGGTGAATATTTGTATGTCAAGAATCTAAATTATTAAAAACTGTCCACTTGTCCGATAGACGATATTCCATTTTATGGCTCATTTACTTTGAGAAGATGGTACCTGATGAAATTTGTCACCGAATGAAAGTCGACCATTATAGTTTTGTTCATGTACAACTTTCAACCCCTACGAACCCTTTAATGGAGAAAAAAAAATTTCACGTGAGGGGGTTGAGAGTTGTGCATGAACAACTGAAAACCTCTTTGAACTAACTAATTTTTCAAAAAAAAAAATTTTTTCTTGAAAATTTCTGCACGCCTGTAGAGGAGATACGAAGACCTTGCCAAAAAAAGTACCACATGACCCACTTTCCCTTTAAAAAAAACTTAGAGGGTTGATGGTGATGGCACATGGTGTAACAAAAATCCTTCAAAAATATAAATTTGGTAAAAGTGAAACAAAAATTGACCTGTTTCAGGATTTTGTTGCCAAATATCTTTCTTCTGAGAAAATGAATCTGTTCCGTAATTTTGACGCGCACTGTATATGTTGTCACCTTCAATGGGAACAGGGGTCTTATCTAGAAGAACAGTCGAAATTTTGGAAAGTCGCTTGGACTCGTCATTGACGAGTCGTCAATTTTGTTTTTCTAGGGGAGATTGTTACGGAGATCGGCGTTTTATCATTTCGTCCAAATGTCTGTAATTTCGAACATTCAAGCCGAATTTGATCCCAAACGTTGAACTCGCTGATGAAGAATCCGGTGTCAAAATCGATTCATTTCGGCCGGCCCTAGGCACGACTTGAAACTTTCAGGGTAGGTTGCCTTTCAAAATGCAACTGGACTGCGAATGGACAGAGTCTGCCAAAGAGTTTTTGAGTTATATTTATTTTAAATTTCGAGATTATTTCCCTGCTAGTTCGAAAACGACTTGAGCGATTTGAAGCATATAACGACCTGCGAAATATATTTTTTCAAAACTATTCCTCAGTTTTGAAAAACATTCTGCTCTGACCTTGAACTCTATATAGCAGTATAACAAATTTAAGTTCGATTAGTTCTTCCCTGAGTATCCTTGTTTTCTCTGGAACATCTCAAAAAATACT
Organism: Myrrha octodecimguttata; assembly: GCA_958510865.1. Taxonomy (NCBI): domain Eukaryota; kingdom Metazoa; phylum Arthropoda; class Insecta; order Coleoptera; family Coccinellidae; genus Myrrha; species Myrrha octodecimguttata. The sequence continues at coordinate 63,599,328 of OY294056.1, forward strand.
GATAAAATCATTTGGAAGGTATTCAACATATACGAAAAAATTCTGCGCTGACCTCTGTATTTTACAGCAGTGTACCAAATTTCACTTTGATTCGGACATAATTTTCGAATATATCGAGAAAAAATATGTCAAATTACAAGGGTTTCTTCCTGAGTATCTTTGTTTTTTGGAATGTCCCAAAAATACTGATTAACCCATCACGAAACTCATTAACTATAGTTTTCAAATGCCGATGAATAATTTTTAGCAAAATTTCGTGGTCATCGTGTTATTAGAAAAATTTAAAAAATATCGAGTTGTCTTTGAAATATTCAATATTCTGCGATCTTCATGAATTGCTGTATTCGGTACGAATGAGAAAACTCGATAATAAAGTGAATTTGGGATTTTGCCTGATTTTCCAGTGACATGTGCTATAGTTTTGTTTTTCGATCAAACTCAGAAACATCTTTTTACATTATGCAGGGCCGTGAGAGCTCTCAAAAATCATAAGCGTTCAATTATTTCAGATAAAAAAAAGTTACGGTTTTGGTGCCATTCACCTGTAAAGCAGTATTCGGAAGAAAACTATGCAGAATCAGACGATAGTTACGACAAATTGATATTCTATGTGAAGAGTGTTTTATTAGACCTGGAACTAGAAATAGGAATTTCTCAGTCCTGATCTGTACTATTTCAGTGTGGTTCATACGAGCAGTTCGTTGGCCTGGAAATACAACACCTGCCGAATTTGAAACGAATACGTTGAAGGGTTCACGAGTTAGAGACGTCTAAAGGTTCTATCAAAATCAAAAATCACCCTGTATCTCAGAAATAAATAGGGTCAGCCCATATTTAATTGTTATTTTTGGGCTTTCCGGAGTACCATCAATTCATCATAAAATGATGTAGGTACGGTTACTCGCGGATCACCCTGTATATACAGAGTATGAACAGAATCATAATATAGATGTAATGAAAAGTCAGAAATCCTTGAGTATCATGGATAGGAATTGACAGAAACGATTTATAGCCTCATATCAGATTAGATATATCGAATGAAAATTTCACAGCATAACAATATAATATGTGAGTGATATCAACGGAAATATTTTGTTATCTATTAATCTGGACAATGAATAACGGTATCCCGAAATATTTAGGTTTCCTATATTCGTCACTATTTCGTCACAACGTCTTAAAGTTTTCCTTACCGATGAACGAATAATCTGACAGACAGACAAACAGACTTACCACTACCTATGCTATCTTCACCAAAATCATGGGTAGAAACTAGAAACTTAGTCTGAAGATTCTAGGAAAGCATAGACGTGAAATCAGCAGCTCTTCCGCGCAGGTTCACATTCGCTACCAAAGCGGTCATCTTTTCAAGTATTCACCCATCCAAACGCAGCTTTATATCTTGATGCATTTGGAATTTGACGATCTTCGAATCACATTTCCCTCATGAAATTCCGCATGAACCTTTAAGCTGCCATTCTCCAATCAAGTACCGATTTGATTTCAGTTCGATCCAATATGTATTTCTGGAAATATTGGGAAAATAAAATTTCAATGAATATATCTGCGGAATCACTGAGCTCGTTTTACCCACTCACGATTCGACCTTCGTTATTAAGCCCTAAGCCTACTCCACAAACGAGCTTCTTCTTTCGGAATTAAGGTATGATTGTGTTAACGATTGGTCGAGAAAAAAATGCAGAATATGTTACAAGAAGATGATGATAATCGTGTACTTAGAACAATTCAGAAAATAATTCAAGCTTTCAAATGTCGCCTACGAATTTGGCCATCCGCACTAAACGTTCTGACTTCATGCCAGTGCTTCTTTAGAATTTTTCAATACTTTTCTGATGGTTTGTCTTTTTAGCGATCTGTCATCACCAGAATGATGCCTAACAAGCTGAAGGAGGTGAGGAGAAGAAACTCCCTGTGAGGGTTTTTTACGCGCTTGTTCTGGGGAACAGTGCGTTATCATTTTGTCACGATGTCTGTAATTTTTGCATTTTGAGCCAAAACTGAGCTTGAACGAATTGGTTGGACTCTCCGATGAAGAATTCATGGTCAAATTTGATTCTTTTCGTCTGGAAAAAATTGTTTTTTCGAAAATTATCCACATCCTTATCGAAAAGAAAGTATACTGAAATTTGGCACAGACCTTGAAGTTCACACAACAGTTCCTCGAATGTCAATCTGATCTGATGATTTCTGGAGATATTAGGAAAAAATCATGTCAAATTTCGTAGTTATTTAAAATGTTGAGAATATTTCCTTAATACCTCGGCAACTTTTGATGCGGTCAGACTGGAACTTGGGGTAAACCTTGCAGTCAGTATTGAAAAAGTGCTTCAAATTTCACTTCGAGCCGATATTCATTTTCGGAGATATTGAAAGATTGAGGTTATTTACTCAATATCTCAAGAAGAACAGAGGCGATCAGATTTAAACTAGGTAGTACGTTGAGGAATTTCATCGCACGACTTCATGCAAAATTTCGTGAGGATCGTAGAGGTAAAAAATTGTAAAAAAGTATTCGAAAATTTTGTAAATTCTTGTTGGAACATTTTTTTACCGGAAACTATTCATCAGATTCAGCAACATCAACAGAAACCTCGAGTCAGTATTTTACAACAGTGTTTCAACATTCATTTCGATCCGATATTTATCTTCGGAGATATTGAGAATAAAATAAGTAAAATTTCTAGGTTATTTCAACTCAATTCGGCTTTTGTGATTGAACAGGTTCAACGAATATCCTGTCTCTAAATGGATTTTCATTTTACGGTTGACAGGTCGATCTCAACCACAATTACATCCGAAAAAAACCACTGAGAGACTCGATATTTTTTTAGCTGGTTTGGGGGTTAATTAAGAAGATCGTTTTCGTGAAAACTTGAAATTATTTCGTAGATATATCCATCCATAAATTTATTTTCCTAATATTAGAAAATTTATTTTCCTTATATTATCTACCAATATTACAGATGTGATCGAATCGAAAATCTGCACTGAAAATGACGGCGTGAAGGTTCATGCAAAATGTCTTGAGGAAATGGCTTCGAATGTGAACAAGCGCGTTAATGCTCCTGACATCAGTGCTTTTTGAGGTTTTTTGTGTATAAAATCGACCAGAGAAACTACACTCAAAGTCTTTCAACTACAAACCTGGATGCCCTGTATTTATACAGGGGGATTCCGAAGGAGACCGTCAGATAATAGGATAAGTGATTTGTCCGATTCGACCGATTCTACTTTTATTGATAACTTTGGCATGGCTCCTTCGTTTTCAATGGAATTTTCAGCGAAGTACAATATCGATAAGCATATTCATTGATTCCAAAGTTTTTTTCAAAATAAGTAGTTGTTATTGTGATAATTCCAGGTTAATTGTGCAGGTTGAAAAAAACACCCTGTACATTGCGTTTCCAAATCTACGCTATCTGTTTACGATTCTACTATAATAAGTCATTATTTGAGAATTTCTAGTTTTTTTGGCACACTTCTAGTTTTCTGAGAAAATTTTATCGAAAAAAGACAATGTCGAAATTTCGATCCAATCGATTCTACTTTTATTTATAGCTTTGGTATGGCTCCTCCAATTGTGGTGAAATTTGCAGTGTAGAACAATCTGAATGATTACATTCAATAATCGTAACAGTCTCTAAAAATACAGGGTTGTAATTGTGATAATTTCAGATAAATTGTGCAGTTGAAAAAAACACCCTGTACATTGCTTTTCCAAAACTTTCTTATTCGTTTCAGATTCTTCAATAATATGTCATCATTCCGAGGTTTTTAATTTCTTTGGCACACATCCGGTTTTCCTAGAAAACATTTTTGAAGACGAGGATGATCGAAATTTGGCTCACGAGCAGTGAACGTATTCATCACTACGTAGGAAAGCTGTATTATCCAAGGATGCGAAGCAGTTCTTAAGTTCTAAAATATTTTTTTCAAATAACATATTCATATTTAATTGCTAATATTCTGTATGCAATCATTCAATTCAGAATATATTTCGAATTTGAAAAGAATATTCTAGAAGTGACGAACAACTTTGCATCCTTAGACGATACAGCTTTCCCACCTACTGCGCAATACTCTCACTGCTTGTTAGCAAAATTTCGATTATGCTCTTTTCAAAAAATGTTTCCTAGGAAAACCGGAGGTGTGCCAAAGAAATTAAAAACCTCTGAACAATGACATATTATTGAGGAATCTGAGACGAATCAGAAAGTATTCGAACAGCAATGTACAGGGTGTTTCTTTTTCAACTGCACAATTAATCTGAAATTATGAAATTATCACAATCACAACCCTGTATTTTGAGAGATTGTTGCGATTATTGAATGTACTCATTCAGATTGTTCTACACTTCAAATTTAATCAAAATTGGATGAGCCATACCAAAGTAATCGATAAAAGTAGAATCAATTGGTGCGAAATTTCGACATTATCTTTTTTTGAAACGATGTACAGGGTGTTTTTTCTACCTGCACAATTAATCTGGGTTTATCACAATCACAACCGCTTATTTTAAAGTAAAATCCTGAAATCAATGAATCTTCTCATCAATATTTGTACTACGCTGAAAATTTCATTGAAATCGAATAAGTCATGCCAAAGTTATCAATAAAGTAAAATCGGTCCAATCGGACAAATCACCCTATATATTCTCAACGGAGACACCCAACCATAAACCAAACATTGTTCCGAGACTGTCTTGACAAGTGTGAACTTATCCCAGAATCTGACCGTCTCCTCCAGAATCACCCTGTATATGGCAAGCCAATGAAAATCCCCTTGTTAACGGAAAATAATAGGTACCGGCTCACCAATATTCATTATTGAAAACTATACTGAGCCAAAATATTAGTTCATAATGGTTCGTGTAAATATTATAAAAAAAACTTGGCCTTGGGCACTTGGTATTTCATGCTTTCAATCTGAAAGGAATTCCACACTTGCATTCATTTCATTAAATGATCAATCCTACGGCTTTAATTGGTGTAGGCAACAGTCGATTAATTGTCACAAGTAGATCAGACAACCCAGAAATTGTCCTCAAACGACGTACCATGTTCTTCTGTGTTGGAGTTAAATATCGTGCCACAAAATGTTTTTTCTCCAATTGCTGGAAAAATTAGAGCTAGTGATATTGAAGCTGCAAAAAGTGAGTTGGTTACGGACGAAAAAAAGTGAAAATTAGAAAATTGTATGCTCATTACGTGAGGGGTTACATAGTAGAACGCATGCATGTTGTTGAAATCCTTTCACGTAATAAAATAATCTTCTGATTTCTTGTCGGCAATAATGAAATTTTAGTAGAGAAAAATATACGTGCATGGAACTTATATTAGATGAGTATTTCTCAATCACTGATTTTTTTATCTCAAATATCATTCAATTCAATTAAAAGGGAAAACAAAATCGAATGTGGAAATTCTGAGTGACTCTTTACCTGAAATCAGAAGGTTTTCGGCGCTTTCTTCAATTCAAATAAAAAAAAAATCTAGCACTGGCGTGAAGTCAGGAGCCTTTGCGCTTTTGCAGTATTTTTTACAGCTTCTGTGTTAACGATAGTCCTTACCTCCGATCGTAAACCAGAACTTCCTGAAGAAAACAACTTCAAATCTCGATATTTTTAGAGTAGGTTTTGGCCTTGATTATTAAAGCCGAATTTGTGGATAGGTAAAATCCAGCCATTGATTCTGCGAATCGATGGGTATCATAAAAATTTTCATGTCAATATTCCCAAATATATATATCAGATCCAATAGACGACTTCGGCCCAAATTGCCAACCCACAATTTTCTCCACAAATTATCTATCACTGGGGAACGGGAAGTTCAGGACAAATTCGACGTGATAAGGTTCGCGTTATTTATAAATACCCATAAAAGATGCCTCGGCTCCTAAACAAGATAATTCCTTCCAAATGAAGGGTTTTGTTTAGATCATCTCTGATTGGCTGAAATTTGAGTTGGGATTCCTGATTTCATGTTAATAGTGTCAAATCTATATAGGATATGTTCCGCAAATCAACTTGGTTATTTCGGTTACTGGTTTTCCATTCCGTAAATATGAAATATTCGGTTGGTTCCTGAAAAAAAAGTTAATTACGGAATATGATTGATGAAAAAACGTTCTTCCTGTCACCAGAAAGACAGTCTATGTTCTATGGTAACATATCCCTAGCATAGAACAATCTTTATTCACTTTATGATCCACAGAACATAGAAGAGACAACAATCAACAATGGAATAATTACTAGGTATTGTCTATGGATCATAAGGTAAATAAAGATTGTTCTATGCTATGGATATGTTACCATAAAGCATTGATTATCGTTCTGGTGCATAGACTTAATATATCCACGTGATGGTGACAGGAAGATTACTTTTTCATCAATCAAATTCCGTAATTGACCCTTTTTTCAGGAGCCAACCAAATATTTCATATTTACAGAACGGAAAACCTGCAACCGAAATAACTAAGTTGATTTGCGGAACATATCCTTTATAAACTTGACACTTTTAACATAAAATCAGGAATCCCAACTTAAATTTCAGCCTAACAAAAACCTATATTTGGAAGGAATTATCTTGTTTGAGGAGCCGAGAAATTCGTGAAGAAAATTGTGGGTTGGCAACTTGGGCCGAAGTCGTCTATTGAAACCCAGTACTTGATTAAAAAGTGACAGCTTGAAAGTTCATTCAGAAATTCCTGAGGATAATATGATAAGAAGATCAAATTGAAACAAAAATACATCTTCTTATCAGGATATAGGATCAGTATTCTTCGAATTATTCTGGAAATAACAACGATGCCGCGGAAAAAACACAAAATTTGACATATTTTTCTCCGATATCTCTGGAAATCATTATAGGATTTAAATGAAAACTGTTGTGAAATAAATGTAGAATTAAAGGTCTATGCAATTTTCTTCCAATCCTGGCAAAGATAGATTCCGAACAGAAAAAAATATTATTTTTTTCGTTTAATTACCATCTAACTTCCAAGTTTCAATACCGTTGTTCGAGTGGTTCCTGGAATATCAAGCAAAAAATTTCAAATGACTATAACTCTCTAACCGGCCGGACTGACATTGGACGTTTTAAGCTCAAAATTGGAAAATTGAGCTCTCTCGCTTTGGTATTACCTCAAACCATTGGTCCGATCTTACTCTGACTTTCACACAAAAATTCACGGCGGGGTTTTCTCTCTGTCTCTTTGGATCTGCCGAAAGAAAATACCTGAAGACTTGTCAGAAATTTCCAAGTGCGGTAAGAGGTCTGAGTTCGTAAATGTGCAAAATCAACTCGATAGTTAAAGAGAGATAACCATCTAAAATATTCGGTAATGATTGATCTGTTCAACTTGAATTAATAATCAGTTGTAAAATATGGTTTCGATGTTATACTCCTTTGAAACTTTTAGGTTATTTACAATTTCAAGGCGTGCTCGTATGCATAAGTTTCTAGATTTTTTTCTGGGTTTTCACTCCCATATCTGAAACAGAATTTTTAAAAATGAAATAAAATTGTTTTTTATGGAAAACGCCCTTGTGGTTGCAGGATTGAACAATTTGTCAAGGGCAGTTTCTCTGAAAACAGATTGCATAATTAACAATACCGGAACAATACAAACGATAAACGAAGCGAACTGGGTACAAATCTGAATCTTTCCTTTGACAACCAAGAAAATTTCCAGAATAATTTCCTTTCGATTTTTCGTTTTAAACTTTTGTCAAATTCGACAAAGAGTCAGATTTGTACTCTGAAACGTCACAGTTCGATATGTTTATTGTTTGTATCGTTCAGGTATTGTTCATTAGGCATTCTGTTTTACCAGAAACTGCCCTTTACGAATAGATCAATCCAGCAATCCGCATAATATTCCCATAAAAAACAATTTTATTTAATTTCTGGATAGTTCTGTTTCAGATATTGGGAGTGAAAACCCAGAAAAAACCTAAAAATTCATACAAAGTCCTCCCAAAAATAAGCTTTAATCGGTGCTCGTATGCAATTGGATTGGAGCTTCGTTTTTAGTAGTATATTATAACCTCTCACCTTTACTCAGAAATTCGTGAAGATCGCATCTTTACAAAAATTTTAAAATATTTTTTTTTCGAAATTTTTCCAAATTCTGATTGAAAACTATTCATTAGATTTGACAAAGACCTTGAAATCAATATTGAACAATAGTTTGATAAAGTTCAGTTTGATTCGATATTCATTTTTGCAAATATTGGGAAAAAATATGTCAAATTCTACTGTTATTTCCTCAATATCCTTGTTATTCTTATTTTTTATTCTTAGAAACATTCTAGACTTTATTGCAAATTCAGGAAGCTGCCAGTAACGGGTTGTAGACCCTGCGGTTGCGAAAAACTGATATGTATATTATTACTATGATTAGATTAATTTATTTATTGAACTAGACTTTGCCACTTTCTGTAAACCTTTCAATGCTTTTCTTCTGGTTTCATTTCTCGCTAATGTTGAAGAAACCCACTTCTCCTTATACTCTTGGTAATTCTGATTGATTCTATTGACTAATCACATAAAATTTCCATTGCATCAGTGACCATTATGTGCTGAATAAAAATGTATATATTAATAAACTTGCGTATCGATTTTACATTGCAAAATCAAATGAATATTGAAATTAATCTTATGCCACGGGTAATGGTAACAAGTATTTGTGTAATACTTGTTGATATTTCACATGAAGGAGAAATTAGTGATGATGACAAATCCGAATATTCAAACAACTTCTCAGTAAGATTATTTCTCGTCAAGAAGGTTTTACTTCATTGCGAGAAGCTCTGAGGTACATGTATATGGAATTATAATTTTCATAGTTGGAGACAGAGCCGGATCTATGGCGTGGCAAAGAAGGCATTTGCAACAGGCGCAAAATTATAATTTTTTTCCTGAAAATTATGACTTTTTGCGCGCATGTTCTAGGGGAGCAGCGTGCTATCGTCCACATGTCTCTTTTTTTCGATGATTCAGACGACAATGGTCTCAAACGACTAGGTTGGACTCACTGATGAAGAATCCACTGATGAGTTTCGGAGTTGTAGCAATTCGAAATTTTCAGATTATTTCCCTCATAATTCAGAAACTACTGAAGTGATTGGGTTGAAACTTGGCAGTTAGTTGGAGCTTCACGACGCGCAACTTTGAGCGGAATTTCGTCGAAATCTTATGGTTACTAAATTAAAAAAAAAAAATTTTTCAAAATTTTTTCGAAAAAAATGTCTTCCTATGAAAAAATCGTTCATATTCGAGAACAATTCCAGTTATACCTTGAGCTTTAAATTTCACAGCAGTGCACCAAATTTCAATTCGATACGGCTATTAGTGTCGGAGATATTGGGAAAAAATATGTAGAATTTCGTGCTTTTCTTCTCGATATCGTTATTTCAGTTATATTCAGTATAACTCGAGAAATACTGATTTAATCGTGATGAGACTTTGCTGAAGTATAATATTGTGCAAAATTTCGTGATGATCGTATCATTAGAACGGTTTGAAATAAAATTTCAAATTGTTATTTCAAATATTCAATATTTTGTGATAAACTCCTCATTTAATTCTGTATGAACCTTCAAACTGTCATTTTTCGATAAAGTACTGGAGTTCAATTCGATCTAATTCGTATTTTCGGAAATATTGGGAAAATAAAATTTTGAATGAGTATATCTACGGAATCCTTGGGTGGATTTCACCCATTCACGAATTCGGCCTTCGTAATTAAGATCCAAACCTTCTCAACCAATATCGAGTTTCTTAATTACGAAGGTCGAATTCGTGAATGGGTAAAATCCGCCCAATGATTCCGTAGATATACCCATTCAAAATTTCATTTTCTCAATATTTTCAAAAATATAGATCAGATCGAATAGAAATACAGTGCTTTATCGAAAAAAAATCTGGAAAAGCACTGTCGTGAAGGCAGCAGCTTTTGCGCGCATTTTCAAATTCGTTGCCAAAGCGGTCATCTCCATTGAATATGAGCGCAAAAGCTGCTGCCTTCACAGCAGTGCTCTTCTAGATTTTTACTGCAAGGTTTTGCATATTTTAGAGCGGAGCTATGCTGCATGAACCTGTTGTACATCCAATATAATAATTTTTACATTTGTCGGCAACCTTTTGATTCTCGATGCACTCTCTGGGATCCGCTCAAAAATAAGCATAGATCACGAAGACGTTTACTTCCGAGGCCGAGGGGCTAGATGCTAGATGAACCCACCCTTTTGTCCGAATACTTTTCACATCTGGGCTAATTCTGTGAAGTGGAAAGTGCAGCGCAGCTTATATCGCATTAATTCTGAAAGTAGGAACTTATTATATATTATTTGCAATATGGTTATCCCACCTAGCCTGGAAATGAGTCTTCAGGAATAGATTTTTTTAAATTTCAATCATCGCCATCATTTCATTTAGACTCAGAACAAGGGCGCACTTTGACAATTTGCCACAGGCGCTAAAATCATAAATCCGGCCCTGCATAGAGACACATTGCAGCGCGAAAAATTAAATCCAGTATAGAACAGAAGTGCGAATGCCTATTTCAGTTCTTAATAATGTACCACATATATAACTTGATGCCGCAGTTTCCAAATGTGTGCAATTTTTGAATTTTTTGGTCTCAAACGACTAAGTTGGACTCAAAAGACAAGTTAACTGTCGAAAGGATCGAGGTAATGACTTGGGGAACTTTCAAGATAGATTGCGCATCAGAATACGGCATAATTGCGCTAATGGGCCGAATCGGCGGAACGGTTTCGGAGTTATAGTGGTTTGAATTTTTGAGTTATTTCCTCAAAATTTCGGGAATCTAATCGCGTAATCGGATTCAACCCTGGTAGTTAGTTGCGCAACTGCTACCGAAATTTCGTTGGGATCTTTTGGTTTGTAAAAAATAATTGTTTTCGCGAACAACATTTTTTCTTCGTAAATTATCAATTTGAAATAAATATAATAAATATTCAAATTGATTCGATTCCAAGTTTCGGAGATATGGTGAAAAAAATATGTCAAGTTTCGTGGTATAAGTGTTATTTTTGGAATAACTTGGAAAAAATACTGATCTGATCATAATGAAGCTTGGTAGGTACTTGAAAAATGCTTATGCAAAATTTAGTGATAATAATGATAAAGAAAAAATTTTTTAAAAATGAAATTCCAAAATGGTTTTTCAAATACCTACATATTTTACATTGGGAGATTCAAGCTGTCATTCTTCAATCGAAGAGTGGATTCCATTTCGATCCAATTAGTATTCTTGGAAATATTTGAAAATGAAATTTCGAATGAGTATATGCGGAATATTGTTGGGTGGATTTTACGCATACACGGATTCGAACTTCCTAATTGAGTTCCAAATTCACTGTCCTCACAAATATCGCAATTATAAGATGTCAGTAAACCCAATAAGTTAGACTTGGGAATTTGGGAAGGTAGAATTCGTGAATGGGTAAAATCCGTCCAATGAGTCTAATATATACCCTTAAAAAAATTTATTATCGTGATATTTCCAGAATACAGTTCAGATCGTATTGAAATCTAGTACTCAATTGCAAAATGAAAGATTTCGGTTCCTGCAGAATTTCATGAGAATAATATGACAGGAAAATCGCCAATTCAGCTGCGTTTGGCAGGGTCAATGTGTGAAGAGATGACAACTGTGGCAGCGAAAAATCTGCTGCCGACTTCACGTCAGTGCTTTTCTTTAGAAATTTTTTGAAATTTTTCTTCAATCAGATTGCCAATTTCCTGTATGAGTAATCTCGAGAATTTCTCCCATGTAATGATATCATATCGTTATACAATCTTGGGATCTACTCTACGCTAAGTTTATCATGTGTTTTTCTGATATGAATATGTATTCTCAGTTAAAAAATGCAGAAAGAAGTGTTTTACAGTTAAAAATGAGGTTTTGCTCAGTTCTATTCTATTGTATGGTATAGGAAAAAGAGCATGGTACAGCTCTTTCACGCCAGTATCTGACATTTCATCCTTGATGATTTATTCGGAAATCACTAGATAATTAAAACTGTATAACCATGAACTACAGCGTATTCTGCTTCAGTGATTGTATTACGCATTTTCATTATCACGACTTCTATTCATTCTGATGAATTGTTTTTCAAAATTCAGCCAGATAAACATGGTTTCTTTCCATACTCTGCAAATATTTATCCTATATTTCTGGCATAGTGGCACCGATAACGCTGCTTTATTTCCTGATAGAATTGGCTATCTTTCTTATGCTATCAGATTTCAATCAAGAACAATATTTGAACTCGATCCGATATGCAGAATTATTGAGCGGATTTCACCCATCCACGAATTCCACCTTTTTAATTGAACCCCAAACCTACTCTACCAGTCTCTGTGTCTTTTCTTTCGGAAATGATTGTCTTCGAGGCAGGTCTGATTGCCAATTATGAATACAAAAACTTCCGAAAGAATCTGCTCAGGGTCCTGATAATTAGGAAGCAGGTTACGAGTTTAAATGAGAAGGCAGAAATCGGAAATTGGTAAAATCAACCTTAGTATTCCTCATGTATACCCATTCAAAATTTTATTTTCCAAATATTTTCATTTAAAACTGTACCAATGACCTAATCATAGCGAAACTTCTAACAAATTTGTGCAACAGAATTTGTCAACTAATTACCAAGTTTCATTATAATCGGATTAGTCATTTCTGAGTTCTTCTGGAAACAACAAAGAATCAGAGGAAACAACAACGAAATTCAAGATATTGTGTTTATGGTCGGCCTAGCAGCTGACTTTGGAAACTCGATATTTGTAGATAAGTTTTGGACCTCAAAATTCGTGAATGGGTGAAATCCACCCAATGATTCCGGAGATATAACCAGTCAAAATTTAATTTTTCCAATATTTCCAACAATACAGATTATATCGAAATGAAATCCAGTACTTGATTGAAAAATGACACCTCGAACGTTCATACAGAATTTCGTGAGGATAATATGTTCAGAAGATCGAAAATAGTGAATACATATTTGAAAAAAACTGAGTGTTTTGTCTCAAATTATTCTAATGACAGGATCATCACGTAAGTTTTGTTCAGCATTTTCGAACTAGTTACCAAATTTTATTATGATTGAATCAGAATTTTTAAGGTATTCAACAACGATATCGAGGGAAAACCACGAAATTTGCCATTTTTTTACCAATATCTCCGAAAATTATAATCGTATCGAAGTGAAATTTCGTACACTGCCGTCAAATACGGAGATCAAGGTTATAGCTTATTTCATTCCAAATATGATGGATAGTTTCCGAAAAAATGAATTTTTTGGGAAAAATATTTAAAAAACTTTTGTTTAATTCACTGAAGGTGTGATCTCAACAGAATTCTGCAAGAAGTTGCAAACTAACTGCTATAAGTTTCAATGCAAGCACTGCAGTATTTCCTGAAATATTTGGAAAATAACCTCCAAATTTTAAATGGCTATAACGATTCTGCCCATTAACGAACGAAAACGTTGGGGCGATTTCCGCCATCAACGAACTTCTGATGCGGGACCTATCCTGAAAGTTTCTAGTTGCTAGTTTTGAAAAATTTAAAATTACGAAACGATAGCACGCTGTTTCCCTAGAACATGCACGCAAAAAGTTTATGTAACTATTTCCATAAAGTTTTTTCATTTTTTCTGACTTTGCGTGGGGACCGAGATATTAAGGGTAGTACAATTTCAAATTGATACACACCGTATGGTATTTTCATTCATACCACCTAAAGAATCCAAAAACCGAGAGTTTTCTTATAGCCTGGAAAAGCCTATCTCTTTTGATCAACGATGCAGATAAAAATATTTTGTTTCGACTATTTCCCTTGTCGTAATTTCGTAATTACAAACTCGCGATTTTGAATAGACGACTTCGGCCCAAGATGCCAACCCACAATTTTCTTGGCAAATTTACTATCACTGGGGAACGGGAATTTCAGGACAAATTCGACATGAGAAGCTTCGCTTTATTTATAAATATCCGTAAAAGATGCCTCGGCTCCTCAAACAAGATAATTCCTTCCAAATGTAGGTTTTTGTTAGGCTGAAATTTAAGTTGGGATTCCTGATTTCATGTTAATAGTGTCAAGTTTATAAAGGATATGTTCCGCAAATCAACTTGGTAATTTCGGTTGCCGGTTTTCCATTCTGTAAATATTAAATATTCGGTTGGTTCCTGAAAAAAAAGTTAATAACTGAATTTGATTGATGAAAAAGCAATCTTTCGATCACCAGAACATAGACATATTAAGTCTATGCACCAGAACGACAATCAATGTTTTAATGGTAACAAGTCCATAGCATAGAAAAATCTTTATTTACCTCATGATCCATGAACATACCTAGTAATTTTTCCATTGTTGATTGTTGTTTCTTCTACGTTCTATGGATCATAAAGTAAATAAAGATTTTTCTATGCTATGGATATGTTACCATAGAACATTGACTGTCGTTCTGGTGACAGAAAGAACGTTTTTTCATGAATCAAATTCCGTTATTAACCTTTTATTCAGTATCCAACCGAATATTTCATATTTACGGAATGGAAGACCGGCAACCGAAATAACCAAGTTGATTTGCGGAACATATCCTATATACATTTGACACTATTAATATGAAATCAGGAATCCCAACTTAAATTTCAGCCAATCCGAGATAATCTTAACAAAACCTTATATTTGGAAGGAATTATTTTGTTTGAGGAGCCGAGGCATCTTATAGGATATTTATAAATAACGTGAACCTTATCATGTCGAATTTGTCCTTAAATTCCCGTTCCCCAGTGATAGTAAATTTGTGAAGGAAATTGTGGATTGGCAACTTGGGCCGAAGTCATTTATTACAAATGGTTTCTAGGTGGAAAAACTGTTTGGTAGGAGCTGTCAGCAGTTTATTCGAGTTTACCCGCGGCATAACTTGACAGCTGTTGTCACCAAAAATTACAATACCTTTGAAAACCTATACATAATGCATGCAGAATAATCTGTTACTCATGAAATAGACTTTTCAAATACTATTCGAGCATTCAATTTTCCGTGTGAAAAAAATCGAGAAAACACATTGCAAAGTAATATTTTTTAACAAAAAGCATTCGTGCATTTTGTTGCCACCAGCACTCATGCTCCTTGTTAAAATATTACTTTGCAACTGTTTTTTAGATTTTTTTCGGAAAAATTAGATGCCCTTATGATATTAATCACGAATAAATTTCTCAGAATATATTTCTATATACTCATCAGCCGACTTTTATGAAACTCTTCACGTTTTGCTCCTGCTGAATAAACTGCTTCAACCTCAATGAATGTTCGTAAGTCTTGACTAATCAAAAGGATGAATACTGAGCCAAAACTTAGAATATGATCTTAAAATTATAATTTCAAATCTTTCAGTTCAAAGTCGTCGAATTCGAATGCTTATAATTTATAGCTATCATTTCAATCAAGCAATTTATATTCTAACGTATCTACCATATTGTACATATACATATATGCTGAAAAATATCCTTATTAAGAATAAATTTCACAGGCTACTGGTAATGAACGATCGTATCGGATGTTTAGGCCATGAAATACTATTATATAACTCACGGTCAGAGAAATAACAAATAATTAGAAATAATGAGGATAACAGGAACAATAATTTTTCCATTCATATTTCCTAAATACTACTACAATCTTGTTATGAATCTTATGTACAACATTGATCCACAACATTTATTCTGTTATTTATGATTCATTATGTAAGGTGATTTTTAGTTTCTATTGGATAACTTATTCTCTTTAGTCTACTTGATTTCGGAAGTTGAATAATGAACATCACGGAAGCTGCTGACTTTTTACGAGAAATGTGCATTTTGTCATATCATGATTGGATTTAGGGAGAATAGATAGGCATCTTGCATGCAGAGCTGTCAGAAAAAAGTATAAGTTACTTATAGTAACTCAGATACTTTAAAGTAACAAAGTTAATTCACTAAGTTCCTTTTTTTAGTGGCGAAAAGTAACTAGTATCTTAGATACTTGTCAAAAGGAACTGTATCTTATAACTTAAAAAAAGTTCCTTTAAGCGAATGTGTGTATAGTTGGCCCAGACTTTTCGATGTTCGAGAACATTTTTTATGCCTAATTGTTCTTGGTTTGTGCCCAGCACTTCTCGAAAAACTGGGTTTCAACGGCCGATATAGATTGTGCTTTACGTATTCTTAGTTGTGCCGTTCAAATATTTCTGTCCCTCAGATTTTCCGAGAAATCCTAAATGAAGAATTTTCTTCTCAAAAGAGGGAAAAATTGGTGTTACATTTGTGCTGACAAGTGCCGTTAATATTTTCATGAGATTTCGTCGGATCTCCCGAGAAATCACGAAAGTGAAACTACGTCAACCCAACACTTTCGTTTTTTCGTAATGAAAATATATATGCTAGATTTTGGAAAAAAGTTAGCTCAGCACCTTCGTTCTTATGTGTCAAAAATTGTTGGATATAGTTGTGCTGCATTCATACCGACTTGTACCGGTCAGATTTTCTGAAACGAACGAATTGAAGAATAGAGAAACAAGATATGTTACATTATGAATAAACGGTTCAATTATTTCCTTGAAATGTATACGGACTTCTTGTCTAGACTGTTCGTAAGATTGATACTACACTTGGGTATGTGCCCACATAAACTCAAGGGCCATAGAATCAGGTGATCCTCTTCCTCTTGTTGTGAAACATTCTGGAATTTAGTGCGATACATTGGATCCTCAAGAAACACTATCACGCATAGTTGATATAATAAATAGGATCGATAGCATATTGTTTTCATACAAGAAAAACTTCGAAATATTCATCCCTAGTAATATATTTCCTACCAAGTATTGACAATACAATTTTTTTTTTCAGTCTTGCCAAACATGGTTGACACACTTACAGACTGTGATATGCACCATTTCTCTCTCGGCCGGGTTGGGAAACCTGTACAGGCTGCCTCAGTCCACCCTCTTGCATGGAGGAATGCCCTTCATTGTAGCGTACCTGATCTTAACTATACTTATAGGACTGCCTTTACTTTTTCTGGAATTAGGAATTGGACAAATGGCAGAAGAAGGCTTCATTAAAAGTTGGAGAGTGGTGCCGTTTTTCAGAGGTGAGATCGAACTTTCATTCTACCAGTCTGAATATGACGGTAGGGCTGAAGGTTTAGTTATGATTATTATAGATGATGATATGACTGTATTGGAACTTTTAAATAGAGCACCTTTAAGTTTTGATCCTGAACGCCATTGAGATCGTGATCGCGCATATGTGGTGTTCGCTTCAAGCATCCATATTAGAGATGTGGCAGTATTTAAATACCGCGATTTTGGAGCGGTATTTCTCAGGAACCGTCTGTCGCGCTCCAAAACAGAGAACTAACGCGTTCCAAAGTAACCGTGTAACCACAGATCAACCAGATAAACCACTCGCGTCATTTACTTAGGAAATCTATGTCAACGCAGATATGACCCTGAATCGAGCTAATCAGAATTTTAGCAGGCGTTTGGGGTGCTATGGGGTGCCAATCAGATTGCAGGAATAGGATTACGTCACTCTCGCCGTTATCGGACTCGCTTGAAGAGGTTATAAACATGTAAACAAACTGAAATGAATTTTTCATCCTATTAATTGATGAATAATTTCGTATCTGTTCCAATTAAGAATA
Source organism: Myrrha octodecimguttata (assembly GCA_958510865.1). NCBI lineage: Eukaryota > Metazoa > Arthropoda > Insecta > Coleoptera > Coccinellidae > Myrrha > Myrrha octodecimguttata. The sequence continues at coordinate 63,617,070 of OY294056.1, forward strand.
TAATCCAAACAGTTTTTTACAACCAAATCAATTGTTTAGTCATCTTTGAGGTTCTATTTTATGACGACAGTCCTCATTATATGTTTTAATTATACAACAAGAATTGGAATCGAACTTAGGTGGACTCATTCATAATGTTCATTTTATATAATATAAAGGAATCGCAACTGAAGTAAAAGCATTACAACCTCCATTATTCAATTAAAACGATGGGATGTCTAATAAAATTGTATATGATTGCACAAACACTAGGATTGGAATCGAACAAAGTTGGTCTATTCATAATTTGATTTTATATTGAAATGAATCTCATTTGATGTGAAACTACAAAGATTCTCTGATTAAGGTAAACGGGTTTTCCATAACATTTTTCCAAAATTTTCATTTACTCCAACTGAGTTCTTCTACAGGAGTTTAAGGTGTGACAAAACACTCGCTTTGGTGTTGGATATTTGCTTATCAAATGGTTTCATCGAAAAATCTTAGTCTGATTTTGATTTTGTGATTGCTGAATCCCGACAAATCCGTTTTTACATTTCGATTTTAGATATTCCAAAATCAAGTATTCAATTTGACAGCTGTTTCGAGGAAGAAGAAAGTGTGGTTGTGTCTGCTATATTTCTCAAGGTCGGAGAGACGCGATTCCCGCAAACGATGAAGTGATTTGTCTTGTTGGTCTGTGGTGTAACTCTCCATTCGTTCCACGCTCCAGTCGCGATCGATACCTATCTCGCTCCACGTTCCAAAGTAACCGACGGTTACTCTGGAACCGAGTAACTCTCCACTGGTTCCTCGCTCCAGTCGCGACGACACATATTTTGCTCCACGCTCCTCGGTTCCAGAATACCTCGATGAATACCCATCGCGACGCGATTACGTCTGTTACAAGAGTTACAGCTCCAGTGTGGAGTGCCCCCCCCTCATTAGAAACTATGGATGTTTCTACTTCGTTATCAGGTGTTACATTTCCGATACGGTGTTAGGTGGTTTACTTTCATAAGTGATATTGTGACAATTAGTTCACAACACAATCTGAATATAATATTCCATCAGATTGTGTGTTATGCTAGTTATGCTTTCTTTTCGATAATTGCCATATTCATCAATACTTAAGATATTATTTTAATCTGCTGGTGGAAGTTATTGAAGGATAACATGAATAGAAAATTTATTATGCAAAATATGTATTCATGTGAAATAAGATATTCAAATAATATTGATACAGTTTACGTCCTTTATAATGACATTGAGTTTTCAAATACTTGAAATTGAAATTGAAATATTTGAAAACTCAATGATAATGATAATGTCTATTGTAAATATGTAGTTTTAAATAATAATCTTCTCAATTGAGAAAATATAAATCCTCAAGGCATTTTTTTCTTTCAATTGAAATGATATATCTCGAATGTGAAGAAAATATGGGAAAGTACTGGGAAAAAATCAATTATAGTTTGAAGATACGTCAGATTTTAACCGAGAATATTTTAGTAGAAGAACTTCTTGGAAGTTCTAAATCTGATACTATAGCTATAAGAAAATAGAAAGAGAATTTATATCATTTGAGAAACAGATTGCCGTACTAATTCATTTTGTTTCAGCGTTGGAACGACGGTTCCAAAATTGCGGTATTTTATCGCGTATTTTTCTGGAACCGTCGCGAAAATACCGCGACACGGACCGAACCGGTATTCCCATCTCTAATCCATATTGCACCGTTGACCTTAGTTCCCATAAACCAAAAGCGTTTTAGTTCAGGTCTGGGGGTGCCTGTTCAGATCATTAATGTGGAAAATCCGTACGATAGTTCCGGATTATTGCTCATCAGCAATTTTCATTTAACAATAATTCGAAATTCCTGATCTGATGGAATTGAACCTGTTAAGAGTTCTAAAGTGTTGATACGAAGATTCAAGCATAATTTCTTCAGGGTTGTATCATTGGAAACATATACATTTTTGTGTGCGCATCGTGCTATAATTTCGTCCCAATGTCTAAAGGTTCCGAATATTTTTTCTACAAAATGAATTTTCTCAAACGACTAGGTTGGACTCACTGATGACAAATCCATTGTCAAAATTGATTCTTTCCGGCCATCCCAGGGCACAATATCTGCATGTCGAAAGGATCGAGCTAGTGACTATCGACCAAACTGTTTCGGAGTTATAGTCACTTGCGACCGGACAGATGTACAAAATTATACCATGGATTTTTCATGTGTGAATCGAACCTACTCGTTTTAGATCATCTTCGGAAATTACAGACATTTGGGTAGAATGCTAACGCCGCCGTTCCATATAACGAGCGCTTAAATTCTTTGAGACTATACCTTGATATCTTGTAAAACACTCGAAATAATTAAGATATAATCGCAGCTTCTAGAAGTTGACCGACTTATTTACTCAGACATTGAACAAATCTGAATCGGAAATGAAAATGCAAATTTTAAATGCACTCATTTGAATAGAAAGTGGTTCACGAAGATATTGACTCAAGTTTTCACATTTAAATTTTGATGGCCAAATAGAGCGATAACTGAACAAAATTTTTAATTTGTACTCACAGAAGCAAATATTAAAGTTACCTCGATATTTTTCAAGTGAGTTTTACTGCCATTTTCAGGCACATTCAGCATTAATTTCTGTCAGTCTGAAAACATGATGATGAAATTGCATCATTTGCTTATAAAGGAATTTTGCAGATAATAACAATTGAGAGTTAAAAACCAAGCATAGCACTAATTATAGAGCTTGATCTCGATATTCTCCAAAATACCTTCTGGTTGTTTCCCAGTATACACACATCGTCAGAAGTCTTTGCCCTCCCCCTATCAAATCTCAACTTGTTGAATGTAATGTAACATGACAATTTTTTGTGTGTGGAATCTTCACTATCACTTAAAGGAAAACAATAAACTAGCCAAAACTGTTTCTTAAGAGTTCGGGATAACACAGGTTTATTCAAAATTGAGCAATTTTGAGCGAATAACGAGATGTGTATTATTGAGAAAATTCCGTGAAAAATGCATGGACATCCAATTTCTCAATTTTAACAGGCAAGAATACTAACCCACATCAAGAAGCTTTGTCGTACGACGGCGTACTGGTGCCAATGTGAAAAATGAATTGCGAGATTTAATCTGGCAATTGCGAGGTTTAATCTGTAAATTGCGAGATTCAATCTGGCAATTGACAGAATAAATCTGGCAATTTTAGACGTGAAAATGGAATTCATATAGGCACGCCAAGTGTCTGAATAATCAAGGTGAGCACTCAAAGTCCAAAGTTTCTACGCCTTCGTTCGAATTTTGTTGTTTGGTAGGTAGATATTTAGATTCAGATATTTATTCCACCCAACACAGCTTGACTTATTAGAAAAAAACTTTCCATAAGTTCAGTATGTATGAATAAATCAATAATAGCACGTGAAAAAATTCTATAGAAAAGTTCTAATGTGAAGTAAGCAGCTTTCGCGCGCTTGTTCAAATCCGTTACCAAAGCGGTCATCTTTTCACGCATTGACCCCGCCACACGCATCTTCACAATTTCCTGATGGAAAGATTTGGTTATCTTCTAATCATATTATCCTCACGAGATTCTGCATAAACCTTCAAGCTGGCGGTTTTCTATTAAATACGTACTGGATTTCAATTAGATCCAATCTGTATTTGTGGAAATATGTGGCAAATGAAACCTTTCATTTACGGAATCATTAGGCGGATTCCACCCATTCACGAACTCCACCTTCGTAATCAAGCCCTAATACATCATTTATTAAGCCTAACACATCATTATGACTACTTATCAAACTACCTGAAACTGCCAGATCAAATCTGTCAATTGCCAGACGACGGGCTGAATCCATATGTATGTAGGTATGTATATAAATATATGTGAGAATTTGAGGCCCAATTTTCTGAAACTTTTATACGGAAGTCGATATGCTCATCTCAGCTGACATATTTTCGGGTCTCTATCATTTCTGGTTATACCTATATATCGGAGATTGTAAACAACTTAGTCATCCAGAATTTCAAGAAAAGTTTCTGTGAACATAAAAATGATAGAGTGCATTCTATTCAGTACTCCACAAAAATTATTATTCTCGTAAATGCGACCTTATAATATAAATATGACTAGTCCATATGAAAAAACTCAGTTTCCTCTGGACAGCGAAAAATGGCAATCTTCCTGAACAATGATGTTTTAAGGTGGAGCTTGGCGAATTTATATGAATACCATTTTCACGTCTGAAATTGCCAGAATAAATCTCGCAATTGCCAGATTAAATGTCGCAATTGCCATATTAAATGTCGCAATTGCCAGATTAAATCTCGCAACTGCCAGATTAAATGTCGCAATTGCCAGATTAAAACTCGCAATTGCCAGATTAAATGTCACAATTGTCGATTAAACCTGGCAATTGCGACATTTTTATTTTTCACAGTGGCACTAATACGCTCTCCTATTGTGGAACCCCCACATTGCGCAACGTTTGAATATTCCACAGATTTCAGTAAGGAGCATAGTGGCCCTTCTCCTGGAAGCCGGCAGCGTTGCTTGGAGACCGATGCCTGGTCGACCCAGAGTAACATCTGCAAGGAAAGACCATTAAAATGAAAATTTTACTCGAAGAAATCGGACGGTATCTGCAACAGCCTTTCGAAGTCATTTTTTGAGGACCTATATACGGGTAGTCTCAACCACTACCATAAGGTTGTATTCCTCAAATTTAAGGGCAAAAAGTCCTTTAAGAGTAGATCGGCTATCACCTGGACATAGAGCTACCTGTCGGCAATGGGCAGAGCACACCAAGACTGGTGCATCTTACTTTTTTTGGGCCGGTCAAGGACGGGTCACGATTCGGTTCACAAAGTGATAGTCGACAAGAAAAGGTTTGGAGAGGTTCAGGCAGACAAGAGCGACTCAATTTCGCCCTGGAAGTTGTGCCCTTTCAAGGCGGATCAATAATGTGCTGGAGGGGGAGGGGGGTATAATGTTCGGTCCCCCACCACACGGCACACGAAGATTTAAAAACATTCTTCAAGAAAACAATATCCAGAGAATAAACTGGCCAGCAAACTCACCAGGCATGAATCCAATTGAGCTCGTATGGGATTACTTAGGGTGAGCAATATCCAATAGCCAAACTCCACCTTCAGGAATTGAGTTTAGCCCTTCACGAATTGTCGAAAGAAGCAAGCTAGCGATTTGAAACTGTTGGATCAGGTCGCGCATTGGGATGCGGCGGTTGAGTTCGTTAATGCGACAAAACGGTCGAATGGTTTCGGAGTTATGGTTATTTGAAATTTTGAGATATTTCAGGCACAAGTCATGCCATTGAATTGAAACTTGGCATTTGGTTGAAGCATATTAACGTTCAACCTATCTCAAAATTTCGTTCAGATCACACTGTCCGTAAATTTTGAAAAAATTTTTTGTTGGAATTTTTTTTTTCGGAAACTATTTGTTGAATATTGAGAAAACTTCTGCTTATACCTTGAAAATCATATTTCACAGCAGTGTAATGAATTTAATCCTGATACAATCATAATTTCTGGTGATATTGTGAAAAAATATTTCAAATTCGTGTTTTTTTTACGATATCGTTGTTAATACCCATTCAAAATTTTATTTTTCCAATCTCTCCAAATATACTGATCAGATGGAATTGAAATCCAGGATTTTATCGAAAAAACCTAGAAAAGCACTGCCGTGAAGGCTGCAGCTTTTGCGCGCATGTTCAAATTCGTTGCCAAAGCGGTCATCTGCATTGAACATGCGTGCAAAAGCTGCTGCCTTCACGGCAGTTCTTTTCTAGTACCTTTACAGTGTAAATGGCGGCAAATTTAAATCTTGAGTTCATTTTGAGACTCTATGTTTGGGTGATTCCCTATATGACTAAAAAGATCATAAATATCCAAATATCCCGAAATTAGCATTGATTTTTCGGAATCAGGGTAACAATATTGTAGGAATCAAACTTTCAATCTGTCGTGTGAGAAAATAATTTTTTTCGAATTTTTCAGGAGTGGGATACGTGAAGTTACTAGCAGGATGTCTCCTATGCATCTACTACCCTCTGCTGATAGGAATTTCACTTTTCTATATTGTTTGGATGGCAAAAGGATCATTGCCTTTTCCTGAATGTGCTGTAGTCAAAATAACCGATGTGAGTATATAATATATATATATATATTCTTTTGAGAACGAGCATTACAATTCTAAGATATATCACAGTGTTAGCAGAGGAAATGTAAACGGGGTACCATACATATTTGCGTATGATACAAGAGCACAGATAAAAAACCTCAGGAAAAATTCTGTCTCCCCGCATAAGTGTAGTAATTTGTTTATAGAAGATGGATGGCATCTTTTTCATTTGAAAATAATTTTTTCGTCATCTTGAATTCATTTCAACAAAATATCTTGACATAATATCTGAAACAGAAAGAGGGACAGAAAACCAGAAGGAAGCAGTAAATAATATTACCTACATTTGCTCATGACCGAGAGGGTCTTTCGACCAGGTTCAGTCCTCCAAGCGATGATTTTCAGATCCTCAGATAAACGAAGAACGCTACAGGCCCCTTTATTGGGGAATCATCTCCCATAGATCCATAATTGTTCATTTCGAACTAGAAATCTAATAAAATATCGGGAATAAAGTGAAAAAACTTGTGACATGTATGTATATAATATAGGTATGAGATGAAGAAGAAGAAACCTTTCGAAAAGTCAACACGTGAAATGTCGTTATTACGCTAAAAATATAATATTGCAGAGAAATAGTTATTTATTATACAAGGAAAAACAAGTATTAGATTTTAGCTCGAGGTTATGTTGTCCCGACGCCAAGCGGAGGGAGACAAAAAACAGAGAGCTAAAATCTAATATTTTTCCCGTGTATAATACACTATTTTTGTCTATTACAGGAAAAACGACAATTTAATAGTGAAAGAAAATATTATTTATTATAATATATTTAAAAGTCCTATTACACTATCCAATCTCTAGGGCCCGGTATGCCGGGTGCCCGGTTTGCCGGGTAGGGTGTCGCTTATTACACTACCCTAGATACCGGTCTGACTTCTGTCATCTGAATGTCAACGTAGGGACATTTACAAATATCCAATCGTTATGTCCCCGAAATTATCGAAAATATAAAAAGTTGCATTAGTAGTGAGTTTGGCGGTCAGTACCTCGAAATCCACCAAACGGAAGGAGAGGGTAATATGGGTCAAAAAATATTAGCTCCTCAGAGAAAAACTCTCAAATATACAAATACTTCGTTGTTTAGACCAAACAGATTCACGGAACTACTTGAGACTAGAAACAGACCAATTTGAAGAACTACTTAACTTAGTGGCTTCGTTAATAAAAAAGTTGATACCATTTCAAGAGAAAGCTTATTAAGTCCACAACAAAGACGGGTTGTCACATTGAGGTTTCTAGCCACTGAAGACCCTTATCAAGATTTGAGATTTAGTTATCTGATATCTCAACCTCTCTCATATAACATTATAACCTTGACTGTTGCCTTTTCATCGAAGTTTTTATATATTTTCTTTGATTTCCAAGAGCACCTTATAGACATCATTTCTCAAGTCTTTATTGACATAGTCTTTGTGGTCTTTCTTCCACAGTTACGTTATATCCCTGTATATTTCTATTATATTAAGTAAGATTGCTTTTTCTCTTGCGCACGACATCTCACATTTTCACAGAATAACGCATTCAGGCTTATGATCCGTTTATGTCTATTGTACGCTCTCTGCGTTGCTATGCGACTGAGTTCCCTAACTCCCTAGCGCTTATTACACTGCACGGTATGCCGGGTCCGGCAGATTGGGTCTACTCAATCGCCCTTGATCAGGAACCTAGCTGCCGGTTCCTTATTATACTACCCGGTCCCTGCCTGCCGGGCCCTGGAGATTGGATAGTGAAATAGGCCTTAAAGTCAGAACGTTATCGATATGAAATTTGAATTTTTAAACTAGTAAGCTGTTGCAGTTATAGCGACCTGCGTTGCTAAGGAAAACTTCAAAGTAATAAAATATCTGTTGATTTAATTTTGTGATTCGATTCAAAAACTGCAAACTCAGTAATTGTTTAGTAGTTATTTTGAATAATCTAAAGTTGAAAATGTTTGATTCCGAGTTTTCTCTGACTCCACCGGAGTTGATAGAAGCAGCGCAAGTAGCGTCACGAAAATTATTGCAAGCTATATCGCGGAAAGTTCACGAAACCGCTTATTCAAGATTTAAAGAATGGAAAATGAAAAAGAAATGCAGTTCTTTTCTCGGGAACTGGCACAACAACAAAAGCCATCAACAGTGTGGTCGAATTATTCAATGATTAAAAGTATGTTACGATCCAATAATAATGTTGACATTTCAAAATATTTCAAACTAATTACATTCCTGAAACAAAATGGGAAAGGTTACACGCGATTTTTACGAGTACACAAATAAGTGATTTTTTAAATAATGCACTCGATGAAGTTTATTTAATGACCAAGAAAATTCGTCTGTTGTACCGAATAGTTCAAGGAACATGTCATTCAGGCAATGCAGATTTAATAATTGTACTTTTGATATAAAGTAAATGTAACTTATGTTCAAAAAAATATTTTAAAATCAAATATCTTTCTTTAACCAGATGTACATATATCCGGGAAAAAAGTAATTTCGTGAAAAGTTATATTTTGTTACCTGTCAACAGAGATATAATGTCAAATTTATTTCCCGTCACAGAAAAAACTTTTTTGCGCGCATGTTCTAAAGAAAAGCGTGCTATGGTTCTGCCCAAATATCAGTAAATTTGGAGTTTTTTTCCCGAAAATGGTCTCGAATAATTAGGTTGGACTCACTGAAGATCAATTCGATGTCCAAATCAATTCTGTTCGACAAGCATAGGCACCATTTCATGAAAAATTGAAGCCTTAGGGCCGTATTTATAGTTGTTCCTGGAGGCTTCCTTGAACTGAAGGCCGCCATGAATTTGCTTTTCTATGGAAATGAATAAAAGTTTGTTTGCATAGAAACATAGAAAAGCAAATTCAAGGCGGCCTTCAGTTCAAGGAAGCCTCAAGGAACAACTATAAATACGGCCCTAATTGACTTAAAACTTTCAGTGTAGGTTTTAATATCAAAATGCTGTGATTGAATTCGATTAATAGATAAAATCGGTTAATTCGTTTCGGAATTATGCTCATTTGAATTATTTACGGTATTGCCTCGTTATTTCTGCTCATGTGATCGAATTGAAATTTGGTAGTTAGTTCTAAACAACGGACGCAGAGCTACTCGTCTGAATTTTTCGGGATTGTTTGCTTAGTGAATTGAACAAAAAAGTTTTCTGAAATTTCGCAAATTTTTCCTGCACATTTTTTTCCTGAAACTATGCATCAGATTTCAATGAAATGTTGCACAAATGTTGAAAACAATTATACCGATTTTCCTTTTGATCCGATTTCTATTTTCCCGGATCTTGTGAACAAAATATGTCGAACGTCATTTTTTCCTCGGTATGGTTGCTATATTTGGAATTACTCAAAAAATTCTCATCCGATCATGAGAAAACTCCGTTACTAGTTGGCAAATACTGATACATTACTTTGTATAAAATTTCGTGATGATCGTCTCATTAGAATAATTCGAAAAATTCTCATCAAATTATTCTCACCCAATTCCGCATGAGCCGTCAATCGAGTAGGTAGTGGATTTTAAATTGGATCTAATCTATATTTTTTGAATGAGCATATCTGCGAATTGTTCCCCAGAACAAGCGCGCCAGAATAGATAATAAAATCGATTTTTCATTATGTATTGTCAACACTAACAGTGAAACACACTGTATAAGGTATGATAAAAATGGTTTATCTTCATAGCTGTCCCACGAGAAGTGTGGGCATAGCCGTGAGTACAACCTAGTTGTATGTATTTCGAAGAGGTTGCAATGAATCACTCTTCGAAATCTGTAATATTTTTCCAATTCGAGCCTCGAGTTCATGGTGCAATGTAGGAGGCAACATCATACAAATTAAACAATAGAAAATGAATATTCTATAGATGCATCCATATCGCCACCAACCGATCCTTTTTGAACCATAATTGTGTAAGGAACCTATAGCTGAATTACCGCCTTAGAAGGTGAACACGCACGTGCTTCTGAATTATGTGACCAAGAAGTACCTCCCATTTGGTAATTAAATATTGTTATTAAGAAAATTGGACAAAGCGTCCTTGACGTGTGCGGAGTGTTACGACAATTGATGACACAGAACGGGTATACTATCTTCAATTAAAACGTCGTTCAATGTCCCATCATATCTCTGGTTATTGTTTTTTCATGATCACAATATGAACTGATACATTATGATTATATTTGGAGCCTGTATGGCCATGGAATATGGGAAATGGACTCCACTGGTGTAACCTCGTCATCACCTTTTCAGCATCCAAGGGTCTTGAAATATTCATACATCCTTTCTGTGTGTTACAACACGACAAACGCATCGGTCCCCGGCTGACTGTAACACGATAACTTGCATTAACGAACTAAGGGCCGGTATTATAAAACTTAACGGGAAATTAACTTTAACTTTAACTGAAATTTTGACAGTTGTATTGGGACATATCTGTCAAAATTTGCAATTAAAGTTAAAGTTAAGTTTTATAATACCGGCCCTAAGCTGGTGAATCCTACTAATACGCAACCTCCCCTAAGAACTTCAAATCGCTAGCCTTTTTGGTCCAATCTTATCGCGAATTTGAACCTTTTTCGGGAGAAATTCGAAAGTTACAGATATTCGGGCGAAATGATAGCACGCTGTTCCCTAGAACATGAGCCTAAAAACGAAATTAATGTTTGCGTCATTTTCAAACCCTTTTTGCGCGCATGTTCTAGGGGAACAGCGTGCTATCGTTTTGTCCAAATGTCTATAATTTTGGATGATTTAGCCGAAAATGGTCTCAATCGACTGGGTTGGACGAATCCGGTGTCAAAATCGATTCTGTCCGGCCGTCCGTCCGGCCGTAGACACGCTAACTGTCGACAGAAGCGAGCTAGCAACTTGAAACTTTCAGGATAGGTTGCGCATCAGAATGCCGCGGTTGAGTTCGTTAATGGGCCAAATCGGTTGAATAGTTACGGAGTTATAGGCACTTCAAGTTTTGAAGTTATTCATTTTTTATTTCGGACACTACTTGAGCGATTGGATTCAAACTTGGCAGTTGGGTGGAGTATAATGACGCGCAACTTTGAGCCAAATTTTGTCAGGATCATATTGTCAGTAAATTTAAAAAAAAATTTTTTTCGAAATTTTTTTCCGAAAAATTTTTTTTTGGAAACCACTCACACTTTGAGCTTCATATTTCACAGCAGTGTACCAAATTTCAGTTCGATATACGATCATAAGTTTTGGAGATATCGGGAAAAAATATGTCAAATTTCGAGGTTTTCTTCTCGATATCGTTGATTTTTTCGGTATAATTCGAGAAATACTGGTTCAGTCCTGATAAAACTTCACAGCTAGTTTTGAGATGCCGAAGGACAACTTTATGCGAAATTTCGTGATAATCGTGTCATTAGAACAATTTGAAAAAAAAAATTTCTAGGATGTTCTTTTCATATCATCCTCATTAAATTCTGTATGAATCTTCGAACTGTTATTTTTCGATGAAGTACTGGATTTCAATTCGATTTGATCTGTAATTTTGGAAATATTGGAAAATAAAATTTTGATTGGGTATATTTACGGAATCATTGGGTGGATTTTACCCATTCACGAATTCGGCCTTCGTAATTAAGGTCCAAACCTTCTCTACAAATATCGAGTTTCTAAGTTGTTTCTTTCGGAAGTTATTGTGTTTACGCAGTCGGCCGTTAGGCTGACAGAAAATACAGATTTGATCGAATTGAAATCCGGTTATTTATCAGTAGAAAATTTCAAAAAGCACTGCCATGAAGGCAGCAGCTTTTGCGTGCATGTTCAAATTCGTTGCTGAAGCGGTCATCTACATTGAACATGCGCGCAAAAGTTGCTGCCTTCACGGCAGTGCTTTTTGAAATTTTTTTATGATTGTGCACTATAGAGAAGGAAAATCTCGAAGTAAGGCATAATATGACCATATGAAGCCTTCGGATAACTTCGTTGGAGGAAAATGTTTCAAACAGTTGATGCCGACATAAAATAAATAATTGTCGTTAAATAACAGTACATTTTGAAATGAAGGACTTGTTATCGAAATTATGGACTTGTTTTCTGCGGTTACAACAAAAACTGTTTTCTCATCAGAATCTCTTCATCTCATCTCATTATCGAGAAAAAATTTCAACGGTTTTCCTAGGCAGCAGTTCTGAAGAAATTGGGGGAAAATCGGTGTAAGGAAACTGCTTTATGCACCAATTGGAATCTTCAGTATTACCCAAATAAATCTCCAATACATGCTCGACTTAATATCGATCCATAAAGTCGGAATATAATTGTCATATTTATGAATTTCTAATCCACTCATCCATTACACTCAACTTATATGTGTTAAATTTGAAGATAATAAAAATACTCAGCAATACCTAATTCTGCAATTATTGAACTTATTGGGAATGTAGATTGCTGCCAATTATACCATATTCACTTGTTTCCACCTTTCTACCTACTTGGGTACAACTCCTGAGTTTCAGTTAAATACCTCAACTTTATACGTATAATCGGCTATGCTCTATTTAGTCCGTACGAACTTCAATGAGGATGTGAACCAGATTCAAATTTTGTATATCATTGAGCATGTTCACGTTGAAAAGAAGATAAAATTGCACATTATTCCATTGGTCAAATAAAGAGTCGAAGTAGGAATATCGACGATCAATCTTCCATTATACAAGAAAAAAAATCTAGAAAAGCACTGACATGAGGTCATGAGCTTTTACGCGCTTATTCAAATTCTATTTATCAGATCAACACGAAATTTTGCACCTAGTTGCGTGTTGGTAATCTCCACCTGATTAAGAAGTTTCATTCTGGTTGCATTTATACTTCTTGAGATATTGCGGAAATAACGATAAAATTCCAAATAACAACGAAATCTGGCACAGATTTTTTACTTATATCTCCGAAAGTAAATATTGGATCGAATTGAGATTTGAAACATTGTTGTTTAATACTGACCCTAAGGTTTGTGCCAAATTTCATTGAAATCTAATCGATATTTTCAGGTAAAAAAATTGTCATATGAAAATTTAAAGAATTTCCGGATGAAATTTTTTTTTTTATTTTCTAATGATTGGATACACACGAAATTTCGCTCTAAGTTGCGCGTTGGTATTTCAAAACTGTCCACGAATTTTTAATTTGATCGAGTCAATACTTCATGAGATCTCAAGGAATTAACCTCAAAATTTCAATTGGGCCTAACACCAATTTTTGGACTCCAAACCTTATATGACAATTTGAAGTCGCTTAGCCTTTTCCTTCGAAACTCAGAGCTCATACGGACCTACGGACGAACAGAATTGAATTTGACCATGCTTCTTCAGGGAGTTCAAACCAATAGTTTGAGACCATTTTCGGCTAAAAAGTCGAAAATTACAGACAACGTGAAGAAATGATAACGCTGTTCCCTAGAACAAGCGCGTAAAAAGTCGTGAAATTTCGCAAAATTCGAGCTGCCATTTCACAAACTTCATTCAGGTGGAAAAAAAATTTTATTGGACTTTTTTATTTATTTTGTTTCGTTCTGTTTTCGCGATAATCAGGCTTATTCTGTTTGCAAATAAAGATACTGCCAGGAAAAACATATTGCTTCCATAACAAGATCAGAAATGTTGGTATTCTGATCATCGATTCTGAACAATATGATCTGTCACTTTAACAATAATCTTGCTACTAATATAACTATCTTAGCAACCTCAAAATAGTACTTATGCTTGCCGAGATCCATTTGTTTTAGTATTATTCCTCCCAAGAATACGAAAATATTGAAAATAGGGAAGTATTAAACAACATAATCACAAGGACGAATATCCGTCGATAAATCAACAAATATTCCCCCTTGATCAGAGCTAATCACCCAATCAACCAAAACACTCGAAGGTGAGACTCGCAAGATGCTCCTGGCAGATGGCGCGCTGTAAGTTGTATACTGCAGCGATCCCTCTGAAAGGTAACAAATATCGAGAGAACTCTCTGCGGTTTATCCAAGTTAAGTTGACCTGACGATCAATAACAATTGTGAAACAGCTGTACTCATTCTACTTGGATCCGCTTCTTCGGTGTAGGTGTTTTGGTTGATTGGGTGATTAGCTCTGATCAAGGGGGAATATTTGTTGATTTATCGACGGATATTCGTCCTTGTGATTATGTTATTTATTACTACTGGAGCTCTTTCTTCTCCATGAAACCATTTCCTATAGGGAAGTATGTGCAAATGGAAATGTGTTCAAGGTTCTCTAGGATACTTAATTTTCAGAGCAAACAGTACCACCGCTGATAAATCACGGCCTAGTGGGTTTGGCAACACAGCCACATTCAAGTTTCAAAAAACCTCGTTAATATCGCGAGGTCAGGCACTTGCCACAGTCTGTATTCTTCAACGTTGCCAATAGCCGCGAGAAATATTAGAATGCGAGAAATTTCTACGTTAATAGGAAAAAAACGGGGTGTGGTTCTGCAGGCTTCACTGATTTTTTTGGAAGAATACGCAATGTTATTAATTTTTTCATTTTCCACTCCATATCAGTTTTGAATTTCCCAAAAATTCTTGAATATAAGAAAAATTGCGCATTCCTACTATTTTTTTTAAACCATTTGTACCCAAATTTTTTTTTGGAAAAAACGAACTCTGGCTTCTAAAATGTCATCTCGGTATATTCGAGGTACTGTTTGCTCTTAAGGAAAAGTATTATTAAGGGTTTTCCAATAAGAGGTGTTATTTTGAATAGCTCGCCATTTCGGTAGATGTCACTTTTGAAGCTGTCATTTTTTGACATTTGACAAGTAGAAACTACGCCATTAATAAAAATGGAACGATACATGCTTCAATAACGCATTGAAATGATTAAAATTCACTATAAAAATGGTGAGAATTTGGCAGAGACGGTTCGTAAAACTCGAACATTTTTGGGTCGACGTGAAACACCTTGTCGGACCGCAATAAAGAAATTGGTGGAAAAATTCGAGCTGTTGGGACAAGTTAGTGATGTGAAGAATAAAACCCGTGCACGTCGCTCAAGAACAGCCGAGAATATTGCTGCTGTAGCCGAAAGTGTTGAAGAAAACCCAGGTTTGTCCAATCCTCGTCGTTCTTTGGAATTAGGCATTCCACAAACGTCATTACACCGTATTTTGCATAAAGAATTGGCCGGAATTGGATGGTATTGATCTGGACAACGTTTACTTTCAACAAGACGGCGCTACGTGCCACACAAGCAACGGAACCATTGATCTTTTGCGGGAAAAGTTTCCGGACCGTGTTAGCTTTCGAAGAGGTGATCACAATTGGCCACCGAGATCTTGTGATTTAACACCTTGCGACTTCTTCCTTTGGGACCACGTGAAAGAGAAGGTCTACGCCAATAGCCTAGCGTCGATTCAAGATCTCAAAGATGTAATTCGTGAGGCTATCGAGGACATAGGGCAGCCACTTTTTGCGATTTGGTTATGGAAAATTTCATTAAAAGGATTTGGTCCTGTAAGCGTGATCGTGGTGGTCGTTTGCCTGATGTTATTTTCCACTATTAACGGCATAGCTTCTTCTTTATAATGAAATAAACATCCGATCATTCATATTGAAAAATGGCATTTTTCTTTGAATATCAAAATAACTCCTCTTATTGGAAAACCCTTTACTAGAATACCGGCATAGTAGACAACAGCTGAGATGATTAATTTATCATCTCAACAACAGCAATCCTTTTGAGTTGCCAACAGAAAAGTTCATCGAATTTAGTTATTGGTCAATTTGACTTCAAATGATTTTTCTGTTTCGTTACATTTTGGAATGAGTCGATGTTTACATGAATATCGAAAACCGTAGATAGAGGTTATGTATGCGAAATAATGGGAAACTCGAAAAATGTTTATGAAGTCCTATTTTCTTTTTCCTTGTTGTTCTAAAGTCATAGAAAACATTGTTGTCAGCTCTAAAATCACCAATTATGGAAGTCCCTAGTAACAATATTGCTATGACAAAATTCATAACAAACATTGCTATAACACTCGGAACGGAACAGGTACGTAATATTAGTTGCTATATTACTATAAATTAGAAAGATAGCAATATGACTTGAATAGCAAGGTTTAGAGCAATATGCAAACAAAATCTACCAGAATGTTTTTGAAAAACGGCCTGCATTAGTTTTGTTCGAATGTCCGTATTTTCGAATTTCTAGTCGAAAAGGGTCTCAAACCACTAGGTTGGACTCACTGATGACTAATCCGGTGCCAAATTCGATTCTCGCCGGCTAACTCGGGGCACAATAACTGTCAAAAGAAACGAGCTAGTGACTCAACTTTCGCCATAGGTCAAATATACCAAAAGTTTCGGAGTAATAGTCATTTAAAATTTCGATGATATTTCCCTAATATTGCAGGATCTACTTGAGCGATTGAATCGATTCTTGGTAGTTAGTTAAAGCACAACTGTCTCTAACATTTTCACGCACTTGTTCTAGAGAAAAAGAATGTTACATTTTCTATCACGTCTATTTTCGAAATATTTTCAAAAAAATTTGATTTTACAAACTTAAAGGGTGTCCCAGCAAGAACTTGAATTTTAAAAATAAAAAAATATATATTCATTTAATATTTTATTGAAATTTTTTTCTACATATGTATGGAGGTAGTGATGGCATTTACACATGAAACAAAATAACGGTTAAATAGCCACCGTTACTCTGTTGGCACGTATGCACTGTTTTGATGAAATTTTGCACATTTTGCAGTAAGGGCTGCTGAATTTGACGAGCAATTTGTTCTTTGAGTTCCTCAGTTGTCTCAGGATGGTTCGCAAAGACCTTACTTTCCAAAAACCCCAAAGAAAATAGCACAAACAAGTTAAATCACAACTTCTTGGCGTCCTGTTTTGGTTTCCGAAAGGAGAAACCTGGAAAACTTGGTTTGTGACAAAGCCTACCTGCAAACAGAGCAACGGTAGCCATCCAGCGGATATTTTGTTTTATGTGTAAATGTCATCACTACCTCTATACATATGTAGAAAAAAATTGCAATAAAATATCAAATAAATATATATTCTTTAATTTTTAAAATTCAAGTTCTTGCTGAGACACCCTTTATGTTTGTAAAATCAATTTTTTTTAGAAATATTTCGAAAATAAACGTGATAGAAAATGAAACATTCTTCTTCCCTAGAACAAGTGCGTGAAAACGTTAGCCTTTGTTTTCAAAAGAGTGAATCGGAGAAACGGATCGTTAGATTAAAATAGGATCACAAAGGTGTGCCATTTTCCTTTACTTGAAAAACTTTCGTTTACAGATTTTAAAATAAGGAAAGGTAGAATTAAAAATCTCCATGAAACTTATTATGTATCATCATCATTGTTATTCTGATTCTAGCTTTTCCTTTCATTTTCAGGACGGTTATTCGGCTAAGAGTATTGACAGGCAAGAGTGCTTGAAGTGAGTACACAACAACATTTTTTCTTGGCCAAAAATTAACAATCTGATTTTGTAGGAATACTTTTTTGGAGTCTGCATTCAAAAATCCGTATTGGTACGGAATCTACACATCACTTCTACTAGTCATCTGGAGTTTAGTTATAGTTCTGTGAGTATTCATTTGAGAAATCTATTGAAAGTTGTGATACTAAAATGTCTCAGACACTGTAATCCCTTGTGACGGCCTTACGGTCGACCGTTAACACAATAACTTCTGAAAGAAACAACTTGGAAATTCGATATTTGTAGAGAAGTATACATAAATTCCATAGCTTCACGTCCTTGAGTAAACATAATTGATAGTGTTCACAGGGATAGGAACCAAATAACGTACAACCAACTTGAACTAAGCCGACGTTTCGTCCATATATTAAGACTTTATCAAGGCTACAGAGAAACAAAAATAGGTATAAAAACAAGCACAATATACATGTATAAATACAACATTGGAATTAAAGTAAAATAAATTAATATCCGTACAAATCCTTACCAAGTCCACTCAGTTGAAAAAAGATGATATTAAGGGACACATAGGATTAAAATTTGATACTTGAACGGAGCAAAACATCGAATGAATCCACAACAACAAGGGTGATTATTTCATATGTCAATAAAATTCCAACAACCTGTCGCATGATTAATATTATTTCTATGTGCGGCGATTTTACATATTTATGGGATGTGGAATTCTCGGTATCTGGCCAGCAAATTTGAATACACCTGACTTAGATCTTCCGCGTCCGTCCTGTAATTAACTGTATCATTCAGTTTTATATGTATCATTTCATTTAGGTTTCTTTTCCTTCTATTAGTCTTATAATCCACAATTGTAGTGCTGTCAAAATCGAAAATATGACCCTCTGCAAAACGATGTGCGGCAAGAGCGGTGGTATTTTCCTTGTCCCTAAATCTCTCGTCACAATCATATTTATGTTGTTTGATTCTGATTTTTAGAAGTTGTTTTGTCTGTCCAATGTAACAACTTGAACATCCTGAACACGGTATTTCATAGATCACATTAGACCTATTGTTTAGAGGAGTCAGATCTTTTAAACCAGAAAATAATGAACGTACAGTCTTGAGGTTGTAAAAGACCAATTTATAGTTCGGTAATTTTTCTTTGATTGTGTTCGCAACGTTGTAGCTGAGAGATGGGATATAAGGGAATCTAAAATATCTTTTTGTTTGTTCTTCTTCACGATATGAATCACTAGTGTTAACTGGGCTATACTCATTAATTATTTTGTTCACTAGTGTTCTTGGATAGCTGTTCATATCCAACAAATCTCTGATCTTATTGAGATTCTCTTCGTGGAATTGAGGCGCACTCAGATTTATAACCCTATGAAGTAATTTTTTAATTGTACTCACTTTGTAGGATCTTGATGTTTCAGATTTGAAATTCATAACGCGTCCAAAGTTTGATGGTTTCATGTACCAACATGTTGACAAAGAGCCACTTTCGTCTCGTATAACCTTAAGATCAAGAAAGGCCAACGCACTATCCTCTTCTTCTTCAATCGTAAATTGGATGCGTGGATGGAAATCGTTGAAAGTGGACAATAGTTCATTTGCATTCTGTGGTCCATCCACGCATCCAATTTACGATTGAAGAAGAAGAGGATAGTGCGTTGGCCTTTCTTGATCTTAAGGTTGTACGAGACGAAAGTGGCTCTTTGTCAACATGTTGGTACATGAAACCATCAAACTCTGGACGGGTTATGAATTTCAAATCTGAAACATCAAGATCCTACAAAGTGATACAATTAAAATTTTACTTCACTTGGTTCCTATCCCTGTGAACACTATCAATTAAATTTTGTAGAGAAGGTTCACACCTTAGTTGCGAAGGTCGAATTCGTGAATGAGCAGAAACCACCTAATGATTCCGCAGTTGAAGCCATTCAAAATTTAAGTTTACAATATTTCCAGAAATGCAGATTAGATCAGATTGGATCGAGCACTTCATGGAAAAATGACAGCTTGAAGGTTTTTACAGAATTTCATACGGATAATATGATCAGAGGATCACCGAATATTGAATATTCGAAAAAAAAATTATTTTTTATTCGAATTTTCCTAATAACACGATGATCACCAAGTTCTGCAAACTAAGAAATTTTACATTTTTTTTCAATATCTCCACAAATTATAGTCGTATCGGTATGAATTTGGTACAGTGCTCCAAAATATAAAGTTCGAGGTACGAGTAGAAGTTTTTCCCGAACTCAATGAATAGTTTCCGAAAAAAAAAATTTTCGAAAAAAATGTTTTTCAGAATTTACTGACAGTTTGATCTCAGCAAAATTCTGTGGAAAGTTGCGCACAGTGATGCTCCAACTAACTGTCAAGTTTCAATTCAATCTCTCAAGTAGTTCCTGAAATACCAGGGAATTCATCTCAAACATTCAAATGATTTTAACTCCGAAAACATTCGACCGATTTGTCCCATTAACGAACTTAACCGCCGTATTCCAATGCGCGACCTAATATGAAAGTTTCATGTCGCCTAGACCTGACGGCCTCCTGGTATAATTCTTTCTCGCGTGACTTATTCTCAACATAACACACTAGTACTGTAAATAAGTAAGTTATACCTAGATCAATATATTTTTTTATAGATCGATAAGGCGTTCAAAAACGTTCATGAGATCTTTGTTGGTTCTTATATTTCCAACTTTGATTTGCTTCATCGCTTTGATAGTGAGAGCAGTAATAGCTGAAGAACAGATCGATGGTTTCAGCAAACTTGTTGTCGATATCAAATGGGATGAGCTTTATTCTGCTAACGTAAGTAACTTGATTCATTCTACTATAATATATACTTACAGACATAAAATATGAAATTCATATGATTTCAAAGAGTCGTTGTTCACATTTACCCCAGCGAAATATTCGAAGCTACAATTCCGTGTCTTCTTTTTTATCAGAAACATAAAAATATTTATATTTTCATAAAAATAAGGCACATATTATGTTTCAAGTCCCATTCAAAGGGAGTTCTGTGGTGATAATACATCAAAATTTCATTATTTTGGAAAAAACCCACTGGGCTATAAGAGCATTGAATTCGAGAATATAGGCGAGGTATACTCCATTCACTTTAAAAAATTATCCCGGTTGGCCAAGACATTCTGACACATTTCACCGTGTATATTTCAAAAATGTTAGGTTATAGTCATTTTCCTGTCAGATAACTACACAACGTTTTCCTCTCTGCATAGAGGTCGTAGTAATTACTTATTTATCAAAATTTTTATTTACACAAATCCGAGATTTCCATCCAACGATTTATACTGTAAAAATTTGCGCAGGAAAGTAATTTTGGCTGCAACAACATGTTTCTGTTCACATCAAATTTTGCGTGCATTTACCCTTTGTATTTGTAACCCAATAATTTTATAATTTGAAAAAGTGATGCCAATCCTCCGTTATATTCCAAATGTTCCCTCGCAAAAATGAGAAGAGTATCAATCGAAAAGCGTTCATTTTTCAAATTATAATTGCAAATTTGGCCTTGCATTTTTTTTTTTCAAAATAAAGTCTTCAGTCAGTGTCTTTTTGGGTGCACCAATAGAAGGAAATTCTTCGTCGTCTCTTTCACTTAAGATCTTCCTTATTGTGGTTATGTGCAGCCAAAAAATAAATATCTATTCATATAAAATATAATTTTTCGGTTTTCATTTACATACGTCGTAAATGTTGAATAGCTTGTGATTAATTATTGACTACAAATTATCAGGGTTACTATCAGAAAAAGCAGATTTAAATTCTACATAGCACTTCCTGATACTTTGTCTCTGCTTCTTTAAAACTACCTTGGGCCTTTTAGTTTCCAAGCGTGATGATTATGTTGAGATTGAGAGTAGAAATTGGCATTGGCATATGGCAACGTCTCTGAGAATTATTTTGACATTGCTGATATTTCACGAGTGCCAACCTGCATCAGTTTTAAGTAAAAAAACTTGATTGATCTAAATCGTGGCCAACCGTGATAGTGTATAGAAGTGAATAGAGTATACTTATTGTGTCTAAGGAATTCGTAGTGATCCGCAAGCGATGTACGAGTAGAAAATCAGAGCAGTTTATATCACTGTGGAAAAACCATTTGCCTTTTAGGGTAAAATAGTAAAGTATTATACAGAGTGTAACAGCCAAATGGAATAAATTCGATAACGAATAAATGAGGGGGAGTTAGGAAAAACGTTCGAACACGTCGATTTGTAATTTTAAATGCGCATAGTTTCCAAGAAAATAAAATTATATAGGGTGTTCCATGCGACCGTGGCCAATACCAACTTTCTTATTTCAAATGTAACCCCCTGTATATTATTTATTTTTTGGATTCTTCAGAAAATTCTAGACATAATCCATGTACAATGTCCTATATCTATCTTCAACTTTTTCGGAAATATTAAGTGTTTTCAGAAATGTTGAGTAACGTTAGAAGACAATTCTACACCAGATTAGCATGTTGCCAAGACGTTCGCGGCGAGCATTTTGAACATTTCCTACATTGACATCAATGTTTCTTTTTTGTTTTTTTTTTAATTATTAAGAAATAATCAGTATTACTTATTAGGTTTTAAGTGTAATGTACCGAATTTGTGAAATAAAATAATTTTTATTTAAAACGTTGATTTTTGCACTAAATTTGAAACACTTAATATTTCCGAAATAGTTAAAGATAGGTATAGGATATTGTGCATGAATTGTGTCTAGAATTCTCTGAAGAATCAAAAAAATAAATAATATACAGGGGTTGCATTATAAATAAGAAAGTTGGTATTGGCCACGGTCACATGGAACACCCTATATAATATAATTTTTTTGAAAAATAAGAGCATTTAAAATTACAAATCGACGTGTCCGAGCGTTTTTCCCAACACGCCCTCATTTATTCGTTATCGAATTTATTCCATTTGGCTGGTACACTCTGTATAGAAATCACGACAGTGTTTTAATTAACTAGTGTACGATGGATTCCATCAAATAACGGTCAATATAAGTCGAACAATGAAAACTCCAAACTTACGTTCGCTGACCAATATTCATTTGAAGAATTTTTCTGGAAACCATCCAAGAACTGTGGAGGTTCAGAATTTCCATTCAATTGTGAACCATCCTGTATTGCAGCCTTATTTTACATTTCACTTTTTCAGATTTGGTATTATGCAGCAATTCAAGTATTTTTCTCCACTAACCTTGGCTTTGGAACTTTTATCACCAACGCTAGTGTTATGTACGATAAAGTGAATCCATTATGGTAAGTTCACAACCTTTGAAGGCATCCCCTTCGAAGATATTCTTCATTCTTGTTCGTCATAAATTGCAGCAAAAAAAAGTTCAGAATTATGTATATTTGTTCGAAATACATGTATCCACTTAGTGATTACAGTGATGGGCATACAGCTAGACTAAAGTTTTTCAAAGAGGCTTCATCGGAGGCATTCATGCATAATGAGGCAAAAAAACCTTTGGAAGTTCAGAATAATAATAAAAATAGAGTATTTCCAACAGGCTTCATCGGAAACATTCATGCATAAAAGCCTTTGGAATTTCAGAATAATTATAAAAATACATTAGTTTGTTTTTCTGGATTCTCGATCTTGAATAGGAGATGCGTATTGTTATAGAGGTATCTTCTCAGATTTCAATGTGATTAATGTAGGTCTACGAGTTGTCGAGTTATGAGTTACTTAAATTCCAGAATCACCTTCCGCTTATCAGTTAATAAGAACATTGTATAACCGGATTTTTGTCCATTTTTTTCACCGATTTTTTAGGCTGTGTTGTCCTGTCAGTTTTCCATATACTTATGATTTATGAAGTTATGTCAGTACCAGTTTCAATCCAGCAAAGGAGTAAATTTCCGCTTTTAGGTATTGAAATGATTTCTTCCTAACGAATCACAGAATGTTTCCCACTATATATAGAATTTTATATACAGAGTGTAACAGCCAAATGGAATAAATTCGATAACGAATAAATGAGGGCCTGCTGGAAAAAACTCTCGGACACGTCAATTTGTAATTTTGAATGCGCATATTTTTCAAGAAAATAATATTATATAGGGTGTTCCATGTGACCGTGGCCAATACCAACTTTCTTATTTCAAATTCAACCCCCTGTATATTATTTATTTTTTGGATTCTTCAAAGAATTCTAGATACAATTCATGCACAATGTCCTATACCTATCTTTAACTATTTCGGAAATATTAAGTGTTTTAAGATTTACTGCAAAAATCAACGTTTTAAATAAAAATTATTTTATTTCACAAATTCGGTACATTACACTTAAAATCTGATAAGTAATACTGATTATTTCCTAATAATTAAAAAAAAACAAATAAAACCTTAATGTCAATGTAGGAAATGTGCAAAATGCTAATCTGGTGTAGAATTGTCTTCTAACGTTACTCAACATTTTTGAAAACACTTAATATTTCCGAAAAAGTTGAAGATAGGTATAGGACATTGTACATGAATTATGTCTAGAATTTTCTGAAGAATCCAAAAAATAAATAATATACAGGGGGTTACATTTAAAATAAGAAAGTTGTTATTGGCCACGGTCGCATGGAACACCCTATATAATTTTTTGTTCTTGAAAACTATGCGCATTTAAAATTACAAATCGACGTGTCCGAGCGTTTTTCCTAATACCCCTCATTTATTAGTTATCGAATTTATTCCATTTGGCTGTTACACTGTATAATATATATTATACGGAATGTTTCACCATAAACTGGACAAACATATAGCAGTATAGATTACATTGGGAAAGTCATTTTTGCCTTATGACATATACCCCGCTTTCGAAGCGCAAGCGAGATACAGGGTGTTTAATGTCAACATTGAGCAATATTGGGATAACTGTGGTGAGTTATGCGTGACCTTTGTAATCATCTGAAAAATGAGTGACGTCAGCTAGCAGAAAATACAAAGAGCTGTATATTCTGTGCTTTGAATTAACATGCAAATTCAAAGCACAGAATATACAACTCTTTGAATTTTCTGCTAGCTGACGTCACTCATTTTTCAGATGAGCCCACCATGTTTTTTACATGGTTGGTTTCTGAAACAAAGGTTAATTACGGAATTTGATTGATGAAAAAGCGATCTTTCTGTCCCCAGAACGAGCGTCAATATCCTATGGTAGCATATCCATAGCATAGAACAATCTTTATTCACTTTATGATCCATAGAACATAGACGAGACAACAATCAACAATGAAAAGATTACTAGAAACGGCGTGCATGTCATGAGGCAAAAATGACTTCCCCAATGATATCTGCTCGGCTATATATATGTTTGTCCAGTTTATGGTGAAATACCCTGTATATTCCCTGGTGTGAGAACAGAATAAAACATTTCAGAAATTGTTCATGATTTTATTCTTCTACAGGACGGCTCTGGGATACCTGTCTTCGAATATTTTTTTCGGCATTGGATCCATTCTTCTCTGCTACCTCATATCCGGAAACTTCAATATCGCTCAGAAGAAACAGAGTGATATAACAGAAGTTCATCTATTAACCCTCATTTATGATATGGCTGTATCTAGCACAGACAAAAACGCAAAGACGTGGGCAATTGTGTCATACCTCCTGATTATTTCTATTGGTTTAATAAGTATGGTAAGCTATATTTATACTTTTATTCACACAAGTTTCGGTCCAGGAGAATGGTCGATGTTCATTTATTGCTAAGATATGTTTAGTTGATTGAAAACTGAATCTTTTCAACATTTTATTTTATTTGAATCAATGTCTGATTCTAGAATCAGAAAAGTCTGTCAAGAGTCGGAGGAAATTTCATAACATTGTGTATTTTTCTGACAATTTGGATTTTTCTGAGTATTTCGAGAGGATCTTTCAAAATTTTTTCAGCAAAATCGGTAGCAGATACGACAAAACTATAAGAGACTATATAGAGTTAAGTATAGCAACAAAGATTCTTTTTCAATTCTTCAATCCAACCGTGGCTCACCAAGAAAAAGTTCTGGAGGAAAACAATATTCGAGAAAGAAATCACCCTGTATATCTGCAATCAAAATTGACATGTCACATGGTGTAACCTCTAAATTGTAACATCTATGCTGAGTTTCAGTTGAATATCTGTTGAAATACAGATACTTAAAAAAAACATCCTGTATATCAAAAAACGAGACGTTTGCGGAACCATGTTTGTGGGACTTTTTTCCTCAAAATTAAGCAAGGAATCTCCCCTGTTCGTTTGTGCTTCCAATTAAGGAACGCCGTGTATATAAATCTGATATTCAATTCAGTTTTTAAACCTTATGCCAAATTTAATATTTTCACTGAAAAAAATATATGCATAGGGGAGACGCAGGCAAGATCTTTTGAAAGATGATATCTTGTATGTGGATGAAAACTAAGGTATCACCATGTATTGTGTCTCTAGCCAATAAGATCAACTTTTCATTTTGTAGGGAAGAAATTGATTTGAAATATTTCACACAACGAAAAAATTGTGATAATCCAAAACATTCAAAAAATCACACCTTCCAATATGAAATTTTTCGTAGTAAGAATCAAAAATCCTTCAATAAAAACCAAATTTTTGGAGAATATTGAATTTTATTGAAAAACTCAACAAAAAACAAACACCTGGATAGTGAAATCAATACAAATGCGAACGAAACTGCTTGCAATGACCTATCCCATTTGTTTCTTCCGCACAGTTTCCAAGGCTTATTTTCATCCCACCCTCCTGTATCAGTATTCCTGTAATAAGGGTACACCATCTGAAACAATAATATTACGTTGTGAGGAAAAGAAGACATGCCATCTCACCCAGACACTATAATGCAGTGCTTTCATGATGAAAGGAACAAATTCATTTAAAAATTAGGTTTCTATTTCATGTTAAAACCCTGGGACACGTCAATGAGTATATTTATTTGGACATTTTTCGCAATAAAAAATTTTGTATACAGAGTGTCTCATTTGAGAGCTATGACTTCGTCATTACTTTTTTTAAATGTAATACCCTGTATATTACTTCACTTTAATATTCTACGATAAATTCTCATTACTTCTCAGTCCAGAAGTAATTGAAAATGTGCAACGGGAAACATTGTATCGAATTCAAAAATGCCTTGAAGTAAACGGACAACAGATTGAACCTCAATAATTAAATAGGAATTACATTTGTGTGTTTTCATATCGTATCTTTCATTATCCACTATCTCCGTTATATCTGGGAATCCATCGAGTTTAGGCATATGGTATGTTCACAAAAAGTAATAAGAATGTATCGTAGAATTGTAAAGTGAAATAATATACAGGGTATTACATTTAAAAAAAGTAATAATAATAAGTCATAGCTCCCCCGTATAAAAAATTTTTATTGCAAAAAATGCCCAAATAAATATATAATAATCTACGTGTCCGAGGATTTTAACATGAAATAGAAACCTAATTTTTAAATGAATTTGTTCCTTTCATCGTGAAAGCACTGTAGATGATGAGATTCTTATGATGTCCGATATTTGAATCCATGAGAAAAATTCCCAATTTTCATCTCTGAAAAAATGAAAGACCACATTTTCTTTCATTTTCAGGCTACAATGATGTACACACTCCTGAAAGTGATAACTGAACAGAATAAGAAGAAACTGAAATGGTGGAAAACTTGTCTTATTACATGTTTCATTGGGTACATAGCAGGTTGTGCAGCATTATTAAAAAATAATTTCCAGATTGTCCGCCTGCTAGATGGTTACGTAGTTGGTAATTTGATATTTATCGCAGTCATCGTGGAAGTTTTTGCCCTGATCACATTTTATGGTAAGTTTACGAAAAAAAATTAAATTATCCCTATTCAAATATGTTCTATTTGGTTTTTCAAAAAAAAACATATGATCCAAAAGTGTTCGCTATCGAATAATTAGTGAATTTAAAACAAAATCGAAAAGTTTGACTATTGTGTTACAAATTTCAGTTTGATCCTATTTTTTTTACGGAGCTATTGGAAAAAATATGTCAAATTCCGTTTTTGCGCGCATGTTCTAGGGGAACAGCGTGCTATCGTTTTGTCCAAATATCTGTAATTTTCGATGATTGAGCCGAAAATGGTCTCAAATGACTAAATTGGACTCACTGATGACGAATCCGGTGTCAAAATCGATTCTGCCCGGCCGGCCGACGACGCGATAACTGTCGAAGGGAGTGAGCTAGCAACTTGAAACTTTCAGGGTAGGTCGCGCATTGAAATGCCGCGGTTGGGTGTTAATGGGCCAAATCGGTCGAACAGTTTCGCAGTTATAGCTACTTGAAATTTTGAAGTTATTTATTTTATATTTCAGAAACTATATGAGCGATTGGATTTAAACTGGGCAATTAGGTGGGGTATAATAACGCGCAACTTTGAGCTAAATTTTGTTAGAATCATACTGTCAGTAAATTCAAAAAAAATTTATTCAACTTTTTTCCTGAAAATTTTTTTTTTCAAAAATCGTTTATCATATCCAAAAAAAATGTCACTCGGACTTTGAGCTTCATATTTCACAGCAGTGTACCAAATTTCAGTTCGATACGAGCATAAGTTTTGGAGATATTGGGAAAAAATATGTCAAATTTCGAGGTTTTCTTCTCGATATCGTTGTTTTTTTTTCGGTATAACTCGAGAAATACTAGTTCAATACTGATAAAACTTTGTAGCTAGTTTGAAGATGTTGCAAGACAACTTTATGCAAATTTCGTGATGATCGTGCCATTAGAACAATTTGAAAAAAAAAATTCTGTGATTTTCTTATCATATCATCCTCATTAAATTCTGTATGAACCTTCGAACTGTAATTTTCCGATAAAGTACTGGTTTTCAATTCGATCTGATCTGTATTTTTGGAAATATTGGTAAAATAAAATTTTGGTGTATCTGCGGAATCATTGGGTTGATTTTACCCATTCACGAATTCGGCCTTCCTAATTAAGGTCCAAACCTTCTCTAAAAATATCAAGTTTGTAAGTTGTTTCTTTCGGAAGTTATTGTGCGTACGCAGTCGGCCGTCAGGCCTACCGTAAAGACGACAACTTCCGGAAGAAACGACTTAGAAACTCGATATTTGTAGAGTAGGTTTGGGGCTTAATTACAAAGGTCGAATTCGTGAATGGGTAAAATTCAAAATTTCATTTTTCCAATATTTCCAAAAATACAGATTAAATCGAATTGAAATCCAGTAATTTATCAAAAAAATCTAGAAAAGCACTGCCGTGAAGGCGGCAGCTTTTGTGCGCATGTTCAAATTCGTTGCCGAAGCGCCTTCACGGCAGTGCTTTTCTAGATTTTTTTTCTCGATATCGTTGTTATTTCTGGAATGAATTGAAAAATATTCATCTGCTCATGCTGAAGTTAATAACCATGGGATTTAAGTTATGATCGTGTCATTAGGAAAACGGGCAGGTCGGAAAACTACTAGCTTGGAAGGGTTCGAATTTCTATCGCCAGAGGGCGTATCGCTTCTAAGTAGATGCGATTGGTTTGCTCTCTCATAATGCTCCTTCATCGGAGGAATATCACCGCTTTTCTCTCCGCTCTACTCTGTACGTACCCTATAACGGTTCAGAAGTTGAATGCATATCTTACAGACTACAGCAAGATGAAATTTCATCGCAGTGACAAAATGGCGAAGGGGTCGGTATCGATTTCTTAGGGGGCTATTTCGAGAATTTTTAAAAAATAACGGAAACGCCAGAAAGAGGCATTCAATAGTCTATTAGTTGATTCGATATCTCTACTTTTGCCTAGAAAAATTTAGAGCTTCCCCTGATTTATATCTCATTCAATTGGTATGAATAGAATCTAGTTCCTCTCCATAATATAGTGCCGCATACCAACTATATCTTGAACTGATCCTTCTGGTTTTTCTTTCAGGTATTGAAAAAATTCAATGCGATTTCGAGTTCATGCTCGGTCAAGTACTTTCCAAGTTTTGGTTAGTGTTATGGTGGATCATCCCCCTTTTACTGACTGGAATATTCTGTTGGGGGCTTGCAAGTTTGCCGTTTGGAAACGATCCAGAATGGCTGAGTGGTACAGGATGGGGTGTGGTTTTGGTTGCCACAGTTTTCATATTTGCCACCGGTTTGTTCACCATCTTCAATCAGGACGGATACTGCTTTATGGATGTA
This sequence comes from Myrrha octodecimguttata, assembly GCA_958510865.1. Classification (NCBI taxonomy): domain Eukaryota; kingdom Metazoa; phylum Arthropoda; class Insecta; order Coleoptera; family Coccinellidae; genus Myrrha; species Myrrha octodecimguttata. The sequence continues at coordinate 63,646,907 of OY294056.1, forward strand.
AGTGATTCTAAGTGTCCACCTGAGATAAATACTCTCGAGAAACATGCTGTCTAGCACAATAGTGATGACTTGTGAGGGATGGACACTTACCATAATCCTAAACTATTCTGAAGGGTCTCTTGCATGTAACACGAAATATCATATTTTTTTCTCAACCTTTTTCGATACAAGATCATAATATTATGTTATCACTCACTTTCACAATTCGCGAATTTTTAATAATACGTTATTAAAAATGGTGAAACCGAGAAGCAAGTTCAAATTGAGTTAAACACAATAGATCGTCTCCTACATCACACATCATAGCAAGATTCTACGACCAATACAGCCGGCGCTGTCCATTGGCTTAGTATAGTGAAAGATACGCGAGAAGATAGAGAAAGAGACAGAGAGATAGGATATCGTACGTTAAGTAGCGGAACCCCACGAAGTTTCGGCCATTTAAAAAATCATTATGTGGTACCTGATTTTGATAGTTCTCCCTTTGAAAATTTCGAAGGGATTGAATTTTTTCAGTATTCTTATGGGTATAATAATCTTTTCTAATAATCAAAAATATATGTAAGAGACTCATATCGTGTGAATCGTATCGAGCCCAAACGGGAGAAAGCTGCAAGATAGAGCTATCACGTAAACTAAACAACTTAATCTCTCGACGGTTCTAAGTATATTTCAAAAATTCTCAAAATCGACTCAATGAGGGATCGGTCCTGGCTTTTGCGCCATTTTAGATTCCTCCAAAATGGTTATGGTGCCGATGTTTCTTACAAGTTTTTTTGCACTAACATCTCAATTATTGGATTCAAAAAGCAATACTTATCGCTGAAATTAAATAATGGTCCTTACTTCAGTCAGTGGTATTCTAGAATTTTTTACTCATCAGTGACCCTGAAAGAATCAGTGACCCTGAAAGAATAACTTCGAGAGCTTCATTATTTGTCAATGCGGTAGTCTTCAATCAAGAATTGAATGATAACAGAAAATTTCATTAATCACTTGTAAGCAAAAAAAAATTAAAAATGACGACCCCGTTGTTGAATACACTCTTGTACTAGTCTAGGCAACCACGAATTAAGATAGTCGTTTACCGCTTGTGGTTTCAAGCCTGTCGAACCTCGTGAATTAAGTGTGCCAGAATCTGTGAAGATTCATGCAAATCACTCCACCGTTTGCGGGCCTCAATGCATCACTGCCTGTCGACTTTGAATCGCGGATATCCAGCTGCATTGTGATTGGGTACACCAAAATGCCTATAGCATTGTATAAAGACAACTTTATACACCTCTTGTAGTATACGGCTACGCTCGATTCACGCCCGGCAGCGTTACCACAGACCAAGATTGTTGTAAATCTTTCTTCAATTCCGTATTTTCTTCAGTAGATTTTCGGTAGATTTTGGGCAGATAACGAGTAGATTCCTGGAAAGAAATGTGGTAACGCCATCGAGTTTTCAAATATTTGAAAACTCAATTGGTAACGCTCATGATGTAAATAAAACATGGTGTGCTCATCTGTGATCGTTTTACCAATGATGACGTCACATTTTTCATTCAAATTCAAAGCACAGAATATATATTTCCTTGTATTTTAATCTTGCTGACGTCGCTTTTTTTCAGATGAGCACACCGTGTTTTGCTTTCATCATGGTAGCGCTGATTCAAGGTCACGAACACGCGCACATAGATTTCCTTTGTAAATAACGCGAGTGGTTTATCCACTGAACTAATATTATTACTTCGGTGGGTCTGTCGCTGTGGCCACCAGTTCAAACTTTGACGGGCAGAGTTGTCCATGGTTTAAAGCGGCACTTGTGGAGGTTATGAGTGGAGACCAAATATATATCTTCATTTGTCCATATAAACGACTCACGCACTTTTTGGTCACTTCAGTACAATTAACACGACACACGACGTCTAATTTCGGGATGAACTTAACAAACCAACATATCTATACTCAACAATTCTTCTACTGTCAAAATCGCTAATATGGCGTGATACTTTTGACGTCTTCGAACTCGAGGCATTTTGTTATGCTTAACCATTGTATAGGGACGGTATTTATAGTCGCTTCTTGAAAGCTTCCTCAAGGATGCCTTACCGAAGGCTGCCTCGAAAGTTTATTTTCTATACAAAGTCCACAATGTCACTTTCCTTGCATTCGTAGAGCACTGAAGGCAACCTACGGTGTCTATAGAATAGAAATGTCTTCAAAGCAAGCCTCAAGGACGAGGGAATACTCAAGGAGCAACTGTAAATACGGCCCTAAGTGTATTATACTATGGCTTAACTATGGTGTAACAGAAGTTGACTGCTGGGAAATAACTATAAAAGCATTGTATAAAGATTTATACAACTCTAAAAGCATTGTTTAAACATTGCTTAAAGCAACTATATTATTCAGGATTCATAAACCGCTTTCTTCAAAAACAAAATTATCTTGCTTATGCAATTGAAACGTGGATAACATTTTCATATCGAAATTTTTTAGATATGTTCATTCTGTAAAAGAATAATGAAGTTCGCCAATGATATTTCTGTCGTTTGTAACGCTTCTAATGTCACTGAGTGTTGATGGGTCTTTATCGTCCCCTCCATCATCGTAAGAACTCGATAATGATATTTTAGCATATTTGTCTTCGTTACAGAAAGTGAAAACCTCTTTCCAACCCTCCAAGAATTGGGGACCAAAAGATCCAATGCAAAGGTACACATGGGTACAATGGTGCACAAAAATTCAACAGGGAGAAAGAGACTTCACACTTAAGAGACGTGGTACGAGAGACTACACGAGAGGCATCAAGAAAGAATCTAAAAAGAACGCGGCTCAGGCAAAAGTCATCACACCAGAAAACCCCACGTTTGTGAGCTACCAAGAAAACAAAAACGGACATATTATCAAAGACAGTTCAAACGGGCAATCAGTGTTAACCAAAGAGAACGAGATGACTTACAAGAAAGGCAGTGTTTCCAGCTCCAGTGGCATTTCTGCGAAAACAAGTACAACAAAGAATAAAACGCAAAATGGAAAAACGATGGAATTTAAGACGAATATAAACCCTTTAGCTAGGACTTCAGTAGCAGAAAGTAACGACGATTATGGAACCTTCAGAAAGGGACCGTATGTGATAAGTGAAAATAGTGTAGGACATGTTTGCCACCGAAAATACAGTCATACAGAGGATGCAACGGAACTGTAATCATGTGTATATATTTTAGCATATACTCCTTTTATACCTGTGTTTATTTATTTTTAAATTGTTAAGTCATTATTGCCAAATAAATGTACCAAATATAATATAATTGAATTCGATCCATCTAGCGGAGTTTGCACGGACATTTTGGTGGTCCCACTATATAGAGTGCGCGTCAAAATTATGGAACAAATACATTTTCTCAGAAGAAAAATATTCGGCAGCAAAATCCTGAAACGGTCAATTTTTGGTTCACTTTTACCCAATTTATATACATTTTTGGAGGATTTTTGTTGCACCCTGTGACATCCCCATCAACCCTCTAAATTTTTTGAATAGGGAAAGTAGGTCATGTGGTACTTTTTTGGCAAGGTCTTTGTATCTTCTTTACGGGCGTGCAGAAATTTTCAAGAATTAGTGATTCTCCGAAGGGTACTTCAATGCCGAAATAAATTTCCGATGTCACTCCATTTTTTTTCTCCATTAAAGGGTTCATAGGGGTTGAAAGTTGTGCATGAACAAAACTGTAATGGTCAACATTCATTCGGTGACAAATTTCATCATCTCAAAGTAAATGAGGCATGACAATACACATACTGAAAACCTCTTTGAAGTAACTTATTTTTCTTGAAAATTTCTGCACGCCTGTAAAGAAGATACAAAGACCTTGCCAAAAAAATTCCACATGACCCACTTTCCCTATTGAAAAAATTTAGAGGGTTGATGGGGATGGCACAGGGTGCAACAAAAATCCTTCAAAATTTCATAAAAATTTGGTGAAAGTGAAACAAAATTGACCTGTTTCAGGATTTTGTTGACAAATATTTTTCTTCTGAGAAGATGAATTTTGTTCCATAATTTTAATGACGCGCACTATATAGTCTTATAGAAATGTGAACTATTCGAAACAACTAGCTTGAAGAATAATAGTTCTAGTCCCATATGGGCATGATTTTTTTCCATTTTTAATTTTTGTTATACTTCAACTCAGATTTTCGAAAAAATATGTAATGATTTAAAAAAAAAATATAAGTTCCTTCCATCAAATTCTACACAAATAACTCAACCACTTGATGTAGGTTGTAACACCCCTCTGAAAAGAAATGGGAGCAATGAATATTGTTATTCTATGGAAAGATCCTCACTGACTATAAAATAAGAAATAGTCTCTTCAAAAATTTCAGAGTATGAATCTGACTCTTTCGTCAGACAAACGAGAAAATTAGCAGAATTATTTTCTTTCGAGATCGTTTTCTAGAATTTGTCGAATTGACATTTTCAAGAAACCACAGCAACACAGGTTTGAAAGTTTTTTAATTCCACCTCCTTTTGGCTGAATTAACTCAAAAAAGAAGATTTTTAAATATTCTCATTTGGCAAAGTAGGATTCGAATCCATCATAATTTAGTTTAACCCTCATTCTACAAGCAACGGCAAAGTAACACCAATTTGAAGGTTACTTTGCCACGATTTCGGCATAATATAAAACAAGTATAAGTGTAGGTACCCAAAATTTTTGATTCGTATACAAAAATATCGGTGACACACATACATACAAGTTGAAGCTACAGAGAGAACATAGCATAAGCATTTGGAATTCAAAGTACAATTTTCAAAATTGTTCAGAATCCGCTCCTATGGTATCGAATCTCAGATAATAATAATATTCACACTTGTCGATCGCCCTTCGATTCCCGATCCACTATATCTGGGATCCGTTGAAAAGATTATAAATTATAAAGACGTTTTCGACCGAGGACGTGGGGCTAGATGAGCCACCTGTGAGTTGGATACTCTGAATAAAGAACATAAGGAACGAGCATAATGCCTCACAAAGTGGGTCCGGGATGGTTGTTGCATATGGCCGACTTCCCCTTCACTTTGAAGAGAGAACAACTTGTTCCGAGACTTCTCTTTGTCTGAAGAAACTAACTAACATGAGTCATACTTGGAGGTTCAATATGGGCGCATATGTCCCACTCATATATGAAGTAAAAAAGCGTTATGCTCCTTCCTGTTGTTCTTTATTCAAAGGTTGGATACTTCTCGCATCAGGAGTATAATTCTATGCACCCCCATCAATTTAAAAATAGGAGCTTATATACTATACCGATATTAGTTGAATTCCGATATTCCTGGCCAGTATCAGTAATTTCGGAACGCTTCGTACTGATACGAACAGTACTACCAAAGCAGTGCCAGTAAAATCAACTGTCAAAATTTACTAGCCAGTACTGGCCAGGAATATCGAAACTCAACTATTATTATATGTAATACGGTTAATTATCGTCCCAGCGGGCCTTGAAATTATTTGTGCTGGAAAAAATTTTCAAATTTCAATAGGGTATATTTATAACTTATTGAATTAATATCTGAGCAGCTATACCAGAACATTTTGTGTGCCTATAGTAATAATATATGGGAGAATTTTTGCGCACTCGCCACAGTCGCCAAAATCCAAGATCCGGCTTTGTCTATGCGAACTTTTTGATACCAAAAAAAAAAAATGGAGAGTATAGACAGAAGAAATTATATTGGAATGAAAATAGCAAATGGCATTTTATGCCCCCTTCAGAAATGAAATTAAAATTTTAGTTAAAAAATTATATTTCAGTGGAATTTTGCACAAAGCGAAGTCAATCTTTTCAGGTCAATTATATCAGTTTGACAAGTTTTTGATTTTCTGAGATATCCCGAAAAGATATAAAATTACGTGGTTATTCGTAGGTATTTTTGTTATTTTGAAGAAAAAATCAAAATATTCTTTTCAAATATAGGTAATAAAATTTCGAATGGGTATATCTGCGGAATCATTCGGTGTATCATTTGGAAGTTCCCGGACGTATTTTCGAAATTCACTCCTCAGAGCGATCACAGAACATTGTTCAACCACAGACCAATTGGTAGGTTATTCGAACTATTCATTTTTCTTGTGAGATTGTCAAACTTGATATTTTTGAGATGCCTTTTATATTTTCACCTGGAAAGTGCTGTATTTTACGGGAACAAAAGCCAGCACAAATGGAGAGCTAGCTTATGTTCGTTTCAAGAAAATAAAAATTTGAAATATCTGACAGTTTCAAAGTCGTAGATCTTTTGGACCTAAATGAAACGTGCTCCTAAACAAACAAGATTGTGAATTTTAGATTGAATTTTTTCAATAAGTAACGAGTAACACATTTTTTTGGAAAACAACAAAAAATTATTCATATATTTAATCAACATGTTAAAAAATATGGTATTCTAGAAATAAATCTCATCTTAGGGGAACTGACTGGCAGTATTAACATCTAATTTGGATCTCTTGGATTATGTAAAGTTCGGTGCTATCAAAGTAAATTATGGATTTGGAAAAAGAGGAGTTCAGGCCAGGTATAGTGTATACTTTATTGGTTATACCCTTTCTTTGACAGAATAGCGGAAGCTAATGAAATGCAATTTTCTCCAAGTGAATAAACGTAATTGTCATGCTTTTAAGTCCTTTTTGCAGAAATCCCATGTAGTTCACCTAAGTCAGACCATAATGGTTCCGAACAAGACAAAAATAACTCCTTGGAAATAATGAGCACACATTCATTGGAGGTAACAATATTGTCTTTGTGCCTTTCTGGTGCAACTAAGATATAAAAATAATTTTTCAGGAAAACACGGAAAGCAGATCAGGTAATGAAGCATTTAGAACACCATCAAGAGATAATTTTTTTAACGAACAAGTTACAACACCAAGAGATTTTTTCTCCAGAAATAATATATATGGTGTAGGCAATAATTCAAGAGAAAGGTGGAATCATTCACAAGAGGTAATTCCATAGACCTGAAATAACATGGACGGAGCTTTAGAAAAAGAGGATTGTAACGTACATAAGAGAGAGATGGAGTTCCTCTTCTAGCTCCATCCTCTGTCGAACTCTTCAAAATAGTATCTACTCTCTCACTCGTATTTCTTAAGATTCCAAGCCTCTTCTAGCTCCATCCTTTTTATCCCTAGAAAACTCATATTCGTTCTCTCTTGCATGTATATTTCAATCGATTCAGTCTAAAAGTGACGTAAAGCTCGGTCCATGTTATATTAGGTCTATGGGTAATTCATTTGTTGAACATATTACCCTAAAAAAGTTTTTCTAAGTAACCACAAGGTTTTCAAGTTATCCCATCAGAGAAGATAGATAGAAGATATTAATAGTGATAAATGTTGCTCAAATGCTTGCAGGATTATAGTGTAATAGAAAGAGTTGATTGGTTGGAGAATGATCTGGTGCTGGATTTAACATTTGAAAAATTACAATCATACTTGAAAGTGGGTCATCCAGGATCCATACAAATGAACCTTTACGATTTTGTTGATGAAGAAATTTATAATAGAATATCCTTGGCAAAGGTAATTGTTTTCATTCTGTTATAATACTGGAAACTAAGCATATTGACTTCATATTATGTTATCTATTTTTTTTTAGAAAATTTTTGAGGATTTCAAACAGAAAGATATCCAGCAGGCTAGAGGAAGAGCTAACTTATTCGAGAATGTGAAGTCATTATTTTTCATCAATAGGGCTGCTCTCAAGTTAGCCAATATTGATGCAGTTACCAATTTTATGTTCACTAATGTTGATAAAGATGTAAGTTTGCCACCAGATTGAAGCTTCAATGTTATAAGCAACATTATTTATCCATTTCATAAAAAGGTAAATTATAGTGTATTTGGAGAATTCATCTAATGACAAATAGTCACGAAAAAAATCTCCAAAATTGCTATACCAAATCTAGTGAGGTAACTATTGAAAATCCTCATGATTTAAACCTGAAACAACTGACCAAAAATAGGTATTTTAGGGTTTGAAATATTTTATGTAATAAAATTCAATGTGTAAAATAATTCTTCAAATAATATGTGATATTTTGGTATTATGTAATTCATTTTGAATTTGAAATTTTCATGTCTTGTCATGTCATGTTATGATTAGGAAAATACAAGTTCCAAAAAAAAATCTAAGAGCTGCACTGACGTGAGGTCAGGGGCTTTTGTTAAAAATTTTTTCCAAACGGTCATCATTTCAAGTATTGATTCCACCAAACACACCTTTACTTCCTGAAGGAAAGATTTGGAGATCTTTTCATCTGGTCCACATGAACTTTCCAGCTATCTTTCTTCAGTCAAGTACTAGATTTCAATTCAATCCAATCTGTCTCTTTGTAAATATTGGGACACAAAAATTTTGAATGTTTGATGTATACCCATTCAAAATTTCATGTTACCAATATTTCCGAAAATAGAAATTGGAATTGAATTGAAACCTAGTAATTGATTGGAAATTTACAGCTTGATGTTTTATGAAGACTATATATAAAGAAAATCGCCAAATATTTCCATCAGGAGGTAAAGGTGCGTTTTGTGAGATCAATACATGAAAACTGACCGATTCGGCAACGAATTTGAATGACATGCTCATCAGGAAATCTTGCATATCATCAGTTTCCAACTGGTTACAAAGTTTCATTATGAGTGGATGAGTATTTTTGAGTTATTTTGGAAATAAAACGATACCAAGAAAGAAAACAGGAAATTTGACATAGTTTTTCCCAATATCTCTTAATTTCAAATCGGATCAAATTGAAATTTAGCACGATATTGAAAAAATGGGATGCAAGATCTATGTAAAATTTATTGGGAATCTGATGAATGGTTTGCGAAAAAATAATTTTTTTGAAGAAATAAAAGCTACTTCACCTCAGTGTTTTTCTGAAATTATGACCGATAATATCGTTTTCCAGGTCTATCATTGTAGTTCAAAGGGTCCCTTCTACTTCGCTGATGTTTGTGCAGGTCCGGGTGGATTCACTGAATACATTCTCTGGCGAAAATCTTGGTTGTTCAAGGGCTTTGGATTAACACTTAAAGATGATCATGATTTTGAGTTGTATAACTCGTATTGTTCTTCACCGTTTTCCTTCCAACCTCTTTATGGTTCAACAGGAGATGGAAATATTTGTAATCCAGACAACATAGCTGATTTCAAAACTAAGGTTCTGTTTCAAACCAATCAGAAAGGAGTGCATTTTATGACATCAGATGGGGTAAGAATCAAAAAGGAATTGAACTATTTTGGAACTTTACCACTCAGAAAAACATTCAGCAAAATACATTCTTGATAGATATCAAAAATATATGTAACCCAAACTTACTTGACTTTACGAGAAAAACAGATTAAAAAAAACAACAACAAATATGCGGTTCGATGTGAAGCGAATTGATTAATCTGTGTACCGCTTGGGTTAGCACTAATATCTGTGTTATTATTTATCATATGTACTAATCATATAAAGCAACATAACATAAGGACGGATATCTGTTGATAAATCAACAAATATTCACCCTTGATCTGATCTAATCACCAAAAGCTGTGACACTAAAGAAGCGTTGCGATTCTGCAGTTTGTTCAGCACCATTTTGACGAGGAAACACTCGGTTCATGTGGTTCAACATAAGATGGTAACGTCATACACTAATGGAAAAAATTAAGGGATCAAAAAAAAATTCATACAGGAAATCAAAAAGAAGGAAATTGTAGCTCCAAGTGTCTAGTTTTAGGACTCGAACTTCAAAATTTTGTACGGTTTTTGAGTAATCGTAGAAAAACCAGCAACAAAAAAATTTTCAAAATTTTTTTAGTTTTTTTTTGTTCTACGGACGTGGAATTTTTTTTTTAGCTTAACCACTATAAGGATCGGATACCTTGTTCATTTAGCTTGAATTTGCTTTTTTATACACCCTGATACGCCCACTTCTCGCCGAGATATCGGTCTTCAAATGGAAAAGGATCCCTTTTGTCTTTGATTATCGATATCTCAGCAACCAATGATCGCACAGAAATTTAAAGGTATGTTTCAAGAATTTTAATAAATTCTCCTTAACGACTGGCCATTGCTTTTCCGAAAAAAAATTTTTTCTTTTTGTCACATGAATTTGAAAATGCAACAAAAAAAGGACTTTTGGTGGTTTTTTGGAAAATCAAGCGCTGAATCGAAAATATTGGGGAAACCACTAATGTTGAGTGTGCCTTTTACAGTTCAATATGTCCATAAAAACCCTACAAAAAACCAAATTAATCCAGCCAGACATTTTTTTGTTTCACTCGATCGAATTTTTGAAAAAATTAAAGGATCACGTTTTTTGCTCTGAAAAGCTCATAATTTTCAAAAATGAGAAAAAAAATTGTTTTTTCGAGCTTTGCCCGCATTTTTGTTTCAGAAAGTGCTCAAAAAAAAAAATAAAAAAAAAAATTTTTCGAAATTTTTTCTCTTGAAAAGTTTGATAAAATAAATACCGCCGGCATTAGCGTTATCCAAAACGTACCACGTATAGGTCGCGCGGTCGGATTTACGCTTGTGTGTGTGTGTGTGTGTGTGTGTGTGTGTGTGTGTGTGTGTGTGTGTGTGTGTGTGTGTGTGTGTGTGTGTGTGTGAGTGTGTGTGTGTGCGCGAAGATTTTTGTTTATTTAATACCAGGTATTACCACCTCTGTTTTCAATAACGGCTCTCAAACGTTCAGCCATGTTAATGCAGACGGTAATTTGAGGCTGCGGAATGGTATTCCAAATGTGCTGAAGCGGGCGCTCCAAGGTGGCTAATTTCTGCAAATTTGGACATATTGAACTGTAAAAGGCACACTTAACATTAGTGGTTTCCTCAATATTTTCGATTCAGCATTGATTTTCCAAAAAACCACCAAAAGTTCTTTTTTTGTTGCATTTTCAAATTCATGTGACGAAAAGAAAAAATTTTTTTTTCGGAAAAGCAATGGCCAGTCGTTAAGGAGAATTTATTCAAATTCTTGAAACCCACCTTTAAATTTCTGTGCGATCATTGGTTGCTGAGATATCGATAATCAAAGACAAAAGGATCCTTTTCCATTTGAAGACCGATATCTCGGCGAGAAGTTGGCGTATCAGGGTGTATAAAAAAGCAAATTCAAGCTTAATGAACAAGGTATCCGATAATTACAATAGTGGTTAAGCTAAAAAAAAATTCCACGTCCGTAGACCAAAAAAAAAACTAAAAAAATTTTGAAAATTTTTTTGTTGCTGGTTTTTCTACGATTACTCAAAAACCGCGAAGGGTACAAAATTTTGAAGTTCGAATCCAAAAACTAGACACTTGGAGCTACAATTTCCTTGTTTTTGATTTCCTGTATGACCATTTCTCTGGCCTGTTGAAAACTGCCCAAAAATTTGGAATATTTTTTTGATCCCTTAATTTTTTCCATTAGTTTATCTAAAAAGTAAGGAAAGGTCCATGGAGACTAAAGCGCTGCAGTTCAAATAGAATAACATCACACAAGGAAGAATATCGGTATTCAACAAATATTCCCCCTTGATCTGAGCTAATCCTCCAAAGCCCCTATACTGCAGAATCGCAGATAAAGCGACCTGAAACGACAAATGGATGAACGTTATGCACATATACTCCATTCACTTCCATAAACTATCCCGGTTGGCCATGACATTCTGACACATTTCACCTTGTATATTTTGAAAATGTTAGGTTATGGTAATTTTCCTGTCAGATAACTACAGAACGTTGTCCTCTCTACATAGAGGTCGTAGTAATTACTTATTTCTCAGAATGTAAATTTACCTTGGGAAAATAATGAATTTAAGAAAATGGTATGTGAATTCGATAATTCCAAAAACTTTTTCTATCTCAACACTGGAAATATTTCACGTATATAAACATGTTTGGAAGATTCAGTTATGTTATTTTCTTGTATGGAAATCAAGAATGGAGTGTTGAAATTTTACTGAAAATTAATGGATAGAGTAGTCCGTTACTTTGTGGTAGGTCATTCGGAAAAAAAATAAAAGTACTCCAAGAACCCTGCAGTAATAAAACTTCTAAGCGAACAGACGGACCTATGGAATTCCCCACTTTTCAAAATTCTCAAGAAATAAGCCTAGAGAAGACATTTTAATACCTAGTTGCAGAACTTGAATACTCCAGTCTGAAAATGTTTGATAGCTTATGATAAATTATTGATTCCAAATTATAAGGGTTAGTATCAGAAAAAGCAGATTTCAATTCTACATAGCACTCCTGATACTTTGTCTCTGCTTCTTCAAAACTACCTTTGCCATTTTTAGTTTCCAAGCGTGATGATTATGTTGAGATTGAGAGTAGAAATACGTATTGGCATTTGGCAACGTTGCTTAGAATTATTTTGACATTACCAACAGTTCACGAGTGCCAACCTGCATCAGTTTTAAGTGAAAAAACTTGATAAACGTAAATCATAGCCAACCGGGATAGTTATAAAAGTGAATGGAGTATAGTAGTCATGATCGTATGTTTGTTCAAAGATTTCGTAGATATGGCCATTCCGTATTTTATTATTTCAATGTCTTCAAAAATTCAATTCTAAATTTTTAACTCTAGCACTTACTTGAATTAGGATGAGATTCGTGCAAAATTTCGTGCATATTATATAATCAAAAGATTATATTATTCATCATAAAGTAAACAGCTTGATATGCACTCAAAAACCTCCTGACTTTCATTGATTCATAGGAATTGTCTAATTTCAGGGATTCAGTGTGGTAGGAAATGAGAGTCGGCAAGAAATTCTATCCAAAAATATTTATTTGTGCCAGTGTCTCATAGCATTGGAAATTGTCAGAGTACATGGCCATTTCGTAACAAAAATGTTTGATGTGTTCACTAGATTCAGTGTTGGCTTGATTTATTTAATGTATAAGTGTTTCAAAAAAGGTGACCTCGTCAATTTTGAAGATGAATCATATCTAACTATTTTTTTTTCAGTGACTATTCTCAAACCTAATGCCTCCAGACCAGCAAATGGTGAAAGGTATCTAATTTGCCGTGACCTCCGAAATAACAAAGAAGTCGAGAGTATTCGTGAATATCTGAGATTCATATCCAAAAAATTGTGGGAATTCAAAGACAAAGAACAAAATGATGTTTTGGAACTTATTCCAATGAAAGAAATTAAAAATGATTCAAAATTTTATGATTACATTTTGAACAGTAACAACAAGTAAGTAATTAATGGAGAAAAAACTCCTAAAACTGTTGTATTCTTTATAGAATAGGTAAACGCCAAATTGCAGCGTTACAAAAACTGAGATGTATGTGCGAGAATACCAAGCTCATAGATTCAAGGCAATTTGAATGTCGAATGAAATGTTTAGAATATTGGCAACTACCAGACTGTTCTAAATTAGATTATGGTGATCAAAATAAACAACAGATCGAACTCATGGAACAATTTTTGGACCGAACAGGTAAAGCAATGTTACAATTGCTATTTTATTAGAAGTATATCCATATTTACAAGAGAATGGTATATATTTGGGGTGGTTGTTTGTGCCATAGCGTAATTTGGTTCAAAACTTCGAAATTATTTCAAATTATTCGAATTTTTCTCTTTCAGATTGGTTTAAGGCTCCACCAGTTGTGATCAAGGAGAATGATCTAGAGAATATTTATAGCTGCAAAGAGGATTGGGTCTTCTGTGCAATGTATTCCTCTCATGAAAAGAACAAATGTAATATATATGTGGGTATGTAATTATTTGCATTATGTAACAGTTAAAGCTTATTTTGGGAGGATTTTGCCTCATTTGGTAGGTTTTTTCGAGGTATTCACCCCCAATATCTGAAAGAGAACGATTAAGGATTGAATAAAAATTTTTGGTAAACCCGCAAAATTTCCCGTCGCCGAGATGTTAATAAGATATTTACATCATTATACGCAGTGTGTTTTTCTGAATAAAAAATGTGAAATCGAACATAGGCGGTCTCCCTTAATTTGGAAGATATGGGCCCCCAAAGTTCCAAAATGAGTCGTTTTCAGGTCCCTTTTTCCACCATAAAAACGATCTCTCACTTCATCTGTATGGTTCAAACACCATCTTTGAACATTCAACCAACAATAAGCAACACTTTTTTTCAAGAATAATCAATATTTAATGAAACAACAATGAAATTACTGGACAACCACTTAACCTCTGTTCCTTCTGATTTCGACTCAGTCTAAAAGTGAAGTTTGGCAATGGCGCGAATTTCATCGGTCGCCATCGTGCGTATTCGTGAATGAGATTATTGCTGGCGAGAAAAATTAAATATGTTCTTAGTTCTTACGGTTTACTGCGATACTCTAAATCTTCCAATGGGAGAATTCGTTTCTAATGAAAAAATCTACTAGGTTGAAACATAGTAATGGAATGATAATACACCTTGATATATATTTCAACGTACATTTTTTTTCATATGTGATAGGTCGCGCCCTTCCCAGATTTCCAATGAAATCGAGGTAATTATATAACCCATTTTATTGGAATGCCCTGAATCTCATTCTAAACTGGGACCATCTCGAAGACACAACCAGAAACGAAGTAGATTACAACCTCTCTATTTTGAAGGGGATAGAAGGAATGTTCAAACGAAAATATTAAGAGTGAAACCTTAAACAAATATTCTCAATGATTTTGTTTTGATGTTAGAATAACCACCTCTTCTTCAGTGACAGAAGCATTTTCCTTACAATCATATCCTTCAACTGTCCATCATTTCATATTTCCCGCCAGCAACTACTCTTCGGTCATAATACGTTGGCCAGCGATGAAAAGACGCTGTTGCCAAGCTCCGCTTTAACATTGAGAAGTATTTCGTAGAAATATAGGTTAAGTGGTTGTCTAATATTTTCACTTTTCTTCCTTTAAATAATGAATATTCTTGAGAGAAAGTATGGCTATTCGTTGGTTGAAGGTTCAAAGATGATTTATGAACTAGATTTGAGAAATGAGAGATCATTTTTATGGCGGAAAAAAGGATCTGAAAATGCATCAATTTGGAACTTAGGGAGCCCATATCTTCCAAACAAAGAGAGACCGCCTATGTTGGCCTTCATATTTTTTGTTCAGGAACTCACACTGCTCACAATGATGTAAATATCTTACTTATAGCTTCGCGACGGGAAATCTTGCGGGTTTACCAAATTTTTTTTTCATGGAAAACACGAGGATTGAACTATTTGAAAAGGCAGTTTCTAAGAAAACAGGTTGCCTAATGAGCAATACAAATGATAAACAAAGCGAACTTTAATATTTCAGAGTACAAATCTGACTCTTTCATCAAACAAACGACAAAATTTGCACGAGGGACTTTGTGCAATTTTCAAGAACCTACAGGAATACAGATTTATTTAGTTTGAAAGTTTTTCAATTCTATCTCATTTTCAGTAAATTCATCAAACATGGTCCATTTCTACAAAACAATGAGCAAAAATACTCTCTGCATTCAACAAAATGCAGAAGGACTCTTCAATTTTTTTTCAAATTATCTGGTTCCAACATCAGTATTTCTGTATTGTCCCAATCGATCATGTGATACCCAATGGTCAAACATGCATGGTGCGCTGCTATTTGGGATTTTTGCATATCTGTATTCCTTAGGTTCTCCTTTTCTGATATCTAACATCCAAGATGTTTCCCACGTGTATGTCTTTCCACAGATACAGGGAATACTATAAACACAATTTTTGATTTCTGTTTCTCGTTTATTGGTTTGGTTTTGGTTAGTATTGATCTTAAATCATTTTTCGATTTGGGTAAACCCGCAAGATTTCCCGTCGCCGAGATATTAAAAAGATATTTACATCATTGTACGCAGTGTGATTTTCTGAATAAAAAATGTGAAATCGAACATAGGCGGTCTCCCTTAATTTGGAAGATATGGGCCCCCAAAGTTCCGAAATGAGTCGTTTTCAGGTCCCTTTTTCCACCATAAAAACATTCTCTCACTTCATCTGTATAGTTCACAAACCACCTTTGAACCTTCAACCAACAATAAGCAACACTTATTTTCAAGAATGATCAATATTTAATGAAAAAATAATGGAATTACTGGACAACCACTTAACCTCTATTCCTTCTGATTTCGATTCAGACTAAAAGTGAAGTTTGGCAATGGCGCAAATTTCATCGGTCGGAATCGTGACATCATGCGTATTCGTGAATGACAGATTATTGCTGGCGTGAAAAATGAAATATGTTCTTAGTTCTTAGGTTCTTACTGTTTCCTGCGAAACTCTAAATCTTCCAATAGGGGAATTCGTTTCTAATGAAATCCACAAGGTTGAAACACATAGTAATGGAATGAGAATACACCCTGACATATATTTCAACGTACATTTTTTTCATATGTGATAGGTCGCGCCCTTCCCAGATTTCCAATGAGATCGAGGTTTTTTATATAACCCATTTCATTGGAATACCCTGAATCTTATTCTAAACTGGGACCATCTCGAAGACACAACAAAAACCGAAGTAGATAACAACCTCCCTATTTTGAAGGGGATAGAAAGAAAGTTCAAACGAAAATATTGAGAGTGAAACCTTTAAGAAACATTTTCAATGATTTTGTTTTGATGTTAGAATAACCACCTCTTCTTCAGTGACAGAAGCATTTTCCTTACAATCATATCCTTCAACTGTCCAATATTTCATATTTCCCGCCAGCAACTACTCTTCGGTCATAATACGTTGGCTAGCGATGAAAAGACGCTGTTGCCAAGCTCCGCTTTAACATTGAGAAGTATTTCGTAGAAATATAGGTTAAGTTGTTGTCAAATATTTTCACTTTTCTTCCTTTAAATAATGAATATTCTTGAAAGAAAGTGTCTCTTTTCGTTGGTTGAAGGTTCAAAGATGATTTATGAACTAGATTTGAGAAGTGAGAGATCATTTTTATGGCGGAAAAAAGGATCTGAAAATGCAACAATTTGGAATTTTGGGGGTCCATATCTTCCAAACAAAGAGAGACCGCCTATGTTGGCCTTCATATTTTTTGTTCAGGAACTCACACTGCTTACAGTGGTGTGAATATCTCACTTATAGCTTCGCGACGGGAAATCTTGCGGGTTTACTACCTCGATTTGAAATGTGTTCTTATATTTAATTCAGCACCTTATGATTTTTCCTGGAAAATCTCAAAAACAACCTTAGAAATAGAGACATACAAATATCCCAAATAGAGAACCATGTATGTTCGACCAATACAAATAAGATTGGGACAATACAAAAATACTGATGTTGGAACCAGATAATTTGAAGAGATAAATCAAAGAATACTAACTAACTAGTTGAATACTGAATGATAATACACTTGAGGCTTGGCAACAAATTTGAACATGTCTGTTATCCGATCATTGATTTGTGGATCTTGCACCTTTACCCCAATGAGTGTAACTTAACCATGATACGGAAAAAATACAAATACAAATACAAAAATCACAAAAAATACCTTTGTCCGAAAATCAATTACATATCTTGAACTGAGGACCTTGGAAGTAACCGATTTTTCTATATCAAACACAGTTCTGAGGAAAACTAAACACAATATTGTTTTGTTGAAGTAACCATAAATTTTAGGATTAGGTTCAAAAACTTGCAGATGGCAAAATGAGAAGTGGGTGAAGGTGAAAAACCTCAAATTGAGCCCTGGAACTATTCTTTATGGAGAAATAGTAAAGGAGACCTTGAAATTTGACCTGATGGATGCAGACAGTGATCGTTCCAGACATTGTCTCCACATAATCGATGCTATGTATTTAGGAGAGGATTGTTTGACAGAACGATCTTTTGAAAAAAGGTTAGTCACTTAACCATTTCTATACGCTTAAAAGAAGTTATTTTTATGAGCACATTGGAATACGGAAATAATGCATGTAAAAAAAAAAATTCGAACATTTTTCTGACCATAGCAATTGACTTCTGAATTCAAGATTGCAGCGCCACGGTGGCAGGTTGAAGAACCTTAGCTAGACAGATAGAAGCTAGATTTTCCAGTGTTTGCCTGTATGTTTAGTTGGTTAAAATTCGTCTTTACAATTTATTCTAAAACTTTCAGGCAGCAGAAGTGGTTCTCTGGATACATCATTTATTTTTATGAAGGAGTTCTTCGGTGTAGATATTCTGGTTGGTTGGTGGAATATTTGTTGATTAATCGACAGGTATTCGTCCTTGTGGTTATGATACTTTAATATATGTATATTGTTTTTCTCATTTTCATTCTGTATGTACAATATAAAACGCTGTTTAAAATTTTAGGATGGATTTAATATCCATTTATGCAGAATCCCTAAACCAGGAATTCCAGGAGAATCGAATCCGAATAAGGAAAAAACCAATTCATCATCTCAAGTCGACGTCTCTCACAAGTATAATTCATAAAGATAACGATGTAAAAGGTTTCCACCATATATTACCTACCCTCGGTTTCAACAGTGTGAAGGAATCACATAGAATCAATTCAATTCTATTTTATAAAACTGGAAGTAAATCAAAAGGTAAAATTTTAAATCATTATGAATTCTCAAATCATTCAAGTACTTGGAGTGTGTTCAGGTCAAGTTTCCATTGCGCTTATGACCATAACTTCAAAATAAAGTTTAATACATGAACGAGTATAGCCTTCTCGTAGCATTCAGTGATATGAATTCCACTGTTTTGTATGAACGATGAAAGCGGCTTGTCCATTTTTGGCAATGAGCATACAAAATCAGTTCCGTTGAACAATTCAGGAATAAGTTAATTTGATGAATCTATTTCTGGAAATATGATTTGTATATTTGAAATTATGAACTTGTCTTAGTCTTGCTATCAATTTACAATTTTATTTTGGGTTCTTGCTCTTATAAGACGTATATAACAATAACCTCTAATGGCTTACTTCAACAAAACTACGACCTGTGCTCCTACTAAATGAACAAGGTGTTTTTTTGATAAAAATTAAGCTCACAGAATGAAGGAATAAATAATTATAATTTTAGAAGGCTTTCAAGTGAATAACTGTTATTTATGAATGCAGTCATTTAATTAATGCAGTTGAGTATAGTCCATTCACTTTTATGAACTATCCCGGTTGGCCATGATTTAGGTCTATCAAGTTTATTTTATTTAAAACTGACGCAGGTTGGCACTTGTGAAATATCTGCAATGTCAAAATAATTCGACGAGACGTTGCCAAATGCCAATACCAATTTCTACTCTCAATCTCAACATAATCATCACCCTTGGAAACTAAAAATGCCGAAGGTAGTTTTGAAGAAGCAGAGACACAGTATCAGGAAATGCTATTCGGAATTGAAAGATACTTTTCCTGATAATAACCCTGATAATTTGGAATCGTTAATTTATTACAAGGTATCCAATATTTTCGACGTATGTGAGTGAAAACCAAGGAATTATATTTTATATGAATAGATATTTATTTTTTAGCTACACATCGCCACAATAAGAAAGATTTTAAGTGAAAGATTATCATTATTTACTATTTTCCCAAAGTAAATAAACATTTTGAAAAATCGGTATAGGTGTATAACCCAACATTTTCAAAATTTCACGTTGAAATGTTTCAGAATGTCCTGGCCAACCGGGATAGATTTGCGGTTGTATAGGAAACATCCTACTACTTCCATATTTCATATGGAACACCAAGTATATTATTGCCTCATTAGATAGCTTGTTTGGTGACATTTAAAATAATATGCCATAACTTGGATGAAAGCTCAATAGTGTCCGAGATATATACCTAAATCTAGAGGAAAAAAGTCATTCAAGATTTTCAAGAATTGCAACAAACAATAATAATTAATTAAATATCATAATTATTATCGGAACATGGAAGTTTCTTTCTGTGGTTTGTGGAAGTCACAGACTACTCGAAATTGTTGTTTCTCCTGATATCGCGTTTTTCCTTGATAACTCAGAAAGTTTTCATTTTAGGTATAATGTTTTCTCGACTGATTCCCCTTTTTTTACGTAGAATCGACTGAAGGATTGAAAAAAAAATAATTTAAAATTTTCAGTTTTAATGAATTTGATTTATCCAAGTTGATGATCCTCTCATAAACACTCTGTACATTTTCGGTCATATTTATTATTCTACATATTGCCAAAATTGAAAATAAAAAAAAGATTCTCTTCAAAAACTTCTACTGCAGAAATATTTAAGAAAGTATGAATCCCTATCGAGATAGGAGTTGTCTGTTTCTGGTACGAGTGGAAGTTGCAGAAGTCAGAAATTTTAGAAACTTCCAAATGCAAATTTCCAGCAGAAAATTAGGGTCTGTTTCCCCTAAACGTTTAATAGGCCGTCCACTGTGGGACACCCTGTATATTATCGGACATGAAATAATTTGTATATATCCTTATATAATTTTGCAGATTTATCCCAGCAAGACATGTTTGCTCTACGTGCTCAGTTATATTTGGACGAAGGTGATATCAGATTATTTGATATTTTGGTGAAAAATTTGAATTGATGTAATCCAAATTGAATATGTTTTGTATGTCTTTGTACATAAGCGTTTTTAGAAGTTGATCAATGTTTGATGATACCAGTGATTACTGGGCAACTAGTTTCTTCATCATTTTTATGTTAGACTAACCCAGAGTGAACAAATGCATATCAAAATTGCTACAGAATTTGATTGGAATTCAACCAATACTATTGGTGATTTATATATTTGTGACGTACTCAGTTATTTGAAGAAAGTAGATGTGGAATTGGTGTATTTGATCTGAATTTGTGATAATCTTGTACCCTTCTTTTGAATGTAATAAAGTGAAGAAGTAAGAAGCGAGTTTTTATAAATAAAAATCTATTCACTGTTTATTGAAAATTAAAGAGCTGTTACAGACCCAAAGTCCTGTATAGACAAAAAACAAATCTATCAGGTGAATAGATAGCATGAGTCACAGTTAACTGATATCCACTTCTCCACTAGTTTTACATGTCTGTCAAATATCGATTAAAGGATTTTTAGCAGTATTATGCATTATTTTTTAGGTGTTTTCTAGATTTTCACTGGCAATATCTTAAAAATAACCATTTAATATTCGAATTCAATCTAGTTCGTTAGTTTCTAAAAAAATTGTTGCCTGATGTACAATATTGGAATGATGCCAACAATCAATGTAGTGGACTGTAATGTTTCAGAGTCTATATCTGACTCCTTCACCGACAATAAAGGAAAAAATTTCAGAATTATATGCAGATATTGGGAGTGAAAACCTGAAGAACACCTGAAAAATAAATCTTTTGAAGTTTGAATGTTTCATTGGCATCAAAAATGAGTTGAAATTGTCATCTTGTCAAGGAAATATCAAATTGTCAGCACCAATATCTTATAGATCAGATAAAAGGCCTCAAAATTTTAGTTTTTTGATAAATTATAGTTCTCTGCACTGATTTGGTGAAAGTAGCTCCTGTTGTTGAGTGAATTGAGAATGAGCGTTAAAGTGGTGAAAGTAAGTAAATGTATTTGTTGAAATTTACAATATTTCGGAAATGAAAGATGTTTTGCTGTTCGAGATCATCTTGAATTTTGATCAATGTGAGGCTATGAAGTGAGCACTTTTTGTTAAGTGTTCCTATTCTTGGAGCTAGGGGTTTTAAATTATAATTTAAATAAGGAAACCATCTAGCAGAGGCATGTTGAAGTAAAGAATACATTGGATACTAAAAGTGTCTATGTGCAAGCTGAATCATTTGGCACTTTTTCCCCTCTGCTTAATGTTTGTGGTTTTGCATGCTCAGTAACGATACACAGGTTTCATTTTGATGGCAAATCGAACTGAAGCCAACCCATTTCAGTAATAATAATCAGGTTATTTGAAATCTGACTAACTGCCTTATTATGCCGAAAAACAAAATAAATGTTCCACGAAGGAATCTGCTGCTTCGTTCACCAAAGTTAAATATTGATTTTGAATTGTTAAAACAGGCCTTCAAGAATATTTTCCGTTTTAATACAAGCAAAGGGTTCATTGATACATTGTCATTTTCTGTAGGATGAAGAACTAATGAGTTTGAAACTGGACAAACCAGGTCGAGTCAAGGTGAAGCCAAATAGGAAAAAATTCCAATTAAAATTATTCTGAACATAGTTCCTTTTCAGAGCCAAGAACAATTAGCTAAGCATACTATAGACAGTCAGTTTGAAGATAAACCTATAGAACGAAGTGTCTACTTATTGACGTGAGTTCATCACTGTGAGAATGAAGGAATCGTTAGTTAAGTTTTATTCACTTGCGGTTACCCGCAGTGCCTAGTGCTTGGTCCTATTTTATTCCTTAGGTTAATAAAATAAGAGTCCAAACTTCGTCTTTTGCATATCCAAATATTTGCATGTCAGCAACTTGATCTACCAGTACTACAAGGATCTGTTAATATTGGTCTATATTCGTAAACTTTCGGTGTGCTTAATAACAATATATTCCACCCCACTATAAGGGAGGAAATCAATGATATAGCTACAGGGGTACTTTTGTAAGAGAGATAAGGCTACTTCTGCCAACGTAAAAAGTAGAAGATATGTCTTACATCACTCTCCTTCATCTATGAGGGCATAGGTGTATTCTTCTCTAGCTAGAGGAGACTGATACTGTGAGGTTTATTTATGGGATATTAGTTTATCTCTTTCCAGAGGCGACTGATGTGAGGATATTACGTAGTCTATGTTTATGGCAGATAATTGTGTAGTATCCTTTGCTTTTGTTGCTTTGCCAAATGCAACTTGGAACATTCTAACATACTTTCAGATCGAAAATATATATTTGTCCCTCAATCATCAGCATACCTTATATTATAAATATCAAAACTAAGTGGTGAGAGTTGCACTCCTGATCGAAGGATCTCTTGTTCGATTCTAGACTAGTAGAGACATTTTCAGACACTACCGGCCTCTGTTGGGTTAAAAATTATGAGTGCTGTACCTAAGGCGGCTTACGGACGCCGTAACAAAGCGTACAGAGAATACACACGATATACTATCGTTTCTGAGAGGTTTCCTGGAAACCAAAGATAGTTAGCAAAATCAAATTAGGTAATTTATACGCCTTAAACAACACACATATATACCAATATCCATTTCTTCAGCGGTATTGCCGGTATTCGAAACCGGTAACGCAAGAGATTGTGTCTGGTTTAAAACAATATAGTTCAATTGCGCAGTAGTTCATAAATGTGACGTGACCTTGAATAATTGAGCATATAACCTTATTTGGACCTTTTATTTATTTGGTTACTTTGTTATTCTGAGTACAGTTAATAACTGTCCAATTTATTTAGAGCAAGAATGATTTTAATAATAGAAATAAGGAAAAGCATTTCCAGTCTCAAAAGCTCTGGCATGTTTAATATCACAATTATTTGAGTAGAACGATAATCTAAAATGGATTATGAAACCTCTCAGATCCCTTCCTTTTTCATGGATAAAAATAAAGTGCTTGATGCTATACTGAATACTTCAAACATATTATTGTAAGCATGTTAAAGAAGTAATGAAATGGTGGTATAATTTCTATTCTACAGGAAAGGAGATGATGTCCAAAAACTTAGTATTGTTCAAAATTTACCTCAGTTATATCAGTTCGAACCAAATGCTACAGTCAATCGAATACTGCCGAAAATTCAACAAGAACTGCCAGGTTCATCTAGTGAATTCAACATTGCTACTGCTCGAATCTTCCAAATTTTGATAGAGAAAAAAGTTCCTGTTAACCTATTAAGCTCTATTTTACAAGGTATAGATTCAAGAGATCCTTTAGTTGCCACAACTTGGATTGAAACGCTATTAGAAGTTATCAATTATCTGTCTGATACACAGATAAGGAATGATGTATGTAACTGAGTTTTCTGAGAGACCAAAAAATTGCTTAGTTTCATTTTTAGGTATTGAAGTGGGCTGTTCAAAAATCAGCCCCGAGTAAACCTACCCTTTACAGGGTAGCCAGTTGTCACCTTTTAGGAAGATGTGCTGTGCATCCTAAAATTCAGAGTGTGGAGTGAGTCTTCATGAATATTAATTTTTTCACCTTCACTTAAGTATGGGATAGCAATTATATGATTTAGCTCAGACATACCACTTTTTGGGTGACTGTTCTACAGGGTGTTTTAGAATATGGTTAAGATTTGTTAAGATGGATTACTTTCATCCCACTTGAATAGAAATCCATTTTCAAAGAATTCAAAGAGTTTTGATTCATGAACCAATGAACTGAAAATGTGAATGATTATATATCATACATTTATGCAGGGTGAAGACAACCATTTTACCACTCGTTCAAGGATTAGCCCAAGATGTTTCTTTCGAGGTCAGAGCTTGTATGGCGGCACAATTAGCAAATATAGCACAAGGTATGAGGATCATTCTATTTTGTCTACAAAGCTTGGTACAAGTACATCTCATCAAAACAATATAATAATTTGACCAATTTACAATTTCTCTCTTTAAAATGCACTCATTTCTAATAAAGAAACTTAAAAACTGAAATAAATCTAAGTAAATATAAACATGAAACTTTTGAGCTGTAGCCGAATATTTGGACATAAAATAAAAAAGTTTGTATCATTTTATGAATTCTAATTCATAAATGCGCACAGGTTAATCGGTATTGTGTTTACAGTAGCCATAACGGCCGATCATAAACACAATAACTTCCAAAAAAAAACAACTTAGAAATTTGAAATTTTTTGAAGAGTAGGTTTAAATCTTAATAACGAATTCGGAAATGGGTAAAATCCACACAATGATTCCACAGATACCCTTCGATACCTATGCATTGATTGGACTGAAAGTTCTCCATTGAAAAATTGCAACTTAGATTAACATTAGAAAATAGCTAAGCGATAGCATGCTGTCTCCTAGAACATGCGCGCAAAAATAAACTGCAAGGGTTATACATGTATTTCAAAAACTTTGAACACCGGAGAAGTGGGAACATCATTTCCCTGTAAATATGTCATTCGAATTTTTACTGTCTTGTTGAACAGGCTCTTCAGTATTTCGTGGGAATTGCTATAAATGTGATTTGACAATCAAGATACCTTCACAATTGCCAACCATATTTTGGTCGAGTATAGAAATGGTTGTTAAAAACAAATAAAATTTTTTGGCGCCCAACCCGTTAGATTTGTTTCAACAAATATATTCACAACAATATCCAAGGATTAATAAAATAATCAGCTATATAAGTTGTATTTTAGAGTAGGTACCTGGTAAAATATGTCTTACCTACTTTACTTTTTTTAATTTACGGGGCGGAATCATACTGTTTTGAAAATTTCATATCACATGTTTACTATTATCTAATTTTTAGGTTTGAATGACCCAAATATTATAAAATCAAGTCTTTTACCAAGTGTTGTGGAACTGGCCAAAGATACTAACTCTGTTGTTAGATCATCTACAATAGTTTCTATCGCTCAACTTCTTCAACATTTTTCCAATGGTAAGATTCAATTAATTCAGTTGCTCACAGCACTCGTGTATATATTCCTTCATTCTTTTTCAGAAACGGAACAAGATGTCATCATCCCATTGTTCAAAGAGTTATGTAACCAGGCTGCTGATGAAAATGAAGCTTCATACCCAGTTCTTGCTAGGGAGTTTGGCAAATACTTGTTAGGATTACAGGGTGTCTTATCCCAGGCGGACTGTTTGTGGTTTCTGAAATTTTTTAAAATTCTCTCAACAAAAGGGCTAGGATCCAGTCAAGGCGACAATGTGGATCCTACACAGGTAACCTATTAAATGAACATTTTTGGTCATGATAGGTATAATTGTTTCTTCTATGGATCTTTCAACTACACATAGAGGGTAAACGAAAACAATTCTGTTGAGTTATGACATGGTTCTGAATTATGCATGCGTTCTACATATACAAATAACAAAGTTCTACAAAAATGTGTTCTACATTTCGGAAACGATATAGAAAGCCAATATCTGTGCCATTTCTTCATCCTCGGGGTACATTTTTTTTGAGAACATCTCAAATAAACAGGTGTCCCCTAGACCATTTTGATGAGTGTAGATGGAGTCAATATATTGGTGCATGGGAAAGAAATGCACATATGAAATGGAGAGTCAAATAGAGAACTATTCCGTTTTCCATTGTGATGATGAAGTCAACATAATAACTGTAGTTCATTTGATAACTTCATTTTCCCAATTATTTCATGTTTTTTATCTGCTGCCATAAATTCATCAATTTTTTTAGGGTGTATACTGCAGACATTTTTGTGCGCAAAATCTTCCCTCCATTACAACATTCACATTAAGTAGAGCAAGCAATTCTATGGATGTTTGGTACTCAGTATTTCGGGATCTAGCTGCTGATCCATGTTATATAGTTAGAAAATCTGTTGGTGCCTGTCTACATGAAGTTGTTGGAATTTTAGGTAAATATTGAGTTTTGTATTTCGGAAGTTTTTATCTGAGCAAAATTAATTACCATCCTTCACTGAGACTTTGATGTAATTTTTATTGAAGCATAGTACATTAAAACAGAGAAACCTAGAACTTATGGACACAATTGCATATTCTGAAAAATTTAGGTTCAAATAAAAATGAACATTTATTCTCCATTTACATTGATGAAATCAGACAGTAGAACTTGAAATATGTTTAAGGTAACCTTCCAGTATCCATCCCGTAAAATATTATAACAGGTTAATGAATTGATGTATGCACACTATACATTCCGTCAACATGACATTTTTGCCTCCTTAATTTTGACTTAAATCATAAGGAAGGGATACTGGAAGGTTACGGAAGGTATAGTGAGAATCAATCTTTATTCAGTTTTTGTAACTCTACTTTATTCATAAATTTTGAGGTTTGTTTCTGCATTTTCACTCCCAATATCTGTATCAGGACTATTAAAAATTAAGTTTTTTATGTAAAACGCCTTTGCGGATTGCAGGATTGAGCTATTTATCAAGGTCAGTTTCTTGGAAAACCGATTGCCTAATGAACAATACCGAAGTAATTCAAACGATAAACAAAGCAAACTGACATTTCAGAGTACAAATCTGACTCTTTCATCAGACAAACGAGAAAATTTTCAGAATTATTTTTTTTCGATTTCGCAAAAGTTTCACAAAACGCAAAATCGAAAGAAAATATTTCTGAGAATTTTCTCGTTTGTCTGATGAGAGAGTCAGATCATTACTCTGAATATTTCTCTTTGTTTCTCGTTTGTATTATTCCAGTATTGTTCATTAGGCAATCTGTTTTCCAAATAAACTGCCCTTGACAAATAGTTCAATCCTGAAATGCGCAAGGGCGTTTTTATTTAATTTTACTAGATCTGTTTCGGATATTGGGGTGAAAACCCATAACAAACCTAAAAAATGATGCAAAATCCTCCGAAAATAACCTTTAATCGATATCTACCCTATTCACTTTTACAAAGTCAGTCGGTACGCTTTGAAATACGTCTATCAAGTTTTTGAAACTAGAAACGAGTGAGGTTGGGGTTTGTTTAATATTTATTTATTTATTTATTTATTAACGGGATAAACCCAATTTTACAAACGAACAATACAACAATAATAATTAATACAACCTAATACATATTGAAGTACAATGCAAAACTTCCAGAAAAAAAAAAAAAAAAACTTCACAGATCATAACAAATTTCGATTGACATAACGCACAATGGAGGGGTAACTGAGGCAAAAAAAGTCTATGCCTGTTCTACTGGCAGTGTTTACATGTTGCGAGATTCTTGGAATTGGCGAAGCCCTGGTATAATTGTACCTGTAAGTCCTGAGACATAGCAACATGGTATCTCTAACATTCCTAGACGGAGCGTGGAAACCAAAAAGAGATAGAAGATCGGAAGACGACAAAAGCCCCCCAACCAATCTAGCGAACAACAATACATCTGCTCTAATTCTACGAGTCCGCAAAGCAGAAAAGCGCAGAACTGACCTCATATGAGTTGCGGAAAAATTTACGCGTGGGATTCCCATCCTGCAAGACACAGAGAGAAGAAACTTATTTTGAACTCGTTCCAACCTGTCACAGTCTTCATAAGTATATGGAGACCATACACAAGAGGCATACTCAAGATGCGGCCTTACCAGACCAACATAAAGATGTTTTAAGGTATTGACATCCCTAAACTCATACGAGTGCCGTAAAATGAACCCTAGCATCCGGAGACCCTTATTGACTATGTGGTCAATGTGCGCCCTGAAACACATCCTATTGTCGTAAAAAACACCTAAGTCTTTAACAATGTTCACAGTATGTATTGCCTCGTTATTCAGACAGTAGTGCGATACAAAGTGGCGCTCCCGCCTAACTACACTCATATGCTGGCACTTTCCGAAGTTAATGATGACTCAGTTATCTTTACACCATTGCTCCAATCGATCCAGATCAGACTGTAGGTTTAACATATCGGTCAGAGTATTAACCATTAAATAAATTTTGAGGTCATCAGCAAACAGAAGAAACAGTGCGAACCTAAAGCAAGTGGTGATGTCATTTATATAAATAAGGAACAACAGAGGGCCCAAATGACTACCCTGAGGTACACCTGAATCAACAATGTATGATGGGGAGAAGGAATCACGAACTTTAACTGACTGAGTACGGCGGGTGAAATATGATATAAACCACTTCCTCAACATGCCAGTTATTCCAAAGGATGACAGTTTCTCGCTCAAAATGCAATGATCTACCTTATCGAAAGCCTTAGAAAAGTCAGTATATATAACATCGACTTTACCTCCACTCTCCAAAGAATCGAAGACATACTGGGAGAAAACCAATAGATTGGAGTCGACACTTTTACCCTTGGTAAAGCCATGTTGTTGCTCGACCAATCTGGACGATATGTCTGTTTGTATGCGATCCAGTATTAATGTCTCAAGGATTTTAGGAATGGCGCTTATAATGCTTATGGGCCTATAATCAGTGATGTCATGCCTACTCCCAGACTTGAACAATGGTTTCACCGTACTAGACTTCCACTTGGCAGGAAAAACACCAGTTGAACAATATCTGAAGTGGAAGTGTCATTGAAGAACAACAGTTCTTCAGAAAGAATGCCGGCAGGAAATCAGGTCCCGGACCCTTTCCAGTATCAAGGTTTTCCAACTTCTTGGCAACCTCCTCAAGAGAAAAAAATAAACTGTCTTCCCCGAAGTGATCGAAACAGGCTGAACCATCGAAAAGATCAGGACCCGAAACATAGGTAGATCGAAAGTGTTCAGAAAACAGTGCAGCTATGTCAGCGTCACCCTCCACACATCTCCCATGCAGGTGCATACTCTTCAAGATAAAAATAATGCAGCGGGACGTTGCCAATTTTCACAAATTTTTCAACAAGGATTTTATTGTTCCGTTCAGTTACATACGTAATTAATACGAACTTCATGTAGAGTGGACAACATCACGTGGTTATCTGATGGGTTAATGACTATAACCTTGCATGTTTGAAATATACACGGTAAAATGTTTCAAACTTCCACGGTCTACCGTTTGACTTTATAAAAGTGAAAGGAATATAGAACTGAGCCAGGTTAGCACCCATTAAATATCCTCAAGATCAAAATAATTAGGTGCGACGTTGCCAATTCTCAGATATTTCATCAAGTAACTCTTGATTATTTTTTAACAGCAGCATTCACGAATAATCTCCAAAGTATTATCGAAACAATTTGTTGAACAGGAATTCAATGTAGAATAATAAAACCGGATATCGTCCGCCTTTTGAGAGACGATGCAGAGGACGTACTTCATATGGTGGTACCAAAGTTAGGGGTAACCATGGAAACCTTATGTAATTATGGGCTACTTAGCAGAGAAACAAGTACGCAAACCTCACTGGAAATCGGTAGGGCGATACTTAAATGTCACATGGAGCTGTCGAAAGGAGTAAATTGGAGAATACAGACAGATCTGCTGGCTCAACTCGAACATCTTCCTAATTGTCTACCCTCCGATTTCATTCACCAACATTTTACGCCGATTATTTTTGCTATAATCGGAGACCAGGTGAGTGAAATTAAGTGTAAAATATCTTAATTTTTGCACCGACTTCAAAACGATAATATTGAACCAGGGTAATTCACTAGAACGTCATGGAATTGAGTAAAATATGGTGTGCTCATCTGTGATCGTATTTACCAATGATGACGTCAGTGTTTTCATTCAAATTCAAAGCACAGAATATATATATCCTTGTATTTTAATCTTGCTGACGTCACTTTTTTCTCAGATGAGAACACCATGTTTTTTACATCTAATGTGTATTAAGGATTCTATGGTTTGGTTCAGTTATATCTGTGATTACTAGAAACCTTGTGTAGAACAGATAACTTCATGTAGTTATCTGACAGGAAAATACCTATAATTTAAAGTTTTCTAATTATACAGAGTGGAGTGTGTAAAACTTTCCTTGCCTACCAACTGTCTCTATAAAGTGTAAAGTTATCCTTCTGAACTCTCTTTCTCAAGGATATTGATAAATCAGTTTATATTTGTAGAAAGCAAAACCTGTTAAAGCACAGGCAGCCAGGTTACTCCTAGTATTTCTACGATACAACATCAAAGAGATTCAGAGAAAATGGATAAGAGAAAACTTGATGAATCGGTTATATCTATCGACCTCATGTTATACACGTCACATTTTCATCAAAATGTGTGAGAGTGCGATGGCAATATTCAGCAAAAAATATTTCAAGGATTATTTCTTTCAACCTTTGCTTTATTTCCTAGGTGAGTGTGTTTTGATTAGTATCGACAGTTCTATAATCGAAATATATTAGATCCAAAAAGTCGATGATTAAATTCCAGAAGTAAGAAACTATCCTAGTCCTGAACCCAGCCCAAACTGCTAAGCTTCTAGAAAAGAAATAAATTTGCTATCTTCTGATCATATAATGATCCTCATGACAAAAAAATGTTCACATATAAGTACCAGATGTACCAGCAATTTCCAAATACTGCCATCACTTATCGTGTTGGATATTATCAACCTTCTCTAGGGCGGAGGTCGAAGAAACTTTTCGGATAGGTTGCGCATCAAATGCTTTTCTTGGGTTCGTTGATAGGCAAAATCCACCCCACAGTTTCGGAGATACACCCATTTCAAATTTTGAGGTTATTTCCTCAATATCTCAAAAAGTACTCATGTAAACAGGTTGAATCTTGATAATTGAATAATGTCGACACGCAATAATGAGAAATTTCGAGAAGATAGTCGGAAAAATATTATATATATTATAATTTGAATTAAAATTCACATGAGAAAAGTCTTATACGGTTTTTATTGTATTCAAACTCATTTGCAGATGATCGGGTATCAAATATAAGACTGTGTACTATTCAATTACTGCCACAAATGCGAGCTATGTTAGGACCAGAAGATAAGATTCTACTTCAAACTTTCGACAATTTGGTTAAGAAGCTCGAGCTCACAGAGAAGGATAAAGATGTATTGCATACATTAAAATGTGTTCTTAAAAATATGCAATCAGCTAAAGAGGGTGCAAAACAAGATGCAGTTGCAGAAGAAAAACAGAGACAGGAAGATGAAGCGAAGATATCGCAAGGAAAAATTGTTGAAAACTATAAGTTAATGGAAGGTAAGAATTTCAAAGGTTTTTCTAATTATTTCCTATAGCCCAAGGTGTAATGGACTAGAAACCCTAATAACATGCAATTTCAATATCCTTCGCTTTATACAGAGCCTCCCAAGATTAATCACAATAAACTTGATTGAAGATTAAAAAATTCAAATTAAGACGAAAATTTTATCTGGAAGTATGTTTAGGAACACTTTGCTGAAGAGTTAATTTGCTTCAAAGATGGTGACTTGATGAGGGATTCATTCTGATTTTTTCAAAGTAGGACAACGATGAACATCATATGAGTTGTCAAAATGACATTCGAATTATCAAAAACTCGTTTTGAGAAAACCTGCATGACCGTGTTTTAATCTTCAAAAACAGATCAAAGTTATACTCCATTAACTTTTACGAAATCCATTGGTAGGTCTTGGAATGGGTCTATCAAGTTTTTGCAATTAGAACTGAGCTAGGTTGGCACTTCTGAAATGTCATCAAGGTCAAAATAATTTGGCGGGATGTTGTCAATTCTTTCATAAATTTGTCAATTACTCTATGTTTTAGTTTTAGTCTTTTATAGAAATGATAAAAGTTCTAGGAAAAAAACTCGAGGAAACAGTAAATTTTCTAAATACCCCTTTTTTCAAAGAATACTCACTAATGATAATATTTCTAATCTAGTCCTATTTTGAGATTCTGAACCTACATCCAAATGTATTTCCATTGATTCTATATACTATACTGTTAAAATAATCAAGAAATTATTCACTTATTTTTTCAAAGGTTTACCATTCGCCTCTAAACGACCTGCCGCAGAAGCCAATAAAACATTCCAAAGCTCTCTTACGTTTCCTTCACAAAGGTAAGATTTAGAATTAACTGAGTTTCTTGCTCCTCCTAGCGAACGCTTTTTTTTGTAGCAGATTCACCTTTCTTGAACAACATTTTTACACAGATGCAGGCATCAACTTACCCCTCAGGGATATTCCTCCTCCAATTTTAACTGACGATAATGTGGACTCTATTGCATTTTCTTCATTCAAGGACAAATTAGTGTTCGATTTAATTGAAGCTAATGCAACTGAATTACATGATAATCAGTGTTCTTCCGATTTAGCTTTTTCTGAGGAACGTATCGATATCAACAAGATATCCCATCAGGATATCCAAGAATTGGAGTTGTCTACCACCAATATAACAGATGATATTAAAATAAATTTGAGCAAAATGAACAAACTTCAAATCCAAGACGAGTCCAGGGAAATCAGGAGAAAATCCTTGGGTTCTAGAAGTTTGAGTAATCTGAGCAAGATACCAATTAGTTTGAAAATGAATCGAAGATCTAGAGATTTTTCAGATGAAGAATTCCATGCTTCACACGAAGTTATAAGAAGGAAAAGTTCGGAGAACGACTTGGAAATCGTTCCTGCTAAACAGAGTTTAAAGAATCGACCTAAGTCCGAGGTTTTGATGAGAAAGAATTACCAGATAGAAACGCTTTATGATTGTTCCTCAAAAGGAAACAATATGGGTAAAGGTTTCTCCACTGAAAAGTTAGGTAGGGTCAAAACTGAAATACCAGTATTGAGGAGAAATTTTGAGGGGGCAAAATCTTTGGAAGAGATAGGTCCAAGGAGCAGGAAATTCCATAATCCAAATAAAATCACTCTCAGGGAATCTAAGCTGCCAAGAAGTAGGTACACAATCATATTTTTCGGCGTCTTAGCTTTTTTTGCAATTCATGTTTAGCTGAGATCGAAATGGCTTTCAGACAGCCTGTTTTAGCTCATATTTAATTCGGAAATTCTGCATGTAATACAAGATTTGATTATTCCAAATACATATGAATATTCGTTCTTTTTCTCATGAACATATAGAATCTCATTCTAAATATCCATCTATAGGTTTCAAGTTCATACTGTTACTGAATTAAGTCAGTCCTGATTTGTGGGGTAAACTTATTATTACTATAACGAGATTCAAATATTTTGGATTACTTATTTGCTTTTTCTGCGTCTTCTACCCTTGGCTTTTTTATCTATCCTTTGTTCTTCATATGATGAGAAAAAATGGGCAGTGTTACTGTCCTCTCCCTGTTTTGAAATCTAAAACTTTTGCTTTGCGAATGTCATTTAAATTTTTTACACTCTTGTTCTAGGAAACTTGAGGTCATTCATGATCTGTTACAGGTTTTCAAGATTTTGGAAAAAATATTTGTCAAATTCCATGTTATTTCCGAAATTTTTTAACCAAACTGGATTCCAATTCGATTCGTATTTTTGGGAATATTCGGAAAATAAGATCGACATATCTGCAGAATCATTAGGCGAATTTTACCCATTCACGAATTTGCCCTTTGAAATAGGTCTCTTACATGTATTTTTTAACTTTTGGAACCAATTATTTTATCCATAATATTGGCAAAATTCTATCGCCTCCAGAAACTTCTATTTTTCAAGAGAAAATTATCTTTTAAATTCGGTTCCATATATTGGTTGTTTAAACGCTCGAACTTCGCGGCTTTCTGTGACGTGACGTGCCATATCCACAGTTTTGTAACGTAGGAGGCGATGACTGCGTTTTACCTTATTTGAAGTTGCTTCTTTTTGTCAACAGATCAACTGTCAGCAGCAATTTCCGAACCTTACCTCGGTAACAGTCTGTCACCGAAATTGTCACCTGTCAGTGACAGATGATATTTTATCACCGAGGCAGATGGCGCTGACAAAAATTCACCCAACTGTCACGTCGCCTAGTACGCGCACTCCAATGCTGGTGCTACGGTGACAAAAATTCACCAGTGCGCGGTTGCCCATTGAATTATAAAGATAGTCTTTTTGGGAGATATCCATGCTAAAGAATAATCGAATTATTCTAACGGAACTATGACCACCTTTCGAGTTGTCGTTGCCTAAATTGTCAACATGAATGTCTGAAGCCGACTCGAGATATCGCATTCCAGCTTGCACTGTGGCTATACCCTAATGCTTGTAAGTGGTCACTCTTAAAGACTTGATATTTGAAGGTTTGAGTAGATTTGGTGCTTAATTAGGAAGGCGTCTAAACCGTGAATGGGTAAAATCTGCCAAGTATAGATATGCTCATTTAAAATATTTCCAAAAATACTGATCTGCAGTTAAATTGGGTTTGGCGGGGTTTATATTGGAATAGATGAACGCTTTGGCGAAGAATATGCGACCAAAAGACTGACCTAACATCGATGCTTTTCCAGAATTTTTATTTTCATCAAATAAACATTTTTTTTGGAGAACTCAAGAAGAGTGAAATGGGCAAAACCAATAAATCATTAAAATGAAAATAAAATCGCACCCTACTTTAATGATGTTAATGAATATAGGAAATGGTTTCATGGAGAAGAAAGAGCTCCAAAGTAATAAATAACATAATCACAAGGACGAATATCCGTCGATAAATCAACAAATATTCCCCCTTGATCAGAGCTAATCACTCAATCAACCAAAACACCTACACCAAAGAAGCGGATCCAAGTAGAATGACTACAGCTGTTTCACAATTGTTATTGATCGTCAGGTCAACTTCCATGAAACCATTTCCTATCTTTGTTAGATGTTGGACGTTTTCGTCTTGTGGGAATCCACATGAACCGAGTGTTTCCAATGTTGATCGGTTGTTTGTAAAGCTGCAATATCGCAGTTACAGCGACCTGATGCGACCAAAGGATGAACGTCACACACATCGATCAGAGTATTCTGCACTCGAAGGTGAGACTCGCAAGATGCTCCTGGCAGATGGCGCGCTGTAAGTTGTATACTGCAGCGATCCCTCTGAAAGGTAACAAGTATCGAGAGAACTCTCTGCGGTTTATCCAAGTTAAGTTGACCTGACGATCAATAACAATTGTGAAACAGCTGTAGTCATTCTACTTGGATCCGCTTCTTCGGTGTAGGTGTTTTGGTTGATTGGGTGATTAGCTCTGATCAAGGGGGAATATTTGTTGATTTATCGACGGATATTCGTCCTTGTGATTATGTTAGTTAATGAATATGTTTTGTGCAGTCTTGGTCAATTCCTAGTTCTTTCATGAAACAGAAGAAAACTATCAAATGAACAATTTTACTTTTCAGAAATGTAGCTGTACCAAGAAATCTACCTACGTTTGGTTGAACAACCAATTTGAAAAAATAAAAGAAAATTTATCAGTCTTCAGTAGTAAGTTCTTGTTATGTTTCAGACACATGTATATAATGTATTCGTACTATAACCAAATTTCGTGATTATATTTATCTATATTTAATATATTTTATGCTCCAATGTGAACTTATTCGAATTTTCTGCCATGGAGATTATGTTTTCTTCTGACAGCTTTCTTCTCATTCTTTTCAAATTCAAGATGAATTTCCTTTAAGACGGAAACAATAAAATAATCTCAAGAACAAAGCTACTGTAATCAAACCATATACCCAATAACAAGCTTCCGATGGATATTGAATTTTGTAAAGTAAGAATAAATAATAAAGTCATAATATATTAATAAAATGATTATACAGAGTGTAACAGCCAAATGGAATAAATTCGATAACGAATAAATGAGGGGGTGTTAGGAAAAACTCTCGGACACGTCGATTTGTAATTTTAAATGCGCATAGTTCTCAAGAAAATAAAATTATATAGGGTGTTCCATGCGACCGTGGCCAATACCAACTTTCATATTTCAAATGTAACCCCCTGTATATTATTTATTTTTTGGATTCTTCAGAAAATTCTAGACATAATTCATGTACAATGTTCTATACCTATCTTCAACTTTTTCGGAAATATTAAGTGTTTTCAGAAATGTTGAGTAACGTTAGAAGACAATTCTACACCAGATTAGCATGTTGCCAAGACGTTCGCGGCGAGCATTTTGAACATTTCTTACATTGACATTAATGTTTTTTTTTTTGTTTTTTTTAATTATTAAGAAATAATCAGTATTACTTATTAGGTTTTAAGTGTAATGTACCGAATTTGTGAAATAAAATAATTTTTATTTTAAACGTTAATTTTTGCACTAAATCTGAAAACACTTAATATTTCCGAAATAGTTAAGGATAGGTATAGGACATTGTGCATGAATTGTGTCTAGAATTCTCTGAAGAATCCAAAAAATAAATAATATACAGGGGGTTGCATTTGAAATAAGAAAGTTGGTATTGGCCACGGTCACATGGAACACCCTATATAATATTATTTTCTTGAAAAATATGCGCATTTAAAATTACAAATCAATGTGTCCGAGCGTTTTTTCCAACACGCCTTCATTTCGCTGTTACACTCTGTATACAAATTGAATATAGTGTACCTATGAAGTTCAATGAAATCTCTACTAATTTGAAAAAATAAAAGAAAATTTATCAGTCTTCAGTAGTAAGTTCTTGTTATGTTTCAGACACATGTATATAATGTATTCGTACTATAACCAAATTTCGTGATTATATTTATCTATATTTAATATATTTTATGCTCCAATGTGAACTTATTCGAATTTTCTGCCATGGAGATTATGTTTTCTTCTGACAGCTTTCTTCTCATTCTTTTCAAATTCAAGATGAATTTCCTTTAAGACGGAAACAATAAAATAATTCCAAGATCAAAGCTACTGTAATCAAACCATATACCCAATAACAAGCTCCCGATGGATATTGAATTTTGTAAAGTAAAGAATAAATAATAAAGTCACAATATATTAATAAAATGATTATATACAAATTGAATATAGTGTACCTATGAAGTTCAATGAAATCTCTACATTCACAAAAATGACATATATAAATTATAACATGCAATAAAAGATAATTCAACGTAAAGAAAAGAAAGATATAAAAGATTTACATTTACAGAAAGTCATAATAATATGCTAATTCTCAAAGGTTTTAATTTTTGGTTGATTCCAGATGTACAATACTCATCAAGGATCATGATTTTTGTTGAAATGCAGAACAATGATTATTGAAAAAAGTTTAATCATACTTAATAGACGACTTCGGCCCAAGTTGCCAACCCACAATTTACTTAGCAAGTTTACTTTCACTGAGGAACGGGAATTTCAGGACAAATTCGACATGATAAGGTTCGCATTATTTATAAATAACCGTAAAACATGCCTCGGCTCTTCAAACCAGATAATTCCTTCCAAATATAGGTTTTTGTTAAGATCGTCCCCGATTGGCTGTAATTTAAGTTGGGATTCCTGATTTCATGCAAACAGTGTCAATTTTCACAGGATATGTTCCGAAAATCAACCGTGTTGTTTCGGTTGCCGATTTTCCGCTCCGTAAATATGAAATATTCGGATGGTTCCTGGAACAAGCGCGTGAAAAAGGTTATTTACGGAATCTGGTTGATGAAAATGCGCCAAATGCGGTCGATTTACTGTCACCAGAACGATTTTCTATGGTAAATATCCATAGCATAAAACAATCATGTTTACTTTAGGTTTGTTTTGGTTCCGAGTTCAGAACCACAGACTATTGGTCTATGCTAGAACCGTCCCGAACAGATCTGAACTCGGAACAAACCTAAAGTAAACATAGATTGTTCTATGCTATGGATATTAACCATAGAAAATTGTTCTGGTGACAGTAAATCGACCGCATTTTCACCAACCAGATTCCGTAAATAACCTTTTTCACGCGCTTGTTCCAGGAACCATCCGAATATTTCATATTTACGGAGCGGAAAATCGGCAACCGAAACAACAGAGTTGATTTTCGGAACGTATCCTATGAAAATTGACACTGTTTGCATGAAATCAGGAATCCCAACTTAAATTTCAGCCAATCGGGGACGATCTTAACAAAAACCTATATTTGGAAGGAATTATCTGGTTTGACGAACCGAGTCATGTTTTACGGTTATTTATAAATAATGCGAACCTTATCATGTCGAATTTGTCCTGAAATTCCCGTTCCCCAGTGAAAGTAAACTTGCTAAGTAAATTGTGGGTTGGCAACTTGGGCCGAAGTCGTCTATTGTGCTGCATTCTTTATTGAAAGTAGTCCCACAAACTTATTGTAACAGGCGTGTTTTGAATGAAAAATAATCAATTGATGAGCATACCAACATCAAAAGATTTCATGTCACAAGCTTATGAACTAGAAGAAATATTGAAGTATAATGATGAATTCTTTGTCCATTGAATATTTGGTTTCTACACTTGAGAACTTGAGGTACTTCTAGTAAATATACAGAACCCATGAATATTAGCATAAACTATAAAATCCTGAATATATTTGCACACTAGGATATATTGATAGGAATAAGTTTGATCTGTTCTATTAGGACTGAAGGCTTCAAAATCACAACATATTCCATTCAATATGATTGAAGAGATAAAATGTCGTAATTTAAAAATAACTTATCCAATATCACATATATTATTTACTTGGTGTCACAAGTAACTTATTTTTACTTGATGCAATCTTAACCTCTTTCACCTTGGCAGCAAACCTTAAAGCATTGATTGTTTCGTTGTAAGAATCATTGATTGGTGGAATATTTACAATCATCAAACATTTACAATTACCTCCTAAAGAGGACTGTAACAAAAATGTCAATTTGGAATTTCTGTATGGAATGTGAGATTCTTTTTTGTATAGTGCCATCATCACATTCCCCAAACTAGACAGGCTCTTATTGATATTTTTGGTTTCTGCCAGGCGTGCATTCGACACTGATTTGGCACTTTCTGAACCAGCTAGATCAACCAAACTCACTGATCCTATATAAACATCATCTGAATCTCGATAGCGAGCTTCAATATAGATTTTTGTAACAGCGTGTGACCTCGAGCTGTGCTCATTGAAATTCGTAACTGCAGTTGACCTAAAAGAAAAGTTCATATTTTCATTTGAAACAATATGCAGAGATTTATACGTTCACAGAAATGAATCATTTTGTGAACAATAGACGACTTCGGCCCAAGTTGCCAACCCACAATTTACTTAGCAAGTTTACTTTCACTGGGGAACGGAAATTTCGAGACAAATTCGACATGATAAGGTTCGCATTATTTATAAATAACCGTAAAACATGCCTCGGCTCTTCAAACCAGATAATTCCTTCCAAATATAGGTTTTTGTTAAGATCGTCCCCGATTGGCTGAAATTTAAGTTGGGATTCCTGATTTCATGCAAACAGTGTCAATTTTCATAGGATACGTTCCGAAAATCAACTCTGTTGTTTCGGTTGCCGATTTTCCGCTCCGTAATTATGAAATATTCGGATGGTTCCTGGAACAAGCGCGTGAAAAAGGTTATTTACGGAATCTGAATGATGAAAATGCGGTCGATTTACTGTCACCAGAACGATTTTCTATGGTAAATATCCATAGCATAGAACAATCTATGTTTACTTTAGGTTTGTTTTGGTTCCGAGTTCAGATCTGTTCGGGACGGTTCTAGCATAGACCAATAGTCTGTGGTTCTGAACTCGGAACCAAAGCAAACCTAAAGTAAACATGATTGTTCTATGCTATGGATATTTACCATAGAAAATCGTTCTGGTGACAGTAAATCGACCGCATTTTCATCAACCAGATTCCGTAAATAACCTTTTTCACGCGCTTGTTCCAGGAACCATCCGAATATTTCATATTTACGGAGCGGAAAATCGGCAACCGAAACAACAGAGTTGATTTTCGGAACGTATCCTATGAAAATTGACACTGTTTGCATAAAATCAGGAATCTCAACTTAAATTTCAGCCAATCGGGGACGATCTTAACAAAAACCTATATTTGGAAGGAATTATCTGGTTTGAAGAGCCGAGGCATGTTTTACGGTTATTTATAAATAATGCGAACCTTATCATGTCGAATTTGTCTTGAAATTCCCGTTTCCCAGTGAAAGTAAACTTGCTAAGTAAATTGTGGGTTGGCAACTTGGGCCGAAGTCGTCTATTGTAGGTGAAGTTTGTAATATTGTTAGCAGCATATGGTTCTTGCCTAGACGTCCCAAGATAATCAATCATAACCATGAAAATGATACTAAGCACGGAATTTCAATTTTAGAGCAAAAACGATAGCATGCTGCTCCCCTAGAAAATGCGCGCAAAAACATAATAGTATGATATTTCATTTTACATGCAAGAGACCTATTTGGCCGTACCTGTTGATTTGTGGCAATATTCAACCAATTTACAAAATTGCTAGTAAAATACGAAAGCAACAAAATTTGAACGTTTTGTCTTGATTTTACCAATTCTAATACTGAATTATTCATAATTCGCGAATTATGAAACTGTGTTAGCATACATTATGATTTTGTATCGAAATTGATTGAGAAAACCATAAAAATATGATATTTCGTGTTACATCCAAGAGATCTATTTTCAAAATACAAAATGATTGAAATGCATTGTACTTACCTATTTTGTTGGGATTTATACATATAATCCATTAAATCTTGAGCAGATGAAATTGGCATCACTGTCAAATTCGAAACCGTTGTTCCTTTTCCCTCATTATATCGTATATCTAATGCTTTTCCCCCGTTCATGTTCAATAGATCTCTAATGGTCTCATTGTATATTTCAAGAAAACTAGCTTGAATTGTATAAGACCAACCCATTTTCTCCATTTCTTCTTTTCTTGCAAATATTAACTGAACTGATCTTGGTATCATTCCTGGAAAAATAAATTATATATTCATTTCAATATCAAATACACAAGAGAGGGAGAGAGTGGATATGACATGCTACCTCATCGGAACGCTTCAAAGTTTGGACCGTTTAAACAGCTAATATGTGGAACCAAATTTAAAGGATCGTTTTCACGTCAAAAATTAAGATTTTTGACAGCGATTGAATATTTTCAGTATTCTTATGTATAGAATATTTGATTCTAATACTAAAAAATACTTGCAATAGGAGTATTGAACACTTTAAAAAAAAAATACCTATTTATCTTGTTATCATCAAACTTTGCTATTTTGCTAATACTAAATCTAAAGCATACTCACCAAGACATTCTATGGGATCTGATTCTCCCTGCATGGTGTAAGTTTTACCAGAACCAGTTTGCCCATATGCAAAAACACAAACATGGTACCCATCCATGGCAGATTGTATTAACTGGGATAATTCTTCAAATATTTCAGCCTGAGTTGTATCTTGATTGAATACTTTATCGAATGTGAATTCCTGCGGTTCAGTACCTTTCAAATTAACTCCAGGTGCTATACTTGATCTCATTTTTGAGATTTCAATGGAGTTTTCATTGGCAAAATTGAAATTGCACATGTTAATTTTTTCATGTTCGTTTAAAGGTGGCCTCAAACGGCAAAATACTCGAATATTGCCTGTGAATAATAGTTATTAGTAGATTTTAATTATCTTGGGGAATTTAATGTCTGATGAATTTAATAAAAACTACAAAACTTTCTTAAATGAAAATATCTAGATTAAAGACCAAGTTATGGCACCTTGCCGAGCCAGATTTGGTAATTTACAAGATAATAGCAAATTTGCTGCAGCACAGTTTTAAAATAGTTGAAAATTACGCGTTATCATTAAAAAAATGGCCACAAAATGTATGAAAGGGTAGTACTTGGGTCAACTGTTTGAACATTTGCATATCAGTTACACCTGTGCGGCTCATAAACCAACACAATTTCATATTATTATTGAGAATAACATCCTCACCTTTTAAATCTTGAATGCAATTGTGGAGTTTTCTTCTCAGTTTTTCTCCATTAAAAACCTCATTCAAGAGATCTTCCTTTTCTTTTGTTAAAATTTGGTTCTGTTCATAGTATTG
Organism: Myrrha octodecimguttata; assembly: GCA_958510865.1. Classification (NCBI taxonomy): domain Eukaryota; kingdom Metazoa; phylum Arthropoda; class Insecta; order Coleoptera; family Coccinellidae; genus Myrrha; species Myrrha octodecimguttata. Next base: position 63,689,316 of record OY294056.1, read on the forward strand.
TTCATACTTAGTTTGCACAACACTGAATTTTCTTGTCAAGTTCTCTAGTTCTATACTAACTTGTTGGTTTCTTTTTTGAAGATCTTCACTGCGTTTACGCCATTCTTCAGTCTGCGCAGTCAAATTTAATACTTGTTCTCTCCAGTTTTGCTCTGACTGCTGTAAGCTTGAAATTTGGGACTCATAAACAGCCTTTCCATCTAAAAAAATAAGTGTCCTCAACTACTGAATTATTAATGGGGGAAAATGCTATACCAATTTGAAGAGAATGTCTTGTCTCCTTTCAAGGGTGCGTTCACAATTGTCAACCCGAGTTGTTCGTCTCACCTCGGTTTAATGTAACGGACGACGCACGGTAAATCATCCTCGTTCACGATTCGGTTGTCAAACTTTCGTTTGCTTTCATAACAACCTAAAAAACTGTTTTGATTTTGACAAAATTTAATTCGATTTTATTTTTGAAATGGATTGTGGAGATGGTGGCATTAAGTTGCAGTGCACTTACGCAATGTGTTAGTGGAGAGCCAAAAAAAAATTGATAGAAGAAGCTGGCTTTATAAAAATATTGTCAAATACTCTGACAAAGAATTCCAGCAGCACTTCAGAATGAGTAGAGAAGCTTGCCGCAGTACCGATTGTCCCTCCTCTGAAATAATTTGTAACTTAGTATTTTCGTCAACTACCAGATTGTGGGAGTTCATTCAAATAGCCTCCATAATGATGTATTATCAAATAATAAAATAATGACTGACTCAAACTGTTGTGATTTCGAATTGACAAGTGAACTGCGCAGCCGCGACAAATTTTCACCAACTATTTTCTGGGTTAAAAAGTTGATCGCTCGGTGAGTTTCTACCCGAATCGTGGACAGAGATAAATTTCACCCGATGACAATTGTGAACAGTCGGATGACCTAAGGGCGTCGTCGTGCGATCGTTCGACAATAATTGTGAACGTACCCCAAGACATGAATATTAAAGAATAGTTAATATTAAAATTAGCGAACTACACTGAAAGACTTATTCTCCTTTAATTTCAAATTATTAAGTAAAAAATTCTGTGCTGAAAAAATTACCTTTTAGCAAGTTTTCAGCTATTTTGTATTCCTCCATCAAAGTATTGTGTTTTTCTTGCAACAAACAGAATCTTGTTTTATAGTCCCAATCAGGTACTTTAGATTTCTTCATAACTTTATTCTTTATTTCCGATTCACATGCATCTCCTGTTCTTTTGATTCCTGCTTTAGGTATATTAGGTTTATTTAAAAGCCTTGCAGCATTTACTTTTGTAGCGGTGTTCCCACATTTTAGGATTTTGTCATTTTTGATAGGTTTCACATTCACTTTAGAAACATATTTATTGGTACTTGAAGTTGAAGTCAAATGTGACTCTTTTCTAGGTTCTCTTACATCAGTGAATGATTTTGATCGCCTTAAATTCATTCTTGTTTGTTTTTTGATGGCAGGTAGCTCTGGAACTTGATCTACTGACTGATTTTTAACAAATTTCAGTCTGGAAGGTATTGGCTTAGTGATGTTTTTGAGAGAACAACTGTTGGTTAAAGGTTTTCTAGTGGAAGAGAATGAATATGTAGATCCAGTAGGGGCATCTCTCAAGTTATCAAAAGATCTCGACCGTCTCAAAGTAGGTTTATTTCTTCCTGGTATAATTGGTAAATCTGTTATTTCGTCTACTTGCGGTTTCCGAAACGGCAATTTGCTTTCAAATTTTGGAATTCTGGACATGTTCTGAAAATTAAAGAGACAAATCATAACAGCATCAGAAAAGCAATAGTCTGCTTCCAAATGAAAGAATGTGTTGTCAGTAGAATGGATTACTCACCTTCTATTATCTTGAAAAGAATGTCACTAGAAGCAGGAAGAGCGAAAAAGTATAAAATATAAAAATAAATTATCAACGGACACGGGGCAACACAAAACGGTTGGCTTCAAATTTAATTTATTACAATGTTGTCACATCACATTGTGCTCTTCCCCTATTCTATGATCGCAGAACATAAAATTTGTATGTGATGTTGTCAGATTTACTTCTTGCACCAGAGATATTGGGAACTTCTGCGAAGATGCCAGCGCCCTAACGGATAAATTTGGAAACTGTCCAAGCTAGTAGCACAGAATAGAGAGTATTATACTTCTCTATTCTGTGCTAGTAGCTTTATGTAAACAAACCTTAGAAATGTGGTGGAGAACGAATATTTATTAAGCAGAGCATGAATATTTGAAGAAATTATTATAGTTTTGTGTAATATTTTTTGAGAAGGAACTTTTCGTTTGGATCACGATATAAAATCGTACTTTAAATCGTTCCTGGAGGATAATTTCGGTGTTATTTTAATGTATGTTGCTTGGTGGATCAAAATAAACCAATATCTAAGTTAACTTGAATTTCTGGAATAATAGGCACCTCAATAAGTAATTTAAGGACTCTTATTTATGTGAAGAAGTGCTCAATGCAGGCTATATTATGCGGTAAATCTAGAATCAGTCCAAATGATATGACTTGTTCTTTGTTTACAAACGAGTGAATCAATAAAATGAAAACAGATTTTCTGCTTTAGTCCTTTTTGCATCGTATTTCTAAAGAAAAGAAAACAGATGGACATATAATTGATTTCATTTTCATATTACAGCAGCTCAAGATACACATACAAAATGAAAAATGTCACAGCCAGTTCAACCTACCTATATAAGGAAATGAAAAGTAGGTATTGATGTATTTATATGAGTAACTTCAGCTATTATCAACTCTAACAGTATATCTAGTTTTTGTCAGATTTTCAACCAGATCATTCTCTTTGAATACGATTTTTTTGTAGTATGTGAATTAGGTAGCTGCAGAAGTGCTCGGTAGTTTCTCTGCAGTATTTTCCTTCAAAATTCTCTCATTTTTATTTACACCTGAAAACATCATGACATGAAATTGTTTCGAAATTAATACATTGTAGGTAATTTACCTTTATGAAAATAAACATCTTCAGAGAAATGTAGTGAATATACTTTCATCATTGTATAAAGACAACAAGTTGTCTTTATACAATGCTTTCATGTATAAGTGACCTGTTTTCCAATCTTCAATTTCTAAAGCTAGGCCTTTCTTCTATCATTGAGTTCCCTACCAAATGCTGTTTCCAAATTAACTTTAATTTCATTTGGCTTTGAAAAAAATGAAAACTAGAGGCACTAGATGATCCTTTCTTCTTTGACCATGAATAACATTGAGTTGAGGCACACAACAATAGTCATTTCGGGAGGATGCCATTTCGAATTAATACGATCGAAATTTTTAATCGGAAAGAAAGGAATCAATTGATGAATATTACAAACACTTTCGGTATTCCAAAATTTCAACTCGAAGAACAACACAAAAGCTCGAAAATGAACACCAAAAGTAAGCATATTACGTTGGAATAACAGGCACGTCGAAAAACTACTAGCTTGGAAGTGTTCGAATTTTTACCACCAGAGGGCGTATCGCTTAGCAGTAGTTGCGAATAGGCACAGAATACAAATATATGGAGGCGAATGCAAAGATTAAAGATCTTTAATCTTTGGGCGAATGAAGATAAGCGCTACTCCCTCTGGTGGCTATCCGAGTAACCCGAGGTACAGACATTATCATTATCATTACCGAAATAATCTACTCAGGAACTTCATAACTGCAGAACAGGTTTGGAGTTCAATAAAGAAGGCAGAATTAGCGAATTGGCTAGGTATATTCACGAAATCCAGTGAAAATTATATTTTTCAAATATCTCCAAAAATACGGTAGGAATCGAATTGAAATCACGATGTGAATATGAGAGCTTGAAGGTTGAAGCACAATTTCGTGAGTACCAAACTATGATATCAAGGAAATGAGGGCGAAACTTATATTTTTTCCGATCTCCGAATATAAATATCCAATCAAATTGAAAATCGAAACACTTTTGTTAAATAGTGACCCCGAGGTTCGTACTAAACTTTATTGTTTTTTTTTTGTTCATATATTTACCTTGTACAATTAGGTAAATGGTGAGGGGTTTTTGCTGCATTGATCGCACAAACAATGTGAATTATACGAAGCTGGACGTATAAATTGGAGAGCATCTACGCATTAGATTAGATTAGGACTCCTAGGAAACGAGAGTGAATAATTCCATCACAGAAGTCTGATATTTTGCACAGAAAATAGATTTGAACTATTAGATAGGACTCACATATGAAGAATTTTTGGTCATTTGCAATTTATATGTTTGATCAGTCGTTAGTTGGACCCTAAATACAGAGAATATTTGATCAACATCCATCTAATGATTTCAGCGATATATGCATTCGAGATTTTATTCCGATAGTATTACCAAATATCAAATGGAAATAAAGGTATATCGCTAGGAAATGAGATTCGAATATTTGAATATCTCTGACTTTTTATTTTTCTTGTGGTACGATTTCCACGAAAGGTATTTGACAACAAACTACCAAGTTTCCTTTGATCGAATCAGCATTCAGATGTGCTCTCTAGCCTGTGAATTTAATCGCTGACATTTTTCCTTTGTAAATCATCGTGGTAGAGGACGGACGCGCCGAATGCAGAATTGATTTTGACCCCAAAACTTTCCATAAATGTGCAGATATTAATCGTTCAAACTTTTGGCTGAAAATTCCAGAAACCAGACTTCTGGACATAAGCACGCCGTTATCGAGCTACCTGGAGCATGCGCTCAAAAATGACGCATCATTGTTATTTCGGATAATAAATTTCGATTTTTTTACGAACTGGTCCAAGCACATACAATGGCCGTGATTTTTCGTAGTTTTCATTGATTGAAATATTATATATATTTTCTTTTGTGGCGAGACGAGAGTTCAATTCATTCGAGAAGGTGAAGATAATAAGAATTCAAAATTTTTATTATGAAGTTAGTATTATCCCACATAGTATTTTTCTTGCGTGAGGACGAAATCGGGCAATCAATAGAAAGATTCCATCATTACATGTATTTATATGATCAATTCCAAAACGTGAAGCCTCAAAATCATGTTGAAAATAATAAAAAATCATATTTGTATCGTTTCGTTATATCGGAAAGCTAGCGAAGTAAGAATCTTTCGAACTTTCTGCTTCCATGCGTCGCGTGAAACGAGGCATGCGAACGGAACTCAAACGTACGTTTCGAAACGAGCCGTGTACGGTGCCATCTTGAATTGCTTGGGAAGCCGATTCGAGAGACGAGACTGGATCGCGTCGAGCGCATCGGATCGACCCGTGTGCGGACGCCTGACGCGTGAATCGTGCAACCCGTATGCGGCGTTAGCTTGAATTGCCTAGGAAACCGCATAGAGAAACAAGGCTGGAAACACAGACCAACAAGACAAATCACTTCATCGTTTGCGGGAATCGCGTCTCTCCGACCTTGAGAAATATAACAGACATAACCACACTTTCTTCTTCCTCGAAACAGCTGTCAAATTGAAAACTTGATTTTGAAATACCTGAAATCGAAATGTAAAAACGGATTTGTCGGGATTCAGGAATCACAAAATCAAAATCAGACTAAGATTTTTCGATGAAACCATTTGAAAAGCAAATTTCCAACAAAAAAGCGAGTGTTTTGTCACACCTTAAACTCCTGTAGAAGAACTCTGTTGGAGTAAATGAAAATTTTGAAAAAATGTTATGGAAAACCCGTTTACCTTAATCAGAGAATCTTTGTAGTTTCACATCAAATGAGATTCATTTCAATATAAAATCAAATTACAAATAGACCAACTTTGTTCGATTCCAATCCTAGTGTTTGTGCAATCATATACAATTTTATTAGACATCCCATCGTTTTAATTGAATAATGGAGGTTGTAATGCTTTTACTACAGTTGCCATTCCTTTATATTATATAAAATGAACATTATGAATGAGTTCACCTAAGTTCGATTCCATTTCTTGTTGTATAATTAAAACATTTAATGAGGACTGTCATCATAAAATAGAACCTCAAAGATGACTAAACAATTGATTTGGTTGTAAAAAACTGTTTGGATTATATTCTTAAATGGAACAGATACGAAATTATTCATCAATTAATAGGATGAAAATTCATTTCAGTTTGTTTACATGTTTATAACCTCTTCAAGCGAGTCCGAAAACGGCGAGAGTGACGTAATCCTATTCCTGCAATCTGATTGGCACCCCAAACGCCTGCTAAAATTCTGATTAGCTCGATTCAGGGTCATATCTGCGTTGACATAGATTTCCTAAGTAAATGACGCGAGTGGTTTATCTGGTTGATCTGTGCTGGAAACGCGTCGAGCACATCGGATCGACCCGTGTGCGGACGCTCTTACTGACATTGGGCAAAAAAATCGCGCGATTTTTAGTTTTCGACGCGTCCATGAGTAAGAGCCTTAAGGTTTGTTTACATAAAACTACTAGCTTGGACAGGTTCCAAATTTATCCATTAGGGCGCTGGCATCTTCGCAGAAGTTCCCAATATAAATGAAGAAGAAAGCCCAAATATTAGTTCACATTGTTCTATGGTTTGTTGAGACGCTTGATGATTTATTTGATGTTCTGTGATGATTTCTTTGTGTGAGACGTGCGAGTTGAGTTTGTTTAAAGAAACAAAGAAAGAAGCCATATATTTGCCTTCTGTGGAAGCTAGTAATAAAATAATTATCAATTATTAAATTAATGTACCTTCGTACTACTACATCATTACATTTACAATCAACGTTTTCGCATTAATTAAGATTCATTATCTTCGAAGAATCAACCAAACTCTATATTCTCTAAGGTGATAATTTCCTCTTTCTCTTTAGGTTATGAGTTTCAATTATTCTTTTTGAACTGAAGATTATAATAATGATCTTGATCTTTTACAGACCGAGGATTAATTTTCAAACATGGATATACGCCCCAATAACACCATATATATAAATAATTTAAATGAGAAGGTGAAAAAGGAAGAACTTAAAAAATCACTCTATGCTATCTTCTCCCAGTTTGGTCAGATTTTGGATATAGTAGCATTGAAAACCTTAAAAATGCGTGGTCAAGCATTCGTAATTTTCAAAGAAATCCAAAGTTCCACAAATGCGTTACGTTCCATGCAAGGATTTCCATTTTATGATAAACAAATGGTAAGTGTAATGGTATAGATTTAACCCCCTGAATTGTTGGTAGATATTGCTTGTTCCAGTTTGTGAGAGGAGATTTTCAAACAAATTTCCAATACTATAGTTGGTTATAGTCTACTTATAGTTGTCGAGAATTAGCTTGTAGGCTCGTACTCTTGGACGCGTCAAAAAATAAAAATCGCGCGATTTTTACGCTCAATGTCAGTAATTTGTGGCTGATATCTGTCATCAAGAAAACGCGCGATTGTTCATGAAACATCACTTTTCAAATTGTATGAATTTATTTCAGCGTGGATCTGGTTCTTCAGCAAGTATAGTAGTTGTTTTTATTCCTATATTTTCCAGGGGATTGATTGAATTAATAGACGCTTTTGATTTATTGGGCATGCACATAGCTATCGGATAAATTATTTTTGCTGGAGTTAGTTCGTTCTGCAGAAACGATTATTTCAGATAGCTAAATCAATTTAATGATTTATCATAAGAAAAGACATTTTATTTTCGTCTTGATATTGAAAAGACATTACATTACATGCATTTTTCAAGCTGCGATAAATATTCGTCACCATATGATTGCAATTGAGTACATAAATACATAATTCCTTTAAAACAATAATAGCTGAAGATATTCTCTTCAATATACCTATAATTCCTTATCCATTGTATTAACAAGTACCAATAATTATGACCGATGAGTGTGAACAATCTCGTGAATGTTTTGAATATCCCGCCATTTTCTTGAAGTTGAAATTATTCAACTACAAAAAAGGAATCGCGCGATTTTGGCGGGAGAGCATTGGACAACTCATATGTCATCGGTTGAGCGGTAAACACGTTCATCAGTTTGCGCCTTGAATGTTGTGCTTTGTGCATGTTGGTATGGGTAAATGATAAAGTTTTTGGTCTTGAAGATATGATTATTGGAAGAATATAGAAAAAGTCTCTTCATCTATATATTTTAGATTCTATTTCAATTGTTTTATTTGTTGCAAATATTGATCTGTGTGACTGAGATTATAGAACATGTTATATCATCTGAATCGCCAACAACCACAGTCAGATATTGCTTATCAGCGCTTTCTATGCACAGATGCTGTTAATTCTCATACTCCTCATACATTGCTTCAAATCCACTAACAAGTCTATTAGATGTGTACGATTTGTGTACGAAAAGTTTACTCTTAGTTTGAAATCTGTGAGCAAACCCAGTTAAGCCTTTTGCACATGATCATTCATCCGAAACTTGTTTCTTACAGCTGGGCAAACGAACATATAAGACAGTATTTAACTTCAAACAGATCTCTTAGTTTAATTTTCTTGTATATCTATAAATTTTGTATTGCATACAACATATTTGTATCCAAATTCTTTAGTTTTTTTTTGTGCATTGCACCAGGCACAATTTAATTTTATGATTGCAGAGGATTCAGTATTCAAAAACGGACTCAGATTTAATTGCTAAAATGAAAGGAACCTATCAAGAAAGGCCGAAGAAGGTTAGGCCAGCACCAGTGAAAGAAGATGACGCTCCCAGAAAAAAGAAGAAGAACAAGGATCCCAACAGGATTCCAGGTGGTGCAAATGCTGAGCAACCACCAAATCAAATCCTCTTCCTCACCAATTTACCTGATGAAACTAGTGAGATGATGTTATCCATGTTGTTCAACCAGTAAGTACGATGTAAACAAGTAAACGAGGGTGTAAATGAATAGTTGCGAAAAAAATTGGGACGTGATTTCTTGCCAAAAAATAGGGTGGGTATTTCATATAATTTTTTTTTCTTGAGCAGTTCCTGCTTAGGTACATCGATATGTCGCATGAAAAGTAATTCTTAACTTTTTCTCAAAAAACAAATATCTCACAAAAATGAAACTGAGCATTTTAGGCGAGGCAGGAGGTACTGAAAAATAATTCTTAGTGTTGCTGTATGAGTTCAAGGGGTATAAAAAAATCACCCCTAAAATTCATTTTGCACGAAAGTTTTTTTTTCATTCATAATGACCATCTGAAATTAAATTTCAGATAGCTTCATTTATTCTGTGGATATCGTGTGATTTTTTGCTAAAGTTTACCGTTTTCCAGAAAAAAATAATTTATCCACAGATAGATTGTACGCATGATTCGTAGGCTGAAAATTATTTCTGAACTAGTTCTATTGAATTTTAGGATTTATATTTTTTAACTCTCGAAATCATAGAGCAATACTACAAAAAATCTTTTTTTTTAGAAAATAGTGAACATTTCTTCAGGTGACTTCTTCAAGTGACATTTTCAGGGGGCTGTATCTAAGCAGGAGTTGCCCCAAAAAAAGTTATATAAAAGGACCACCCTAATTTTTGACAAGATATCACCTCTAAATTTTTTTCGCAACTATTCATTTACACCCTGTAAGGTACATGACTCAAAGCAGTCACAGTATTGATATATTCAGCCTATGTAAAGGAAGTTCCTTTTTTGCGCCCATGCTCTACGGGAACAGCATGTTATCGTTTTGTCCATATGTCAGCAATTTTTGAATTTTTTCCCGAAAATGGTCCAGTGTCAAAATCGATTTTGGCTGGCTGGACGGCCCGCCGTATGCACGATTGATTACGGGCGTACGGAGGATCCCATTGAGTTGAAACTTTCAGTCTAGGTTGCATTTCAAGATGCGACGGTTAAGTTCCTTAATTGGCGGAATCGGCCAAACGGTTTTGGAGTTAAAGTCCTTTGAAAATTTGGGGTTATTTTCCTGATATTTCAGAAAATACTGAAGCGATAGGATTCAAACTTGGCAGTTATTTGGAGCATAACAACGCGCAACTGTGAGCAAAATTTTGTTGATATCATACTGTCGGAAAATCAGAAAATTTAAAAAAAAAAATTTTTTTTCAACTCCCGATTATACCATAAAAAACCTCGAGAAGCACTGACGTGATGTCAGCAGCTTTTACGCGCTTGTACACGTTGCGAAATGGCAACTTGGAAATTTCAGTGAAATTTAATTAAATATGAAAATTTTCAAGAAATAAATTTTTTTGAAAATTTTTCTGTGGATAATTCTTATTGACACTGTTCATTTTCCAACCAAGTTTCATTTCGATCAGATGAATATTTTCCGAGATATTGAAAAATAAAAATTTCAAATCGCTGTAACACAAAAATAATTCAGCAGATTTGGCCCATTAGCGGACTAAAACGAGATATTCTGGATCAAAACCTAATCTGAAACTTTCAAAACTCTAGGTCCTTCCTTTCGAAAGTTAGAGTACACACGTACGGACGGTCGGCCGTACAGAACCAAATTTGACCACGGATTCTTCATCAGTGAGTCCAACCTAGTTTTTTGAGATCGATTTCAGCTCGAAATTAGAAAAATTTCAAAAAGCACTGCCGTGAAGGCAGCAACTTTTGCGCGCATGTTCAATGTAGATGACCGCTTCAGCAACGAATTTGAACGTGCGCGCGTACCAAATTTCAGTTCGATACGATCATAAGTTCTGGAGATATCGGGAAAAAATATGTCAAATTTCGAGGTTTTCTTCTCGATATCGTTGATTTTTTCGGTATTACTCGAGAAATACTGATTCAGTCCTGATTAAACTTCACAGCTAGTTTTAAGATGCTAAAAGACAACTTTATGCAAAATTTCGTGAAAATCGTGTTATTAGAACAATTTGAAAAAAAAAATTTATATGATTTTCTCATCATATCATCCTCATTAAATTCTGTATGAAACTTCGAACTGTTATTTTCGATGAAGTACTGAATTTCAATTCGATCTGATCTGTATTTTTGGAAACATTGGAAAAATAAAATTTTGATTGGGTATATCTACGGAATCATTGGGCGGATTTTACCCATTCACGAATTCGACCTTCGTAATTAAGCCCCAAACCTACTCTACAAATATCGAGTTTCTAAGTCGTTTCTTCCGGAAGTTATTGTGTTTACGGTCAGCCTAACGGCCGACTGCGTAAACACAATAACTTCCGAAAGAAACAACTTAGAAACTCGATATTTGTAGAGAAGGTTTGGACCTTAATTACGAAGGCCGAATTCGTGAATGGGTAAAATCCACCCAATGATTCCGTAGATATACCCAATCAAAATTTTATTTTTCCAATATTTCCAAAAATACAGACCAGATCGAATTGAAATCCAGTACTTCATCGAAAATAACAGTTCGAAGTTTCATACAGAATTTAATGAGGATGATATGATGAAAAAAACATATAAATTTTTTTTTTCAAATTGTTCTAATAACCCGATTATCACGAAATTTTGCACAAAGTTGTCTTTCAGCATCTTAAAACTAGCTGTGAAGTTTAATCAGGACTAAATCAGTATTTCTCGAGTAATACCAAAAAAATCAACGATATCGAGAAGAAAACCTCGAAATTTGACATATTTTTTCCCGATATCTCCAAAACTTATGATCGTATCGAGCTGAAATTTAGTACACTGCTGTGAAATTAGAAGGTCAAAGTGTGAGTATAATTTTTTTTGGATATGATGAATGGTTTCCGAAAAAAAAATTTTTTTGTAAAAAAATTTCGAAAAAAATTTTTTTTTAAATTTATTGACGATATGATCTTGACGAAATTTGGCTCAAAGTTGCGCGTCGTTATACTCCACCAAACTGCCAAGTTTGAATCAAATCGCTCAAGTAGTTTCTGAAATAAAAAATAAATAACTTCAAAATTTCAAATGCCTATAACTCCGAAACTATTCGATCGATTTGGCCCATTAACGAACTTAACCGCGGCATTCCAATGCGCGACCTACCCTGAAAGTTTTAAGTCGCTAGCTCACTTCGTTCGACAGTTATCGTGTCTACGGCCGGCCGGACAGAATCGATTTTGACACCGGATTCGTCATCAGTGAGTCCAACCTAGTCGATTGAGACCATTTTCGGCTCAATCATCCAAAATTACAGACATTTGATCAAAACGATAGCACGCTGTTCCCCTAGAACATGCGCGCAAAAATTATAGACATTGTGACGAAACGATAACGCGCTATTCCCCGAACAAGCGCGTAAAAATTCTGCTTAACCCTAGGGCTCTATATTTCACAGCGCTGAACCAAATTTCAGATTGATACCATCATAATTTCCGGAGATATTGGGAAAAATTATGTCAAACTTCGAAGTTTTTCCTTTTGTATAATTGTTTTTTTCCGTAATAACTAGAAAAAAACCTAGGAAAGTACTGACGTGAAGTCAGTAGCTTTATTCAAATTTGTTGGGGGTTCATTGATCATTCAAATGGTCACAAATTATTTTGCCATATAACAGCTTGCTATTTTAGAAATCAAAATTTTACTTTTTTGAATTGGAAATCCTGTAGCATCGTTTTTCTTCAAACTATACCATTCTTTTACAGATTTCCTGGGTTCAAAGAGGTTCGTTTGGTACCTAATAGGCATGATATAGCCTTCGTAGAATTTGAAAACGAGCTCCAGTCAGGAGCAGCCAAAGATGCCCTTCAAGGGTTCAAGATCACGCCAACGCATGCAATGAAAATCTCATTTGCGAAGAAATAAGATAAAGTGTGTAAATCTATTGATACAAAATTATTGTTTGAACAAGTTTTTTGTATAGAATAAGAATAAATGAGATGAAAAATATTTATTCGTTTATGATTTCTTTTGCCAAGTTTTCTATTTTGGGTTATCAGTTGACTTCAATAACTGACACGCTAGGTTTTTCCGTCAAAGGCACGATATCAGGGGCCTTATTCTTGAAATACGATGGTATAGAACGTTCTCTATGGCACAATCTCCCGTTCGACCTTCCTCCCATTTGTCAAAACGTCAATTCCGTATTCTTGAACTTCAAGAAGCGCTATTCATGAATTCTGCGAAGAGAACAAACGTGGAAAAATGGGCGTTTCGACGCCGTTGGCAAGGAAACGCAAGCCTTTATGATGGAACGATAGAGAACGTTTATACCATCGCAGTCAAGATGGGGAGTAGTCCGAATGAAAGGTCATAGACGAACAATTATGCCAAATGTTCTTACCAATCAAAAACAAGCATTTTTGACAGACATGAAGCTAACTTCATTCATGTAGCCAACTTTATGTATAAGGCCGAGTTTTTTAATTAACCAAATTGGTGTGGTGGAAGAGTGATGGATCCACCAAATCGTTTTTTTATTGTTGTTTGAATGACGTAAATGTCAAATTATTTAGTCCAACATCCACCATTTATGTTCTATGTCCACCATACTCCACCACAACCACACCAGTTTGGTGAATTAAAAAACGCACCCTAATACATCGACTATATTTCTGTGATATATTGTCATAATTCAAACTTGAAATCATACAGTTGTCATAAGAGTTGGGAGCGTATTTCGGAAAATTGTAAAATGGATCATTTTGAAAAAAAAAGATAACTTCCAATTAACTATAAACAGAAGGAGCTGCTCACCGACTACACTACACGAAGACCTAAAATGTACATAGGTCGGTTAAATTCAGATTATACAAGGGAGCATATGAAAAAAACTGGAAGTAAATCATAGTGTTCCGAGTTGAGCTTCAGTTCATCTAAACATTTTGATAAATTTTGTATCAGATAGATCAAACGGGTACCATTTAGAAAGCACATGGACACCTATTTGGTATTGTTGTTCTGCATCTTCCACATCTTCATTCAGTACTTCCCATATAATTGCACTCGCCATGTCCATTTCCGTGTGAAAACAGAAATTTTGTAGTGAAAGTTAATTGAGATTGTTAAGACTTATTGCCAAACAGATCAAAATTGTCGAATACCCGAAACATAATTAGCGTCCTCTATGTATCGTTCCATCACAAATCGTAAGAGATACATCGCTCGCTTTCCGTGAAGCACTAATTCATTTCAAGAATACCGTTTCCCTGAAAAACTCGTAGACACGCCCCTTTTCGATCAATCGTTCTCTTCCCCGGTTTCAAGAATAGGCGCCCTGTACGCTCATCTAGGCATATTTCTAACGAAAAATTTTTATTTGATCTGAATTTATTTAAATCTAGAGGCTCCCACTGAACCTTTATTGTTTCCAATACAATTTGTTTTTAACTTTTTCTTAGCATATCCTTAAATTTTGGAAACATGAACGAAATTCATCCACCCACCCAAAGAAAAGTAAATTAATACAAAATTAAATGTCCAATGTTTTTAGTGAAAGTACCCATTCAAACAATAAAAAAACAATGTAAGTAGATTTCCTTCCGAGATTCTTTGCAATAATAATCAAAATGAGTTTTCGATTATGACTTTGTCTCACTCCCCAATCAAATTTTTTATATTAGATTGTTGAACGCGGTTCCTAGATCTGGGATATAAGGTTACTGGAGCTTTCATCAAATCCGAATTGATCACATTATAATTTGACGGCTTGAATTCTTTTCCGAACGTTATGGTTTCTGGACTGATCAGTTTGATGTTGTTCTTGAAGGTCTGCTTATTATCAGGCGACGGCTGCATCTTGAGGACTTGCACTTGTTCGTTCTTCTTCCTTTTGTTTCTATAGTAAATCACTTCACCAACAAGTGTGATCATTGCTAGGACGAGACCAAATAAGGTTGCTATGAATACTCCACCTGCAAATCAGAAAGCATTAAGATTAAGCAATAACAAAATCAGCTCGTATGCACAAATTTGTTGGAAAACCAAAAGTTCAACATTTTTTTTCAATTATCCACAAAATTGTTCTTCAGCATTTGCCATCTAGATATTACGATGGCGCTAGTGAAATTTCATTTACAAGCCTCATCCAATATCATAGGTATTAAGCATTGAGAATTAAACCCAAGTTTAATACTCAATGGTTTAGGTAACTTATGAAGCCCTTTCGGCAATCAAACAGCCGAAGTCGTTATAAAGAAGTCGATAAAACCATAAAACTGTAGTGAATGTATTCTTAGGAAAGTGCTTTTTTTGTAGAATTGACACGATAATTAGCTCTGATCAAGGTGAAATGATAATAATAATAGTGCCTTTATTTGAATGCTTTCTTTTCTACGTCCATACCTGCAGGGCAAGGTCTAGCATTAAAGCTTACTCCATCTTGATCATAGCTAATCATCCAATCAACCAAGGAAAAATTGTCTGACGATCAGTAAGTACTGTGAAACAGTTGTAGTCATTCTCTTTGGACTGGAGCTTTTCTATCTCTGCGAACTATTTCCTCTGTTTATATGTTATAAACTAGCATAATCACAAGGACGAATATCTATCGATAAATCAACAAATATTCCACCTTGATCAGAGCTAATCAACCAAAACATCTACACCGAAGAAGCGGACCCAAGGAGAATGACTACAGCTGTTTCACAGTACTTACTGATCGTCAGACAATCTTTCCTTGGTTGAATTCTAGTTCCCCCTAAAATTAAAACCATGTTAAAAGGAAATAGTTCTGAAAGCTTTTACGAAACTGAAATGTTCCCGAAAAAGCCACTTTTCCGACAGAAGTCTTCCAACAATGTTTCCAGTCATGTGATTAATGCTGCGATAAGTGTGCATCACTAGCCAAAGCTTGACCCTATAGGGCAGTACTGCCCTTCACCTTAATTTGATTTACTTTTGACTTTGTCATCTAGAATTTCAGCGCCTGTGGCAAATTTTCAAAATGAGCCCCTGAGTAAATTTATTTTTCGATAACTACATAATTGAAAGAAGGTGGGTTCATCTAGCCCCTCGTCCTCGCTCGTAAGCGTCTTTGTAGTTGTTCATATGGGTGCAAGATCCCGCCACTGCTCTGAAATAGGTATGAAGCTTGAAGTGAAAAAGTCATTATTTTCAAGGGACAGTTCATAATTTCGCGCCTCTGTAGTTAGCTTGCGCCCGTGGCAAATACCTCCTCTGTCACCCCCTAGATCCGGCCCTGGACTTAATAATGAAATTATTCACCGTATTTTTCATCAAATTTGTTTTTTTTCACTTGGATGTACACAGGTATTGATAGCCATAAGCTTGGTCGTATTGACTAACTAATACTTGCCCAAGCTCTCCAGAGTGATTCCTTCGTTGTCATCTGCATTAGGACAATTACCCTTCACAGAATGATTCCAATATTTTGCCTGAAGTTCCTCGAAGAATCTGTTCGTTTGCAAATTCAGGATGCTGAAAAATATTTTTCACATTGCATGATTGAAATTGAAGAAAGCACTGCCGTGAAGGCAGCAGCTTATTATGTTTACGGTCGGCCTAACGGCCGACTGCGTGAACACAATAACTTCCGAAAGAAACAACTTAGAAACTCGATATTTGTAGAGAATGTTTGAACATTTATTACGAAGGCCGAATTCGTGAATGGGTAAAATCCACCCAATGATTCCGCAGATATACCCATTCAAAATTTTATTTCCCCAATATTTCCAAAAATACAGATCAGATCGAATTGAAATCCATCGAAAAATTACAGTTCGAAGTTTCATACAGAATTTAATGAGGATGATATGATAAGAAAATTACAGAATTTTTTTTTCAAATTGTTCTAATGACACGCGATCATCACGAAATTTTGCATGAAGTTGTCTTTCAGCATTTTCAAACTAGCTGCGAAGTTTTATCAGGATTGAATCAGTATTTCTCGAGTTATACCGAAAAAAACAACGATATCGAGAAGGAAACCTCGAAATTTGACATATTTTTTTGCGATATCTCCAAAACTTATGATCGTATCGATCTGAAATTTGGTACACTGCTGTGAAATAAGAAGCTCAAAGTCTGATTTTTTTGATATGATAGATGGTTTGCCGAAAAAAAAAAATTTTTGGAAAAAAATTGTGAAAAAATTTTTTTTTTTAATTTACTGACAATATGATCCTAACAAAATTTGGCTCAAAGTTGCGCGTCTTTATATTCTACCTGATTGCCAAGTTTGAATCCAATCGCTCAAGTAGTTTCTGAAATAAAAATAAATAACTTCAAAATTTCAAGTGACTATAACTCCGAAACTATTCAACCAATTTGGCCCATTAACGAACTCAACCGCGGCATTCCAATGCGCGACCTACCCTGAAAGTTACAAGTTGCTAGCTCACTTCGTTCGACAGTTATCGTGTCCACGGCCGGCCAGCTGGCCGGAGAGAATCGATTTTGACACCGGATTCCTCATCAATGAATCCAATCTAGGCGTTTGAGACCATTTTCGGCTCAATCATCGAAAATTACAGACATTTGGACAAAACGATAGCACGCTGTTCCCCCAGAACATGCACGCAAAAAGTAAATTAAATTTTATTTCAGGAAATAATTCATCATGTTTGAAAGAAAAGTTTGTTCAGACGTGAGCTTCATATTTCAATGCAATGTACCAAATTTCAGTTCGATACGATAATAATCTCTGGAGATATTGGGAAAAAAATATGTGAAATTTCCTCGATATCGTTGTTTTTTCCTGGATAACTAGAAAAATACTGATTCAATTATGATGAAACTTAGTAACTAGTATGAAAATACTGATCCAAAATACAAAATTTCGTGACGATCGTGGCATTAGAACAATCTGAAAAAAAAATTCAAATTGTTTTGTGGAATATTCAATATTTATATTTTGATACTATATCAGCCTCACGAAATTCTGTATGAACTTCTATTTTGCAATCAAGTACTGAATACATCAATTTTATCTGTATTTTCTAAAATTTGGGAAAATAAAACCAAATCTCTACATTCAGTGTGTAAAGCTACTTTGGTGGTGTCAATACATGAAAAAATAAATTCGGCTTAGTATTTGGAATTGTTTACAATTATTTCAGCCTTATCAGAGAGTTTACAAAGTTGCAAAATGGCGCATGATTAGGTCAGCATCTCACTTGGTCGATTTTGGTATTTTCTTAAGGATAATTAACAGAATCACAAGGACGAATATCTGTCGATAAGTCAACAATTATTCCCTCTTGATCAGAGCTAATCATCCAATCAACCAAAATATCTACACCGAAGAAGCGGATCCAAGGAAAATGACTACAGCTGTTTCACAGTTTTTACTGATCGTCAGGTCAACTTACCTGGGATAAAACCGCAAAGGGGATCTGATACTTGTCACCTCTCAGATGGACCACTGCAGTTTAACAACGTACCTACAGACCAATTCCTATCTTTTTAAGGATAATGAGGAACTTGAAAATTATATCTTTTTGCCTATTCGCTAGTTTTATTTTTTCATCTCGAATCAGAAAAGTCAGAATATGTGGTAAACTACTGATTTCCGAGATATAGAATTAACTTCAATTCATACAGCAATTACTTACGCTCTGCTCAGGTCATCTTGAATATGACTTCCTTGCTGTACAGCTACAGCATACGGTTTTTCAGCAAAGACTTCTCCTACCTCAGTCAGATTGCAGTTTCTGCTTATTTCGTATTTTATCTCAGATGAATCATGTATAAAAGCAAAATCCCCGTCAACGTGTTCGTTGACTAGTCTGAATCCTTCAGAGGCGTTTGCTACCGGATTTGAATCATTTATGGCTATCAAAATATGACCATACTGTTCCTTTATCGGATAGTCCCATACTCGATATTGAGAGTCGTCAGTCGACGCGTTCAGTGTCAGTTCTTTCCACATTCTGAAAACCATTGAACAAGGAATGTGTATGACTACCATTTCACTATAGAACTTATTTCAGCATTATTTTCATTATTTACTATCTATGTTTTATTCAGATACGTCTAGTGTTATGTATTCCTCAAAATTGCTGTTCTATACAACATATAGAATGTTCGGATGTAACATTCATATACAAGGTTTGTCCGGAAAATACGTATAAAAAATTCGGGGCGTCCTGTCAAGGCGCTGTGGAGGGGCGGCCTGGTGGTCCTCCATCTCTAAGCAACCCCTCAATGCTCAGTTCGAGCCGTAGCGTTCTGCGAGTAAGTATTATTTACCTGTAATCGTTGAAAGTAACCCCCTTTTTACCTGACGTCGGCATGGAGCTCTTTCTGATTGAGGAACAGCGCATCAACATCAAGTTTCTTGCAAAGCTAGGTAAGAATGTTCGTGAGATTTTCGAATGTTTGCAACAAGTTTACGGAGACAATTATCTGAAGGAAGCAACCGTCAACAAATGGTTGAAAAGGTTTCGGGAACGCCGAGAAGATGTGAGAGATGACCAACGTTCAGGACGCCCCTCCATATTGAGTTATGAGGAAAATGTTGACCGAATTCATGGTTGTGTCTTTGAAGACCGTCGATTGACAATAGGAATGATAGCTGAGAAATTGTCAATCTGGATTTGGCACAAGGGGACTGGTGGATCCTTTATCAAGACAACGCGCCTGCTCACACGTCTACCGTTGCGCGTGAGTTTTTGGCCCTGTAGCGAGCGCCCTCTCTCAGCTCTTTCTTAAGTCGCGCGCACAGTCCAACCCTTGTCTTAAGTACCCTACGTTACCTGCCTGTAACGCTTAGCCACATCATCTGTCAACGTACAGGGGGCGCTAGCGCGCACGCTGTCCCTGGTAGATCCTCTCGAGATCTCGGAAATACACTCATCCTTGTGATCCGCACAAGGGGTGTCCGCTCACGTAGGCATGTAAACGGCTTAGTTTGGTGCATGCCCTGGCGAATTCTCCCAAACTAAGCCGGGACGAAACGTGACACTTTCCCAAAGAGGTGGAAGCTACCTCGCAAATCTACAAAAGCTTCAGCCCAAAGCTCAATCACCGTAACAGAACGCCCGCCTTATTCACCCGATTTAGCTCCTTGCGACTTCTTGCTGTTCCCTAAATGCAAAATGGTGCTCCGGGGGTGGCACTTAGGGGATGCGGAAGCCATAAAGACTGAAATGAAACGGCAAATTATAAGCCTCACAACTGAAGACTTTCAGCGACCGTATCAGCAGTGGAAACGACGTTGGCAGAAGTGCATCTTGTCTCATGAGGAGTAGTTTTAATGAAACCATATTGGAATACCTGAATAATTGTAAAATGAAGTGATTATTCCCCTTCTATACGTATTTTCTGGACAAACCTCGTATTTCGTTCCAGGGATCAAATTATGATACTTCATTCATATCAACTTAGGTCCTAAAATATACCCCACAGGCACTAGATCCTCTTCAACATGCAAGGCCAAATCCTATGAATTTGCTATAGTTTTGTCGAATGTAGGTTTTTGAGAAACTGAATCATCTGGTGATAAAATTGACTTAATCTCATCAGTGGCGTAGGCATAATACAGGGGGCTTGCAAAAATTATTCTTATTGATATTCTTAATCGAAGAAATAGAGACAAGACAAAGAAAACAAATACAGAAATTTTACTCTAATCGTTTTTTTTATTGATAGCTTTGCTATATGGCTCATTTAATACTGATTTTCAGTGAAGTACAATGTCAAGGATGACATTCAATAACCACAACAAATTTCAATATTAGAAGTTAGATATTGTGATAATTTCAGATTAATTGTGTGGGTTGAAAAAAAAAAACACCTGTAGATCGCGTTTCCAAGTCTACAATATTAAGTCATTATTCAAGCGTTCTTATTTTTTTGGCATACCTTCGGTTTTCCGAGGAAAAGTTTGCAAAGAAGAACATTATCGGAATATCGCTTCAGTGAGAATATTCTGAACTAGATAGTAAAGCAGTATATTACAAGAATGCAAAGCGGGTGTGAAATAGTCTTTCCAAATTCGTAATTTATATTTAATTGCTCACATTCTCAATGAAATCATTATTTCACTGAGAAAATAACTTCACAGGCATAAATGGGTTCATTATCGAACGAAATCACTTAACGTACGTTGTTTCATCGAAAAAAAATTTATGAAAAAGCGGATGTGTGCAAAAGATTTATTTCAGTAATTTCTTAAATTGAAGGATTCTACACACAATGTGCATAATTGAATATGAATTTCAAATTTTTTGAGCGAAAATTCGATAACACTCTTCTTACAAAAAATTTCCTCAGAAAACCGGAAGTGGGTCAAAAAAATTGAAAACACTTAAATATTGACAAATAATGGTCGAATAAAATTAATGAAGAAGGTTTGGAAACGCAATGTACAGAGGGCATTTTTTCGCAATAACATCCTTATACATATTTTGAGGTCATATTTGAAGGGTAATCAAAGTATTGCTCGTTCAATCGTACACTGAGAGAAATGCAAGGGTTAATAATTAAGATATCTTTATTTGGAACAGTTTTATTGATAATTAATAAGATTTATTAATTATTCGAAAATGTTATTCATAATTAGAAACTCTGGATTCTGAGTTTATTTCTGAGAAACATTCGATTTATTTAGGCACTATTTATTTAAAATAAGAAAAGTTTATTACTAGGAAATAAATGTTGTATCGAGAAGTAATGTTCGAAAAGATTATTAGCTATTAATAAACATTTATTCCCACGAAACAAATCTTATTTGAAATACAAACTGCAGTTATTTATGTCAAACAATTGTGCATTGAAATATGAATGATAAAAAATTTATTAATTAATAATAATTATTGATTAGACACCAATAAGTGTGTATTAACGCCTGGAATTTTATTTTACCGCGAATCCGACAACATGAAGAGACTTGTCGATTGCCACCTCTTCCTCGCCAAACCCCTCCAGGCTGCGAACCACGTAAATTATTCTCCCAGTATTGCATAAACCTTAGATGGTGCGTTACTGTGATAGTCTCGATTTACGAAACTGCGTAAAGAATACTAGGTGAGTGGAGTGAAAAATATGGACTTAAAACATTTTTTAAGTGAAAATGGTTTGAACCATTTGGCGGATGTTTTTGAAGGTAAGGTCTAAACTTCATAAAAAGTTTTAAAAGTAAAATTGGCTCTCTCGGAATATGATGCTTTATGATTGAAATACGACGCATATTAGTTTTCTTCACACTCGTACACTTTTACCAAAGAAATATATATATATATATATATATCGTTATTACAAATAGCATATATTTTAACTTATTGTTGTTGAAAAAAATACTGTCAATGAAATATAAAACAACCTCATCCAATTCAACAAAGGGAAACATATTCAACATGCAGTAAATTCCGTGAAAATAGATTAAATTAGGTGAAATGATTTTTTTGAATTTTCCAATAGTAATCAATGCCCATTTATTTACTCACTCGGTATATTACCCTTCTAGTATTTCATACATCATGAATTTTCCGCTTGTGAAATCAGAATGGGATGACGTTTGTATTGTTTCAGAGAATGGTATTGATAGTCTGGAATTACTCGAGGAATTTCTGAGGGATGATTCCTTCGAAAGATTGATAGTCAGACTTGGAGATAGATTGAAACTCAAGAGAAAAATATCGAGCATATTCAAATCTTCTTGCCAAAACAATTCGTAAGTTGAATCATTTTTCCAAGTTATCCCAGTAAAAACTAATTGAAATTTTCAGAAGCGCTTCTTTTCAAGAGTCATTCGATTTGGATGAACCAATAGAAAAAATAATTATTCTCAATAGAGAGAACGAAACGTTTTCGTCCACTTGTGTTTCACCAACTTCTAGTCGTGACGATTATTCTAGTCGTGAAAACTATAAAGTGATAACAGAATTCGAAAGATCTGAAAAAAATACAAGTATAGGTCATGATCAAGGTCATAGTTCTTCAGAACTGTCCAGGAAGAAGCACATAACAGTTGGTGGTATAGAATTCAGTCTTGAGCAGCTACTTGATAGTACATTGATGGGAAAGGCCTTGAAACAAACATATGCTTCGAAGAATTCTCTACCTAGTAGTAGCCAAAGTTATTTAGTGGAAATCATAGTACAGCATTTCATAAATACTGTTCCTTTCAAGTAAGTTTCAGGGTTTCAAATGTAGCATAATTCAATTTGATCTTATTATGTTTTGATTTCAGAAGACTGATTAATGAAGACTTTCGAAAACTGTCGAAACATATAGTGGATATTTTCCCGAGAGAAATTCCACAAGTATATTTCACATCGCCAATCAAGAAACGTTTTGCAAAGGATGAAAAAAGTGGAATAGCCAGAGGAAAACTGGTGGACAAATATAGGAATAGATTAACATTTTTGAGATCTGCAGGAATATTACCAAGCCGGCAGTTCACCGATGATCAGCAACACATAAATACTGATGGTAGGTTATAATCTAAAACGTTTACTCAATTTTTTCTCGAAATTTTTCTCAAAAAAATTTTTTTTGGGAAGTATTCATCATTTTGGACAAAAAACCTGTTCAGACCTTCAGCTCAATCGTTTACAGCCTTATTCCAAATTTCAGTTGGTTAAGATCATAATTTTTGGAAATATTGGGAAAAAAATATGTCAAATTTCGTGTTTTTTTTTTCTCAGTATCGTTGATATTTCCTCAATAACTCAAAAAATATTGACTCAATCATGATGAAACTTGGAACATACTTTGTGCAAAATTTCGTGATGATCGTACTATTGAACAGTTTGAAAAAAAAATTTCAAAATTTTCATGTAAGATATTCAATATTCTGCGATCTTATTAACCTCACAAAATTCGGTATGAACCTTCAAGATGCCATTTTCCAATCAAGTACTGATTTTCAATATGATTTTTCTGGAAATATTGGAAAAATAAAGTTTTGAATTGGTGTATCTGCGGAATCATTGGGTGGATTTTATCCATTCATGAATTCGGCCTTCGTAATTAAGGTCCAAACCTACTCAACAAATATCGAGTTTCTGAGTTGCTTCTTTCGGAAGTTATTGTGCTTACGAACGGCCATTAAGTTGAAGAGGTGATTCTAAATTTAGAGCTTCTTCAACTTCACCTGCAAAATCGTATAAATTTGCGATAATTCTCAAATATACATACCATATACATATAATTTCATCTGAATCCGCCAAATTTCGAAAATTTATGAGATTTTGGAGGTCATGAAGAGGCTCTAGCGCCTATGAGGTGCATTTTAGGACCTAAGTTGATACTAAGTTTGCCTGCGTATACATATAAGCATTCAAAACATTCATTTATATTTTTTCTTTATAGCTGACGAGGAGACTCAAATTTGGCTGAAATACAATACGGAGCCTTGGTCTGAAGTGGTATTGAAATGGAATAGCTGTTATGAACACAGGCGTTGCATCATATCAAAGAAACGAATCTCCATAGAGGAAATATTAGAAGAATTCCCAATTATCAAAAATCCTCTTGGATACAGTTTAATTGAGTTGGATTTTCAAAAACAATTCAAAGATCAATGTAATCTATTATTTAGAAATTTTGAATCAGTCTTTTTCAAGTTATTGGAACATCGCAAATCATGTTTGAGCCAAGGTGATAATTTGATGGTGGACTTAGTTAACTCCGAAAATTTCAATGTAGGCAAGTATCTAAATTCTGCAATGATATGTTCCAAATTGTTGTATTATCAAATATTAATTTCAGAATTTTTTTTTCAGATTGGAAACATTTTTGTATGGTCACATTATTGGCTTCACTACTTCCTCAAAAATCTTTCAACAAAAAGGGAAAAAGTTGGTACCCAACTATAAGTGAGGCAGTGGAAGGCATAGTGGTACAAATCAAAGTACGTTTAGTGTATGTTAAAAATTATTTTTTTAATAATGTTATATGTCATTAGGTTCCGTCCGAAATAGATGAAATCAAAAATAAGAAGAAAAAAATACTAGCGAATCATCAGCTGCCTCTTCTTCCATATGTAGTGGTGAAGGGGGAAGCTTTCAACCATGTAGACAATGTTTTCGTGAGTTTCGATAATATTTTATATGAAGTAGGCTCAGTCCTCAAGGGTCTCGATGTATGCTTCCAACTGATACATTTGTTTAACTTGAAATATCCTTATGAAAGTGAACACATATGGTTGTTCATTCAGTTGAGCATGTATAAATTAGAGACTGCCTTTGATAAAATTCCAAATATCCTGAATCTAGTCAACAAATTAGATTAAAAATTTTATAAAAACGATGAAGTGCAAACATTGCAACAAAATATTTCCGTTAAATAACAGTAATTTTCTTGCTCACATGACACTATCTCATAAATTGCTCAGTAATTTTTCTTGTGGATATATTACCTGTTTAAGAAATTTCAGTAAGCTTTCTTCTCTTAAGAAGCATATATTGAAATTTCATTCAGCTCAAAGTAATACTTCGAACTATTCAAAACCGGAAACTGATAATGTTATATCTGTTGGAATTATCGGCAAAGATGATTCTCCAAAATATGAATGTATTTCGGGAAAGTCAAAAAAATTGGAAGCTTTGAAAATTCAGTCAGACAATTCAAATATTTCTGAAGTCATGGAATTGAAAATCTTGACATTCTCTACTCGATTATATAGCCAATCCACAATGAGTAGATCTAACGTGCAATTTGTTATTGAAAATACTGCAGATTTTGTTAGGGATATGAGCTCAGTTCTGTTAGAAAAAATTAAGATCCTTAAGGATTCGGATACTATTCAGGAAAATACTCATTTGAATGATCTGATTTCGTTTCTTTCCACAGATTATTTCACTTCCAGTAGTTCTGAACATAGGCGATTGCAACTTTTGAAGAAGTTTAATTATTATATTGAACCTGAAAAATTTTTCATCGGATATTTAACTGAAAATGAATGTTCTTTCGAAAACAGTTCATCAGTAGTGAATGTCAAGAATTGTGAAGGAGTGAAAATCCCTTTAGCATTGATCTTCGAAAAATTTTTGAGCATTCCTGGTGTGCTAGATCACATGCTGAATGTTATTCGTACTGAAGAAACTAGCAATGAAATAAGTAGTATTTTAAGTTCTCAGTTATGGAAAAAAATCAAACAAAAATTCCGAGGGAAAATTGTATTACCTTTGCTTGTTTACTACGATGATTTTGAAACAGGAAATGTACTTGGGACTCAGGCTGGCGTTCATAAACTCGGAGGTGTTTATGTTTCATTTGCTTGCATTGCACAGAAATATGCATCAAGACTTGATAATATTTTTCTGTGGGGTTTATTCTATTCCTCTGATAGAGTAAGATTTGGTAGTAATAAAACTTTCGAAGCTTTTCTTAATGATCTCATACATTTGGAAACTGAAGGGTTAATCGTTAATGGTCAGCGAATATTTTTTGCCGTTCCACTCTTTTTAGGAGATAATCTTGGAGTTAACTCACTTATGGGTTTGCATGAAAGCTTTTCATCGAATTATTTTTGCCGAGTTTGCTTCAGTTCAAAAGAGAATACTAAGTCTATGCTAAAAGAAGATATTCAGACCATTAGAAATCCAATCAACTATGCTCAACACTTAGATGAAAATAATTATGGGATAAAAGAAAGATGCTTGTGGAATAAACTCTCATACTTTCACTGTACAGAAAATATTAGTTTTGACATAATGCATGATATATATGAGGGAATATGCAGATATGATATGGGTAAAATTGTTAAATATTTCATCAATATGGGTGTTTTTTCACTAGAAATGTTGAATAATAGAATAGTTTTTTTCAATCATGCATATGTCGATATAGGTAACAAAATACCACCAATTCCACGGAATCAAATCGACAAAGAATTTATCGTAATGTCTTCGGCTGAAATGCATGCCTTTGTGTCATATTTCACTATAATTGTTGGCGACTTAATTGATGAGTCTAATGAAGTCTGGAACTTCTATTTGATCCTCTACGACATCATAGTTATTGTTTCGAAGTCTTCAACGAACAATAATGAGTTAATTCTGTTAGATAGCTTGATAGAAGAACACCATTATTTATACATTTCTCTGTTTAATGCAACTCTTACACCCAAATATCATTTCTTGGTTCATTATTCTAGAATAATTAAGAATATTGGTTCACTTGCTGAAGTTTCATCTATTAGATTTGAGGCATTCCATAGAGTTAGTAAATCATATTGTCATACACTTTCTTCGAGAATTAATCTTCCGCTCTCATTAGCAATCAAACATCAATTAAAATTAGCAAACAGATTCCTTTCGTCTGATGGATTAACCGATCATTTTGAAATAGGTAAAAAAATAAACTGTAATATTTTGAGCTGGTTTAAAATTAATGGAGTACTTTATAAGAAAGGGGTGGCATTTCAATGCAGTCGGAATAATTTTGGAGAACCAGTGTTTTGTATAATCGAATCTGTTGAGCATAACGAAGAAAATTATTATTTTAATTGCAAAGAAATTTTGTGTTTTGGTTTCAACAAACATTTTCAGGCCTATCATGTTAATGGTATTTCCTCACAGACCTTCAAAATTAATGCCCTCGAAGTCTTTTGGCCCTTTTTAACGCATATTCACACTTCAGCTAATGGAAACAAATATATTGTCTCTATGAAACAAGAAATATAAATTCCATTATGTTTATATGAAATGCATGCTTTCATGATTCGCAGAAATATTCACAATCTTAACACTTAACAAATTTATGAATAATATATTTCTATGACTAGACTATTTACACGACGATTAGAATATTCTGAGTATTGATTGATTGTGATTGAAACGATGTGTTGTGGCTCTGGTTTATATTCAATTTTCAAATCAACCTGATGCTGCATCATTGGGTTGATTTGGCAAATTTATAATATAAACCAGAACCACGATAAATCGTTTCACTCACAATCAATCTATACTCAGGATATGGTAAAATTAGGAAAATAATGCGATGATGATTCACATGATCCTATATTTTTTTGAAGATATCGGTTGAGCATGACAATGTTATATAATGAGCAATTGTTGATTTAGTGTACTTATGTGAGCTAGAATTTCTTAAACATGGTGTCCTAAGATGTTCCATACAGCTTCGTTATTGAAATTCAGTTTCTAATTACCACTCCTAAAAAAACTAACCCCAGATATTTTTATTCAACCCTTAAAAATAATAATTATAAATTGTGGCAAATCCACCATTATTGCGATTTATGGTGAAATACTTCTGATAATTCAGTATAGACAATAAACAAAACATTAACACAAACAACACCTTGAAACATAGTAAAACAACTTAATAATTATCTTAAATTAAAATGAACGGTTGGACCAAATGAACTGATTCCTTAAGATAACCCCAGAGTAAAAAGTCTAGGGGTGTGAGGTCCAATTTAAATCTTTTTCAATAGAGAATCGTTCGAAGTGACAACATTATAAGGGTGCAATTTGAAAAAATTTATGGGGGTAGTTTTTTTAGCGTTGGTAATTAGAAACAAAAAATAAAAGAATATTTCATTTGTAGAGATGAATTTATGTTTAAATAACAATTTAAAATTTTATATTGATATATTGATGTATAAATAAAGATTAAGTTTGCAATTATTTCTCTCATTTATTTTTGAGCAAATGCACCACCTCTTCAGTGACTTTATATAATATCTGCCTCAAATAACCATAACAGTAAAACTCATGATATTGATGATAGCGAATTTCAGATTATAATCTGAAATCAGCAGTTTTCAACACAAAATTTTAAATACTTTAGTTCCTGTTCAATTGATCATATTTATTGAAAAAATATATGTTTCTAAGGAAAAACATTAAATAACATTGATTTGTTGCTAATAATTCAATATTGAATGAAAAAATATCTTTCTTGACGACTACTTAACTCGTTGTTCAATGGAAATATATGGATAATTTTTATTATTTATATGAAACAAATATGTATGAAATCTAAATATATGGTTGTTCATTGTAACTCAAGATAATAATTCATTATTTGATGCAAACTATCTTTCTTTAAGACTAATAAAGCCGTCATTTGATGAAAATATATCAATTTATATAGTAAAAAACTTTTTTATCTACGAATAAATCTTTTATTCGATATGAATGAAATTAATTTATAAATAATAAATAGTTATTTATATAGTAAAAAACTTTTTTATCTACGAATAAATCTTTTATTCGATATGAATAAAATTAATTTATAAATAATAAATAGTTATTTATGAAACTCAAATAAAAGCATTATTCATGGCAAATAAATATTCATTACGCCATATACGAATCAGGAGGTTATTTAATATTAATAAACTTTATTATATATAAATAAACTGTTCTCTCAGTGTACAAAACCAAGACATTTGGAATAAACCGATTCGTGTCTAGATTTTCTGTCTTTTGAAACTTCTACGGTAAGATTCTCTTGTTAGTATACAAAGAATGGTTCTCAATGCTCTTTACTTTTGAGTCACGGATTTTGGAGGTGATGTGGGGTAAATTTTGACCTCAGTTGAAAAAACTTTTCCTTATATTTAGACCTCTCGAATCACTCCCTGAATATATGAACGTGAAATCCGTACACCTGTTCATTTATTCATTCATACAGAGAACTTAGTTTGTATTGAATCGTTCAAACTAGAGTCTTTCTCCCATCAATATTGAAAGAAAACAAATTTTAGGCCTGAAGAAGCAGATGAAATATTTTGCCAAACATCGCTAAATATAAAAATATACATAATATTTTGCAACAAAATCCTAAAACAGGTCAATTTTTTGTTTCACTTGTAACAAATTTTTATGCAGTTTTGAAGGATTTTTGTTGCACCCTGAGTCATCCCAATCAACCCCTCTAAATTGTTTTAATAGGGAAAGTGGGTCATGGGTACTTTTTGGCAAGGTCTTTGTATCTTATTCACAGGCGTGCGGAAATTTTCAAGAAAAATGTTTTTTTTTGAAAAATCAAATACTTCAAAGAGGTTTTCAGTATGTGCACTTTGTCATGGCTTATTTACTTTGAGACGATTGTACCTGATGAAATTTGTCACCGAATAAAAGCCGACTATTACAGTGTTGTTCACACTTTCTACCCCTACGAACCCTTTAATAGAAAAAAAAATTCACGTGAGGGGGTTGAAAGGGGTTTAAAGTTGTGTATGAACCAAACTGTAATGGTCGACCATTCAGTTACAAATTCCATCAGGTATTATCGTCTCAAAGTAAATGAGCCATGACAAAGTGCACATACTGAAAACCTCTTTGAACTGAATAATTTTTGAAAAAAAAATTTTTTTCTTGAAAATCTCTGCACGCCTAAGAAGATACAAAGACCTTGCGAAAAAAGTACCACATGACCTACTTTTCCTGTTCAAAAAATTTAGAGGGTTGAAGGGAATGGCACCGGGTGCAACAAAAATCCTTCAAAAATGCATAAAATTTGGTAAAAGTGAAACAAAAATTGACCTGTTTCAGGATTTTGTTGCCAAATATTTTTCTTTTGAGAAAATGAATTTGTTCCATAATTTTGACGCGAACTGTATACATCAAGTTCAGTTATTGTCCCTAATCCATCAGATCACTTTCGATACTTAAATTGTATAGTTGTTCATTTATGCTTGGTTATAATTGCCTATCCACTTCTTAGAAATAACCCATTTACTGATTTACTTACCTATATAATGTGTCTTCAGCATGCTTCATATTGATGAAATATTTGTGTGTATCCGAATCTTGAACAACAGTATAGTTTATGCGTGACTGACGAGATAGTTGCTCAAGAGATTGAACTGGTGTCTAAAACTATGGAGTGAACTTTTGAATTATACCCTCATCAGAACATACCTGCATCCTTTCCACTGTAAGAAAAGCTGCCAAATTGGCTGTGAAAGTTGCCAGCATGAGAACAACGAATAGCCAGTAAGCTGCAACCAATGTTCTTCCTGAAAGCGATTTTGGCGCTTCACCCCCACCTTGAGGTGTGAAGGAAGTCAGTGCGAACCAGAAGCTCTCTTTCAATGTAAACTCTCTGAAAAGTCCACCAGATACCACGGATAGCAACAGCAACATGGGAAGGAATAACCATTGGAAGAATACCCAAAAAAATATTATATTGTTTAAGGATGATACAATGATAATACTCATACATAGGGTTTCACGAGACTCTCGAAATTCGAGATATCTCGTCTCGTCTCGATTTCGAGACGAGATTACCTTTTTTTTTCGAGACGATATCGAGAGAAACACATCGAGATTTTTAGAGATCGAGAAATTATGTCGAGATTTCTCGATCGAAAAAAATATGTGCTACAATTTACAGCTATAGATACGTCAGGAAAGATAAAATAAAACTCTAGAAAAGCACTGACGTGGGGTCAGAAGCTTTTACGCGCTTGTTCAAATTCTAACTATTAGATCAACACGAAATTTCCGCACCTAGTTGCGCGTTGGTAATGAAATAACATTAAAATTTCGAATAACTAAATTTGGCATATTTTTTTCCTTATATTTCCAAAAGTAAATATCTGATCGAATTAAAATCTGGAACATTGTTGTTAAATTCTGACTTAAAGGTTTTTGTCAAACTTCATTGGAAATTTAATTAATATCTCCGGAGGAAAATAACTTTTTTATAAAATTTGAAACATTTTCGAATAAGAATTT
Source organism: Myrrha octodecimguttata (assembly GCA_958510865.1). Classification (NCBI taxonomy): domain Eukaryota; kingdom Metazoa; phylum Arthropoda; class Insecta; order Coleoptera; family Coccinellidae; genus Myrrha; species Myrrha octodecimguttata. The sequence continues at coordinate 63,720,732 of OY294056.1, forward strand.
TTTTAAATTTTCTAACTACTGGATCCACACGGAGTTTCACACACAGTTACGCGATGGTATTCAAAAACTATTTATAAAGTTTCAATCTGATCGATTCAGTACTCAATAGGTTTGTTCGTTGTACCTACATGAACTACACTTATTACACTAACTCCACTGATTAGGTTCGGTCTGTTTTGTTGTAAATTTGCACTCTGTTCGTTGCGGAAATATTGAGAGTCAGTGTAGTCACAGATTACTTGTGCAGTGCATAGATTGAGATTATCTTCTGTGATGGTTATGCGTAAATATAATTCAGAATCATAGACATCTGTGGTTGTCTCTGCTTCCTGATTGGACGTATTTTGTTCTCTATGTGGGGTTATTTTTGGACGACATTAATTTTCATCACATCGTTATTTGAAATGGAATTGTTGTCCGTGACGACTTTAGAAAAACTTTACGACAAAGCTACATCACCTCGAAGTGGTAGCGAAAACACAAGAAGCATAGAATTCTGTCATCTTGGGATTGCGTTAAATCATCTATCATACATAAGGAATTAGCATAATGCCTCACAAAGTGGGTCCGGGATGGATGTTGCATATGGCCGACTTCCCTTCAACTTTGAAGAGAGAACAACTTGTTCCGCATAGACATATTAAACTATCTAGACACGGCGTACGAATTCATTTCCAAAGAGTCGAATGGGGATAATGAAGCAAGTGAGAGGTCCGAGAGAGAGATGGACCTGGATCGGGCAGACCATAGACAAGATACACGACACCAATATCCGTTATTCTATAGCGCATGGAGAGTGAGATGAAGGATGATCTCACTTGCACAATATGACGCCTATCTAGAGATAAAATCAAGCATTTACTCAGGGAATCTCCGGGGAAATGAATTCTTCTTGGTATATTAGATTACATTGAAATTTTAAAAATTGGTGATTAATGTAAACATAGCTCCGATATGAATATTCGAAATGATTAATCAATAACAGTATATTATGAGTTCTCCTGGGTCGCTTGTTCCAGGACGGTATTCCCAGCTCCAAATGATTTTTTTCTTATCATAGAGTACAGACACGCGAGCTAAGCGGCTTCCGGAGCAATTTAATTGAGCTTCGAGCTGCCTCACAAGTACCTATAAACGGTGTTTTGAACAGTACGCGAGCCACTCAACACCGTCCAAACTTGCGAGGAAGCCGAATCAAATCGCCTCGAAAGTCGCTCAGCTCGCGTGAACGTATCTTTTGAATTTTGTGCTTCAAATGGTCTCAAACGATTAGAATGCACTGAATAATGAAGAAACCTGTGCGAAATTCATTTATGTGCTCGGATTCATAGCAATTATACATTCATTAGATTTTTTAACTGCCTTTCCAAATTATTGTTTTTTATTTTCATTTTATATCTCCTCGTACAATTAATGGCACAACACAAATTCACCATTATTCACCAGTGAACCCGGTTTAAAATGAAGGAAATCAATTTCTATTCAAAACGCTCAAGAAATGTATTTCAAACATAAACTTATAATTACACTCTATGGCTTCAAACTGATCTGTCTTATTTTTGCCGTATTCTATGATGATTTGGCCCGCCCTAGTTCCATCTTTGTCGGCTCGCTTCCCTTCTCTTTAAGCCATGTCCATATAGTTTTATAGGTCTATGTTGTTCCGATACTTCTTTGTTTGAAGAAACTAACTAACATGAGTCATACTTGGAGGTTCAATATGGGCGCATATGTCCCACTTTTATACGAAGTAGAAAAGCGTTATGCTCCTTCCTGTTGTTCTTTATTCAAAGAACTACACTAAGTCCACTTATTCAGTTATCTGTGACTACACTCAGTTGCACTGAGAATTGGAAGTCAGTGGAGTTGGTGTAGTTAATGTAGTTCATGCAGGTACAACGAACAAACCTCATGATATATCCAGGAATTAACTGAAAATTTCAAATGGACGTAACTCCGAAACTATTCGACCGGTTTCACCCATTAACGAATTTAACCGAAATATTTGTACTCCAAACCTAATCTGACAATTTCAAGCCGCTAGGTTCTTTCTTTCGAAAGTTAGAGCAAATACGGATCGACAGACGAACGGACAGAATTGAATTTTTTCAGGATGCTCGGCCAGTGTTGCCAGGTCAAAACACAAGAGGGAAATGAGAATGAGATCAATGATAAGCATTATATTTTCATAAGATTTAAATAATAATTTCAAAGTCTTGTCCAATGCTATTTCATATTTCTTTATTACAATAATAAGGTGATTATTATTACTTCGAAAATTAATTGATAGGTCAGTCTGGCCTTCCAGGGTAAAGAAATGCCATAAAGGGAAAGAACCGAAAATTCAAATTTATTTCTATTGTGTTCTTTAATAATGTTCCTCCAAGTTCATTATACTTTAATACTTCTTAAGATATTTTTATGGCAGACTCAAGGCATCATTTTTGCATAAATTTCACTATGTAATATTGCGACCTCTACCTACTATTGAGATAAAATAATTTGCGATACATTCTTTTTCAACAGCCACTGTTACTGGTACTCTTCTGTTTACGAACGAAAAAACAATTTTGAACTTTCACCTTTCGTACCTAGGTAAATTTTGAATGCATGGATGAAAGATTCAATCAAGGATTCGTTTAAGTTTAATTTTTTGGAACAATATTCTTTATTTTTGAGCTGATACTCGATGGTTGTTCTGTTGTACGTGGCTTTTAGTTCGTAGCATAGAGCCTCTGAATTTTAACGTAATATTTTTATCGAAAAAATTCAATACCTTGTATTTCGTTGCAGCCTTGGCCTTGTGCTATACGTAAAAACCTTACGTTTTGTTTTCGAGAGTTTCGAATCGAGATCGAGAAATTATCTTCGAGAAAAACATCGGGACGAGAATTTGTTCATTTCTCATCGTTCAAGACGAGACCAGAAAGTGCCTTCTATACGAGATTTCTCGTCTCGATGAAACCCTACTCACACATGCTCTGATCAAAGTGCATGATGGATATGGTTTTCATAATAAAATATTTCAGATTTCAAAAAGTATGTTACTTCATGGTCCATGAGATACCTATTATGGAGGTTTTTCCTTTAAACGAAAATGCAGTAATTTTCATAAAAACCGTTAGAAAAACACATTTCAAACATATAATTTCAATATTATATTTTTAAAAAAATTTTTGATCACCTAAAACTGAAAAATAAAAATGGGGATTTCCATTTGAAGGGATTTGTCATGAGTGCACGATATGGCAACGTCGAATTCAGCTTTCTCGGAAAGAAAAGGACGTCAAATGTGTTCCTTTGCTTAGGAAAACAGAGATAGCTTTACTTCGATCTGGTTAGAGTAGAAGACAACGACCAAGGAATAGAAAAAGAAGAGCACAGACTGTCATATTACTGACAAATCGCAAACGGAAATGGTTTGGTTATATTGACAAAGAAAACGTGTGTACCACAGAATAGGAATAAATATTTCATTATTCTATAGCAGAAAAAGCTATTCTACTTTAACACCGTTGTCACTTCGTGCATGCCTGGCAAATCCCAAACTCCAATTTTGAAATCTGATTTTGAACACTTTCTGAAGGTAATTTCGGAAAATGATGAATCAAACCCATAATAATTATGTTCAAATTTGCATTTGCAGTAATAACCCAAGTTCAGGAAAAACCCCCCATTGTACTGTTTTGAAACTCTCCCACCCTTCTTCGGAGGAGATTAGATAAGAAAGAATATATTCCAAATAACACTTTATGTTATAATAGATTCATTCATGGAAATTCTTCATAGTCTTACCTGCAAGGATATGGGTATGCTTTCTTGTTGTTCCTAGCACTGTATGGTGAATATTTATCTACAAACCATAGCATGAACCCTGTTACAATTAATGCTCCAACTATACTCAACCATACCTCTAATTTGAGTACAGTCATGAATTTGAATAACGATGTTTTCCTATCAGGTTTTCTCATAACTGAAAAAATAATGAATTGCTTTGTAGGCTGAAAGTAATGTCGTTTTTTTTACATCCAAACACATAGGTTTTTAAGGAGTCTTGAAATTTTATCAATGATGTATTCCCTATCATTGTCAATAACCTTCAGCCAGAGTAGATTGTCAATCCCTAATCGATAAAAATTAATTGTTTTTTCGGAATATCTAGGGATGGCATTTTGAGTATCATCCAAATTTGCAAATTTTTCTTCACTTGAAAAGTGTTGCAGTGCTCGGAATGAGTGTAAATCCGACGGTGCAACATGAGGCGAATATTTTTCTAGGGTTTGCCTTGCGCAGTGCGGTCTTGCATCGGCGTTTTGGAGAATTATGCCTTTTCGGTTAACAATCACTGGCCACTTTTCACTTCAATATCAATCAAGATTGATAGATTGATTGTAGAGGTCTGCATTAATGGTTTGTAACAGGTTTCAACAATTCAAAATGAACAATGCCGTGAATATTCCACCAAACACACAGAAGCGCTCATCTGGGATGTGAACCTGGCTTAGCAGTACTCCGGGGGATTTAATTTGGAGAGAGCCACTGCTTTTGTATTTTGGGTTATTATAGAGCACCTTTTTCTGATATGATGTGATCAAGCTATCAAAAAATGCGTCAGTGCATGGGCTAGCCTTGTTCTGTTCGACTATATTATGCGAGACCCTAAAATCTGTTCTGCTCATTTTCCCAATCTGTTTCAAATGTTCTAAGATGGTCGACCAAGGTTAGGACTCTTTGACAATTTCTCGATGATCTGACACAGATGTTCTTCCCTTGCCGCTCTGGAATTGACGTGCGCAGAAATTACATTACTTTCCGGTCCCCCTAATACGTTAGTATACAAGAATACTATATAATAGACATAAAAGCTTAAAGGGGGGAACTACAAGCATATAGAAATTAATCTCTTTTGGTATGATCTTCAAAAGAACAGATATGCCGTCATATATTGTAAGTAGTGGATAATCATTGATTTTTCATAATTCCGACTCTGCTTTCTTGTTGAGTTTTCGTTGAAACTTTACGGTGGAGGGGAACCTACCCTGACCAGTTTTTTGATCTATAGCTCAATTCCGAGGTCACAGATATCTAAATAAATTCAGAGATTTCTAGAAGAAAATGGAAAGATGGAACTATCCGATAGACTACAGTGCGTTATTTCCGAAGTTTTTGTTTATTTTCAAAAAATTCCCAAAATTTAGCCAGCTTCTTCACCATATTGCAGCAGAAGAAAATCTTAGTGTTAGATCTTTCACATACTTGGCTCAATTGCGAAACTATCGCTAAAAAGGTTCGATGCTCTACACTACACCAGTATTAATTGACTAAATACCTATTGAAATTCCTGTTTGTTCGTAGTAGGGTGGAATAAAATCAATAACTTCCTCTTTATCAGCAGTCATAATCAATGCTGTTATTGCCATATCGGTCTCCTAAAAATTGATTGGATTAATGAATTAGCTATGACCACTTGATACTACGTGAAATGTTCATAATTTCATTAGATCTATCTAGTAAAATGAAATTAGAAATGTGAAGTGTTTATGTGAACTTATCCCAAAGAAAAACCAAATGTATACAATAATCGGACGTTCAAACACTTGAACGAGTTGGACTGATCAACTTTCTTACTCCTCTGTAAAGATCTCCTACAACTCCATCCCATATTCCATTTATTTTCTCTCCAAATGTACCATTCTCAGGTTCGACAAACTCAAAATCGAAATGCATATCTTGAGCCAGTTTGTAAGCAAAGTCTACACAGTACCCTGACCAAAAATGATTTCCATCCTCGTCAATTTCTTTGTAAGACCATGGCAACGCCTAGAAATGTAGGTATAGTAGAGTAGTAGCAAAGTGTTCACAAAAATTAACGCCAGAACAGTAACCAAGGAATAAATGAAGTTTCCACGCAATTGGCTAATGAAGATAAGCGCTACTCCCTTTGGTAACTCAAGGTACAGACATTATCATTGACAAGTTAAAAGAAATGTCGAGAAATTGAGAAAGTTTATGCATTTTTCTTGGCGTTTGTGTGATTTTACAAGTGCTTCAACTGAGAAAAGCAAACTCAAATGTCCCTTCCCATAGATTTCCACAGCCCGGTGAAAAATTTCGAGTTAGGATGAAAGAAACTTCCTTTAACAAGTCGGGCCTGAAAGTGTTCAAGAATCAATAAAAACCAACAAACAAGATTTATGAGAGTCTGTTACCTGCATTTTACCGATGATGATCGTTTTTATAGAGGTAAGCACGAATTGCTCATGAAATATTAGATCACATTCATGAAGACAATTTTTTTCCAGGCCCTTAATCCAAGCAGAGAAATTTACTTAAGAGGAATGCTATGCCTTCCAGAAATCTGTCTGATGAACTGATCATTAAGGAACAACGTGAATGTTTTAGTGATAGAACTGACTATTGAAAAAAAGAGTCTCAACAAGGAAATATCTGGTGATGAATACTGTTCGCTCAAAGTGCTTCTGCCGATGAAAGCAAAGTTGTACAAGGCTTATTTATTACAGCTTTTTCAAGACCAATCATATGAGAGTTGGAAAATTTGTCAATCCATAATGAATAAGGCTCACGGTACTAGTAGCATTAGTTTTATGTGAATGTATTCATTTTATTCACAATATATTGAGTATTTAGTTCTTCGCTATAAAAATAGTAAATTTATGAGTAATTGTCTATTATTCCAAAAAGTATGTTTTACAATACTATCTGTTTTTCAACTTTCAAGACAGCCTAAGACATCCACAAATGTCAATCTTGCCAGATTTGGATCTGACAATAAATAATATTAAAAAACTGTCTAACCTTGGAGATATCCTCGTAATTTACACTCAATAAGATTGAAGAATGATACATACCTACTTTATAAGAATGGAATATATACTCCCAGTAATACTCTCGTCAACTATAAAAGTCTAAAAAGTCTTTGAATATCGTGAAATCAAAAATTATCAATCCAAACACTAACAAACAGTACAAAATCGACTATCAAAACAAAATCTATGTCTGTATCTAAGGTTCTAAAATTGGCCACCGTGGTGCTGCAATCTTAGATTCAGACGCCAATGGTATAGATGAATACTTACATGTGTTATACCTATTCTGTAGAAAGGTTTTATAGCCTTCACTATTTTGCCAGAAATTGGCCTTATACCATCGTCATCATTGAATGTAGCCACTACTTCAGAAGACATTCGCGTACCAACCTCCACACTACCATGGATCTTAACTCTAACAATCTGATTATTCTCGAGAAATCGATCACTACTTTTCAGAACATCATGGAAAAGCTTCTCGAACTTTTTGCTGAGATCAATGTTGAATGATCCTTCCTCACATTGAACGCTATCGCTGATTTGATATCCCTCATTTTTTAACTTGAGGAAAATCTGTTGAATTTCTTCGAGGAAACCCTCAAGAAACCTTTTCTGCAGGTTGAATGTTTTTGGACACGAACAGCCGGATGAACCGAGCAAATTGCAGCAAACTTTTTCGTCTAACGTGATCAAATTGATGGGTCTTCCATATATCAGGTTTTTATCGAAGTTTTTGTGATCGAAGTCGGTGAAAACGAGATTCCAACGTTCTGGCAAGGTGACTAATCCTTCATCTAAAGCCTGAAAATAATAAGGAATTATTGCGCACATGTTCTAGGGAAACAGCGTGCTATTGTTTTGTCTAAATGTCTGTAATTTTCGAATTTAGAGCCGAAAATGGTTAGTTGACGGGCACAATCCGCCGAATGGTTTCGGAGTATAACCATTTGAAATTTTGAGGTTACTTCTGGATATTTCGGGAAATACTAGATTTATTGGATTGAAACTTGACAATTTTGTTGTAATCGTACTGCCAGTAAATAAAAAAATATTTTCAGTTTTTGAACATTATTTTCTATTCATCATTTCCGGGAAACAATTTCCTTTCACATCTTGGGCTTCATATTTCACAGTTGTGTACCAAATTTCAATTCGATACTTGTATTATTTTCCTAGATATTGGGAAAAATTATGTAAAATTTCTTTGTTTTTTTCTCGAAATCGTTGTTTTTTCGGAATAACTCAAAAATTCTGATCCAATCATAACGGAACGTGGCAGCTAGTTTGAAAATCCTGATGGATAACTTTCTGCGAAATTTTGTGATGGTCACGTCATTAAAACAATTTGAAAAAATTCCAATTTTTTTTTAATATTCAATATTCTTCTTCTGATCATATTATCCTCATGAAATTCTGCATGAACTTCCGAACTTTCATTTTTCGATAAAGTACTGGATTTCAATTCGATCTAATCTGTATTTTTGGAAATATTGGGAAAATAAAATTTTGAGTGAGTATGTCTGTGGAATCATTGGCTAGATTTTACCCATTCACGAATTCAGTCTTTGCAATTGAGAACCAAACCTACTCTAAAAAAAATCGAATTTATAAGTTGCTTTTTTTGGAAGTTATTGTGTTTACGGTCGACTGTTAGGCCCAACGTTCGACCATTAACACAGAAGCTTCCCGAAGAAACTATATAGTGTATGAACATCGAAGAGAATTCACCCGTTGGATCATTGAACAACGTGCTAATTTTGCACGTTTTGAGTGATGAAGCCTATTTTACCTCGATGGCTTCTGTTACTGCAACCAGTAAACTCATTTTCTTTCTTATTTTTCGTTTATTATTCGTAAATTCATGCTGGTTCATAGTTGACCTAATTCAGGGAATATCATTTAATTCGAATGTACCGCGTGAAAACATATGCTGGAGGTTTGATGAATGCCAGATACGCAAGAACGAAAACAGTCTCAATGCTCGTTCATTTGCATATGGACATATACAGATTTTCCACTCGCTCTTTCTTAGTGTATAAAAACCACGAATTTCTATAATATAAACATTTTTCAAATTGACTCTAATTTCAAGAACAATACAATTCTTTCGTTGTGCGAGATTGTGTGTTCCGTCTACCACCAGTTCGAAGGCGAAGATCAGCCAAGGACATCTCAAGGATTTACCGTTTACAAGGTAGGCAAGAATCATTTCTCCACATCTGAATTTTCGGTCCTTCGCAATTTTCACATTAAGGCCCTTGTCGTGCCATATTGGTCCATCGAGCCGGATATTTGAACCATATCAGTCCAATCGAGCTGATATTAGAACCTTATTTCTAAATTCTTTTTATTAGGCAACTCTGAATTTAATTCATTTCACTTCCATATTGTTCTGCTCATAAAAAAAAGAAACTGATAATCGCAGTGTGTTGACATTCAGCGTATTCTTAACCATAGACTGTTTTCAGTAGATAACCTCTCATTTTCGAACAATAACAATACCTGACTTTTCGTAAACTTTCGATTCTTTTCTCTTTTCTCTATTCTCGACTTTTCGGTCAGGTGTTGTTCCTGTTTGAATACTTATCCATTCATAGTGTCAACATTTTGCTTTTGGTATTATTTCTATTTATTCGTTCATTTCGAAAACTTTTCAAAATAAACTTTCGAAATAACATTATAACTGCAGTATACTTTGAATCGTAGAACAACTCATTTCATTCACAATGAATTCTAAAGTGAAACAGAATAAAGCTCGTCGTCAAATTCTTATTGATGACATCGAGGAAATATTGTTTCTAGCTCAGGCTGCGGTAACAGACGAAAGTCTTCACGTACGATTTCGTTTAAGATACGAAAATCTAGAGGAAATTTACAGTGAATTTCAAACTATACATAATGCTATAATAGTGCTTTTAGCGAATTCAGATGAACCAGATTACAACTCAGAAAAATCAATTAGAGCTGCGTTCACCGATAATTATTTCACTGTCAAAACAATCTACGTAAATTTGTTTCCTGTCGTTAAACCTGAGTCTACTCATACATCAAAATCGCCAAACGTAAAACTTCCCAAAATCGCTTTACCTATTTTTGATGGTAATTATAGGGAATGGCCAACGTTTTATGACTTATTCAAAAGTTTAGTTCATGAGAATTCTAATTTGAGTCAAATAGAAAAATTTCAGTATCTATTGAGTTCACTTTCTTCTCAAGCTCTGAATTTGCTCAAAGGGTTTCCTTTGACAGCTCAAAATTATGGAAATGCGTTTCAAACTCTAACTGATAGATATCAGAATAGACGGCTCTTAGCTAATACCTGTTGGAATGAAATTTATAATGTTTCAAAACTTCAAAATGAGTCAGCGTCCGGACTTAGACGGATTCTGGAGGTATTTTCGGAAAATTTAGCTGTGTTGAAGAATTTGGGTTTGCCTACTGATCAGTGGGACTTTGTTTTATTTCATTTGCTCATTCAGAGATTAGACACAGCCACCATTAAACGATTTGAATTACAGGAATGCTCAACAGACATTCCTTCGTTTATTAATTTGCAAACGTTCTTGACTAATCAATGTATAGCTCTAGAATCAGTTGCTCTTTCTCTTCCTTCAAAATCTCAACAATTTTCTGATTCTCGAACTACAAAAGTTAATAATACTCAAAGTAAACGAAATTCTGTTCTTTTAGTTCAATCGAAAAATAATACAGAAAAAAAAGGCATAAGTTGTAATTATTGCAAGTCATCTCATAATATTTACAGCTGTCCTTCGTTCTTAGGAAAAACTGCCTCGGATCGTTTCAAAATTGTCAAAGATAAGAATTGGTGCATCAACTGCCTTCATTCTGGGCATCAATTAAATACCTGTTCCTCGAAGTCAACATGCCGTACATGTAATAAAAAACACCATTCTTTATTGCACATGCGCAGTTCATCCGACGATGTACCTCAGAACGAATCATGTCAATCTCAAAGTCAAATCTCTTATTTTTCGCATTCAAACTCAGTAAATGTTTCGCCTGCTAACAACACAGTTTTATTGGCAACTGCTCAAGTGGACATTCAAGACGCTTGGGGTAACTTTCAGAAAGTTCGTGTTTTATTAGACGCCGGTTCTCAAATAAACATCATATCCGAATCTTGTGTAAAAATGTTAGGATTGGGAATTTCAAAGAATGCTCTTTCAATTACTGGCATAGGAGAAAGTTCATCTACTGCTTCTGGTAGTACTGTCTGCTCTATTCGCCCTACAGGTCAGGTCAACCCATCTTTTACTTTTGACGCTGTCGTTATTCCAAAAATTTGTACGCAAATGCCGACCTCTTTCGTCCAATTTTCCAATTGGAAATGCATCTCCAACAAAAGATTAGCAGATCCTGAATTTTCTACTCCACATTCCATTGATATCCTTCTTGGTGCAGATATTTTCCCACTCATACTTAAAGACGGTCGAATCCAAGGCAACGGTTCGGAACCTACAGCCCTAGAAACTGTTTTCGGTTGGGTTTTCATGGGACAAATTCATTCCCCTAGTCGCTCGATGAATTCATTTCATTTGTCTTTATGTGATTCATCTATTGATACCACATTAAAGAAGTTCTGGGAACTTGAAGAGGTGCCAACAACAACATCCTCTTCACCAGAGGATCAGCGTTGTGAACGGCTCTTTGTTGAATGTCATTCGAGAGATGCTTCGGGACGATACACGGTTGCATTGCCATTTGAAAGTAACAAATGCTTATCTTTTGGTGATACGTATTCTCTAGCTCTGCGTCGTTTTCTGTCGCTCGAACGTAGACTTATTAAAACTCCAGAAGTGTACCAGGAGTACTGTCATTTTATGAGAGATTATTTGAGTAGCAATCATATGTCGTCGGTGGTCACAGATGTTGAAACTGAGAATAAATTCTATATCCCTCACCATTGTGTCATCAAACCTGATAGTGCGTCGACCAAGTTGCGAGTAGTCTTCGACGCATCAGCTCACCTTCCAGGAAAATTGTCCTTGAATGATGCTCTCTTGATTGGTCCTAAATTACAGAAGGACATTTTCGTTATTCTGTTGAATTTTCGTGTCCATACTTTCGTTTTCACTGCCGATATAAAACAGATGTATCGTCAAATCTTAATTCAGCCCTCGCATCGTGATTACCAAAGAGTTCTTTGGAGGTTTTCTCCATCAGAGCCTGTCTGTGCATATCGATTAAACACCGTTACATACGGAGTTGCACCTGCTCCCTTTCTTGCTCTTAGGACTTTGTCTCAACTAGCTGAGGACGAAAGAGCTTCTTTTCCAAATGCATCTAGAATCCTACTCAGAGATATTTACGTGGACGATATTGTCACGGGCTGTGATGATCTGGAACAGGCCGAAGTTTTGGTGGACGAGTTGATATCATTGTTGAAATGTGGTGGGTTTGAGCTTCGTAAGTGGTGTAGCAATAGCCATGAATTGCTTTCTCGTGTACCTTTAGATCACCACCATCAGCATTCCATCAATTTTGATGCCGACTCTGCCATTAAAATTCTTGGTTTGAAATGGTTTCCGTCATTAGATGAATTTTCTTATTCAGTAAAGGCATCTGGTGAGGTCTGCTCAAAACGATCTATTCTGTCGGATCTTTCACGTATTTTTGACCCTCTTGGATTTCTAGCCCCGTTCACTTTTCTTGCAAAGCACCTAATCCAGCATCTCTGGACATTAGGCTTGCGATGGGATGATTCTCTCCCAGTCGATGTAAACAATCGTTGGAACCAGTGCAAATCTGAATTGCACGAACTAGCCAAGCTCAAAGTTCCTAGGCAGTTGGCATCAGGATCCTATTCACGATGCGAACTCCATGGCTTTGGAGACAGTAGTGAACGAGGTTATGCTGCTGTCGTTTACCTTCGATTTTTCTATGCCAACGGCTCTATCGACACATCATTCGTATGTGGAAAATCGAAAGTTTCTCCGGTGAAGAGAATTTCAATTCCTAGATTGGAACTCTGCGCCTGTCTCCTTTTGTCTAAACTCATCTCTTTAGTTCTCTCGGTCTATTCATCTGCCTTTCAGATAAGCAAAGTTTTTGCATGGTCTGATTCTACAGTCGCTCTGACATGGATCAGATCCTCCCCTCATCGATGGAAATCATTCGTCAGTAATCGAACGACTCAGATTCAGGAATTGGTTTCGCCAGAACTCTGGTATCATGTAAAATCTGGAGACAACCCCGCTGACTGTGCTTCACGTGGTCTGACGCCAGCTGAACTTCTAAATTGTACATTATGGTGGGCGGGTCCCGATTTTCTCCGTTCTGCGGAAACAACTTTCGATCGCATAGAAATGAAGGGTGCTCAAAATCTCGTCAGGGAGGAAGAACGTCACATTTCTTTGCCCGCATTCGTCTGCTCGCAATTTGTAGATGAGTTGCTTTCGAAGTTCTCGTCGTTATCCAAGACTCAACATATAGTAGTTTATGTCTTCAGATTCGTTCATAACCTGAAAAATCCCAATTCTCGTATAAGTGGAGTTGTATCATCTATAGACCTCAAACATGCTCTCAATTTCATCATCAAACAAGTACAGCAATCTGTGTTTCAGGCAGATATTGCTAATATTCGAAATGAAAAACCGATTTCAAAGAGTCTTCGTTAGTTGAATCTGTTTATTGGTGAGGATGGTATTCTGAGGGTGGGCGGCAGACTTTCATTTTCTGGTCTTTCGTATGATCATAAGCACCCATCTCTTCTTCCGTCTTCTCATCGACTCACTGAACTCATAATTCAACATTTCCATAGAGTTTACCATCATCCAGGAGCCCAAACTCTACAATTTCTTCTTACTCAACAGGTATGGATATTGTCCGCTCGAAGAGTGATAAATAAGGTTATTTCTCGTTGTCATACCTGCTTCAGAGTTAAACCAAAGGCTCCTCAACCTTTAATGGGTAATTTGCCCCCTTTGAGGGTGAATCAGCTCAAGCCCTTTCAATGTGTAGGTGTAGATTATGGTGGGCCATTTCTCACAACTATGTCTCGAACTCGCGGTTCTAGATCATCTAAGTCGTACATATGCCTCTTTGTATGTTTTACAACAAAGGCATTACATTTAGAACTCGTCTCAGATCTCACGTCTGACGCCTTTCTTGCTGCATTGCGTCGATTCATTGCTCGACGAGGACGATGCAATCATATATTTAGTGACGGCGGAACGAACTTCAAAGGAGCATATCGAGTGCTCTCAAGCTATATGCAAAATGCGGTGATTGAAGAACATATAGAATGGAGCTTTAATCCCCCTTCTAGTCCACATTTTGGAGGTCTGTGGGAATCCGGAATAAAATCCGTTAAATCGCATTTGCTTCGAATCATAGGTGATCAAATTCTAACCTATGAGGAATTTTACACTGTACTCACGCAAATAGAAGCTCTTCTCAACTCACGTCCGCTCTGTCCACTTAGTAACGACCCGAACGATATATCGGCGTTAACACCGGGACATTTTCTTACCTTAGCACCACTCACTGCGTTACCTGAACCGGACTTATCACATCTTTGTGTAGGTAAACTTTCACGTTGGCAGCTTTTGACGCGTATCCACCAAGATTTTTGGAAACGATGGCATCTCGAATATTTGAATACGTTACAACAACGTAAGAAGTGGTTCGATAAAACCACTGATTGTCTATCAATAGGTACACTCGTACTTATCAAAGATGATCAGCTTCCTCCGTTACGCTGGCGTTTAGGACGCATCGAACGGCTGCACCATGGTGCTGATAAAATAGCTCGAGTAGCTAGTGTCCGTACAATTCAAGGTATACTGCAGAGACCGGTGGTTAAGTTATGCCCTTTACCACTCCAATAGGTTTTTTTTTTTTTTTTCTCGTTCAACTTTTTTTTTCTTGTGTAAAATATTCTATTTTAGGTGGGCGGTTATGTTACTGCAACCAGTAAACTCATTTTCTTTCTTATTTTTCGTTTATTATTCGTAAATTCATGCTGGTTCATAGTTGACCTAATTCAGGGAATATCATTTAATTCGAATGTACCGCGTGAAAACATATGCTGGAGATTTGATGAATGCCAGATACGCAAGAACGAAAACAGTCTCAATGCTCGTTCATTTGCATATGGACATATACAGATTTTCCACTCGCTCTTTCTTAGTGTATAAAAACCACGAATTTCTATAATATAAACATTTTTCAAATTGACTCTAATTTCAAGAACAATACAATTCTTTCGTTGTGCGAGATTGTGTGTTCCGTCTACCACCAGTTCGAAGGCGAAGATCAGCCAAGGACATCTCAAGGATTTACCGTTTACAAGGTAGGCAAGAATCATTTCTCCACATCTGAATTTTCGGTCCTTCGCAATTTTCACATTAAGGCCCTTGTCGTGCCAGCTTCGTTAATAGGCAAAACTGTCGCATTTGGGGCTTAGAAAATACACGAATGATTCATCAGAAAGCTATGCATCCACAACGAGTATATGGTGTTCATTATGGTTTTGAAGAATAATTGGACCGTTTTTCTTCGAAAACGAAGAAGGTTATGTGAATGGTGAACGTTATGTGCTATACGATAACACAGTTTCTTATGCCTTATTTGGAAGCTATTGATCTTGAAGCCATGTGATTTCAGCAAGACGGTGCCACATGTCATACCGCTTGTGAAACATTGACGATCTTTCAAGAGTTTGCTTCTGGTAGTGTCATTTCCTCATTTGGTAATCAGAATTGGTTTCCACGCTATTGCGATTTAACACCTTTAAACTTCTGGCTATGGGGTGATTCGAAGTCACAGAGGTTTATGCCAATAAGCCATTGAAGCACTTAAAGCCGAAATATACCCTGTATCAATGAAATACCACCACATATATTCAATAAGGTTTTTGAAAATTTCGTCCAAATGGTACGCATATGCCAGCAAAGCCCTAGCGGCCATTTACAAGATATTTTGCTCCATACATAATTCCCAAATGTGTATTTTCTAAATCAATAAATATTTCAAAACTTTGCCACAGAAAACCCTGTTTTATTGAACACGGAAATCATGCGCTCTCATTGTAACTCCCTTTATGAAAGAGGCAAGCTTAAAATAAATAATACCTTTTGAAATTGTTCAACCATATTTGGAGTGTTTGCAACCACAGCAAAATTGTTCGGTATCGGTCTAATCTTCTTCAATTTTTTCGCAACCGTAGAGTCCAATTTTTCCGATACAACCAATCTCATCCTATTCGTGTCCACCCAGGAAAATATCAGTTGATCCAAATCTGAAAAGAGGATCATATAAAAATGAACGATTTACGATATCATCAACCACTGAACTCACATGAAGCATCTTCGAAAATTAGAACAACATCTGTAGAATTTCGAAAATCCAGATATTCGTCCAGTAAAATCAAAAACGGGCTCACAGAGAGGTCCAATCTTAAGTAGGGGATGTTGAGTTTCCTCGATAAAACTCCGATATCAGAGACTCCAGGCCACGTGACATCAATTATCAGTGATACGTTTTCTGAGAGTTTTTCACAAACTGCGAAAAATTTGAAGTAAGAATTCATCTGGAGGTTAATCAGCTGTTGAGCGGTTAACACCTGTATGGGTGATCACAAAAACTATCTTATCTTAGTGCTTTTCTCGATTTTTTACTGCACACTGAGCTGAGGTCAAAGGTATAATATGATGAGCCAGAACAACCACTTCACTGTGGAAGTAAAAAGGCAAACACTACAACTACATCAGATCAATAAAATCCGACTCTGTTTCTAGTTCATGAAATGGGGGTTTTCCTTTAAATGATAATGCAGTAATTTCCATGAAAAACCTTCAGAACATCACATTTCAAATAAGAAATTTCAATATTATATTTTTAAAAAAATGTTTGATCACCTTAAACTGAAAAATAAAAATGGGGATTTGCATTTAAAGGGATTTGTCATGAGTGCACGATATGGCAATGTCGAATTCAGCTTTTTCGGAAAGAAAAGGTCGTCAAATGTGCTACTTTGCTTAGGAAAACAGAGATAGCTATACTTCGATCTAGTTAGAGTAGAAGACAACGACCAAGGAATAGAAAAAGAAGAGCACTGTCATACTGTCATATTACTGACAAATCGCAAACGGAAATTGTTTGGTTTTGACAAAGAACACGCGTGTACCACAGAATAGGAATAAATATTTCGTTATTCTATAGCAGAAAAAGCTATTCTACTGAACACCGTTGTCACTTCTTGCATGCCTGACAAATCCCAAACACCAATTTTGAAACCTGATTTTGAATACTTTCTGGAGGTAATTTGGGAAAATGATGAATCAAACCCATAGTAAATATGTTCAAATTTGCATTTGCAGTAATAACCCAAATTCAGGAAAATCCCCCATTCAGTTGATTGGATGATTAGCTCAGATCAAGGTGGAATGTTTGTTGATTAATCGACAGATATTCGTCCTTGTTGTTATGTTCATCTATTACTACTGAAGCTCTATTTTCTTCATGTGTTTTCAAGTCGTGACGGACGTTGTAAACTGCAATATTGCAGGTGCAGCGACCTAAGACGGCAAAAGGATGAACCTCATGCACATCGATTTATTCTGCACTCGAAGATGCAAGATGCTCCTGGAAGATGGTGCCCTGTTTTCCCAAGATGAGTTCGACGGAAGATCAGTAAGAATCAGTGTGAATCAGTTCTAACCATTCACCTTCTTCGGTCTAGATGTTTTGGTTGATTAGCTCGGATCAAGTTGAAATGTTTGTTGATTAATCAACAGATATTCAGCCTTGTGATTATGTTAGTTTATAAAATATACTTTTCATTGAGCAAAAATCTACTCACCATTCGATTTTATCGTTTCATCGTCATCGTTGTCGGATAATTGTACAGTTGAATACACGAAAGAAATCTGAGGAGTTTTCAAATCCCCTAAGGTATTTTCAAACCATTCATCAACTTCACCTTGCTCAGGTTCTCGTAGCAAAACTGAAAAACATTTTTAGTGAACATATTTGAAATAGCTTCTTCACAAAAATTCTTGATATCGGCACTGAGTTTTATTTTTACGCGCTGGTTCTGGAGAACAGCGCGTTATCGTTCCTGTAATTTCTGAAATTTGAGCCGAAAATGGTTTCAAACGACTAGGTTGGACTCACTGATAAGGAATTAATCTGACTTCTGTCCGTCCCTCTGGTCGTATGTACTGTAACCTTCTGAAGAAAGCGATAAGCGACTTGAAATTTTTAGGTTTGGTTTAAAGCTTAAATATCTCGGGTGAGTTCATCAGTGAAATAATTCGACCAAACGGTTTCGGAGCTATGCTCTTTTGAAATTTCTAGGTTAGCTAGGTTAGTTCTTTGATATCTCAAGAGACTGATGCGTTCAGATCGAAACTTTGTTCCTAGTTGAACGCGCAACTTAGTGCAAAATTTCGTATGGACCCTGTAGTTTTTTTTCCTCAAAATCTCAAGAAATACTGACGCGATGAGGTATTTAAACTTTGTAAGAGGTTGGAAAATAGCAAATCGTAAAGTTATGCAGAATATTGTGAGGAACTATTCTTTAGGAAATAAAAAAAAATTATTGAGAAATTAAAGAAATGTTTGTTGCAACATTTTTTCTTGAAAACTATTCATCAGAATACTACAAAATTTGGCAAAGACCTCCGGAGTCAACATTCAACAGTGTGTAACTGTATATATTTTGGGGAGATATAGTGAACAATAATGTCAAATTTCGTTGGTATACTAAATTTTGAGATTCTTTCTTCACTATCTCAAAAAACATGAAGACCTAGGTCGTTAGCCGTTTGAAACATTGTTTCAATGAAGTTCATTGCTACTACTTCTATCTGAAAATGTACTGTCGCAATCAGATTGAAACGTTGTAACCATGAGAAATGCCGCCGTGCAACATTATGCAAAATAGCTTGAAGTCTGCAATTGTGGAAAATGTGGAAAAAATTTCGCGAATTTTTCAAATTTTTCTCAAAAAAAAATCGTTTTTTGAACTGAAATGGGCTGAAATTTGAGTTGGGATTCCTGATTTCATGTTAATAATGTCAAGTTTATAAAGGATATGTTCCGCAAATCAACTTGGTTATTTCGGTTGCGAGTTTTTCGTTCTGTAAATATGAAATATTCGGTTGGTTCCTGAAAAAAAGTTTATTACGGAATTTGATTGATGAAAAAGCAATCTTTCTATCACCAGAGCATAGACATATTAAGTCTATGTATCAGAACAACAATCAATGTTTTATGGTAACATATCTATAGCATAGAACAATCTTTATTTACCTTATGATCCATAGACCATACCTAGTAATTTTTCCATTGTTGATTGTTGTCTCTTTTATGTTCTATGGATCATGAAGTGAATATAGATTGTTCTATGTCATGGATATGTTACCATAGAACATTGACTATCGTTGTGGTGACAGAAAGAACCTTTTTTCATCAATCAAATTCAGTAATTAACCTTTTTTTCAGGAATCAACCGAATATTTCATATTTACGGAATGAAAAAACGGCAACCGAAATAACCAAGTTGATTTGCGGAACATATCCTATATAAACTTGACACTATTAACATGAAATCAGGAATCCCAACTTAAATTTCAGCCAAACAGAGATAATCTTAACACAATCATGTCGATGTCGATTTTGTCCTGAAATTCCCTTTCCCCAGTGATAGTGAAGTTGCGAAGAAAATTGTGGGTTGGCAATTTGGGCCGAAGTCGTCTATTGAAATCTAGTGCTTGATCGAGAATAAAGTACAAACAGAATTCTGTAAGAGTCATATGGAAAGAAGATCGCAAAATCATTCTATCAGGAAGTAAAGCTGAGTTTGGCAGGGTCAATACTTGAATAGATGATCGCTTGGGCAAACAATTCAAACAAGCGCATAAAAGTTCCTGACTTCAACTCAGTGCTTTTCTTGATTTTTTAAGTAATTGTGTTCCCAATCGGCCACTTAAATGACCACGAACATCATTAGGTACTTCAGAAAGGTATTGCAAAGACTCTGGATATTGGTAGCGTATATGAGATGGCACCAGTGAATTTTTCTTAGCAAGACTTCAATCCAACAGATTTTAAGTATCTTGTACCCTCTGGGTATCTGAAAATTGGGATTAGATGCCTTGGTTGAATGGGCGATAAGCTCAGATGAATGTGGAGTAGTTTTTGATTCATCGACAAATTTTGACCTTGTATTGAGGTTTTGAGTATCATCAGCATTTGAAAAAAGGGTCGTACTGATGATCAGTAATAACCGATAATAACTGCAGTAAATATACATAATCTTCGGACAATGCTTCGTTGTAGAGGCTTCAGTTGATTTAATCATCAGCTCTGGACAAGACAGAATATTCGTTGATTTATCGAAAAATATTCGTCCTTGTGTTAATATTTGGTACAATTATTTGGAGCTTGATTACCAAGGTACAAATCATGATAGCTAGTTGGTAAAGAATCACCCTCTGATGTTTTATACCGAATTTAGGAAACACTCTGTATTACAATTTGTTTTAATTCATTCTTTGTAATTTATTGTGAAAGCAATTGGAAAATTTTGTTTAGGGGTAGAACGTATTAGTCAAGTTTTTGTCGATTATTGGTGCTTCCTATGCTAGAATCAATCGAACTGGTGCCAACACACCTTTCGCTTAAATTGTTTCATTCTATTTCCATCGAGAACCAATTAATCAGAAAAACAATTGTATGGTTTGACTTATTGTACAAATAAGCAAAACCATAAGATTCTATTTGTTTGAATTCTGATGAGTAATTTCAAGTTCTGTTAGTGTTAACGGCGTACCTGGTTGTTAAGTAGTGTATCAATTGAGAAGGAGAATCGATTTTACGATTAAATGAGTTAATTGTTCACGGCGAAATAGAAAACTTATTTGAACTATTTGAAGTGTGGAAACATGATCATTGATTATGACGATTGCGATTCTATGCTTTTCGATTTTCAGGCGTAAAATGCGAAATGATATTTAGGAACTCATAAATTCTAAAATAGCCAAGCAGAGTAAGCTCGAATAAAAAATCAGTTTTCAAATTTCAATAGACGTTTCTGCTGTGAAAAATAAAACACCACCTTCTAAGAAGACTGAATAGAGTCGAATAATATATGAATATTCCTAGAAAATAAAATTCGAAATTTAAATATTCAAAAATCCCACATGTTGTCGCAGGATTGATGGAAATAAATTTGGGGATTAGTTCAGAACCTAAAATTAAGATGAAAAATTCTTATGTCCAGAAACGCTCCGTGGAAGAGTTATGTTATTTCAAAGATGACAACTTGATGAGTGATTAATTATTTCAATTGGACGAGCTCAAACTTAAAACTGAAGAATTCGGACGACACTTTGATTTTACTGGGTGAAAGTTGGAAGATAGAGCCAACCAATAAAATGAATACCGTGATCTCCCGACGATTTTGAGTATTTTCAAAAAATCGACACAGTAAGAAATCGATCACGAATCCTGAGTAATTTTTGCGCGCATGTTCTAGGGGAACAGCGTGCTATCGTTTTGTCCAAATGTCTGTAATTTTGGATGATTGAGCCGAAAATGGTCGCAATCGACTAGGTTGGACTCACTGATGACGAATCCGGTGTCAAAATCGATTCTGTCCGGCCGGCCAGCCGGCCATCCGGCCGTAGACACAATAACTGTCGACAGAAGAAGCTAGCAATTTGAAAATTTCAGGATGGGTTGCGCATCAGAATGCCGCGGTTAAGTTCGTTAATGGGCCAAATCGGTCGAATAGTTTCGGAGTTATAGGCACTTGAAGTTTTGAAGTAACTACTTAAGCGATTGGATTCAAACTTGGCAGTTGGGTGGAGTATAACGACTCGCAACTTTGAATCAAATTTCGTCAGGATCATATGGTCAGTGAATCAAAAAAAAAAATTTTTTCGAAAATTTTTTCCAAAAAATTTTTTTTTCTGGAAACCATTCATCATATCCAAAAAAATTTCCCTCACACCTTGAGCTTCATATTTCACAGCAGTGTACTAAAATTCAGATCGATACGATCATAAGTTTTGGAGATATCGGGAAAAAGTATGTCAAATTTCGTGGTTTTCTTCTCGATATCATTGATTTTTTCGGTATAACTCGAGAAATACTGATTCAGTCCTGATAAAACTTCACAGCTTGTTTTGAGATGCTGAAGGACTACTTTATGCGAAATTTCGTGATAATCGTGTCAGTAGAACAATTTGAAAAAAAATTTCTATGATTTTCTTATCATATCATCCTCATTAAATTCTGTATGAAACTTCGAACTGTTATTTTTCGATGAAATACTGGATTTCAATTCGATCTGATCTGTATTTTTGGAAATATTGGAAAAATAAAATTTTGATTGGGTATATCTACGGAATCATTGGGTGGATTTGACCCATTCACGAATTCGGCCTTCGTAGTTAAGGTCCAAACCTTCTCTACAAATATCGAGTTTCTAAGTTGTTTCTTTCGAAAGTTTATTGTCGAATTCGTGAATAGGTAAAATCCGCCCAATGATTCCGTAGATATACCCATTCAAAATTTTATTTTTCCAATATTTCCAAAAATACAGATTTGATGGAATTGAAATCCAGTAATTTATCAGTAAAAAATTTCAAAAAGCACTGCCGTGAAGGCAGCAGCTTTTGCGTGCATGTTCAAATTCGTTGCTGAAGCGGTCATCTACATTGAACATGTGCGCAAAAGTTGCTGCCTTCACGGCAGTGCTTTTTTTATTATTCAACCATAAAACTGGTTCTGGCGCCGATGTCTGACACTTATTTATTGTAAATCTTTTGAAGTTGGACATAGATGAACTCTGTAGGGAATGTCAAAGCCTAGCGACCGATCGTACATGCAATCTCTTCCGAATGAATCTACTGAGGAAATCGATATTTGTAGAGTACGTTTCGACCCTAATCACGAAGGCCGACTACGTGAATGGGTAAAATTCACCCAATGATTCCACAGATATAACCAATGAAAATTGTTACATTCCCAATATTTCCAAAAATATAGATTTGATCGAATTGAAATCCAGTACTTTATTGCGAAATAACAACTTGAAGGTTCATGCAGAATTTTGTGGGGATAATATGATTAGATGATTATAGAAAATAGAATATTAGATAGAGTAGACAGTTAGTTTGTGATGGTTCATTCGAGAATATAATAAAAGGAATTACTTCGTTTTCTATGACTCTGTTTTATTTATTCGATTATGCGGGAATTCATAAAAAATGGCGTCAAGAATAGCAGTAGCGTCTTTGTAAGTCGAAAAGGTAGAACCTACGAAAAAAAGATTTTAAAAAAATTTGGAAAATTATTAATTTAGTAACCATAGTTCAGTTTTATAGTTTATAGTTTGGTAAGGGCTTATATTCCACTGCGACCTCAAGGTTTATTGTGCCCCCCGTCAGAAGTATTTTCGCACTGCTCTACCTACAGCTCCCGTCCAGCTATAGATCTCTAGAGACGGGTCCAGGTGAGTGTAATCCTAACAGCGAATGCAATAAAGTTTGATGAACGATCCGGCGAATAGTGTGGACGATACTCGAGCTCAGCCTCGAATAATACATTCGAATGGAGCGTTAGAGTTGAAAACTGAATCCCGATGGAACAGAAAGAGCGCTGCCTTGAACTATAAAGCCGGGTCCAAATGAGTGTAATCCGAACACCGAATGCAATAAAATTTGATAAACGATTCGACGAATAGTGTGGACGATACTCGAGCTCAGCCTTGAATAATAGACTCGAATGCAGCGTTCGAGTTGAAAACCGAGTCCGACGGAGCAGAAAGCGCTGCCTCGAACCATAAAACTCCCTGTGATTTTTTGCATTTGCTGTTCGCATTGAGCCGGGTCCAGATGAGTGTAATGCGAACAGCGAATGCTATACATCACAGGGAGTTTTATGGTTCGAGGCAGCGCTCTTTCTGCTCCGTCAGGACTCGGTTTTCAACTCGAACGATGTATTTGAATGAATTATTCGAGGCTGAGCTCGAGTGCCGTCCACACTATTCGCCGAATCGTTTATCAAATTTTATTGCATTCGCTGTTCGGATTACACTCATCTGGACCCGGATAGATAAAACCTATGAGCCCAACAAACTACCAAGGTGATATCTGATTAGAAAATCAGCAATTATTATTTTGTTTGCAATTCCATTGGAATTCCAGACGTGTGAAGATTCTCATTTACTGTAATAGAATCTATATAAGTAATTCTTCGAATTGCAAACGAAATACTTACCTTCAAATATACAGATTCTTTAGAATTCCACATTTTTTGTTTCATCTATTCATCAACAATCGAATTCCGTACTAACAGGTGGTGATAATATTTCTCCGTGCATGTGGAAGAAATCAAATGGAAAGTAAAGTTTCCAAATATGCACAGCAGTATGACCAGTAATGAAATCTTTGATGAAAAATTCACTGTGCAGGATTCAAGGAAGAAAAGAAGAAAAGGAATTTTAATTGTTCCTGTTGTCTATCGATATCTTCAGTGGAAGTAAACTTTCGTAAAGAGACGAGATTGATCTATGATCCTCAACAAATAGTAGTTCTGAAGAATTCATCACACATCTCTGGAAGAATGTTAATATAATTCAATTTAAAAGGTGTAATATTTTTCATTTTGGGTCCCTATTTATATCTCGTAGTAGGCTATGGAAGGGCATACCTGAAAATAAGGGAAATCCGTATATGAATCTTTCGGAAAAAGTATTTCGTTTCATCCTGGAGAACTACATTTATGTTGGGATCTTATTGTTAGTGTATTAAAAAAAAACTGTCATCGAACTTTTCCTTGAAAAATGTTTTTTTTTGGAAAACTATCCAGCGGATTCCGACAAAATTTCGCACATAGCTCGAACACGATATTTAATAACAGAGCCGCTAATTTCACCTTGATCCGGATCCAACCTCAGGAGAATTGGGAAAAAAACTCTCAAATTTCGTGGATTTCTCTTCGATATCGATATCGATGGATTTTACCCATTCACGAATATGGCCTCCGTAGTTAAGGTCCAACCAAACCTACTCTACAGATATAGAGTTTCTAAGTTGTTTCTTTCGGAAGATCGGAAACCACCTACCGTAAACATAATAACTTCCGAAAGAAACAACTTAGAAACTCGAGATTTGTAGAGTAGGTTTGGACCTTAATTACTGAGGCTGAATTAGTGAATTGGTAAAATCCGCCCAATGATACCTATTCAAAATTTTATTTTCCCAATTTACCAAAAATACAGATGAAATCGAATTGAAATCTAGTAGTCTATCGAAAAATACCTAGAATGCTGTTGCCTTCATGGCAGTGCTTTTTAAGCGCTTGTTCTAGGGAACAGCGCGTTATCATTTCGTCTGCAATTTTCGAATTTTGAGCCGAAAATGATCTTAAACGATTAGTTTGAACTCCCTGAAGAAGAAATCCGTGTTCAAATTTAATTCTGTCCGTCCGGCCGGCCGTCCGGTCATGTGTGCTGTAACTTCAGAAAGGAAAGACCTAGAAAATTTCAGGTTAGGTTTTGATACTAAATATCTCGGTTGAGTTTGTTAATGGGCCATATCATGCCAAATGGTTTTTGTGTAACAGCCATTTGAAATGTTGATTTTTCAATAGCTCGAAAAATATTCATCTGATCGAGATGAAATTTGGTTGGAAGATGGACAGTATCAATAAGAAGAATTATCCATGGAAAAATTCAAAAACAAAATTTCTATATTGTTGAAAATTTTCATATTTCATTTAAATTTCATTGAAATTTCCAAGTTGACATTTCGCAATGTGAACAAGCGCGTGAAAGCGGCTGACTTCACGGTCAGTGCTTTTCTAGATTTTTTTCGATCAAACACTGAATATTTTTTGAAGAAAACACCACGAGTTGTTGTGAAAGATGACAAAATCTATTTTACCCCAATTTGAATATGTTCTTAACTTGATTCTGTTTTTAGGTCTCAATTCGAATCTGAAAGAGGTATTGTAGTAAAATAAAATTGAAATTTGAATATCGTCACCCTAGAATTATATTGCTCTACAACCAATTTTACTAGTTTCGAGAAACAGAGGTTTAAAGTTTGAAAAGGACATTCTTAACAATAACTTATTATTTCACTACCATTTATACTAGTACGAATGCCTTGAAATCTGGCCTTTCAGATAATATACACTTCAATGGAGACAGGCTTTCTCCATATCCATTATTTTGCATATATTCTTTTTGGACATGGAACAAAAAGTCGGTTTTGTGAAAACATGCGTACATTTTATGGAAATAGAACAATACATTTGGATATGGGACAATCTTATATTGGGAAATAGCTCATTTGTATAGTGGGTATATGAGATATAATCATAAAATAATCAAAAAAATTATCATGAAAATATCTCTACTGAGACGCTGACGCCTATTCAAGATCTTTTGCAAGATTTATCTTCTGTCAACGTATGCGTCAAATCTTCGTACTCCTTTTCATCCAGGATCTACTAGGTAAAGCCCTAGACAAAGGGTAAAGCACTCTGCTCATAAAATATATTTTTTTCAATCTCTCTTCATATATGACCCCCACGAAATAATAATAAAACGTTTAAAATATGC
The DNA here is from genome assembly GCA_958510865.1 of Myrrha octodecimguttata. NCBI lineage: Eukaryota > Metazoa > Arthropoda > Insecta > Coleoptera > Coccinellidae > Myrrha > Myrrha octodecimguttata. The sequence goes on from OY294056.1 coordinate 63,747,165, forward strand.
ATTTTTTTCATTGAAAATGATCTGAGCCTCCTAGCTCATGTGAAAAATTTGTAACTGTTGCCACGGGATAAAAATTAATCATGATCATGATGTAAAAAACATGGTGTGCTCATCTGAAAAAAGTGACGTCAGCAAGATTAAAATACAACGAAATGTATATTCTATGCTTTGAATTTCAATGAAAAATGTGACGTCATCATTTGTAAAACGATCACAGATGAGCAGATGTTTTACTTCATGATCATGATCAGAGCAGGTGCTCCCTGTATGAAAAATTATGAAATGCAGATAACTTGATTACACAGTATCCTATAAACTGTAACGTTTCGCAAAATTACAACTTGAAAAGCAATTTTCAAGAATCCATATTTTTCAGATAAATATGTATTCTGGTATGAACCGTAAAAAGTTCAATTCTACTGTAACGGCAGCTTTGGTTGAAGAATATAGAACAATATAATATCTAACTATTATCTCCCAAAATGAAAACTATGGATATAGAACAAACAAAGCTCATTCGGGGATACGGAACAACAATATTTTCATGAAATTGAAAACTAATGGGGATAAAGCATAAAAGTTTACTGGAAATTTGTTATCCGAATGATTAATTAATATTAACGATTTTATGGGATATCGAACAAGCTTATTTTTCTAAAGATATTCATGTGTTCATCACGATTTTGATCAAAAGTGGAGATAGAACAATTTAATACTCAGCTGACGATATGTTCTCCATTTTTGAAGATGATAAATTATCCACGCCACTGTTTAAGTTGCACCAATTTCATCCCGATAATAGACCGGTAACAAATTCTTCGACCAGAGGTTAATCTAGAGCTGCACTCCACCAAGGTTTCCAGAAAGCAGGAGTAGTAGTACTACTAGTATCGTTCCACCAGTCCCTGCCAAGCACTTGCCGTGAAAATTGAGAAGAAATCAGCAGCTTGTTTATCTGTATCGACTGTAAAAGCTTTTTTGTTGTTGTTATTCGTTGTTTGTGTCATGTTGCAATTGGTTTGCGCGAGCTCCATTTGTATTCTATAATTGAGATGGATATCGTTGGGCTCAGGATAGGTGAGTACTATAATCTTGACTATTTGCAATTACTTACGATAAGTGCTTAGGAATGCTTAGTAACTTTTTGATAGTTAATCGATTTCATACGTTCTGATTTTGTGTGAGTTGCCAGAATATCATATTACCCAAAAGAATTCGTCTATACAGGGTGATTCATGACATACGTCAATGGAGGATTGAAGGCGAGTCAAGATCCGCCGAAATTTTTTTTTTTTGGTTACGAAGATACAGGGTGTTTTGTATGTTTGGTATAGAACTTTGAATAGCGATATTTCTGAAACGCTTGAAGTTATTCTGTTGAAATTCGCTAGTAATATTCCTCTGTGGGAAATTGTCAATATGCAATTCTGGATTGATTTGAATCCAGGGCCGGGTTGGAAAAATTGTGATCCACAGTTACTTGTTGAAAAAAATCTTTTTCTGATCGCTTTTTCGAAAAACTATTATTGGATTCGAAAAGCCAAGCAAAAATGCTACAATAATCGCTCTTCAATTTGGACGGCACACCTAAACTGTTCCAACAAAAAAAATGACAAAGGAAAATTTGTAACAACGTTTGCATTTTTGACTGGGCCTACGTCAATGTTGGATAAAGGATTCAAGGCTAATCGAGATCCACGGAAAAAAATTTTTTTCATTCGATACGAAGATACAGGGTGTTTTGCCGATGTTTTTCGTTGAAACATTTTATGTGTGCCATCCAAATTGAAGAGCGATTATTGTAGCATTTTTCCTTGGCTTTTCGAATCAAATAATAGTTTTTCGAAAAAGCAGTCAGAAAATGAAGTTTTTCAACAAATAGAAGGATATCCCAATTTTTCGAGCCCGTCCTGGATTCAAATTAACCTAGAATTTCATATTGACAAGCTCTAACAAAAATATTACATTCACATTTCAAGAAAACAATACAAGTGTTTCAGAAATATCGCTTATCAAAGATTTATAACGAACATTCGAAACATCCTGTATCTTCGTATCAAATGAACAAAAAAAATTTCCCCGTGGATCTTGAATCGCCTTGAAGTCCTTTATTCACCATTGACGTATGTCCGGTCGAAAATGAAAACTTTCTTACCAATTCATCTTCGCCAATTTTTTTGGTTGGAAAAGTTCATGTATACCATCCAAATTGAAGAGCGATTATTGTAGCATTTTTTCTCGGCTTCTCGAATCCAATAATAGTTTTTCGAAAAAAACGGTCAGAAAATAAATTTTTTCAACAAAGAACTGTAGATCAAAATTTTTTCAGCCCAGCCCTGGATTTGAATTCATCCAAAATTGCATATTGACAAGTTCTAACAGAGGAATATTACTATAAAATTTCAACAAAATAACTTTAAGCGTTTCAGAACTATCGCTAATCAAAGTTTTAAACCAAACATACAAAACGAAAGAGGGTATCTTCATTACCAATAAACAATTTTTTTTTCCGGCGGATCTTGACTCACCTTGAAGTCCTCTACCCGCCATTGACGTATGTAAGGTCACTCTCATGAATCTTGTATAATTTTTTCATGGTACATTCTGGTAAATTCTTTTTGATGAATGTGCCAAAAAAACACCATTCCGTTTTCATGTAATAATTATTTGTTTTTCTGGTTTTTGAAGAATGCTCAAAATATGTCATTCCTTTATTCTAAGAATTCTAGATAAGCACTGATGCAAAGTCAGGAGCCTAAATTTGTCACAATCCGCAACCTCGAATTGACTAATCACCCACTCAATATTATCCGAATTATTTCCCGTAATTAGAAAAAAAATTCCATTCTGATCGCATTCCGGAAATTAGGAGATGAACGGAACTTTTTAGGTTGTTCATTAATTTAAGTCATAATATATTGCGATCTATTTGGTGTTACGCATATTGCGAAAATTATCCAGTTTGTAGAGAAATAAAGTAATAAAATTGGATTATATCATGAAAAAACGGAAGGAGTTAGCAATATGAAAATAATATTTTTTCCAAAACGGAAAGGAAGAATGCGCTCTGAATTAGTATTGCAGCAAATACATTTTTTGATGCTGTGTTGAAAACAGGGACAATTATTCAGTTATGATACTAGGCTGAAACAAATATACAGGGTGATTCCGGAGGAGACCGTCGATTTCGGGATAAGTATACACTAGTCAAGACAGTCTCGGAACAATGTTTGGTTTATGGTTGGGGGTCTCTGTTGAGAAAATACAGGGTGATTTGTCCGATTCGACCGATTTTACTTTTATTGATAACTTTGGTATGGCTAATTCGATTTCAATGCAATTTTCAGCGAAGTACAATATTGATGAGCACATTCATTAATTCTAAATTATTCATCGAAATAAGCGGTTGTTTTCGTGATAATTCCAGATTAATTGTGCGGGTTGAAAAACACCCTGTACATCGCGTTTCCTAAACAACGCCATCTGTTAAAGATTCGACTATAATGAGTCATTATTTGAGAGTTTCAAATTTTTTTGGCACACTACTAGTTTCTCGAGAAAATTTTTCCAAAAAAAGACAATGTCGAAATTTCGCTCCAATCGATTCTACTTTTATAAATAACTTTGGTATAGCTCATCCAATTTTGATGAAATTCGCAGTGTGAAACAATCCGAATGAGCGCATTTAACAATTGCAACAATCTCTCTAAATACAGGGTTGTAACTGTGATATTTTCAGAACTTCAGACTGACTCTGCAGTTGAGAAAAAACATTGCTTTTCCGAAACTTTCTTATTCGTTTCAGATTCTACAGAAACATGTCATTATTCAGAGGTTTTAATTGTTTCGGAACACCTCCAGTTTTCCTAGAAAACATTTTTGAAGAAGAGTATAATCGAAATTTGTTTACAAGCAGTGAAAGTATTCCGCACTAGGTAGGAAAGCTGTATTATTGTCCAAGGGTGCAAAGTTGTTCGTCACTTCTGAAATATTCTGAATTGAATGATTTCATTCAGAATATGAGCAAGTAAATATGAATTTGGGATTTGAAAAGAATATTTTAGAACTTAAGAACTGCTTTGCATCCATGGAATATACAGCTTTACTACCTAGTGCAGAATATTATCACTGCTTTTGCGCCAAATTTCGATTATACTTTCTTCAAACATTTTTTCACGGGAAACCGGAGGTGTGTCAAAGAAATTAAAAACAATAATGACATATTATTGTAGAATCTGAAACGAATAAGAAAGTTTTGGAAAAGCAATGTACAGGGTGTTTTTTTTTTCAACTGCACAGTTGATCTGAAATTCTGTAATTATCACAATTACAACCCTGTATTTTGAGAGATTGTTGCAATTATTGAATTTACTCGTACAGACAAATCACCCTGTATATTCTCAATAGAGGCCCCCAACAATAAACTAAACATTGTTTCGAGACTGTCTCGACCAGTGTAAACTTATCCTAAAATCTGACTGTCTCCTCCGGAATCACCCTGTATATTTGCTATCGAATGATAACGATCCAAATATCTATCAATTACCTATTTATTCAGGAGAAATACAAACTGTGCGTGAAAAGTGAATTATACTTACTTGAGTAGGTGATTAACGATTAATTGGAAATCGATATGTTACTGACAACCTTGGAATCAAGGGAGAATTGTGAAGTGGAATAGATTCAATGTTTCAATAAATGATTAAATTAATTGAATTAGTTAGAAATGGATACTGCAAGAAAAATTTCGATGGTCACTTAAAATATTGCTGTCAGAGACATAAATAAATTTGTAAGAGGAAACATTCCGATAATTATTATTAATTTAATCTTCCTCAATTCGAAATATGGAAATTAAGTATTTTGCACATATTCTAGGAGAACAGCGTGCTATTATTGATTTTGGAGTTATAGCCATTTGAAATTTTGAGTTTATTTCCCTTATATTTCGAGAACTACTGAAGCGATTGAATTGAAAATTGGTAACTAGTTGGATCATAAGGACTTTTCGCATTAATTTGTTGAGATCGTGCTGTCAGTAAATTAAAAAAAAATATTTTTGAAAACTTCTTCACAAATTTTTTTTTCAAAATTATCAATTACATTTTGAAAAAATTTTGGTCACGCTTTAAGCTTCATATTTCGCAGCAGTGTACCAAACTCCAGTTTGATACGATAATTGCTTTTGGAGATATGCCAAATTTCGTGTTTTTTTCTGAATATCGTTGTTTTTTGGAATAACTCAAACAATACTATTTCAATCATGATGCAACTTGGCAGTTAGTTTGAAATTGCTGATGGACAACTTTGTGCAGAATTTCGTGATAATCGTGTCATTAGAACAATTTGAAAAATAAACTTTTTAAATTTTTTCCAAATATTCAATATTCTGTGATCTTCCGATATATAAATTTTCCTCATGAAATTCAGTTCGTAAAATTAACCGTTTTATCGGCATTCATGAAGCACACCTTTTCAGTCAGCTGTATTGCAGAATTGCTTAGCTTTGTACAGAGTCAGCCAAATAGGACAATTACCAATAAAAGGTAACTGTATCTACCATCCAGGTTTCATGAACGGCTTTCTTCACAAACAAAATTACAGAAAAAACTTTGTTTATGCAAACCAAAATGGTGATAACGTTATCATAGCATGCTTCAAATAGGTGATTCTGATGACAAAAACTGACGTTCTCTAAATTTTTCCTTCTAAAGATGTAACCATCATGTAAGTCACACATGATGTGCTCATCTGCTCATCTGTGATCGTACGTGCACATGATGACGTATCAAAACGATATGAAAATTCAAAGCACAGAATATATATTTCTTTGAATCTTCAATTTGCACATGAGCACACCATGTTTTTACATCATGAATCTAACGCTTCTAATATCACAGAGTATATTTAATCAGAATCAGGACGAAAAAGCTCCTAACGACACACTTTCGAAAGGGAATTTTTCCAGTGGTTTATGGCACGTGTACATTCATCAATGGTACTCACGTAATTGCAAACCGTTTACCACTGCACTTTCGATAAGTTCGAAGGAACGGAGAATGGCACTGTCTATAACATAATTCACTTATTTACGCTTAAACCTTTGCAAGTCCATTAATTCGATTTAGAATGATACCATTTCACATTTTTTTCTCTGTGGTCTGACTGCATTCATTAGATATGTCATTATCAATGGTTGTGGTCATACATTACACAGACCACAGAACGTCGGTGTATTTATTTCTTCTAGATACCTTGACTAATCAAGCTTCTGTTTAATGATTTTCGATATCATTTTTACGATGTGAATTGAATTTAATTCCTGATATAATATGATATTTAATGAATACGGTTCTTCTATAGATGTTTCACGCAAGATTTTCCCCATTGAATAGAATGCTCATAATTCAGTTGGAAAAATCTTAGTATATATCATATTTTCTACATACCACCATTGTCACCTTGATTGCTCTCTCTAAGTCATGTACATTGTATATAATATATACTTTTATAAGTCTATGTGTAGTCACAGATTACGAGTGCAGTGCATAGAGGAAGGATATCTTCTGTGATGGTTATGGGTAAATTTAAATCATAATTATAGGCATCTGTTCTAGTCTCAGGTCCTCTTCTGTTGAGTTTTTGACTTTAAACATTATATAGGTACCTACCAGTCGATATAATTTTTAGTTTTGTCATTCAGACGTTGTGCGTTCGATGTCAATGACAATAATATCGAAAGATATTAAGTAAGTAAAGGTATAACAAAAAATATTGCATTATTTAATATTTCTATATTCATAACCTTCATCAAGTAGACTTGTTCGAATTGAAATATACTTCAATTTCTAGAGAATTCAAATTTCACAGATTCTCATCGAATATTTCGCGAAATTTTTCAGCATTCAATCCTCATCTTGAAACAGTTCTCTCTGTAATGTCATTGAACTCTGAAACGTTGCATAGGATGATACTGATATCACTAGTGTAATCTATCTCTCATTTGCAGCCAGAATCATTTACGTTTTAACTTTTCGGTAGGGATTTCGCTGTGATATCAAAAATTATTTTTGTTCAAGATTCACAGGAGAAAAAAATGATATAAAGTTTTCGTATTATTTTATCGGAATCCCTACTTCATAAGGAATACTACACTTCGTCAGCTGTTCTGGGGAACAGCTCGCTTAAAGACATCCGAAATTCTGAGAATATTTTATGATTTTCTAGAAACTACTTGAGCGATTGAACTGAAACTTGGCATATAGTTGGAGCATTGATACAACGAATTTTTGAGGATGTTTGGTGAATAGAATAATTTTTCGATGTTTATTCGGAATTTTTTTTTTCGACAACTGTTTATCGAATTTGGAAATGATTATTCTCAGACTCTAAACGCCATGTTTTACAGCAGTCTATTTAGTTCATACTATTATAACTTCCGGAGATATTGGGAAAAAATAGTTGAAACTTCGTGATTTTTTACGCAATGCCGTTGTCTTTTCTGACATAACTCTAAAAATGCTGATTCAATCATGATGAAACTCGGTTACTAGTTTGAAAATGCTGATGAACAAATTTGTGCAATATTTAGCGATAATGGTGGTTAAAAAAATTTGGAAAAAAAATTTTTTTTTTCAAATATACAAACAATCAGGTTGATTCTGTTTGCGTATTGCTATGAACCTTGCTATTCTAGTCATATTGCTATCTTTCTAATTTATAGCAATATGGCCATGATGTTAAGTATTCTGTTTCGAGTGTTGGTTATGAATTTTGTCATAACAATATTGCTATCAAGCTATCATGGACTTCCATAATTGGTGATTTTAGAGCTGACAACACTGTATTTTGTGACTTTAGAACTACAAGGAAGAAGAAAATAACCCTAATTCGTGAGTTTTCTTTATGGTTTCGCATACATAACCTCTTTCTACGGCTTTCTTCATCCATGTAAACATCGACATAAAAATGTTAGGAAACGAAACGAGTCAAATTGACCAATAACCAATTTCCTGGATACCAATAAAATATTGGTTATCAGAAATCGAATGCAGCAATTTATTCAGGCGTTAATAATTCGAAATTCTATAAACTTTTTCGTAGGCACTTCAAAGGGATTGCTGTTGTTGAGATGATTAGAATAATCAGCTCAGCTGTTGCCTATGCCTGTATCTTAGTCTAAGAATTTTCTTCGAAATTAAATAATATTCTAGAGAACCTTGAACACATTTCTATTAGCATATACTTTTTTTTATTCATATAAACCTCGACTTATTCGAAAATGTTATGAAACAGAAAAACCAATTAAAGTCAAATTGACCTATTTCCTGGATACCGATAGAATTTTGGTTTCCAGAAATCAAATGCAGCAATTTTATGCAGGCGATAATAATTCGAAATTCGATGAACTTTTCTGTTGTGAATTCAAAGGGATGGCTGTTGTTGAGATCATTAGAATAATCAGGTCAGCTGTTGCTTACTATGCCGGTGTTTTAGTCTAAGAATCCTTAAAATTGAATATTCTAGAGAACCTTGAACACATTTCTATTAGCACATTCTTCCCTATCTTCAATATTTTCGAATTCTTGGAAGAAATAATACTGAAATAAATGGATCTCTGAGAGATTCCTTTTCTAAACTTTCTTGTTATGAAGCATAGCAAGTACTATTTTGAGGTTTTGCTAAGATAGCAATGTTGATAGCAAGATTCTTGTTAAAGTGACAGACCATATTGCTCAAAATCGTTGATCAGAATACCAATAATTCCAATCTTGTTATGATAGCAATATCTTTTTCCTAGCAATATTGCTATTTGCAAACAGAATCGACCTAATCTATATTCTGCGATCTGATCATATCATCCTCAGAAAATTCTGGATGATCTTTCAAGCTGTCCGTTTTCAATCAAGTAGGTACCTAACTACTGGATTTCAATACGTATCTGTATTTTTAGAAATTTTGAGATAATGAAATTTTTAATAGTTATATCTGTGGAAACATTAGATGGATTTCAACCATCCACGAATTCATCCTTCTTAGTTAAGGTCTAAACCTATTTTACAAATATCGAGTTTCTAAGTTGTTTCTTTCAGAAGTTTGGATGTTCAAGATCGGCTTTTAGGCGACTGTAAATAAATAGCATGCTGAATTTGTGGAGACAATATGATTAAGAATTTTTTTAACCAGACCCATATGATGAAAGAATAGCGAAGTGAAACATTTTTGCGCGCATGTTCTAGGGGAACAGCGTGCTATCGTTTTGTCCAAATGTCTGTAATTTTGGATGATTGAGCCGAAAATGGTCTCAATCGACTAGGTTGGACTCACTGATGACGAATCCGGTGCCAAAATCGATTCTGTCCGGCCGGCCGGCCGTCCGGCCGTAGACACGATAACTGTCGACAGAAGCAAGCTAGCAACTTGAATCTTTCAGGATAGGTTGCGCATCAAAATGCCACGGTTAAGTTCGTTAATGGGCAACTTCCGTCGAATAGTTTCGGAGTTATAGGCACTTGAAGTTTTGAAGTTATTTATTTTTATTTCGGAAACTACCTGAGCGATTGGATTCAAACTTGGCAGTTAGGTGGAGTATAACGACGCGCAACTTTGAGCTAAATTTAGTCAGGATCATATTGTCAGTAATTTAAAAAAAAAATTTTTTTTCGGAAACCATTCATCATATCCAAAAAAAATTTAACCCACTCTTTGACCTTCTAATTTCATAGCAGTGTACCAAATTTCAGTTCGATACGATCATAAGTTTTGGAGATATCGGGAAAAAATATGTCAAATTTCGAGGTTTTTTTCTCGATATCGTTGATTTTTTCGGTATAACTCGAGAAATACTGATTCAGTCCTGATTAAACTTCACAGCTAGTTTTAAGATGCTGAAAGACAACTTTATGCAACATTTCGTGATAATCGTGTTATTAGAACAATTTGAAAAAAAAAATTTCTATGATTTTCTCATCATATCATCCTCATTAAATTCTGTATGAAACTTCGAACTGTTATTTTTCGATGAAGTACTGGATTTCAATTCGATCATATCTGTATTTTTGGAAATATTGGAAAAATAAAATTTTGATTGGGTATATCTACGGAATCATTGGGTGGATTTTACCCATTCACGAATTCGGCCTTCGTAATCAAGCCCCAAACCTACTCTACAAATATCGAGTTTCTAAGTAGTTTCTTCCGGAAGTTATTGTGTTTACTTCCGAAAGAAACAACTTAGAAACTCGATATTTGTAGAGTAGGTTTGGGGCTTAAATACGAAGGTCGAATTCGTGAATGGGTAAAATCCGCCCAATGATTCCGTAGATATACCCATTCAAAATTTTATTTTTCCAATATGTCCAAAAATACAGATATGATCGAATTGAAATCGCGCAAAAGTTGCTGCCTTCACGGCAGTGCTTTTTGAAAGTTTTTGATTCAAAATATCAAAATTACATAAAACAAAAATAAACCGTAGATATGTGAATATTCAATACCAGGTAAGTGCCCCCATTATCGATAAAATAACAACGTGTTCGTGTAATCAACGCATAATCTCAAATACAAAAACATTGGTGCTGATAAAGAGTTCTTAAATTTAAGGATTTTCAATTTGCAACGGGTGACCTTGAGACCGCACCAGGAGACGATAAAAATTTTAATTAGAAAAAATGAGCACCTCAAACATAGGCATCAACTATCAACGAATTTCAGTATGTCCATGCGACAGTTGCATCGATTTTGAAAAGGTTAACGGCAGTTGAGTTGATTTTCATGTCGTTTTTTGTTGAACTCACATCGTCGATATGAAGGTATATTATATCTTTATTTTAGGAGTCTGTTCTGGAAAGCTTGTTATCGTTTTGCCGAAATGTGTGAAATCCAAGGTGGGGCTTGAGATTTTATTTTCTCAATAACTCAAAGAATACCGCTTCGATTGAATGAAAAGTTTCTAGTTGGTATAGTGAAAGATTGAAACGAGAACGAATGGAAAATGTTGCTTAAACCTTCATGCCATCATTTTTGCGCGTATGTCTTGGGGTACAGCGTGAATTTTTTCCTCAAACGACTAGGTTTGACTCACTGATGACGAATCTGTCCGACCGGCCAGATTTCTTTCAAAACTATTTTCCGAAAAAAAATTCTTTTTCGAAAACAATTCATCATATTTGGAAAAATTTTTGCTCATACCTTGAGCTCCGTTCGTGACAGCAGAGTATCAAATTTCAGTTCGATACGATAATAATTTCTGCAGATATTGGAAAAAAAATTTAACAAATCACTTGGTTTTTCCTGGCACAATTCAGAAAATACTGATCCAATCATGAAGAAATTTGGCAACTAGTTCGGAAATGCTCATATACAACTCTGTGCGGAATTTAGTGCTGATCGTGTCATTAGAGCAGTTTCCTGAAAAAATTCAAATTTCTATTTCCAAACCTTCAATATTCTGCGATCTTCTGATTACATTATCCTCATGAAATTCGGTATATGGTTCATACCGAAATTCAAGTCATTTTTCGAGAAAGTACTGGATTCAAATTAGATCTAATCTGTATTTTCGGAAAATATAATTTTGAATGGGTATATCTGCAAGCCTAATGGCCGATCGTAAACACAATATCTTCCAAAAGAAACAACTTAGAAACTCGATATTAGTAGTAATAGGAATTATCATATTTGCATGTTTTTCTCATTCTATATCGATACAAAATCATAATGTATGCTATCTCACACTTCAACAATTCGCGAATTTCGAATAATTCGATATTAAAAAACGTCAAATCGGGACGCAAAACCAAAGTTGGTTAAACGCGGTAGATCGCCTCCTACGTCACTCGTTATTCGACGATGCTCCGACCGATACAGCCCGACGCTGTCTATTGGCTTGCTAGACAGAAAAGTATACGAGAAGAGGGAGAGAGTGGATATATCCCCTCACGTCACGGAAACCGCGAAGCTTCGTCCGTTTTAACAACCGACATGTGGAGCCAAATTTAAAAGACCATTTTCTCGTTAAAAATTTAAATATTTGATGTCGGTTAAAGTTTTTCAGTGGTCTTACGGATAGAATATTCGATTCCAATGATAAGAAAAATCATGCAAGAAACCTATTACGAAGGTCGTTCTCGTGAATTGGTAAATTCTTCAGTAGATATACCCATTCAAAATTTCATTTTCCAAATATTTCCAAAAATACAGGTTGGATTGAATTGAAATACAATGCTTGAACGAAAAATGACAGCTTGAAGGCTCATTAGAATTTCGATTCAGTAAAAGTATGAGTTCGGCAGACATTCAAATTCATTGCCAAAGCGGTCATCTTTTCACGTATTGACCCCACCAAACGCAGATTCACTTCCTGATGGAAAGACTCGGCAAACTTCTTTTCAGATGGTCCTCATGAAATTCTGCATGAAACTTTTACGCTATAATTTCTCAACAAGTACCAGATTTCAATGCAATCCAATCTGAATTATTGGAAAATATTATTGGGATAATAAACTTTTGAATGGGTACGATATCATTGGGTGGGTTGTACCCTTCACGAAGTTGACCTCCGTAATTGAGGTCTGAACATTCGGAAGTTATTGTTAAGAGGGCCAATACGTGAAAAGATGATCTCTTTGGCAACGTATTTGAATTACACGATCATCGCGAAATTTTGCGAGAGGTTGTCCGTCGGCATTTCTCTACTAATTACCAAGTTTCATTTTCATCGGATCAGTATTATCGGAGGAATTCGGAAATAACAACAATAATGAGGAAAAAAATCCACTTTTTGTCAATATCTCTGGAAGTTGAATTTCACTAATATGAAATATAATATTTAAGACCTGCACAAAATTGCATTGTAATATGAAGAACAGTTCCAGAAAACAAATTTTTCAAGAAAAATTTAGAAGTTTACTCATACGATACCCACAAAATTCTGCAACAATGTTAGTATCCGTATGGTTCAACCATCTAAGAAGTTTCAATCTGATCACCCAAGTAATTCCTGAGATATTGAGAAACTAATTTCAACAATTCAAATGACTATAAGTTCGAAACCTTCAGGCTGATTTGACCCATAGGCTCATTAAGAGACTTGACTGTCGCACTTGATGCGCTCCTTGACTGCAAGTGTCAAGTGGCTATCTTTTTCTTTCGGCAGTTATCGTGTCTTATGTCGGACAGATCTGATGAGCCAAAAAACCACTGGCATTTCATGATCTCATTCCTGGCAAAATCACAGATTTCAAAATTTTGAATTTATGTAATTTCGGAGAAGTTTCATATAGGTATTTATTTTAAATATCAACATCTTGTTCCTTTATATCGGAATGACCAATCTCTCAACATCAATTCTCATCCTGAAATCAACAATTATCATTATATGATTCAGTAATTAACAGGATGAAAAATGAATATCTGATTACTTAATTCGTGTTTTTTTCTGAATGGATGTCACCCATGAAAGTATCCACTATCTAATTCTTCATTCTGGAGTTTTCGAAGAGACTTCTGTTATTGAACTGAATTGAACTCTTCAAGAACAAGTTCGAAGGCAGGAATGTTCAAGGTTTTTATAGAAACCGACCAGAAAATTTGAATATTGCTCATATCTATCACTAGTATCCTTTTTTTGTGACATCTCACTCGGATGTCATGCAAGATTGAGTTTTATATAGAAAAAACTAATCGTCAAAGATGAGTTTTATTGATTGATCGTGCGAGAGAGAAAGGTGATACCAGCCCATGATGAAATATACGAGAGAAATATATCTGTTTTAACAGATGGGTTTTGGATCACTTCCATAATTAAAGATTAGAAGTTTGTTTGTTGTAGATTCTACTTCTTGTATGAAATCCTATCATTTATATTATAGAGTGAAGTTTCTTTCAAGCGAGAACTGAAGAATCCCTTGATGTTGTTCTTCGTGCTTGTTTTGTTCAATTTATTTTTCTATATCTATTGAATTAGTTGTCCTTTTGTGTTCAAAAAATATTTCAGTTTTACAGAATTATTACTGTAGTTCTCGATTCAACTCATATTATGACAATTTCAACATAATACTTAATTATAATTGGCTAATTTTTTTTTGTTTTAAGTGTGACATTTATTTTTAGGATGTATGTCAAGCAGGTAATGACTAACCTAAGTTTTGCGTGAAATATTTTTTTTTCTCTATATAAATTATTATTAACATTGAAATGAGGGTTCTCAATGCGTTTATCAGATATTTTTATTCGAACAATTCTAAAAATCTTTGAATCTTTCACACCGTGCTGTACCCTGTAGTAAAATTGTGAAGATTGTATACCTCGTTTTCTTTATCCACTTAATGTTGTATATGCACAACACAACTGATTGTTCAATACAACTATTATTTTGCCTATAATAAAGTGTTTAATGTGATATTTTACCATTCGGATTATTTTTATTGGTAAATGTTCATTTTTTCAATTTTCAATTTAAAAATGAACTGATCCAACTGAAAAGCCAAATTAATTATTCAAACTTAAGTTCTGCAACTTGAATAAAGCCTATAAAAAAACTCAACTATACATTTTGATTTTGCCTCAACTTATATAGGGAATGTAATTCCGTTTCCAGAGAATAAAGCGAACTTTCAGCTGCTAATGTCTACACTCTATTTTCCGATAAAAATGATGATAATATGCAAGTAGGAATATTTTTGTAATCATCCTATAATTATTAATGATAACATAATAATACTAAATGAATGTTGACGCAGAACAATTTTGAAATAATTTTTAATTTATTTCGAGCATAATCTAATTTCAATAAGGACCGATTAGTGAAACATGATAGGATTTATGTGAACTTTTATTTATTTTACTGATATTTCAAAATAAACAGATGAATTGAAATGTAGTACTAGCTTGCGAATGACTGCTTGAAGCTTCATGCAAAATTTGGTGAGGTTTCTACAATGTCCAGAATCATAGGATGAATTCTATATATTAGTAATTGAACCACAAGTCATTCCACAAATATTTAGCCTCTATTCATATTATTCGACCAGCTTCAGTTCATAGACCTAAAATACCATGGACGGAGCTTTAGAGAGAGAAGATTGTAACGTGCATAAGAGAGAGATGGAGCTAGAAGAAGCCTCAGTTTGCTACTCTGAGGAAGAGGCTTATCTATTCTTGCTCCATCCTCTTTTTAACCCTCCAAAATAGTATCTACTCTCTCCCTCATATTTTTCAAGATTCCAAGCCTCTTCTAGCGCCATCCTTTTCATCACTAGAAAACGCATATTCGTTCTCTCTTACATGTGCGTTTCAATCTATTCAGTCTGAAAGTGATGTAAAGCTCTGTCAACGTTATAATTAGGTCTATTGGGAACTTCTGCGAAGATGCCAGCGCCCTAACGGATAAATTTGGAACCTATCCAAGTTAGTAGTTTTATGTTAACAAACCTTAGAGATGTGGCGGAGAATGAATATTTATTAAGTAGAGCTTGAATATTTAAAGAAATCATTATAATTTTGTGTAAGATTTCTTGAGAAGGAACTTTTCGTTTGGATCACGATATAAAATCGTACTTTAAATTAAGGTTATTTTAGTGTATGTTGCTTGGTGGATCAAAATGAACCAATATCCAAGTTTACTTGAATTTCTGGAAAATAGGCACCTCAATAAGTAATTTAAGGACTCTTATTTATGTGAAGAAGTGCTGAATGCAGGCTTAATT
The DNA here is from genome assembly GCA_958510865.1 of Myrrha octodecimguttata. Lineage (NCBI taxonomy): Eukaryota > Metazoa > Arthropoda > Insecta > Coleoptera > Coccinellidae > Myrrha > Myrrha octodecimguttata. Next base: position 63,762,872 of record OY294056.1, read on the forward strand.
ATGTGGTTAATCTAGAATCAGTCCAAATGATATGACTTGTTCTCTGTTTACAAACGAGAGAATCAATAAAATGAAACAGATTTTCTGCTTTAGTTCTTTTGCATCGTATTTCTCAAGAAAAGGAAACAGATAAGACATATAATTGATTTCATTTTCATATTACAGCAGCTCAAGATACACATACAAAATGAAAAATGCCACAGCTAGTTCAACCTACCTGTATATAGAAATGAGAAGTATTAATGTATTTATATGAATAACTTCAGCTATTATCAACTCTAACAGTATATCTAGTTTTTGTCAGGTTTTCAACCAGATCACTCTTTTAGAATATGATTTTGTATGGCATGTGAATTACGTAGCTGCGGAAGTGCTCGGTAGTTTCTCTGCAGCATTTTTCTTCAAAATTCTCTTATTTTTATTTACACCTGAAAACATTATGGCATGAAGTTGTTTCGAAATGAATACAGTGTAGGTAAGTTACCTTTATGAATATAAACATCTTCAGAGAAATGCAGTGAACATACTTGTATTTTATGACCTGTTTTCCAATTTTCAATTTCTAAAGCTATAGGCCTTTCTTCTATCATTGAGTTCCCTACCAAATGCTGTTTCCAAATTAACTTTACTTCCATTTGGCTTTGGGAAAAATGAAAACTAGAGGCACTAGATGATCCTTTTTTCTTGACCATGAATAACATTGAGTTGAGGCACACAATAGTTATTTCAGGAGGATGCCATTTCGAATAAATACAATCGAAAATTTTAATCGGAAAGAAAGGAATCGATTGATGAATATTACAAACACTTTCGGTATACCAAAATTCCAACTCGGAGAACAACACAAAAGCTCGAAAATGAATTTCAAAAGTAAGCAAATTACGTCAGAATAACAGGTTTGTCGAAAAACTACTAGCTTGGAAGTGTTAGGATTTCTATCGCCAGAGGGCGTATCGCTTAGCAGTAGTTGCGCATGGTTCAGTTCCGCCGCGCCAGAAAATCTTTCATTGGGTTTTATATTGACTAATTCATATTATCCGTCTACGACTTTCGGCACAAATCAAAGAAAAATCCTCTAGCGCGGCAACTTATAGACTCGAAATTTGTAGAGTAGGCGTGAGCCTGGCCGTCGACTGGAAGCGATTTGGGGCTTTTATGAGCTACGCGTTTTACGAGCGCCGAGGAGCTTTTACGACCGAAGCGGTCTCAGGCTTCGGGGTCGTCCACTGGCAGATAGTTCGCGAGGCATCGGTTCGTTCTCGTTCTTGCGTAGCAGAGGATTTTTACTTCAGATTTCCGTGTTTATTGAAGAAATTGTGATACGGAATGGATTTAGAATTAATAATTCATTTCAAGGATAAATCTCACTTGATCAGGCATATGTTAGCTACAGAATGGGGAAAATTTTTGAGCTAAGGTAGATTTAAATTTAGAAAAAATGAAATTATCGGAAAAAAATTCACCATCTTGATAATGAATGATTATTATCGTATACTCATTCATAATACTGGAATGGAAGTAGAAGTGTGAATGTTGATGACCTGGGTACTTCGAAAACAAACGATGTGGAACGTCGAAATTATGGCTGATTTGAATTTTATCTGTGAAAGTCAGCTTCAGAAGATAAATATGTTATTAATATATCTAGAACGTGACTTCAAAACTTTAAAAACTGCAAACATCGAAAGAAATGATGGTGACACAGATATTCAGAAATGCTTAAAAGTTTGCAGAAGTGCACGCGTATTTTAGAAAACAGGTCACTAGTAAAAATCCGTAGCGTGTTATGAAGAAAAAACTATATTTATTTTGTGATCGAAAAGATGGTTCTGCATATGAAACGTAATTGAATCATTACAGTACGTATGGGCCAAAAACACTTGAGCATATGGAAAAATGTTCGGAATAAAATTGGTCGGAGACTAAAAAAACAAATTGATAATAGATATTGAGATATTAAGAGCTATAAAACCCGAGATAATGGCGAAACACGCTGGATTAATTATATTTGGAATGCTATATAGCCGATTATTGCCAAAGAGTCCAACTTCAGATAGGCTACTATACACCTACAGAACTTCTGGATGTGTGTTTAATGTAAGAAAAAAGACAACATTCATTAACCTTTCAATCTGATCCATCTAAAATTCACCAACAATAAACAACGAACTTCAACAAATATTCCGTTCACAAACCATACATTCCACTTTCCGACGGATAGCTCCTCTCTTCGAGCGTATAGACGCGGCAGATCCAAAGTGATCGGGATACGATTGCGCCGCTCGAATTCTCTCGAAGTCGCCCGTATGAACTCGCTGCCAGTCGACGAGGGTACCTAGAATTCCATTCATTTGGATCTGTCGCGCAAATTCGTTCGTTTACGCTCCTATCGCGCCTCTCGAAATCGCTTGCAGTGGACGACCAGCCTGAAGTAACAAAGTTGGAATTCAGGACTGGGTGAACTCCACCCAAAGATTCACTGATTTTAAAGACAATGTTTCCAATATTTCAGACAATACATATCTGATCGACTTGAAATTTTGTCTACGGTTGCTGAATGTTGGCCTGAAAATTAATGCAAAATTAAACGGAATCTTGGAGATAATTTCCGAAATACATATTTTTACTCGCTTGTTCTGGGCATATAAGGTCGAGTCTATCGTGAAAATAATAAATTCCGAACGAAGCGACTGAGAGAAACGGAAAATCTACCCAATGATTCCGCATATTTACACACACACTTTTTTCAAAATTTACTCTATTGGCTTCCGGTTTCGGCTTACGCCATCTGCAGGCCAGCTGAAATACAAAATCTATTGAATTTTTACAACGACACATAACAACAGAAATATACAAACATTTTGAACATTTCACTGTTTTTTTTTCGGAAGAAATACATTCGATCTTATTGAAATTTTGTACTTTTTTCGAATTTGTACGAGCACGTAAAAGCCCCCTACTACACGTCTGAAATTCACATACTTTCCAAAACTCCATTCACTTTTATAAACTATTCCGGTTGGCCATGACATTCTGACACATTTCACCGTGTATATTTTGAAAATGTTAGGTTATAGTAATTTTCCAGTCAGATAACTACACAACGTTGTCCTCTCTACATAGAAAGAGGTCGTAGTAATTACGTATTTTTCAAAATGTGAAATTGAAAATGTGAATTTTTAATTGGGAAAATAATGAATTTGAGAAACTATTATGTGAATTCAATAATTCCAAAGACCTGGCTGATGTGAAAGAAACTTTTTTCTTTGTTAACACTGGAAATATTTCACGTATATGAACATGGTTGGAAGATTCAGTTTCGTTATTTTCTTGTACGGAAATCAAAAATCGAGTGTTGAAATTTTACTGAAAAATAATGGATAGAGTAGTCCGTAACTTTGTGATAGTTTATTCGAAAAAGAATAAAAGTAAGGGAAAGTCGCCTAATATTGGACAGTTGCCCAATTTTGGATACTACATATGCTAGCATTCTATCAGTGTTCTTCTAGAAGTAAATGCAGAAAACTACTAGTTTCTGACCAAAACAAACACCCTGTAAAATATGAAGTTCAATCTATTACTTCTATAGGTGGCACTTTGAGTTTTAACGTTTCAATGTGATAGACAGTATTTTAGTTCGCCAACATAAAACTCCCATAAAAAGGTGAGTATTGAGTGTAGAATATTGAAATTTAGTATTAAAACACTAGAATATTTGAGGAATCACTTCAGCGATTTGATTCGAACATTCCTAACCAGTATTCATATTCATTTATTGTTACAATCTCAGACATGAATGTAGCCTAATTTTGGATAGGAACGGTGTCTCAAAATTAGATATCCAAAATAAGGAATCCAATTGTGAGCACTACTCAAATTATAATATTTTTCAGTGAAATGCCTGAGTGGTGATGTCCAAATTGAACAGGTACCAAAGATTGTGAAAATTCAGGATTTTTTGTCTTTACCATCATGTAGTTCATCTGCACATTCGTGCAGGGGACGTTAAGCTGGTTCGGCGGCGCTTTTAACGGGTTCACCCTACAAAAATGAGTTAGAAGCCAGCGTTTAGGAGAAAAAGAGGAAAGAATCATTGAAAAACGAACAATATCACAGAAATTAGATAATAGAAGTAAATCTCGACTACCTCGGTAGCCTAGAGGGTGGAAACATGTTCTAGGATGCTGTAGGTACCGGGTTCGAATCCCGGCGAGGTCATGGATGTTGTAAAGTGTATAGGTGGTGGTGATTTGGAAAGAATCTGAGAGTAAATACTTGTAGATGTGTAGATGGACATAGTATCCCGGCACATATAAAGGAAAAAAAAAAAAAAAAGTAAATCTCGAAAAAGTAAATATCAGTGGGTAAAAAAAAAGACAAAAAAGTAGAAGAATGTGTATGACGAATACTCGACTCATGATGTTTCCTATGAAAATATGTCGGAAACAGATGATGAGAAAGATGACGATGCAGAGTGTCTTTTTTGCATTGGACATTTTTCGGAAGACCAACATGGAGAAGGCTGGATCCAATGTTCAGTCTGCTTCAGATGGGCACATGATGATTGTGCTGGCAGTGACAAAAAAGTTTATGTGTGTGATTTTTGCAGGGAATAGTAGGTTCCCAATTTTGCATTTTTCAGTTTGGCTTATTTTTATGTCAGTTGCAACAGAAAAAAATATTTCAGTTTTTACGATGTGTAATTGTTAATGTGAACTCATATTTAAAGCGGAAAAAAATATCCAGAAAATGCATTTTTCTACCGAAAAATTTGGAATAGAAAAGTATCCAAAATAGGGCGACTTTCCTCTACTCGAATAACCCTGCAATAAAACTTCTAAACGAACAAAGAAACTTATGGAATTCCCTTCTTTCCGAAATTCTCAAGAAATAAGTCTGAAGAAGACATTCAAATACTTTGTTGTACAACTTGAAATACTCCAGTATGGTAATGTAGTAGTACTACAAGACCTGTGTCACATTAAAAGAACTCACTCAATTCACAAAGTTGTTTGAAATCTATGTGAACGATACACTGGGTTTTCACTCACACACGTCGAAAATGTTGGATAGCTTGTGATAAATTATTGATTCGGCGTTTGTAGTTTCCAAGCGTGATGATTATGTTGAGATTGAGAGTATAAATTGGCATTGGCATTTGTCAACGACTCTGAGAATTATTTTGACATTGCCGATATTTCACGAGTACCAACCTGCGTCAGTTCCAAGTAAAAAACTTGATTGACCTAAATCATGGTCAACCGGGATACTTTATAAAAGTGGATAGAGTATACTTTCTATTTTCCCAAATTGACGATCCTACTGAAATTTTTCCTAAATATTTCACAAAGAAATGAAATGTTCTCCCATCCATTAACATGATTCTCAGGTATTGAATATTTTATTTCGATTTGTCTCGTTTATAGTAATCACAATGAAAATCTTCGAAATCCCCATCATTTTCAACCAATCCACAGATTTGTGGTTATTATTTTACCTCATCAACTTCATGGGAAATAAACACCATGAAGTGCGAAGTTATTATCGTTTATATCCCACGGAAAGCTTTTGTTGTTATGGATCACGTAGTACGATTCGTGATCAAATAATATAACTGTTATTAGCGTAATAATTACTTATTTTACTCAAGAATGAAATCACGATACAGGTTTATTCGAGGCAGATACCATTCTGATTGGAAGTAGTAACGAAATATATTCCACTTTGACTACATTTATTCCGCACAACAAAAAAAAATTATTCATACAAAGAAGGCAATTTTCGGAAGTGAGTGACATAGATAGATTGAATTCTAGAAGCTTCCCACAAATTCAGGTTTCAAGGTTTTATCAGCTAGTTCCAAGGGCAGTTCGTCCTTTTTATGCTCTTATTCTATAGGCATCAGCGCGTAATCGGTTTCGTCACAATGTCTGTGATTTTCGAATTTTGAGCAGGAAATGGTATAACCTCCGAAGAAAAAAAGATCGAAGAAAAGGACATTGCGACTTGAAATTGTGGTATGTTGGGAGTCCAAATATCTCAATTAATTTCATTATCATTATCGGTGGAATCGGTCAGATAGCAAGAGTAAGGCCCATTTGAAATTTTGAGGTTCATTGATCGATATGTCATGAAGTACTGCTTTGATCAGATTCAAACATTGTAGATAGGTTTGGGATACCAACGCGCAACCTTCTGCAAAATTTCGTGTTGATTAAGTTTTTAGAGAATTTCAAGAAAATTCTCATTCGAAAATGTTCAAATTTTTTATGGAAAAGTCTTTTTTCTGAAAATATTGATTAGATTCTAACGAAATGTGATACAAACTTTAGGTTCAGTATTCAACAACAATGTTTTAAATTTCAATTCGATCCAATATTTACTTTTGGAGAGTCTAGAGTCTCAAAGTGCGGCTTACAAGGTGAGGTGGTCTGATATTTGTAGGGTTATAGACAGATATTCGTCCTTGTGGTGATGTGAGTTTATTGATACTTACCTCATTTTCTTCAGAATTCACACTGTTTTCATCCAGTTTCATTTTCGAATATAATAATTGCATATTGTTGAAACAGATTTTTCTCTCTTTCAGGTTTTTATTTGGGGAAGTTGGAGTGAATCCATGTAAAAGAAAGTTCAAAGTTTTTTGCACAAAAGAAGAAATAGGAAATATTATGTAATCTGATAAATTTGGTTACGAAGGAATCATTTCCGTTGGAATGAAATCAGGTAAGTTGAAATGGACTATAAATTTCTAATAGACGACTTCGGCCCAAGCTGCCAACCCACAATTTTCTTCACAAATTTACTATTACTGGGGAACGGGAATTTCAGGACGAATTCGACATGATAAGGTTTGCTTTATTTATAAATAGCCATAAAAGATGCCTCGGCTACTCAAACAAGATAATTCCTTCCCAATATAGGTTTTTGTTAAGATAATCTCTGATTGGCTGAAATTTATGTTGGGATTCCTGATTTTATGTAAATAGTGTCAAATGTATATAAGATATATTCCGCAAATCAACTTGGTTATTTCGGTTGCCGGTTTTCCATTCCGTAAATATGAAATATTCGGTTGGTTCCGGAAAAAAAGGTTATTTCCGGAATTTGATTGTTGAAAAAACGTTCTTTCTGTCACCAGAATGACAGTCAATGATCTATGATAACATATCCATAGCATAGAACATTGCTTATCTATGCAAACAAATACAAGTTTGTTTGCATAGAAACATAGAAAAGCAAATTCAAGGCGGCCTTCAGTAAGGAAGCCTCAAGGAACAACTATAAGGGCCGTATTTATAGTTGTTCCTTGAGGCTTCCTTGAACGGAAGGCCGCCTTGAATTTGCTTTTCTATGTTTCTATACAAACAAACTTGTATTTGTTTCCATAGAAACGCAAATTCAAGGCGGCCTTCAGTTCAAGGAAGCCTCAAGGAACAACTATGAATACGGCTCTAAGTATGGTCGATGAATCATAAGGTAAATAAAGATTGTTCTGACTACCTCGGTAGCCTAGACGGGTGGAGACATGTTCTAGGATGCTGAAGGTACCGGGATTGAATCCCGGCGAGGTCATGGATGTTGTATAAGTTTAGGGTGAAGGTATATGTTCGTTTGTCTTGAAAATGAAAATTGTCTTTAGTATAGTATGAATCTGATTGAATATAATTGTGAAAATATATATAAAGATTTCGTGACTGGGCACATAACCACAGGTTGAACCCAATAAGAGTGAGTGAATGAATGAATGAAAGATTTTGCTATGCTATTGATATGTTACCATAAAACATTGATTGTCGTTCTGGTGCATAGACTTAATATGTCTATGTTCTGGTGATAGAAAGATGGCTTTTTCATCAATCAAATTCTGTAATTAACCTTTTTTCAGGAACCAACCCAATATTTCATGTTTCCAGAACGGAAAACCGGTCACCGAAATAACCAAGTAGATTTGTGGAACATATATCTCATAAACTTGACACTATTAACATGAAATCTGGAATCCCAACTTAAATTTCAGCCTAACAAAAACCAATATTTGGAGGGAATTAACTTGTTTGAAGAGACGAGGCATCTTTTACGGATATTTATAAATAATGCGAACCTTATCATGTTGAATTTGTCCTGAAATTTCCGTTCCCCAGTGATAGTAAATTTGTGAAGAAAATTGTAAGTGGCAACTTGGGCCGAAGTCGTCTATTGCATTTATACTCATAAAGATTTTTGAAGATGGTTCTCTGCAACACTCCATTTGTCAAAGAAAGAAGAAGGTATGGAGTTGCGGGCAATATTGTTCTATGTACAAAAATATGACAAGATTGTCAACAGTTTCACGTCAATTTAGATCGATTGAATAGACGACTTCGGCCCAAGTTGCCAACTCACAATTTTCTTCACAAATTTACTATCACTGGGGAACGGAAATCTCAGGAAAAATTCAACATGATAAGGTTCGCGTTATTTATAAATATCCGTAAAAGATGCCTCGGCTCCTCGAACAAGATAATTCCTTCCAAATATATGTTTTTGTTAGGCTGAAATTTGGGCTGGGATTCCTGATTTCATGTTAATAGTGTCAAGTTTGTAAAGGATATGTTCCGCAAATCAACTTAGTCATTTCGGTTGCCGGTTTTCCGTTCTGTATATGAAATATTCGGTTGGCTTCTGAGAAAAAAGGTTAATTACGAAATTTATTGATGAAAAAGCAATGTTTCTGTCACCAGATCATAGACATATTAAGTCTATGCACCAGAACGACAATCAATGTTTTATGGTAACATATCCATAGCATAGAAAAATCTTTATTTATCTTATGATCCATCTTTGAATAAGGAACAACAGGAAGGAGCATATATAACGCTTTTCTACTCCGTATAAAAGTGGGACATAGGCACCCATATTGAACCTCCAAGTATGACTCATGTTAGTTAGTTTCGTCAGACAAAGAAGTCTCGGAACAAGTTGTTCTCTCTTCAAAGTGGAAGGAAAGTCGGCCATATGCAACATCCATCCTGGACCCACTTTTTGAGGCTTTATGCTCCTTCCTTATGTTCTTTATTCAGAGTGATCCATAGACACAACCTAGTAATTTTTCCATTTTTGATTATTGTCTCTTCTACGTTCTATGAATCATGAAGTGAATAAAGATTGTTCTATGCTATGGGTATGTTACCATAGAACATTGGCTGTCATTCTGGGGACAGAAAGAACGTTTTTTTATCAATCACATTCCGTAATTAACCTTATTTTCAGGAACCAACAGAATATCTCATATTTACGGAAATAACCAAGTTGATTTGCGGAACACATCCTATATAAATTTGACACTATCAATAAGAAATCAGGAATCCCAACTTAAATTTCAGAGTTGATCTCTCCTATATTTGGAAGGAATTATCTTGTTTGAGGAGCCGGGGCATCTTTTACGGATATTTATAAATAACGCTAACCTCATCATGTCGAATTGGTCCTGAAACTCCCGTTCCCCAGTGATAGTAAATTCGTGAAGAAAATTGTGGGTTGGCAACTTGGGCCGAAGTCGTCTCTTGAATAATGTTTGAACCACGAGGTAAGATTTTGTCTGAAAATAGACAGCATATGCTACCGATGATTCTGAATTGTTGGAAAATATTATATTCTTTTGTGTTAGACTGATCTCAAATGTTTTGCTCCATTCGTTATAATGTTGATAAAGTTTAAATTTTGTCATTCAGTACGTGGTACGTTCGAGAACAATATAGTCCAAGTAAGATATCAACCTCGAAATATATTCTAGAGAAGAGGAAATAAATTATTTTTTATGTTTTTATTGGGTTTCCACTCCTAATATCTGAAACAGGATATATAACGATTAGAAGATGAAATAATTTATCATTTCTGAAAATTTTCTCCTTTGTCTGATGAAAGAGTCAGATTTGTACACTGAAACGTCACAGTTAGCTTTGTTTATCGTTTCTATTGTTCCTGTATTGTTCATTAGGCAATCTGTTTCGGGTTTTGACAAATAGTTTAATCCTGCAATTCGCTAGAGCGTTTTCTGTAAACACGATTTCATTTAATTTCAATAGTTCAATTTCAGATATTGGGAATGAAAATCCATAAAAAACCTAGAAAATGACGCGAATTCCTTTCAAAATAAGCTTAAATCGATAGGAAATATATTTTTCATGGCCGATAGTAAAAACAATAACTTCCAAAACAAAACACTCAGACTACAAACATTTGAAGAGTAGGTTTGGACCTCAATTGAAAAGGCTGAATTCGTGAATAGGTAAAATCTACCTAATGATTCAGCAGATATATCCATTCAAAAGTTTATTTTCCGAATATTTACAAAAATACTTGATCGAATTGAAATCCAATACTTGATTGAAAAATGACAGTTTGAAGATTCATAAAGAATTTCGTAAGGATAATATAAACCGAAGATGGCAGAATTTTGAATATTGATAAATATCCATCACTATGTGATTAACTGATGGCCTTCAGAGTCCACCTCCGAAGTACAGTACTGATGAATTCTATACAGTGTGCGTCAAAATTATGGAAGAATTCATTTTCTTAGAAGAAAATATTTGGCAACAAAATACTGAAACAGGTCAATTTTCGTTTCACTCTTCAAATTTATAAGGATTTTGTAGCACCCTGTGCCATCCCCATCAACTCTCTAAATTTTTTGAATAGGGAAAGGAGGTACTTTTTTGTCAAGGTCTTTGTATCTTCTTTACAGGCGTGCAGAAATTTTCAAAAAAAAATTTTTTTTTTGAAAAATTAGTTAGTTAAAAGAGGTTTTCAGTATGTGCACTTTATCATGGCTCATTTATTTTTAGACGATGGTACCTGATGAAATTTATCTCCGAATGAAAGTCGACCATTGCAGTTTTGTTCATGCACAGCCTACAACCCCTCACGTGAAAAATTAGAATAAATCCAGAAGGTACCGGAAGAATTTGTCAAGCGCTTTGATTATTGCATCCAGAACGGTGGTGATCATTCTGAACATTTAATTTAACTTGAAATGCACAATGATTCTCCTGGTGGTACTTCAATGCCTCAATAAATTTCCAATGTCACTCCATTTTTTTTCTCCACTAAAAGGTTCGTAGGGGTGGAAAGTTGTGCATGAACAAAACTGTAATTGTCGACTTTCATGTGGTGACAAATTTCGTCAGGTACCATCGTCTCAAAGTGAATGAGCCATGACAAAGTGCACATACTGAAAACATCTTTAAAGTAACTAATATTTCAAAAAAAATTTTTTTCTTGAAAATCTCTACAGGCCTGTGAAGAAGATATAAAGACCTTGCCGAAAAAGTACCACATGACCCACTTTCCCTATTCAGAAAAATTAGAGGGTTGATGCGGATGGCACAGGGTGCAATAAAAATCCTTCAAAAATGCATAAAATTTGGTAAAAGTGAAACAAGATTGACGTGTTTCAGGATTTTGTAGCCAAATATTTTTCTTCTGAGAAAATGAATTTGTTCCAAAATTTTGACGCGCACTTTATATTTCATATTTGGGTTTCGTCAATATTTGTAATATGTGTCAATAAATACTTTATTTTGGGCATTATGAAAGGTTCACAGCAAATCTATTGGTCAATAATTAATTTGTTATTGAAAACCGAAAAGTCAAGGAAAATGATACAGTTTTAGTGTTCCAAGGCATTCAATGACACTGCCAGCTGTAACTCTCTACCCCCTAGGGCACTGTTAATTTAACAGTAGAATAATTTTAGGCAAGCTTGTAAAGAAATATCAGAATGAACATTCTTTAACTTTTTTTCAGACTCTGAAACCATTTTTCTCAAGTTCCTCATCTGCTTCCACGTTCTTCAGACCTCCTCAACCTCGGACTGCGATGTAGAATTTACTTACAGCGAATATTACAACTCAAACGGCTTCAAAGTAATTTGCAGCGATGTAACTGAAGGCCAAGAGGACATCATTCGTGACATATCAGCCCAAAACGCAATAATTTTGGATATAAAGAACTCAACTCTTAAGAATGTGAATTCTGATTTATTCGCGAATGTGCCAAAACTGAAAGAACTGAATATTTATGACTCAATCATCTCAGTTCGAGGCACTGTTGACTTATTTTCGAAATTAGAGAACTTACAGACTCTTAAAATTAAAGATACTATGATAAAAGAAATTGGGAATGGTACTTTTCATAATCTTGTGCATATGAGACTTCTGCACTTGGAAAATAATAGTCTAAGTTATATATCGAAGGATGGTTTGAAAATAAACAGCTTAGATAGCTTGATGTTCATAAATAATGATTTAGGGAATATTGACGATATACCTTTATGCTACTTAGAGAATATAGAAAGAATAAATTTCAGTAGAAATAAGATTAAAAGCCTAGAGCCCGATTTATATCATTGCAGCTCGAAAAAGACTAAGCAAACTTCACTTAATAGTCTCTATGAGAACAATCACTCAGCTATAGAATACTTAGATTTAAGCAATAATGAAATTACCTCGATTCAAAACGCTTTCAGTTCGTTTGTGAACCTAGAATACCTTAATTTAGCCAACAATTCAATTATGCGTATTTCCGATACTGATTTCGAAAATACGACACAGTTGCAAGTTTTGAATTTATCCAACAATTCCATATCTTCATTGAGTATTGCCGCTTTCACAAGGCTTTACGATTTGAGGGAAATAAACTTATCTCAAAACGAAATATCCAAAGTACAATTGATACTTTTGAGTAAACTAACCAAGGTTGATCTTTCACATAATAAGTTGACATTCGAAAATTTGGAGAAAATGAAAATGTTGCCTTTTCTGGAAACTTTAGATTTATCTGATAATCAACTCAATGGCACTTCGATTTTATTCAATAATTTTTCCTCATTGATTTATTTGTTTTTGAATGACAATAACCTGATCCTAGAGAAGGATATGTTCCGTAATTTAAGTAAATTGGAAATTTTGGAACTCAGCGGAAATGGCATCCGATATCTACCTAAAACTGTTTTCAGCAACATGACATCGTTGTTAGAATTAGATCTCTCTAGGAATAAGTTGGAAAATCTAGAAAATAATGAAATCTTCTCATCCCTTTTCAGTCTACAAAAGTTGAATTTATCATTCAATAATTTACGTTATTTAAATCACAATTTGTTCGCGAATCTAGATGATTGCGAAATTCTGGATTTAGCAGGTAATAAATTGAAAGAATTGGAATATCCATATATTATCAATACAATGAGATCTCTGGAAACTATAAATCTAAAGAACAATCTCTTCTCCTGCAACTATTTGCAAAAAGCTGTGAGATATTTCTCATGGAAGGGTATCAACTATAATGTAGATAATATAACCGAGTCCATTGAGGAAAATATTGGTGGTATTCAATGTCAAGAGGATTTGAGCATCGTTGAATCAGTGAGATCAGATTCGAAAAAGACCTCCATTTTCATCATTTCTCTGGTTTCAGCAATATTTTCCATATTTGTATTGTTGATAATTTTGATTATCAAGTATTACCAAATATATAGAAAATCCAAATATCATTCCGAACAATTTGAACTGATTCAAGAATAAATTATTGATGAATTTTTGTTTTTATTTCTTGTTCTGAACCTGCATATATTCATTTGAAAAATTGTGAATTCAATGAAAGATTCTATATTTAACCTGATTCATGGTTCGCTATTATTTGAAATAACGAAAAAAGGGGATGTTTTTTGACTATGAAACATTGTCCACCAAGTTTGTTTATTGCATTTTATTTATTTTCAATTGGAATCGATTATTCTATCCAAAATAATACCTTCTGAAAAAATTCAATCGCCCCCAAAAAATTTCAACTCACAATAGAAACGTTCTTATGCATTTGGTTCCACATATTGGCTCTTTAAGGCCAACGCTCACTTAACGGCAACACCCTGGACCACGGCAAAACGGAAACTTATTTCCCCACTAATTTGTCGTGTCCCATAGCGGGCTGCCCCATTGAATTATTTGGAAAGAATAGAATTCCTGTGTAGCGTGGGCTGGGTTGTTACCGATAAGTGAGCGTTGGCCTCAAATGGTCGAAACTTCTCCGCGTTCTGTGACGTAACGTGTCTCTCTCTCTCTTCTCGTATACCTTCCATCATTGAGTTTTTGTATTTGTACTTGAAAACACAATACTTCCACCTTATCAAGCCAATATATACTCCATTCACTTTTATAAACTATCCCGGTTGACCATGACCAATCTGTAATCTGTGGCCATGACATTCTGACACATGTCACCGTGTATATTTTGAAAATGTAGGGTTATAGTTATTTTCCTGTCAGATAACTACGCAACGTTGTCCTCTCTACATAGAAGTCGTAGTATTTACGTATTTTTCAAAATATGAATTTACTTTGGGAAAATAATGAATTTGAGAAAATATTATGTGAATTCAATAATTCCAAAGAACTGGCTGAAGTTGAAGAAACGTTTTTCTCTGTTACCACTGGAAATACTTCACGTACCTATATAAATATGGTTAAAAGGATCAGTTATACTATTTTCTAGTCGGAAATCAAGAACTGAGTGTTGGAACTTTACTGAAGAATAATGGATAGAGTTGTCCGTTACTTTGCGATAGTTCGAAAAAAAACAAAGTACTCGAATAACCCTGCAGTAAAACTTCTAAACGAACAGACAAACCTATGGAATTCCCTTCTTTCCGAAATTCTCAAGAAATAAGTCTACAGAAGAGAACTATGGCGATGGTGATCAGGTACTTACATTGAACTAGTGGAGCAGCACACACTTGTCGCGATCTGTCTGCGAACTGTCAGCGTTCAGACGGGATCGCATGACGTTAATATAATGTCGTTTCTATAGAGATTTTGGCAGACACTGAGAAAAAAGTTCGCGTTCTGATCGCATATACAGGGTATTTTTCAGTGCTCAATTCAATTGTATTGTAGAAATCGGGAAAAATAATTTTCAAAATGGCGGAAAACCTACAAAGTTGAAAATTTTTTGTTTTCGATTGCCAAATTGGATGGCATCATTTCAAAGTACACAATTTTCTAAGATTATCTGTGAAAAATTTTTTCCAAAATTCAAACTCAACTTGTTTTTCACATGTCTAGAGTGAAGAAAATTTCACCCAAAATTGTTGGAATCTATCGAGGTTTAACTTACCTTCATTCTGAACACTGGGAGTGGAAACAGAATGGAAAAATATCCATTGGTTTTCATTTTATAGCCTTCCAAACATTCCGCTCGGAGTACTTGAATAATTTTTATTCGGAGAGCCTGGTGGCCCTACGGAGGCCAAAATTGTGCTGATGGGTTCCCAGAATGACCCGGATAGAAATATATAATAATATAATATGAATTTATGAAAAAAAAATTTTTTTCAAGAAAACTTTGGTAGGGCTCGAACTCTCCCCGCATTCGGAAAATAGGGTCAACTTCAATTAACTACCGTTACATGGTAACGGACGTCATTATAATCAGAATAAATCCACCTTATACGCGGCCCTATTGTCCGTAAGTGGAGCGAGTGCGGATCCCATCGAAGTTTTTTTTTCAAAAAATTTTTTTTTTTGATAGATTCATAATTCTATCCGGGTCATTCTGGGGACCCATTAGCACAATTTTGGCATCTGTACGGCCAGTTTCTCGAATAAAAATTATTTAAATCCTCGAGCGGAATGTTTGGAAGGCTATAAAATTAAAACCAATGGATATTTTTTCATTCTGTTTTCACACCAGTGTTCAAAATGAAGGTGAGTTCAACCTCGAAAGATTTCAACAATTTTGGGTAGATTTTTTGTTCACTGTAGACATGTTAAAAAAAGTTGAGTTTGAATTTTGGAAAAATTTTTTCACGGTAAATCTTAGAAAATTAAGTACATTGAAAAAATGCTATCCAATTTGGCAATCGAAAACAAAAAATTCCAATTTCCGCCATTTTGAAATATTTTTTTCCCGAATTCTACAGAACAATTGAATTGAGCTCTAAAAAAATACTGAGACGTGACCAAAAACCGTTATTTCAAAGGTCACGCATAACTCACCACAGTTATCAGAATATTGCTCAAAGCTGACATTAAACACACTGTATCTCGCTTATGCTTCGAAAACGGGGTATATATCATAAAGCAAAAATGACTTTTCCAATGTCATCTATACGGGTATATATGTTTGACCAGTTTATGATGAAACACCCTGTAGATGTTTCGGGCTGAACGTTGCCACCACCGTGAACGCCATCGCGATCGCCATTGTGAACGCGATCGCGTATGTGTGGCCTCGCCTTACTCATAATTCGCCAATAGACGACTTCGGCCCAAGTTGCCAACCCACAATTTACTTAGCAAGTTTACTTTCACTGGGGAACGGGAATTTCACGACAAATTCGACATGATAAGGTTCGCATTATTTATAAATACCCGTAAAACATGCCTCGGCTCTCAAACCAGATAATTCCTTCCAAATATAGGTTTTTGTTAAGATCGTCCCCGATTGGCTGAAATTTAAGTTGGGATTCCTGATTTCATGCAAACAGTGTTAATTTTCATAGAATACGTTCCGAAAATCAACTCTGTTGTTTCGGTTGCCGATTTTCCGCTCCGTAAATATGAAATATTCGAATGGTTCTTGGAACAAGCGCGTGAAAAAGGTTATTTATGGAATCTGGTTGATGAAAATGCGGTCGATTTACTGTCACCAGAACGATTTTCTATGGTAAATATCCATAGCATAGAACAATCATGTTTACTTTAGGTTTGTTTTGGTTCCGAGTTCAGATCTGTTCGGGACGGTTCTAGCAGTAAATCGACCGCATTTTCATCAATCAGATTCCGTAAATAACCTTTTTCACGCGCTTGTTCCAAGAACCATCCGAATATTTCATATTTACGGAGCGGAAAATCGGCAACCGAAACAACAGAGTTGATTTTCGGAACGTATCCTATGAAAATTGACACTGTTTGCATGAAATCAGGAATCCCAACTTAAATTTCAGCCAATCGGGGACGATCTTAACAAAAACCTATATTTGGAAGGAATTATCTGGTTTGAAGAGCCGAGGCATATTTTACGGGTATTTATAAATGATGCGAACATTATCATGTCGAATTTGTCCTGAAATTCCCGTTCCGCAGTGAAAGTAAACTTGCTAAGTAAATTGTGGGTTGGCAACTTGGGCCGAAGTCGTCTATTGTGGAAGTGTGTGATAGCGCACATTACGCTCTTGTATGACAGTTGATAGAAAAACATGAAAATATAATATTTATTGTTACATGCAAGATATCTATTGAAGGAACAAATGTGAATTATTTGATGGTGAGTCAGCGTTAGCGCCGGTCGGTGGATGACCCATCAATTCTACGTTTTGAATGTTCAAAACACCACAAAGCACAAGGAATAATTCTAGACGAACTTCTTTAAATTTTCCCAGCGAAGAACAATTATGGTTGAAACCGATGAATCATCAAATGATGGTGGCCTTGGATGATGTTTCATCAGAAAGAAACGTAATAAGTTGATCGGCACACTTCTGTTGGAATTATCACACTGAAATTTCCACGTAACAAATCCACCTTTGGAACGAGATAAAATTATGAATTCAACGGCCAAAATATAAATACAATCGCGTGTATGATTTGGCCACTTAAACTTTGGAACTTTGCGATGTTGAAATTCAATCCCCACTAGCACTGCCACTGTGGCCCACTATAAATTAGTATACTCTTTATACTTTTAGAGTCAGTCGGTTGGCCATGGAAGTTTGAAACATTCCACCCTGTATGTGTGTTTGGTTGAGTTTATTTTTCTGACAGTAACTATGCAACGTTGTACGTTCTACTTCTACTTAAAAGTAGTAGTAAGTAGTTACGTTATTAAATCAAATCTAAGAGTCTTTGATAAAAATATATAAGACTTGACAACGTCTTGCTGAATTATTTTGACCTTGGCGAATTGCCAACTTGTTCTAGTTACAAAAACTTCATAGACCGAATTCAAGGCCTACATACTGACTTGATGAAAATGAATGGAGTATACATACAGAGTGTAACAGCCAAATGGAATAAATTCGATAACTAATAAATGAAGGGGTGTTAGGAAAAACGCTCGGACACGTCGATTTGTAATTTTAAATGCGCATAGTTTTCAAGAAAATAAAATTATATAGGGTGTTCCATGCGACCGTGGCCAATACCAACTTTCTTATTTTAAATGTAACCCCCTGTATATTATTTATTCTTTGGATTCTTCAGAAAATTCTAGACACAATTCATGTACAATGTCCTATACCTATCTTCAACTTTTTCGGAAATATTTAGTGTTTTCAAAAATGTTGAGTAACGTTAGAAGACAATTCTACACCAGATTAGCATGTTGCCAAGACGTTCGCGGCGAGCATTTTGCAAATTTCTTACATTGACATTTTTTTTTGTTTTTTTTCAATTATTAGGAAATAATCAGTATTACTTATCAGATTTTAAGTGTAATGTACCGAATTTGTGAAATAAAATAATTTTAATTTAAAACGTTGATTTTTGCACTAAATATTAAAACACTTTATATTTCCGAAATAGTTAAAGATAGGTATAGGACATTGTGCATGAATTGTATCTAGAATTCTCTAAAGAATCCAAAAAATAAATAATATACAGGGGGTTGCATTTGAAATAAGAAAGCTGGTATTGGCCACGGTCACATGGAACACCCTATATAATATTATTTTCTTGAAAAATATGCGCATTTAAAATTACAAATCGACGTGTCCGAGAGTTTTTCCCAACACGCCCTCATTTATTCGATATCGAATTTATTCCATTTGGCTGTTACACTCTGTAAATGGCAACAGACTTAAATATTGAAAATGTTCAATATATAATAACCTTCCACTCATAGAAGTTATTTGGGCACCCCAAGAAAGCGTCTCATCAATAACCAATCTCAGACTTCGCACCTCTGAAGAGTAAGGAATCGTTTCACCGCAGAGAACAACCCGATGATTATGTCTATCAACCGAATTCAAATATCTCCTCGTACCAATGACAATAGCTTGTGTTTTAGCAGTATTTAAAATTAGACCCATACATGTAGCAGAAGTGGCAAGATGTAGTTTGCCTATGATAAAACGAAATTTTTATTTCTAGCCACTGTCTGTTCTATTCATTTCGATGAAAAATGTATGGAGATGTCACCACAACAAAGGTTATCGGAATATTCATACCAAAAAAATGCAGACTCAATAGGTACTCGATTAGGAATTATAGCAATGTGCTGGCATTTAATTGAGGCTCAATCTCATCGAGTTCTATTTATTTAGATATGAACATTTTTGTGAGAATAATTGAATAACTTCATGACAATCATTACCTTATTTCTTGAAACCACCTTATTATCATTAATTGTATAATAATTGTATAATAAGTATAAGCATGTACGCCAAAATCAACTCTTTATTTCGCTTGACCAATGTCATCATGTCGTAAAATTCATAATATCAACAACATTTCGAGGACTTTTGCGCGCATGTTCCAGGGAAACAGCGTGCTACCGATTTGTCCAAATATTTGTAATTTTCGAATTACGACTAGTTTAGACTCGCTGATGACGAACCCGGTGTAAAATCGATTCTGTCCGGACGGCCGGCCGGCCGACGACACGATAACTGTCGAACTTAGTCAGTTGGCGGCTTGAAACTTTTAGATTAGGTCGTAAATTGTAATGCGGCGGTTTCGTTCGTTAATGGGACAAATCGGCAGAATGGTTGCGGAGTTATAGACATTTGAAGTTTTGAGGTTATTTCCCTGATATGTCAGAAACTACTGAAGTGATTGGATTGAAACTTGGCAGTTCATTAGAGCATAACGACGCACACTTTCGAGCAGAATTTTGTTGGGATCGTAGGTTCACTCAATTAAAAAAAAATGTTTTCAAATTTTTTTTTACAAAAAACATTTTTTTCCAGAAACTATTAATCGTATTCGGAAACAATTTTGCTTATATCTTAAGCTCCATAATATACAGCAGAGTATCAAATTTTAATTCGATAAGGCTATTATTTCTGGAGATATTCGGAAAAAATTGGCAAAATTTAGTTGTTTTCTTCTCAATATCGTTGTTTTTTCGGTATCACTCAAGAAATACTGATTCGATAATGATGAACCCTTGCAGCTAGTTTGAAGATGTTGAAGGACAACTCTGTGAAAATCGTGTCATTGGAACAATTTGAAAAAAAATTGGAATTTTTTTCTTTCGAATATTCAAATTCTGTGGTATTCTTATATTATCCCCATTAAATTCTGTATGAATCTTCGAACTATCATTTGTCGATAAAGTACCGGATTTCAATTCGATCTGATCTATATTTTTGGAAATATTGGGGAATAAAACTTCGAAGGGGTATATCTGCGGAATCATTGGGTGGAAGACCGAGCGTAAACACAATAACTTCTGGAAGAAACGACTTAGTAAGTCGATATTTGTAGAGAAGGTTTGGACCTTAACAACGAAGACCGAATTCGTGAATAGGTAAAATCTGCCCAATGATTCCGTAGATATACCCATTCAAAATTTTATTTGCCAAATATTTCTAAAAATACAGTTATTTATCGAAAACAACCTAGAAAAGCACTGACGTGAAGTCAGCAACTTTTGTGTGCATGTTCAAAAGATATCACCAAAAGTGAAAATGCACGCAAAAGCTCGTAACTTCACGTGTGTGGTTTTCTAGATTTTTTCAATCACAAATAAGTCTACACAACCACCGAGCCGGATAGAAAATATTGAACTAATTTGTTTACTCGCTGAACTTAAATTAGAATAAATGTAGAGATTGAAGGAGACGGAAGTAATTTTCTATTTCAGCCAGTAAATATCATGAAAGTCGAATAAGTGGCGTTCTTTTAATCCAACAATGTCGACTCATGATACTTGAGAAATAATATTTCCAGTTTGATATGATTCATTAGATTTGAAACTTCGAAGTAATTAATGATAATCTGAATATACAATGTTAGTAACAATCAATTAGTGTAAAGCGATTAGAGTCATTAAAATGGCGGAGTCAAGGAAAACAAACTCAATGGAAATAACGCGGATATAGAATACAGGAGCTGATCAATCATTTCTGGTTGAAATCATGCTGAAGTATTCGTTCTTGAAATACTTTTTCGGAATAGCCTGGATGCAGCAGTGGATCGACGATTGACAACTTTTGGGGTATCCCTCTACTTTTTCAATTTCTTTTCAAACAAGCTTATAATCAGAATTTGCTTTTTTCAAAACAAACATAAAATTTATTGGTAAAATATATGAAATAGGGTAGAATCGGAATAGTGCGACCCTTTAAGGATCAATGATGTATAACTTTTTCACTTTTAGGAATGAAACTACAATTTGCGAATGAGGTATAAATCTATTCTTTATTTAACGAATTCAACTTAACGAATTTAAAAAATAATAACATTAGACATAAAAAAATTGCAAAATGTTTCACTTGTCCCACGGTATGGTGTGAGTCAGTTACCTATTGGGTGCAAGTGAGTCTCTCTGCTAATTATCGACTGCAATAGACGACTTCGGCCCAAGTTGCCAACCCACAATTTTCTTCACAAATTTACTATCCCTGGGGAACGGGAATTTCAGGACAAATTCGACATGATAAGGTTCGCGTTATTTATAAATATCCGTAAAAGATGCCTTGGCTCTTTAGACAAGATAGTTCCTTCTAAATATAGGGTTTTGTTAAGATCATCTCTGATTGGCTGAAATTTGAGTTGGGATTCCTGATTTCATATTAATAGTGTCAAATTTGAATAGGATATGTTCCGCAAATCAACTTGGTTATTTCGGTTGCTGGTTTTCCATTCCGTAAATATGAAATATTCGGTTGGTTCCTGGAAAAAAGGTTAATTACGGAATTTGAATGATGAAAAAACGTTCTTTCTGACACCAAAACGATTGTAAATGTTCTATGGTAACATATCCATAGCATAGAATAATCTTTATTTACTTTATGATCCATAGAACATAAAAGAGACAACAATCAACAATGGAAAAATTACTAGGTATTGTCTATATGGACCATAAGGTAAATAAAGATTGTTCTATGCTATGGATATAACATAGTTACATATCCATACCATAGAAAAATCTTTAGCTACTTTATGATCCATAGAACATAGAAGAGACAACAATCAACAATGGAAAAATTACTAGGTATGGTCTATGGATCATAAGGTAAAGAAAGATTGTTCTATGCTATGGATATGTTACCATAAAACACTGATTGTCGTTCTGCTACATAGGCTTAATATGTCCATGTTCTGGTGACAGAAAGATTGCTTTTTCATCAATTAAATTCTGTAATAAACTTTTCATTTCAGGAACCAACCGAATATTTCATATTTACAGAACGGAAAAGTGGCAACCGAAATAACCAAATTGATTTGCGGAACACATCCTCTATAAACATGACACTACTAACATGAAATCAGGAATCCCAACTTGAATTTCAGCCTAACAAAAACCTACATTTGGAAGAAATTATCATGTTTGAGGAGCCGATGCATCTTTTGAGGATATTTATAAATAACACGAACCTTATCATGTAGAATTTGTCCTGAAATTCCCGTTCCCCAGTGATAGTAAATTTGTGAAGAAAATTGAGGGTTGGCAACTTGGGCCGAAGTCGTCTATTGTCACAAATATAATTGTGAGCACCTGGTTCATTGAAGGGCTCTTCGCTATCGAGTTTCCAACAAATAAGAAACTTAATATTTGTAGAGTAGGTTTGGACCTTAATTACGAAGGCCGAATTCGTGAATGAATCAAATCCACGCGATGATTTCGCTGATATACCCATTCAAAATTTTATTTTTTCAATATTTATACAAATACAGTAATTTATCGATAAAAACCAAGAAAAGCACTGACGTGAAGTCAGCAGCTTTTGTGTGCATGTTCAAAGGATATCACCAAAAGTGAAAAGGCACGCCAGAAAGAAAATATGGAACAAATTTGTTAAGTAGCTTAACTAACTTAATAACAAAGGTCGAAATCGTGAATGGGTAAAACCCGCCCAATGATTCCGTAGATATACCTATTCAAAATTTTATTTTTCCAATATTTACAAATGAACAGATTAGATCGAATTGAAACCAAGTACTTTTTCATGAGAAAAATATGATCAAAAGATCACAAACTAATGAATATCTGTAAAAAAATTGAATTTTTTTTTTCAAATTTTTCTGACACGATCATTAAATTCTGCATGAAGTTGCCCATCAGCATTTACAAACTGGTTGCCAAGTTTCATTATGATTGAATCAGTATTCTTTGAGTTATTCCAGAAAAAACAACGACATCCAGAAAAAAAGCACAAAATTTTACATATTTTTTCCCAATACCTCCAGAAATTTTGGTCGTATCAAAATGAAATTTGGTACACTGCTGTAAAATATTGTATTCAAGATATAAGCAGGAGTTTTTTTCTGATTTAATGAGCAGTTTTTGAAAAAAATTTTTTTCGAAAAAAATTTGGGAAAAATTTCACGAAATTTACTGACAGTTCGATGTCAACAAAATTGTTTGACAAGTTGTACGTTGTTATGCCTCATATAACTGCCAAGTTTCAGTTCAATCGTCAAGCGATTGGTTTGAGACCATTTTCGGGAAAAAATTCGAAAATTACAGACATTATTGTACCAAACGACGCTGTTCCCCAGAAAATGCGCGCAAAAAATGTACAGTATAAATTTCAACCGACTTGAACGCTTCTTACCCATAACTCAAGACTCAAGTAAAAGTTTAAGTTTAGAAAAACAGAAATCTGACGTAGATAAAATTACTCACGAATTTTCACTGTAGAGGGAGACTGAGATTCACAATAGCTTATCAAATTACAACATATCGAAATGGCGAAGAATATGTCTAAGTTGGTATTCATATTAGCCACTATCTTGTCCGAGATTCGAACTGATTTCCTGCTGAAACACTTCGAGAGCTGAGGTATGTCACGAAACTTTGAATAATGAATGTTCCTATCATTCAGAAGAGGCACTTTAGTGGGTTATATTAGCCAGAGGCGTCCTTCAGGGGAGAAATCTTTGAACAATCCGTTTTCTTCTGTTGGATAAAGCTCCATTCGAATGATAAAATAAACTCAGTGACATTAGAGAGGTTACATTCCAAAGGGGTTTCTTAAATTTTTTTTCAACATATTCGAGGCATGTTTTGATATATATATATATATGATTCAGTATGAATTAAGAACGTTTTTGCGCGCATGTTCTGGGCAAACAGCGTGCTTTCGATTTGTCCAAATGTCTGTAATTTTTGAATTTCGTGGCGAAAATGGTCCCAAACGACTAGGTTGGACTCAATGATGACGAATTCGGTGACAAAATCGACTCTGTCCGACCAACCGGCCTCATGCACGATTACGGGCGTACGGAGAATCATATCGACCTGAATCTTTCAGGGTACATTGCATTTTGAAAAGCGACGATTAAATTTGTCAATGGGCGAAATCAACCAAAAAAACCCTTTGAAATTCTGAGGATATTTTCGCGATAACTAGAGAACTACAGACGCGATTGGATTTTATTTTTCAAATATTCAATATTCTGTGATCTTCTGATCATATTATCCTCATAAAATTCCGTATAAACCATGATGTAAAAAACATGGTGTGCTCATCTGAAAAATGAGTGACGTCAGCTAGCAGAAAATACAAAGATGTATATTCTGTGCTTTGAATAACATGCAAATTCAAAGCACAGAATATATAACTCTTTGTATTTTCTGCTAGCTGACGTCAGTCACTTTTCAGATGAGCACACCACGTTTTTTACATCATGGTATAAACCTTCGAACTGTCATTTTTCGATGAAGTACTGAATTTCAATAGACGACTTCGGCCCAAGTTGCCAACCCACAATTTTCTTCACAAATTTACCATCACTGGGGAACGAGAATTTCAGGACAAAATCTACATGATAAGGTTCGCGTTATTTATAAATATCCGTAAAAGATGCCCCGGCTCCTCAAACAAGATAATTCTTTCCAAATATAGGTTTTTGTTAGGCTGAAATTAAAGTTGAGATTCCTGATTTCATTTTAATGGTGTCAAGTTTATAAAGGATATGTTCCGCAAATCAACTTGGTTATTTCGGTTGCCGGTTACGGAATTTGATTGATGAAAAAGTAATCTTTCTGTCACCAGAACATAGACATATTAAGCCTATGCACCAGAATGACAATCAATGTTTTATGGTAACATATCCATAGCATAGAGCAATCTTTATTTACCTTATGATCCATAGACCATACCTAGTAATTTTTTCCATTGTTGATTGTTGTCTCGTCTATGTTCAGTGGATCATAAAGTGAATAAAGATTTTTCTATGCTATGGATATGTTACCATAGAACATTGACAGTCGTTTTGGTGACAGAAAGCAAGTTTTTTCATCATTCAAATTTCGTAATTAACCTTTTTGTCAGGAACCAACCGAATATTTCATATTTACGGAATGGAAAACTGGCAACCGAAATAACCAAGTTGATTCGCGGAACATATCCTATACAAATTTGACACTATTAACATGAAATCAGGAATCCCAACTTAAATTTCAGCCAATCAGAGATGATCTTAACAAAACCCTATATTTGAAAGGAATTATCTTGTCTGAAGAGCCGAGGCATCTTTAACAGATATTTATAATTAACGCAAACCTTATCATGTCGAATTTGAACTGAAATTTCCGTTCCCTAGTGATAGTAAATTTGTGAAGAAAATTGTGGGTTGGCAACTTGGGCCGAAGTCACCTATTCCATCTTATTTGTTTTTTGTCCTCGGTTTGTGGAGAAAACTGTTCATGAAACCTGCATGGTATAATTAGTTTTAGTTGACGGCAATCGTCTTGTCTCAAACCTTGATGTAAGCAAAACATGGTGTGCTCATCTGTGATCGTATTTACCAATGTTGACGTAACTTTTTTTTCATTCAAATTCAAAGCACTGAATATATCTTTCTTTGTATTTTAATCTAACGTCACTTTTTTCAGATGAGCACACCATGTTTTTCACATCATGTCTCAAACATATTTAATCCTACCGAAATGCCTGGAGTTTGAAGACGTCAATATCATGTAAGAATTTTCGGCAGGGGTAGAAATGTTGCCCATCGAGATGTTGGTTTGTACTTTCTCGAAATAAGACTCCGTCGACAAATGAATGTAGAGGAACACGAAGAAAATCAACTGGTCAAGTAAGACGTACTACAGAACTTAAGAATAGATACTTCGGGCAATTATGGCCCTACGAGACCTTCTTGCTACTACGCGTCGAATCGTTTGGGTAAGAAGGTAGTCCTGTTACTTCACCTTGCAACTACGGACCAGTGTCATTAACGTTTGAACTGGTGCGGAGAACGTCAGCAGGGGGAAGCAGAATGGCATAATGTCGTACTCAGTGACGAATCACGATTCTGCCTGGGTACGCACGATAGCTGTGAAACAGTAAGACGCCTACGACAGAGCTACTTGATAATGCGTTTGCTGTTGAGAGACATGTACACAGGACTATGTTGGAGTTAACGTTTTGTCGTGGCCACCCCGTTCACCGGATTTGAAACGCTTTGAACATGTGAGGGACTATGGGGGGAGGGGAGGGGGGAGATACTGTCTAATTTGAAAAAACCTAAACAGACTCTGGCAAAGACAACGACTATTTTTTTTAGTCAATGTCTAGACGTGTACAAGAGGGTATTCAGCTACGGGGTCGTCTCAGTCATTATTGAGTTCGTTGCTTGAATGTCAATAGAATGTTTTGAAAATAATATCGTTCCATTCTTGATGTATGAGTACCGCATTGCCAACAAATTGAGGTCTCGAAGTTATTCTTTCTGGTAGTAACACTTTTGATGTCACTCACTGAGTATAGTCCACAACAAACGGTGTTGAAAATTTGAGTTTATCTCTGGTTGAAAAGTAATTATTTCATTTCATCGACTGAAAATTATTTTGGGAGGATTTTGCATTATTTTCTGGTGTTTTCTAGGGTTTCACTATTTAGGTTTTTTATGGGTTTTTCACTCCCAATATCCAATATATCGGATCAATGCAAACGAACTTCAAAGAGAACTGTAACTTTTCAGAGTTTAGATCTAACTCCTTCATCCGACAATTTGCAGAATTATTTTTCGTACTTGTATTCGATGTACTAAAAACTATTGAAATTTTTCTAGAAGAATCTTTTGCTGCTTCACACAGGTGATATTTTATTGATACAGTGTATGATATTCTTCATAGTCGGTGAAGAAGATTTTGTCCTGAGTTTTAAAGTAAGAGGTCACTATTTGCTAAGTCTAGAAAATAAAATATACCGTTCATTCTCATTCACTATAAATTAATATGGATTAACTTTTCGTGGTCATTGTTATTTCGAGGATGAAGTAAATAAGATGTATCCTGGTATTCTTGAAAGAGGTAATAACAGGGTAAGGTACATACTTAGATGAGGCGTTTCGTTGAATATCCAATATTTTCCCTCAGCATTGATTTATAGAACCGTGTGATTTATTCCTACGTAGATAGCATGTAATTTCATTCTTTCCAATCAATGCGATATGAATATTCACTGAGCAAACAGGAATGAATATGCCACCCTTGAATAAGGGGTGCTGTCATGGGCGTAGACGGAATTTGTATTTTTCAGAATCGATGAATTCTCTCAGAAGCTCAGACTGAGGAGTAAGGGTGAAGTCAGGTGCCTTTGAATGATTTTTACAATTCAATATTTGTGAATATCACATTAATTCGTATCATGTGCTATATTTGATCCATATTTTTAATTCTTTTGTTTGTGAATATTATGTTAACTATTCATTTGTTGGAAGACATCATTCTAATTATAGTAATTGATCTATATTTTTAATTCATTTGTTTGTGAATGTTATGTTAACTATTCATTTGTTAGAAGATATCATTCAAATTATATTGAACCTGATAGTTCAAGGCGCGGGAGTATGTTGTGTCCCGTATCCTGGACCCAGCATTTTATGATATATTGTCTTTTCTTGATTTTCCAACGTCAGAGTCTGAATTCTTTTGGTTCCCAGGAATATATCGAAATTCAATATTTTTGGTTTAAATCAATTGACACCGGCTTTAAGAGCATTTTATCTCAAGCCAACAATAAAGTATAATTTTGTATGACAGAAAACACTCAGATAGAATTCAAGCTCATAGCATTCCAGGAATCGGGGCGCGATGGGTGGCATACTCCAGATACCACATGTGACATTTTATAGAATTTATCTTATTAGACCATTTAGGGAAATTTCCTTCACACATTTGTGCCCTCTCTTTCGCACCAGCCAATCCGAGGTGTTTTTTCGGATCTTAGAAGATTCCTCCTCTTCCCCACTTAATCTGCACTCGTCAATTTCTGATGAGCCCATTCTCATCATGTGCTTCCTCAGGCGACAGTGTCCTGAAAGGAAAACAGTGAGGAGATCCAAATGATTTTTGGACCTAGCAATTTCAAAGTTCCGACAGAAGAAGTGTTCCATTCCTGGAGAATTCCTCCAGAGTGCCCCTATTTCATTTTTTTCCTTCTCCAAAAACTCTTTCTTATAGGTCCATTTGCCTATACCACAGAAAGGTTCTGGGCCAGTAGGTAGCGTTCGTGCTCCCTTTCTGGCTATAGAGTGTTAGCCTCTTCATTTCCTTTGATTCCTGAGTTCCCAGAAACCCAGACTATAGAGACCTTCTTATTCTTGCCTACTTCTTTGAGTTTCCTTCGGAACTCCCATATCAGCTTTGAGTCGATGACATATGAGTCCTTTAATAGAAGCCTATCAGAATGGATCACTATGTCACACCCTTGATAGTTTTTTTCCAGATTTATGTCTATGCATTTTTCGATTGCTACTTCACAACTACCTACTGTATGTTTCAATTTCATCGGATTCGTATTATTTGAATTATTGACAAAATTGTGAACTATTAGGAGGAATTGATTGGATTTACTTCAGAGAGTTATTGTGCTTATAATCACCCAGATGAAAGGGAATAATTTAATTTGATATCGAATATAACTTTCAGTTCGGTGAAATCGTTTGAGATAATTTTCGACCCAATATTCGAAGCTTTTTTCATGAAATAATATATGAAATCCTGTTTCAGGGTAAAGTAGCATGACCAAATTTGAAATACGGACTAAAAATATCTCGAACTAATGCTTTTTTTGGATGATCGTGAGATTTATCATTCGACCAATCAAAAAGTAAACGGGTTAGGCGGGTGCCTAGTCGTTCGTGTACTCCGTAAGTTGGGAAGATGAAAAGAAACGTTGTTGATTTCTACAGAATTTGTTGATAAAATTGAAACGATTATGTCCACATCGAACCATGAATTTTCCAATTTGATGCTTTGATGAGCGTCCACAAATGATCTGATATACTTTCCTCGTAACCGATTTTATGCTTTCAGAACGAGGGGCCAAAAAAACGGAATCAATGGATTTATGAGTTATGCAAGGTTTGTGTGCGGGAAATTTGACGGTAGTTCGACAGATAACTGAATAACTCGATTCCACAGGAAAGCGGTGCAAATTGGCGAATGCGCCACGGTTTTCAAATTTCAGATGTCAACTTTCAGACTGAAAATACCGAGACAATTATTGATTCACGTAGATATTATCATGTATTTAATATCATGCTATTTATTTTCTATTCTTTTGTTATTTGATTATCTTTGTCAAAAGTTAATTTTCACAAAAAATTTCGAAAGAAAGAAGTTAGGTCCCTATTGAATATTTGCATAGCATGTTTCGGGCTTAGTTACAATGCTCGAATTCGTGAATGGGTGGACATCACCTAATGCTGTCGCCGATTTAACTATTCAAAATTGTATTTCCTGAGAATTTCTAAGAACACGAATCGATTCGAAATAAAATCTATTAAATAGAATCAAAGGAATTACTTTGTTTCCAATCACTATATTTTATTGAGGTTTGACAGTGACCCGAGTTTCGTAAAACCACTACATTTTTGAACTGGTGTATTTTGAGTTATACAACGAGGTATTTCAATATGTTCTTCTGTTCTACTTTTATAAACTATCCCGGTTGGCCATGACATTCTGACACATTCCACCGTGTATATTTTTGAAAATGTTAGTTTATAGTCATTTTCCTGTCAGATAACTACACAACGTTTTCCTCTCTACATAGAGGTCGTAGTAATTGCGTTTTTTTCAAAATGTGAATTTACTTTGGGAAATAATGAATTTGAGAAAATATTATGTGAATTCAATAATTCCAAAGACCTGGAGAATGTTGAGGAAACTTTTTTCTTTGTTAAAACTGGAAATATTTCACGTATATAAACATGGTTGGAAGATTCAGTAATACTATTTCCTAGTATAACCCCGCAGTAAAACTTCTAAACGAAATGACAAACCTATGGAATTCCATATTTTTCGAAATTCTCGAGAAATAAGTCTACAGAAGACATTTAAATACCTTGTTGCACAACTTGAAATACTCCAGTATGAAAATGTGGTAGTACTACAAAACCTGTGTCACCTCAAAAGAACTGACTGAATTTACACAGTTCTTGGGAATCTATGTGAACGATACACTAAGTTTTCACTCACATACGTCGAATATGTTGGAGAGCTTGTGATAAATTATTGATTCCAAATTATCAGGATTACTATCAGAATACTTTGTCTCTGCTTCTTCAAAACTACCTTCGGCCTTTTTAGTTTCCAAGCGTGATGATTATGTTGAGATTGAGAGTAGAAATTGGCATTGGAATTTGACAACGTCTCTCAGAATTATTTTGACATTGCAAATATTTCACGAGTTCCAGCCTGCATCAGTTTTAGGTAAAAAAACTTGATAGACCTAAATCATGGCCAGCTGGGATAGTTTATAAAAATGAATGGAGTATACTTATAGATTTCCGATTGAAAAATGTGTGGACATTTCGGTATCGCTTCCAAAACACTGCAACTCGAAATTTGACGATTTTTGATAATTGGGTAAACTGGTATTGCTCCATTAATAGGTGTAATTTTTTGAACGTCCAAATAGACCAAAGCAAATACCACTTTATCAACTTCTTTTATAAAAGTCTGCAGTTTTTTGTACTAATGAAGTATTCAAGTAACTTAAATCTCAAATATGTCGTTATAGACCACACTTCTGGGGAAGTCATGTTATGATGAATATCTGTGGTGAAATTAATCAGATAAATAAATGGGGGAAATTGAGTTCGTTCACTTTTACTGGCGATTTGAGCGTTTTCTGGGTTTTCAAATTTCTTAGGATGAGTCTATGTCGTCTAGTATATAATTATTGAGAACTGTGTCGTCAGGAACCGCAGATTTTCTCGTTTCTCCGAAAGTTATCTCGATTTTTGCGCATCGTCAATTTTCCAAGTTCCAGATGTGAGTTCCTTGAACCTGACGGAATTGAAAAAAAAATTGGTCTGCGTTCAAGTGAATTCATTATGCACCAAGCTATGAAATAACTGTTCCGGCCGATTGAATCCACACAATCATTATTGCTCGAATGACTTCAGAGTTTTTTTTTCAAGAAACAGCAACTAGTCACCAGAGAAAACTCTCTTTTCTATAGCTGATATTTGTTGTCACTTTTTGGTGGGACTGAGTGTTATATAAAATGTAATGGCATGGGATCTGAGGTGATTTTTAACGTTATATTCGTGATCAATGCAACTATGTTTCCGAGAAAAATATTACCGAAGGTTAGTATAATGAAATAGCTTAATTTCTCCAGATTTTTCGAAAGGCTCGGATACCTTTTTCCTGAATATTGCAGAGAATATCTTTTCAGATGAAATAAAATTATTTCTCCATTGTTTTCTGTCGATGTGAATATCATATGGCAATTTCAAGTACTTCAGTTACTTTTACCCTCCCTTCATTCTTCGAAAAACAAATGCAGAAATTCTAAAGTGGTGAATTTATCATTTTGCAGTCATTTTATTTTTTCGATTTTGTTTGGTTTTGTTAGGATTTTCTTTGTTGATTCATATGAATATAAATATATTTTCCTCCTAGCATAGAATATTTCAATTATCGTTGAAGGTTTTTTGGCGAGGATTCCGCATTATTTTTCAGGTGTTTCCTAGGTTTTCATTCCCAATATCTAAAGAAGATCTATCAAAAATTAAATAAATATAAATTTAATAAAATATTGTGCAAGGGATTTTCTTTCGATAACAATTCTTATTTGATTTTCAACAGTATTTCGTTCGATAAAGAAGGAATTTATTTCATTGATAGATAGATTTAAATGACACTTCTTATACAAACTGTGTTGTTTTCTAGAAATTCACATAAGATATGGTTTTAACATTCAGAGAAACAGTTGTAGTTCACAGCATTAATGAGGATACTTCTGAGAAGAAGGATTTGAAAGTGTATCTAAAAATTATATCAGAATTATTGTATAGGTAACTTTTTGGTATTCTTTATAAGTCGCATATGAATGAGTTTTTCGACAACCTGTTAAATATTCCGTGAAGATAACAACTTAATGCTTTTGTTCGATACACACACAACAATGTTGAATAATCTTCAATGAGCTAAATTTTCCCTCAAAAACGAGAAAATAGATTTGCCGAATATGGAGAATTCAACGAAGAAATCTCAAATCTGTTTCTTTAGAGCAGCCGCAAATCATCAATGCACCTAATGACTCTTTGCATTTCATTTTAGAGCGGACAAAAAACCACAGGCAAATTTTTTGTTGTTCACTTCGTTCCTACTTTCGCCATATTAAAATTATTATTTTGGAGTTACCATTCGTGTATAAATAGAAACTCGCATATTTATACACTAGTGATTCCAATTAAATGTTTTTTAGCCTGTTTCGGGTAATTGCAACCATACTCGAGAGATGCTTACAGTTCACATATTATCTTTTTTGAAAGTGGATTCCCTGTGATAGACTTGATATTGATTCCAAATATTTTTTCTTTGTTTTGTGGTAATATCCTAGGAATAAAATTTTATCTCCATAATAAAAATCAAACTCTCTTCCTTCAATTAATTTCTTAATATTGTTTGATCATTGTTTTTTTTGCAGATACACTTTCTTTGCGTGTTAGCTCTCGTCAGGTCTCAAAATTATGAGTATAATTCGGACGAGGGGGACACAGAAAGTGATATCGAGGGAGACAGTCATCCTGATTACTCCAAATACTATTCAGTGACTCCCAAGGATGCAGGTATTGTCCTGGCACCTTTTGCTCAACCACAACAATTCAGTTTCGGATTCGGACCTTTCGAAGCAGGTAAGAGAAATAGGAAAAGTATTTTCGTTGACTTATTCCAAAAAAATAAAATTTCAGAAATAATTCTTCATCCTTTTCCAGCGTTCGGTGCATCAAGTCAAGAGAAACAAAAGTTGATCCCAACGCAAGCTTTCGCACCAATTGCACCAGTACAAGCCAAACCTGTAGTTGAGACCACTGGAAGCTTCTCCGATTTCTTCAACAAGAATCTCTTTGGTATCAATCAACCCCCAGCAGATTACTTCGAGCAATCGCAGACTCGTCAGAGAGAAGAAGCTCGAGAAGAACCTTCCGATGATATTTCCGAAGACAGGGAGAGCGAAGAGGAAAGTGAGGAGGCTGAAGAAAAATCAGCTTATAATCAACCAGGACCTAACTATATAACACATGATCTACCTGCAAAAATACCTCATCAAGTGGAGACTGTGAAAGTTCAGGAGAAAAATATTGGTGGTAGTTTAAATCTGATATCTCCTCCTTCAAAGATACAAGACTTGAGAGAATATAAGGACCATTATAAGTATCTTCCACGTATTCAACAATCTACATCACCTCAAGTCTACCCACAAGCAACAGGATATCAAAAACTCACACCATCCTCAGCTGGACCTACTCTAACTCCATATCAAAAATATAGTTTCCAACCAGTAGTGGCTGATTACCAAAACAAATACTTGGAAAATCTTAACTCGGAGTCTAACGTAAATCCGAGTTATAAACCGAAATTTGCAAGATTCAACACACAGCCTCACATATCGCAAGAGTCTAAGGTCTCACCTAGATCAGCTGAACGTAAAAACTGTAAAAAACTGAAAAAAGATTCTGGAAGTGATAGAATTGGTGAATTGACTTGTTATGTATGCGAAAATGAAGAAACGAATTCGAAAGTAACAGAATGTTCTTATCAGTCTGAACCTGACAATAAGGACCTCCACAAAGGGAGTTCCGAAAGATATTCAGTTCCTGCAAGAAGACCAGATGGGTTCAGGTACAGAAGATATGCTTCAGAAGAAGATTCTGATCCTTATGAATACGTAAGAAATAGATCCCTACGTGCTGAGAATGAAAAACAGAACGAAGAGGGCGATAAATATGAATATGAAGGTTACGATGCATCCCAACCAGAAAAAAGTTATTCTGAAGCGCAATCTGATGAAATTCTGAAAGATCCCAAGAAATGCTCGAACGTCGAACGAGATGGTATGTCTTGTAGAGTTTGCAAAGATCCTGCTACTGGTGGTAATTATGAGTCATGTTCTTTCTCTAGTGCCCCGGAACCTGAGAAGTACGCTTACGTATCGGAGAAGAACTACAATAGTAACGATGATCCTGATTATGCTTCTAAAGGGGATGAATCAAAGAATGTACCTACCAATGCAGAAGTTAATGAAAGTGACAAATCTAAAGAAGAGAAACCGCATAAGAAAGAAAGAAAACATGGAAAAAAATATTCCAAAAGCAGCGAATTGAAACATCCAAAAGGTTCTAAATCTGAGTACTCAGACTATGAACATCCAAAACAGGCCGAAAGAAATAGTTGGGATCATCATTCTCGATCAAAAGGAGAGAAATCGTCGTATCCTAAATATGAAGCAGAATCTCGAAAACAGTCCAAGGTTGTGAAGAATGACGATGATGAGGAAGAAGACACAAAATCCAACAGTGAATCATCTGAAGACGTATCCCCTTACAAGGATATAGGAGAATATAAATTTAAGTATTTCCCTGAATTTTCAAGTGAAGAATCAAGAGTCAAGGAAGAACCACTTGCTTACGCAGGAACTAGCAGAAAGGAAGTAGAAGACGTACTAGCTGATTTCAAAAAGAAAGACAGATCTCAGTGCAAGCAAGTGAAAAAAAATGGTATGACATGTTTCTTGTGTGTTGACGAGAACAGAGTTAAAAACGAGGAGTGCATGTTCATTTCTGAGTCAAGACCGAAGGGAACATATGCAAAATATACTAAGTCGGATGAAGTTGGCGCATCTTCAGAAACAAAACCTTCAGTAGCAGAGGAAAAATCTGTTGGTAATAGGAAAAAGCGTTCAGGAAGAAAAATAAATGAGATTGTAGTTGCAGAAAGCAGCAAAATTGCAAATGTAGTAAGAGCTCCCGAAAAAAACCATCGTTTAGTACCTGAAGCATCAGAATTGAAAGCAAGCGCTTCAGCTCAAGATGCTCAAAGAATTGAGGAAAAAGATGATGAGCCAAAATTGGAAACACCTCAAGAATTCGACACTACTGACGAAGGTGGAGCTTACAGTGCAGAAACCAGACCAGTTTACAGCAAGACCCTGGGCATGACTTTGCCTAAATATATGTTGGATAAGTCGGAATTCGAGAAAGAATTCGATTCTCTTCTAGTTCATAACTAGGGATATGCGTTAATTTTGTTATAGTTGTTGTTGATTTCTGCAGTTATTTCCATTTATTGAATATTTTTTACTGATCGTTTTGTACAAATAAAGTTGTTTTTGAATAAAAGTGTTTTGAAATCTTGGTTTTGAGATTCGATTAAATTCAAGAGATTTGTTGAAATGATTCTTCATATGCAAATACTTGAAGGTATTTTTTTTTTGAATGCTGAGACCGATATTAATTAAAACGAAGACAGCGATATAGAACATGGGTACCCTATGAACCATTCCGGGTGATTCCAAGGTAGATATTAAACTTAGAGGAGGTGTTAGTAGGATTCTGGTGATTTTTGAACGCTTCCTCACCCCAGTTTATTTTTGAGTCTAATATTGAGTCACCCTGTATTGTGATGAGCTGTGCTAGCAGTCAAACCTTATCATGATTAACTTTGATACTCGATATTTAAAGACTAGATTTGAGGCTTAAAAACGAATGTACAGTTCGTGTATGGGTAAAATTCGTCTAATGATTCCGTAGATATATCCATTCAAGAGGTTTGATTTTCAACCAAACAGATCCGATTGAATTCTAATCTTGTTCTCAGGTGAAAATACTATGGCGTGAAGGAAATGCAAAATATCTTCAGGACTTCGAATTTGGACTTCACGAGATTGCTTCTTCTAGAATTTTCTCATCAGGTTTTGACTGAATATCCGTCTTTAAATGAAACGAATAATAATGAAGCGTGTTCTGGATTATTTGCGATAAATGATTATAAAACTGATCGCAAATAAACGAAATGGTGTACATCTACTTCACAAACGGTTCTTATTGATATTATGAATCAAAGTATTTCAAAATAACATCGTAAAATAGAAAGTAACTGAAACATCGGTGCTCAATCCGCAGATGTACTTTTTCGTGACCCTCCGTTAGCAACGACGGCAACATCTAACCTACCGGCCTGTTAGTTTACATAGGCTACGGTTTCACCATATATACAAGCTCCATTCACTTTCATAAACTATCCCGGTTGGCTATGACATTCTGACACATTTCACAATGTATATTTTGAAAATGTTAGGTTATAGCATTTTCCTGTCAGATAACTACACGACGTTGTCCTCTCTACATAGAGGTCGTAGTAATTACGTATTTTTCAAAATGTGAATTTACTTCGGGAAAATAATGAGTTTGAGAAAATATTATGTGAATTCAATAATTTCAAAGACCTAGCGAATGTTGAAGAAACTTTTTTCTTTGTTAACACTGGAAATATTTCACGTATATGTAGGTACCTGGTTGGAAAATACAGTTATGCTTTTTTCTTAACTTAACTCCGCTTGCATGGTTATTCGGGTGGATTGAGTAGCTTGATGACCATGCTGCCGGTCCCAAGCCCGGATAAAGGAGGAGGGTTGCTAGGTGAGGTTAGCTTCCTGCCTGGTGTAAAACTGTCTTTGCTCACAGACTCGAAGATTTGCCTCGGAACAGGATGGATAAATGGTTGACGACACATGCGAGAAAAAGGACTATGAAATGGAAAAGGAAAGAAATTATGAGAGTGGGCTCATGGAACATTAAAACTTTAAACGGCAGAGAACAGGAAACTATGCAAGAACTGAAGGACAATAGAATAGATATATGTGCTCTCCAGGAGACAAAAAAGAAGGGAAAAGGACAAAAAATGTACGACGACTACCTGTTAATATACAGCGGTATCGACAAGAGCGAAAGAGCCAAGGAAGGGGTAGGTATTGCAGTACATAAAAAATATGTCGATAGGATAGAAAACTGCCGTTACATATCATCTCGGATAGCACTAGTAAGGATGACAACTGAATCGGGTCCCTTAAATGTAATGTCGATTTATGCACCTGAAGAAAATAAACCCAAGGAGGTGAGGGAATCATTCTTTAATGAGCTTGAGGACATGATCTTCTCATTACCATCAAGAGAGTCCATCATTGTCCTCGGAGATTTCAACGCCCGCATTGGTAGCGAACATGTTCCTGGGATTATGCAGCGATTCAATGAGGGGCATCTCAACGACAACGGAAAGCTTATGATACATCTCTGCTCGCTGAATGGATTGAGGATTAATAATACATTCTTCGAACATAAACCCCAGCACGAATATACATTTAGCAATACTCAAGCTCAAAAACCGACTATTGACTACATTCTCACAAATAAACATATCCAACCTTCCCAAATACTGGATGTCAGAACACTCAATTCAGCAAACGTTGGAAGTGATCACAGCCTGCTACTCGGAAAGATTAAAATTAAATGCACCTCAAAGAAAAAGGACATCCAAACAGACCTAACTCAGGAGAAAATTAAAGTAGAAGCCTTACGTGATATAACTGTGAGAGAACTGGACTGGAAGTGCCTTGAGGAAAAGATTCAACAACAACCTATCAACGAGTCGGATAATGTTGATGTAAGAGCAGCTTTGGAAGCAGTAGGAACAATAAAACGAACATCAAATCAACACCAACATAGAAATAAAACACCTTGGTTCCGTAAAGAAGTCAAGATACAGTGCAAAAAAAAGAAACAGGCATACTTGGAGTACCTAACCACTCGGTCCTTGGAATCGTATGATGCATACAAAAAGATTCGAGAGGAAACTAACCAGTTAGTCAGGAAGCTTAAGAAGGATCACTGGGAAACATTTTCTAACCAACTAGAGAATGATTTCTACGGGCTTCAAAAACAAATATGGCGCTTTATGAGAGACCAGAGGAGAGAGATCAATGAACTCATGCCTGTCAACAAGATCGAAAACGAAACATGGATCAAATACCTCAGAGACTTGCATAAAAACGATCAGTCTATTCCATCAAAAGAACCTCCTAATATAAACATCAACAACGACATTGAAATAGGACCTGACTATGTGAAAAAAGCACTCAAAAAATTGAAAAATAGAAAAACACCAGGCCAAGACGACATCTCCAACGAACTCCTCAAATATGGAGGAGAAATGCTAGTCCAAGAACTGACCAAACTCACCAACATGATACTCCAATATTGCACGATTCCGGATGAATGGCGAATAAGTACCCTTCTTCTACTCCTCAAAAAGGGCGACAAAAAATAACCTGCCAATTACAGAGGAATAAATTTGTTGTCTACCACCCTCAAGCTGATAACAAAAATTGTAACTAACATCATAAACGAACACACTTCTTTTGCCGATGAACAACAAGGTTTCAGAAATGGTAGATCCTGTACAGATGCTGCTTTTGTTATCAGGCAAGTTACGGAAAAATCAATTGAATACAACAAGCCAGCATTCTTGTGTTTCATCGACCTCGAGAAAGCTTTTTACAAGATCCGTTTACAAGATATAGTACATCTTCTATACGATAGGCAAATACCGAACAACATCATTAGGTTAATAGAGAACATATACAAGAACAATAAAGTCCAAGCAAAGATTAACACCGCACTCACCGAACCAATAAATGTAGAAAGAGGCATACGACAATTAGACTCCCTGAGTCCCTTGCTATTCAATATTATGATGGACGAGATTATCAGACAAGTTCGGAAGCTACGGGGATACAAAATGGGGAACAAAGAAATAAACATCTTGTGCTATGCCGATGATCCTGTACTAATAGCAGAAAATGAGGATGACCTCCAGAGACTCCTGTTCCTGTTCAACAAACTTGCCAAGACACTAGGCATGACAATATCTGCAGTGAAAACAAAATGTATGACCACATCGAAGACACCTTTAAGATGTAAACTGATGGTGGATGACATCATAATACATCAGGAAATGAAATTTACCTACCTGGGTGTACAAATATCGAGTTATGGCGACGTGGAATCAGAAGTGCGACAACAAGCGGTAAAAGCAACCAGAGCAGCCGGTCAATTGAATGATACTATTTTCCGAAATAAACACCTTAACATCGAAACAAAAGCCAGAATATACAAAACAACAACAAGACCAATTCTAACTTATGCAGCGGAAACCAGACCTGAAACCTCGAGAACACAGCAGATACTGGAAACAACCGAGATGAAGATAGTTCGAAGAATAGCAGGAAAAACCTTGTGGGATAGAGAGAGGAGCGAAGACATCAGAAGAACCTGCAGAATAGACAACATCAATGAATGGGTTCTGGGAAGGAAGATAGAATGGAACGATCATATTAGTCGAATGAACCAAGATCGGATAGTAAGAATATCTAGGGATAAATCACCGTTTGGAAGAAGAAGTGTTGGAAGACCCCGGAAGAGATGGAGTGACAATTTGCCCAGATAACGAATAAAATGGCAAATTTTCGATGAGGAACAGGCATATGCCTATTTTGGAAGAAGGAAGAAGAAGAAAAAGCTATTTTCTTGTACGGAAATCAAGAATCGAGTGTTAAAATTTTACTGAAAATAATGGATAGAGTAGTGCGTTACTTGTGATAGTTGACTCGAAAAAAAATAAGAGTACTCGAATAACCTGCAGTAAAACTTCTAAACGAACAGACAAACCTACATGGAATTCCCTACTTTTCAAAAATTTCAAGAAGCCTACAGAAGACAGTTAAATACCTTTTGTTGCACAACTTGAAATACTACAGTATGAAAATGTGGTAGTACTACAAAACCTGTATGTAAAAGAACTTAGTCAATTTACAAAGTTCTTGGGAGTCCATGTAAACGATACACTGGGTTTTTACTCAAATACGTCGAAAATGTTGGATAGCTTATGATAAATTATTGATTTCAAATTATCATGGTTCCTATCAGAAAAAGTAGATTTCAATTCTATATAGCACTACCTGATACTTTGTCTCTGCTTCTTCAAAACTATCTTCGGCAATTTAGTTTCCAAGCGTGATGAGTATGTTGAGAATTGAAATTGGCATTGACATTGGGCAAAGTCAACGAGAATTATTTCGACATTGCCGATAATTCACGATGAGTGCCAACCTGCGCCAGTTTTAAGTAAAAAAACTTAACAGACCTAAATCATGGCCAACCGCCGGGATAGTTTATAAAAGTGAATGGAATTTAGCATGAATAATTTCGTTCTTACATTCGTCATTTTGAATTTGAAAATTACTTCCATGAGATTTGTTATTTTCTTTTCGATATTAAAGAAGCGTGTTTTAGGAAGTAATGGAGCAACTTATGTGATCAAAGATTCAGAACATAGCAGGGGAATGCATTGAATATCCATAAATAAATAGTCAATAATTAATTTATTTCTCTAAATATAAACGATCTACAACTACGAGTGAATGTGACAGGGAGGTTTTAGGGCAAGAGGGGCCTGAATTCTGAGGGCCTATCACATTTTACAATACAATACTTATAATACCATGACGACTTTGATAAGGTTGCCATCTCTTTGGTGATACTATTACACATTTCACAAAATAAAATAAATAATTTCATATCAGGACATTTTCAGGAATTTATTTCATTCCGATCAACAGTCAACCAAAATCTTCGTTTAGTCTTAAGAATGAATTCAATGCACGATCTCGATGCTAGATTTATTTCTCTCTCTAAATAGTTTACTAGGAAGTCTTTGAAACAAACATTCCCCACAATTTTCTTGATTTAATACATGCATTTCATTCATATGTATCATATTCAGAGAACACAAAAATATAATGAGTACGTTTTTCTCTGACTAGTTTATGGAGATATTTATTACATCTGTACAACGTTCATAATTTGAAAGGAATATTATTATTTGTACATTATTATTCATTGCAAATTATGTTGAATGATATGACAAGAAAGTGCACATGTTTTAACATAAAACTTAAATTCTTTGGTGTATTTCAGTTTGAAAGTATAAAATATATTAAAGTTATAAAATTTGTTCTATATAATACATTTCAGTATAAACAATGAAGGAGGGGATTTGGCTTTCAGAATCAAGAAAAAGATCAACATTCTAATTCACATATTATAATACACTTTCGAAAACGCTTCTTGAAATCTGTTCATGAATTTCGAGGCTTTTCACAAGTTTCTTTCCTGATTCTGAAAACAAAATTGTTCATAATGGAGAAAGAAATGATATTTTTCATTCCCTCATGTAAATTTACTTTCGTTGCAAACCCGATCTTCGACACTAAAAATTTACATTCACTTTGGTCCATCCATACGGGATTTCAAAGGGGGTTTCTGGTATCGGGGGACTCGATTACATCAGATTCAACTCGTTGGTGAACATTTCTGTTTTCAAGCAAGCGCTGCCGCTATCTGTTGGCGAGTTAGCTGAAGCCAACGAGTTGGCACGGGTCGCCGCTAGAGGACTCCGACTGCTCTGTTCTGCGTTCAAAGATCCGTTCATGGAACTTGAGGCCGGGTTTTGGGTATGAAGGTCGTTGTTCGTATAAAAATATGCTGTGTCTGCAATAAAAGAAGAAATTAGATTCAGGAAATGAATTCGAATGAAGTCTTTTTTCTCGTAAAATTTTGATTAACTGAGTCTTCTGTTTTCGTTCGATAGTGTTTATTGGAAGATGATTTAGTTCCACATTTGACTACAATACTCACTGTTTACTTACTGAGTAACCCGCTGGTTGTACTGCCATAGCCATAGGTGCCATACGCGGGACCATACTGACTGTATGACGATGTGTATGCATATTCACTGCCAGGAACTACAGGCGTACTTGCTGAAAAAATAAATAAACATTAAAAATTTGATAATTTTTTTATATGATACAATTATCACAGTTTCACATAAATCACGCAACACACAGACAAATGATTTATGTGAAATAGTGATAATTATATCACCATTTATTTTGAACCATCAAGTGGCTGCTGCATCTGTCATTATTTTTTGCAAATACTGAAAAACTGCTATTTTGATATTTTTGGGGATTTTTTCAAGTGAGGAAGAGGGCGCTAGGTGTAACCAACTATAAGAACAAAATATGTCGAAGTTTTCATCGGTAGAGATGGAACAAAGCTAAAAAGTATATCAAACCAACCCTTTTTGTCCGGAAATGTATTGTTGGTTAATATCATAACCCTTAATCGTTTTTGAAATAGTTGAGATCTAAACTATACTGTAATCATTATAAGATGGCAATGTTTGCATCCTGAAATAGGTATACCAGGTTGGCCGAAATGAATTTTGTTTCCTTCCATAATAAGTAGCCTTGTCTCGAATATTATTGCTGACATTCTGAAGTATTGTGCAATGGGGTTTTTCCTGAATTTGGTTTATTACTGGAAATGCAAATTTGAACATAAATATTATGGATTTGATTCATCATTTTCCCAAATAACCTTCAGAAAGTATTCAAAATCAAGTTTCAAAATTGGGGTTTGGGATTTGCCAGGCATGCACGAAGTGACAACGGTGTTTAGTAGAATAGCTTTTTCTGCTATAGAATAATGAAATATTTATTCCTCTTCTGTGGTACACACGTGTTTTTTGTTAATATAACCAAACAATTTCCGTTTGCGATTTGTCAGTAATATGACAGTATGACAGTCTGCGGTCTTCTTTTTCTATTCATTGGTCGTTATCTTCTACTTTAACCAGATCGAAGTATTGCTATCTCTGTTTTCCTTAGCAAAGTTACAAATTTGACGTCCTTTTCTTTCCGAGAAACTGAATTCGACGTTGCCATGTCGTGCACTCATGACAAATCCCTTTAAATGCAAATCCCCATTTTTATTTTTCAGTTTTAGGTGATCAAACATTTTTTTTTTAAATATAATATTGAAACTTTATGTTTGAAATGTGATGTTCTGAAGGTTTTTCTTGAAAATTACTGCATTTTTGTTCAAAGGAAAAACTCCCATTTCCTCCTATCCACTATTAAAAAATAATTGAAAGTTTCGTAGAGAAATCTTTCTCGCGTGAACTATAGCAACATTTCATGAAAGGCAAGTTTTGAATATTCATTGAAATTATAAAGATGTATGAAATAACTTAATTATAACATGTTAGAATGAGGTCAGACTTTACCCGAATCTCAATATCTTTGTGTTAGAGCAACTGACTAAGCAGAAAAATCAAGTAACCATCAACTTTGAAACGAATATAGGTTTCACCTTTTTAGAGGACATGGATTTCATTTTTGAATTTATTGAGATCATCAAAAGAATATAAATAACCAGAAATAAAAACTGAAACAATTCAGGTCAATAATAACCAAAATACAAATGACAATAAAAAACCAATATTGAGTATGACTGCGGTAAAATATCAAAAATATGAATGATTAAATCTTCACGGTTATACTCTCTAATCGATTTATTTTGAAAAGTGATACATCGAAGAAAAAACTGAAAAAATCTAAGATCAGACGGGACAGATCAATTCCCTGGCAAAGCCGCTCTTACTGAATAGTTGAAAGTCATGTTATCATTTTTGTTCGTTACGGTTTTTAGAAGTTTCTACAGAAGGTAGGGGGCGTTCGGAATATCCGTATCACTTTCACTGAGAAGAATAATTAATTCTTGGCCTCATTATCAGCGTAATACTAATCGACCATTATTTTGTTCCGTAGGTAAAATCGATGGTTAACTTCCTGCGAGACGAATTTGACCATTTGAAAGGAGAAGTAGTGATAAATAATTATTTATGGTTCACGGTCCTTTT
The DNA here is from genome assembly GCA_958510865.1 of Myrrha octodecimguttata. Lineage (NCBI taxonomy): Eukaryota > Metazoa > Arthropoda > Insecta > Coleoptera > Coccinellidae > Myrrha > Myrrha octodecimguttata. The sequence continues at coordinate 63,807,149 of OY294056.1, forward strand.
TATATATTTGTATAGATTGAAGGATATTTTGGGAGCATTTTGCCTTATCCTTCAGAGTGTTTCGGGTTTTCTATCCTGATAATATCTGAAGAAGAACTATTGAAATACAAAATATTTCGAAAAAAAATATTATATCATTTTCCGATGAAGCCCCCAGATATAGACTCCGAAAAGTCACAGCTCCATTCGATGATCGTCTGTATTGTTTCTATATTGTTCATTAGGTAATAGTTCTACAAGATAATTTCGAAGATAAACCCGTTTGAAATGTTAAAGATATCACCTCAATACCCGTATCTCGAAAATAACTGACTTGACGTCAGGGGGTTCTTCTTGAATTTTTGACTCATAAGGCCGATTAAAAAATCGAAAATACAAACCTGTGGAATATCCGAAACTTGGCAGCATCGAATAGTGTTGCGTCGAGTTGTTGTTTGATGGCTGTAGTACCGTCAATCCGGCGGGGTCAGGTGACCCCGCATGAGACGCTGGCTGACTGCCTGGGGGGTCAGGGGGTGGCAAAGCCAGCGGCAGGCCAGGGGAAGCCCCGTCTACCATCCCTATCACACCACTGTACGGCGAACTAGTATCTGCTACATCATGCCAAACAACACAAAGTTAGCAAAACTCAAAGACATTCTCAAATACTTTAGCTTAAGTAATAAAAAAATTCCTAAAAATAGAGCAGAAAGCAAAAATATTGGGTTGTCGGGAATTTTTGGAGTTTTTAACAGATGGCGTTACAAATTACATATCATATAATTATTTGCTGATTGCAAAGCTGCGCTCAGAAGCGTCTTCTGACACCGCTTCAAGACTTTTCGTATTTCTGAAGCTATCCGTACAGATTTCTTGATTTATTTAGTTTTTAAAACCCTCAAAACAGAAAAATGTAAGTTCAGTTGGAAAATTGCAACAAGACCCACCCCAAATGACATGTAAGTTGAAAAAATGAAAAATATCAGATCGAGAAAATAATGATATGAAATCAATTACATTCTGAGAGCTATTATATTTTCAAGATTTTTCCAACAACCCAATATTTTTTTGAATTTTTTTTTTGGAATATTTTTTTTCATTTCCATAATTTATGAATTGTAAATGCATTTCACAATCCTATTAAAAAAATACATATACGGGAAAAGCATTAAAATTAGCAATTAATGAATGAACAGTCACAATATTCAAAGGATTCATGCAGAAAGTGAAGGAAGAAGGATAAAAAAATAATGTGGAAGTATAAATACAGTACATTTCTACAAGTTCGTGATTCATAGTGTGATAACATTGTGGGATGGGATATTTACAAACAAGGTTTTTGACTTCTTCGAAGTAAAGAATAATGAGAGATCAGTTAATAATATTCATTTAATTCCTCGAGCAAATAAGAGTTTTAAATACTTGTGAAAGGAAAAAAAAACAATTAAATAGAGAAGTGTATAGATACGAGGGGGTCACCACTAAAAATTTACCGGCCGTATTACAGCATTTTCTTATCATCAATTCATTGTTTTACGTTTATCAAATATAAAGATTTCGATAAAAATCATAAGAGAAAATTAGTGTTGAAACCAATATTTTCCACAATTCTTATCCCCTTTGAGATTATGCGAATAGATTCCTTCGAGTTGAATTATCATATAATAATGAAATTTTCTGTATGAAATTTGGTAGTAGTACGTGGAATTCTTTCGAATATTTTTCAACCCTCTGCTGATTTTCTACAATTCTGTTTCCAACAAAAATTTTTTCATGACCCATATTTTATGAACCCCTATCCATTTTCACGTCAGTATTATCTTTTTCGATTAAGAAAAAATAATTTGCTTTCAAAGATATTTTCTTTGTTGAAATAATTATTCCTCTATTTCGAAATTTCCCTGTTGTAATTTCCTCTCATAAATCCGGATTCTTTATGGAAATCCATCAATAATCAATGATTCATCTAATTTATTTTTTCATTGAAATGTTGCCAACAATTCTCATTTCTAATTTTTCCGCAGTACTCACTACAAGCATTAATCCTCAAAGCTTGTCAAGGTGTTGAATTCTAAACCACAACACAGATAATATAAGGCCAATTATAATGAAGGTAATGGCCACACTCGTTTAACTATTGTACTAAAGGCATGGGAAGGAAACATGTAAATTTCTAACACAGAATAGGATGGATCAATTAGTTGAGTCAATGTCAAATGATGCAATGAGAAAATGAAAAACACACAATAACTTCCCAGAGACATGCAAGAACCAAACTACCTACTAACAAGCTGTATCAGTGCCATGTAAACACCGGCATCTCTTTTGTACTCTATACCCACATAATTCTGCTGTTTATTTCGAAGATACTTCAGCTTATTAATTGATTTTGACATATTCTTTGCGAGAGAGTTCTGTTAAAATGTCTACCATTTTCGAATTTTCAGCAAGAAACGTTTCAAAAAGTTCAGGTTGCATGAAGAATTTTTGGATGGCCCGAATTTCTATGCGAATTTCATGGAAATCATACGATTATGAAAACGGAATAGTCTTTTGAGCGTATAGCTTTGGCAGCAACGATCATATATATGGGAACAGTTAAACACAATTCACTTTTATAGACTATCCTGGTTGGCCATGATTTAGGTCTATCAAGTTTTTTCACTTAAAACTGACGCAGGTTGGCACCCGTGAAATATCGGTAATGTCAAAATAATTCTCAGCGAGGTTGCCAAATGCCAATGCCAATTTCTACTCCCAATCTCAACATAATCCTCACGGTTGGAAACTAAAAATGCAGAAGCCAGTTTTGAAGAAGCAGAGACAAAGTATCAGGAAGTGCTATGCAGAAATGAAATGTGCTTTTTCCGATATGGTAACCCTGATAATTTGGAATCAATAATTTATCACAAGCTATCCAACATTTTCGACGCATGTGAGTGAAGACCCAGTGTATCGTTCACATAGATTCCCAAGAATTTTGTAAATTGAGTTAGTTCTTTTAAGGTGCCACAGGTTTTGTAGTACTACTACATTTTCATACTTGAGTATTTCAAGCTGCGCAACAAGGTATTTAAATGTCTTCTGTAGACTTATTGCTTGAGAATTTCGAAAAGTGGGGATTCCATTGGTTCGTCTGTTCGTTTAGGAGTATGTAGGGTTATTCGAGTACTTTTATTTTTTCTCGAATGAACTATCACAAAGTAGCGGACTACTCTATCCAATATTTTTCAGTAATATTTACATTTCGAAAAATATGTAATTACTACGACCTCTATGTAGACAGGACAACGTTGTGTAGTTTTCTGACAGGAAAATGACTATAACCTAACATTTCACGGTAAAATGTGCCAGAAGGTCATGGCCAACCGGGATAGTTTATGAAAGTGAATGGAGTATATGTCATAAATCATAAGATTTCCAGAGCCCGATCTAGGGAGTGACAACGGAGTAATTCACCACGGGCGCAAGCTAACTAAGGGCGCAAAACTATGAATTCTCGATCTTGGATCCACCCAAGAATCATACGTTACAAAGCCGTTTACAACAGAGGCCGGGGGGCTAGATAACCACAGGCTTTTTGAGCTTCAGCTTTAGAGGGATGTGGATGAACCCACCCCAGTCTGAATACCGTTTTCTAGCAACTGAATTAATTTTATGCTACGGAAGTGCATCACACATTATATCGCATCAAATTAAAAATTAGGAACTCATTATGTATTATGTACACTAAGTTTATCGTCTTCACGGACCTGGAAATTATTCGTGTTGGAGAAGTACCCATTTAACTTGAATAATGAATCTCTGGCAACTATACCGCAAATTTTCCGCGCTTAGCCATAATATTCATGAGAATTTTTGCGCACTCTATCCTCATTCAGGGCACTATCAACATTTTGTCAGTTAGTCTCAGGAAAAATGTCCATAATTTCGAAATTTCAGTTGATGGTAGTCTTAAACCACTGTTTTGAATTTACTGATCAAGAATTCTTGTTCAAATTATATTATGTTCGGGTAGTCATCCGGCTCTGAAGATTTCAACAAGTAAGAAATAACTCAGTGACTGATCGTCTGAGTAGATTAAAGAGAAAATGAATTGTGGAAGCTTCTAAGTTCACGTCAATGCATTTCAAGAATTTTCTGAAATACAAGTATTTCCATTATTCATATAGATAAACACTGATACAGATTTCTCAGTAATGAGTACAGTGCCCGTCAAAATTTAGGAACCAATTCATTTTCTCAGAAGCAAAATATTTGGCAACAAAATCCTGAAACCGGTCAATTTTTGTTTCACTATTAACAAATTTGATGCATTTTTGAAGGATTTTTGTTGCACCCTGTGCCATCGGCAAAAACCCTCTAAATTTTTTGAATAGGGAAAGTGGGTCATTTGGTATTTTTTTGGCAAGGCCTTTTTTCTCTTCTTTACAGGCGTGCAGAAATTTTCAAGAAAACATTTTTTTTTTTAAAATTAGTTACTTGTGTACTTTGTCATGGCTCATTTACTTTGAAACGATGGTAATTGATGAAACTTGTCACCGAATGAAAGTCGACCATTACAGTTTTGTTCATGCACAACTTTCAACCCTTACGAACTCTTTAATGGAGAAAAAAGGGGGTTGAAAGGGGTTTAAAGTTGTGCATAAACAAAACTGTAATGGTCGACTTTCATTCGGTGATAAATTTCATCAGGTACCATCGTCTCAAAGTAAATGAGCTATGACAAAGTGCACATACTGAAAACCTCTTTGAAGTAACTAATTTTTCAAAAAAAAAATTTTTTTCTTGAAAATTTCTGCACGCCTGTAAAGAAGATACAATGATCTTGCCAAAAAAGTACCACATGACCTACTTTTCCTATTCAAAAAATTTAGAGGGTTGATGGGGTTGGCACAGGGTGTAACAAAAATCCTTCAAAAATGCATAAAATTTGGTAAAAGTGAAACAAAATTGGCCTGTTTCAGGATCTTGTTGCCAAATATTTTTCTTCTGAGAAAATGAATCTGTTCCATAATTTTGACGCGCACTGTATATAGTGTGTCAATTTGAAGAGGTAACAACCTTCAAATATGGACCTCCATGCAAAATCAGAAAAAAATGCTAAAAGAAGTGAGGTTTGGTTTAAAGAAGGACATGTCATATCCTTGGTTAAATCAATCCCGTGAACGACAGCAACCTCTAAAGCCTTGAAGTTATTTCGAAGAAGTGGGGAATGCGATTACAAATGCAGTTATATTGATTGAAACCTTCTATGAAATGTTTCAAACGAACCACACCCCTATGAACCAGAGGTCAATTCTTTTGTAATCTTTTAGATTTTGCATGGGGGGCTAAATATTTAGCGGGGTACCATTTCAAACTGACATATTGTATGTTAAATTTTTTCTGGAGTTAAACTAAGTGTATTTGTCATAACCTCATTAATGAGATCGTTTAGTAAGGAGTATTTGTAGAAGTTCAAGGGTTGGTATTATAAAACTTATTTTGACCACAGAAAGCATTTTTCACAACTTCCAGTTATTCGTCAAAATAGTTTTATAATATCGGCTCTAAGAAATACAATGTACACAAAGATTCGAAAGAACATGCAGCGTGCAAAATAAAGCTAGTCCAACTTACAGTGGTGAAGGTAGGGTTAGTTGAATATTAAAAGATGTGTGAATTTTGTGAAGGGTGTATATGATTACAGAAGAAAATATTCGAAAAATCAAGTAGGCACCCGAGCAACCCAAAAAAATTCGTGGTAATTTTGATGCATCATTATCTAGTGCCAGATTTCAAATTTGAGTCGCTCTGATTTCAAATTGGTACCTACCTGAATGATAAGGTGACAAGGACTGTTCCGTAAGTCTACCCGCTTCGATTTTCATTTCGTGCAGTGTGATCGGGGCTAAAGACGTAAGTGAACCGGTACCTACAGATTCAAAATATTTCATGCTTTACCTATAGTATGATTCTTTTTATTTTTAATGTTTTAAATTGTATTCATTTGATTTTAGGACATCATTATCCAATTTAAATTATTCAGGGGAATTTTTCGTTTTGGATTATTGAAATTTATCCTGGATAATATTCCTTGGAAAACTTACCTAATGTTCCCGCCAAGGACGGCGTGTAAAGGTTTTGTGATGTGGACTGGCTAATTGTATTTATAGATTCGTAAAGGTCAGAGGCGGAGGTGGGTGTGAATCCTGCGTGTGCATCGTAGTAGGCTGTTTGGCCCGAGCCAGGCGCACCCGCGCCACTCAGTTCCGATAGCAGTTTGTGTTCGTCCTTTATGTTCCACTTGCTAGACCAAAGCTGAAATGAAGAAAAACATACTTTCAAAAATGAGGTTTTTTTCTGTTCATAACTCTAGATTTCTTTCAACCCATCAAGAAGAGCATGATTATGATGATTATACTATACAGTGGCGCGAGGATCCTTAGACTACTAAAGGAAACAGAACATTTAGTTTCCAGAACATAAGTGTATTTCTTGAATGCTACAAATTCAACTTTCGTGAAAGACAAAGTTCACTTCACCAATTTTTACGCGCTTGTTCTAGGGAACAGCGCGTTATCATTTTGTCACGATGTCTATAATTCTCGAATTTTCGAAAGAGACTTAGCGACTTGAAACTGTCAGAATAGCTTTGGAGTCCAAATATCTTCGTTAAGTTCGTTCATGGGCGGAATCAGTTGGATAGTTTCGGAGCTAGACCAATTTGAAATTTTGAGGTTGATTCCTCGATAGATCATGAAGTATTGACTCGATCAAATGGAAACTTCGTTGATAGTTTTTGACTATCAACCTGCAACTCAGAGCAAAATTTCGTATAGATTCAGTTGTTAGAACATGAAGAAGAAATTTATTCGAAAATTTTCAACATTTTTCATAAAAAATTTTTTTCTTTGAAAATATTCATTTTATTTTAATGGAATTTGGCACAAACCTTAGAGTCAGTATTCAACAACAATATTACAAATTTGAATTCGATCCGATATTTAGTTTCGGAGATATAAGCAAAAAAAAATCGCCAAATTTCCTTGTTATTTAGAATTTCAACGTTATTTCCGCAATATCTCAAGAACTCAGAACTTCGTAATCAGGTGGAGATTATCAACACGCAACTAGAAGCGCGTAAAAGCTCCTGACCTCACGTCAGTGCTTTTATAAGTTGTTTTTTGAAATATTGCTGCTTTTTATTATGAAAGAGTAAATTTTTCATCGATAAGTTGAAAAACCAAAGGGTTTTAATCCAAGTTATATTACAATAGACGACTTCGGCCCAAGTTGCCAACCCACAATTTTCTTCACAAATTTACTATCACTGGGTAACGAGAATTTCAGGACAATTTCGACATGATAAGGTTCGCTTTATTTATAAATATCCGTAAAAGATGCCTCGGCTCCCCAAACAAGATAATTCCTTCCAAATATAGGGTTTTGTTGAGATCTTTCTGATTGGCTGAAATTTGAGTTGGGATTCCTGATTTCATTTAATAGTTTCAAATTTATATGGGATATGTTCTGCAAATCAACTTGGTTATTTCGGCTGACGGTTTTCAATTCCGTAAATATTAAATGTTCGGTTATGGTTCCTGAAAAAAAGGTTAATTACGGAATTTGATTGATGAAAAAACGTTTTTTCTGTCACCAGAATGATAGTCAATGTTCTATGGTACTATATCCATAGCATAGAACAAAATCTATTTACTTTATGATCCATAAAACATAGAAGAGACAAGAATCAGCAATGGAGAAAATCTAGGTATGGTCTATGGATCATAAGGTAAATAAAGATTGTTCTATGCTATGGATATGTTACCAAAAAACATTGATTATCGTCCTGGTGCATAGTCTTAATATGTCTATGTTCAGGTGACAGAAAGATTGCTTTTCATCAATCAAATTCCGTAATGAATTTTTTTTTCAGGGACCAACCGAATATTTCATACTCACAGAACGGAAAACCGACAACCAAAGTAACTAAGTCGAATTGTGGAACATTTCCTTTTTGAACTTGACACTATATTAACATTAAATCAGGAATCCCAACTTAAATTTCAGCCTAACAGAAACCTTTATTTGATTCATAGTTAAACATTGTAAAATGTTGACAGTTACACGATAGTTTCAGAATTGATTAGAGATAGACATTTAGTTTTTAGATCCACTCAAGGCGAAAATATAGGAACGCAGCTGACGTACAGAACAAAGATATCGACTATCATTTTTCATAGAATCCACAGTCTATACAGAATAATATTTCAAATAACAGTACCATACATGCCTTCCTTTCATAACGTATATCGGACATCAAACATACAACCTTGCTAATGGATTTTAATTACCATCTATAAACATGAAAATTCCACAAAAAAGCCATACTCACATTCGAATAAAGCTGGTCACCATTATATTGCGATCTCTGTCTTTTTAGGTCATCATCCGGATGTCCGTTTAGATCTCTGTTCTCATCTGTAATGAAATAAAAAATAGATCAGATAATTTTATGCAGAATAATCGCAAAATACTGGTTGAACAATGGTAGAGTCGTTTATGCACGCGTTATGGAGAATTCGGCATCCGTATATTTACATTTCGAATAAAGATATGAGGTATTCATATTTATCCACTGATGAACTTTGAATTTACAGTCCTTTTTGCTAACTACAGCGATAAAAAATAAAAAATTTTTTTTAATTTCATTGGTCGGAATATGTTGGTCCTAAGGTGGGCATTCATTTGAGCAAATGTGTGCACACGCATAGCTGTGTGGCGAAAATTTGGACACTGAGTATTTTTACGCGGACGCTGGGTGTTCGCGCACGCTCTCTGTGCGAGCACGAACAGCGTGAACGCAGATTTGCTCTGATGAATAGCCACCTTTATAGTTGTGATGAAACACGTTTTTTTCATTTTTCACCTGTAGCTTGCTAGTCAAGAAGAATGACCCATAATTTCTGTTTAAACCTCTATTTTTCCTATAATGAAATTGCCCGAGTTGGTTTATTAAGACAAAAATATCGAATATTCTGTGGTCAAACTCGAAACCAATGTACATAAACCGAGTGACCGACCATAGATGCATCTCTGCAATATCTCAGTTGTAGGAGAACTTTCTCCTTCATGTGATACAGTTCCAACATATCATGAAGGTGGACTTCGCGTATATAGAAATTACGAGATACTATCTTAAGTATGGGCTTCAAATTATGTCCTATTTTTGCGAAAAGATAACGATCTACTCCGCTTTCTAAAGCTCCAATCGCTGTTGTTTCTTCAAAAAGCATTGTGGATATACGACATTCTCCAACTGTACAGTTTTTTCGAGGAGAAGGTTATGGGATTTAGTTACTACATGCGTAACTGCCAAGGAAGAATTGAGATTTAATTGTAGTGGCAAAATAATATCATATTATCCCATACATAAGCTTGTTTTGATGTGTGTTCCGATGAAGATGGAAAATCATTACAGGAAACCAAAATTCAGGCAAAGCTCTTGCTCAATAGACGACTTCGGTCCAAGTTGCCAACCCTCAAATTTCGTCAAAATTTACTATCACTAGGGAAGGGGAATTTCAGAACGAATTCGACATGATGAGGTTCGCGTTATTTATAATTATTCGTCAACGGTATCTCGGCTCCCCAAACAAGATAATTCCTTCAAATATGGGTTTTTGTTAAGATCATATCCGATTGGCTGAAATTTAAGTTGGGATTCCTGATTTCATGTCGATAGTGTCAAGTTTATACAGCCTATGTTCCGCAAATCAACTTGATTATTTCGGTTACCGGTTTTTCGTTCCGTAAATATGAAATATTCGGTTAGTTCATAAAAAAAAGGTTGATAACAGAATTTGATTGATGAAAAAGCAATCTTTCTGTCACCAGAACGACGGTCCATCTTCTATGGTAACATATCCATAGCATAGAACAATATTTATTTACTTTATGATCCATAGAACATAGACAATCAACAGTGAAAAAATAACTAGGTATGGTCCATGTTGTAAACAAAACATGGTGTGCTCATCTGCTCATCTGTAGTCGTGTTTACCAATTATGACGTCACTTTTTTCATTCAAATTCAAAGCATAGAAAATATATTCCCTTGTATTATAATCTTGCTGACGTCACTTTTTTTTTTCAGATGAGCACACCATGTTTATTACATAATGGTATGGTCTATGGATCATAAGGTAAAAATAGATTGTTCTGAGCCATGAATAAGATACCATTGAAAAGTGACTGTCGTTCTGGTAACAGAAAGATTGCTTTTTCATGTATCGAATTCCGTAATGAACCTTTTCTAAGGAACCAACCGAATATTTCATATTTACCGAACGAAAAATCGGCAAACGAAAAAACTAAGTTGATTTGCGGAATATATCCTATATAAGCTTGACACTATTGACATGAAAGCAGGAATCCCAACTTAAATTTCAGCCAATCGGAGATGATCTTTTCAAAAACCTGTATTTGCAACGAATCATCTAGTTTGAGGAGCCGAGGCACCGTTCACGAATATTTATAAATAAAGCGAACCTTATTATGTCGAATTAGTTCTGAAATTCTTCTTCTGATGTGATAGTAAATTTGGACGAAATTTGTAGGTTGGCAACTTGGACAGAAGTCGTCTATTATTACTGGTTAAACGATCAAGTTCATTCAAAGAATTTAATCCAAGTTAACAAACAAATAAATCGCAAATACTTGAAGTTAGTTCATCCATTTTTTCTTGAGGTGAATCAACTTTACCAATAGCATGTGTGTACGAGTGGTACAGTGCATTCAGAAGCGTACTGGATGTGGTGGAAGAGTCGGCTGAATTGGACCAGTTGTCGATGTTTTATTCGAACATCACTCGAGTGATAAAATGGGCACCGGAGTTTGCCATATAAGTTTGATATATCTGTTCCTCATGAATAAATTCGTAGCTCGTGTCGAAAAATCATTTCTTAAGAGCGAACAATCCACGTGGTTTTGAATAACGACTAGGCAACACAGCCACATTCAAGTTTCATTAAACTCAAGGTCAGGCACCTGAATCAAGGTGTACGTGTTTTAACGTTGCCAATAGCTGCGTGTAATCTTTGAATTCGGATAAATTCCGGCGTTTATATTATAGGTGAAAACAGATTGTCGTTCTGCATGCGACAGTGAGTATTATTCGTAAATTTTTTTTTCGGATGGACTGAATTGTTTTTATAGAATGCGCAGTGTTAGTTATTTTCCCATTTTTCACTCCATTTCAGTTTTTATTGTCCCGAAAATTCTTGAATATAAAAAGTGCCAACATTGTGCATTTTTACGATTTTTTTAAACCATTTGCATCAAAAAAAATTTTTGAAAAAACGAACTCTGCCGTCCAAAAGTCACCCCGTCATAATCCAGGTATTGTTTGCTGTTAAAGTTATGATTGTGAACGAATTTCTGAACAAAAACTCAACTGTACGTTTTTGAATGGAGAAAGTTATCTCGTTCTTCGTTTCTGTTCTATAGAAATGGACCATATTTGGTTAAATTCACTGAAACCAGAAGATGAATTTGAAAAAACAAGAAAAGCACTGACGTGAGTTCAGGAGCTTTTACGCGCTTGTTTTGTTGCCAAAGCGGTCATCTATACAAGTATTGACCTAGCTAAATGCAGATTTTTTCATATGGTCCTCACGAAATCCTGCTTAAACCTTAAGCTAGAATTTTCGATCAAGTACTAGATTGCAATTCGATCCAAAATTTTGAATGGGTATAACTTTCTAAAGAATAATTGACGAATTCAATCCATTCAAGCATTCGACCTTCTAAATTAAACTGAAAACCTACTCTACAAATATATACCCTATGTCGATTCTTCCTAAAGTTAATATGTTTACGGCCAGACTAACCACTGATAGTGAACAAAATAACGGAAGAATCTACTCAGCAGCTTGATAATTGTAGAGTAAGTTTGGAGTTTAATTACGAATGCCGAATTGGCGAATTATTAAAAACTATCGAATGATTCCGCAGATATACCCTTTCAAAATTTCAGTTTCCCGATATTCCCAAAAACATGGATCGAATCGTACTTCAATGAAGAATGCCACCTTGAAGTTTCAGCCAACAAGCGCGTAAAAATATCGTGGATCTGTGTTGCGAAAGTATTGCAAAAAAAATCTGTAAATTTTGTCGGATGAATGAGTTAAATATAGACTCTGAAAAAACTTCTTCCGTTGTTCAAATTCTGCCTAGTATAGAAACAATGTCCGACTCCTTTATCATGCAAACTGCACTACATCCGAACGTGCATAAATGGACATAAAATAAAATGACAATAACAGAACTACCCCATTTCAAATCTCAGGAACCCCAAGGAATAGCGAGTCTCAATTGTGACGTCCTTAAGATTAGGCAGGCAGACAACGGGGAAGTCAAGACGAGGGACAACTTCTAGTCCGATTCCGGTTAGCTGGGATTTCCGGTCAAACCTAACTCACTTTAATCTTACCCGTATCCGGACTTCCCTCCATTTATCAAGAAATTCTCCTAGGATAATAAGAAAATGCAAGGAACTGGTAGATGGCGTGGCAGTCTGATGGCCTAGACTCCATAATTCAGCTGTGAATTTCCAGCAACGAAGGGTGGGGGACGTAGATGTCAGAAAGTCCGTAGGTATTTCCTCTATTTCTGCGTGAGAAAATATTCATTTTCCAAGGAAAATTTGTTGAAGACGAATCCCGTTTTTTGAGAACCTTATTTACACTTTTGCGCGCATATTCTGAGAAAGGACCAAATTTATGTAATTTTTGATTGAATTTCACCGCAAATGGCCTTTATTGATTAGAGTTTAGGTTCGACTATCTGATGAAGTATCCTATGTCAAAATCTATTTTGTCCAATAACTCAAGAATAGAAACAGCTAACGACTCGAAACTTTTAGGGAAATTTGATTATCAAAAAACTGCAGTTAATTTTCTAAATTGGCCTAATATGCCAAACGGTATGAAAAAAACTCATCATTCCGGCAATTGGCAATGAGCAGTAAAATACCGATCGGCATGTGTTAACGAAATTTTGTTGGTATTGTATTCTTAGTTATTTGAAGGAAATAATTATCGAAAATTTTCCAAATTTTTGTTGAAAAAATTTTTTCTTCGGAATATGTTACTCAGATTCCAATAAAATTTCGCACATACCTCGAAGTCCATATTTTCACAACAATGTACCAAATTTTAGTTCAAGCCGATTCCAATTTTCGCAGATATCAGAAAAAATACATGAAATTGCAATTGTGCCAGCGATATCACCAATATAATATATCTTGAAAATACTGATCCGATCATGTTGAAACTTTCAACAATTCAAAAAAGAAAATTTTGTATTTTTTTTTGCTCGTTCGACAGGTATGAAAGAACTGCCGAGAAAAAAATATTACATCCGAAGAACTACAGAACAATGAATAAGAAATACTAGAAAAGGAAAGTCAGGAACTTTCGCGCTTCAGTGTATAGTTCACATAGATTTTCAAGAACTTTTGTAAATTGAGTTAGTTCTTTTAAGGTGGCACAGGTTTGGTCGTACTACTACATTTTCATACTGGAGTATATTGAGTTGTGCAACTAGGTATTCAAATGTCCTTTGTAGGCTTATTTCTTGAGAATTTCGAAAAGTGCGGAATTCCATAGGTCCGTCTGTTCGTTTAGAAGTTTTACTGCAGGGTTCTTCAAGTACTTTTATTTTTTTTTCGAATGAACTATCACAAAGTAACGGACTACCTTATCCATTATTTTGCAGCAAAATTTCAACAGTCGATTCTTGATTTCCGAACAAAAAATAGTATAACTGAACTGAATCTTCCAACCATGTTTATTTATATACGTGAAATATTTCCAGTAGTATCAGAGAAGAAAGTTTCTTCAACATTGGCCAGGTATTGAATTCCCATAATATTTTCTCAAATTCATTATTATGCCAGTTAATTCACATTTTGAAAATTACGTAAATACTACGACCTTAATGTGGAGAGGACAACGTTGGGTAGTTACCTGACAGGAAAATGACTATAACCTCACATTTTCAAAATCTACACTGTGAAAGGTGTCAGAATGTTATGGACAACCGGGATAGTTTATAAAAGTGAATGGAGTATACAAGCAAACTTTCCCTTATTCATCATCCAACCAGTAAGCAATGATTCCAGTTTTTTCCTCGATCTATTCGGATCGAATTATTTTTTCCCGTAAATGCCTCAGATGTACAATGAACGAATCGAGTATGGTAACGAGTATAACGGACCAGCCAATTTGATTCGCGGTATACAGACAGGATGTCGTAGTCAGTCAAAAACGCAAGATCATTGATCGTCTAATCTGCACCGATAAACATTTCCGATTCGTACGGAGATTACCTTTTATTGAATAGTTTCTTTCCCGGCATTGTTTGGGTAATGAGCTCCCATTCAACGGTTTCGGCGTCGGCTTGAAATTGAGCCATTTCTCTGAAAACGTCGTTGAACTTAATGTTTTTCGACCGGATATCGGAACTTTCCTCTGGCGAAACATTCCATTATTATTTCAACGAGAAAATTATAAAAACATCCACTTTATTTTATAATTGGTTGCCTTTAGTGAAGGTTTTTTTCAGTTCAGTAGGTTTGGATTCGGTGAGGAACAGAAAGAAAGTTCCTGTTTCAATTCCTGCCTGATCAGGAAAGCAATTTTCAAACGTGACACTGTTCTCATTTCATTTTCCCCAATTTTTTATGACTCTCTCTTAGGTGTAAATGTATTATGGGTTGCATGCACCACTTGAGAATTACCTGTGTGTTGATTATGACAGATATTGCAACAATTGGGGGTTGATATCATCTTCGAATTTTGAGCCGAAAAAGGTCTCAAATGACTAAGTTGGATTCATCGATGAAGAATCCGGTGCGATTCTCCGTAGGAACGATTACGTGAGAACAAGATGCAGCGGTTATGTTCGTCAATGGGCGAAATCCGGTGAAAAAAATGTTGATCTTCTTTCGCTAATATTTCAGAAACTACCTGAGTGATTGGATGGAAAACTTGGCAGTTAGTTGAAGCATAACTAGCTGCCACTTTCAGCGGAAATTTGTTGAGATCGTATCGTCAGTAAATAAAAAAAAGCCGAAATTTTTTTGAAATTTTTTTTTTCAAAATTTATTCATCAAATTTGAAAGCAAATTCGCACATACTTCAAAACCTTTATTCTATAACAGTGTACCAAATTTCAGTTTGATCCCATTTATAATTCTCGGAGACATTTGGAAAAATTTGTCGAATTCCGGAATAAACTCGAAAAATCCTAATTTAATTACGATGGAAATATGTAACTGGCTCGAAAAAGCTGTTGAACAATTTCTTGGGAAATTTCGTGACGATCGTGATACTAGAACAATTAAAAAAATAAATTTCAATTTTTCTCCCAAATATTCTTTATTT
Source organism: Myrrha octodecimguttata (assembly GCA_958510865.1). Classification (NCBI taxonomy): domain Eukaryota; kingdom Metazoa; phylum Arthropoda; class Insecta; order Coleoptera; family Coccinellidae; genus Myrrha; species Myrrha octodecimguttata. Next base: position 63,822,562 of record OY294056.1, read on the forward strand.
CGTGATATTTTACTCAAAATATTTTCACGAAACTATGCATGAAGTTTCATGCTTTAATTTTTCAATGAAGCATCGGATTTCAGTTCGATATAATATGTGTTTTTGGAAATATTGGGAAAATAAAAATTCGAATAGGTGCTTTAGCGTATTCATTGGAATAATTTCATCCATTCATGAATTCTGCCATCGTACTAAAGATCCAAATGTACTCTACAAATATTGAGTTCCCAAGTTGTTCCTTTCAGAAGTCATTGTGTTTATGAACGGCCGAGAGAACGACCATGAACAAAATTACTTCCGGAAGAGATGACTGAGAAACTCGATATTTGGAGAGAAGGTTTCGGGCTCAATTACGAAGGTCGAATTCGTGAATGGGTGAAATCCGCCCAATGATTCCGTAGATGAACCTATTGAAAATGTTATTTTCGCTATATTCTCAAAAATATAGATTGGATCGAATTGAAATCCGGTACTTGAGTGAAAAATCCAGCAAAGCACTGCCGTGAAGACAGCAGCTTTTGCGCGCATATTCAATGTAGATGACCGCTTCGGCGCTGCTGCCTTCCCGGCGGTGCTTTTCTAGATTTTTTTTTCGATAAATTACTGGATTTCGATTCGATCTAATCTGTATTTTTGGAAATATTGGAAAAATAAAACTTTGAATGGGTATATTTACGGAATCATTGGGCGGATTTTACCCATTCACGAAAGTTATTGTGTTTACGCAGTCAGCCGTAAGGCATATTTGTAGAGAAGGTTTTGACCATAATTACGAAAGCCGAATTCGTAAATGGGTAAAAAAAATCCACCCAATGATTCCGCAGATATAACCATTCAAAATTTTATTTTCCCAATATTTCAAAAAATACAGATCAGATCGAATTGAAATCCAGTACTTCATCTGAAAATTACAGTTCGAAGGTTATACAGAATTCAGTGAGGATGGTATGATAAGAAAATCACAGAATTTTTTTTTTCAAATTGTTCTAATGACACGATCATCACGAAATTTTGCATAAACTTGTCTTTCAGCATCTCCAAACTAGCTGCGAAGTTTTATCGGGATTGCATCAGTATTTCTCGAGTTATACTGAAAAAAGGAACGATATCGAGAAAAAAACCTCGAAATTTGACAAATTTTTTCCCGATAACTCCAAAACTTATAATCCTATCGAACTGAAATTTGGTGTGAAATATGAAGCTCAAAGTCCAAGTGGAATTTTTTTCTGGATATGATAAACGGTTTTCTAAAAGAAAAATTTTTGGAAAAAAATCCTGAAAAAAATTTTTTTTGAATTCACTGACAATTTGATCCTGACAAAATTCGGCTCAAAGTTGCGCGTTATTTTACCCCACCTAATTGCCAAGTTTGAATTAAATCGCTCAAGTAGTTTCTGAAATAAAATATAAATAACTTCAAAACACAGAATCGATTTTGACAACGGATTCGTCATCATTGAGTCCAATCTAGTCGTTTGAGACCATTCTCGGCTCAATCATCGAAAATTACAGACATTTGGACAAAACGATAGCACGCTGTTCTCCTAGAACGTGCGCGCAAAAATGACAGCGTGAAGGTTCATAATTCATGAGGATAATATGATCAGAAGACCGCCAAATCTTTACATCCGTAAGTAAAGATGCGTTTGTGAACACGTGAAAGATGACCGCTTCGACAACAAATTTGAACAATGCGATGAAGCTGCAGAAGCTGTTCATGATCGAGAGATCATAGATAGGGTAATTAATGTGGACCATCGAACTTATTCGCTTATTGCCCATAGAGATAACAATTTCTATCATGAAGGACCTTTCTTCTCATTCAACACCTAAATATCACATCGAAACATGAAAGCCATAATGATAAAAAAAACTCTATTATGTTTTCATCTGCTACTCTTTCGCCTTGGACGACATCCAATACCAGAAGATCCTCTAATAGCGTACATACAAGTTGCGAACACGTTGCCATTATGGGACTTCACGCATGGTGAGCATCCTCGTGGGGTGGCAACCCTGTACCCCCGCGGGCATACACCGTGAGATTTATAAATTTATATTTTGACAATTTCGCATTACGCTTTGGGGGTTATTTATTATCATTATTTCCAGTTGGTTTGTCGCAGTATTTGATTTCAGTCAAAAAATATGGCACGTATCAATATGTAGTATATTTATAGTGTGCGTCTCGTCATTATAGTGGAAATCTGAAACGAAAATTGGTCTCCTCATATGGATAATACTTTTATAAAGTCCATTAACAACTGAGTTATAGAGTATGTAAAAAGATACAAAAAATTCTAAAAGAGCACTGACGTGAAGTCAGCAGAAACAACTTGGAAATACTTTATTGTGGAAATCCAAAACGAAAATTAGTCTCTTTATATGAATAATACTTTTATAAGTTTTAAAAGTTCATTCAAAACAAAGATATAGAGTATGGAAAAAGATACAGAAAATTCAAGAAAGGCACTGTCTTGAAGTTAGCAGACTTTGCGCTTCTCGATCGATAGACAATATCTTCACAAAGAAACAACTTGGAAACTCGATATTTGAAGAGAAGTTTTGGACCTTACAGGTTGATTCTCACTAAACGCTCCATAACCTTTCAGTATCCTTCCCGTAAATCATTATAAGGTTCAAATGAATTGATGTATGCATACAATACGTTTCATTCACGTTCCTTCTAAATGACATTTTGCCTACTAAATTTTGACGTAAATCATACGGAAGGAATACTGGCAGGCTACGGAACGTATTGAGAATAGACGACTTCGGCCCAAGTTGCCAACCCACAATTTTCTCCACAAATTTACTATTACTGGGGAACAGGAATTACAGGACAAATTCGACATAAGGTTCGCGTTATTCATGAATATCAGTAAAAGATTCCTCGGCTCCTCAAACAAGATAATTCCTTCCAAATATAGATTTTTGTTAGGCTGAAATTCAAGTTGAGATTCCTGATTTCATGTTGTTAGTGTCAAGTTTATAAAGGATATGTTCCGCAAATTAACTTGGTTATTTCGGTTGCCGGTTTTGCGTTATATAAATATGAAATATTCGGTTGGTTCCTGAAAAAAAAAGGTTAACTACGGAATTTGATTGATGAAAAAGCAATCTTTAGGTCACCAGAACATAGACATATTAAGTCAATGCACCAGAACGACAATCAATGTTTTATAGTAACATATCCTAAGCATAGAACAATCTTTATTAACCTTATGATCCATAGACCATACCTAGTAATTTTTCCATTGTTGATTGTTGTCTCTTCTATGCTCTATGGATCATAAAGTAAACAAAATTGTTCTATGCTATGGATATGTTACCATAGAACATTGACTGCCGTTTTGATGACAGAAAGAACGTTTTTTCATCAATCAAATTCCGTAATTAACTTTTTATTCAGGAACCAACCGAATATTTAATAATTACGGAATGGAAAACGGGCAAGCGAAATTACCGGGTTGATTTGCAGAACATAACCTATATAAATTTGACACTATTAACATGAAATAAGGAATCCCAACTTAAATTTCAGCCAATCAGAGATGATCTTCTTAACAAAACCCTATATTTGGAAGGAATTATCTTGTTTGAGGAGCCGAGGCATCTTTTACGGATATTTATAAATAACGCGAACCTTATTATGTCGAATTTGTCCTGAAATTCCCGTTCCCCAGTGATAGTAAATTTGTGAAGAAAATTGTGGGTTGCCAACTTGGGCTGAAGTCGTCTATTAACCTTAATTAGGAATGCCACCTAATGATTCCGCAGATATACCCATTTTATTTTTCCAATATTTGCAAAACCACATATTACTTTGAACTGAAATCTAACACTTGACTGATATGTGAAAGTTGGAGGGTTCATGAAGAATTTCATGAGGATAATATGATAAGAAGATATCGAAATATCGAAGATTTGAAAAAGCAGTGTGCTCAGGTATATTCATCTATCTAGTGGGCTACGCAATCTTAGAGTTCTCATAGAAAAACATTCGCAATGTCTTCACAGTTAACTTTTATATGAACTACGACCTATGTCAACTATTGTCCTCGAAGAAACCACCATCTCTTCGGATTCAACGTTGGAAAAATGTCGGTCAAGTACCAGCTTGACGAATGTGCCGCATGGAGAGTAATCAGGAAGTTGCTCCAGCTGATACACGAAGCTGAATAACTCAAAGACTGTCAGTTTTAATAACCATAATATCGTATAAACGACAGGCAGAGTGACACGGATGCGATTCCGATTCAGAATGCTATAACTCTTAGACAATTCATTTGAGATTCTGCACGTTTGATAGGTGGATGTGTACGCAGAGTGGTTCCGCTTGGCTATCTGATCTTGTGTAAAAAATTACGAGTTTACAGCTGCAAAGGAGAGGTTATCAACTTTCGATTTTCAAGAGAATAGGACTGAGTTTTTTGGGTGAAATGAAACTTGTTGTCAAAGTGTTATGAATATATAGAGGGTGATTCCGGGGGAGGCTGTCAGATTTTAGCAGAAGATTAGCCTTTTAAAGATAGTTTTGAGAAAATATTTCATTTATGGTTGATTGTCTCTGTTGAGATCCGACTCAGCCGATTTCACTTTTATTGATAACTTTGGTATGCTTCGTTCGATTTTGATGAAATTTTCACTGAAATATAATATGAATGAGATTCGAAAGTTTACAAAACTTTGTCGAAGATGCGTCATTATTGTGATAATTTCTGATTAATTCTGGAGGTTTGAAAAAAAATCAGAACATTGCTGTTCCAAAACTTCGCTATCTGTTTCCTACACTACCATAACTAGTCATTATTCAAGCGTTTCAACTTTTTCGGCATACCTCCGGATTTCTGAAAAAAATATTTCATCATTATCGAAATTCGTTTCAAAGGAGAGAGAATATTTTAAAGCAGAATATTCCCAGGACCCAAAGCGGTTCCTGAGTTCTAAAATAATCTTCTCCAATTCAAATTTAAGTGCTCATATTATGTATAAAATTATTTCATTTGCGTGAAAGACCGGGAGGGGCTCTCGACCAGGTACGGTCCTACAAGCGATGATATTTCAGATCCTCCGTTCAAAAAAGAAGACATATTGGGGAATCATCTCCCATGGGTTCATAATTCATTAATCAATTTGGAATATAATAACATATTGGCAATACACTGAAAACGACATATGCCAGCAATATCAAAATAATAGACAAACTAATTGCCAATTTTTTTCATACATATTTAAAGCAATTGTTTCATGAACAGAAGCGTTATCATTTCATCCTAATGTCCGTAATATTTTGATTTTAAGCAAAACATGCTCAGTAGAAGTTGACATAGGAAGATTCCACAAACTCAAATAAAATAAATTATTTAATTTATCATATTTTGAAAATCTCTAGTACGACTGAGGTTTCAAAATCACGACAAAAAGATAATTCCAATTTCTACATACTGAGTCTCTTCCTTTATTGTTACACGGAAATGTCTATCATTTATTTATGACGACTTAATTTATTCTGGCAATCTACTGAAATTACAAAATTCCAAGGCCAAAGGATATATACCGGTGTTACTTAACATATTATCATTAGATATGGTAATTCGGCCTTCAAATGGGATCTCCAAATTTTCAATACCACACTTATCGCCGAAATTTGGTTATCTTTTTCATTTCATGCAGAAACCGACTCATTTTTCTCGTTTTTCGTTGTATGTCTTCTGAAATATAGAATTTCCACATGGTTGTAACAGTATTCTTTGAATCCTTTGATTCAAGAAAAATAAAAAAATTCTTGAATAACCAATATCAATTATCATTTATCGAATAGCATTTCCTTTTATCTCCCCATTTATTGCTTTCTGCAACAAATCTTGTAGAATACAATATTTTTCATTTTCGTCTAATTTCCAATTGATATATGGTCAAAAGCATTTGATGTCACTATTGATTAATTGATCATTAATTTCTCTCAATATTGAAATTTATATTCAAATGCAACATGAAATCATTCCATATTGATAAAATTATATTTTGGAAGGATTTTGCCTTCTTTTTCAGATATTTCCTAGGATTGGAAAAAAGCCAACTTGAACTAGAAGAAGCGCTGCTCGATGAACAATATTGTAATAAAATGCAAAAGATCAAAGAAGTGAACTGTAACTGTTCAGAGTCTATATCTGTTTCGTTCATCAGGCAATAACGATAAAATTAGTAGAATAACTTTCTTTCGATAATTTCGTATTAAAAGGATTTGCTCTTCGAATATTGATTGAAGGATACTTTGGGAAAAATTTAGCAGTATTTTCAGGTGTATTCTTAAATTTTATTCTCAATATCTGAAAAAAAGCAAAAAATTTCCAATTAAATAAAATTGTTATTTATAGGAAACGCCCTTGAAAAAGAAGCGGGACTCGAGTTTAGGGAAAGAGCAATTTCTCGAAAAAATGTTGCCTAATGAACAATATCCCTGCTTCAACACACAATGAGGAGAAATATTTCGATATTGTTCATAAGGCAACATTTTTTTTTGACTGTCCCCCTAAGAAATAATTTGAATCCCGCCACCCACAAGGGTATTTTCATGCATGACAATTCTATTTATATTGATTGAAGTAAAACACTCTATTTCCGCTCATTCAAGCGGAAATAAAGCGTTTCACTTCAACCTATCAAACTATTTCTTAGGGGGAGTGTCTAGAAAAAATATTGCCTTATACTAAATCAAGCGGAAATGACGCGAATTACTTCATTCACAATCATTATCAAAATCAATTTCCGTCAAGTTAAGACCGAAAAAATCAAAAATTTCATTTAATTTTCAATTCTGTTTCACATCTTGGCGGTGAAAAATAAAATCATCCGGTTCTTTCCCAACGAGCATCTGCACACCAATCTGTATGTATCAAACGCTAAATATTCCATAAAGATGTTAATCCGAAACCGATCTAAGCCCTTGATTTCCACCCTTGGCAGCATCCACAAATAAAGATATAAATGCGAAAAATGCAGGGGTGTAATTTAATGGCTACTTGGTAGTTCTAACGTTTTCGCGTACGGCAAATAAAATCGAATTGGCTTTTAAGGGACCAGAAATGGGCAACGGTGGCATAACAATGCCCAGACTCCACTACACTACAACACTAGTCGATTTATTCCGAATGTACCCTCTCCGAACTCCCTTTGGACCAGTCAATATAATCGCAATAACAACGTCCTGCAGAGCAGTCGCCCAGATGAATCGCGCCAGTGAATAGCATCCCTATAGGGCGTCGATCAGTCGATAGAAATTGAATCGGGACGAATGAGGGATTTTCCTTCTGACGGGAGAAGGAAAACCATGATTTTTGTTTATTATTCCGAAAGATCAAATTTGGAAACTGAGGGTTCAAAGAAATGCAGCCCCTCCCTCTTATCTCCCCAAGAAACTCATAGTATCAACATAAATGAAAATGAAACACTCCTACTTCAATGCAGCATAATGTTTTCACCGTTATTCAGGAAAATGTTTATCCGAGATAATTTATAAATAAAACGAAAATAAATACTGGAAAAACTTCTGATCAACAAACGAATTCATCATAGAGAACAGCAATGAAAAACTATGGAGGAATTTTAATTTTTTGGATGTTGTTCCCCACGTTTATGATTTCTCAGAAAAACAGAAAAATTTTCTCGAAAAACAAAATTGATTAATCTTCACCAGATAAAAATAAAACGATTAACGAAAATAAAAACCAATAAATTCATTACAGGTTCTATAGGTGATTTTAAGAAGAAAATTTCAATTTAACCTACGTCCTTAATATCTTGACATTTCAGCTACAGAGTGATGAAGTTTCGAAATAATTAAAAATAACTTTTAGCTTCGATATTTCACAGATATGTTTATGATATTTGACAGAAGCTGTATGAAATTAATACCGCTTTTTTATGTGGAAGATGTTTCAATGTTTCAACCAGTGGCTTCTGTGAGACATGTGTACTAGACATTTTTTGGAAAACACTCATTATGTACGCCTCTGGGTTTTCTTGAAATGAAAATTGTTTTTGTCCCCATTCGTTTTTGGACTAATTTGATATCTAGTTTCCGCCCAACGCGTGATTATGGCGTGAAGAATTTTTTTTTTATTTCGATTAAAGGATATTTTGGGTGAATTTTGCATTATTTTGAGTTTTTTCTGGCTTTTCACTTCCGATAGAAAATAAATAAAATTATCGTTTATAGAAAACGTCCCTGCGGAGTGTGTGATTTGGCAAGGGCAGTTTCTAGAAAAAATGTTGCCTTATGAACAATATTGGAACAATGCAAACGATCAACGAGGTGAACTATAACATTTCAGAGTCTATATACCTATCGTTGAAACGTTTTGAAATCCTTAAAACGAATATTGATGCTCAGAAGGCCCTGACAATTTCAATGAAATCCCCCGTCCCATCTGGGACGTTATCAGAGTTATGATAAAACAATGATTTTTCTTTCAAAACTTTCCGCACCCTGTTCAAAAGTCAGGATATTTAAAACGTTGATTAATTCGGAGATTATAACTCTTTGGAATCAACTGAATATCTACAGAGAAGAAAAATTTTATTCTGTAACTTGCCATACATTGGTATTTAGTGGTTTTATTTTTAATCGATTTCGAAAGTACACCCATTACAATAAAAAAATTATACGAAATGCCATATGCTTCTCGAAATTTCGACAGGATATTCACCAAAGAGAGAACTCTTCCCTACTGAAGGGGAGAAAAGATCACATGCAACATTTTGTTGTACAGTAGGATTACCCGATAGCTTTGGACGAATTAGGGGTGAAGTAACAAACAGGGACTGAAAGATCATCATCCAAATGTCACCGGCTATAACAAAAGTAAGCTGTTGATTTTGCTGTTCATTTATGGAGTTTCGACTCAAGCACCTTGTAAGCTCAACCGATTCACGGGGATTCCGAATCAAATCCTCATAAATTGGGGAGGTTATAGTAAGTGACCAGCTATATTATCCTTTTTCATAGTCATTCGATATTTATTATTGGTATTGCATTTTATGGATTTGAACACTTGGAAATCTGATGAGTGATGAGGTAGTTAATTGAATATGATTGTATATTCAACCCTTTCTTTCAAATTCATTGAAATTACATTTTTGCAATTTCAACGTAATTCGTGTTGTGGGAAATGTCAAGTTGGCTATGCATGAAAATTATAATAATAATTATAGAAAGAACTTGATTAAAATAAATTCATTCCGTGATTTCGTTTTACTTCCGGTGATTAGCCAACCAATTTACTACGCAGCTTACCGGTCTCAGTAAGGACAACAATAACTCCAGAGGAGCAGTGGCGCCCGTCGGTAAATCTCGTCGAGGCGTTTCAGAAATTTATCCATATCACTCACTAAATATTGATTTAGAGTGAGGTGATTATGAAGATGAATCTGTAATGAGAATGAACCACAGTTGAAACGCACCCTAATGCATCTCATTACACTATCAACGATTCAATAGTGTTGGAAAAAATCAAAATGAGGAAAATATCCTCATTTCAATTCAAAGAAAATGGAGCAAAAATTAACATGACACATTTCACCGTGTATATTTCGAAAATATTAGGTTACAGTCATTTTTCTGTCAGATAACTACAACAACGTTGTCCTCTCTACATAGAGGTCGTAGTAATCACGTATTTTCCAAAAAGTGAATTTACTTTCGGAAAATAATGAATTCCAGAAAATATTATGTAAATTCAATAACTCCAAAGACCTGGCAAATGTTGAAGAAACTTTTTCTTCATTAACACTGGAAATATCTCACGTATATAAACATGGTTGGAAGATTCAGTTATGCTATTTTCTTGTACGGAAATCAAGAATCTAGTTTTGAGATTTAACTAAAAAATAATGGATGGAGTAGTCCCTTACTTTTTGATAGTTCATTCGAAAAAAATCAAAGTAGTCCAATAACCCTGCAGTAAAACTTCTAAACGAACAGACAAACCTATGGAACTCCCTACTTTTCGAAATTCCCCCGAAATAATTCTACAGAAGACATTCAAATACCTTGTTGCACAACTTGAAATAGTCCAGTATGAAAATGTGGTAGTACTACAAAATCTGTGTCACCTTGAATGAACTAACTCAATTAACAAAGTTGTTGGGAATCTATGTGGAGGAAACACTAGGTTTTCACTCACATACGTCGAAAATGTTGAATAGCTTGTGATAAATTATTGATTCCAAATTATCAGGGTTACTATCAGAAAAAGCAGATTTCAACGAGTGCCAACCTGCGTCAGTTTTAAGTAAGAATACTTGATAGACCTACATCATGGCCAACCGGGATAGTTAATAAAAGTGAAAAGAGTATATATCAGGAAATTTTGGGAATCAATCGACGAATAAGTAGATACTTATGTTTTCCAGTTCTTAAAATCATATAAACACAAATAAGCAAACTTGAATGACAAGTCTGTTCAGGAAAAATACTATTGCTTTTGCATAATTAGTAACTATCGTCAAATATGCAGGATTTTGGTGATTAACATAGCTAGAGAAGTAATTCGTTCGGCCATAAATGAATGAATTGGACCAGAAGCTTCATCGGGTTTTAATTTTTTCAAATTTCAGGCAGACCCAAACCACGAAGAGATGGTCACAATTTTTTTGAATTTCTGGACATGTTTTCACTACTCAAGGAAGGAATCAGTATTAATTCAAAATGGTACAGTGGAGTGTTTGACTTATAAATTCTCCTAAAACTTAGCGAAAAACATACACAAGCGATTATACCAAGTGTGAAGGAAGTAAACACTGTATAACGGTAGAAAGCAAACACGAAAACTACGTAGAGACTTGGAATTTCAGAGGCGGGATGAGGAAGCCGAGTTCGTGACTGAGAAAATCCATTCAATGATTCCGTTGATTCATCCATTCCGAAATTTATATATGCAATACTGCTGCACATACAGATCAGATGAAATTGATATCTTTCTCGTACAAGAAAAAAGTCACTGCCAGAAGGTTCATTCAAAGTTTTTTGAGAATCATATTTAAACGGAATCACCATGCGTATTTTATTCATTCATTATTCAACTTTTGTAATCAAGTTTCTATGTAATGATTTCCAGAAGTTATTGTGTTTGAGCTTCCCCGATTTCAAACAATAATAATTTTCTTCAATTCTGTCGAAAATACATATCCGTTCGGAATGAAACTGGGTATACGGTTTGCAACCACCACCTGGAACGTATATGCGTTCGTTTCAGCGAAATCTAATTCTCTTGACGAAAAATTAGATACATTGAAGGAAAATGACAATGAGTCTCACGAAAAAGAAAAAGAAGAAGTGATCTAGCAAATACAAATAACGAATGTGAAAAGTGTGTAACGCCACTGTGCAAAGAGACAAAGAACCGAATCATAGAGCACGGCGGCATCCGCTGGTGGAGCCGGCAGCGGCCGGACATGGCTCTCTCGATTAACTCAACACCGGCTATTTAATTTAGCCCGCCATTCTACTCGGTCCATGTTTCCATGTTGCGGCCATACAAACCGGCAGCTTAATGAGAAAACCTCACTGTTTTGGGGACAGAGACGGACGGCCATACTTTCAATGCCAAACTTTGCATTCAGAAAACTGCTAACCTAGCCGAGAGTCTTGTATTTTCCCTCAATCCATCCATAACTATATTAACAACATTCACTTTTACAAAGTCAGTCGGAAGGCCTTGGGATAGGTTTATCAAGTTTTTGTAACAGAAACTGAGCCAAGTAAGCACTACAATAATTCGACGGTACGTTGTCAATTGTTGCCTATTTTATCAAGGACAGTATGGTTTGCTTTCGTGAGATCCCATACGACTATGACCTCTGTGAATAACGGACAACGTTACGAAGTTATCTGACCAGAAAATTATCCTAATCTCACATTTTTCAACAGGTCTCTTGCATGAATTTTTTTCATCATTGGAATCAAATATTCTATCAATTATTTCAATTTTCGACGAGAAAATTATCATTTCAATTTGGCTCCGCATGTCGGCTGTTTAAACGTACGAATCTTCGCGGCTTCCGTGACGTACCGCGATATATCCACTCTCTTCCTCTTCTCGTGTACTTTTCTTTCTAGCAAGCTAATAGACAGCGTCGGCTATATCGATCTGTGAATCGTACAATAACTAGTGACGTAGAAGGCGATCTGACGCGTTTCTACCGCTTCGACCCTGAGTCCGGGTTTGACCATTTTCAATACCGAATTATTCGAAATTCTCGAATCGTTAAAGTGTGTGATAGCATACATTATGATTTTCTATCGATATAGAACGAGAAAAAAATGAAAAAATGATCATTCGTGTTACATGCAAGAGACCTATTATACAGTATGGAATTGGTCGAACATTCATGGCTAATCGACGAACTCTAGAAAAGTGAATGGAATATATTAAGGTGCATAGAAGATAAGGTCAATTCAAAGATACGCTTCTGTTTCGCCAATGTCTGGGAATTCGGTAGAATTAGTTTTTTCCACTGAAGGTGGTGCTATTTGAAAATTACGACCGGTCGTCAAGGCAACTGTCTGTCAGAACTGAATTGATATCAGACAAGATATAAGGTAAAAATATCTAGTTCAAAGAATTTATACCATATTATATTTTGTACATTTTAGGTGGAATATATTCTAAGAATTCAATAAACATTGTAATTTTTGGCTAATACACTATCATTCGATGTTTTCCTATATTATTTTTCTTTATTTGTTTACATTTCACAAAGCACCAGGGAATGTGCGGGGGTACAAACAGACGACTGTCTAGGTACATTTGTGCGTTCTTGTGGTGTTTCATATATAATTTATAATGAGAATGTATGTACTATTATTATCGAAATAAATTTGATTTGATTATAGTAAGCGGGTAGTGAAATTATTAGGTAAGCAATGTAGAATTATTTTACAGAATCTACTGCTACATCGATATTATTTGATGGCTTGTTCAAATATATTCATATTTTTCTAGATAGTGCACATATACAAAGGAATATGGTAAAGTGGCGGGAAGTTTATGGAAGTTTAGACAGAACAGCATCATCCTTACTTCAAGTTAGACCTATCAAGAGCTGGAGTTTCACAGAGATTAAAATCTCATTGAGTAGGCCATATTATCAAACCAGTACAATTTGAGTTCTTTTCCATTTAAATTCATAAGATTTCCAATTAGAAAATAGGTGTTTTATTCAATAGTTAATTTTATTTCATCGGATTTGAAAACTAAGGTTTTCTAGTAGTATCACTTGAAAGTAGCATATATTAGTAAATTTCGATTTCAAGTAAAGGAGAATTGTTAAACAATTCATGTTTATTCAAGAAAGAATCAAGAAAAATACAACACATTCTATAGTAAAAATAATATGCTTGATTGAGGGTTGATAAATCGATCCTCGATTCTATAAATAGTATTCTTTTTTCATCATTAATTTCCATTTACATCTGCACTGTCCAAACAAAATACAAAAAAGGACCCATTTAAAAGTATCTGAGGATTCACACAACTCTTCGAACCTAACACAAAAAGGTTTATATGTGACTAAATAATAATCTGAGAAAACACAAATGAATCCAAAATTACAATTGCCGAATTAACATTAATAGTGTCATGTGCTCTGATTGGTAGATTGGTGGCGTTTGTGTCGAAGGCGACAGTATAAAATAAAATTAGTTGTCCCAGTTTGGTCTAATAATTTAGTAGGATCTGGAGATGTTGTGATTGGCTAACATAAGCCTTGACCTTCAAACCAATGCTCCAACCTGTGCCCCTGGTTGTAAACAGAAAAGCTAATCATCCTTTGCTCTCTAGAGCGGATTCTTATCATTCTACGGGCATCATGCATGATTTGGTAGATTCGTCGCTGAATACGAAATTCTCCCATTCTGACTACAGTAGTGCGGAGTTAAATGCAGCTACTCGTGGATAGTTAGAGTCCATAGGCTCGAATACAGCGATAGAACGTCTACTTACTCCAAACCATTGATCAGAGATTTGACGCGTAGTAGTAAAACAGTCCGGTAGAGCCAGTGCCGATTTCGACCGTCTTCGATATGCTTCAGTTGACCAGTTGGGTCTTCTTCGTAATCCTTTACCTTCAATTGTCCAAATACGACACGAACGCATCACTGAAATTGCAGTGCCATCTATACGATCAACGATGGCTAATTCCGCAGAAGGATGGCTTAACACGTCTCGACTGCCCGAACATAACTAGAAAAACCTCTTTATTCAGGTTTCATGAACTTCTTTGTCCGCAACCATAATGACGAAAATTTTTGTCTATGCACAGTAAAATATTGATATCATTGCCATTGAATGCTTTGAATATGAATATTCTGTTGACAAAAAATGAAGATGAAAATTTTCTTCCTGAAGCTGCGATCACACAAAAAAATGTCAAGTCCGTATCTGCGCCGCATCCCACGGAATGGGAAGAGATCAATTAAAATAGTGGCACGAGCTAGATGTTATTTACTTGGTCATTCCAAAACAATATGCATTGTCTCCCGACAAGAATTTCAATGCGACGTAATAATTAAAATTAATAGAGAAATCCCAGTCGGATTGATTATGTCGCCAGTGCCTTTTGTGTCCGCACGATGAATGCGCTCAGAGCGCACTCCATCATCTATTGATTGCGCCATACGTACTATTGATCATTTTTTATGTTTCAGCCAGATTCGAGAGATTCAATTCCAATAATCAATCCCTGATGAGTTTTCCATTATGACATTAGCGAATTGGGTATTATTTCGGTTGATTGGCAGCGTTGGTCTCTGAATGAGTTGGCCCGAAAGAGCAGATTTTAATGCGTAGACCCACTAGGGGTCAAGCCGAATATTTCTATGGCGCTCTACATCTGTGGCTCTAGCTGGATAGCTTCGGGTATTTTGGGGTGTCAAGTTACTTCCACAACAGTTTGAGCTTTTAGAAAGAGGCGATCTCTGTGTTTTATACTTAAAGTGAAACATAAACACCATATATTCTGAAAGAAACAACTTAGAGATACGATAATTGTTGAGTGAGTTAGTTATGAAAGTGAGAAAAGTTGCCAAACAGATAACTGATGCGCTCTCATGTCAATGCATCTGTAGACATATGGCTGCTATATACCTGACATCTGGTCATTGCCGTTCTCAACAAAATATGGGCCAATGAAGATACCAACCCAAAACTCACACCAAACAATGTCTTTTTCGGAATGTATTAGTATCGTCTTGAATTCGAAAGATGTTTTTGGGGTGGGAGGGTTAAGTGACACCTTGTGTCGAAGGTAATTCGGTGGCATTTCGAAAAATGTCGTACATGACCTTTTGATTAGCACTTGAATTCATTATTGTAAAGAAGGGTAAAAAAATGCAACAACAAATTCTGTAATATTGTGGAATAAAGGGTTATCATGGCATTGGGTAGTTTTGGTTTTTTTTCCATAAGTAAAGGGTGTTTCAAATTGCGCCTTTTTTTAAGAAAAAATGAAACACATAACTTGAATTAATTTTCGAAAACTTTTTATTGGCAATTGAAGTATCAGTTATGACATTTATATACGAGAAATAATATCTGTCAAATGGCCTCCTCTTGGAGCTCTACAGACGTCCACCCTTTTGTTAAAATTTTCATAATTCAGGCTCTTTCTCACTGATGACATGAATAATTTCATCCTTTAGTTCAGGAATCGATTGTGGATTATTTTTAAAGACCTGGCTTTTCACATAACCCCAAAGAAAATGATCCATCGGTGTCAAATCATCTGACGGTATCGATCACCATTGACAGTTACAGCTTAACTAGCAGTATTTTCAAAGAAGTAAGGCCAATTACACAACCTGGCCATAATGCACATCAAACAGTGACTCGTTAAGGATGCATAGGTTTCCCATGAATAAATTTTGGATTTTCCTCACCCCAGATACGACAATTTTGTTCATTAACAAAGCCGCCAAGTTGAAAATGAGCCTCATCGGGAAACATGATTTTTTGAGAAAAATCAGCTGGTTGTTCATTGATGAAATTGACAAATAAACGACGTTTTAAATGATCTAATGGCTTTAGTTCCTATGTTATTTGAACCTTATATGCCTTCAGAGCTGAATCCTTTTGTGAAATACGCCACGTTGTGGACCCACTAAGTCCAACTTGTGAACGTCCTCTAATGGACATTCCAAGGTCTTCAGCAACACTTTCAAGAACCAAATCGATATTTTCTTGTGAACGACCGCTGCGACTGTATTTTCTACTTTTCTGATTTTCGACCGAACCTATCTCTTGAATTTGTTAATAATTCGACCTATAGTGCTTTGAGATGGACGATTATGTTAACCATAAAATTCACGTAATTTTCTAAAAACACTTTTCACAGAACGCTGATTTCCATAAAATAATTCAACAATTTGATTGCGTTGTTGTATCGTGTACGAAGCCATTTTTATAAATGTCATTCTTCACACTTCTCAAATGTCAAAATACCCAGACGAATTCAGTGCGCCATCTATATTTTATTCATTCTCAAAAAAAACGCGAAATTTGAAAAATTATCAAGTTTGTCATTTTTGAAAGAGAATCGAAATACATTCAAACAAAGTGACACTCGACCTACATACTAATTCAGGATCTAAGGGTTTGCTGTCATCACACTCTCATACTGTATACATAATCACTAGACTCAAATGTATCATCGCCTTGTTTTCGGTACGCCGAATCTGGCAAAATAGGCGAAGCGGCTCGAATGTTGCCCGAAGAGAACCATTCATTTTGATAAATAATTTTTGTCATTTGCATACATTTTTAAACATTATTATCTGTCAAAGTCCAAAGTTACCTGAAAAAATGACAGTACAATCGACTGAAGCAGCTTCAACAGTATGGCAGCTGTGAACATTATAAATTTCCTATGTTCTGTAGTTCCAATTGGAAAATCCGAATATAAAAAAATAGAAACCTCTTTTACGTTCGTAAAAATCCTTCCTCAGCGTTAAAACAACAACTGAGGAGACTAATAGCATGTCCGATTGAGCTTTTCTTTAAGTAAGGAAGATTATTCAATGAAATATTAATCATAGAACAGTCCCCAGAAAACGCTATACGAACCAAGCGCGTTCGCCATTTCGCAACAGATTCCCCTTTAATCCAAATTGTTTCAGGAATGCTGAAATTGATCAGGGAAAACCCCTGTTAAAAATCACAGATCCTCCCGGATTATCAATCATATGATCCAAAGGCATCATTAGCACAATACCGGCCGAAGGAGAACGATCAGCCTGTCGTCATCGCAGAGAACCACTGAACCGTGTCAGCTTCTCATTACAATGGATGTCTGCTCAGTGATTATCAATCGCTCATTCAGAGTGACATCATTGATTAATTGGTTATTAGATTCTATGATTTCATTTAGTTCAGAAGCTATACTGGGCAGGACTTGAATAACTAGAAGAACTAGCAGGGAAAGAACGAGGAATTTATTTATCGTTAACAGAAATAATTCTCGTTGAGATGCTTGAGATATGGAGAAAGACACTTATTTCTCTATCTACTGAGAATAGTTTTTCATGAATGATCTTCATTGTTCTGTTTCAGGATTTTCTAACGATACATTTCTCTAGTTTAACATCGAACTGATCAGTATCTTTTGGACAATTTCGTATACTACTTGCTGCATACGTTGAATATAAATGAATAATTTTATTAGGATGGTTGCCTAATTATATTTTATCCATTTATGTCACCTAAGCAATGCTCTTGTTGTGAACATCTTGGTATATTATATTCGATTTTAGCCCTTCAATATAAGGAAAAAGTAATAATCATAATCAGGAGAAATGAATGTTCAATATATAAGAAATATACTCCGAAACTTCCAAAAACAATCATGGAAATAAAAACACTAAATCCAATGGATTTAATTGATCATTAAAATATTTTCATAAATGTGAAATCATTCCTCTCTTTTTCATATCCATATACAAAGTATTCAGTGATTTCAGAATGTAGGGGAATGAATTTTGTCAACATTATAACTTCGAAAACCTTAAACTTAGAGACTGGATACTGCTGGAGCTGGTTTGGGGTTCAATTACGAATCTTGAATGGGTAATATCCGCTGTGTGATTTCATAAATCGTAGGTATAATCTATGGAAAATTAGTTGAACCAACTCTTTCGAAAATGGAGAATTGGTCGAATTAAAATTCGGTGGAAAGTGATGGACTGAAAGTTCATTCGAACTTCAATCTACCAGTGTACCTATATAACCGATGGATGCCGTCCATCTTCACGAATAGAAAATGGACATCCAACGTGTACGTATGATGTTTGAGGAGTAACATCAATTTGCCACATTACTGACTACTAGTATTGAAGCTCCTTTCCACGAAAAAAAGGGAAAAATAATCCAAGAATCAAATACGTTTCAAAAAGTTAAAACCCCCAAAAACAACCCCTAACCGAATTAAACAGATACATCTTTATTTCCCAACGAGACGGAACAAAAACCCGACAAAAAAGAAAAATAATCAGTAGCGCCTACTCAAGTAATGCGAAATTCGCATTGCCGTGAAACGACCGTCCCCAGAGCCACCCCTTGGTGGCCCCTGCGCCCCCACGGCCGCCATGACCAATCAGCACCCGCGACGGATTATAAAGACATCATACGCGTTGCTACGCGACCGTGGCTCCCTCGCATTTACCGCCGAAAACCACTTCCATATTCCTTGTCTTCTGTGCCGTGAAGGAGGCTTTGTTTAAGAACAATCGTTCGGATCCTCGCGATACAAGTAGTTTTGGGAATTGGCGATACTGATGACATTCCTCACTTTTGGTTCTTATCGACAGTGATGAAACGCCTGTGTGAAAATTGGAGGTTCTGACAAAATTTCCCTTTTTCCAATGTGCCATGTGCCAAAGTCAAAAATCTTTCAATAAGGACTTCACAATTCATTCAGTCTGTTCGGCCTAATCACCATGATAGAGCGTTCAACAACAAATGAAAACGATGAAATTGTTTCATCAGAGTGTTCGGATAATGTTCAACACGCACCCTCACTTTACGTCCAATAGAGAGGACTGCTCGCAGTGTGGTAGATGAATTTTGGTCAACTGGGTCAGTTAAAGATGGGACAATATCCGTACGACGACGAAACATCAAAACTGTCTGTTAGAGTGTGCAACAGTATCCGAGGAAGCCGATTTCACCAATTTTTCGGGTGACTTGGAACCACACCCGTAAAAAATTCAATTGACGATTTTAGACAACAAAGTGTATTCGCTGAATTTGTCCTGAAGAATGTGGAAGTTTACCCCATTTTCATCAAAAAATCATCTTCAGCTATGAGGTCCATTTCTATATGAATTGTTACGTAACAAACAAAATTGTCGAATCTGCGACGATAGCAATCCACATGAGATCCGAGAGCACTTCTCTCAATGCATTTCAGAAAGTCATCGTTTAAGGAGGATTTGAGTTTGGCAACGTCATTGGTCCATATTTTTGGGGACGGCGACCGCGAAGGCAAATGATTACTAACATATTTTGTCTTGAATGCGATTGAATATGAACAACGCAATAAGGTTTCAACAGGACGTAGTTACAATGCTCAGTATCACACAGATAATGCTATATTGTACATTCTACGTTCGAGCGATTCAAAGGTCATTTCACGTGGAGATGGTATGAACTGGCCACTGGCCACCAAGATCGTGCGATTTGACCCCGTTAGAATTTTTTTGAGATAGCAGATCCACATTTGAATCTGTCGATTCAGCATGTCTGATGCTATAAATTAACTGTTGGCTATTACCAGGCCATGTTTGGGGTATTTGGAGACAACTTCGCATATCCAACGTCTTTTCCAATTGCATTATTCTCATTTCTGGAAATAAAAGCGAGAGCATGATAAAGATTTCGATATTGGAATAACTACCATTAGATCAACACGAAATTTTGCACCTAGTTGCGTGTCGGTAATCTCCACCTGATTACGAAGTTCCAATCTGATTGCATTTGTAATTCTTGAGATATATTGTGGAAATAACGTTAAAATTCCAACTAACAACGAAATTTGGCACATTTTTTCCGTTATATCTCCGAAAGTGAACATCGGATCGAATTGAAATTTGAAACACTGTTGTTAAATACTGACTCTAAGGTTTGTGCTGAGTTTCATTAAAACCTAATCAATATTTTCAGAGAAAAAAAAAATTTCATCAAAAATTTTGAAAAGTTGCAAATAAAATATTTTTAAAACTTTGTGCAATGGAATTTGGCACAAACTTTAGAGTCAGTATTCAACAACAATGTTCAAAATCAATTCGATCCGATATTTACTTTCGGAGATATAAGGAAAAAAATGTGCCAAATTTCGTTGTTATTTGGAATTTTAACGTTATTTCCGCAATATTTCAAGAATTTCAAATGCAATCAGACTGAAACTTGGTAATCAGTTTGAGATTATCAACATGCAACTAGGTGCAAAATTTCGTGTTGATCTTATTGTGAGAATTTAAAGAAGCATGTGAAAGGTCCTGACCTCACGTCAGTGCTTTTTTAGATTTTTATTCACTAATCTTTAGATGGCCAAATTCATCTGGCCTAAACGTAAACAAGGGCGAAGACATCACAGCGAAAACCACTTCCATATTCCGGGTCCCTTCTGTAGCACGGCTTATCCAGTTTGGAAAAGTCGGGTGCATATGCTCGCTATGCTTTTGCATAATGTGTTATACGCCCTTAAGGCACAGAGCCTGCTTTTCTCGCTAATATTATTAGATTTCCTTCATTTTGCTTTCTCCAGTGAGTGAGGGATGATGATGTTGTGGTTAATATTCTCCGCTTCAATTTGGGATTCCACTTGAAGGGGAGTACGTAAAAGAACGATACGACATCTTGAGAGGAATGCGTCCATTTTTTTTTTGTGGATGGAAGAGATTGAAACATCTGTCATAAGATCGTGTGATGAATGTTCTTGTTTTTCTTAGTACAACGATGAAAAATTACGAGGATTGCTGTTTCAAATTCGAGAATATGGCCTCCCTGATGTGAATTTATCAAATCGGAAGTTGTCATTTTTGATAGTGAGCTAACTTAGATCGTGTTGTCATACGGATGCTATCCATACAGATACTTGGTCAGAAATTGTAACTGATTCGTGAACATTTTTGAGCGATCACCCTTAACGTTCAATAAAGTGAAGGCCACATAAACGCGTTCACGTTCACGATGACGTCACGATGGCGATCACATTCTGCCCGGAATATATACAGGGTGAGTCTTTGACCTTGCAGAATATTTTAACAGAAGATTCCTGAAGCCAAAAGAAACACTTTTTTCCCTTACCATTTTTTCTGATTCGGCTTGGTTCGTAAGATACAGACTGTTGAAATTCCATAAAAAAATTTAATTTTCGATTATATCTCGCGAACGATCTCATCGAATGAGATGATTTTTGGAATATAGTTTTTTATTGATACGATGAATGTTCCTGGATTACAAAATTTCATCCACATCCTCCAGTTTCTTTAATATGACCATAACATTTCATAAAAATACCAGAAATTCAAAGAATCCAACTTTCAAAAATAATTTGAATTCTATTCAACGAATTTTTGACTATTTTGGAAAGTAAAAGTATTCCTTATTTTTTTTCGTATGATGCGCCGTTTTCGAGTAATATGAAATTCAAAAATGAAAAATATCTGTGAAATTCCGAGAATTGGGTACTTTGGCTGATTGCAACTCTGTTCAAAAAATTCACAGAATTCAATTTTTCCGCGTTGCCACGTCTAAAAGTTGAGAATGGAATCATAGATTTCTAGTTCAGTTTAGAATCATAGACTTTACGAGTGTATACATAGAATTAGCATATTGTGTGTTGTTTGATTTCGAAGAGTTCTTTCTTTCTGTTCGTCAATTTGGCAACGTTTGTACGTTCATAGATAAATTAGGTACATCTGTTTTATTTATTTATGAAAATGAAAGTTTGAATGGGTTATGTCTGAATCTGATAATTCTTGGAGAAAATGAAATAAACAAAGAAAATTGATAATTACAAATTGAAGATGAATCTCAAAGCTGATATGAGTGATAGCTAGATGAATTCTTCATTATCGAAAATGAAACCAAGAGAAGAATATTCAACTTTTATCGCCCACGAAATTTGGAATACCTAACTTGTTTATTGTACTATAACTACAACTTTTTTCACCAACTGGAATGTAAAAAGTAAGTTGACGCTTGTTTTCATAACAGAGTTGCTTATTTCGAAGATTTGAATGGTTTATCTTAGGCTTGGAAAAACTTCAGTGTTCAGGTTTCCAGGGTCGGCTAGGCTATTATGAAAATTTATAATGCCTGTATCTTTTTATCTAGGCCGAATCGGAAAAAATGGTAGAGAACAAATGTGTTTCTTTCAGCTTCAAGAATCTTCTGTTCAAATATTCTGCAAGGTCAAAGACTCACCCTGTATACGCGATCAGATCGCGAACTTTTGTCACAGTGTCTAATGAAAGATCTATAGCAACTCTCATATTTTCCTCTAAAGTCATGCGATCAACCGAAACCACGTCTGATCACTGCCAAGTCGCAGACAGGTCGCGACAAGTGTGTGCTGCCCACTAGTCCAATGTAATTAACTGATCGCTATCGTGGACGCCATCGTGGTCGTGAACGCGTATGTGTGGCCTCCACTTTAACCAACAGCAGTGTGCCGATCAACTCGTTTTGACTATTGGTGATGAAGCACCGTCTCGAGCCACAATGTGATGTTCGGAAAAATCTGGAAAACCAATCGCAAGAGACGAGCCATTGATCACCAAGACAACACAGCCACTCACACATCTACCCAAACAAAAACCTTAAGCTATTGTCTATTGTTGCAAAATGACACAAAGACCTAGATCGATTTTGAGAATATTCAAAACAAACTTGAAATCATCGGTTGATCAATTTCTTTACTTTACTTGTTAGGTCTCTCTCGTGCACATTTTTCTCCCAAAGAAGACGAAAAAGCATCCAATTTTTCGTATTTCCAGTTTAAGCTCGACTTTGACATTTGATCTCCCTCTTGACAGTTCTTTGTATCAATCTATATGAATTTTGCGGAAAACCAATCATTGCATTTATGATGTTTGAGGAGAATTGTTGCTTAGGAATTCGGAAATTGGTTTATCGATCACAATTGGAAGGATCTTCAAAACCGGTTGAAAAGTGTTTCACAACACATATTTTACAATATTTATTATCACGAATGAACGAAGAGCAGCTCTTGAAACAAAAAAAAATAATAATTGTGAAAACTCACCGTGGTCCTCTATCCTTTTCCTCTTGATGCTATTGCCGTTGGGGTCGTGTTGCAGTCCCAAAATTCCGTTAATACTGTATGCCCCCGATCTAGGCTCAGGTAATTGTGTACTAGGCGCATGCGCGATCACAGACACTGGTCCTCCCGACGCTCCAACCGACGATCCACCACTGGTCGCCACTTGGTGCGCATGTTTGGCTTTTTCGGCCGCTTTATTCCTTACAATTCTGTAACAGAAAATTCGTCATATAATTCCATCTAACTAACTGTACATTCACAACAATTCAATCATCATATTCGTACTCAATTCTCCAAAGAAAGTAAGAAGGATTTAGTCTTTTGTAATGCAATCGACTGATTTGGGATTGCTACCTCAGAAAAATACAGACACTTAGCCTTGTTACAGACATGCAAGATATAAGGGCTCCATGAAAGATAATTGCCCATGGAAATACTTGAATGAACTGCCCACAAACATCTCTTCACTGTAGTACTACTTATTAAATCAGGTTGTTTCAGATTAATATTATCCAAGTATGGTAAGCTACACTTGGATGGGCTCAGAGGAAGCTCAGGGGAAGTCAGAGCACCACTCCACCAATGAAAACAGATCCTTCTGAAGTGACTTATGATAGGCAGATATGTTCGTATCGTCAGCGAAGGATGCGAATTGAGAAGACAGGAACAGAGGTAAATAGGATATATGAATAATTAACAGCATTGGTCCAAAGAGAGATCCCTGCGGTATACCACGTTCTCTACACAGATGTGGTACATCTGCGACCTTCACGGTAGCAGAGTGAATTTACTGAAATGCTTCAATGAATCGGAGGAGTTGGCCGCGAATTCTAGAATCTAAAGTCTCCCCTTCTGCTGTCTCTCGGATGCTCTAGCAAAATTTTTGGAAACTTCTTCATCGCAAGAGTTGGTCTCCAACTATCCATACTCCAAAGATTGTTAATGATTGATGTCTTAGGGGCGAATCCAACGTTTTATGAAGACAGATCTTGGGTTGCACCTGTTTGAATCTTCTCGAGTACCATGACAATGTTTATAGGCCAATAATTTTTTAGCCTTCAGTTCGTCACCGTTCTTGAAAATGGCGGTATTGAGTTAAGAATTAGAGACAGTACTGAAGCTACTGATGGAGAAAAAATGAATTGATTGATGTGAAAGAGCTGCATTCAAATAGAATGTAATTCAAACTTTTTACCCTTATATTCGTACCCCATAAAACACATAGTCTTCTAGAAAAAAATGTGACCGACGCTATGATGATTAAACCTTGCTCAGACAAAAGCCTTCATCATTTCTATCGCGTACGTAACTAATTTCGGAATTCCCTCAATTCCTTTTGAGGGACACCCTTCAACGAAATATATTGCGGGATTATTTTAATACTTTGAGAACGAAGTGTTAGGCCACAACACGTGACTTCATGGCGAAGCGAACGTCGGCGGGTCACGTGGCCAACGTTCGCATCACTTTAGAAACACCCCATATAGAGCGATTTTTAATACTCTTCGTCGGCGGTCGAAATTGAGCCACTCATCCGATATAAATCAAGTGTCAGACAATTATTTCCATTTATTTATGTTTTCAATTTGAAAATGAGATTGCGGAGGGTTAGACATTAGTCCTTTAGAGGGTGCAATATTTCGGTTAGGTATTGTTTTATTCGTTCTGTTATTTAATTGTTATGAATTTGATTTTTAATCGGTATCATTATGAATTGCAGGTTATAGTTATTGTAGATCTTTTTATAGATAAAAGGTCCTTGACTTTATTTTTTCCATCATTGAATTCGAATTTCTATCCATAATAATATTGAAAACATTCAGTATCACCGTAAAAGTTCCAATTTTCAACGAGCAAACGATGTTTTAAAGTTGGTTCAACATATTGGATGTTTGAACGGTCGATACTTCTCTCAAGCAATTTTTTTATACTCAACTCACCATCGCGAGACTTAATTTTTTTCCCATATCACTTTTTATTCAATATAACAATCCCCGAGTAGGTTTACCAACTTTCAATCATTGAAATAAAGTACATAACTCTAAAATAATGGAAATTCATAATTTTGAGTTCTTGCAGTAATTGGTGATGTAATAGTTCTGGGTAATGGTGTGCTATAATTTTGTCCAAATGTATGTCATTTTCGAATTTTCAGCCGAATTGGTCTCCAACGACGGATCACGAATCCGGCTTCAAAATCGATTCTGTCCGGCTGCCTGTTGGCACGATTACGGCAGAACGAAAAACCCTATTGACTTGAAACTTTGAGCAAGATTTGATTTAAAATTGCAAGGGTTACGTACCTTAATGGGAAAAATCAGCCAAAAGGTTCCGCAGTTGAAATCATTTGAAATTTTGAAATTATTTCCCAGATTTTTCAGGAATTACTCGAGCATTTGGATTGAAACATGGCAGTAAGTTGGATCATAACAACGCCTAATTGTTTTCTAGAAATCTGATGAGATCAGAATGCTAGTATATTGAAAAAAAAATTTGGAAATATTTCCCGAAAAGAGCTTTTTTTCTCCAGATCTAAGGAAAATTTGGCTCACACCTTGAACTCTAGATTTCTCAGTAGTGTGCCAAATTTCAGTTCGATAGGATCACAATTCATAGAGATAATAACAAGAAAGATGGTAAAATTTGTAGTCATTTCAATAATTCAAAAAATACTAATTCAATGACTATGGAACTTGATTTCCATCTCGAAAATGCTGATGAACAACTTTGTGCAAGATTTCGAGATGATCATGTCATTAGAACAATTGAAAAAAACTTTGTTTTTCAAATATTCTATAGTTTGCTGTATTTTGATCATATAATCCGCACGAAATTCTGTATAAACCTTCAAGCTCTCATTTTTCAGTTAAGACATAGATTTCAATTCGATATGATTTGTATATTCGGATATATAGGGATAATGAAATTTTCATTGGGTATATCTGCGAAATCTTTGGGTGTATTTTACCCATTTTCGAATTTGGATTTCGTCATTGAGGTCGAAACCTACTGTACAAATGTCGAGTTTTTAAGTTTCTTCTTTCGGAATTTATTATGTTTACCATCGGTCGTTAGAACGACCGTGAAAACAATAACTAAATACTTCAAGTTTTGTTTATTTCTACTTTACACAACGAAACATATACTTTTTGCCGACTACCTCGGATTTACCTTTTGCGTTGTTTTTCGGTTTCCTGGGGATAAAATATATCCTTCAATGTGATGAAACGAAACGTAGCTTTGTTCTAGACTGTCGACAAAAACAATTTCATAAAAATTTCCTATCATCAACATTCAGAAAACTCGAAAGCTACCTAATCTTGAAGAAATCACAAAACACAAAATTCTGAACAGCCATCGCAGTAGGCAGATACAAATGAACCAACCCTCCAAATTAAAAAAATACATATTTCGGCAAACCAAAATCGTTAGTGGCCGCCACTTCCCTAATTTCAAACACCACAAGGACATCAAACACACATCGATCCCTTTCAAAACCCACAAACTTCAACTCCGCCCGCTCAAAAGGTACCGATCAAAGGCATGGGCGTATAATTAGAATAACCGTATTTACTTTGTGCCGGGCATGTAGTCCTATCCCGCAAATATAATTTGCGGAATAATTATGCCGACATAGAGAAAGCCGCAGCTAAGTGGCCGTACGGACAGGCGCCCGGGCGCTCCGGAGACGCCCGACGTCGCTCTCGACGCCCAGAAACGAGCTGGGCGGCTGGGCTTTCTGGTGCCGTATTAGAGGAGCACAAAGCTCCGGCTGCCGAAATCTAATTTGCAATGAGACTTATTAGTTAAATGGGGGCGTTGAATTTGCCCATTAAGCGACTTCTATCGGTATCATTTTTAGGTTAGGGAGTCGGCTGCCGGATTCGCAGATGAATAATTGAAGGCGGCACAAGTGCCACTAGGGGAGCTATTCCATTCAAACTTGTAATGTTCATCTGGAGTGCTTTTCATCGGCCGCAAAAAGAAGAAATTAGATTTGAGGTGAAGTTTGATGTGTTGGCAATACTGGGAGAAAATATTTAATGATGGGAAAAACCGGATCAATAGGAACTTTTTGTCGGAAAGCAGAGCTTATAGCTATGTAGCTGATGATGTATTGAGTGGGACTTTAATCAATTTCAAGCGATGGACCAAAAGCTACGGTTATACATATAGGCAAAGGATAATCTGTCAATTTGGATAACCGTAACTATAACCGGAGCTTTTGGCCCATCGCTTGAAATCGTTTTTTACGTTGTACCTGCATTTCAACCATATATTCTCCTCATAAAATAAAACAATTCATTTTTTCATGTCTAGCTTCAGTTTAGTTGGAAAGTTGTAATAGTTTAAAGACTCAACTGTTCACAATTTCCTGCATTTCATTTGCACGTGCAACACAAGATTTTTCACTTTGATCTGCATTGAAATAAATAATAAAACTGCATCATCTACTACTTGAAATTTCATGAGAATCATTTTGAGAAACTCGTTCACTCACTCAGGTCTCATGATTTTCATGGAATATCCAATTATTTTCGCCATAAGGTTAAACAGAATTTTTTCGCCTGGCATTTATATATTGAAATTTAGATGAATAACCTAGTTTGTAATTAATAAATTAACTATGTATATTGAATCACGAATCACTCAATCAGTGCTAATACACCAAATAAGCTTACTTTCTTCTGGACAAGTAATGAAGAAGTAACTCTGTTATATCTGATATTTGAAGAGTACGTGTAGCTCGATTCAGGACTTTTTCTAGCTCAAGCACTAATCCTGTTCAAATTTTATTTCATTTTTAAAGGGTGAACGTCATGCACATCGATCAAAGTACTCTGCAATCGAAGGTAGGGTTCGCAAGATGCTTCTGGAAGATGGCTCTACGTAGTTATACTGCAGCGGTCCATCTGAAAGGTGACAAGTATCGCGATTCCTTCGACGGTTTATCCGAGGTAAGTTAACCTGACGATCAGTAATAACTGTGAAACAGCTGTAGTCATTCTCCTTGGATCCGATTTTTCGGTTCTCTGATCAAGGTGGAACATTTGTTGATTTATCGACCGATATTCGTCCTTGTGATTATGTTAATAATGTTTAACGTTTAGAATTCACTCAGAAAAAAACCTTCCGAAGAAAATCAATGAAAAAATATTTAAACATTCAGAAATTATTGTAGAATTTGATTGAAACACTGATTTTTATCTATATCATTATCAACATACAGTTATTCGCACCATAAGATTGTCAGTGTTAATACATTAAATAAATCTACCTTTCCAGTACTCTATGGACACATAATTGAGAGGTTACTCTGTGTACTTTGTTATTTCGATGATAATGGGTGTCACTCGAAATTGATCCATAAAAGAATATCACAACTTCTCGAATTTCATCAAATTTTATAATATAAGTTGAGTTCCGATATTCCTGGCCAGTACTGGCCAGTATCAGCAATTTCGAAACGCTTCGTACTGATACGAACAGTTACCAAAGCAGTGCCAGTAAAATCACCTGTCAGAATTTACTGGCCAGTACTGGCCAGGAATATCGGAACTCAACTATTAACCGTGGGTTTCACAAAGCTAAATCCTCTGATCAACGCGTTGATATTCTGTGGTATTGCTAAAAATGAACTGAAATTGAACATAGAATTGTCTTGATTAGAACAATCAAGTTAATCAGAGCTTTGTGAAACCCGCTGTAAATGTTTTATATTTCACAAACTCAGCTTCACAGGAAAGTTGTTGAAAAATACAGTACCTATTCAAAAATGACTGAATGTTTGCTGATGATAATTAATCCGCTTTCTAATGCTTATTTCTGAAAGTTTCATTAATTGGTGAAACGACGCTAATATTTCAGTCAAAAATTTTTGTGACATCCAGAGTAGAATTTCCCAAGAATATCACACCAGAAAAGCGTAATAAATAGATAAATAAAATTTTTCAATCTCGAGCATCATGATATCTAATAAAAACAGCCGTATGGAATTCTGATTGATACTTGAAAAATTCCTCTATTCCATAACCGTTTCTATTGATTTATTGAGCGCAACGAGAACAAACAAAAAATGTCCCTGTATAAATACCTTCTGGATGAAATCCGTACAATAATAATAAAAAACCGAACAATATCAGTTAACGTAGTAATTCATTCCACTGCCTATCCTTTATCTCATAATAGTATCATAATCTACGGAATATCTAAATATTAGCAATATGCCCTATTAGTTTTATGATGAGTTTACTCAACACTTGATGGGGTTTGCCATGGGCTTATATGAGATCAATTTTTCCATAAAAGTTTTCTGTGATTCAAAGACTGATAGAAATGTTGTGCCAGGGGCGAATATTCAGAATGTGAAGGACTACTCAAACAAGATAATTCTTCTCTGATTGGCTGAAATTTAAGTTGCGATTTCTGATTTCATGTGGATAGTGTCAAATTTATATAGGATATGTTCCGCAAATCAACTTGATTATTTCGGTTACCGGTTTTCTATTCTATAAATATGAAATAATCGGTTGGTTCCTGAAAAAAACGGTTAATTACGGAATTTGATTGATGAAAAAACGTTCTTTCTGTCACCAGACAGTCAATGTTCTATCGTAACATATCCATAGCATAGAACAATCTTTATTTACTTTATGATCCATAGAAGAGACAACAATCAACAATGGAAAAATTACTAGGTATGGTCTATGGATCATAAAGTAAATAAAGATTGTTCTATGCTAAGGATATGTTACCATAAAACATTGATTGTCGTTCTGGTGCATAGACTTAATATGTCTATGTTCTGTAACAGAAATATTGCTTTTTCATCCATCAAATTCAGTAATTAACCTTTTTTTTCAGGAACCAACCGAATATTTCATATTTACAGAATCGCAAACCGGCACCCGAAAGAACCAAGTTGATTTGCGGAACATATCCTTCATAAACTTTACAATATTTACATGAAATCAGGAATCCTAACTTAAATTTCAGCCCAACAAAAACCTATATTTGGAAGGAATTATCTTGTTCTAGGAGCCGAAGCATCTTTTACGGATATTTATAAATAACGCGAGCCTAATCATGTTGAATTTGACCTGAAATTCCCGTTCCTCAGTGATAGCAAATTTGTGAAGAAAATTGTGGATTGGCAACTTGGGCCGAAGTCGTCTATTGTCCAACCATCGAAACTTACAACTTACAACTAGATTTCAGTGAATTGGATGTTTCTTTATTACTTAGGTATTTCTGATTTAACAAGTCATATTACACTGCCCAAAAAGTATTTACAGAGATTTATCCATCCGAATTTCTCAATAATGTCAGATTACCCAAAAAAGGTTGAGATTTCGAAGAGTTCACTTCCAAGGGATAAAAAATGGACGAATTAATTCACTTTACTGATACAAATGCATCACACCACCACTTAAAAGGATTACGCCGAACTCCTTTACGAACATATTGATATCAAACCCTAAACCAAGTTGAAACATAGGTCCAATCATCAGACTACACGATCCCAGCTTTAAATAATCCCAGAGAACAGTTTCATACGGCATGGACCTCTAACAAATCTAACAGCTACACAATAGGACACGAACAATAGTTGACACTTCAATGCGGCAAATATTTTGCTACTACAACCATTCGCTATCTCTCTCTGCCTCGTTCAGGGGGCTACTTTCCGTCCCTATCTACTGAGGACAGCTGCTTGAACGTCTTTGCCTTTTGGTACTTTCCGGACAATGCCAGCGACTCTATGTTATGTCTATTAAATGCGACTTTGTGAATTGTCAGAAGTGGCATACTTCATTAAAATGTTTATGCGATACCTACTCGAGTGGTTTCAATGGGTCTGCATGGGGTCCCCATACGATTCAGGAAGGTTATGGGTTTCCCGGAAAGGTGAATGGGAATCGGAAATTCAATTTTGTTGGATATTTTGGTTCCGTTAAATCTGCTTGGGAGTTTTATTGGAATTGTGGATACTATTGAAATTTGAAAGTGAAATTTTGTAATGGATGGTTTTGTTGAAATTTTTTTACGAGAACTCGTCTTTCCACTGAGACTGAGCCTATCAATAAGGTGATTATATTTCGCGACCAATTTTGTGCGATATTTCAGTATTCATTCTCATTTTTATAAACCATCCTGGACGGCCATTATTAGATCTATCAAGTTTTTTCACTTAAAACTGACGCAGGTTCGTGAAATATCGGCAATGTCAAAATAATTCTCAGAGACGTTGCCAAATGCTCAACATAATCATCACGCTTGAAAACTAATAGTGCCGAAGTTAGTTTTGAAGAAGCAGAGACAAAGTATCAGGAAGTGCTATGTAGAATTGAAATCTGATTTTTCTGATAGTAATTCCCATAATTCAAAATCAATAATTCATCACAAGCTATCCAACATTTGCGACGTAGCTGAGTGAAAACCCAGTGTATCGTTCACATAGATTCCCAAGCTCTTGATAAATTGAGTTAGTTCTGTTAAGGTGACAGAAGGTTTTGTAGTAGTACTACATTTTCATACTGGAGTATTTCAAGTTGAGCAACACTGTATTTAAATGACTCTTGTAGACTTTTTTTCGAGAATTTCGAAAAGTAGGGAATTCCATAGGTTTGTCTGTTCATTAAGGAGTTTTACTGCAGGGTTATTCGGGTACTTTCATTTTTTTCTCGAATGAACTATCACAAAGTAACGGACTACTCTATCTATTATTTTCAGTAAAATTTCCGAATTCGATTCTTGATTTCCGTATTCCGTACAAGAAAATTTCATAACTGAATCTTCCAACCATGCTCTTATAAGTGAAATGTTTCCAGTGTTAACAGGGAAAACATTTTCTTCAACATTCGCCAGGTCGTTGGAATTATTGAATTCACATATTTTCTCAAATTCATTATTTTCTCAAAGTAAATTCACATTTTGAAGAATACGTAATTACTACGACCTCTATGTAGAGATGACAACGTTGTGTGGATATATGGCGGCAAAATAACTATAATCTAACATATTCAAAATATACATGGTGAAATGTGTCAGAATGTCATGGCCAACCGGGATAGTTTATAAAAGTGAATGGAGTTAACACTTCACTCCATTGACTTTCAAATGTCATAGTGCAGATGAATGTAGCTTAGTGTATTGCAGTGTGTAGATAGATAGACAGATATTATTTATTATCATTTTTTCACTTCAATATCGAGAAAAGAACTATTGAAAATTCAATAAAAATTGTTTTTTTTTATGAAAAACGCCCTTGCAAATTAAAGGATTAAACTATTTGTCAAGGGCAGTTTTTGGGAAAACAGATTACCTAATGAACAATACAACGAACGATAAACAAAGTAAACTGTGACGTTTCAGAGTACAAATCTGACTGTTTCAAATCGCTGGGCCCTTCCTTTCGAAAGTTAGAGCGCATACGGACCATCCGGCTAGCCAGACGGACCGGCAGAATTGAATTTGACCACGGATGTTTCTTCAAGGAAAAACCAAATCGTTCGTGACCATTTTCAACTCAAATTTCGAAAATTACAGATATTGCGACGAAACGCGCTGTTTTCCAGAACAAGCGCGTTTAAACTCGATATACCTAATTCAAGGTATACGGACTGACTTTATAAAAGAGAGTATAGATTTGAAAGGGTAATTTTGTTGCCGTGTGATCGACAACATAATAAATTTTTGATGGATTTTCCTGAAAAGTTTTCCATTTGTCCAAATATACTCAAGGATACAAATTGTAGTCCTCACTAACGCATCTCCCTCGATTTATAGGACAAAAACACAAGCTTTCTGAGTCGCCACGGTTTCTCTAATTGCGACGACACAAAAACATCGCCATTGTTTGGAGTAGTCTTCCGCTATTTCTACTCAGCATGGCGTCATGTCCGCTTCCGCCCAAGCACCATACCTCCCTTTTCCGACGTGGCTTCCCTCGGGCTTTTCAGATATTATTTATCTGCCTTCTTTTTTGGACTATTCATTTTTGGCGGTGGACGTTGTTAACGATTGGGTTGTTATAATTTGCGGAAATTTATAAGACATTAAGGGGGATTTTCCTGGTGGAGTACGGGATTTCCTGGAAAGTTGTTTGAGGAGAGGATTCACCCTGGCATCTCTATGATTAATTTCCTTGAATAGTTTTTCGGTTTTACAGTAGCACTCCTAAAGTTGGTGTTTTTGGGCGAGTATTCTGGGAAACAGCGCGCTAATCGTTTTATCTGTAATTTTCGAATTTTTTATTTTCCCGAAAATGGTCTCAATCGACACCGGAAATTTTTTTTTTCACAACAGTGCATCTTTTTCATCCTCGTGATATTCTGCATGAACCTTCAAGATCAAGTACTTGATTTTCCGCAAATCGTTTAAATTTCGGCAGATATCAATGAATCCTTAAAAAATTGAGAATTATTTTATTAATAAATAAATGGCGCTTTGGAATTCGTAATGAAATTAGTTGCGTTACTATGGAAACGTATAAATGTTGAATAGACGACTTCAGCCCAAGTTGCCAACCCACAAATTTCTTACCAAATTTACTATCACTGGGGAACGGGAATTTCAGTATAAATTCGACATGATAAGGTTCGCGTTATTTATAAATATCCGTAAAAGATGCTCCGGCTCCTCAAACAAGATAATTCCTTCCAAATATGGGTTTTTGTTAGGATCCTCTTTGATTGGCTGAAATTTAAGTTGGGATTCCTGATTTTTTTTCTCTGTTAATACTGGAAATATTTCACGTATATAAACATGGTTGGAAGATTCAGTTATGCTATTTTCTTATACGGAAGTCAAGAATCGAGTGTTGAAATTTTACTGAAAAATAATGGAAAGATAATCCGGTACTTTGTGATAGTTCATTCGAAAAAAAATGGAATTACTTGAATAACCCTGCAGTAAAACTTCGTAACGAACAGACAAACCTATGGAATTCCCTACTTTTCTGAATTTTTGAGGAATAAGTCTACAAGAAGACAATTACACACCTTGTTGCACAACATGAAATACTCCAGTATGAAAACTTGTGTCACCTTAAAAGAACTAAGTCAGTTTACAAAGATCTTGGGAATCTATGTGAACGAAACACTGGGTTTTATGGGTCACATACGTCGAAAATGTTGGATAGCTTGTGATAAATTATTGATTCCAAATTATCAGGGTTATTATCAGAAAAGCCAGATTTCAATTCTTCATAGCACTTCCTGATACTCTGTCCCTGCTTCTTCAAAACTACCTTTGGCATTTTGGTTTCCAAGCGTGATATGATGATTATGTTGAGATTGAGAGTAGAAATTGGCATTGGCATTTCGCAACGTCGCTGAGAATTATTTTGACATTGCCGATATTTCATGAGTGCCAACCTGCGTCAGTTTTCAGTAAAAAAACTTGATGGACCTGAATCATGGCCAACCGGAATAGTTTATAAAAGTGAATGGAGTATACCTATAGAGCTAACTGCTCTAGAGTCTTCAGGTCAAATTTAGCTTCAGGAAAATTAAAAATAAATCAAATTCACTTAGGATGAAATAATGGAGATTTGAATCATTCCGTAAGGAACTGAACCGATTAATTCATCATGTCCAGGGTCTCTAAGCTTGAACCGGGGAAGGGAAAAAAAGGGCGTGTCGACGCTGTTGTCGAAGAAACGCGGTGCAGTTTTGACGGAACGATAGAGAACGTTCATTCCATCAAATTCAAAAATGGGGTCCCATATATGTGATTAATTCCTCCAATTGATTCTCTCAGCACCATTGAAGCGCCCTAATCGCGCAGTCTCACTTCCACGAAGTAAACCCGCCACAGCCACAGCTTTTTTCCACTTCCTCAAACGATAAACACAAATCAACAGCAGAAGCTGCAAAAAATACTGCCGCAATCCTGTTCTTTCCCATCGAAGAGAACCCCAAGTATTGTTGCAACGGATATCTCGGGCGCATAAGTCCGTCCGGCTAAATTACCTCGAACCGCAAATGCAGAGCGGGAAGTCGATCTTGGCCGAAAAAAGGTTCGGCCATTTAGTCAATAATAAGTAAGATAATGACATTTGAGAGTCCGGATAACCGCGGGATGGGAAATAAGCGCGGCTGGCAAAAAAGCGCCAACTGAATCAGTACTGAGAACGCGCTGTATAATGGTGTGCACGTTTATGTTCACTCCTTTCGGAACATATTCATATTTTTTGCGCGTATGTTCTAGGGGAACAGCGTGCTATCGTTTTGTCCAAATGTCTGTAATTTTGGATGATTGAGCCGAAAATGGTCTCAATCGACTAGGTTGGGCTCACTGATGACGAATCCGGTGTCAAAATCGATTCTGTCCGGCCGGCCGTCCGTCCGGCCGTAGACACGGTAACTGTCGACAGAAGCAAGCTAGCAACTTTAAACTATCAGAATAGGTTGCGCATCAGAATGCCGGTTAAGTTCGTTAATGGGCCAAATCGGTTGAATAGTTTCGGAGTTATAGGCACTTGAAGTTTTGAAGTTATTTATTTTTTATTTCAGAAACTATTTGAGCGATTGGATTCAAACTTGGCAGTTAGGTGGAGTGTAACGACGCGCAACTTTGAGTCAAATTTCGTCAAGATCATAATGTCAGTAAATTAAAAAAAAATTTTTTTCGACATTTTTTCCCAAAAAATGTCTTTTTCCGGGAACAACTCATCATATCCGATAAAAAATTCCACTCACACTTTGAGCTTTATATTTCACAGCAGTGTTTCTAATTTCAGTTCGATACGTTCATAAGTTTTGGAGATATCAGGAAAAAATATGTCAAATTTCGAGGTTTTTTTCTCGACATCGTTGATTTTTTTGGTATAACTCGAGAAATACTGATTCAGTCCTGATAAAACTTCACAGCTAGTTTTGAGATGCTGAAGGACAACTTTTTGCGAAATTTCGTGATAATCGTGTCATTAGAACAATTTGAAAAAAAAAAATCTATGATTTTCTTATCATATCATCCTCATTAAATTCTGAATGAAACTTCGAACTGTTATTATTCGATGAAGTACTGGATTTCAATTTGATCTGATCTTTATTTTTGGAAATATTGGAAAAATAAAATTTTGAATGGGAATTTTACCCATTCACGAATTCGGCCTTCGTAATTGAGTTCCAAACCTTCTCTACAAATATCGAGTTTCTAAGTTGTTTCTTTCGGAAGTTATTATGTTCACGCAGTCGGCCGTTAGGCTGACCGTGAACACAATAACTCAAATTCAAAATTTTATTTTTCCAATATTTCCGAATATACAGATTCGATCGAATTGAAATCCAGTAATTTATCAGTGAAAAATTTCAAAAAGCACTGCCCTGAAGGCAGCAGCTTTTGCGTGTATGTTCAAATTCGTTGCTGAAGCGGACATCTACATTGAACATGCGAGCAAAAGTTGCTGCCTTCACGGCAGTGCTTTTTGAAATGTTTAATCGAAATTTTATACTTCGTTCACTATAATGAAGGCAGTCGGTAGGATGTGGAAGTTTGACACATTCCACTGTGTATACAATTCCAGAAAAGCACTGATGTAAAGTCAGCAGATTTTGCGCGCATGTTCAAATTCGTTCATAAGTGTTCATCTTTTTATATATTGACCCCGCAAAACGCACCTTCACTTAACTTTAGGATTCATCCGGTGATCTTCGGATCATATCATCCTCACGAGATTCTGCATGAACCTTCAAGCTGTCATTTTTCCATTCTGATGTGTATTTTTGAAGATATTGAGAAAATGAAATTTTGGATGGTTATATCTACGAAATCATTATGCAGATTTGACCAATTCACGAATTCGGCCTTCGTAAACAAGGCTCAAACCTACTCTACAAATATCCATTCATCAAGTAATTGTGTTTACGGTCGACCTCTCGACCGATCGTAAATATAAAAATTTAGAAAGGGACAACTCAAAAACTCAATATTTGTTGAGTAGTTACGGAGTTACGAAGGCCATGTTCTTCGAAAGAAACAATTCTTGAATAGGTGAGATCCACCCAATGATTCCGCAGACATTCAAAATTTTATTTTTTGATATTTCGAAAAATATAGATAAGATTTGATTGAAATTCAGTACCTTCTTGATTGAAAGATGACCGCTTGAAGGTTCACACAGAATTTCGTGAGGACAATATGATCAGAAGATAGCAGAATATACAATTTTTTAAAAAGGAATTTTTTTTCCAAATTGTAATAACACGATCATTACAAAATATTTCACAAAGTTGTTCATCAGCAGGTGACTATCATTCATCATGATTTAATTAGTATTATTTGAGTTATTCCGAAAATAATAAATATACCGGGAGAAAAACACGAAATTTGACATATTTTTTTGCCAGTATCGCCGATAACTATAATCGGATCCAACGTAAATCTGGTACACTGTTGTGGAATATAGAACTCTAGCTCCGTGCATTTTTTTTGTAAATTTGATGAATAGTTCTAAAAAAACATTAGAAAGTTCCCCTTCGTTATGCTTCATTTAATGTCAATTTTCAATTCAATTGCTCAAGTAGTTCCTGAAATATCAGTGAAATAACCTGAATATTTCAAATGGCTATAACTTCAAAACCGTTGGGCCGATTGGGCCCATTAACGAACTGAACTGCTTCATTTTGAAATGCAACCTACCCTGGAAATTTGAAGTCGATAAGGTTCTCCAGTCTCACGTAATTGTCCCCACAACCAGCCGTACGGCCGGACAGAATCGCTTTTTACACCAGATTCGTCACTAGTGAGTCCAATTCAAATATTACAGACATTTGGACAAAACGATAGCACGCATTTGAATGGATGATACCTAGTCTCTGTTTCAATGATTATCGGAACTTTTTCGACGCTTAAGTATCATTGTACCTATACTCCATTCGCTTCTATGAACCCGGTTGGCCATGATTTAGGTCTATCAAGGTTTTTTACTTCAAACTGACGCAGGTTGGCACTCGTGAAATATCGGCAATGTCAAAATAATTCTCAGAGACGTTGCCAAATGCTGAACATTATCATCACGCTTGGAAAGTAAAAATGCCGAAGTTGGTTTCGAAGAAGCAGAGACAAAGTATCAGGAAGTGCTATGTAAAATTGAAGTCTGCTTTTTCTGATAGTAACCCTGAGAAATTGGAATCAATAATTTATCACTAGCTATCTAACATTTTCGACGTATGTGAGTGAAAACCCCAGTGTATTGTTCATATAGATTTCCAAGAACGTTATAAATTGAGTTAGTTCTTTTAAGGTGACATAGGTTTTGAAGTACCACTACATTTTTATACTGGAGTATTTCAAGTTGTGCAGCAAGGTATTTAAATGTCTTCTGTAGACTTATTTCTTGAGAATTTCGAAAAGTAGGGAATTCCATAGATTTGTCTGTTCGTTTAGAAGTTTTAATGCAGGGTTATTCGAGTACTTCTATTTTTTTTCAAATGAACAACCACAAACCAACAGACTACTCTATCTATTATTTTTCAGTAAAATTTCCACATTCGATTCTTGGTTTCCGTTCAAGAAAATATCATAACTGAATCCTCCCACAATGCTCTTATAGGTGAAATATTTCCAGTGTTAACAGAAATAAGTTTCTTCAACATTCGCAAGGTCTTTGGAATTATTGAATTCACATATTTTCTCAAATCCATTATTTCCTCAAAGTAAATTCACGTTCTTAAAAATACGTAATAACTACGACCTCTATGTAGAGATGACAACGTTGAGTAGTTATCTGACAGGAAAATGATTATAACCTAACATTTTCAAAATATACACGGTGAAATGTGTCAAAATGTCATGGCCGATCGGCAAAGTTTACAAAAGTGAATGGAGTTTACCTGATATCATCCGTTCGAAATTCAGCAAAAAATTCAATATTCACGAACGAGATGGAAAATATTCAAATGGACCAAAGATCCCA
Organism: Myrrha octodecimguttata; assembly: GCA_958510865.1. NCBI lineage: Eukaryota > Metazoa > Arthropoda > Insecta > Coleoptera > Coccinellidae > Myrrha > Myrrha octodecimguttata. Next base: position 63,861,827 of record OY294056.1, read on the forward strand.
CTATGAATTTCACAAAATCTCCCATGAAACCTGTCGACTCCCCTGAACTACAAGAAAATTTTTAGCCTCCTCCGAACTAAAAACCTTCCTCCGATGCCGAGACACAGAGGGGGCGGAAAATTGGGGCAATAGCATGAAAAAACTGCGGACAAAAAGGGCATAAACAAGAACCGAGAAACCGTAGTAGTGGGTTATTATCAGAAAAGCCGTTGCGGTGGGGCACAAAGCTCCGGCGTCGGACGTCATGCTTGAAAGCACGGCGCAGTAGAGCGCGCGGCGCATTAAGGCCCCTTCATTGAGCTTCGGATTATGGCCCCTGGCCCTATGAGGCCCGCGCCTCCGACCAACATAGCTGCACTTTATGTACCCTCTTTACGAGCGGCCATCTTACCGACCAGGAGCAATAACGGGTTTATTGGAGTTTCTCCTCTCTCCCACGGACTACTTGACTTTTACTTCGGTGAGGAGGGGTGGTTTTATTTCAGCTTTACGGCGGTGAAGGGGTAGCTTAAGATTTGTTAATACTTATTCTGGGAAAGAAGGTGGGAAGAGGTGAGAGGAAATATATAGGGAAGTTCAGGAATCATCAGGATGATTCAATCGGTATTGGCGACTGAAGATAAGTGCTACTCCCTCTGGTGGCTATCAGAGTAACCCGAGGTACAGATATTTTCATTGACAAGTTGAAAGAAATGTCAAGAAAATGAGAAAGTTTATGCATTTTTCTTGTCGTTTGTATGATTTTAGAAGTGTTTCTACTGAGAAAAAGCAAACCCACATGTCCCTTTCTAAAGATTTCTACAGCCCGGTGAAAAATTTCTACTTTGGGTAAAAGGAACTTCCTTTAAGAAGTCGGGCCTGAAAGTGTTGAAGAATCTATAAAAACCTTGGCAACTTGTAACTCAAATTTGGTAAAACAACAAACCAGATTGATCAGAGTCAGGTAACAGCATTTTACCGATGATGATCATTTTTATAGAGGTAAGCACGAATTGCTCATGAAATATTAGATCACATTCATGAAGACAATTGTATTCCAGGCCCCCAATCCAGGAAGAGAAAAGGCTTGAGAGGAATGCTATACCTGAAATAACGATCGTTGTTTCAGAAAATTGAAAAATAATTCTGAAAATTTCCTCCTGTGTCTGATGAAAGAGTCAGATTTGAACTCTGAAACGCCACAGTTCGCTTTGTTTATGCAGTTTATTTCTTCCTGTATTGTTCATTAGGCAATCATTTTTCCAAGAATCTGTCCTTGACAAATAGTTAAATCATATGTAGTGCATTCCGCAGGGGTGTTTTTAATGAAAAAGAGTTTCATTTAATTTTAATAGTTCTGTTTCAGATATTGGGAGTGAAAACCCTGAAAAAACAAAAAAAAACTGAACCTTGACATATTTCTCCCCGATATTTCCAGAAGTTGAATCTATATCAAACTTAAATCGGATACTATCCTGTTTAATTCGATCACTTTAGTAGTATCGAGGAAATATTATAAAAAATTGATCTGGTTCGAACTCCGAAAACATCTGACTGATTAAGCCCATTAACAAATTAACAGCTGCATTCTGATGCTCGACCTACGCTGGAAATCGCTTTCTCCGTTCAATAGAATAGAAACCATTTTCGGCGCGAACTTCGAAAATTACAGACGTTTAGACACAACGATAGCACGCTTATCCCCAGAACATGCGCGCAAAATAACTGTTGAGAATTGCCTTCTCTCACGGAAATCATATCAAAACCCACACTGACACAGTACCCGGTAGAGATTTACCTGTGAGCTTGGAGGTAGATGATACTAGCTACTACTACACACGGTGGATCCAACAAAAGAACTCCCCTCGTTGACTTTTAACGACTGTTTGAATGGCGAAAATAATACAGAACCCATATACGTGACAACAATACCGTCATTTAAATTTTGTAAAGCAGAAAATTATGAACCCAATTGTGCATATAAAGGGTGTCGTGCAGGCAATTTTTGCGTATCTGATTTATAGAGTTTGGACACACCCTTCTCATTTCGAAAAATAGTAGAAAAGGAATAGCGACACTAATATACCATGCTCATGGTAAACTATCGAATTTGACATGTGAATGGATCATTTTCGTTGCTGAATTTTCGTGCGAATGCAAATAAAAAATCAACTAAATTATTCAGTTTAATTTATTTATGGATAATGTTTTGTCAAATTCAGTTCGGTTCGTGAAGTAATTGGATAATTGAAAATTCTCAACGAGTTGATCATTCAATTTCGTTTAACGGCCGACCGTAAACACAATAACTTGCGAAGAACAACAACGAAGAAACTTGATATTTGTATATTAGGTTTGGGGCTCAAATACGAAGGCCGAATTTGTGAATGGGTAAAATCTACGCAATAATTCCGCTGATGTACCCATTCAAAATTTTATTTTTCCAATATTTCCAAAAAAAGATTAGATCGGATTGAAATACAGTACTTTCTCGAAAAATTACAGTTCGGAGGTTCATACAGAATATCATGAGGATAATCTGACCGGAAGATCAAAGAATATTGGATATTTGAAATGAAAATTCGAATTTTTTTTCAAATTGCACGATCATCACGAAATTGTGTACAAAGTTGCCCATCAGCATTTTCGAACTAGCTGCCAAGTTTTATCATCATTGAATTAGTATTTTACGAGTTATTCCGGAAAAAATAACGATATCGAGAAAAAACCACGAAATTTGACATATTTTTTCATTAAATACCAACTACTCTTGAAAGAATGTGCCACTAATAGTTAAGTGGAGGTTCGAAGAAAATTCGTGAACTATATAAAAGAAACGAGTGATCGTTTTCATCGTCAAAGAAGTGACCTGAAAATGCATCGAATCAGAACTTTGGGGGTCAAAATCTTCCAAACTATCATTTAATTGATGGTGAAAATTTGGACATTATTCTATGAATGACTTCTGAAACTAGGGAGAATAATAGAAAATCAACTACTTTAGGTATTTTATCTTTGTGTGATTTCGAAAAACAGAAAGATCAAAGTTAAAATATATTTTATATGATTTTTTTTTAGAAGACTTGACGAATATTAGTTATTTTGATATTCTACTGATAGCTTGTTTTTGTGACAGTCAGTCGTCACAAAAATGGCCTTTGTGATGTTTGTGAACTCATCATTCAGGGCACATTTAAAACGCCGTAACTTGAAGGGAATGAGGGGGAGATTTTTCGTCTGGATGAAAATCGACCCGAAAAACAACCATCAAGGTGTTTTTACATCTCACCGGACACCCTATATAATATTCCAATAAACTGAACCCATTAGAAACATGGTACTTCGAGCCGGATGGAAATATTTGATCATATTCGACTGGAATAATTTCCCAAGTTTGATGGAAAATTATTTTCCTTGAGTCTCACCGACAGTTTTCCAATGTTTCCTTGAGTTCACGGAAGGCCAAGAAAAGGCGGAAAACCGAGAAGTTTTCCCCCGCGTCGCCGTTAATCATTCACCTCGTTCCAGAGGCAGGAAAATGGAAAGTGAATCCTAGATAAAAAAAAGGGAGTATTCAAAGTTGGCACCGGTTCGACAGATAGATTCGGGATCGTTTTATGCAAATCCGGGAGAGTAAAAAGTCCCCGCGTTTTCCGGCACCGCCGAGCGAAGCGGATATCGGTTCGAGCTCGATTTCACGAATCTGAGAGTCAGCCAACCGTTCCGGAACCGGCTTTCTTCCCTTATTGATTTTCCTTTCCTTCGCTTCTTCTCCCGCCGCCGTGCTCCTGTTTCCCGTCGTCTTTGTCCGACTCGCTCCGGCTTGGACAGCGCCTCCTGTCAAATATTTTCACGCTTTTCCGAAAATTTTCTCCTGTATCGTTGTCGGAAATGAGATGTGAACAGATTTCTGAAAATCGACGTTTCGATGAAGAAATGTATCGATTTGGTTTGAGATTTATTGGGAAGGAAATCATATACAGTGCGCGTCAAAATTATGGAACGAATGAATTTTCTCAGAAGAAAAACATTTGTCAACAAAATCCTGAAACAGGTCAAATTTTGTTTCACTTTTACCAAGTTTTTATGCATTTTTGAAGGATTTTTGTTGCACCCTGTGCCATCCCCATCAACCTTCTAAATTTTTTGAATAGGAAAAGTGAGTCATGTGGTACTTTTTTTGGATACAAAGACATTTTATCTTCTTTGGAGGCGTGCAGAAATTTTCAAGAAAAAAATTTTGTTTTTTGATAAATTAGTTACTTCAAAGAGGTTTTCAATATGTGCACTTTGTCATGGCTCATTTACTTTGAGACGGTGGTACCTGATGAAATTTGTCACGGAATGAAAGTCGACCATTACAGTTTTGTTCATGCACAAGTTCCAAACCCCTACGAACCCTTCAATGGAGAAAAAAAAATTTCACGTGAGGGGGTTGAAAGTTGTGCATGAACCATACTGTAATGGTTGACTTTCTTTCGGTGACAAACTTCATCAGGTACCATCGTCTCAAAGTAAATGAGCCATGGCAAAGTGCACATACTTAAAACCTTTTTGAACTAACTTATTTTACAAAAAAAAAATTTTTTCTCGAAAATTTATGCACGCCTGTAACGAAGATACAAATACCTTGCCAAAAAAGTAGCACATGACCTACTTTCCTTATTCAAAAAGCTTAGAGGGTTGATGGGGATGTCACAGGGTGCAACAAAAATCCTTCAAAAATGGATGAAATTTGGTCAAAGTGAAACAAAAATTGACCTGTTTCAGGATTTTGTTGCCAAATATTTTTCATCTGAGAAAATGAATTTGTTCCATAATTTTGACGCGCACTGTATAGGGAATTCTGATTAGTATTAACCAGACTATAAGGGCAATTCCTCTGGTCGATTTCATACACAAAGAATCCGTCATCGAGGTTTTCTTTTAAGTTACAGCGTTTTCAGTGTGTACATGACCTTAAGCTGGTGAAACATCTCAAGAAGGACAAGAACACCAGCTCAGATGAGTAGAAAAATAGCCAATATTCATTACATTTTGTATGGAAAACATACGGATGAACTTTCAAGAATTTCATTTTTCCACTGTTATCTCTCAGCCTTTGCAATATTTTTCTTTTTCTACCTGAGGTGTTCATGTGCAATATAGTCTGCAAATTGTCATATGAAGTTCAATGATTTCAAAAACTAGGCATTACAATGCAAGAATACTTTAGTGAGGATTCTAGTTTTCGTGAAAACTGAACGATTAACACTGAAAAATAGCGTGTTTCTTTGTCAACATCAAAATGATGGCGTTGTGAAATCATTGTTCAGATGTTCAATGGGATCAAGGTCATGCGCACAAATCTCAATTATTTCTCCATTTCCAAGAATTCAGACCAGATCGATTTGAAATATAATGATTTCTTAGTTAGAAACGTCCATGCAAAATTTCATAAGATTTGAATTCATGGTAGAATTTATTCCTTTGTTATTAATCCCTAGAGGATAATATACAAATATTTGTTGCGGGAAAATCAACATACAGAATCAGAATTTGTAAATCACGTTCAGAGTTCAATATCGAAGTTCAAATTCATAGATTCCACGATTCGAAAAATTATTTCTGAAATATTTCTGGAGGTACATCCGCATCAAGCTCAAATTTAATAGACTGAAATAACCTCAAGTTTTAAATGGGTATAATTCCGGAATATTCCGGTAGATTCTGCCTGTTAAAGTACATACCATCAAATTTGGATGCGCAAGCCTGATCATCCCAAATTTAGCATTTAACAAGATCTAGAGAATCCTTTCAAAATATTCTGTTCCTTTTATATTTGCCCTAACTCCATCTACAAACTTCCGCATGAAATAAAGCATGTTGAATTTCGACATCCACCCCTTATCAAAATAAATAAAACACAAACTACCGTAGAAAACCAAAACTCCCCAAACAACTTCCTTTAATAGATTCTTCTTTGCCAAAACACTTAAATCATATCCAGTTCCAATTCAATCTGGCAAAGGTCGATCTCGCATTATCACTTCTCCTCAGGGACCGGCCAAATAGAATAGATTTGGAGAAAAGGACAAAGGGCACGTACCCAAATTAAATGAGCAATTATGTAGCGACCATCGGACTGGCATTAATTCGGTCTTTCTAGGTCTACGGGGACCCCGATTATACCAGTTGGGCGCTTCTTTTCAGTCTCTCGAAGTGACATACGGTATTTTCAGATGGTCCTTCTTGACACCCTCGCGTGTTAAGTGGAATGTGATGATTTGGTTAAATCTGCAGCTTGACATATTGGAGCAAGGTGCCTTATGGAAATGGTGCGAGAAAAAAAGTTACCCTCAATTACTTGGCTGGACTGGGAATTATTGGGACAAGGAATGCTACACAAGCAATTTCCTCACTATTACTATCTTACTTACTTGATAATTGAGCGAAATTAGCCATGATGCTATGTTAACATCATATTCGTATAAAGCTATACAACTGTGAGTAGATTAAAAGAAACTTGTGAAGGCCATTAATTGGTCACAACAATAGATAAATCCTTCTGGACTGATCATTCGAGATGCAAAAAACCTAAAGAAAGACAGGCACCAGAGCTTTTCACTAGAGTTGCAAAATGGAGCAGGTGCCGGTGTTAATTCTTACTGTGTCGATTTTGAGATTTTTCAAAAATACACGGAATCATCGAAAAGTTTTTCAGTTCAATTGTTAGCTCTATTGAGGAACTTTCTTTCAAAGTAGTCGAAATTCGTTCGAATTTTTATGATTCGACAAGCTAGCAAGGGTTCACATCTGATTCAATAAGTTTAGTATAGAGGCCAGAGTTCGTTGAAAAAAATCTTAAGAATGCGCAATGTTACCACTTTTTATATTCAAGATTTTTCGGGTAACTAATAGAAAAATGATTGAAACTGCGCATTCTAACAAAAGAATTGAGTATACCTTGAAAAAAATTCCAAAAAGTACCCACTTAAGCCTGCAGAAGGACACCTTGTTTTCTCCTGCAAACGTCGAAATTTTTCAGAATTCTAATATTTCACTATAACGTAATTTTCACTATAACGTTAAAGCATGTAGATCGCGTGGAGGTACCTGACCTTGAGATACTAACGAGGTTTAATGAAACTTGAATGTGGCTGTGTTGCCTAGCCGTAATTTACCACCACTTGGTATTGTTTGCTCTTAACCCATTGGTAACAAATTTGAACATGCGCGCGAAAGTTGATGACTTCGTGTCAGGGCTTTTATTGAATTTTATATTTTAGTCAATATCTCGGCCCGAAATAGGTGAACTTAAGTTCGTAGGGGCACATTTAGTTCCTGTCAAATTGTATCAACCCTGTGAATATCATTACAGCAACGCCTTGAATATTAAATGCGGGTCGAGTGACACCTTGATTTAAAAATTATTCTATGGTATTTTCAAAAATGCCATACCCTTGACCTTTTTCGTTGATACTTCTTAAGTTTTTTATTCTGAAGAAGTGAAGAGAATATCTGAGGAATACAACTTCAAGTTCAGTAATATTGTGGAAAAAATGGTCATCATGTCATCTGGAAATTCTAATTTGTTCACTCGTTCGATTCACTGATTTCACAGAAAATATTATTATTGGATGTACTAGTGAAAAATTTTCATTGTTGTCATGGCTCATTGCAACTCTTGTTACCGTAAATACTCAAAAATCAAAAGGCTTTTTTGAAAAGGCCATCAAAATCTTCAATATCAACTATAACTCAACCCCTCTTTCTATTTAAGATCTAAGGGGTTTCAGTAATCACGCGACTGAGTTGATACAACATTGGTATAAAATTTTACCTTTCGATCCAAAGTTTACTCTTTTGCATTTTTTCTTATTTTCATGAGGGCCGAAACATGATGAGGAAGATATCTTTTGAATAAACACACTGTATGTTTAATGGCTATAAACATGAACCTCCATATTTGGAATAATCGATGAAAAAGGCATTGATAATGCTCACAATATGATGCAGGTAATAGAACATGTACGAGATGACACAAGTGCAAACTATGTATAACATTTTCTATTTTCTCTGAGACCTGTGTTTTCAGTTCGCAAATCAATACAATTGAGCGATTTCGGCCAATTCAATCTGCCAAAATTGTTCCATCCCGGTACACACAAGATACATCAACAGAAAACAGGTCATAAATCAACCGGGACATTTTTTTCATGTATAAATTTTTCAAATTAGCGGTTTCAACAGCAGGCCCATTAAACTAAGAGGCATCTGTTATTTTATCAATAGAAATACGGCGAACAAGTCGCTGGGGGCCGGACCAGTCAAATCTAGATGTGTCAAATAGCGCCCCTGTGGGAGCTGCTATCTCACCCCCGATCAGGGGTGGTCATGATTGCTCTTCGATTGTTTCGAATGGATTATGCTGAGTGCCCTCTGTCTGTTGCTGTTGCGATTAAATTAATGGATTGTCGGTCATTTATTCGCGCTTGTTTTGGGGAGGTGTTTTGGGGGTATTTTATCCAGATAAAGGATTGCACTTTATGATGCACCTTTATCAGTTTGATTGTGAAGCGATTTTGAATCAAAAGGAGGGGTTTTAATTGAAAATTCTATTAGGATTCTATTGGAATTGAATTCTTTCATTTATTTCTCGGAAATTTAGTTGCCGTTGAAGGATAATGAGATGTATTCAACAGTCTATGTCGGAGCCATTACTATAGTTTGTAGTTGATCGAATAAAGATGCCGAAATACTATGTTAACACTTAAAATTGAGGTGAATTATATGTCTTCAATACGCTTACAATCTATTATTCTTCATACTTATATTATTGTACCAGAAGTATGGAACACATAAGGTAATTATTATATAGGTTTTTTCTGGGATTTCACACCGAATATCTGAAAAAGGACTTTTAAAATCAAATAAAAATTTTTTCTCATGAAAAACGCCCTTGTGTATTGCAGGATTGACTTATTTGTTAGTGGCAGTTTCTAGGAAAAAAGGTTTCCTAATGAACAATACCAGAACAGTGAAAATGATAAACAAAGCGAATGTTTCAGAGTACAAATGTGACTCTTTCATAAGACAAACGAGAAAATTTGCGGAATTATTTTCTACTGATTTTCTGAGATTGGGTCGAAAACAAATCAAAAAAAATTAATTCCGCAAATTTTCTCGTTTGTCTGATGAGAGAGTCATATCTGTACATATTGAACAATACAAAAATAATGCAAAGGATAAACAGAGCGAGTACAAATCTGACTCTTTCATAAGGCAAACGAGAAATTTTGCGGAATTATTTTCTACTGATTTTTCGTTTTATGAGACTTTGGCCAAAAAAATCGAAAGAAAATATTTCTGCCAATTTTCTTGTTTGTCTGATGAAAAAGTCATATTTGTACTCTAAAAAGTTACATTTCGCTTTGTTTATCGTTTGCATTGTGTGGTATTGTTCTTTACGCAACCTTTGTTCTGCAATCATTAATTGCGTTCTCCATTAAAAAACAATTTATTTAATTTTTGATAGTTCTGCTTCAGATTTTGGGAGTATGAGAAAATCATCCAGAGAACTCGGTACTATATTGTGTATGGCAGAAATCAAATAAATCGGAACGAAATATATACGGAATGTATTCTCAACCAATGACTATATTGAATCGAAAAACAGTGTCTTATAATTAACTGGCACCTAATCTTTGAAATCGGCTCACAGAGTAACTGCTTGACACCAAATGAAATTTTTTTATTTTATTTTCTCTTAAACCTATAGTGGTATGTGCTAGTGTAGTAACACTAGCTCACTAGCACTAGACAAATATTGTACACTTAGAATTTTACTGATAAGTTGTAAAATAATTATGAATAAATAATTCAAAACTCAATCGATTATTTTCGATAACTAAATGAATCGAACAACATATCGTTTATGGACAAAACCTGTATGTGCAACATGGCATAAATACGCATGGAATACGCTGTATCATAATAGGTGTCAGTGATTGTGCTCTTCAAGAGCCAGCCAATTAATCGAACATTATTGCGGCATATTTATGATACATATTTCAAATAAATGGAAATTAATCAATTAATATACGCGAATTTATAACAAGAAATACGATGGAGAGATATTCAACATGCACAACGTTCATGCACACGTCCCGGGTAGGATTACAGGATTTCACTTGGTTCTGAAGAATAAGGCAGGTTGATCAAGTTTTTGTTGTATTGCATGTTTTGACATAAATATTTGTATAGAGACTGATCAAATGATTGCAAGTGTCAGATTTATCGACTTTTGATTGGAGAGGAACATTCTATTGATATTTCTTTTTTAATATCTTTAAATATTAGTATTCGGGCAATTCTTCACAACTTTGTCTAACTCAAGAAGAGCTTCATCTTCAATGCAGGATTTGTTTTCAGATCAATTTTTCAATTTTCATTTCCGAAATAGACTTTCATAAGTAACCCTTCAAATATACAAATTTTTTCCTAGGTTCTTGCACCCAATAACTGAAGAAGATTTATTGAAAATTGAATAAAAATTATAATATTTAAAAATGACCCTTGCCAATTGCGAGATTCAAAATAGTTGTCGAGGAGCTTGAAAATATGCTTCTCAATCAACACACATTTATAAACTATCCCGGTTAGCCATGACATTCTGACCGTGTGTATTATGAAAATGTTAGGTTATAGTAATTTTCCTGTCAGATAACTACGCAACGTTGTCCTCTCTACATAGAGGTCGTAGTAATTACGTATTTATCAAAGTGTTTATTTACACAAATCTGAGATTTTCATCCAACGATTCATACTGTAAAAAGTTGCGCAGGAAAGTAATTTTGGCTGCAACAACATGTTTTTATTCACATGAAATTTTGCGTTTGCATTTATCCTTTTTTATTTTTAACCCATTGATTTTATAATTTTGAAAAGTGTTGTCCGTCCTCCGTTATATTCCAAATGTTCCTTTGCAAAAGTGAGCTGTGTATCAATCGAAAAGTGTTGATTTTTCAAATTATAATTCCAAATTCGTCGTTGCAGATATTTTTTCAAAATAAACGTCTTCAGTCAGTGTCTTTTTGGATGCACCAATAGAAGAGAATTCTTTGTCGTCTCTTTCACTTAAAATCTTTCTTATTGTGGTGATGTGCAGCTAAAAATAAATATCTATTCATATAAAATATAATTTCGTGTTTCTCACCCACATACGTCGAAAATGTTGGATAGCTTGTGATAAATTAAAAAAAAAGCACATTTCAGTTCTACATAGCACTTCCTGATACTTTGTATCTGCGTCTTCAAAACTACCTTCGGCATTTTTAGTTCCCAAGCGTGGTAATTATGTTGAGATTAAGAGTAGAAATTGGTATTGGCATTTGGCAACGTCCCTAAGAATTATTTTGACATTGCCGATATTTCACGAATGCCAACCTGCGTCAGCTTTAACTGAAAATATAGTATATATAGAGTATATATCTGACTTCTTAATCAGAGAATAAAGAGAAATCTTGCAGAATTATTTTCTTCCAATAATTTCGCATTTCAATACTTTTGGCCCGAGTCAGCTTTATACTCTGAAACGATACAGTTCACTTCATGGATCGTTCAGCATTACTTCGGTATTGTTCATTATATGGTTTCTAGAAACTGTTCTTGACAAATATCTTGAACCTCGTAATCCACGAGGTCGATGTTAATTTTATTTAATTTTTAATAGCCTCTCTTCAAGTATTGGGAGCAAAAAGCTAAAATAAAGCTTAATATAATAGATATCAACACATCGACACCCAATATCAAATAAGCCATGATTCAGTAATGCAGCAGATTCCGAAAAATTCAAACCCTGACGCGTAAACGAGCACAATAGCATAAACGAAAAGATTTATATTCAAGAGTAATGTGCAATATAAACTTGGTATAATCGATGCAAATATAGTAAAATGTATCGTCCAATATTTCCTAATAGACTGCTATCGAATATTAGGCCACGTATAGGGGCAAATCGAGGGTACCTACCTAACGTTTGAAGTACGCCGATAATGGAATCTTGATTGCGCTAATTGTTTGGATGAAGCAAAAACCCGAACAGGTTGATCATCATTTTATTTCTAGAAATTGCGATCCATAACTTAGTGGAGTTTTTGATGAATACATATCGCTAATTTGTTGGGCGGCAATAGGCGTGTTTTCTTTGATGTTTAGAAATTATCGAAAATTTATGCAAAGATGATGTTGTCGATTTAATTTTTTGAGGTATTTGATTAGGCATAGATTATCGAAGTTCTGCACCTGAGGATGACTTCCATTTTAATCTCCATATGAGTATTATCTAACAATTAGTTTATTAGTGAAATTCAATTCAGTTACGGATGCATTATTACTACTTTTGTATCAGAAAAAAAGATTGCCTAAATGTACATTGCAAAAACGACCACTGGATGAACCTCATGCGCATCGCTCAAGGTTTTCTGCATCTCAGAGGTTTGGAGTTCGTGAGGTACTCCTAAGATGGCGTTAAAGAAACATTGTTCGCAAAGCTGCCATCGCTCAGGGCTTCTGTATCTAGAACTCTTTCGGTGTCGGATATGGTGAGTAGCGGTAATGGTTGTTCGGTTAATTGTATATTTGCTTCTTAGTCTGGTATACTCACCTATTTATTGATGATACACTAGGTACATTATCTTGGGAGCAGATTCCTTCTGCCAACAGTCTATCTCTGATTTCCCATGCGAACATTGTGGGGTTTTCTCTTTTATAATTAGCTATTGCGTCCACCACAGGCGGCGTTGCTACCTTTGGTTTTGAGCCTCCTATAACACCAGCTTTGAAGCTACCCGTTTCATAATACCTGAAAAAAAAAATTCATGAATAAACAATAGCTCCGAAATCATACACTTGTGGGAGGATATTTCATTGACATTCTAAAAGAACTCCATGAAAAAAGAGTTGATATTGTTTTCTGCTAATTCAACAGACAAAATCGTTTATTCTCGTGAATGAGATCAAAGGTACCGTGAAATGAATATTTTGTCTTGGGTTTGTCGTCGAAATTTTTGGAATTATTTGATCAATGTTTTCATGAGGAATCTTGTAATATATGAGGAATTGTTTAGGAAAATATTATATGTCACTCTGCTTTATTTTGTTTCAGAAATTAATTTTTGAAACGTTATTTTTATTGGGTCGAAATCGATATGTCGACTCTTCATTTACGCTATAGTCGCTTGTCGGACGAATTCAGTATACAGTAAATTTATCCTGAAATAAAAACGAAATGAAAACTAATCAATCATTTGAAAAAAACGTAGGGGAGTACCTACATAAAATTGTTCCAAAAATATCTAGTTTACGTCCCTTAAAGACGCCACTGGTTGAAACTTAAAACATATTTCACATCAAAACATGGTTATGGATGCTCAGTTATGTTATAACGATTTTTTATCGAAATTTCACCACCCTGTGTAAAATTTTTAGGAGTTCAGAACATAGGTTATGATAACGCCAGAATTGGCGTTACCATTTTTGATATTCGTCTGGTTGAGTTACGCATATTGCTGAGGCCATAGCCGAGAAATACCCACGTTTCAAATAGTCGTTATTTTATGTCCTTCTGTGCATGAATTTGAGTATTGTATGTATTTTGTACAAAAATACAAAATACATACAATCTGCTGTGTCAGGTAGATTATTAAGACTATTTCCCTCGTCGTGATTTCCACCAATCAGAAACGCGCAATTTTGAATTACAAATGGTTTCTAGGTGGAAAAACTATTTGGCAGGAGCTGTCAGCACATTATTCGAGTTAACCCGCGGCAAAACTTGACAGTTGTTGTCACCAAAAATTACAATACCCCTACCGTGTACAAAAATTGCAATATTTTAATTGTACCATAAATAATTAAGTTTGTAGTATTTTTGATGATATTTTAACCAAAAGCATTCGTGCAGGTGCAAAAATCCTCGTCTTCGACTCGGATTTTTGCTGCCACCAGCACTCATGCTTCCTGTTAAAATATCACTAAGCAACGTGCTTTTTCGATTTTTTTCGAAAAGAATTAGATGCCCTTATGAAAATACTTACGACTAACCAGTTGCTACACAAATGAGTCTTTTAAATTAAGTTTTACGTTTCCTTTATATATTAGGCTCATCTCAATTTCTATTTGTTTTAATTAAATAGTTCAAGTTATATTCTTCGTTTACTTTTCTATTTTCAACAATCAGATGCCGACAAGTGAATAGCCTAATATTTCGTTTAAGTGAAAAAGTGCAATTTTAAGTGATTCGTTATATCAAATACCGATAACGATAAATAAAGATTGACACTTGTTCACGCATCGATATCGTACCTGAAGAAAAACATTCAGGTTCACCAGCGTGAAGTGAAATAACCACGATAGGTGGAACGGTTTTTTTTTTACGATTAAAGTCGCAGAAACGGCCGGGACTGGTTGAGTTGAATATTTTTGAATTACTTAACGATTCACACCCTCAAGGGTCAGCATTTTATTCCTAAATATCCTGTGAAAAGAACAATTGTTTATTTCCAAGTTCTATTTTTTTCCATACAACCCTTGTTCCGGAACAGAACAGAACAACATTAATCCCTACTAAGCCTTCAAACCGACAGATATCATCGAATTAAAACCCTCAACCCTCAAACTAATCTCATAACCTCTCTCATTCACACTAATACAACTTTGATCGAGTGACGCAATGCCAAATTTAGTCATGCCAAGCCCACAATATTCCCCGAATCGAATTATACCGAAAATGATTCAGTTATAGCCCTGCATTAGCACAAATAACGGGGACTTTATTGAGAGACTTTATACGACAGGGGTGGCAAAGGGGTTTGGAAATATCCCGAGGGACTCTTGCACTTTCAAACGCACCCTGGTTGATCTTTTTGCTTCCCTTTTTCCAATCAAATCAAATCGGGAGAACATGTAGATTGGGAACAGTGTAATGGGCCCACGAGAAATGCCAGATTCAACCTTTCATCGTGACATGAGGTTGTGATTCATGGAATCGACCTTTAAAATATTGTGGAGGTTTGAAATGGCATAAAGCTGCATGTAACAAAACAGAAATATGAAGATGATGTTTATAGTCAGAATTAATCTTCACCGAATCTTGAAGCTCTAAGGGCCGGTATTATGAAACTTAACTTTAACTTTAACTGACACTTTTGACAGTTGTGTTAGGACATAACTGTCAAAACTGCCAGTTAAAGTTAAAGTTAAGTTTTATAATACCGGCCCTTAGTGTTCCTATCGTGGGTTTCACAAAGCGTTGACATTCTGTGGTATTGCTGAAAATGAACTGAAATTGAACATAGAATTGCCTTTATCAGAACAATCCAGCTGATCAGAGCTTTGGGAAACCCGCTAGTCTATTAAAAATCTAGAAGAGCACTGACGTGAGGTCAGGAGCTTTCAAGCGCTTGTTCAAATTCAAACCATTAGATCAACACGAAATTTGTCACCTAGAGGCGTGTTGGTAATCTCCATCTGATTACTAAGTTTCAATCTGATTGCATCTGTACTTCTTTAGATTTTGCGGAAATAACGTTAAAATTCCAAATAAGAACGAAATTTAGCACATTTTTTTCCTTATATCTCTAAAAGTAGATATCGGATCGAATTGAAATATGAAACATTGTTGTTAAATACTGACTCTGAGGTTTGTGCCGAATTCCTCTGTAATCTAATCGATGTTATCAGAAAAACAAAATTTTTCATCAAAAATTTCGAAAACATTTTTTTTTTCAACAACTGGATCCACACGAAATTCTGTTCAAAGTTCCGCGTTGGTATTTCAAAACTGTCCATGAAGTTTCAATTCGATCGAGTTAATACTTCATGAGATATCGAGGAATCAACCTCGAAATTTCAAACAGGCCTAACTCCGAAACTACTCAACCGATCCCACCCAAGAACGAACTCAACCGAGATATTTGTACTCCAAACCTAATCTGACAATTTCAAGTCGCTAACTCTCTCTGCCTTCGAAAGTAAGAGCAATTACGGTTAGCCGTACGGACATAATTGAATTTGACCACGGATTCTTTTTCAGGGAGTTCAAGCCAATCGTTTAAGAGCATTTTCGGCTCAAAATTTGAAATTTACAGACATCGTGACGAAATGATAACGCGCTGTTCCCTAGAACAAGCGCGTATAAAAACGATAGGGTTGTATTTTCCTTCAAGTTTGTGTTATTAACCAATTCGGATCCAAAAAGGAATATCAAATTTTTTACAAAAAATTATCCAATTTTCATTCTGTCTTCCATCAAATTTTGTGAAAAAATTAATCAATTTTCAAAGGAACTATTGGCAAATAAGAAAAAAAATTTGATTTTGGTTGAAAAATGTCCGATCCTATATAACTAGAATGAGACAATTTTCAGGTTATCGCAGAAATTATATATTTTTTCTGTGACGGGAAATAAATTTGACATTTTATCTCTGTTGACAGGTAACAAAATATAACTTTTCACGATATTACTTTTTACCCGGGAAAAAAGTGAGTACTTTTTTCCCGGATATATATACATATAGATAAAGGAAGATATTTGATTTAAGAATATTTCATTGAACATATGTTACATTTTCTTTATATCGAAAGTACAATTATTAAATGTGCATTGCGTGAATGACAAGTTCCTTGAACTATTCGGTACAACAGACGAATTTTCTTGTGTTGAAATAATATTTTTCTCTGAAGTTTTCCTCAGCAACGCAGGTCTAATTGTCGCTATAACTACAACAGCTTACTAGTTTGAAAATTCCAATTTCATATCGATAACATTCTGACTGTAATATATTGTAATAATATGTTCTTTCACTATTAAATTGTCGTTTTTCCTGTCACAGAAAACCTCGAGTTAAAATCTAATACTTTTTTCTCTTGTACAATAAATAATTATTTTTTGAGTGTGACATTTTGGAAATGAAAAAAATTATCTGTTGTTTTGACATATTGAAATATCTATGCAAGGTATGGGAAAACTGATTGCATTTTCTACATTTTACGTTGTCAAAGAAGTAAATATCGGTACTTTGGAATGAATTGAAATCTAATCTTTCCAAATTTTGTCATTTTATTTTGTCCTTCATAGTATCGTCAGTCCAAGAGTCCGTATTTTACATTTCATAACCTTTGCTTTATTTTTTCCGCAAGTCGCTAGGAAATTTTGACATTCCAGACGAAAGTCCTCAGAGAAAAAGTAAAGATTTTCCAACTGTTAGGGAATATTCATTTCCTTACTGTAAGGAAATGATATTTTCTTACAGTTGTTAGTGTTCTACATGAATGATTAAAACCACGTTACTCATAAGTAATTAATTTATATTTGCAAGGGTTGACTTCAACATTGAAAAATTTGCCCACAATATTGAATATTTCATCTTTAAACAAAGGTGTAGGATCTATGCCATTTAAACAGTATGATTCTCTATTATGTGGCCTTTTCTATTCAGAACATGGATTCACAAGAATTGTCTCGAATTGAATACTTATAGGTATTTGGTATTGTATTTGGCGTCGATACATTTGTTATCTACAATTAGTAAGAAACTAAACAGGATTCCTTGTGTAATACCCATTCGATTTCATGGAATGCCCCATTTCATTTCAAGTTTATTTCAATTCAATTCTCCATATATTTGAATAAATAACCGACTTCCCACTACTCATATTAGTTATCGATTCCCATTCATTCCGTAAAATACTTAATGAACCTTTTTCCCACAAAAATCCATCACATAAATTAAACGACTCTTGAATCAACACAATTGTACGCCACAAATAGCAAAAAATAATATATAATCAAAACCACTTAGACTTATTGAGTCGAAACCATTTTTGCTTTAGTCAACGTTTTCACGACACGTGCCACGAAGAAAAAACATCAGAAGTGCATATTACAACCCACGTATCTGCTCTATAACTCGATATTGTGTTGACAACTTATGACATTTAGGGTGACATTCAGAACAGGGGAAACTTTGGCCGTTGTTTAAGTCCTACGGGCAGTTTTGGGGTTGATATTTATTGAAGGAAATTGAACTTCTGTTTGGGATCTCGATGGAAATTAGATTATTAATCGAAGTAATGGAAATGTTGATGGTTGGAGTTGAAAATATCAACGAATTCGATTGTTTAGTGTGTATACAGAACTGGACGAATCGATAGGTGGATGGATATTAGATACTGTCCCAGAAAACAAACGGATATCTTTAATTTTATTTGTTTGACTCGTTTTTTCAAATTCGAATATCAAAACGAGAATTGAACCTGATATACTGATGATTTGATGAAGAATCTGAAGCCGAATTCGATTATAGGTGACCGTTGAACCATCATGAATGTAAAAGCCCT
This sequence comes from Myrrha octodecimguttata, assembly GCA_958510865.1. Taxonomy (NCBI): domain Eukaryota; kingdom Metazoa; phylum Arthropoda; class Insecta; order Coleoptera; family Coccinellidae; genus Myrrha; species Myrrha octodecimguttata. The sequence continues at coordinate 63,880,187 of OY294056.1, forward strand.
GTAGATGGAGAGAGAGGATCTGATAATTGAAATAATATACAGTGCGCGTCAGAATTATGGCACAAATTAATTTTCTCAGAAGAAAAATATTTGGCACCAAAAGCCTGAAACAAGTCAATTCTTGTTTCACTTTTACCAAATTTTATCCATTTTTGAAGGATTTTTGTTTCACCAAGGTCTTTGTATCTTCTTTAAAGGCGTGCAGAAATTTTCAAGAAAAAAATTTTTTTTTGAAAAATTAGTAAGTTCAAAGAGGTTCTCAGTATGTCCACTTTGTCATGACTCATTTACTTTGACATGATGGTACCTGATGAAATTTGTCACCGAATGAAAGTCGACCATTACAGTTTTGTTCGTGAACAACTTTCAACCCCTTTCAACCCCCTCAAGTGAAAAACAATTTTTTCTACATTGAAGGGTTCGTAGGGATTGAAAGTTGTGCATGAACAAAACCGTAATGGTCGACTTGCATTCGGTGACAAATTTCATCAGGTACTGTCGTCTCAAAGTAAATGAGCCATGATAAAGTGCACATACTGAAAACCTCTTGAACTAACTAATTTTCAAAACAAATTTTTTTTTCCTGAAAATCTCTGCACGCCTGTAAAGAAGATACAAAGACCTTGCCAAAAAAGTACCACATGACCCACTTTCCCTATTCAAAAAAATTAGAGGGTTGATGGGGAGCGCGGGGTGCAACAAAAATCCTTCAAAAATGCCTATAAATTCGGTGAAAGTGAAACAAAAATTGACCTGTTGCAGGATTTTGTTGCCAAATATTTTTCTTCTGAGAAAATGAATTTGTTCCATAATTTTGACGCGCACTGTAGAATAAGTCAGGATTACCACAAACAAGGATTTCCTTTGTGGGTAAAAATTGATAATTGCGTTAATTCAAATTGTGTTTTTTTTTGAGTTTTGAGTTGATGTTGATCATGAACCATTATTTTTTCTTTATCTGATTTATTTGTATCTTAAGGCATAGGATAAAGGTTTATTATTTTATTATGATAAGGCAGCCTTGTCAAGTCCATACAATTGATTCCGCTGAATAAAAACTAATTGATTTAATCTGATGAAATTATTCATCAAAGAACAGATTGCATATTCGATATGATGGATCTGTCTGATTGCTACGATTGGTTTACAGTTGACAGCTCCTATTTTGGATTCTTCTCGTATAACAACTTTCGAACATCTACTGATTTAAAATATTAAATATATATACAGGGTGAGTCTTTAAGTGGTACATTAATAACCATAGATTCCTCTCATCAAATAGAACACCTTTTTCACTTACCATTTTTTCAAATTCGGCTCTGGTAAAAAGTTAAAAGCCTTCAAATATTTCTCAATAATAATAATATAATACACTCCTGCACTTTGTTTGCAAGTTCAACACAGATATCACTTACGGTGATTTTTATTGCAAAAAAGTCAATCAGTTGCTTGAAATTCAAAGAAATATGATTGGGAAAAGTCATTTACTCACTTAGTTTTTATGATTTGGTACTTTTGACATTATTATTGCACAAAAATATTTCACTACACTTGACCATTGAAACACTAATCTTCCACTTGAAATCCGTGCAATATCCAGTTGTTTCCATGCTGAGATACTAAACAATTTAAATCGTGCCCATTTTTATATTGAATGTTTTATAATTATTCTAATTTTCATCATATTTATAAATGAATTATAAAAAATAACTCAGCTAACCTAAAAACATTAACTGAACTCTAGAATTCTATGGAAGTCAGGTCCATAGAGATGGACTATGTCTGTGGTCACGAAATAGCATAGACCATAATGTTTTACTTACATCATTTTCGTAGGTAATGAATATTTTCAAGGCGAAAAAAAGAAGAAAGAAAATAAAGAAGGAATTCAAATTCCCCATAAAAACCATAAAGTATAAGTCACCCCCAGGATCTTGTTCATGACTTCTTCCAAATTGAATTCATGCGCCAACTTAGCTTTCATCATTTTTATATCCCTACAACATAATTGTGGGCATAAGCCACTCACCCTCTCGCACAAGGATGATAAATGTCAGGCTGCATGCGGTCTTCGGACGCACAGAATAAACTTCTTCTTTTTTCGGGAAGCGGGCACTAAAAAACGGGAAAACATTACCAGCAGGTTATGTGATCGCGTTAGCCTCGCCCGATGACTATTCCGGAAAAGGGAGAAAGCAGGCTGCTTGCGGGGTTGTTTAGGGTAGAAAAGAGCGCCCTATGGAGAGAGGACGATGTAGATCTGGATAAACTATTGCGTGGATTTGATGAGATTGTCGGAAGTGCTGTGAAATTCGGATATAAAGAGAGTGTATTGGCTTTTACTGATAGGGAGGTCGAAGGGGACAAGGACGATTTGTATTTGGAAGGGGGACATCCACATATTTCCTAGAAGAATCAACTTTTTAAGGATCAACTATATTCAGAAAGATCTGGAGAATATCATGAAGAGATGTCATGAGGAATTGTAGGATAAAATAAAAACTTGAGGTTGAGCTGCTGAAAAAATATTGACGGTGAGTAACTACTATCTAGTCCACAAGTTTCAGCCAAATAGGGTCTACAGAACAATGAGCAAAATAACTCCCTCCATTTAACAAGGAGGACTCTTTAATTTATTTTTGCTCATTGTTCTGTAGATCCTATTTGGCAGAAACTTCAGGGTGGCATTTTTCAATGAAGGGCGATTCGATCTATGTTTTTGGTAATATCGGGAAATGAAATTTTGAAACGGTATATCTGCGAAATCATTCGATAGTTTTTATTAATTCGCCAATTCGGCCTTCATAGTTGAACCCCAAACTTACTCTACAATTATCAAGCTACTTAGTAGACTCTTTTGTTGTCTATCAGTGGTTAGGATGGCCGTAAACACATTAACTTGAGGAAGAATCGACATAGGGAATATATTTGTAGAGTAGGTTTTCAGTTTAATTGAGAAGGTCGAATGCTTGAATGGGTTGAATTCGCCAATTATTTTTAAGATAGTTATACCCATTCAAAATTTTGGATCGAATTGAAATCTAGTACTTGATCGAAAATTATAGCTTGAGGTTAATGCAGAATTTCGTGGGGACCATATGAAAAAATCTGCATTTGGCAGGGTCAATGCTTGTAAAGATAACCGCTTTGCAACGAAACAAGCGCGTAAAAGCTCCTGACCTCACGTTAGTGCTTTTCTAGGTTTTTTAGTTTTTTTCTGAAACAGAACTATCAAAAATTAATTCAATTATTTTTTCATGAAAAATACCCCTGCGGATTGCAAGATTAAACTATTTGTTAAGGGCAGTTTCTTGGAAAACAGATTGCCTATAATTGTTCCTGTATTGTTCTTTAGGCAATCTGTTTTCCAAGAAACTGCCCTTGACAAGTAGCTCATTTCTGCAATCCGCAAGGGCGTTTTTCATGAAAAAACAATTTTGTTGAATTTTTGATAGTACTGTTTCAGGTTTTGCTGGTGAAAACCCAGGAAAACCAAAAAAATTATAAATATGAATGTTTAGTTGCTTATGTAGGATTCTACTTTCGTGAGTTATTTCTAGCAACACCTTCAGCAATATGGATAACTTGGAAATCGTAGTTTAGCCGTTATTTGCGAAAACGAAAGGAGCATAGAGTAGGCAGTTCAGATTTGGTATGCAGAATCTGCGAACAGTATAACTACTTTGCACTACACTACTACAGTCATCTGCACTGTCAAGTGTAAGGCAGAGGAGGTATTGTGCAATAACATTTTCATACAGGAACAACAAACAAACATTGTCTCAACTGCGAAACACCTCACCCAAATCATAGAGCTTACTCCGAAGACAATTGCCCTTAAGATTAAAGAAGATAGCACATACGAGTATTTCTTCGAGCGATAGCCAACCGCCTTTGGTCATACGGTCATTAATCAATTACAAGATCGATTATCACCATTCTGTCGCAATCAATTTTTCCAGTGTTTGCGTTCAAGTCCACAACCGGCTCAGATGTCAAGCAGACCTGGTCTTCTATGATTTATAAGCGGCAGAAGCTATTGATATAGGATGCTGACTTAAGAAGTTGATTTGTCAGTTGGAACTGCAATACGCAATAATTTCACCGATAAATCGTAATATAGTTAACATATCATCAGTATATCTAGCTCTATTGTACTTATTCATCAAACTGGTGTATTGTGGTATCAAGGCCTGTATACCAAAATTCAATTTATCCGACACAAAATGTCTAGGTATCATTGATAAGTCGAACCTTCGATTGAAAACAAAGGATACTACAAGCAAGCATATTATTCTTCAAAACATGAGGATCATTTAATACGATTGATTTTAAGCTCCAAGAAAAAATTGACTCACAAATCTTTGTAGTGAATAGGAATGACAGTAGTGAGATCATTATAAAACTAAGTAGGTGTACACCCCAAACAATGAAAATCTCATAATTTAACAACAAGATCATAAAATAATGAAATTTTCGTAATCGAAAAATGGCAATTCTTTTCTTCCTCCTATTCCGAAGTAAACCATAACATCAAAAGAGCCGCCAAAACGCCGGTGTTACCAAAGATTCGTCCTTGTCAGCTCTTTCCTAGCTGAAAGGAATTCACGGCCTCGCTAGAATTTTCGGTGAAACCATAATTTATTGTAACATTTATTACTGAAACTTCTTGCACATTTCTTCCACCTCGGTGAGTTTGTCCCACATGTCGTTCACAGATCAAGGCGGCGAGAAAGTAGTAAATTTTACACATTTGGAGGTGCATACTGCAAACACATGTGTTTGTCAACATAATAAGTGGTATTGAGGTGTATTTTTGTTGAGGAAGATTTGTATTTCACTGTCTCTCGAAGAGGTAACAGCCGGTTCCAACATAAAATATTCCTCTATTGACTCTTCAGATAGTCAACCTGTCAACGGAATTAAATAAGAGACTAATTTTCTACAATTTTCGATAGTATCTATGAAAGTTTGCTTATGGCAGTATTATTATATGATCCATAATTGCTATATTTATGGCAGTAACTTTATGATTTTATTCAGATTACTGAGCAGCAGAACGGATTTGTTAAAATATATTATTCAACAAGAAATAGGTATATCATACATTATTGGGAATAACTTCTGAGTGATAAAACTTATCTACTTTAGAATTACACTCTAAGTGAAAGAGGCGCCAATAATGGAAGGCAACTGAGAAATGCCATAATAGCTCAAAAATGTATATTTCAAATTATATGTTAATGTTTTAAAAAAAAGTTGGAAACATTGGATCATACCTATTTCATGCTGAGTAGTTTATATTTCGAATATAATTAAAATATATTGAATATTTCAGTTCAGAATGTGTGAATTTCGACTCGAAAAGTATGGCACAGAAGGAGAGACAATATTAATAATAATTTCAACACAAGGGTTTATTATTTTCTCAGTTAAATAACCCAATATCATTGATATCTTAAATAAAACTTATATATTATTATTCATAACTCTGTGGTGACACATTTTGCATCGTTTTTCTTTATAACTCAGGGACCACTCGTCGAAAATCATCCAGGTGAAAATTTTTAGGTTAAGTTATGCAACATTATTCAACGTTGAGAGTTTCATGAAGATTCGGTGGTAATTTTTCGAGAAATATTTTTTTTTCCTCCAACCCCCAATTTTGAGACTTTAGGGTACACCGATCCTGCTGAAAAGCTTGAAGGATCAATCCCGAGAGACACACGATTTTTCCACCAAGTTTCATTGATTTTGGGTCAGTACTTTCAGAGAAAAAACCCGGACAACGACAGCGGACGGACGGTTTTTTTATTAGTTCATTCAAATCTATATACTTCGAAATGTAAACAGTGAAATTTTTAGGAGGGGTAATTTTTTTTGGTCGCTCATTGTGGTTTATTTTTTGATTCTATCAAATACTAAACAAAAAACTTAAGCATTCTGTAAAGATGAATTGAATCGAATCTTTGGTATTCTTTCGACCTTCCGAGTTGGCAACAATGATTTCCAGAAATCACAACAGACTTCATAACAAATAATAATCTAAAAATAAGAACCAATCACAGCAACCCAATTAATGCATAATTGTAATTACATACTTCCATGAATTTGTTTGGATTGGAGTCAAAAGCTTGAATAGATCTAGTCTAGTCGAATGAAAACAGTCATTTTCAATGATTAACTGTCATGAATTATTACCACAATTCTGGCGAAGATAAGAAAAATTAAAAGTACTCATTTGTATTCTGAACTAACCGTCCATAAGTTACTTTTGGAACTTACCTAGAGAGAATTTTTGATACGCAGCCATGAGAAACTCGGAGCTGTCTTGAAATATCACAGGGTCGGACTCCATTGTGAGCCAGTTCGACTATTCTTTGCCTAACTACATCCGGAAGTGGCCTTCCATTTACAAAAACGCCACCTAATTGATTCACACCTCCATGACCTGTAAAGGAAAAAAAAGTTGATATCTACATAATATTTGTTCATTCTTCAACATTATAATGTATCATTCAGTTTCAATGAAGAGACATCGGATTATTTTGTATTGTATATTGATCAGATCTTTATCATTATACAACACCAATCAGCAATTCAGATATAAATCGATACCTGCTGAAGTCATTGTTTAAAATTGATTAAGAGTTTTATGTCGGCATACTTCAAAGAAGAATATTATACTGGCGACTGTGGAGGAGCTGTGGACATTTCATTTTGTAAGATTTGGGCATTGACCAGCATAGACCACCTTGTGGGGCAATTCAGATACAGCAATGAAATTTATCCAGGTTCAGACATCTTCTTGAAGTTGCCCGAAAAATAGTAATTACTCTTGATAATTTGATGATAAAAATATAGCATAAGTATACAGTGCGCGTCAAAATTATGGCACAAATTCATTTTCTCAGAAGAAAAATATTCGGCAACTAAACCCTGAAACAGGTCAATTTTTATTTCACTTTTACCAGATTTTTATACATTATTGAAGGATTTTTGTTGCACCCTGTGTCATCCCCATCAACCCTCTAAATTTTTTGAATAGGGAAGGTAGGTCATGTGGTACTTTTTTGGCAAGGTATTTGTATCTTCTTTACAGGCGTGCAGAAATTTTCAAGAAAAAATTTTTTTTTTGAAAAATTAGCTAGTTCAAAGGGGTTTTCTGTATATGCCCTTTGTCATGGCCCATTTACTTTGAGATGAGAGTACCTGATGAAATTTGTCACCGAATGAAAGTCGACCATTACAGTTTTGTTCATGCACAACTTTCAACCCCTAGGAACCTTTTAATGAAGAAAAAAAAATTTTTTTCACGTGAGGGGGTCGAAAATTGTGCATGAACAAAACTGTAATGGTCGACTTTCATTCGGTGACGAATTTCATCAGGTACCATCGTCTCAAAGTAAATGAGCCATGACAAAGTGCACATACTGAAAACCTCTTTGAAGTAACTAGTTTTTCAGAAAAAAATATTTTTTTCTTGAAAATTTCTGCACGCCAGTAAAGAAGATAAAAATACCTTGCCAAAAAAGTACCACATGACCTACTTTCCCTATTCAAAAAACTTAGAGGGTTGATGGGGATGGCACAGGGTGCCACAAAAATCCTTCAAAAATGCATATAAATTTGGTAAAGTGGAACAAAAATTGACCTGTTTCAGGATTTTGTTGCCGAATATTTTTCTTCTGAGAAAATGAATTTGTTCCATAATTTTGACGCGCACTGCATAGTCCTTTGTCATCCATGTTTTGGTTCACATATAAATTTTCGATGTTCTTCAATTCGCAGATCATATTTTCTGAATAAATTGGCTATTAACGAAGCAATTACAAATAAAGGTTTACTTCTAATTATTAAACTAAGTTAACAACACTTTAGCGTTCCGTAGGATGAATTGAATATCGTGAGATGCATGTTAAGTACCCTTGTATATCATAGTAGATTGCGTGCAGACCGAGGTACATTTATTTAGCAAGTTCCGTTTCAATCCACTATAATATGCACATGGTATCAAAAGATAGATCGCTATCATGACAAGACGACATACTTTTAGATTGAAAATGCTACACTTTATCCTTGTTGAAACTGAAAGTAACAGTATTTTCTTTTTCCATATTTTTCTCATTTTCTACGTGAGAGAACTTTCTTGCTAACGGCGAGGCTATTTTAGAAATACCAGGTCAAATTTTATGGCAAATATGGTGTCTAATAAATCATTGTTATTGTTGGTACTAGTCTAGTTTTGTTACACTTTTGAGGTTCATAGGATCCGTAGGAAAGTGCATAATATATGCATCGGCTTGAAATCATGCGTGCGTGGGCGGATTTCTAAATTATATTGGTTCTAAAGTCCAGTTTATGATGGTGATGAATAAAGGATATGGCTACCATTTCCATATGAGATTAGCATCAATGCAATTAAAGAAGTGTCTTTTGTTGAATTGTAGATTGTAGGTAATCTTCGGCAAGCAAGGTTTACGATGACAAATAATTTTCTGATTGAGAATAAACATTTTTTTCCTACTTTGACCATTCAACGTTTCATATAGTACGAAATGTAAGTAATTACTTTTTGCACTAATACCAGAAAATTCAGGGGTTTTGTTGCAATAAAAATTCAAGTCAAGCACTAAAAACCATTGAATATCAATTTAACCTTTTCTTTCAAATGGGAATGTCAAAAGATATGAAGCTATTGAAATGTTTCGTTCGAAACATTGTGAAAATGTTCTCTTGAATCTTACAAAGGAGTTGAGATAAAAATGTCGATTTATTGACTTGACAACTGATCGAATTTGAAGAAGAATATTTAATATCGCATTGAAATCATTCGAGGACATTTTTTCTGTATTGTATCAGTGTTTTAACGGTACTAAAGATAACCTTCTTAAATATATCTCACAGTTATCTCAGATACTGTACAAATCAATTTGTTTATTTGTGGTGAATTCTCTGAAATGACCTGTTTTATAATGTATAAAGATGGTATTATAACGACTGTGAAAATTATTCCTGTCGAATGAAATTGTGTAAATAGGTAGAAAGGTAATGTAACAACAAAAGTTATGAATTCTTGGTCGTCATGTAAAAGCGGAAATTTTGTGGTAACTACCACAATCGTGATTGAGGGAGATTAGTGAAGAAATCCAATTTTGCACTAGGAATTTTATAGCTGCAAAATGCAGATGTTTGTATGAAATTGCTTTCAGCGCACAGTAATTCCAGTTTATCAAGTTGATGCTTCTGGGACTGCAAAATGAAATATTTTATTATGGCACTAATTCTATACATATGTTCACCATATAATGTAGTGCGTTTTGAGTTTTTAAAATATTCATCAGTAGAAATTTTCGATGGATTTTTATCCATTGAACATATTCGTGTGAACGAGAAAAAAAAGGGATATCAAAATATATTGAAATGAGTAGCACGAGTAAAATACTGGCAGTTAGTAGGAGAAGTGAAATTTATAATAGTATATATATGATTTTCGGATAATAAGTTGTGAGGTTTAATATTGCTTTGCTTGTTTCAAGACGATGTTTCCGATATTTCTGAGTTGTATCCTGAAAATTTTTTGACAGAACAAGATTTTTATTTCAATGCAACATCTGAACATGAATTTGCAGTCGATACTCGGCGGATTATTGAGTTTTGATGATATGGGCCTTCAAAAGTCCATTCTCAGAACACTTCTTCCACTCTTTTCACTTTGTGATTGAAAAACATCGATGTATCATTCCTAGTTCGTAATTGAGGATCTCCTAGCACAAATAAGCAAATAAAATTCAATGGCATTGTCCTTAATTTAGCAAACCTACTCTAATCTAAGTCCTAAGAAAATCTATCTCGATTGATTAATCAGAGTTACATTTACTGAAATATTATAATATATTGAAAATATTTTTCAATCAAACATTGAACATATTTGAAAGAAAACATCGCGAATCGTTATTAAAAAGTTCCTGAACTTTTTGTGTACTAACAAGAAATAGTTCTTCATTGTTTTGATAAGAGGAAAAGTTATTTGAAAATGAACTTTCTGAGAAATTTAGGGACCCATATCATCATTAAGATAGACCGCCAAGTTATGACAAGATTTGTGTTCGCAGAAGACCAAATTTAGTAGGAATAAATAAATACAAAATTCTATCTGCAAGATGCCAAAAGTTTAATATTCACCAAAATTTTGAATCATCGTTACTCAAAAAAATCGCATAATGAGCTATTCATTAACTGATTGCACCATATTTTTATACAGGGGCATCCCTTGTTTTCACAGTCTGTTCGGCACGTTCTTGAGAGCCCTGATTCGAGTGGTAAATAATCAGATAAGCAGATAAGTATCACAACATGTGTTCAATGTTTTGGGGAGGGCCTGGCGACACCGATAAAGTGATGAATTAGAACAGAAGTGTAGGGGTAGCGGCATTATTAGGCGATTGTATATCAATTGTGCAGACCCAAATTGGCTTATATATCAATAAAGATTAGAGTGTACGTTCGAGATCTATGCTGGTAATGGAATCCGTAGAGACTAGATTGAATGAGATCGACAAGAAGATAAGTGAAAGATTCTCAAGTGGGAGAGGATTAGAAATATTCAATATTTGGAGTGATTCAGAAGAAGTGTTCAGAACTTTCTGATGTGATATAACAATTTGGCGAAGAGAGATTTATCTGAAAATTATCCTCATACATAGAATTTCTTTTGATGGGAATGTAATAATCCAAAAATTGAAAATGGTATTGTGAAAACATTCCGTTGCCAATTCCACAAAAATGCGGTAGATCTCCCTTACGTTACTCGTTATTGCATGATTGTCCGATCGACACAGCCGTCGCTGTCTATTGGCTTACTAGAGAGAATGGTACAAGGGAATAGAGAGATGGTAGATCTAACCCGGTATTGCATCTGCCTATCGTCAAAAGTCCATAAATGAAAAATCGAAAGAAAATAATGCTAGAAATTTTCTCGTTTTTCTGATGAAAGAGTCAGTAAGTTGAAAGAGGTTTTCAGTATGTGCACTTTGTCATGGCTCATTTACTTTGTGACGATGGTACCTGATGAAATTTGTCACCGAATGAAAGTCGACCTTACAGTTTTGTTCATGCACAACTTTCAACCCCCTCACGTGAAATTTTTTTTTCTACATTGAAGGGTTCGTTGTGGTTGAAAGTTGTGCATGAACAAAACTGTAATGGTCGACTTTCATTAGGTGACAAATTTCATCAGGTATCATCATCTCAAAGTAAATGAGCCATGACAAAGTGCATATACTGAAAACCTCTTTGAACTAACTAACTTTTCAGAAAAAAAATGTTTTTCTTGAAAACTTCTGCACGCCTGTAAAGAAGATACGAAGACCTTGCCAAAAAAGTACCACATGACCCACTTTCCCTATTCCAAAAACTTAGAGGGTTGAGAGGGATGGCACAGGGTGCAACAAAAATCCTTCAAAAATGGATAAAATTTGGTAAAAGTGAAACAAAAATTGACCTGTTTCAGGATTTTGTTGCCAAATATTTTTCTTCTGAGAAAATTAATTTGTTCCATAATTTTGACGCGCACTGTATATTACACAAGACATTCGTACGAGAAAATATGGTTAACAATAATTACAAACATTTTAGAAAAGCAATATAGTAAAGACAGGGTTCGCGAGCATATTCAAATTCGAGTGCCAAAAAATATGGACTTTTTCAGAATTGTTCTAATGTCACGGTCATATTGAAATTTTGTATTAGTTAACTAGTGTACATAGTTTCTGAGTTTCATCATAATCGGATCAGTATTTTTTGAGTTATTTCGAAAAAACGATATGTAATAGAAACCTCGAAACTTTATATATCATATCTCAATATCCCAGAATATGAAAATCGGGTCCTAATGAAATTTCCTACACTTTTGTGAAATATTGTTGGGGCAAAGTTTCATCGAAATCTGACGAATAATTTCCAGAGAATTCTCCTCCGATACGATCTCAATTCTTTCAACGAAATCCGGAAAATTTGCTAAAATTTACCAGCTTTGATTTTGACATAGGATTCGTCATCAGTGAGTCCAACCTTAGATATCATTGAAAAAAACTTTCGGCAATAAATTCGAAAAGAGACGTCTAGATGATATGGATATTATAAATGTGCTGTACACTACATCTATAAAAAGAATCATATTCGTGAAATTCGACCGTTCACTAAACTTCTGTTGGTTTCTCCCATGTTCATCTAAAATTTTCATGAGAAAAAATCAAGACTCATACCTAACGGATGCTTTTTGCTATACCAATTCATTAAATTCAAATCCAACGCCCAAATAATCATCACTTTTTTCAAGTTGCATGTTGGACCAGGAAGGTAGATTTCGTAACATCCTAGCCTAATATCATGAATGACATATCTTTTTTCCTCTCACGACATTTTGTCCTTAATGGCATTTTTAGTTAGTTCGCTACAGGTACTCCATGATGATCATTAGGCGTAATGTTCCAGATTGTTCGGTCAGTGCTGTCTAATTAAATGGAGTTGACCGTTCGGTCTGTACCGACAACTTCCTCTAAGGTTTTCGTTTTGATTGTGCATAGCAATGGGTCAAGCACCGCAATGGAAAATTTAATCTCTTATGTGAATGAGAAAATTGTTGGGAATCACTGACGTTAAGTCAACAGCATTTGTGCGCATGTTCAAATTAGTTACCACGGTGGTATTTCTTGAGTGAAGTAAACAATAACGGCAATGCGGAAATTCGTCATTTTTTCTCCAAAATTAAACAAAATGAATATCAGTTTGAGCTGAAACTATTGGCACTCTATTGTAGCGTATCGACCTAAAGGTTTGTGCCAAATTTCATTGGAACCCAATGGATAGTTCCAGAGAATTTCAACAAAATTCTCGATGGAATTTTATCTATTTTTGCCGTACGATACTGACAAAATTCTGCTCAAAGCTGCGAGTCAGTATTCTAAAAATACCATCCGAGTTTCAATCCAATCCTATCAGTAGTTTCGGAGATATTGAGTAAAAAAACTTCCGAAATTCAACTGAGTATAACTCCAAAATTATTTTACCGATTCTGCCCATTAACGAACTCAACAGTCACATTTTAATGAGCAACCTACCCTGGAAGTTTCAGATCTCTAGTTTCACGATTGTGTACAATGGTTTTACTATTTCTCAAGTTTCCGTGGCCGGATAGAATCGAATTTGACAACCTAGTCGTTCAAGATTATTTTCTAGAAGAAGTATCGAATATTACATTTGGGCAAGAAAACAACACGCTGTTTCCTAGGACATGCGCAATCAAGTTAAGTAAGTTCAACTCATAAATCGAAAAATTTGAAATATCGCATGAAAATACTAGAAAAATTGGTAGGGTTAGAATGGGTTTGTAAATCATGTGTATCAGAAAAAAAAAATAAATATAAGAATATGATTAACGAGATTAGGTTAGGGAATACACATGCTTGCTTTATTGTAAACGAAGTTTTCGGTTTTATGCAGGTATGTTTAACTTCAATTTTTACAAATAATTAGATAAGAGATAACTACATGGATGAGAAAGGGACCTCAATTATTACCTGTAGGATAATTTCGAGAAGGATATAATAGAAATGTAATGGTAATACTATCGGCCGGTTTCACAAAACTCTGATTGCCAGATCAAGGGCTTGATTGTCAGTCAACAGTGAATTCTGTGCTCGATTTCAGTTCATTTTCAACCCAATCATCGAATGAAAACCTCAAACAACGAGTTGATCAGAAGTCAAAAGTTTTGTGAAAGTGCACGATATACAAATCGACTCATTCGAATATATAAAGGAAATTTTTTAATCAAGCTTCGAGTCCTTATGAAGGTTCTTTTAATGATATTTCAGCTCCGGTAAGACTTCACATGAAGACATCACAATCAGCATAGTAATCTTGTCTATGATCACAAGTTTGCAAATGTAATTTTCAGTGAAATTTGGGATGAGATTCAATAAAACTTCAATTATATTATCTATTTTCGTCTTTATGATAATTCTTTCGGTTTGTCTGAATAGATTAGCAAAATTTTCAACGTACAGCTTCCAAGAATCTATACTCATTTCATTTATGGTTGTATTTTATATTTGCCGAAAAAAAACATATTTGCCAGACTAATACCAATGGTACTTCTGACTATTTTCTTCGAACCTTTCAACTATTCATAGAACTGTTTTTCCTAACCAAAAATGAGTAGGTATGAAAAACAAAAATTGGTCAAACTTCGGTCAAATTCAGTCAGAATAATTCAGGTTAGGAAATTATAAATTTTAAACTGTTATTTTAATGTTGTTACAGCATTGTTTCATGTATCTTTGAAGCAAAGCGGATTTTTGTTGATGTTTACATAGAGAATCAGAATACGTTGAGTTTGATTCACTGGTCTCTGTTCTGGGGTCCGAAGGCACTATGAATTGGTTAAAATATCTGTTTGTTGTGTTTTTTAATCCGTGAAAATTATCATAACAATGTAAACGGAAATCCTGAGTAAATAAATGTAAATTTCCGTAATTTTTATGTGGGGTGATGAACAATTCTGTATTCTGCTTTGTGGGATTTTGTAATTCTCTTTAGAAAGATGGTTCATCACCTTAGATACTTCAGATGGCTTCGAAAACTTTGTACGCAATAAAAAATAAATTAAGCATCCACAGTGAACATCGGAAAATCATCCTTACATGTATAATATTCCATCATATTCTGATTATACCGATACGCAGTGGTCAAGTCCATCGCCGTTCTTGTTCTTAAAGAAAGCAAAGACGCTGCAAAAGTTGATGAATCCAGCTTGACTGACACCGAAATCCGCACTTGTACAGAGTGTCTCACAGAACTTTTCACTCCAAGTCACACCATGGCCCTTATGGCGCACTTTATGTCACTTGATTTCATCCGGAAACGTATACAATCCTCCAGTAACAATTTCAAAATTGATGAACGACTAAATCAGTTCGTTTATGCTCAGGCAGAGCGGTTTGATTGCGGCGATCCTGAGGACGTATCAAAACGCCGAAACGTTTAATTTGGTGGGAAGACTGAATGACTAGATTGAGTTTTAAGCGACGGGATAGAGCGGGCTGTTTGCCTTACGCGAGCGCGTACAATCAGGGACTAGCCAGGATCACAAGCGGGTCCTGTCGGAGTGAAAAGGGCGGAGTTAGGATTGTCATTCTGGGATGTCATAAAATTATGCTGGCATACCTAAAGGGTAACCAATCCTGAGGTATACGGTATTTCCCTTTCCACATTATCTGCCATGTCACCTAAGATATGGTTGAATTTACATATATTGGATTACCTTTCTGTTATACTTCCACCTCCTGCATTCTTTAACGTATACGCTAAGGCAAGTATCAAATTTACTGGCTATTTGATTCGGATTGTGTTTTTTGTCTCAACTTGTCTTTGAAGAAAATACTAGTAGGCGATGAGAATATATGTGTTTCAGGTTTCGCCAAAATCTCTGTACGTTGCCAATTTGGGGTAGAAAATGGTAGACTACTGAAATTCAAATTCTGTGCGTCTGGTCGTGTGGGAGCAGAAAAATTCCGACAGTTTGGAGACTTGCAGGGTGTGATTAATAGGGTCAAATTAACTGAAAGTTTATAATTTCTAATCTTGTGTCCTCTTCATTTCGAAAAATACGGATCTAATTAGAATAAAATCAGGCGGTTCGTAGTTTAATATCGACTTGAATATTCATGCAAAATTCATAGAAAACCATTCTGGTTTAGTTTCAGAAAAATAAATTCATGAAAAATGTCACTTCGGAGAACTGTTCTTTAGATTCAGCTATTTTTTTTTTACTTATGAGACATAAATCAAATATTTGTGTACTCTATATATTATAAAGCTGATCTTTCGCCGAGAATGATGTTCTTATGCAAATTATGAACACGTAGATGAAAACAATGTACTTCCAACCGAAGCATAGAAATTATTTTTTGGTCTTAGCTTTTTATTTTCTTACTAAATCAAAGCATTGTAATATATTTTCATTGAGTGTTCCATAAACTAGTTGAATACTCAATATATATCACAGGTTGGAAAAACCACCGTTTGAACATTTCATGTTTGTTGCCTGATGACATTTCGTGGTCAAATGTCAAGGCAGTGTCAGTTGTAGATTGACAGTTCGAATACCTTGAAAAACGAATTGAAACATCAAATAAATGTTCCAATTTCAGTTCAATATTTCTAATACTTAATACAATTTTCAACGAATTTTTCCTAGTTTTCCCTGACAAATTCGATCTGAACATTGCTCAATCAGTGACACCAAACCAGTTTTTGAACATTGAATTTTTTGGACTCTGATAATAGTTCGGTCTGTTCGTAATCTTCTTGGACATCTCTGCTGGATGCATCTCGGAGGGTGGCTGGGATGCATTAGGGGTGCGTTGGAGAGCGCATGCACTTTTTGGCCACCCCCCATCCAATTCATTGGTTGATTAGGAATTAGAGAACGCCTGCGTCCGAACAGTTTATTAAAAGAGGGAAAGTGGAGATGTACGGATCCCCACTTGGACAGAGTCCCGAGAGCGAGGTGTTCCCTGGTTTCGGGTGAGTCAGGAGCGCCACTTGGAAAGTGGGTTTCGGATTCTCCGTTGCACCTGGGTTTCGCAGAAATTTTCAAAACTGTTCAGTTAAGTCTCTGAAATTTCTCAGAATAATTTTGGCTTTTATATTCACTTTATTTATTTATTGTTAAATTTCATTACTGATCGCGTAATCGTGTCGACAAGCGGCCGGCCGGCCGGACAGATTCGATTCTAACACCGAATTTGTCATCGGGAGTCCAACCTTGTCGAGATTTGGAAAAAACGCATTTTAGACGAGGGTTTATTATTTTATCAGTTGGATAACCCAATACCATCGATATCTTAAATAAAACTTCCGTATACTATTCATAATTCATTGGTTTTTCACCCCAAAATTTGGAGCGTTTTTCTTTATAACTCAGGGACCACTGGTTGGAAACCATCCGGGTGAAAATTTTTAGGTTGAGGCATGCAACAGTAATCAACATTGAGAGTTTCATGAAAATTCGGTGGTAAGTTTTCGAGAAAAATTTTTTTTTCCTCCAACCCCCAATCTTGAGCCCTTAGGTCACACCGATCCTGCTGAAAAGCTTAGATGAGGATCAATCTCGAGCGACAAACGATTTTTCTACCAAGTTTCATAGATTTCGTTTAAGTACTTTCATAGAAAGGTCCGGACGGATTTTTTTTTATTAGTTTATTCAGATCTACACACTCCAAAATGTGAACTGTGAAATATTCAGGGGGTAATTTTTTTTTGGTCGATCACTTAGGTTTATTATTTGATTTTATCAAATAATAAACCAAAACTTAACACGCTGCTCCCCAGAATATGCTCGCAAAAAACATCAACGACATTGATGTGAAATTTATATTGAATATGAATGAAATAATTTTCAGTAAACCTATCCCTAATGGAAAATAATGAAACTTTCATGTAAAACTTGCAGCGTTTTGTGATTTCAACAAGTAATATATAGGTATACAATGGGACAGGTTATTACGATATCTTGCATAGAATTGATGACCACTTATTCTTGCAAAAGTCTTGAAATAGGCCAAGAAACAATCAATTTGATCAGAAGTTTAGTAATAAACCTTGAAAGATATTCCAAAGCAACGAAATAATTCATATTTCATATTTATTTCCTGGAGATAGTTCAATATAAATGAATTATGTACTATCCAATATTTTAGTGAGGAAATCAGCTATCCTGATTTTTTATGAATAACACAGTTTCAACTGCAAAAACTTCGAGAGAAAATTAATAATTAGATGTGCATACTCATATTAGAATTTGGAAGATGAAAATAGGTAGGTACCTTTTTACGGGGATATTCATAATAAAATACCCACTGCATATCGTTGATGTCATTTTGCTCATATAAAGGATAAAGTTTAATATATTACAATTATATAGTTGTTTGGTTATTACTGATTTTCGATGAAATGTTTCCACCAAATTGTAGAGAAGCACTGACGTGAAGTCAGCCACCCATTAGTTGATGAAATCAAATAATTAATTAAATTAGTGATCGACCAAAAAAAAAGTACGCCCCCTGAAAATTTCACATTTTGAAGTATGTAAATTTGAATGAACTAATAAAAAAAACCGTCCATCGTCCACCGTCCGTTGTCCAGTGCTTTCCTCTGAAGGTACTGAACCGAAATCCGTGAAACTTGGTAGAAAAATCGTGTGTCGCTTGAGATTGATCGTCCAAGCTTTTAAGCTGGTGTAACCTAAGGGCCCAAAACTGGGGGTTGGACGGAAAAAAATTCAGGAAAACTTACCACCGAATTTTCATGCAATTCTCAACTTTGATTACTGTTGAATAACTAAACCTAAAAATTTTCATCCCTATGATTTCCGACCAATGGTCCCTGTGTTATAAAGAAAAACGCTGCAAATTTCCAATAATACCGAAAATTAATCATCGCATTCGGTTCTAAGATTGGAATTCAGTGGACTAATCGGTTAACTTTTCATCCAGAATCATATATCTAAATGTAGATGAAAAGATTTAACACATATCGAGAAATTTTTAACGGATTCGTTTATTATTATATGAACACAATGTGCAAATGCCTCATCGATATTCTCAACAATTTCATAATCGTAAGTAGTTCCAATTAAATATTGTTGGGTTTTCTCTCCCAATATCTGGAACATAACTTACTAAAGTCGGAAAAAAATTATTATTTATAGAAATCACCCTGCAGATTACGGGATTCAAGATTGAATTTCTTCATGCAGCTCATTCATAGCTTAAATAAATCTTATATTTTATTCATAAATCATTGGTTTTTGGTTTATTATTTGATAAAATCAAATAATAAACCTTAGTGATCGACCAAGAAAAAAAAATTT
This sequence comes from Myrrha octodecimguttata, assembly GCA_958510865.1. Lineage (NCBI taxonomy): Eukaryota > Metazoa > Arthropoda > Insecta > Coleoptera > Coccinellidae > Myrrha > Myrrha octodecimguttata. The sequence continues at coordinate 63,899,124 of OY294056.1, forward strand.
TAACCCCCCCTGAAAATTTCACAGTTTACGTTTCGGAGTATGTAGATTTGAATGAACGAACAAAAAAAAAACTGCAAATTTTACACAAAGGTTTATTATTTTATTATTAGTTAAATAACCCAATATACCATTGATAACTTGAACAACTAAGAACCGAATGCTATAATTCATTTTCGATATTATTGAACATTTGCAGCGTTTTTCTTTATAACTCAGGGACCAATTGTCGGAAACCATCCGGGTAAAATTTTTTAGGTTAATTAAAGCAACAGTATTCAACGTTTAAAATTTCATGGAAATTGGGTAATAAGTTTTTGAGAAATAATTTTTTTTTTCCATCAACCCCCCATTTAGAGCCTTAAGGGTACACCGATCCTGCAGAAAAGCTTGGAGGATCAACCTCGAGTGCCATATGATTTTTCCACTAAGTTTCAAGGATTTCCGTTCAGTACTTCCAGAGAAAAGCCCCGGACAACGGACTGCGGACGGACGGATTTTTTTTTATTCGTTTATTCAAATCTACACACTCCAAAACGTAAACTGTGAAATTTTCAGGAGGGCTTGAAATTTTTTTTTGGTTGGTCGATCACTAAGGTTTATTATTTGATTTTATCAAATAATATTTCTCGAAAACTTACCAACGAATTTTCATGAAACTCTGAAAGTTGATTACTGTTGCATAACTAAACCTAAAATTTACCGGGATGATTTCCGACCAGTGGTTTCTGAAATATAAAGAAAAACGCTGCAAATTTCTAATAATATCGAAAAGGAATCATCGCATTCGGTTCTAAGTTGTTTAAGATATCAACGGTATATTGGGTTACTTAACCAAGAAAATAATAAACCCTTGTGTAAAATTTGCAGTGTTTTTACAATACAAAAAAAACCACTTCCATGAAAAAATTCATTCGATGAGTTTTTCGGTTTGTTCTTGTTTTTTTTGTTGCATTTTTCCTTCAATTATAATGTTAGTGTTTTGGTATTTATAGCTTCATGGTTTATTATCCATGTCCATTATTTTTTATCTTCACCCTATGAAATCAACCGAATTTTCTGAAAATTTCCATTTTAATACGAGATCTTAATGTGGATTGAACCTAGAGAGGAAACCACCTCAAAAAAACAGCGCCTTTTACTCTACCTTTTCGATAGTGTGGATAAGAGTAAGATTTTCAAAGAGGTGAAACGACAGTGGAAAGTCTCTCCTCATTCAAAATATTATTTTAAATTATGCTACTCAATTAGCGTTCCGCATGTGGAAACGTTATTCAATTATATAATAAAAGGGTAATTATTGAGATTTCAATGTTTCAAATGAATTTTTTTATGGAATTTGTTTTTGTGTTGTGAAAAACAAATGAGTTATGAATAATATATAAGTTTTATTTAAGATATCAATGGTATTGGGTTATTTAACTGAGAATTATCTGGGATTTCAGTCCTAATACCTGAAACAATATAAAAATATGTTTGCAATTTTTCTCGTTCATCTGATGAGAGTCACGTTTGTACTCTGAAACGTCACAGTTCGCTTTGTTTATCGTTTGTATTTATTTATTTATTTATTTATTTCAATGGAATACATGACAGGACGGACCCAGATTATGTACTCACTAATGAGCTATTAATACAATGGTGCTTAATATTAAGAAAAATACATATTCAACATAAAAACCAAAATGCGGAAAAGTTTTTTTTTTTTTTTCTCAACAATGGCCTCTAAAGAACCGTCTCAAAACACCAGAAAATGCAAGCAAGGAATCCGAAAAAGGGTCGAGCACAACAAGGTTAGAGAGCGAGTTGTATGATCTACAACATCTACTTAAAGGGAATTCAGAAGATAATTTGTTGAACTTTGATTCATATGAAATAGAAATTTATTTCTTGTGCAGTATGATGGCACATTGAAGGTAAGCATATTCACCAGTTCACAGCAATCAAAGGTATTCATAATTTTGTAAACAAATTTTATATCTCTCATCATTCGTTGGTCAGCCAAATTTGTTAAATTCAATTCTTTTATTATTCGACGTGGATCACTTATGGTATTCTGGTAACATTTTCTATTGACGTGTTTGATGAATTTGACTTGGACACTTTCCAATCGATTAATATAAATATTGTAAGGTAAGGTATTGATCCGGTATTATTCGTTTTGGAACCTGTTTTCCCAGAACCTGCCTCTTAAAAATAGTTCAATTCTGCAATGCGCAAGGAGTTTTCCATAAAAAAAATTTACTTAATTTTCAATAGTTCTGTTTCATATATTGGCAGTGAAAACTGCAGAAAGTGCCAAAAGAGTTTCCAATTCCAAAAGAACCGAGAACTACAAAAGTAACCACCCCTGGTGAAAAACCATAATTCTCATCTCAAAATTCGCTCATCCGAACACTTCGCTTATTCGTAATAACACGCTTTGGTGCCCACAGTCGCAAACTTTTTTTTCGCGAAACCGATATTTAAGCATACCCTAGCTGGCCGCTACGATTACAGAAACGTGTTATTCAAAACTGGACCCCATTCATAAAGTCGAGTCGGAATAAAATTAATACAGTCAACAAGTCGACAACTTGTAACTTGTAGATCTCGTTCACGTGATCTGGTGTATACGGAGTCTCCCAGATGTAATCGACACCCGCGTCAGTAATTCTGATACCCCTGTATCAGGTAGTGGGAAATTTTTCAACTCATACGTTTCGTCGACTAGTTCGGATCTCAAGGTAACGAATATGGTTGTGTGTTTCTTAATTGGACTCAGGATTTCCTCGGTATGTCTTGATTTCGAGGTGAGAATGCGGTTTGGTGTGGATTGAAACGACTTGGAGGATGTTGGGGTTCTCGTGGGATCTTCCCCATGTGATAATTCGCTCCTCTGGTTGTGGATTCACCTTGGAATGTGATTACAGTAATGAGGTTTCGTATGGCTTGGAGTCGAAGAATGAACAGAATTGTCAGGATATCGAACACAGAATTCATATAAAAAGTGTGTCAGTTTGAAATGGCATCACGTTTAATATATCAGTCCCCGTGCAAAACAAAATTAAATACGAAAAGAGGTAGGCTCTGGTTTGTAGGAAGACATTTTATACCGTTTGTTCCAATCGGTTTGTATCTCTCCTGTGTCGTGATGACCGGAAACCCTAAAATCTTAAATGGGACGTGGGATTTAGGAAGATCTTGATTCGGAGGTGATTCGATTTCCTTTTGAAATAATTTTGTAAGTAACTCCGAAAAAGAGAGTAAAATTGTTACGTAAATTTCCTAAAATACCAGGGAATCCCACGTGTGAAAAAAAAATCTAGAGAAGCACTGCCGTGAAGGCAGCAGATTTTGCGCGCATGTTCAATGTAGATGACCGCTTCGGCAACGAATTTGAACTTGCGCGCGAAAGCTGCTGCCTTCATGGCAGTGCTTTTCTAGATTTTTTTTCGATAAATTACTGGATTTCAATTCGATCAAATCTGTATTTTTGAAAATATTGGAAAAATAAAATTTTGAATGGGTTATCTCCGGAATCATCGGGCGGATTTTACCCATTCACGAATTCGACCTTCGTAATTAAGCCCTAAACCTTCTCTACAAATATCGAGTTTCTAAGTAGTTTCTTCCGGAGGTTATTGTGTTTACGGTCAGCCTAACGGCTGACTGCGTAAACACAATAACTTCCGAGAAAAACAACTTAGAAACTCGATATTTGTAGAGAAGGTTTGGACCTTAATTACGAAGGCCGAATTCGTGAATAGGCAAAATCCACCCAATGGTTTCGAAGATATCCCCATTTAAAATTTTATTTTCCCAATATTTCCAAAAATACAGATCAGGTCGAATTGAAATCCAGTACTTCATCGGAAAATTACAGTTCGAAGTTTCATACAGAATTTAATGAGGATGATATGATAAGAAAATCACAGAAATTTTTTTTCAAATTGTTCTATTGAAACGATCATCACGAAATTTTGCATGAAGTTGTCTTTCAGCATTTTCAAACTAGCTGCGCAGTTTTATCAGGATTGCATCAGTATTTTTCGAGTTATACCGAAAAAAGCAACGATATCGAGAAAAAAACCTGGAAATTTGACATATATTTTTCCCGATAACTCCAAAACTTATAATCGTATCGAACTGAAATTTGGTACACTGCTATGAAATATGAAGCTCAGAGTACGAGTGGAATTTTTCTGGATATGATAAGAGGTTTTCGAAAAAAAATTTTGTTTGAAAAAATTTTTGAAAAAAGTTTTTTTTTTAATTTACTGACAGTATGATCCTGACAAAATTTGGCTCGAAGTTGCGAGTTATTATACTCCACATAATTGCCAAGTTTGAATTCAATCGCTCGAGTAGTTTCTGAAATAAAAATTAAATAACTTCAAAATTTCAAGTGGCTATAACTCCGAAACTATTCGACCGATTTGGCCCATTAACGAACTGAACCGCGGCATTTCAATGCGCAACCTACCCTGAAAGTTTCAAGATGGAAGCTCACTCTGTTCGACAGTTATCGTGTCCACGGCCGGCCAGCCGGACAGAATCGATTTTGACACCGGATTCGTCATCAGTGAGTCCAATTTAGTCGTTTGAGACCATTTTTGGCTCAATGATCGAAAATTATAGACATTTGGACGAAACGATAGCACGCTGTTTCCCTAGAACATGCGCGCAAAAATACTTCTCGACGCCATGATAAATATTTTTTCCAAATATTACTGAATTATTTGTTGTATTCTTCAGTAAGTTCTTTCTTGACTTGACTGAATAATGAATAATAAGAAGTACTGACAACTGACAATTTTTGTAAAGACCATCAAATTATTTGAAAAATAAGGGTTCAACCAATCCCCCCAGCCCCATTTAAGATTCGAGGAGCTGCTGTCATCGCGTTCACAGAGTTGATACGATGATAGAAATTGCTTGGAACCAGCGGAATGAAATATCCTCTTCACGAACCAGAATTTACCTCTTTTCGCAGTTTTTCTGATTTTGCATATGGGTCGAAATATGGGAGGCAACATTTCAAATGTAAATATTTAATTTTAACGTTGCCTATAATTCGTTGATTCGAACTTCGTTATCAAGCTTGAATCGTACATAGCCTCGAAATTTTTCAGTTAAATGTTTACTTTATCAAGGAGATATCATGAAAATGTAATTTCGAATGAAAATATCTGAGGAATTATTAGCTGGATGTCACCCAATCCCGAATTCGTATGTAGTAGATAAGCTCCAGATGTGCTGTACAAATATCGAGTCTCTAAGTTATTGTGGAAGGGGTCTGACGTTTACGAGTGGTTATTGTTCGGATCGTTGAAAGATAAACTGCTAGAAAAACTGAAGTTAAGAGTTGAAGTAGGTTTGGGGTTGAATTACAAAACCAAATTCATGGAAGGGTAAAAAAATGGTTCCGTAATGTACATTCAAATTTTTTTTTTCATAGTACTGTCCAGACTGTAAATTCCAAAAAAAACCTTTTTCTCAAAAGTTAATTCCAAAAGAAATTGACATCATCATAACTTCCGAAGATATTGAGGAAAAATATGTTAACTTTCGAAGTTTCTTCTTCTGTATCGTTGTTTGTTGACAGCTTTGGCGCGCATATTCAAATTTGTTGCCTTTGAACATGTGCGCAAAAGCTGCTGACTTCACGTCAGAACTTTTCCAGGTTTTTTAGAATTCTTTCAAATATGCATTCGACTCCATTCATTAAAGTTGTTTTTGAGAAAATATTTGAATGATAAAATTTCGAATGGATTCAGCTCCGGATTCAACCCATTCAGAATTTTTTTCATTTCAATTGAGAGATATTCAAAATCTTTGATTGATTCATGTTTCAAAAAATGCTTGTGATGATGATATGATATCGTAATTAAACAAAATGAAATGAGATGATTCGTACCAATGAAAGTTCTTTCACGATATCTTCGTATGTCTTTGATGTTAGCGGAAGTAATTTTAACAGCTAAATCTCCCTGAAAATATTAATGGAAAATTTAAAATGGATTTTAGAGGTGTCTGGTTTCATTTTATGTGATCTTGATTCTCTATCCATATATTTTTTGGCTTTCGATCATTCTCTCCTCATTTATAGCCCCTATTTCCCTTCTAGTCTGCATAATTATAAGTGGAGAGCCCGACTCTGGTGATAAATGGCCCTGTCGTTACGAATTTCGACTTGAATTTGTCCCATGATTGCTTGCCATTCAGCTGGGACTAGAAAATCCTGCTGATGATTACGAGTTAGTCATATTTGCATATTCCAGTGTCTTGAATCTGTCAACAGAGATTTAGGCGGTTAGGCCTTATTAATAATCTTTGCGGAGAGTTTAGAAAAAGACTAATGTGTCGTATTAAGGTACGTGAGAAGATATATTTAGTATTGATCAATGGATATAAAAAGAAGATATTGCATTATTTTTTACCTTTTTTTCAGGTTTTAAATATTTGAAAATGAACTATTGAATTTGAATGAATATTATTATTTACGAAAACGCCCTTGCAAATTGCGGGATTTAAACTATTTGTGCATGATCAAGGGGAACAGCGTGCTATCATTTTGTCCAAATATCTATAATTTTCGAATTTTGGACCGAAAATGGTCTCAAACGACTAGCTTAGACTCACGGGCGTACCGAGAATCCTATCTACTTGAAACTTTCAGGATATGTTGCATTTTAAAATGCGACGGTTAAGTTCTTCAACGGGCAAAATCAGCTTAAGCCTGGCCGTCCACTGGAAGCGATTTGGGGCTTTTATGAGCTACGCGTTTTACGAGCGCCGAGGAGCTTTTACGACCGAAGCGGTTTCAGGCTTCGGGGTCGTCCACTGGCAGATAGTTCGCGAGGTTTCGGTTCGTTCTTGTTCTTGCGTAGCAGAGGATTTTTACTTCAGATTTCCGTGTTTATTGAAGAAATTGTGATACGGGATGGATTTAGAATTAATAATTCATTGATGTATATTTGTGTAGTCCCATATATTTTCGTTTCAGTTTTGATAATGGAGTAAAACCCGAAACATGCATGTCAACAAAATACTTTGAATTGAAAATTGTGAACGAAGTCAAGTGTTTTATTTGTTTTAATGTTAAGATTAATAATTCATTTCAAGGATAAATCTCACTTGATCAGGCATATGTTAGCTACGGAATGGGGAAAATTTTTGAGCTAAGGTAGATTCAAATTAAAAAAAAATGAAATTATCGGAAACAATTCACCATCTTGATAATGAATGATTATTATCGTATACTCATTTATAATACTGGAATGGAAGTTGAAGTGTGAATGTTGATGACCTGGGTACTTCGAAAACAAAGGATGTGGAACTTCGAAATTATGGCTGATTTGAATTTTATCTGTGAAAAGTCAGCTTCAGAAGGTGAATATATTATTAATGTATCTAGAACGTGACTTCAAAACTTTAAAAACTGCAAACATCGAAAGAAATGATGGTGACACAGATATTCAGAAATTCTTAAAATTTTGCAGAAGTGCATGTGTATTTCAGAAAACAGGTCACTAGTAAAAATCCGTAGCATTTTATAAAGAAAAAACTATGTTTATTTTGTGATGGAAAAGATCGTTCTGCATATGAGATTGATTGAAATGTAGTTGAATCATTACAGTACGTATGGGCCAAAAACACTTGAGCATATAGAAAAATGTTCGGAATAAAATTGGTCGGAGACTAAAAAACAAATTGATAATAGATATTGAGATAATAAGAGCTATAAAACCCGAGATAATGGCGAAACACGCTGGATTAATTATATTTGGAATGCTATACAGCCGATTTTTGCCAAAGAGTCCAACTTCAGGTAGGCTACTATACACGTACAGAACTTCTGGATGTGAGTTTAATGTAAGAAAAAAGACAACATTCATTAACCTTTCAATCTGATCCATCTAAAATTCACCAACAATAAACAACGAGCTTCAACAAATATTCCGTTCACAAACTATACATTCCACTATCCGACGGCTAGCTCCTCTTTTCGAGCGTATAGAAGCGGCAGATCCAAAGTGATCTGGATACGATTGCGCCGCTCGAATTCTCTCGAAGTCGCCCGTATGAAGTCGCTGCCAGTCGACGAGGGTACCTAGAATTCCATTCATTTGGATCTGTCGCGCAAATTCGTTCGTTTACGCTCCTATCGCGCCTCTCGAAATCGCTTGCAGTGGACGACCAGCCTAATGGTTATAATATATAATTCGGGAACTAGTGGAACGATTGCATCGAAACTTGGCATTTAGTTGGAGTATAACGACGCACATCTTTCAGAAGAAATTTGTTGAGATCATACTGACAGTAGTTTTTAAAAAAAAAGTTTCGGAATTTTTTTCGAACAAATTATTTTTCGGAAATTGTTCATGATATTTGGAAATGATATTTCACAGCAGTGTACCAAATTTCAGTTTTGTGCGATCATAATTTTTGGAGATATTTGAAAAAAACCTATTAAAGTACAGACGTGTAGTCAGCAGCTTTTGCGCGCATGTTCAAAGGACTTTTTTTCGGGAATGAAACAGGAAAACGACAAGTTCCCAAAATAATTCCGGCATAAATAAATTGTGGAGTTCGATAGTTGCAGGCAAATTGTGAAAATCACAAAAACTCAATACTCTCGAAAATTTTGCATTCTTCCAATTGATACCTACCATCGATCTTTCTCTACGCCACTGTTTTTCAATCTACTCTCTACACCGCCAACCGAAAACCTCAATCTCAATTCGAATATCATCAACACAAATTCCCATTTTTATGTACCCATTAAATTTTCAACAATTTTTCTGTCGACCGCAACTATGCAATACATTATTTTATAACGATTGTTGTACCTTATCTAGGTCAGTTAGTTAACACAATCTCTTCCTAATCATAAGTTCTACTTCTGAATGATTTATCGACTATTTCTTCGGTGTATGTTTCTTCGCTATTTTTTTTCAGATCCGACGAAATAATACACTTTTTCGACTATGAATATAGGACGCTGGTATTGGAAGTTTGCTTGTCTACGTACCTCAAATGATGATTTACAGCTACGAAAGATAAAACGTCATTGGCGGGGTCAATGTTGGTAGCTTTTGGTAAGAAACGTATTAATTTGTTATTCTTAACCGATGGTTATCAGCGTGCTATCGATTGGCCCAAATGTCAGTATTTTTCGAATTTTTTCCCGAAAATGGCCTGAAACGACTAGGTTGGACTCACTGATGACGAACCCAGTGTCGAAATCGATTGTGTCCGACTGGCTGGCCGATCGTAGGCACCAAATGCAACGGTTAGGACTGTTTGTGAGCAGAATCGAACAAACGGTTTCGGAGTTGAGGCCATTTGAAATTTTGAGGTTCTTTCCCTGATATTCCAGAAACTATAGAAGCGATTCTATTGAAATTTGATAGTTGGTTGAAGCATAATGTCATTCAGTAGAAGTTTGTTGGGGTCACACTGTCAGTAAATAAAAAAAATTCTTCAATTTTTTCGGGAAAATTTAAGTTTTGGAAAATATTCATTTTATTAGAAGAAAAATCTCCTCAAACTTTAAGTTCTATATTTCACAGCAGTGTAACAAATTTCCGTCCGATAACCTCCTAATTTCCGGAGATAATGGGAAAAAACTTTGTCAAATTTCGATTTCAGTATCGATGCTTTTTTCGTAATATCTCGAAAAATACTGATCCAATCGGGATGACACAAGTTTAGAAATGCTGATGAACAATTAAGTGCAAAATTCCGCCATGATTGTGTCATCAGGACAGTTTGATAAAATGAATTAAATTTTTTTTTCATATATTCAATATTCTGCGATCTTTTGATCACATTGTCCACTCGAAATTCTATATGAACCAATAAGCTGTCATTTTTCAATCGAGTACTGAATCTCAATTGGATTTTTTATGTACAGAGCGCGTCAAAATTATGGAACAAATTAATTTTCTCAGAAGAAAAATATTTGGCAACAAAATCCTGAAAGAGGTCAATTTTTGTTTCTCTTTTACTAAATTTTTATGCATTTTTGAAGGATTTTTGTTGCACCCTGTGCCATCCCCACCAACCCACGAAATTTTTTGAATAGGAAAAGTGGGTCATGTGGTACTCTTTTGGCAAGGTCTTTGTATTTTCTTCACAAAATACGATGTTACAAACTGATCGCATCAGTTTTCCTTGATATATTGAAGGTATCCCTTGAGATATTTAGGAAATATCCCTGAACATGCCAATCAGTGACTCTTCGAAACCGTTTCAATGATTTTCCCTATCAACCAATATTCATTCATTTATTTTCCACACAAGTGAAATATTCTCCAAAATTCTGAAGGTATACACCATAAATTAAAGGTAGCAAGCTAGTGGCTTAGCGCGTTTGAGACCATTTCAGGCTCAAAATTCGAGAATCACATCCTTTTGGGAGAAATACAGTGCAAACAAGCAAAAATGCATGAATTATAAATGAAACTTTTGACTGGCCGATAATATATTATCCCATTCACGTCAACAGTAAATGGTTCAAACTTTGGTACATGATGAACTTCGCGAAGTATACATAAATTAAGTTATCTACGAACAGATTTACACTTTCTAGCGCTCAAACTGTCCATTGAATGCATAATATACGGACTGCGAAGGAGGAAGCAGCCAGCATAGTCGTATATCAACTTTTTGCTATACACCTACGACAACAACACAGTTGAACTTAATTTCAATTAGTTGCCTCTCACCCATATTGGGCACTGTATTCAAAACAGAGGCGTAGTAATCGGAATGCGAATGTCATTCGCAAATGAATATCAGTAGAGAATTAAATCAGTCCAAATAAACGATTTTAAGATGAGGTTATCCTTTTTTGCATGCAACTATAGGTTTGTTTTGGTCGCGAAATCAGAACTGTTCTAGGACAGTTCTAGAACTGCGTAGGATCGATGCGCTGTTGAAGCCCGATTCTGAACTATCCTAGGACAGTTCCGAAACCGATGAAACCAAAACACGAATTAAGTTCGGGTTCTCATCCGGAATGTATAGGAAGAAAAACTTCCGTTTGAGTTGGCAGAAAAGAGGGATGTTAATCAGGTTTTATTGTATATTGCCTGTGGTTTAATTAAAAATATGCGAAAGTCCTTGTCGCACTATGTAGATAATATTTAAATATTTTTGGGGATACTTCCGTCCACTTATTATTGACTGATATAATAATGAATTTAATGAAATGAATCTTTTTTTGTAAAGATCGTTTTTCTGAACTTTCTTCATTACTTCAATTATATTTCGAAATGAACCAACAAATTATTGATTGATATAATAATGAATTCAATGATGAAAGTATTTCAGATATGTGCTTTTCAAAAAAAAATTCATTCGAAACATTATCATTATTCAATAAAGGAAGAGGGCTTTTGCATTGATAGATTCATTTGAGAAATAGACATCCCAAGGTTGAACAATGGAAATGAAATCCATTAGATTATCCTGGGAGGTCGTAGCGAAGGAGTTATCCTCAAAAAAGAAATTTATATTTCACAGTGAATCATTTCCTCAACAAATACAACAATCAAATCAAAAACCTAATCAACACGACGTCGAAAAAGTCAGGTTAACCATTGAAATCGTTGACAGCCACTCTACGCTTGTGCGAACTACCCAATTCTGAAGCAGTTCGGACTCTTACGTCCGAACTCCTTTCACAGTTATGGAACAGTTCGGAGTCGATTCTGAAAATAACCAAAACAGGATTACTCAAATCCTGAACCGGTTCTGAAATTAACCAAAACACAAAATCGAAATCGCGCATGCGGAACCGTTCCAGAACAGTTCTGAACTAGGAACCAAAATAAACCTAATGATAGTTTTTTTGCGCGCATGTTCTAGTCTAGAGGAACAGGGCGTGCTATCGTTTCGTCCAAATGTCTATAATTCTCGATTTTTTTCCAGAAATTGGTCTCAAACGACTAGATTGGACTCACTGATGACCATAGAAACCATTTTTCATATTCAAAAAAATGTTTTTCATACCTTGTACTCCATATTTAACCGCAGTTGATCAAATATCAGTTTAATACGAAAATAATTCGCGGAGCTATCGGGAAAAATAATGTAAAATTTCGTGCATTTTTTCTCGCCATCCTTGTTTTTTCTGGAATAACTCAAAAAATGCCGATCCAATCGTGATGGAACATGATGATAAATTTGAGAATACTGATGAAATACTTTGTGCCGAATTTCGTGATGACCGTTCATCAGAACAATCTGAAAAAAAAATTCATTTTCTGTTCAAATATATGATATTCTGCGATCATATTATCCTTAGAAATTTTGTATAAACCTTCAAGCTGTTTTTTACCAATCAAGAACTGGATTTCAATTCAATCTTATCCGTATTTTTGGAAATATTGATCCGATCATGATAAAAATTGGTAGCTAGTTGAAGAATGTTAATGCACAATTTGGAGAAAATTTCTTCATGATCGTGTCATTAAAACATTAAAAAAAATTCGACATTTTTCTTCGTTAACTATTCATCCGATTCCAAAGAAATTCAGCACAGATCTTGAACTCCATATTTCACAACAGTGCACTAAGTTTCAGTTTCATCTTATTTTAATATTTGGAGATATAAAAAAATATGTTATTAAATGTGTTGTTATTTCCTTTACACAAAAAATATTTATCCAATTATGATTGATCGTGTCAATCAAATCCGTTGCCAAAACGGGCATCTTTTCACGTATTGACCCCGCCAGACGAACCTTCACCTTGTTTTTTCTTTGATATATTACAGCGTTAGCAGAGGAAATATAAACGGGGTTCCCTACATATTTCCGTATGATACAAGAGCACAGATAAAAACCTCAGCAAAAACTCTGTCTACCCGTATAAGTGTAATTTGTTTGAAGAACATGGATGGCATCTTTTTCATTGGAAAATAATTTTTTCGTCATCTTGAATTTATTTTGACAAAATATCTTGACATAATATCTGAAACAGAAAAAGGGACAGAAAACCAGCAGGAAGCAGTAAATAAAATTACCTACATTAACTCTCTGACCGGGAGAGCCTTTTGACCGGGTCCGGTCCTACAAGCGATGATATTTCAGATCCTCAGATAAACGAATAACGCTACAGGCCCTTTATATTGGGGAATCATCTCTCATAGATCCATATTTGGATATTTCAACTAGAAATCCAACAAAATATCGGGTATAAATTAAAAAACTTGTGACATATATTATGTCAGGATGACAAACGAAAATCTTGCCATCTTCTCCTCCTCATGAGAATTCCAGATATCTCAGAAAAAGAACCGACATCGATTGTTTTTCTCTGCACCGGAAAACACCTGATGACGTAAAAAATGACGTTATAAAACGCGATAGTAAATCTCGAGTCGGCAGCATACAAAGTACAAATTAATTCTTATTGACATAAATGAAAATAGAAGTGGTTGAACGAGTTCATCAGTAGGAAGCCTCAAGATCTACCGCCGCATCACTCACTGTGATGGCTATATAAAGTCAGAGGTAGCTGAAGATGAGACCCAATTTTGAATTGATAAGGACTGTGGAGTGGTTTTTGCTGGCGGCAATCGTTTTTCATAAATAGGGAAAGAAACGGAGCAGATTTTGCGATCAGATTCAGGTTTGTAGTCCGCTCGAGTTATTCAGATGTTATACTAGGTGGTATTTCTTTGGTTCTAGTAGGTTTTTGCTCGGATCTTCTAGGAAACAACGCGATATAATTGTTTAATAACTAAATATCTGTTATTTCAGAATTTTGAGCCGAAGCTCAAATGTTACTCATTTGGTTATTTATTGGAAACCCTTTATTGGTATTTTTGTCGAAAAAATTTTCTGAGTTCCTATGTTGAGGAAATAACCTCGAAATTTTGACATGACTATAACTCCAAAACCATTCAGCCGATTTGGCCTATTAACGAATTTGACCATCGAATTCTGATGTGCTACCAATTCTGAAAGATTCAGATTTCTAGCTGGTCTCAGCTTTTGCGCGAATGTTCAAATGAGCTGGACCAAGTTGAACAAGAAAATCAAATTTGATCAAAATGATTGAGAATTTCAAAAATGATTTTCGATTAGAAAAAGTGCGATGTCGAACTTTTTTTCTGCAATATGCAATGCAAAATCCATACAGACGTCGTGAAAATAATGAAATTGTTTGTATACTCCATTCACTTTTATAAACTATCCCGGTTGGCCATGACATTCTGACATATTTCACCTTATATATTTTGAAAATGTTAGGTTATAATCATTTTCCTGTCAGATAACTACACAACGTTTTCCTCTCTAAATAGAGGTCGTAGTAATTACGTATCTTTCAAAATGTGAATTTAATTTAGGAAAATAATGACTTTGGGAAACTGGTGAATTTGAGAAAATATTATGTGAATTCAATAATTCCAAAGATTCAGTTATGCTATTTTCTTGTACTGAAATCAAGAATCGAGTGTTGAAATTTTACTGAAAAATAATTGATAGAGTAGTCAGTTACTTTGTGATAGTTCATTCGAAAAAAAATAGAAGTACTCCAATAACCCTGCACTAAAACTTCTAAACGAACAGACAAACCTATGGAATTCCCTACTTTTCGAAATTTTCTAAAATAAGTCTACAGGAGACATTAAATACCCTGTTATACAACTTGAAATACTCCAGCATGAAAATGTAGTAGTACTACAAAACCTCTGTCACCTTGAAAGAACTAACTGAATTTACAGAGTTCTTGGGAATCTATGTGTACGATACTGTAGGTTTTCACTCACATACGTCAAAAATGTTGGATAGCTTGTGATAAATTATTGATTCCGTATTATCAGGGTTACTATCAGAAAAAGCAGACTTCAATTCTACACAGCACTTCCTGATACTTTGTCTCTGCTTCTTCAAAACTACCTTCGGCATTTTTAGTTTCCAAGCGTGATGATTGAGTTGAGATTGAGAGTAGAAATTGGCAATGGCATTTGACAAAGTCGCTGAGAATTATTTTGACATTGCCGATATTTCACGAGGGCCAACCTGCGTCAATTTTAAGTGAAAGAACTTGGTAGACCTAAATCATGGCGAACCGGGATAGTTTATTATAGTGAATGGGGTATACATCAAAAAACGTATCTTAATGCAGTGAAAACGTAAATTAAATTTTATGAAAATATCTGCAATAACGTAATTTTGATTAGAAAGAATACATTTTTTCGAAGGGAACTTTACCACCCTGTATCTCTAAAGTTAGAGAGTTCACGACATACATTCATTTTCTCAAAATGACTCCAAGAATCGCCCCCTCAAATATTAGCAAAGCAAAAGTAAACCAACCTAATAGTTTGAGATGACTCTCAAGTTGACAGACCTTAGAGCAAAACGATGGCTTCCTATTCCTTAGAACAAGCTAGCTAAAAGAATGAGAAACATCGTCTGACAGAGGAGAAGAAGAAGAAAAATCACAGAATGTCTCCCCGTAAATAGCGAAATAAATATCCTGCCATATGATTTGTCATGTGTTAGGATAGGAATGATAGTTTGCGGGCTATTTTTCAGGCAATGACTCAACGAGACATCCTAAGGAGCTAGTGTTAAATTCATTCACTGGCTCAGAACGAAACGGGTCACACCTCGGTGCCTGTTGGCAGCCTCCCGAACCCGAACAGCGCTGGACCACACGCACATCTTGTGAGATGCTGCATTCATTCCGGACCAAAACGGATCGAAACATATTGCGCGGGAAACACAGCCTATTACCCTCTTTCCTGAATTATGAATAACGTCGAATTCCAGAAATTTTTAGGGTCTCATTATCGGCGATACTGATTCCAACCAAGATGCATAGAATACCAGGTGTTGACAGTCTTCTGATCATCGAATACATGGTGCGGACTGCGGACACTCCTTGACAAATTTTGGGTTCGAAAAAGAGTTCAGACGGGGTCAAAATATAGCGTTACTGTTTCTACTTCAGTTTTCGCCGATAGATGCCGCCATCGTGAAAACTGTCATATAAAATCTAAAATATAAACTATAAGTTTTCTGTCTCTTTTCCAATTGCATATATTTTGTCAATCCGAAGCAAATAGGAAAAAGAAATTTCGTTTCAATAAACAGATGCTATTCATTATGAATATATCAGTTAATTTTTCAAAAAATCCAATTTCACTACACTAACGGTCGGTTTCACAAAACTTGATTGCCCGATCAAGGGCCTAATTGTCAATTAAATTATCTGCTCGATTTCAGTTCATTTTCAGCCCAATCATCGAATGCGAACCTTAATCAACGAGTTGATCGGCCGCCAAAGTTTTGGGGACCGACGGTTATTCTACGAGGAGAGAAATTATTTTTGCTGAGCTTTTGATTTCATGTGATCTTGAATTATAAGTGAAATAGTGTCCTTGAAACATTTCCTCCGAGAAAGCTGTAATTTCTTCACAAATGCCGTATTATTTTAGCACCAACTCAAACAGTGCCCGTCAAAATTATGGAACAAATTAACTTTCTCAGAAGAAAACTATTTGGCAATAAAATCTTGAAACAGGTCAATTTTTGTTTCACTTCAACCAAATTTTTATGCATTTTTGAAGGACTTTTGCTGCACCCTGTGCCATCCCCATCAACCCTCGAATTTTTTTGAATAGGGAAAGTGGTTCATGGGGTAATTTTTTGGCAAGGTCTTTGTATCTTCTTCACAGGCGTGCCGAAATTTTCAAGAAAAAAATTTTCAGTATGTGCACTTTGTCATGGCTCATTTATTTTGAGACCCCCCTACGAACCCTTCAATGCAGAAAAAAAACATTTTCACGTGAGGGGGTTGAAAGTTGTGCATGAACAAAACTGTAATGGTGGACTTTAATTCGGTGACAAATTTCATCAGGTACCATCGTCTCAAAGAAAATTAGCCATGACAAAGTGCATAAACTAAAAAACTCTTTGAAGTAACTAATATTTCAAAAAAAAATTCTTCCTCGAAAATTTCTGCACGCCTGTGATTAAGATACAAAGACCTTGCTAAAAAAATACCACATGACCCACTTTCCCTATTCAAAAGATTTAGAGGGTTGATGGGATGGCAAAGGGTGCAACAAAAATCTTTCAAAAATGCATACAAATTTCGTAAAAGTGAAACAAAAATTAATCTGTTTTAGGATTTTGTTGCCGAATAGTTATCTTCTGTGAAAATGAATTTGTTCAATAATTTTGACGCGAGCTGTATAACATTCGTTATCGGTTAAAACAACAAAAAAATCATCAGGGATCCATTTCGATGTTCGCTTTCCCCCGGGAACCTCCCTGCTCTGCGTCCTCGTCCCGAAAAAGATTGATACAGTAATCTTCCCCGCAAATCCTGACCCCACAGACTCACGCTTCCAGAGTCGTGTACATATTATCATACTATTATGACGCGTCAGAGAATGATATATGACGCAACTAACTCGACAAAAGTTATAACCGTCGCGTTAAAGATGACAACTCGGAATGCCCGTGATTTTTGCTGGAAATTGGCTATATTTTGTGGTCTGGGCCATTGTTGCATCGAATAGTGCGAATTTGAAATGAAAAAAAAATGAGAAAAAAATAATTTCTTATCGAGGTTGTTACATCGGTTTTCTAGCCGATAAGTACTGAAATCACTCATCTATTAGAGTAATTATGCTTTTTTAAATAGGTATTGTATTTCATTGAAATATTTCAATTCTTTATTCTAAGGGTGTATCTGAAAAACACCGAAAAATTGTAAGGGGTGATTCTGTGATGAAATTAAGGTAGGTATTTGGTATACAATTTTTTGAAACACCTCCTCCTGGAAAAGTTACAACCCTCTGAAGGTTAACAAAAAAAATTGTTTCTCTTTTTTATTTTCCCTGTATATTGAGCTAAAGACACGAAACTTGGTAAATTTTGTTTGTCAATAAATCTACACATTTTGGAATTTTTTCAATCCTGAAGTTTGCATAGAAGGGGTTGAAATAGTCAACCCCCAAAATATTTTTTCTTACATCTTTATTATGGATACTTATTGTCCTTTTAAACTACATGCCTTAAAAGCCTAATCCATTTTCTAAACTTCTTATCTGTACAAGCTTTTCGAAAACTTAAGCACTTAAAAAAATATCGATGATCTGTGAAACCAAATTGCAGCAAGGTGTGGAACGATAAGAAATTGCAGTTAAAGGCGGTCATTTTCAAAATTTATTATGATTGTATTGTCGATATTCGTTTTTGTTCATTGTTCGCTATAGTTTTCGTTGTAGAAGTCTTAGCCTAGTAGAATCAGAATTTGGCTGGATTGTACAATAAAATGCTATTCAACATAAGCTATGTTTTATTCGTGAATGCTTGAATTTTCGAAAAAACTTGTATAGATAAAAAGTTACTGAATGAATCGGGCTCTGAAGCCATGTTCCTTTTGAAGGAAAATTTGTATCCAAATAAAAGTTTAAAGAAAAAATATCTTAGGAGTTAACTATTTCAACCCCTTCTAAGCATACTTCAGGGTTGAAAAAAATTCAAAAATCTGTAGTTTTATTGACAAATAATATTTATCAAGATGCAGCACTTTTGGAAATAAAGTTGTCTTGCCAACAAATTGATGGAGGATTGTTGTCCATAAAATGAACTTCGCGAACCTATTTATCTTTTTCAAGGTGAATTTCCAAAACTTAGAAGCGTTGTTCTGGTGTTGAACGATGTTATGATGAATTGTTAAAACTAAACAGAAATCTCAACATATTTTACATTCTCAACTGTTAACTTAAAAATCATCTTTTATAAGTTTAAAATAGCGTTAATTACTCAAGCTTCAAGTTCGTACGATTATTCAAAAATATTCTCTGTATAAGCATTAGAAATTCTGCAACTTCGAAAAAAATTTGCTTCTCAGAGCTAGCAAAGTCGACTTCGAGTAACATTTACAATAGTTCTTGTGACGAAGTTGTGCAAATTAAACCAACCTTCATACTTATCTCCACATTCCTAGTTTCCTCATTACTATATAGCCAAGATCAGCACTAGAGATAGCACACTAATGCCACTCGAAATTGTTCATACCTTCACACATCTACATATTCAGAAGAAAATCTCAAACATTCCACCGACCCAACTATGCAACTTAACCTCAAATTGATATGAAATTCTATGAATTCAACACTTGATAACATGGGACCATTACCACGGTCCATTCTTGTCGAGGCAGTAGCTCTAAGATCCAGGATTCAAATTTATTCGACATGTCCCGATCATTAAAACGTATTTCTAGCAATTAATACGAAAGAACGTTATCTGCGATGCCACTGTGATTAATTGGCTTAATATTTGCTAATTGAGATATTTCAAGTTTCCACTTTATGGACGCGGAGCTCTTGACTGCAATACGACATACTATGAAATTTACACTGACATATCTGGTCATAAAATGAGCTCGCAGCATTAAGTCGGGTACTGATGAAGATATGGGTAATACGTGGCTTGAAATAAGATCTGTTTATACTAGTGATACTCTAGTGAACACTTATCTCGCGTATGTCTTCATTTCGAGGATTTATAAGAAGTTTACTTACTAAATTGCAGAGATGTATGTGGAGTATTTCGCCTTCTGTGCAACTGTTAAAGTGGTAAGCTTTGCATCAGTGCCATATCCAGGTAAAATTACGGGGAAAATAGTATTTTGTTCAACGATTGACCATAGTTTCTACGCGCTTGTTCTGGGGAACAGCGTGTTATCATTTCGTCGCGATGTCTGTAATTTTCGAATTTTTTGAGCCAACATTGGTGTTAAACGACTAGGACTCACTGATTAAGAATTCGTGGTCAAATTCTATTCTGTCCATCCCCCTGTCTGGGCGTGTGCGCTTTTACTTTCGAGGAAAAGTGTCTAGATTATTTTTTAGGTTTTTATATCTAACTATCAAAAATTAAATAAAAATTATTTTTTTCATGAAAACGCTCTTGCGGATTGCAGAATTAACTACTTGTCAAGGGCAGTTTCTTGCAGAAAAGATTGCCTAATGAACAACACAGGAATAATACAAACGATAAAGAAAACGAACTGTGACGTTTCAGAGTACAAATCTGACTATTTTATCAGACAAAATAGAAAATTTTAAGAGTTATTTTCTTTCGATTTGAGACTTTTGTCACATTGACAGTTTTAAGAAAATAATAAAAGAGTCAGATTTGTACTCTGAAATGTCACAGTTCGTTTTCTTTATCGAAACGGGCGTGTTTTTCAATTCACCAAACTGGTGTGGTGGAACAGTGGTGGATACAACACCAAGTTTTTTTATTGCTGGTTGACAGGACATATATGTCAAATTATCTAGACCAGAGTCCACCAATCATCCACCATTTGTATTATGTGTCCACCACACTCCACCTCAACCACACCAGTTTGGTGAATTAAAAAACTCGCCCAACAATAGTTGAGTTCCGATATTCCTGGCCAGTACTTGTCAGTAAATTTTGACAGTTGATTTTACTGGCACTGCTTCGGTAATTCTTTGTATCAGTACTGATTGGGAGTGTTGGAACGCAACAATTATATTGTTCCTGTGTTGTTCATTAGGCAATCTTTTCTGCAAGAAACTGCCCTTGACAAATAGTTGATACTGCAATCCGCAAGAGCGTTTTTCATGGAAAAATCAATTTTATTCAATTTTTGATAGTTCTGTTTCAGATATTGGGAGTGAAAACCCATGAAAACCTAAAAAATGAAATAAAAAATAATGCAAAATCCTCCCAAAATAAGATTCAATCGATACTTAAAAGTACCTAGAGTCCTGAAATTTTCGGGTTAGGTTTGGAGCCTAAATATCTCGGTTAAGTTCGTTAGTGGGCAAGATCAGCCGAACAGTTCTAGAGATATATCTATATGAGATTTCAAAATGAACTGGATATCGACAGAGAAAACTAATCATTCTACTTAGTTCATTAAAATATCGATAGCAATTTTCGTTTTCCTCAGAAAACTGGTAATTTTCAGTTCCTCGCAGCCAGTCAAGTCTGTGATATGACCGAATCGAAAATAGATGCATCTAAATCATTGAGAATTTAGAAACACTTACTTTTGATGTCTGCCGACAATTTACTTTCATCCTTGGACTCACCTGAAAAAAGAAGGAATATTTTAGTTGCAATCGGATACAATTATTGTAAATAACAAACAAAAATGAGGCACGAAATTGATTGGAATTAGAATTCAACAAAAATATCCTGCGGTTAATTGCCAAATTCTGTATTCCGTTTTTGTGGAAATTCAAAAAAACCAAACTTGGGAGATCAAAGCAAAATTGTTTTGTTATTGCGGTTACATAAAATTGGGAAATTAGGTCACTTTTTGCGTTACAACAATCGATTTCAAGGAACCCATGTAATGTTATGAAATTATTTGTGTATACTTTTCACGAATTAAATGATACCCAGGGATGGACTCAGCGCAATGCAACCATTAATCGTATTATTTCCTTGAGAAATTTCTTTCACTGATCGACAATATTTCGCGAAATGATTCACTTTACCACACTTTACACAATTCTTTCCATAAGCCGGACACTCGTTTATTGAATGTTTATTACCACAATTTCTGCATGTGAAAACTTTGCTGTAGTTCGAAGATCCTTGATGTCGTCCAGTGTTTGGTTTCGATTTGTTTTTGTGTTTTCGTTCATTGAAGTGGAATTTTTTCTCTCCCTGAAATTTTGGATTATATTTGTTGGACTGTGTGGTATTGTTGTCATTTCGAGATTTGTTTATCTTATGTATCGACGATCCAGCTACTTCATTCGCAAGAGATCTCATTTGTTTTTCCGTTCTTTCTGATATCTTACATAATTCCATTGCTTTTTCAAGAGTTAGATCTTTCGTTTGAAGCAGATTTTGCCTGATTTTCGAATTTTGTATTCCCAAAACCAGTCGGTCTTTGATTAAACTGTCACGAAGGTCACCAAATTCACATGTAGCACTAAGTTGGCGCAATTCCACAATATATGCATCGATGGACTCGTCATCTTGTTGATTCCTCGTGAAGAATATATATCGTTCATATGTGATATTTTTTTGTGGTTTGAAATGTTCATCAAATTTGCGTAGAATCGTTTCATAGTCCATTTTATTTTCATCTTCATCTTCGTATGTGAAATTATTATATATTTTTAAAGCTTCATCGCCAATAACGCTCAATAGAATTGAAGATTTTGTCTCCGAAGATTTTTTTTGTGAGATCTGTGGCCTTCAAATACAGCTCGAATTTTTGTTTAAAGAAGGTCCAATTTTCATCCAGTGAACCATTGAAATTCATATGTGTTGGTGGCGTGATTCCAGTCGCCATATTGGAGCGTTTTGAATTTATCAACTTCAGCTTGATGTAGTTGTAGTTGTAGAATTTTTCACCTCGAATTTTTGAATATTCAGCGTTATTTCAAAGGTGTGAATTTTCTTACGGAATTTGCAGTTTTTAATTTTTACGAATTTTCGACTGACTTATCACTTATGTTCGCAGCGCCATGTGTTGTTATTGATCAATCAAGTCTAAACGGAAACTTCTTCTTTATTGAAAATCGATTATTTACAGTACATGAGTAGGGTTAACACATGCGTAATAATGTTTTAGATAATACATTATAATCTATATCATGACATTTATACTTTCAAATTTTGAGTCGAAAATGGTTTCGACTACGTTGGACTCGCTGATGACGACTCCGATTTCAAAATCAATTCTGTCCGACCGGCGTAGGCACGATAACTTGAGAACGGAGAACTCTAGCGACTTGAAACTTTTAATGTAGGTTGCATTTCGAAATGCGATAGTTAATTGAGGTAATAAGACGAATCGGCCAAATAGTTCTGAGTCTGAGTTATAGTTATTTGAATCGTTGAGGTTATTTTTCGGGATTTTCTCATACGATAGTAAATTGTACAATATCGACGCGCAACTGCTTGCAAGTTCTGTTGGGATCGTATGATTGTCAATTTGTAACAACGCTGTGAACGTGGGACAGGAACCCCTTAAAAATCTTTAATGAGAAGGGGGCTTTCGAAACCCCTTAGTTTAAAGGTGATTCGAGTGCCTTTTCAAAAATTCTATAAAATTGTACTTTTTGAGCACATGTTCTGAAGACCATTATGCTATCGTTTTGTCCAAATGTCTGTAACTCTCGAATTTTTGGCCGAAAATAGTCTTGAACATTTAGGTGGGAACCTCTGAAGTAAGCAAAACGGTTTCGGAGTTATGGTCATTTGAAATTTTTAGGTTATTTGCTCAATATTTCTGAAACTACCGAAGCGATAGAATTGAAGCTACGGTGTTAGTTGTAGCATAATAAGGAGCAACTTCTTGGAACATTTTGTAGGGATCGAATAATTAGTAGGTGAATTTCAGGAAAATTTTTTTTCCAATTTTTTTCGAAATTGAAAATATTCAACAGATGTGAAAAAAAAATTCCACAAATCTCTCACAACAGTGTACCGAATTTCATTCAGATCTGATATCAACTCCCGAAAACATTTGTAAAAAATATGTCCAATTTCGTGGATTCTCCACCGGTATCGTTGGTATTTTCAAAAAAATTTAAAAATAATGATCCAATCATAATGAAGCTTGGTTATTTGATTGAGAATGCCAATGTTCAACTTTGTGCAGACTTGCGTGATGATTATGTCATTGGGAACAATTTGAAAAAAAAAATTCTAAAATTTTTTTTTCGAATAAAATCTAATTGACCTACCCTCAAGAGATACTGCATGAACCTTCAATATGTCATTTTCTGATCGAGTACTGTATTTCAATTCGGTCTAATTTGTAGTTTTGGCACTATACAAAAATAAAATTTCGAATGGATATATCTGCGAAAACATTGGGTGGATTTTACCCATTTACGAACTAAGCCTTCGTGATTAAGGTTCTAGCTTACTCTGAAATTATTGAGTTTCGGAAGTTATTGTGTTTACGATAGGCCGTGAGGACAACCTTCAACACAATAACTTTTGAAAGAAACTACTCAGAAACTCGATATTTGTAGGGTAGGTTTGGGGCTTGATTACGAAGGTTCAATTCGTGAATGGTTAAAATCCGCCCAATGATTCCGTAGTTATATTGGACCTTGTTACTCATCTGATTACCAATCAGGGCTCCTTAACTAAGTTTAACGGATTCAATGGTCCCCTTCAAAGGCGGATCTGCTTTGTTTTCAACAGCATCACCACCGAGAGCCACGAAAACCTCTCACATCGATATAATCCGAGCTCAAGGTACCCTTTCGGCACTACAGAACCAACAATTATGACACCTCGAAGACGCTGACCATAGTCGTTCCGTCTGCCGCTTCCACTTTTGAATCTCCTCGCCGTAGGTCCTCCGGCACCAAGTACCCTGCAACGGTTCCCGGGTACGTGCCCGCGCCTCTCCTCTGACCCCTGACCCAGGTCCACGCCCACGCAAGCCATCTGACACGCGATCGCCGGCCGGGCAAGGCTCGTTTACACCTTGTAAAGTGCGATTGTGGCGCCGATTGTGGTTCCTGCTCTGCTTCGGCACCGCTTTTTTACCAAACAGGTGTTGGAGATCGGATTGGGATTCCACGACTGCATGGGAATCGACAGGTACAGGTGTATGACCTTGAGCAAGCCGAAGGATGGGGAAGTCGGCACAGATTCAGGTGAGGAATCGATGTGGTTTTTACCTGAGTGCTTAAATTTTTCATTTATATAGTTCGCGTCAGAATTATGGATCAAATTCATTTTCTCAGAAGAAAAATATTTGGCAACAAAATCCTGAAACAGTTCGATTTTGTTTCCCTTTTGCCAAATTTCTATGCATTTTTGAAGGAGTTTTGTTGCACCCTGTGCCATCCCCATCAACCCTCTAGATTTTTTTGAATAGGAAAAGTGGGTCATGTGGTACTTTTTTGGCAAGGTCTTTGTATCTTCTGTAAAGCGTGCAGAGATTTTCATGAAAAAAATTTTTTTTTTCGAAAAATCAGTTAGTTCAAAAAGGTTTTCAGTATGTGCACTTTGTCATGGATCATTTACTTTGAGACGATGGTACCTGATGGAATTTGTTACCGAATGAAAGTCGACCATTACAGTTTTGTTCATGCACAACTTTCAACCCTACGAATCCTTCAATGGAAAAAAAAAATTTCACGTGAGGGGGTTGAAAGTTGTGCATGAACAAAACTGTAATGGTCGATTTTCACTCGGTGACAAATTTCATCAGGTACCATCGTCTCAATGTTAATGAGCCATGACAAAGTGCACATACTGAAAACCTCTTTGTAGTAACTAATATTCCAAAAAAAAAAATTTTTTTTCTTGAAAATTTCTGCACGCCTGTAAAGAAGATACAAAGACCCTGCCAAAAAAGTACCACATGACCCACTTTCCCAATTGAAAAATTCTAGAGGGT
Source organism: Myrrha octodecimguttata (assembly GCA_958510865.1). Classification (NCBI taxonomy): domain Eukaryota; kingdom Metazoa; phylum Arthropoda; class Insecta; order Coleoptera; family Coccinellidae; genus Myrrha; species Myrrha octodecimguttata. The sequence continues at coordinate 63,924,516 of OY294056.1, forward strand.
TGATGGGGATGGCACAGGGTGCAACAAAAATTCTTCAAAAATGCATAAAAATTTGGTTAAAGTGAAATAAAAATTGACCTGTTTCAGGATTTTGTTGCCAAATATTTTTCTTCTGAGAAAATGAATTTGTTCCATAATTTTGACGCGCACTGTATACAAGTGCATAGGTGTTAAGGGGTAATCATGTCGCGAAATATTTTGATTCGATTTTGAACATGAAGAATGGTAATAGAGTAAAATGAATGACTTTATTTTCTATTACTATGTTTCATTGAAGATTTCAGACTGACTCGAGTTTAGAAGTATTCTACATTTTTAAACTGGTGTATTAATAGCTATTTATGTGATCAGTTTCGAAAAGCCTAATTTTGTGTAACGCGAAAGATAATGAGGAAAAATCTGTCAATCTTCTGGTTTTTACTCGGTATCATTGTTTTTCACGGCAAAACTCAAAAAAATCTGATGTAACTTGGTAACTAGATTGGAAATGCCGATGAAAAATTTTGTGAGTAATTTAGCGATGGTCGTGTCATTAGAACAATTTCAAATAATTTTCGAAAATTTTATATTATATCTTCTGAAAATATTATTCTCCCTGAATTCTTTATGAACCTTCAAGCTGTCATTTTTCAATCAAGTACTGGTTGCCAATTCGATCTTATCTGTACTCTTGGAAATATTTGGAAAATAACAATTTGACTGGCTATATCTGCGGAATCATAGGGTTGTTTTCTCGGGAGTTATTGTGTTTAAGATCGGCCGTGAAGACGACTTTGAACAGGATCGTACTATAAGAGATTTGAAGCAGTTGATAGAACATTTCTTAGGAATTTTTTCTCTGGAATTCTCTTTCAGATCTAATTGAAATGGGAACAAACCTTGAGATTGATACGTTACAACAGCTTGATCTAATATTTATTTTCAAAAATATTATGATATGAAAAATAATAGAATTCTGTAGTTACTTCCTCATTACCATTATTATTTCCTGAATTACTCAAGAAATACCTCCTTGGTAACCAATTCAAACATTTCCTGCTGACTTCTCGTCAATGCTTTTGTAGAATTTTTGTTTTTCACACTGACCGCCTCGATGGCAACCTCCAATGGTTCCTAGTCTTCTGATAGCAAGTCGAGGGCAGTTTACAGATATCCATGGAGGTAAAAGAAGGGGAGGGGGCATATCCTACATTTCCCTTGTACCAAAAGTGTCGTAGAGTTTTGAGAACCTTCTGTGGACCAATATGGCCGACAACTACAAGGTAAATATTTGTTTTCTGTGGTGTACAGCAAATGAGACAAAGATATTCAGTTCAAAGTCGGCCATATTAGTATATTTAAATCCACAGAAGATTATCAAAACTGTACGACACTTTTCGAACGTTATGCCCCCTCCACTTTTTTCCTACCTCCATGCAGATAACTGCGACTGTCAACAAGGTATATTGCGGGATCTACATAAGTTTATGCTACCATAAATTCAGTAAGAACTTCCAGATGGTTTCATTTTGACTGTTATAGCCAATATCAACGAGAGAAGGATTTCTCCGAGCTCAATTCCAAATAACCCATTCAGAATAGTCATAAACGCCCTCAAAAATAGCGGCGATCTACCAAGCCCATCTATAAATCACAGAGTAATCGAAGAAGACAAAAAGTGATATCATTAAACTCTCAAATGGTATCTTCTAAAAGTAATAATTAGTGGCATAAAACGGGCGAAAGAGTAATTGACTCACCGGGTAGTTAAATTATTCATTATATGGGAGAAATTCAATTATTAAATATTTGTGATATAATTGGCCATTTTCAATTACTCGCTTGCCGCTTCGAGTGATATTCTGTTCGTGTATAGTCTTCGTTAGAATATTAATTAGGAAGAGAAATAGAAGTAAGAAATAGGTCTAGTGTGAATTGGTCTTGTAATGCTTCCGCTAAACTCAAAGATATTTCAAATATTTCACTACAGAGATATGCTCGATAAGGAATTCTTCATGAGGTTATGAATTCACTTGTAATAATAACTTCGATACCAATTTGGCGATGTTTCAATGAAATTTATGAAACTGAGATAAATTTTAGGGCGATTTGAAGCAAAATTGTTATTTACAAAGGTCTGAAATATTCACTTATGGGTCGAGCTTGACCAAAACCGCGTCCTTACGGCCGTTCGTAAACACAATATCTCCCGAACCAAAGCAATATTTCTAGAGTAGGTTTGGATGATAACGAAGGCCGAATTCGTGAATGAGTAAAATTTTCTCGATGATTCCGCAGTATACCCATCAAAAATTTCATTTTCTCAATATGTCAAAAATTCAGATTAGATCGAATTGAAATCAAGTGCTTGGAAACTGATAGCTTGAAGGTTCATATAGAATTTCGTGAAGATAGTATGATCAGTAGAGCTCAGAATATAGAATATTTTGAAAAAAATTTACAGTATTTTTTCAAATTGTTCTAATAACACGATCATCACGAAATTCAGCAGAAAGATGAGCATTTGCATTCTCAGACTATCTACCAAGTTTCATCATTCATTGGATCAGAATATTTTGAGATATTCCTGGAAAAGCAATAAGGAAACCGAGGAAAACTTTTACTTTTTTTCCAATATCTCAGAACATCATGATCAAATCAAACCGGAAATTCGAACACTACTATGAAATATAGAGTTCGAGGTGTTAGCAAAAATTCTCTTTAATTCGACGAATAGTATATGAAAAAAATTTATACGAAAATTTCTATTTTTTCTACGTACAGTACAATCTCAACAAAATTTCGCGAAAAACTGCACGTTATTATGCTCCAAATACCTGCCAAATTTCAATCCAATTGCTACAGTATTTTCTGAAGTATCAAGGAAATAACTTCAAAATTTGAAATGACTATAACGCCAAAACCCCTTGGCTGATTTTGCCCATCAACGAATTTAACCCTGGCATTTTGAAATGGAACCCCCCCTGAAACTGCAAGTCCCCAGAACATGCGCCAAAAAAAATAAGGTTCTATTGTTCGAATTGTGCAGTTAACACTGCAAGACTTCAAAGATAATATAAATTACACGAATCCGTCTGTGCATGTTAATCCACTAGCTCTAACAACCCACATTTTCTATTACCGAGTGATGAGATAATTTTTGTCTATTGTGTGCCTGTGAACTGAGATATAAGGTTAAGGTGAAGACTTCCTATTGCTTTACCACTATGAAATCAAAAGTTTTCACATGTTAATCAGTTTTTTCTGCATCCTTCGTTTTTTATACCACAATGAGGTAACCTTGGGGCAAATAATGTTTTTATCGTTTGATCAGGTTCTCTTCCTCTGTTTCCATTTTCTGTTGAATGGGACAGTTCAATTCAAGTGGCGGTGACTCATCAGGACGAATGAAAGGGAATGCTATCATATTGATGGGTTTTCAGTCAATTTATAGGCTGATGTTATTCGGAATTCTATAGCTGTATTTAACAAGTTTATACACAAATGGAACTAAAAACTATGTAAACATCCAAATTCGTTGAAGCCTGAGCAACTGCAATATACAGTGTGTTAATTTGAAAACGAACCACCTTTAACTTGCAGTTGTCATGTCATTAAAAAAGTAAAGATTTTCCAGATAACTGTCGAAACAGAGAATTCATAAATAAAATGATTCAATCAATAGATTGAGCTAGGTGTTGATTGACACATTCATTATGGCAAATTTCAGATTGACTGTGTGAATCGACCGATTATATCTGTCAATATTGATATATTTTTTCTGTCAGTTTTCGGAATCAATGTGTCAATAAACAGATTTGTATTTTTTGCGGTGACACTTCCATATCGTCATAAGGCGGCTTCGGGAACTTGATCGGATAACTTAATACCCGGGTCACACAAATGACTGATGTTGAACGCCCTATCTGTCAATTGAGCATCGATTCATAAATCAACAAACTATTTCGATTTTTAGTGAAATTCTCTGTTTTGATTTGCGACGCTATTTTGAACTGCAGTCTAAAGGCGGTTTCTGAAACTTGATCGGATTAACACGGGTAACTTACCCGGGTCACTAAATTGACAAATAGAGCGTTCAACATCTGTCATTTGTGTGACCCGGGTAAGTTACCCGTGTTAATCCGATCAATCTTCCGAAACCGCCTTTAGACTGTAGTTCAAAATAGCGTCGCAAATCAAAACAGCGAATTTCACTAAAAATCGAAATAGTTTGTTGATTTATGAATCGGTGCCTACTAGCGAACGATTTGATGATTTAATTAAGGAACTAATGCTCCACTTACAGCGAAAATAGGCTCACGCTAAGCGCACTGCAACCCGTTAATATAAGTACGTTATTGCAACTCTTTATTTGAATATACAACCGTTTTGAATCAGATAATCGTTACTTCGGTAGTTCGTTTCGTTGCTGAATCGTTACTTTCTATCCATATACATATATAATGGACATATAATTATTATCGCCTCATGTTTGAGCTCTCCATTACTACATCGTGATTTTGAATGGGATGAAGGATTTACGTTTTTAACTTCTTGAATAGAGAGCAACATCGTACATCAGAATGGAACGAATTCCACATTGTGCTGCTCTGTATAGAAGACACCATGGGCATGGTTTAGGATCGCAGAGATTCATACGAAATAGATTCGTTAATAATTTTAGTTTGTGGGGGTGTAAAGGATCGTGAAAATTTGAATACGCGGAACACCTAGGTTCGATTCCCGGCTAGGATACGAATTTTTTTTTCTCTTAATAACACGAAGAAAACCAATCTGATCGAATTTGTAGCTGATTGGGGTATTTTGAAAAGATGGGTCATACACAATTTCTTTATTACACAAAAACTAAAAGAAACTACTGAGGAACCCGATATGTGTAGAGAATGTTCCGGTGTTGATGACAATGATCGAGAAGGTTTAAAATTATGGATGATAAAAGATTCAAAATTGAGGTAAAAGCTCTGTTAATAGACAAATGTTATTACAAATTGGAAAAATTTTCAGCTGATACAATAAGTTGATGTTTTTCTTCATTCCTTTTTTCCAGGTGTTATTCAAGATTACTGTTTGTTATTATATTTGCTTGTGTTGATTGCTTACTTGTGTGACGTATCTTATACATTGTTCAAGTGTCTCAAAAGATCAATAAATTTTATTCTATCCTTATTCTATTTCATTCTATTCCATCCTATTCTATTATCTTATTTTTTTTCTATTATATTTCATTCTATTCTATTCTCTTTGATGTGAATGAGTCAAAGATAAATCAAGTGAAATGAAAAACCTAAAGTAGGATGTTGTTTATTTTCTATGTCCTATTCCATATCCGGCTTCAATGGACGACTTCGGCCCAAGTTGCCAACCCACAATTTTCTTCACAAATTTACTATCACTGGAGAACGGGAATTTCAGGACAAATTCGACATGATAAGGTTCGCCTTATTTATAAATATCCGTAAAAGATGCCTCGGCTCCTTAAACAAGATAGTTCCTTCCAAATATAGGTTTTTTGTTAAGCTGAAATTTGAGTTGGGATTACTGATTTCATGTAAATAGTGTCACATTTATAAAGGATATGTTCCGCAAATCAACTTGGTTATTTCGGTTGTTGGTTTTCCGTTCTGTAAATATGAAATATTCGGTTGGTTCCTGAAAAAAAGGCTAATTACGGAATTTGATTGATGAAAAAGCAATCTTTCTGTCACCAGAACATAGACATATTAAGTCTATGCACCAGAACGACAATCAATATTTTATGGAAACATACCCATAGCATAGAACAATCTTCAGTTACCTTTTGATCCATAGACCATACCTAGTAATTATTCCATTGTTGATTGTTGTCTCTTCTATGTGCTATGGATCATAATGTAAATAAAGATTTTTCTTTACTATGGATATGTTACCATAGAACATTGACTGTCGTTCTCGTGACAGAAAGAACGGTTTTTTCATCAATTAAATTCCGTAATTAACCTTTTTTCAGGAACTAACCGAATATTTCATATTTACGGAATGGAAAAATGGCAACCGAAATGACCAAGTTGATTTGCGGAACATGTCCTATATAAAATTGACACTACTAACATGAAATCAGGAATCCCAACTTAAATTTCAGCCAATCAGAGATGATCTTAACAATACCTCTACATTTGGAAGGAATTATCTTGTTTGAGGAGCCGAGGCATCTTTTACGGATATTTATAAATAACGCGAACCTTATCATGTCGAATTTGTCCTGAAATTCCCGTTCCCCAGTAATGGTAAATTTGTGAAGAAAATTATTGGCAACTTGAGCCGAAGTCGTCTATTGCATTAAATAGAAGTGAATATTTAATGAAAGAACAAACACCTCGTTTGGTTACAATCATAACATGAAAATGAACCGAGCAACTGCAGAAATTCAGAAAGTCTCTTTAAAGGGTCATTAACTTCGTAACACAACATGGTGACAAATTACGACACAGTGATATTCCCATTATAACAGTGCTTGTCAGATTGGAACAAGAATGCGCAAAATGCACGCAACGAATCGCATTCAATTAGCGATTTTTCCGTTTGTTATTAATTAACATCATTAAATTAGTAATAAATAAAGGCCCGTAATTAGAAACACGCAGTATATAGAGGAAAAGATTCTAATGGTCAATGGAGAAATTATCCCGATAGTTAATGAAATGAGTTCTTGTGTTTTCGAGAGGTTCTTTTTGTTTTGAACTCTAATATGACAACCTAATATTGTACAGGATGAGCAAAATCTACTTTTGAATGGTTCTATTGATGATCGAGGTAGGCAACATGCACTTCGATATTCCTGAGTTATAGGGTTTGTTAGTAGTTGCTTATTTTGCTGCAAGGGATTCTTTTGGAGGTGATTACCTTTATTTGTCTTGTTGAAAAACTTTTCGATGTTATAAATATTTATGGATAATTCAAGGTAGTTAGCTGGTTTATCCAACACATCAGTTATCCGTTGATAACCTATTCATTTGAATGGAGCAATTCATATATTCCAAGATGTTTCAGAAAAGTTTAAAATTCTGATTCATTGATGAAGTAGGTACACTCGATATTTATATAAAGCTATACAAAATTCAAATTTTACCGCTCTCATGAACACTTCATTGAAATGAAAAAATCAACAACTGATTATTGTTATTATACATGGTTAGAATGAAGAATGTGACACCAGATTATCCTCAAATGGAAAAGAGTAATATTGAAGCAAATTTTGTGGGAAAGCTTTGCTTCGTTCGTGGCTAAAACCCTTCAGAATCGAGCATCAAAATCAAATCAACATTTACACAAAATTTTCACAGTATTCATACGTGAATGAAGGGACTATATTTCCCACATATTCATTATGTAATGGAATATCTAAGCTATGAGTCCGCCCTTGATTCGATTATTCGTTATAATTTTAATAAGGTTTTTTTACCTATGTAATTAATAAATGTCATTTCCGGTTACAATTCTTAGCCTTTTCTGAGCTTCCTTTCGCTTGTCTTTTATATCAACAAAGAAATAACAATAGCAATTAAATGTCTGGTATTTCGTGAGCAGGTCCGGCTGTAGAAGATTGTGCCTATTATTAAGTGACAGTTGAAGAGCAGGTGGGTCGGACATATCCGGAAGAGGATTAACATCGAAGGGTTGATCGGAATTGATAGGTGAGATAATGCAGAAATTAGTGTATATTATGGAAGAAAACAATAGTTATCTTGATAATTGAGTTCAAAATTGATGATTCTCTTTGGAAATGCCTTATCTCGCTATTAATTTTAACGGAAAGTTCTTAATTTTGTATAACTTAAATATCGTAAGATATTCCGAATTTCCGATTGATATAATTTTCTGATTAAGATCGATCAAGATCAAGAATGCGGACTCTGTACCCGGTTCCAAATTTCGATACTTTGGAAATTTTGTGCAGGAATGTGTGCTCAGATGAAGAAGTAGCAAATTTAATTATGTCCGTTCAGCGAGAATCTTCAAGACATTATCATTTCGGAAGAAATCGCTTATACAGACTTTAAAGTTTGAGCGTCAGTTTCACCATACCCTTTCGAAGTATATACAATTTTCGAGGTTATGGGTCAGTTAGGGAGAAGTTGGTGGGAAAGTACGTTGGCAAGCATGTGAGTAATGTTGGCGATTTTTAATGTTTTCTATGATTATAACTTACTACAGTAACTCACCATAAGAAATCGAAAAAGAAAGAGAGGAAAATAGCCAAAAGACCGGTCTTCGGCTCGGGCCAGGGGAGGGGAGAGAGCCTAGAAGTATCGAAGGGTTTGCATGGCATTTTATTACTCGCAAAGGTACGGAAAAAGCAGAAGAAAGTTGTAATTTTTTTCTTGTTTCTAAAATCTCTCAAAAATTCTGAAAATCTTCGAGAATTTCCTGTGATTTGGAAATATGGTTCTTTCTCTGTACTTTTATCTAGATATTCATTGTGATAGTCTTAGATGAATTATAGCGATAAATTTGAGGTGATGGTCACAACTCACTGGATGAATTGCACAAACTTCATGTGCGTGAGTTATGGTCTATTCTACCACCCTTTAAATAATTCACTATTATTAGTTAGCCCCATCTTCCAACATCGCCCAGAAGGGTCCAAAATGGAGTCCGAACATTCCTTTTTCGTATTTAATCATTCCCTGATGGACATCTTATTCATAAATAATATGTCACAAGTTTTTTAATTTATTTCCGATATTTTATTAGATTCCTAGTGTGAAATATCCAATTATGGATCTATGGGAAAGGATTGCACAATTAAAGAAGCCTGTAGAGTTCTTCGTTTATTTAAGGATCTGAAATATCATCGCTTGGAGTACCAGACCTAGTCGAGAGACCCTCCCGGTCAGAGAGCAAATGTAGGTTATATTATATCTTACTTCTTGCTGGTTTTCTGTGCCTATTTCTATTTCAGATATCATGTCAAGATGCTTTTTCAACATAAATTCAAGATTCAAGGATTTTTTCCAATGAAAAAGATGCCATTCATGTTCTTTAAACAAATTACAACACAGACAAAGTTTTGGCTTAGGTTTTTATCTGTGCTCTTGTACCATACGGAAAAATGTAAGGTACCCCGTTCACATCTCCTCTGCTAACATTATACGATATACCAAAGAATATAGTGCTCGTTCTCAAGAGAATACATATAAAGTATGGAATTAGAGTTTCGAGTATCAACCATAGGTAAATAAATACGACCCTGTCCTTATATCATCACTCCTCCAACCTCTAATTACTCAAGTCTGAAACATTGTAATGAAATGACTCGGACAGAAGCCCATGAGAACCTCCAGCACCAGACCCAACAGGGTCTCAAGCACCTTATCTGTTAAAAAGCGTACCTATTACCTTTTTTTATACGTTTCGACTTCCACCCGCCACCCATGATTTAAGATCGCGTTTTTGTTCAGTAAGGCAGTGTAATGCGGACTGTCCCACGGACAACAATGGCCGCTTCTTCCCATCATTACACTTGATCTGCATGTAACTAACATCCGTTCACGGAATCGCCGGTTCACTCTTCTCTCAGGACGGTTTCAATGTCATTTGGTTCACAGACGGACAAAGTGGAGAGATGTAAATAAATAGGTGGACTCAGTGTTGCGGATGTTGTTGCGGCTTATAGTAAATGGGGCAGTTTGGCGCATTTTTACCATGGTGTAATAGTTGAGGACTACAATATCAAAAGTTCACTGTTTTGCAAGTTTTCAGTTTTTACGCGCTTCTTCCAGAAATCGGCGCCCAAATATCTGCTATTTTTTTTGTCGTGAATGGCCTGAAAGCACCTTTGTATGAATATATACTAGCTTTGTTTTGATCTGAAATTGAGAACTGTCCTAGGACAGTTCTAGAACTGCGCAGAATCGATACGCTTTTCAAGCCCGGTTCTGAACCATCCTAGAACAGTTCTAAAAGTAATGAAACCAAAACACGAATTGAGTTCGGGTTCTCATTGGGATCGTGAAGGAAAAAATTCTTCTGTTTATGTTGGCAGAAAAGGGGAATGTTTATCACGTCTTCTTTTCTATGGTATAATTAATAAATATGCGAAAGTACCTGTCGTAGTTTTATTTGAAATTTATTCTATGTTTTGGGGATATTTATTGCCTTCACTTATATTATTTTTGTTGTGAAAAATATTTTTTTCGAATTGTTCCAAATTTCCAAAATTTTTCGAATTTTTGTTGAATTTTTTTTCTCCGGAAATATCAATTAGATGTCAACAAAATTCGACACAAGCCTTTGAGTTAGCATTTTACAAATATGTTACAAATTTCAATTCGACTCGATATTTACTTTCGGAGTCATAAGGAAAAAACTATGTCAAATTGCGTTGTTATTTGGAATTTTAGCGTTATTTCCGCAATATATCTCAAGAATTACAAATGCAATCAGATTAAAACTTCGTAATCAGTGGAAAAATACCAACGCGTAACAATAAGATGCAAAATTTCGTGTTGATCTACTAGTTAGAATTTGAACAAGTGCGTAAAAGCTCCTGACCTCACGTCAGTGCTTTTCTAGGATCTGTCTGATTTTGCATGGCGGCAAAGTTATTAAACATAGTACGTTTTCGGATTGACAGACTTTGAATCCTACCTAGTAACAGATCGAATCTGAAGGCAAAAAATCGTTAGCTAAAGAACTGATATAAAATGAATTCATGAATATTCCTGTATTTTTCCGAATCCGAATATGAAATTTTTTAAATTGGTTACCAAAGTTACCAAAGTTACTGAGTTCCTGATGGCACTACGTATTGATTTCATTTATATTCTATATAATTTATTGTACCATGATAGACTACTGACATAATAATCAATAGCGTAAAACAATTACTATTTGTTTCCAACATTATCTTAATGAATATGTTTAAGTGCGAGAAAAAAACTAAATGATACAGCTGTGATTCAATAATGAACTTTATTGACAAAGTCACCCACTGTATTGATATCCAGTTTAGCTATTATTCGATTTATGGATCATAATCCGAGAATAAGACACCTGGCTAGTTAATTGAATGAATATTGCATATAAATGAATACTGATTGTGTGCGACAAATGCCTGGCATCTCATGAACATATTGCACACACTAATTATAAATACAGTCCGAACTTAATGAAACCTTCTACTCGGATTTATATCATCGGTATACAGTCTGCCCCAGGATCACCGTAATTCAGATGCAAGTTCAGAATCTTGAAATAAGATAAAGGTTTCCTGTGGAGTTGTATGCCCAGGAAAGTTTCGTTGAACAGTAAGGTTTATTAGCTTTATTTCATTGTTTTCAAAGTGGGATAGAGATGGACCAATGGAGTTTTCAAGAAGAATTTTTCAAACTTAGAAGCACCCAGAACTCAATTTCGTCTCATATCCTATAGATACAGAGAAGTGGAATCGAGAACCCTTAATTATTTTCCACCATTTGTTTTCACAAGGTTCGTATATTATCGTTAGAAAATATGTGTTGAAGAAAAGTTTCATTGCGAGTTCACCATAGATATTTCTTACGGTGATCTCTTTTGGAGAATAACCACCACAAGGTTTGAAATTCGAAGTAACAAGATTGATAAAACTCATTTAACTCAATTAATTCTTATAAATTGGAGCTCTTTGCGATATTATCGCAAAGAAAACCATTCAATACACTGTACTTTAAACACTGATCTTCAACTTGATGTTCATACAATATCCAATTTCAATCTACTATAAGATTATACACAGTTCGTCTATTTTGACATTGAAAACTTTTTTCACAAAGTTAATTAATGAATTATATGAAAATCAATCAATTCACCTGAAAAGATTCTCTAGAATGTTATGGAAATGGAAAGTCTAGTCCATAGAGAGGGACCATGTCTAAGGACTGGTCAGGAAATAGCATGTACCTTATATTAGTTATATGCGAAATAGATAAATATTACTGTGTATTCTATGGTCCGGATAACGAAAACGCAGCTTAATTCACTTTCTTTACTAGATCAGGGGCGGATCCATAAGTATAAGGTAATTTTTCGAATTTTTATCCGATTTTATGATATTCAACGTTGAATATTCTCAAAACGGTACGTTTAAGGAGAAATTATAAGAAGTAATCAAGTATAATAAAATGATTGAAGGTTCTTATAATGACATAAGATGAAGTTTATCTGCATTTTTCATGCTCATTTCATATAGTTTAATTTTATTTATTCTTTTGAAAACGAGCACTACATTTTGTGATATATCACAGTGTTAGCAGAGGAAATGTAAACGGGGTACCATACATTTTTACGTATGATACAAGAGCACAGATAAAAACCTCAGCAAAACTCTGCCTCCCCGTATAAGTGTAGGAATTTGTTTAAAGAACTGGGATGGCATCTTTTTCATCAGAAAATTTTTACGTCATCTTGAATTGACTTTGGCAAAGTATCTCGACATACCATCTGGAACAAAAAGAGGGATAGAAAACCAGCAAAAAGCAGTAAATAATATTACCTACATTTGCTCCCTGACCAGGAGGATCTTTCGACCAGATCCGGTCTTCCAAGTGATGATATTTCAATCCTCAGATGAACGAAGACCGCTACAGGCCCCTTTTATTGGGGAATCATCTCCCATAGATACATAATTTGTTATTTCACACTATGAATCTAATAAAATTTCGGAAATAAATTGAAAAACTTGTGACATATATTATGTCAGGATGCCAGTTTAATAATGATGAGTCTATAACTCGGAAACTGTTTGAAGTAGGATGAAGGTGATGCCTGAAGAATCTGTGTCATGGTCATAGAAAACTTTACACCAAAATTCATCTCATTCGGGGGTACCATATCAAAGCAACAAAAAAAAAACTGAATTTTCGTCGAAATTTAAATAGCCTATATCTTTTTGCTGGAGCCGTATCTGGAAAAAGGGATCAACTGTACATATGGAAATAATAACTATTGATCTCAACGAGAAGAAGGTCATTATAACAAAAGGTCAAAAACAATTCTCTTCAGTTCAAGATGCCCGCAACCAACAATGATCCTAATGAAGTGAATCGATCATTTCCCAATACTCCTGTTTTTTTCGCAAAAGAGTAAATCACGTAATATCGAAACCTTTCGATGTCTGCCACTTATATGAGTAATCAAGATGTCGAAAGAGCGATAATAATAAGAATTACCAACCCGATGCTTCGGCCGGTAGTCCACCGCATTAACATATATGCATTGACCGCTATTAAGTAACCATCGAAGGTTCGATTAAAATGGTACACATTTGCATGTTGCGTTCAATCCGCGTCCGCCGGAGACATTCGCGGGTAATAATAGACAAAGACGGACATGGGCGTGCACGCACTATTTCGTTTTTTCCTGAAATGGGTCGGATAATCAAATATCTCATCAAACTTACAGAAGAAGCAGAAACATTAAGGAACGAGCTTGCTTAACTGTATAAAAAGTTATCAGATATACCTGAGATAAAATGAGTATTCCCATTTTAGTCTGGGAAATGATGTCTCATTTCATAAACTGCGTTAGGCTTCGTCCACATCAAGATGCATAGAATATATCAGGTGTCGACACTTTCCTACTATTACCCACTAAAATTTTGGGTCCAAAACGCGGTCCTGAATTGTTAAATATTGTCCTTTTTGGCTCTGTAGACGATGATGGCGCTAAGGTCGCTTTGTCAAGTCCATCAATTCCACTGAATAAAAATTAATTGAGCTATAATCTGATGAAACTATTTCACAAAATATGAATCAGATATTGGATATTATGGATTCTTACTAATATATAATAGGAGTTTAACAAATGTGGAACATCTACCTACGAATTAATAATATGAAATATGTATAAGGGAATAAGGAACAATATGAGGTTAATGTAGGAACACTTTCACGGATGGATACAAGAAGTCAAGTCGGAGCCAAATTAACATTGACAACGGAACGGGAGATTGATATTACTCATGGATTTTATTGGCTATTTTGGATCTCCTTTCATGAAAATATGGTTTTTAAATTTGGTATGTACTTATTAATAAATACCTTTTCAATTCAAAGTAATCATTTTTTTTACATACTTAAATATAAATTATTTAGAGGAAAATGTTTATGTTAACTATTATTGAAATTGAAATATGAATTTTCACTCTTCATGTTCATACGAATTCATCAGACGAATTTCAAAGCAGACAATTTAATTGTAGTTACTATCGTTCCAAATGATTTTATGAGGTATTTTTGAAAACACAACTCTGAAAGACTTTCCTTTGCATGAACTCATTATTGAGATGATAAATAACTCTTGTAATACAAATTAAAAAATATCAAGTTTCTGACTTGATTGGTTCAAAAGACTTCTGCTCTTTGATCTTCGAAACCATGTTCCCAAAAAACTTTCTTGTAAAAAGGTGATCCTCCATTTGCAGTTTGCACCTTATTTATGATTGATATATCAATGCAAATGCAAATGGAGGATCACCTTTTTACAAGAAAGTATTTTGGGAACAGGGTTTCGAAGATCAAAAAGTAGAAGTCTTTTGAACCAATTTGCTTGGTTACTATGTTTACTTTCGACCTCCGATCTAAAATGAAATTATGTAGTCTGGGGTTCACGAATGTAGGTATACATGTGACAATGTCTGTGCATAACACACAAGCATGTAGGCATATTTCAATTCAAACTTTGTTCTCGAGTAATCAAACTTATTCTTGACACCAACCTTTTCTTCTTGACTTTCGAAACTCTGTTCCCGCAAAACTCCCTCGATGTTGATAAGTAGTTCTCCATATAAATCAAATTCATAATGCACCATTAAAAACACGAACGCACTTGTTCACTATTCACTATGGCGGCCCTGGCGTTGTTTCCTACCTAAATATCCATATGTTCTGCGATTCTACATTCCATACGCGACTTTAGCGCTTATACCGCTTATTGGTCGAGGGGGTCACGTGTACGTACTTTCGACATCAGAACACATTGAATAAGAAATGATATTCTTGATCCGAGAGAACTATGATTAGCTGAAATTGTTCTCTAAAGTGAAGAGAACGCATGTTTTGGTTCAACTAAATTCGATTCTTGAAAATTCATGTAAACAGGCGAACAACGGAATGAGTTGAGAATAGAAGTATATTGTTCAATTTCAAATTATTATTCTTGGGGGAAGATTATTTAATTCAAGAATATGTTTATATTTGACCTAAGAGATTCTTTTTCTCAGTGTGGTATCAAATAATGTTTAAGGCCCAAAGATGAGCTTTTTCGGTGCTCTGGTGAGCCGAAGAGTTACCGTTAACATTAGCATTACCTGCCAATAGCAAATAGATACTTGTGTGTCACTTAATGAGATCCCTCTGGGGAATAAAATAAGGTAATAATAATTGATGATGTTAACTCAAAGTTCTGTAGTAAATCCCAAATCGGGCTGCACCTTCATGGTGTTTAGCATCTCTTCCTGATTCTCAAGGAACCATCCTGTACCGACCTATTAACGCATTCTGAAGCTTTTGGTGACATACCTCTCGCTCTTCAATTGAATAGGAGGTCATACATTAGAGAGATTTACGTCTTCCAGATACACAGGCGCCGCCTATGTTCCTCAAACAGAAACACATACTCACACACATTCCATGGCATTCTTTCCGTTTGCCTTCCACGCGGCCGAACCATAACTCTTTACCAATTGAATTCCTGGCAGATCGTGCAAAGAACCAGAATTGTAGGTGTATGCAGAGAGAAGAATGAGTAGAACACCAAGCGAAGCAGTCGAGTGTGCGTGATCAGCTGGTGCTGTGCACCAGCGGCGAGTCTAGTGACCTGCTACGACCCTGCCCTCCCCTGTTATGTAATATCGCTGTTATTGCCAGGTGACAATGGAGAATGACGGCTTTATCGTAGAGTTGTTCTTAGCCGGAGGAAAAAGTTGGAAGTTGACCCCTTCGAAGTAGCCGATGTATTTGTGTGTTATCTTTTCCTCCAAATATTCGTATTTTGAAAAAATTTCATATGTGTTTTTTGAAAATACCTATACACAGGGCTGGGCAGTATTTCAATTACTTGTAATTGAAATACGTATTTGAAATTCAACAACATATTTTGTATTTGTATTTCAATTACTCCTTGAAATTGTATTTTGTAATTAGTATTTCAAATACCTGATGCTGAAGTATTTTGTATTTCGATACTTTTGTCTTCGAAATACTCTCGAACAAATACATTTAGCGCTGAGCGCTCCACAGAAAATAGTACCTGAATCTCCCTTCAGATGGCGCAACGTTCATCTGCTTCATCTAATTCTTTTGCTAGCAATCATATTTTTGGCAAATGGAAAGGAAGAAAAGGTCCTGCGCAATGGTCATTTCATCATGGAGTTAGAGTTAGTCAACTTCTAAAAACGATAAGAGCAAAGAGCTTACCATCCTTGAACATTATCCTAACAAAAAAAATGTGTTCATACAATATGACACAAGTTTCTGCCCATCAGGACCTGAAGAAAAATTGTTTTCTTTAGCAGGTTTTATTCATTCCCCAACAAGAGGCTGTTTGCTTGTGTTTCTGAAAGGAAATTTGTTATTTAGCGATAAAATAGCTGAGCTGAATTAGTTGTACTCTTTTCACATTTTACGTAACACCTGAATGTATTTTGTAATTTGTATTTCAAATACAAATAGTTAAAATACTGTCTTTTGTATTTTATATTTCAAATACCCGACTTGAAAGTATTTTGTATTTCAAATACCTGTGAGAAAGTATTTTGTAATTTGTATTTGTATTAAGCCAAGCATGTATTTTGCGCAGCCCTGCCTATACATTATCCCCGAAACGAATGAACCGAAGGTTCATGTAGTAACTTTTGTGAATTCTTCGGTATTTTAAAAGTTGTTCAAATTTTTCCTAACTCTAACAGTTCTTTTAGTATCGGACCTACTTTCCTAGAAATTTTAGGAGAATTTAAACTTTTAATGGATTTATCAATGGAATCACGAGGCGTATTTTACTGATTCACGTTTTCAACCTTCGCCCAACAACCAATCCATAACAAAATAACTTCCAGATGATATGATTAAGAGCCGGATATAAAAGTTATTTGGACCACAGAGAGCAGCATCTCATTTTTGAACCAGATCTTACGAGTTAATTTCTAGTTATCTCTCAAAATAGTTTTATAATACCCGCCCTGCGAAACACGATATAGAGTATTGAAGTAGGTTTGGCCCTAATTTCGGAGGCCGAATTTGTGAATGGATAAATCCACCCAATGATTCCGCAAATATAATATAAACCCATTAAAAATTTGTTCCCAATATTTTCAAAAATATAGATTGGATCGGCATTTTACAACTAGTTATCAAGTTTCATGGGGATGGGATTAGTTTTTCTTGAGTTATTTTGAAAATAACAGCAATAATGAAAAAAAATCACGAAATTTGACATATAGCACATTGTTGTGAAATATAGGGTTTGAAATCTATGCCAAATTTCTCCGATATCTGCTGCATAGTATCCGAAACAAAAATTATTTCAAAGAAAATTTCGACAAAAAACGACACGATCATCACCAAATACTGCTCAAAGTTGTTCATCAGCATTTCCCATTTATCTACCAAATTTTTTCATGATGGAATCCGCTTTTTTTTAGATATTCCGGAAAAAGCGATACCGAGAAGACAAAAAATTTGAATTTTTTTCCGAATATCTTCGAAAGTTGATTAAAGATTGAACTGGCACACTATTTTAAAATATACAGTTAAAGGTTTGCGCAGAATTCATAGTTGAAATCTCTTGAATAGTTTTTGAAGAGAAAATTTCCTCAAGTAATATTTTTTTATTGCTAACCATAATATCGAAAAATACTGTCACGTAGTTGGCACGCTATCAGATCATTAAAGTAATTTCCTAGATATCGAGGAGATTACCTCCAAAATTCAAATGGCGACTTGAAATTCAAATGAAATATGGAAAGTTTCGAAAAAAAAAATTTTTCCTCAAACTTTTCCATGGATGATTCTTCTTTTTGACCTTGTTCAACTTCCAACCAAGTTTCAGATAAATATTTTTCGAGTTATTGAAAAATCAAAATTTCAAATGGCTGTAAGACAAAAACCATTTGGCAGATTTGGCCTAATAACGAACTTAACCGAGATATTCAGGACCAAAACCTAACCTGAAAATTTCAAGACTCTGGGTCCTTCCTTTCGAAAGTTAGCGCTCACATGGCCGGACGGAATCAAATTTGACCACGGCTTCTTCATCAGTGCATTCAACCTAGTTGTTTGAGACCGATTTCAGCTCAGAATTCGGAAATAACAGACACTGTGACGAAATGATAACGCGCCGTTCCCCAGAACAAGCGCGTTAAAAAAAATACACGCGATCCCTAGAACACGCGCGCAAAAACAACAAAATGATTGTGACATCCAACTTTTAGCCGCTTTTTTGGACAAAATCAATAACGCAGAAGCAAGAACGTCCTAAACACCAAATCTTCAAATATAAAATCGTCCTAGGCTTTATCCTTTTTGAACAGTTGCAGTCCCTGTATCAGATAAAATCACATTAGTCCTGAATTTTCATAATTGCTCAATACTTATTAACATATTCTTAGATCCTCAACCCTGATTGATGGCAAACCGCAACATTAACGTAAAGCACGAGAGCCATCGTGACATTTCCACTCATTTGTTCAATTTACCAAAGTAAGAACCAACACACATTTTTCTCGCTATCAAACGTTCCGAAGCAAATATCATAGCACTCTCTGAATGAGATAATGCCTTTTACAGGCAGCAATTTGATGACGAAATGCAACAACTAGCGTGTATTATGCTCAAGATCTTCCACATTCTCTCTTTTCTTCTTGTCGACCACTGAGCACGATTCATGACATCGATCACCGTGATCGATTCACTTCATCGGGGAATTGGTCATTGTTAGACGGTTACATTTAACTCAATGGACAATTGAGACATGATTCTTCAAGATAGGTTCATTCATCGGAGTTCAAAGGAACATTTTCAAGAATTGTACACAACGTCTTGAACGAATGTTAACATTCCAAGAGGGCGATTATATTATGCGAAAAGTCTTTGTTCAATTATTACATAGTGTAATCAATACTTTAGATTAATGATTCCTAAGCCCAACACTGTAGAAATCTTGCAGTGCTCGACGAAAATAAACAAACATTTGCGCAAGAGCTGCTGCCTTCACGGCAGTGCTTTTTTAAGTTTTTTTCAATATAGTATATAGATTTTAATTCGATTCAATCTGTATTTTTCGAAATATTAGGAAAATAAAATCTGCGGAATCATTGGGTGGATTCTACCCATTCACGAATTCGGCCTTTGTAAATTAACCCCAAACCTACTCTACAAATATTGAGTTTCTAAGTCGTTTCTTCCGTGAACACAATAACTTCCGGAAGAAACAACTTAGAAACTCGATATTTGTAGAGTAGGTTTGTACCTTATTTACAAAGGCCGCATTTGTGAATTGGTAAAATCCACCCAATGATTTCGCAGATATGCCATTTATATTTATATTATATATTATATTTATATTATATTTCCAAAACTGCATATCACATCGAATTGCATTCCAGTAATTCATAGAAAAATAATATTTCGAATGTTCATGCAGAAATTCATGAAGATGTTATGATCAGAAGATCACAGAATATTGAATATTTGGAAAAAAATTGAATTAAATTAATTTAATTTTTTTTAAATTTTTCTGATGAAATGTTCTAATTGTTCTAAATGTTCAAACGATCAACACGATATTTTGCACAAAGTTGTCCATCAACATTTCCGAACAACCAAGTTTCATCAGAATTGAAATAGTATTTTTCGAGTTATTCTGGAAAAAAATAACGATATTTCGAAAAAACCACGAAATTTGACATATTTTTTCACAGTATCTTCGAATATTATGATCGTATCGAACTGGAATTTGGTAGAATGCTGTGAAATATAAAGCTCAAGGCACGACCAAAATTTTCTCCAAATGTAATGAACAGTGAAATTTCGAAAAAAACAAATTTCTCCTAATTTACTGCCAACATGATCTGAACAAAATTTTGCAAAAGTTGCAAGTCCTAACGCTCCAACAACAGTATTTCCCGAAATATCTTGGAACTAATTTCAAAACTTCAAATGGCTATAACTCCGAAATCATTAGATCGATTTTGCCCATTAAGATTCTCAGCCTTCGTATTTTGAAATGCAACAAACTCTGAAATTTTCAAGTCGATAGATTCC
This sequence comes from Myrrha octodecimguttata, assembly GCA_958510865.1. Lineage (NCBI taxonomy): Eukaryota > Metazoa > Arthropoda > Insecta > Coleoptera > Coccinellidae > Myrrha > Myrrha octodecimguttata. The sequence goes on from OY294056.1 coordinate 63,944,789, forward strand.
TCCGTACGCCCGTAATCGTGCGTAGGGACGGCCGGCTGGCTAGCCTGACAGAATCAGTTTTGACATCGAATTCGTCACCACCTAGTCACTTGAGACCATTTTCGGCTCAAAATTCGAAAATTACAGACATTTGGACAAAACAAACAGAAGCTAGATTTTTTGATCAGAAAAGACCTCTGTTTCATTTTCAATGTGGATTCCAGTAAAATGAACTGATTCATTGTTAAATGTCGTATTCTTAAGGAAAAAATAATATCTCTTCATTAATTTCAGAAGATTAAACTAATTTTCACGCTGCAAAAACAACGAGGTAAACAACAATGAAACAAAGTAAGAAATGATAAATTTCATGTTCTGATAAACTTGGCTTGTTCATCACTTACAGAGAAATTACGGGTTTACACATTGATGATAATGTTTTAGTACAGCTTTCTCAGGTAATTAGGCATAACAATGATGGAATCAATTAGAGGATGCTCTTAAACTCGAGACTCGACGATTTATTTTTGTCCCTTTCTTCTCTGTGGTATATGTTATCATTCATTCCTATTGATTATTTCCACCCAATTCTTTATCAGAAATGACGAAGAAGTATTATAGGCTTATAAAGGGTGTTTTTTTAGAGGTATAGAACTTTGAGTTGGAGTTGGCAACACTGTTTTAACTGGCGGCCATTTTGTCAGCTGTCAAGTGATTTGTGTTCAGTTTGATCTCGCATTTCAACCTGAATAGACCGACGCCTGAACAACGCTTCCAAATTGTGTGAATTGATTTTGAAAATAATGGTTTTGTTCGAAATACATATTGCGCTCTGAGTACCTTTTATGGTCAACATAATCGTCCATCAGAGCAATTAATTCGACTATGGACCGTTTTCCCACCATGTTTACTCTAACTGCTAATACACATCCACAGAGACGTCGTTTGGTGTGCTTTAAGGACTGGTGAAATCATTGGTCCGTACTTCATCAAAGACGATGATGGCCAAAACGTTACAGTCTATGGTGACCGCTATAGAGCCATGATTACTGACTTTTTCGTTCTTCAATTGAACAACCATGATGTACAGCAGCTGTGGTTTCGACAAGACGGCGCAACATGCCATACAGCTCATGCCGCAATTGATTTACTGAAGGAAACGTTTGATTACCGCTTAATTTCAAGTTCCGAGCGCGTGAGTTGGCCTCCAAGATCGTGCGATTTAACGCCGCTAGACTCTTTTCTGTGGGAATATGTGAAGTCGCTAGTCTACGCCTGTAAGTTCGAAACTATCGATCACTCGGAGGACAATATTCGCCGCGGTATTTCCGATATACTGCCACAAATGTTCAAAAAAGTGATTGAAAATTGGAACTCCAGATTAGATTACGTCCTACCAGGCCGTGGCGATCATATGCCAAAAATTGTATTCAAATTATTATGCCGAAAGATTATCTTTTGAATAAAGTCAATTTGATTTGAATTTCGAAAACTCATCCTAGTTTTATCCCATTTCAAAGTTATATACCTCTGAAAAAAACACCCTTTACGACTATCCTCCATGTTGAATTCTTTTTGTAACCTCGCCTTTCTTTTCAATTCGATAAAACATTAAATGGAAAGAAATCTTTTGAAGAAAAAAATTTAACGATACTCCATAGTATAAGGATATCTCTATTGTATTTTATACATAGTTTTTTCAATTCATTCATATTAGTGAGACTCCCATTTTCACTCTTTCGTTCTAATCTCATTTCGATCGAATTTGGTATGGTATAATATATTTCAGTAACTATGATATGGTGACATTGTTAGCTATTGCAGTTTTAATGGCTTTATTGAAAGAAACGGGATATTGAATAGAGGTATACCAAATTGAAGTAATCGATTCTGATCCAGATACTTATTTCTGGTGATTAATGTCACTCCTTTCGAGCAAGAGAAAGTTCTATCGATTCTATTGTTCCTATTCTTTCGTTAAAATTTTGGATAGTTTCGATTTATCTCGTATAAAACTCATGACGGTTATCAAAGTTGACTCTGAATCAGAAAATGTAATGAAAATTCAATTTTTCATACGGAAACTACAATTCACTGTGATATTTCAGTTCTTCCTGATGAATGTATCAATATTTTTTCAGAGAATAACGTAATTTACAAAATCCTATTTATGCAGTTCTTAACTACAACCAGATGCCACATAAAATCTTTACGAAATGCAAAATTTTCAATAGAATCACATTCGCAATTCTGCGTCTTGGCGATATTATTAGGTCTCCTATAGAATCCCTCACTTAGCGAATATTTATAGCGAATAACAGTCAGGTGCGGATATATAAGTGCCTATGTCGAGCAGGAATAAGTGGAAAATATGTACCTTCATGGTGTTCTAGTGAAGTTGTGAGAAGTTTCGTCTGTACGGAGGTCTCTCCTTGAAAATAAAGTTATACATATATGTATGCCAATTGCAACTAAATAGATTGAATATTTATTATAACAAAATTTTTATATGTTATATCAGTTTCGCCTCACTTTCTTGCATGAATAACCATTGATATATGTGTAACTTCAGTTCAGATTTATTTCGTATATTCTTCAGAAGTACTTGAGAAGGTTTACCGCAAATCTTGTTGTGAAGACTCAACCAAGACGGTACTGACTTGAGATCCCAATAGTAGGTCAAGTGAAGAACTCCAGTCAACATTGTTCATTAATACATCAGAGCTTTAGCACTTCTTGATAATATGAAAAACCTAGAAATGAAGAAGTATCAGTGTATATGGATCCATCAGATAACCATAGCATTCCTTCCCTCTTCAGATAGTCGCAGTTTTATAAGAATTAATAGAAACATTTCAGATTAACACCTATATGAAAGATTTTCCTATGCAAAAATAGAAATTTGTTTTTGGCGAAATAATGTCACGAACAAAGTAGGAGAATATGCTACAGAATTTCAAGTCTCAAAACGAAGATCCTTGTAGATGTCGAAATCCACATTTTTCTGACATTTCTCGTCACCTTTGTTCTTGAAAGTGTGAGTTAAAAATTTAAGTAATGCATTGAAATTGAAGAGCAACATTTTATTTCAATCATTTCTAGCTCCCATGTTGTATTCCAGTTGGCTTGTTCTCTGTGTGAATATAGATTTTTTCAACAATTTTCAATATCTTGTTAAAGTCGAGAATAAAGTCTTTAACCTTTACTTTGATAGTTTACTGTGTATTGAATGAAAGCTCACGATAAGAAGGAATAAGACTAGAAGCCCCAATATTGGGCCAAATAAGAAATAATGAAGATCAGTGAAAATTTCTGGAGATCCCAACGTTGAGTCAAGCGATGAACTTAATTTCCACAATATTAATTCATACATGTCTAACCTTTTGAGGAGCTAGACGGATTCATGATCAGAGAATTGTGAAAAGACTTGAAAAACCTGGTAAAGAAAACTTTTCATCAAAAATTCGTATTCAACTCGCAATATCCATATGAGCAATTTTTTTCGTTTCAAGTAATGCTAAATGATTCCAAACAAATACTGTTCCAAGAAGTTCCTTCGAAAATGCACGCTTAAACTATACTCAAAATAAATTTTATTCTGGAGATCCCAACGTTCGGTTAGACGACGAACACGAGGTAACTAATACCCTTGAGTATAAGTGAGTGTATGAGTGTTTAATACTCAATGCTAATACCTAAAACTACGAAATCCTCTTTTCGAACAGATCTTAAGTCCTTATCAGAATTCTACAAGACTCTCCCTTACTCCTCGACCAATCCTAACAGAACAAACTGGACAGAGCGACATCGCGGGCAAGCATAGTTTGCAGCTGAGAATTTACAACGCCGGACTGGGATCGCGGAGTGGACACATGTAATGGCATTGCGGACAAGGTGTTTACTTATAAATGTTGACATGCAAATTATTTACGAACCGCCACCAGACTCATTTGTTTCTTTCGTTGGTGCTGAATTGATTTCTCAATTGGTCGACTATCGGTGACTAACAAAATGGCGATGCCTAAACGAATCGGATCTCGATTAGCCTCGTGTGACATGCAGACTATGTCAGCGAATAGAGAGCATCAATCTGTTTATGGTTAATATTGCATATGGCAAAATATATTTCTTTCTGCGCATGTTATTGGGAAAAAGCGTTGGTTTCTCGTCTGCAAATTTGTAATTTGATCTTAAAATTTTTGTAGGTACTGTTGACTGTCAGTACCTACTATGATAATCGGTATAATATACTCCATTCACTTTTATAAACTATCCCGGTTTGCCATGAGTTTCTGACACATTTCACCGTGTATATTTTGAAAATGTTAGGTTATAGTCATTTTCCTGTTAGATAACTACACGACGTTGTCCTCTCTACGTAGAGGTCGTAGTAATTACGTATTTTTTAAAATGTTCATTTTCTTTGGGCGAGTGTTGAAATTTTACTGAAAAATAATGTATAGCGTAGTGCTACGAAACCTGTGTCACCTCAAAAGAACTAATTCAATTTACAAAGTTCTCGGGAATCTATGTGAACGATACACTGTATTGGAATGAACATTTTTGTGAACTGGGATGCAGCTCAGCTTCAATCTGTTATCTTTGGGTGTGGGATAGCTTCTTATAAATTATTGATTCCAAATTATCAGGGTTACTATCAGAAAAAGCAGATTTCAATTCCACTTAGCACTTCCTGATAATTTGTCTCTGCCCCTTCAAAACTACCTTCGGCATTTTTAGTTTCCAAGTGTGATGATTATGTTGATATTTAGAGTAGAATCTGTCCTTGGCATTTGGCAACGTCGCTGAGAATCATTTTACCATTGCCCATCTTTCACATGCGTCAGTTTTAAGTAAAAAACTTGAAAGACCTAAATCATGGCCAACCGGGATAGTTTATAAAAGTGAATGGAGTATACATTGAAGTTTCATGCACAATTTCGTAAGAACTTCATTATTTTCAGATGACCAACCAAAAACAACTTAAACACATCAACAATAAACGGTTGGGAAAGAAGTCGTGTAGTCTTTATTTTTAAGCGAAAGGTTCTTGGCTCGTCTTATAACCTATCGTTTATAATGAAAAGCTTTTAGACGGAACCTTAGTGAAACGAATGATCTATGTGAGAGAATCACTGCTTGTAGTTCAGTCCTGAGATATTTGTCAGACAATCGAGCCTATTCTGTTTGCAAATAGCAATATTGCCAGGAAAAAGATATTGCTTCCATAAGGAGATAATAATTAGTGTTATTCTGATCATCCATTCTGAGCAATATAATCTGCCACTTCAACAAGAATCTCGCTATCAATATTGCTATCTTAGCAACCTTAAAATAGAGTTGCTATGCTTGATTGCAAGATAAGTTAGAAAGGGAATATTGTAGAGATTGAGTTGTTTCAGTATTATTTCTACCAAGCATTCGAGAAATTGCAAATAGGGAATAAGGAAATGTGTTGAATGTTCTCTAGAGTATTTAATTTTGAGGAAAATTCTTGGACTAAAATACCGGAATTGTAGACCACAACTGAGATGATTATTTTAATCAACAACAGCAATCCCTTCGAGTTGCGAATAGAAAAGTTCATCGAATTTCGAATTATTGACGCCTGAACAGAATTGCTGCATTTGATTCCTGGTAACCAATATACCAGGAAATTGTTTATTGGTCAGTTTGACTTCAATTGGTTTTTCTGTTTCGTAACATTTTTGAATAAGTTGATGATTACATGAATAACGAAAACCTTAGATAGAGGTTATTTATGCGAAATCATAGAAACCTCACGAATTGTTTATGAAGTAGTGTCGTTTTCTTCTTCCTTGTAGCTCTGAAGTCATAAAATACACTGTTGTTAGATCTTAAATCACCGATCATGGAAGTCCATGATAGCAATATTGCTGTGACAAATTTCATAATAAACATTGCTATAACACTCCGAACAGAATACGTAATATCATGGCCATATTGCTATAAAGTAGAAAGATAGCAATACGCTAACAGAATCGACCTGAATGTAGGTTACCAAAGGTTGATGCTTTAAATAGTTTGATAGTAAATTAATTAACAAATTACCTCTATGTTTTCGAACACAGAATAATCTTTCAATTGTCTTTTCGATGCTTCCCGGACTATTAAAATTCAAGAAAAGCAGCAGCTTTTGCGCGTCTGTTGGAAGGCAAAAACACTTTATTTTTCAATTGTTCTAATGGCATGATCAAAATGAAATTCTGCAAAAAGGTTGAAACTTTTTGAAATATCCCTAAAATAACAACGATACTGGGGAATAAAAACACAAAATTCGACACATTTTTTCCAAATATCCAATAATCCAAAATTGAAATCGGATCAAACTGAAACTTGGTGCACAGTTGTGCAATATTTTCTCTAAGGTTTCTGCGGAATCTCATTAGTCCTCGAAAAAAAAAATTCGCAACAAAATTTTGAAAATTTTCGAAATAATTTTTTTTCAGATTTACTAACCAGGCAATCTCAACAAAATTCCACTAGCAGATTTGTATTAGAACTCTACAACTATAACTACTAAGCTTCAATATGATCGCATGAGTACCTAGTTCCTTTGAGATTCATCACAAAGAGATAACAACTTGCTTTCAAATGCACGACTAAACTATGTCAGTGAGACATAGGTACTTCGATTGAAGTGTTGCTTTTTATTGCACGGAATGATTCAGTCTTCAACATGATTCTATACAATCTGTTTTTTCGAATATACTGCCAAATACACATTTCCAACGCTCAATTTTAAGAGGATCATAACCTCGTTCGAAAACCAATACAAAGAACACTCATGCAAATAATAAGACTCCAAGAATAGATGAAACCCATATAATTAAAATCCAATGAAGCCGACTAAAGAAGTGGTTTTCAGCATTCTCCATTTCTTACAGCTATTTGGGTCGGAATCTGAGTAATTACAATCTCACATTATGATTTTTAATTTTTTTACCCCGATACTAGGCATAGGAACACCATCAACACCGCTCTTACATTTGTTTTCATAATTGGCAATTTCCTGTTAGAATTGAATCCAAGCGATTATTATTAATAGCAGCAGAGAATGTTGGGTGACGTCACACCCACACAGAGCGGCCAGCAGGAAGAGCATAGAAGCTTTTATCGTTGCTGTTACCGTTAAATAATCGGTAAGGGAGTCTCGGAATAAATTAATTAATATTATCGTACTTGACGACTCATTTCGAATGAGTTGAAATAACCAATAGTTAATTATGCTGTTATAAAATATAACAGCATAATAAAGTATTGATTATTTCATCTCATTCTTAAACTTTAAATGAGTTCGAAGGTTTTTTTCACTCTTCGTTGAAATCATTAGAACAATAACTCGACAAATCTATTCAACGGGCATTGGACGGTGTTTTAACAATGGTACTGAGAAAGACCGCAACAGTGGGTTAAGCGACTAACTTTCTTTAAATAGACAAGATGTCCGTGCTCCAGCAGGATAATGATTTCAAGAAGAAATAAACTTGTTGTTTCAAATTTGCCGAATATAAACATTCAAAAATCACATCAGTTGCGTGAATGGTCCCGTTCAGTCCGAATATATTCTCACTCGAACTCTATTCCCAATATTTCAAGAATAGAGAAGCCTGTCCATGTTGAATTCCATGAGAATTATAAAATGAACAGTATCAAAAATGAAATGTTAATGATAAAATAAGTTATTTCTATTTGAAAGATGCTTACCAAGGAATCGAATGAGTTATTTTTGGGGAACACATAATTTTATGGTTCTTCATCACTACAACAATCTATAAGCTCAGTCTAATATCCTTCTATGATAATTTTTCTAAAACTTAGAATGAGAAACATCGAAAAAAATCACCCAGGTATCATAACAATTTTGCGGTCTTGTTATCATTTAAACTTGGGAAAACTTTGAATGAACTCAAGACATCAGTCAAGTACATTGATTCGATGAGATCTTTATAGTTGGATATATACTTACTGACAAAGAAACTTAAAAACCCAGAAGAAGTTTTTTTTTATTTAATTTTTTTGGTGGAACATAGATAGTACAGCAAGGAGTAAATGATTAAAATTTTCTGTTATTAAAATATTGTAGTCGTTTTTGATAAAATTCCTAGAGCACGTTTACGCGGAATTTATCGCCAGCTGAGTGAATTGGAAAGAGGTCGATTCATTGTTTTACGCGAGGCGGGGTAGTCAATTCGAAAAATCGCTAACCGTACGACCAGAAATCCAACTACTGTTATGAGATGTTGTCAAGCGTGGTTCGATAATGCCCAAAATCGAAGAGAGTAGGCACTGGACGTCGAGAGCACACAAAGGAAGTTCAAGATCGACATCTAAGACTTATTGCTATTAGAGACTGATTTGCGACAACTCGTTCCTTGGCTGATGAGTGGTTAGGAGAACAAGGCTATCCTGTAACTGTCCGAACGGTTTACCGCCGTAGAAGGTTTTTTGGACTGCAGCATTATCGACCCCATCTTGTGTTACGTCTTACGGTTGAGCATCGCCGGCAACGATTACAGTGGTGCAGAGAACGAAAACATTGGAATTGGAATGGTATCAGGTCGTCTTTTCTGATGAATCTCGATTCACCTTGGGTGCACATGATGGCCAGAGAAGGGTTAGACGACGTCGGGGAGAAAGACGTAAGACTAATTTTGATGTTGAGCGTCATGTAGACCGGACAGTAGGCGTTATAGTAATGCGGTGCTATTGCACATGCAAGTAGAGGTCACCTTTAGTCTTTATTCGAGGTGACATGACAGCGCTGCATAACCTTCAAGAAATAGTGGAGCCATATATTCTCCCTTACCTTAACCGGCTCGAGAATCCAATATTTCTGCAAGATAATGCTCGACCTCATGTTGCCAGAGTTAGTTTAAACTTTTTGGAAGCGACCCATGTGAATCTTTTGCTATGGCCGCCCAGATCCCCCGATCTTTCGCCCATAGAGCTTGTTTGTAACATCTGGGTAAAAGGCTTGGAAATTCACCCTAGCCCCCACGGAGGCTCTGAGACATAAATATGCAGGTAGCTTGGGATAGTATCCCTCAAGAAGAAACAGCCCACCTTCTTGCATCAATGCCAAGATGTGTTGGGGAGTGTATAGATATCCGCGGTAGGCAAACTCATTATTAACAAATTTAATAAAAAATTGTAAACCCTTCGTTTTTTCTCCAAATTTTAATCATTCATTCCTTGCTATACTATCTATGTTGCACCAAAAAAATGTTTAAATTTAAGCAGCTCCTTTTGGGTGCTGCAGTTTCATTGTCAGTAAGTATATTTCGACTACAAATATTTATGTTATGATTATGCGAATCTTTTGCTAGGCAATGCTATTTGTTTGGTCAGATTACGAAAAAAACTTTGCGAGATATTATAAGAATAATAGAATCATGTGGTATTAGATGAATAGTTGTTAACAATTTATTCGTGTTTATACTGATTCAATCTTTAAACAGAATTACCATAATCAATTGCAAACCACTATTACCTCCGTCAAATGCACTTTTCACAAAAAAGCTTCCTTAACCCAAATCTGCTAATCACCACTGGGTATCTAACAATCTAGAAAACCAATTTTTACCGCACAATCAGAATTAACAAATATCCATAATAATCCTATCAATTAAACCGCAAACTGACTGAAAATATGAATGTCAGGGAAAAATTTTGCAACGCTTACGACAGTCCAGAGCATTTGTAACTATTTCATTTATTTTATACTCCACACCAATAAACTAAATATATTGCGAAATGTGTAGGCGGAATATAATCGTGAAGGTGAAATTAAGTCATACATTATATCGCTCAACTTTAATATTCCAGTTCGAAAAATGAGAAAAGTGGTGTAAATTCAGAACTGGAATTCAGATTAGAAGGTACGAGGAATATGGGCAACCAGGTATGGTCGATCTGATATCGCAGAATATGAAATGAGTTTGTAGGATTGTTCCTTTATCAAATACTTCATCTCAGTCAATGGCAGATTATGAAATATCTGTACAATTATTTCAGACAATGTGGAACTTAACTAATGTCTTGAATAACTCGGTGTCATGGGAACGACGAGATGAACATTTTTCAGGACTTCATGATGAATGAAGTGGAATATCTTTTTCAGAATTTTTTAATAACATCAAAGTGACACATAACTAGATTGGAAATTGATAGATTATTACTTATATTTCTATAAACAACAGAGAACACACAAAGTATAGTAATCACATTGAATACATAAAGATATTAAAATAAGGACAAATAAAAAACAACATAAAACCATACACAAATGAAAATTCAACATGAATTCAAATGCAAAACATAAAACAATATATCCACATGAAATAAATTCATGACGAATGCCGACTGTGCTCAGAAAAAAGAGCGTCTTAAAATACAGTATCCGCTTCATGCAATGACTGGATCTGCAGAAAGAATTTCAGTTATTGTAGCTCAATAACTACAATAGTCTGCGAATATCTCTAAGCAGGACTGTCAGTAATCTACTCATATCTCGATGGGATAATAATCCTTTATTGCATATTCTTTACATTCAACGCATAAGGAAAAATGTTTTGATTACCATTATTTTCTTGAAAATCACGAAATAAATACGCAAGGAGAGAGTTACACTATTCATTTTCAAGGGAACCCACTCTAGAAAAGGATGTGTATACAAGATGAGTTACTTTTTGATAAAGTATTTATCAGTTACTCATATACACACGTATCTTAATCTTTCTCAAGAGAAGATAATATATCTTCTAAAATTTTCTATGCATAAGTTTGAAGTTTTCTAATTATAATATTAATGTAATATTAATATAAAAAATATATATAATATAATATAATATTATAAAGTGTTTTTTTTTGCCTAAATTAGTTAAGGGAAAAAAGGTATTCTCGAATGTTTTCGACGCCAGAATTAAAAATAAATGAAAGTTTTTAATCAAATAACTCAACTTCAATCTCTTCTGAACACAACACAACCAAAAACAATGAATAATTCCCAAAAAGTATACATAGATATTGGATCTCATAGAACATATTGGTTTATTCCTTTTACCCTTAGACTTCAAACAAAATTAAACTTCAATTAAAATATAGGAATGTATGAAAATATTGAAACTTATAAAATACCTTCAGCCTGTAGGTTACAGTTCATCTAGATGAAATAAAAATTATATCGCAGTATCTATAAGATATTTTTCGGGTTCTGAAGGTCCACTTCAGGATCTGTGATAATTCTCAGTATATTTATTAAGTTTACATTTTCGAGATACAAGATACAGTTACTTTTGAAAAGTATCTGAGCTACTTTTTGTCAAGAAAACAAAGAAACCAAGATACAGTACCTTATATTCTTGAGATAGACTGAGTTTCTGGGAAGTATCTATGGAACTCTTTTCTGACAGCTCTGGACACTACTGAAGCTACATTCAAAAAAAACCTAGAAAAGCACTGCCGTGAAGGCAGAAACTTTTGCGCGTATTTTCAATGGACATGACCGCTTTGAACAAGCGCGCACAAACTGCTGCGTTCACGGCAGTGCTTTTCTAGGTTTTTTTCGATGAAGTACTGGATTTGAATTCGATCTAATCTGTATTTTTGGAAATATTGGAAAAAATAAAATTTTGAATGAGCATATCTACGGAATCATTAGGCTGATTTTACCTAATGGCCGAGAGTAAACACAATAACTTCCGAAAGTTACACTTTAGAGACTCGATATTTGTAGAGAAGGTTTTGAACTAAATTACGAAAGCCGAATGAGTAAAATCCACCCAATGATTCCGCAGGTATACCCATTCAAAATTTAATTGTCTCAATATTTCGGAAAATACAGATCAGATCTAATTCAAATCCAGTATTTCATCGAAAAATGACAGTTCAAAGGTTCTTACAAAATTTAATGAGGATAATATGGTGAAAATATCACAGAATATTGAATATTTGAAAGAAATTTGTTCGTATGACACTATCATCACGGAATTTTGAACAAAGTTGTCTTTCAGCAACTCCAAGCTAGCTACGAAGTTTTATCATAATTGGATCAGTATTTTATGAATTACACCCAAAAAACAACGATTTCGAGAAAAAAACCACGAAATTATATATATTTCTTCCCAATATCTCCGAAACTTGTAATCGTATTGAACTGGAATTTGGTACAATGCTGTGAGATATAATGCTCAAAGTTTGAGTGGAATTTTTTTCCGAATATGATGACCGATTCCCGAATGAAAAATTGTTTTCGAAAAAAATTTCGGAAAAAAAAAATACTGACAGTAAGATCTCGACAAAATTCAGCTTAAAATTTCGCGTCATTATACTTCACCTAACTGCAAAGTTTCAATCCAATCTCTTCAGCAGTTTCTGAAAAAAAAATTAATAGCTTCAAAACTTCAAATGGCTGTAACTCCGAAACTGTTTGACCGATTTGGTTCATTAACGAACTTAACGGCGGCATTCCAATGCGCGACCTACCCTGAAGGTTTCAAGTCGCTAGCTGCCTCCATTCTACCGTTATTGTGTCCACGGCTGGCCAGCCAGACAGAATCGATTTTGACGCTGGATTCGTCATCAGGGAGTCCAACCTAGTCTTTTGAGACCATGTTCGACTCAATCATCGAAAATGACATTTGAACAAAACGATAGCACGCTATTCTTCTAGAACATGAGCGCAATAACCGATAAGAAACATAAACGATTGGTGTGTTCCTACCTCCGCCATACTGTAGACATAAAAGTTGGTATTGATCTTTCAGTTGAATAATAGTGAAATAAGATTCAATGATTGTGTAATTGCGTTTGAAAGACACGAAAATGAACAAATATTTGCAAATGGAAGCTCATCTATAACAAGCTACTCCATATTGTGCACCTTCTCGATAGGTGCTGATTACTCCCGTTCGTGCAAACTGAACTTGCCTTCCTACAATTCCTTCCTTACATGAAATATAACGACTACAACATAGAATTTTAAAAACCAGGAAAATCTGCGGTATAACTCTCAATAGCCTACCCCTGCTGGGCTCAGGTGCAGATCTTCGTCCCAACCAGTATTTCCAAGGTTCTTTGAGCGTAAACGGGAGAGTTACTAGATCGTGAACCATTCTTTATAACCACACAGAAATCTTTCGATACCCGCACTAATAAGTTCACTGATTACCAGAGTAACGTGGAATTATTGCCCAGGCAATTTCCCGCGGCTCTCCGGTGCTGAGATGCATGTCATTTAACCCTTCAGCACGATAGACTGTCATGCATAGTAATTATTCGAAATTTATGGCACCGTTTCATGTTAGTGTGGATGCCTAAAAAGCAGAATGTTTATAGTTCGAATTGAATCATAACCATATACTTTCTTTGGTTCGGCGTGATGTCTTTATATTTCTGTCAGTGATGCAACACATGGCAGCTTTTTAACGGATATTAGATAAGTGATTTAAGCTGAACTGGATTCAGAGATAGCTTCGAACACGCAAGTTTCCTCGTTTGGAAGTTATACACGAATAAATTTCGAATTCGAAATGACATCACTATGGAGGTTTTGAGAGACTCAACCTGCCCTAGAGCTGCAACAACAAAAACCAACCATCTAGTTGAAGCCAGAAACCGAACTCAACTATTTCAATTCGGGTTAACCCCACGGCTTTTTTAGCCTTACTTCTGGGCTGTGTACATTAGGATCTAAGTACACTGAAATTCCAGTGTATAAATTGATTCTATGAACTGATTCTAAGTGATAACGTTTGAAATTGTATTATTTCTCGATACAAAAACATCCATTGATTAAACTTTAATATTAGATATTCAACACCTATACTTCCGTGAGCCAAATTTTGTTGAAAGCCGTATATTCGCTTTTCGCATCATGAAATTCTGACTATTCTTATATGCAGTTGAGCTGAAATATATGTTTTGAACTGGAAACTTTTTGCGTTTACCGTATGACCACTATATTTCGTAGTAAATCAGGTAAGCGTGAAGGACATTCTTCCACAATGTTCTTGAACCATTTTGATTGTTACTCAACGTAAACCAACGACATCTCTGTGACTTCGGCCACCTTATTGCCTCATATTTTCAATGATATATCTCATTGGCTCGACTAGCCTTCAATTACAGAACGAACAATGATAAAGCTGTTATCTCCGAGCTCCATGCATGAATCGAATTTTTAAATGGATTTCAATGTATGAGCTGGTTAACTGGATCAACACGGGGGTATAATTCATGGAAATTCGATGTAGAACACGATATTTTATATAGATATTTGCCAAATACTTTGGCTGTAGGATGAAGAATAGTACATTAACGTATCATCTCTTTGGATTTGTATTAGATCTTTCCATTGCTTCATTGACTCCTAATGTATTCTGTGTGATAATACACCAATCGACTTTGAAATACCAGAGACACTCCTATCTTGGATTGAAGAAACAATAATTCCTATAATATCTACAATCTCAACCATTTTGATGGGGAAAAAACGGATATAATCATCTGAAATACAGTGAAATTTTCCATTATAATTTATTTATCTTCGATCATCAAATGGGTATCCATGAAGAAATCAATTTCAGGTTGAACTGGATCGATTTATACATCTTACTTATCAATAAATATCAATTAAGGTAGTAACTTCCATTGGCTATGCTCCTAATGCGATGAAAATGCAGAAATAGTCGAAAATTAACATTTAAAGTGATGTTCGAAGTTGCGATATCTAAGAATAACACAAGATTAGATCGCCCACCTACTTACATGCTGGTGCACATGGCTTCAAGACTTACGATCATGTGGCGCGCTTCCACATCGAAGTTTCTACACTTTAATGTACGATCAATGGAGATACCTGTATTTGTTTTGTTTAAACTATTGAATGGGTGAATTTAGCTTTAAAAGAAAAGTGAGGAAGACAAATAATGGATTTCTCCGATTAGTTTTGACAACAGATTGAACATATTTGAATCCAAATGCATGGCAACTCGATTTGACCATTACCCGCTAAAATTTCGGGTCAAAAAGCTGAACTAAATTTATCAAATATTCTTTTATTTCTCTCTATAAACGTTGATGGCGCTATAAACTCATTTCGAAAAGTTCAAACAATTAATTTTTTTCAATGAAAATAAATTGAGTTATGATCGGATGAAAATTTTTCTCGAAAAATAAATTGGATATTTGTACTGATGGATTAGTGTTGTTACGGTTAGTTCACTTTTTCTATTTTGAATTAATTCATATAAAAGATCAATCTAACTTATCTTGTATTGCAAAATGATTCTACGGGTGAAACTTCAGTGCCGAAATAAATTTCCAATGTCGCTCCATTTTTCTCCATTAAAGGGTTCGTAGGGGTTGAAAGTTGTGCATGAACCAAACTGTAATAGTCGACTTTCATTCGGTGACAAATTTCATCAGGTGCCATCGTCTCAAAGTAAATGAGCCATGACAAATTGCATATAATGAAAACCTTTTTGAAGTAACAAATTTTTCAAAAACAAAAATTTTTTACTGAAAACTTCTGCATGCCTGTAAAGAAGATACAAAAACCTTACCAAAAAAGTACCACATGACCCACATTCCCTATTCAAAAAATTTAAAGGGTTGATGGGGATGGCACAGGGTGTAACAAGAATCTTTCAAAAATGCATAAAATTTGGTAAAAGTGAAACAAAAATTGACCAGTTTCGGGATTCATTTTTCTTTTATTGAATTTGTTCCATAACTTTGACACGCACTGTATATTTGAAACATGCTGTGGTGACAATATCTACATCTAACCTTTGATTATTTTTTATTTCTGAGGTTTTAGGTCGAGTATTAGACTCGATGGCCGATCGCAAACAGCATAACTCCGGAAAAACAATTAATTGACAATAATTTTGAAACCCCTAGAATATTTTTAAAACTTTTACATCCGATGATCCCACAAAATTCTACACAGGTTTGATGCTAAGGAAGTATGTACCTAGTGATAGATGACTATCGAAGCTTCTGCGGTTTGCTGCTATCATTATATCTTCTCTGTATTTTCAGTCTATCACAATCACAAATTGACAAAATTTGTAGGAAAGAGTCGAACAATACAGCGTTCTATCGAGATATTGGGGACAATATGAAATTCATTCTTCTTCAGAATAAATTAACATATTTCATGAAGTAACATCCATGGATTGAGAGGAGAATCTTTCATGAAAATTATTCAATCTCCCTGGATGTAATGTCATACCGATACTCTAGAGTTATACAAACTGGTATAAGCACAATCCAAAACAAAAAAACAGAATCTTTTAATTATAATAAATCTAGTACTTTTCACACACTTAATAAACCATTATCCCAGTAAAGATTCCGTTTTATTCAGCAGTGAGATAACTCGTTAAATATGAGCACTTAAAGCAACTGAATAGTACCGAACGATATATATACCTGCGTATAAAATTTTTACCACTTTCTTCGTGTTGCCAATCGGATGAAGCCATTAAGAAATCGCTATTTACAATTTTTTTGTGTATCGAACATCAGGGATCCATTTCAATCAATCTGCGCTTCAGATAATGCCGAAGTACAGGTAGCGACAATTTTATCAATCTATCAATTATGGGCTGCATTCCATTCTCAGCATAATGAAATCTCAGTGATACCGACCAGTTTTCTTGTCCGTTGTATCAAGAAAAGCGAAATAATTCATTCCGTGCATAGATTTGGACTATCAGAAAAGTTCACACTCGTTCGAGTAGATTTGAATAATTTTCTATGGGTGAAACATAGAAAGAGGAAATAAGGTTATAATTAGAGGAATTTGGACCCTGAGAACAGAAATCGTTTTTTTTCCCTATGTGATCGAATCGGGAAAATTCTTACCTAATTCCTCAGTTATCCTGAAATTGTCGAAATGGTATCGTTGGTTTTGGTCTTCCCAAAAGTTCTTTCTTCAAATATTCTGGAGGTATATGACTCGAGCAGTACTGCTTTTTAATTTGCTTTGTAAGAATATGGTATATTCTCCATAACATTCCTGTTTGCTATGCTGATCTTGAAATGCTTTGAAGAATGTTTCCTTCCACGAGTCAATTCTTTCAAACTCTCCGTGTTTGCTGAATCCCATTCTCCTCTTATTGACCAACGGTGGTGGTATATAGTCTACATAATTCCATATTGCATCAACATAATTGATTCCCAAACATTTCCTTCGCCCTAATTCATAGATAGAGGTTTTTCTGGATAATTTCCATTGGTCTGGTTATATTTTGCTGCTTTTGAGTAAAGTTTTTGTTTCCTATGAAGATATTTTCTGTTTAGCCTTTTTCCTCATTACCTATTCGTCATTCTCATTGGTATAATGTTGTTCATCCCGCATTCCTTTCATTTTTACTGCGAGAAACCTCATTATTGTTCTCGTTTACCTGAAGGGGTCACGTGAATGTACCAGATATGACTTTATCATTTGGGTTCAAATATGTTATTACAAACACTTCAGCGAAAAATACTTCTTTCGTGTTTCATGTCCTCAAACAACGATTTAAAAAATGTACATAACTCTAACTAAATTCGATTAATACTACACAAGCGTCATATAGACGGAACAATTGAACAATTCTCAAGTTGTTGTGATCCGAACCACCATCCTCAACACGAATTCCTAATTGCAATTCTGCATGGGCAGGTTCTTGCAAAACAAAGCTCAGCTTCGGAATCTGTCCTGCCTTTCAGATCAGTAAACAATTTCTTCACGATAATGGAAGCTACATCCATTCAAAATGAGCAAGCTTTCCCTAGGCCGTGACTCGAGACCAACAGAAAGCACTATATTAATAATTACTGGACCTGCCATGGTCAGAACCGAATCATATATTTTCTATAAGATGAATTCGGAAGAATTCTTCACCTTCAACTTCAGAGAGGTGATTCTTGTTATCTTATGATCCTTATGATTTTTCTGAAAAAGTTAACCAGTACTGTCTCTTACTCTGCCTTATGCAGATATTGTTTAAGTTTTGGTTTTTTCTTCCATTGTGGACATACTTTATAGATTCCTCTTTATTATATTTCTATATCTAGATAATTGATAAAGCTTCCCGTTTATTGCTGGTGTTGTTGTGTGTTATGAACACATCAAAGAGGGTTATGAATCATAGCATAATCTGATCTCGAACTGTTCAAAAAAGCATTGTTTTCATGTGTCATCCTTCAAGGTCTCATACAGATATTCAAATTATAGTTGATGTTCTTTCGCAGTTTCTCATCATGGCTTCTCCGAGTAGGATTCACCTTTCATTGTCCA
This sequence comes from Myrrha octodecimguttata, assembly GCA_958510865.1. NCBI lineage: Eukaryota > Metazoa > Arthropoda > Insecta > Coleoptera > Coccinellidae > Myrrha > Myrrha octodecimguttata. The sequence goes on from OY294056.1 coordinate 63,963,084, forward strand.
ATTCCAGCAATGTATATTCAACTTAAGACATGAGAATCTATTGATCTGATTACCAAGAATCTCGCATATTTTGCCAGTTTATTCCATGAATACACGGAAATTTGCACATACGTTAAGTTCTTAATTTTGGCCATGATCTTGCTGCTGAGTAAGTTTGTTTAAATTCTCTGCGACTCTTTATTCTCACAATCACATTATCTTTTCCATTGTTTTATGCCTATTCATCTGTCATCCCCGCAAAAGATGACTGGTCAGATCTGTAGTTTCACCGAATATTGGGTTTCTTGTTTTTGTTTTCTTGAAGGACAGAGTTAGACGAACTCGCAATGAATACAGTTTTCCTATCATGTAAATAGTACTTCATGAGGCGAGATATAAGTCTGAAAACGTCACTGCTAACTCGGTTTGTGCTTTATGTTGTTACCTTCATGGAAGACTCTCAGAAAAAGTTCAAAGTTTGCATAACTCCACTTACATTCGATTAATGATAGATATATATTTTATTTCTCATATATGTTTCGGATCTACCAGCGTCTATGCGTTCCCATTGCTGCTCATTTACGGATGATACAAAATTATTCAACTTTTCAACTATTCATCATTCTGTTCTGCAAAAGATCTCGACTCCCTGGCGAGGTGGTGTAGTGACTGGCTGCTTCCGTTAAATATCGCAAAGTGTAGGGTGTTACATTTGGGAAAAAGGAATCCACATCTTTCCTACTTTATTGAGGGTTAACGGATTGAAAAAGTTTCAGTTCATAACGATTTGGGCGTGATAATGACGGAGGATCTCTCATGAACTCAGCATATAGCACACTGCACGAGCAAAGCAAGAAAGCTTCTATATCTTTTCGGAAAGTCTTTTGCTGGTTGCGATCCTTCGATTGCAGCACAATTATACAAGACCTACATTCGTCCAATTCTGGAGTTCGCCGGTCCTGTCTGGTGTCCTTGGCTCATCACATATGCAAATCTCTTGGAATCAGTTCAGCAAAGGGTCACCTGCATACCATATGGCTTTGTGCGTCCAGACTATAAAAGTAGATTCGCTCTCATGGTTCTCGTTGAGGAGATTGAGAGGCTTTCAAATAATCACTTATAGATTGCAACGTGGTCTCTTCGGTTGTGACCTCAGTCATCTTTTTGTGCTCAATCAGAATAACCTTAGAGGACACGCGTTCAAACTTTCACGAGAGAGATTCTTTATCGCCACAAGGCAGTACTCCATTTCCAGCAGAGTATTCGAGGTTTGGAATAGATTGCCGAACGAGACAGTTTGTGCGCCTTGTGTGAACAGTTTCAAAAACCAATTTGACTTGTGGGCGTCGCGGAGTTCTGTGGAATTGTGAGAGCGCGTTCATTTTCTATATGTTATTTTCCATTGATTTGTGGCTCGATTTTTCTTCTGTTAATTTTTGTTGGTTTTTTTCTTTGTGACAGCATTACTCATTCGAACATAATTTTGAGTTTATAGGCGATGCCTCAACTCTGTATCCAGTTATAATAATGATAATAATATCAATCGCAGAGGCTTCATACATACTTGATTGAATATATTTCCAACTACCACACTCAAAAAGAATTTATGCTTCAAAATCTTCACGAACAAGTTCTAGCAGAGCGATGATCACCCTCTAAATCTCTACTGCCTACCATCCCAGCCAACAATTATCTTCACGACAATGGAATGAAATATGAAGTATTCAACTACAATCTCCATCCATGCAGAATGAGCAAGCCGCGATTCGAGACTAAAAGAAAGCTTAATACTAACGGAATTCGAGGTGTCGTACCGTACAACCGATGAGTGGCTGTGATGGTGGCCGCCACCACAGTCAGATCTCGATTCTGTGATCTCTCGAAAGGTTGTCGGGCGTTCGGCAGACAGTCGTGCATTATCATTCATGTATGATTTATCTTCAGATGCGCAATGGTCGCACAGCTGCGGGCTATTCTTTCCTTCATTCTCTTCAGCTATTTCTCTGTCGGAGCTGAGCGGTCTTTGGGCTCGATACTTTATTAATCGGTTTCCAACTATGTCCATCTATCAGATTACGCTCTGGCTGTATGGCGTGCCCGACAGAGCTGTGCACATTTTTACACCACTGAATTACCGGCTTGCGATGGTACAAAGCAATGGTCACTGCTTGGGTGTCGAAGGTAAGAGTCTCTGGATGTCTTTATTTCTTTATCCGCCTATGGAGTTCGCCAGGTATTCTCATGAGCCTCAAGATATTCAGTTTTTTGACAGAATTGATTTCGTGTAGTTTCTCATTGTGAATGAGCTACGTTCATGTCGAGCAATTAGCTATTTTATTCACCCAATTCAACAAACAATACCAGATGTCTTCTATTATTGTTTTGAATATTTAGAATGGGGGAAATGCGGTAATTTCCATGAGAAACCTTTAGAACATCACATTTCAAACATATAATTTCAATGTTATATATTTTTTTGAAATGTTTGATCACCTTAAACTGAAAAATAAAAAATGGGGATTTGCATTTAAAGGGATTTGTCTTGAGTGCACGATATGGCAACGTCGAATTCAGCTTTTTCGGAATGAAAAGGACGTCAAATGTGTTACTTTGCTTAGGAAAACAGAGACAGCTATACTTCGATCTGGTTAGAGTAGAAGACAACGACCAAGGAATAGAAAAAGAAGAGCACAGACTGTCATACTGTCATATTACTGACAAATCGCAAACGAAAGTTGTTTGGTTATATTGACAAAGAACACGTGTGAACCACAGAATAGAAATAAATATTTCATTATTCTATAGCAGAAAAAGATATTCTACTGAACACCGTTGTCACTTCGTGCATGACTGGCAAATCCCAAAGCCCAATTTTGAAATCTGATTTTGAATACTTTCTGAAGGTAATTTGGGAAAATGATGAATCAAACCCATAATAATTATGTTCAAAGTTTTATTTGCAGTAATAACCCAAATTCAGGAAAACCCCCCATTCATATTTCATTCTCCTGAGTTATTTCTATAATTCTCTTACCAATCTAGTGAACCATAATATATAATAGTTAAAGATAAACCACTGAAGTTAATTTGCTACAGATAATCATCCATAGACTCCTCAAACTGCTAAAACTTTTTCTCCCTGAAGCCCTCATCGTAACAACACAAGAATCACGAGATAACTGATATGGCAGCTGAGCAGAGCATTCAAAAGCTTCACAGACTGCGAGCGCAACATCACTATGCCTCAATTACTCTGCGTTACAAATCATGAAAAAAAAATACAAACATTAACACCAAAAAAATATTTCATGCCAAAACGATGCAATGACATTCTGACAAATTTCGCCTCGTATAATTTGAAAATGTTAGGTTATAGTCATTTTCCTGTCAGATTTCTAACTACGCAACGTTGTTCTCTCTACTTAGAGGTCGTAGTAATTACGTATTTTTCAAAATGTGAATTCACTTCGAGAAAATATTATGTGAATTCAATAATTCCAAATACCTGGCGAATGTTGGAGAAATTTTCTTTTCTGTTCATACTGGAAATATTTCACGTATATAAACCTGGTTCGAAGATTCAGTTATGCTATTTTGTTGTACAGAAATCAAGAATCGAATGTTGAAATTTTACTGAGAAATAATGGATAGAGTAGTCCGTTACTTTGTGATAGTTCATTCGAAAAAAAATAAAAGTACTCGAATAACCCTGGAGTTCTAAATGAACAGCAGGACCTATGAAATTCCCCATTTTTTGGAATTCTCAAGAAATAAGCCTACAGAAGACATTGCAATACCTTTTTGCACAACTAGAAATACTCCTGTATAAAAATGTTGGATAGCTTGTGATAAATTAATGATTTCAAATTATCAGGGTTACAACCAAAAAAAGAAGATTTCAATTCTACATAGCACTCCTGATACTTAGTCTCTGCTTCTTCAAAACTACCTTCGGCATTTGGCAACGTCTCTGATGTATGTATGTAGCAACATTATATTTTGCTAACATACATCGAAGATCTCAGATCTTTGGTAGCGGTCTTTAAGTATTCCACTGAGGAGCGTTTTTCTTCTTCAGATATAAGACCAGAAGATCATCTCCCTCAACGATCAATCTAGAGCCAATGATGAAAAATCATGAGTTGCCTCCGCTGACGTTCGGAGTATCATCATCATCTAATGAAGACATAAGACGATCCCATTCCTCATTCATTCTTCTCTTTTCTTCTAGCTCGAAAAACAAAACTATCTATACGTGTTCATGATTAATCACATCACTGATTCAGGAGTGCATGAGTCGGTATCATTATTATTATTATTCCATTATACAACCTAGGCGAATACTTCCTAATACCAATTAATAACGAGAAGAAAACCAGAGATACCTTTCATGAAAGTCACAATGAAGAGATGGATACTACGATTGAACCAGTGGCAGCGGCTGTAAACACTGTAATTAGTTGAAATGAAGTGTTGAATTAAAGGTTACTCCATTTGAGTAGTTTTTCGAATGCCATCACGAAAATATTGTATGAATTAAGAGGAATGGTCGATCTGATCGAATTAGGTGTTTGGATTCGCAACAGATGAGGGTGAGTTGATGCATTAATGAATGGGGAAATCCAAATGATAATATAGGAGCACTGTATAATGACATACCTGTATACTCATTTCATTCAGAAGTCGAATATGAACATTCAATCATTTTGTTGCTGGTTTCAAATACAAAAATATTTCTGTCCGCGACCATCTTGTTGAAGGAAAATGACAGTCATTAATGAAGTAGTGGATAGCATAGATCAAGTGATAGTTTTGAAGAGGATGCACAGAAGATAAGCTGTATTCAAAGATGCGCTTCTGTTTCGCCAATGTTGGGGAATTCGGCAGAATTCGTTTTTTCCACTGAAGGTGGCGCTATTTGGAAATTACGACCGATTGTCAAGGCAACTGTCTATCAGAACTGAATTAACATTAGACAAGATATAAGGTCAAAAATACCTGGATAAATGAATTTCTGCAATATTATGTTTTGCATAACTTTCAGTGGGATATATTCTAAGAATTTAATATGCCTTGTAATTTTTGGCTAATTTACACTATCATTCGATGTTTTCCTATATTATAGCAAGTGATGAATGAAATAATTAGGTAAGCAATGTGAAATTATTCTACAGAATCTACTTATACATCTATATCATTTGATAGCTTATTCAAATAGATTCCAGATTGTGCACATATGCAAAGGAATCTGCTAAAGTGGCGGGAAGTTTATGGAAGTTGATACAGAACTAGCATCATCCTTACTTTAAGTCAGACTGAGACCTATCAAGAGTTGAAGTTTCAGAGAGAATACAAAATCTAATATGCTATATTATTAATTCAGTTCAATTTGTGTTCTTTTTCATTTAAATTCGTAATGCCAATTAGAAAACAAGTGTTTTATTCAATGGTTAATTTCATTCCATCAGATTTTAAAACTGAGGTTTTCTAGTACGTAGCACTTGATAGTAGCATATATTAGTAAATTTCAGTTTCAAGTAAATGAAAATTGTTAAACAATAAATGTATATACAATAAAGAACCAAAAAAATATAACACATTGTGAAAATTATATGCTTAATGGGGGGTTTATAACTGATCCTCGATTAGTGAAAATGATTGAAAGACAATTGTGAAAAGAATGATAAGCAGCTGAGTTCATGAAGTTTATACCTTCTATTAATATGATTCTCTCTTCATTTCAATATTCATTTACATCTGCACTGTCCAAACAAAATACAAGAGGGACACATTTCAAAGTATCTGAGGATCTACGCTTATCAATAACCAAATAAAAATCTGAGGAAACATAAATGAATTCAAAATGCCAAATTCCTATTAATAGTGTCATGCGCTCTGATTGGTCGATTGGTTGCGTTTCTGTCGGTTGCGAAAGTATGAAATACATCCGGTTTCCCCAGTTTGGTCTGAAGGTTTAGTAGGAAAACAAATGAAAATAAGAGCACCATATCTTCTGTGTATCCTAGTTTTGACATTTCTCGTAAGCTTGACAGTTTCCAGCAATCATAGAGAATGAAGTTTAGCATTCCGACATCCTCTTTTCCATGGTTCTTTGGCCTCGAATACCATCGTTGCATTCTTGTCTTTCGGTGTCAAAATCTGATATGTTTTGGTAAACTATAGTTTCATCGGCGCTTTACTGTTCTGGCAGTTAGACAGTTGAGAATGTCAAAGTATGTTGATATCTCTGTTCATAAGGTTTGGCATTTATCATGAATCGTTTAGCGCCAAAACAACGCTGCCAAATTCTAGAACCTTACATAAAAAAATAAATCTCTTCGCGGATTTCATAACATAATCTTTAGAGATAGCAAACAATTCTGGCAGTTATTGATAGTTTTCGCCCTCATTTTAACCCGATCAGAGTGTTGAAGAAGACAACAAAATGACGATACGTCGTATTCTCGTGTATTCTCGTTTCCAAAAACCAATCAGCTAGACATAGGTTTCAACAATATGGCTTAACTTGACCAGTAATTAATTGCGAAAGCAAATCGGTGACAAATTCATTTCCAGATATGGTCCTGTTAACTGGCTTCCTCGTTCATGTGATTTAACGCTTCTCAATTACTTTACATGAGGCTATGTTGGTTCATTGGTTTATTCTGACGAACTAGCAACTCTTTAAGCATTGAAAGTCAATATTCAAGCCACCATCGAGGCTATGCATCCAGATTAATTGAAAAAAGTGAAAAAAAAATAGTAGTATAGTTAAACTGAGTTGCCAGAAGGTGGCACCACTGACCTACGCACGCTAGCTACTTCATTCCAACATAGTATAAGCGCGTCGGTCATGGTCGCTCACTACACTGCTTTTGCGGTTGTCATAGGCAAGTGCCAGAGGATTCAGCCTATCTGATGAGTCTTTTAGATGGCGCGGACTCATCAGAACCGCCAAAGATGTAGTTCCTAACCACGGAGGATATATGCCGTAAATAGTATTCAAAAAATTAAGTATCTACCAAATGATAATGACAAAAATCAATTCCGGCAACATTTCTGTCTTGTATCGTCATTTAAATTTCTCGAGCTCTTTAAACACCCTGTTACTTTCAAGGCTTTTCGAGATTCAATACTCAATCTTTGTTTCCGCACTTCGTTTGCACTTGTCCCCAGGTTCTACGGCCCTGGGCAGCAGCACTCTGCCCCGACGATCACCAATTCAGCCGATTTAATGAACGTTTACAGCTAATTCCACAGGAGAGACTATGCTTTTTTCACAAGGAGTCCACTTATCGCAACAGCACGCATATTATCCTAACTATGAGTCGTGATCTGCTGCCGTTCAAAAATCCTCTCAAACGGCATGCTACCACGAATGTAATGAAACCTTCGACAAAAAGTAGCGACCTGTGTTCTCCAGCAGAGCCAGGCAGGCCTTAGTGAGATTCGCGCTAATTGTGAACTTGGAAAAGAGCATCTGTTGCAATCGAATAATCAAAGGGAACAATGTTAGAGCCGTTATGTCGATTCGATCTGTTGTTTGTAGGAAACGTTTATATTTGCTCAATAAGCAAGATTTGAGGAATTGGTACAATTAAGGATGGTACTTCGGGGCAAATTTCTGTTGCTCAATCAATGGTTGGATGAATGAGGGGGTTTGGGGATACTACTGCAGGGAAGTATGTGATTCAATGTTGATTGAGATGATTTGATTGATTTGAAATAAAATGAAACAAGGATGAATTAAAAACCTAGAAAAGCATTGACGTGAGGTCAGGAGGTTTTACGCGCTTGTTCCGTTGCCAAAGCGGTCATCTATACATGTACTGACCCTGCCAAACGCAGATTTTTTCATATGGTCCTTACGAAATTCTGCATGAACTTCAAGCTATAATTTTCGATCAAGTACCAGATTGCAATTCGATCCAAAATTTTTAATTGGTATAACTATCTAAAGAATCATTGGCGAATTCAACCCATTTAAGCTTTCGACCTTCTCAATTAAACTGGAAAACTACTCTACAAATATATTCTCTTTGTTGATTCTTCTTGAAGTTAATGTGTTTACGGCCGGCGTAACCACTGATAGTGAACAAAATAACTTCCGTAAGAATCTACTCAGTAACTTGATAATTGTAGAGTAAGGTTGGAGTTTAATTAAGAAGGCCGAATTGGCGAATAAGTAAAAACTATCGAATGATTCCTCAGATTTACCCTTTTAAAATTTCAGTTCCCCGATATTTCCAAAAACATAGATCAAGTCGCCCTTCAATAAAAAATGCCACCTTCAAATTCCAGCCAAATAGAGTCTACAGAAAATTTAAGAGAACCCCTGCATTTTGTTAAATGGAGAGAGTTATTTTGCTAATTGTTCTGTAGACCCTATTTGGCTGAAACTTCAAGATAGCAGTTTTCATTGAAGGGCGATTTGATCTATGTTTTCGGAAATATCGGAAAACTGAAATTTTGAAAATTTTTAAAGGGTATATCTGCGGAATCATTCGATAGTTTTTACTAATTCACCATTTCGGTTTTCTGATAATGCCAAGATGTAAATTAACAAACGCTGAGGCTAATAGGGCTATTGGAATGCTACAGGGTGGCCTAACTCAGGTTGTTGTAGCGGAAAGGCTCCAAGTCAGCCAAAGTGTGATATCTCTACTTTGGAATAGGTTCAGGGAGACAGGTTCCGTGTTGGAAAGACCAAGGCTTGATGGGTGACGAAAAACAACAACTGCTCAGGATCGCTTCATCACCGTTTCGGCGAGAAGAAACCCTACATCTACGTGTAGAATGCTACGAGATACTCTTCAAAATGCAGATGGGGTCCAAGTTTCCAGAAACCATCAGACCACGTTTGAGAGAGGTGAATCTAGGTTCTAGAAGTCCATTAAGAGGAGTTCCATTAACGCGTGACCATAAGCGTCAAAGACTGTAATGGGCAAGGAGACATATCAATTGGAACTATCAATGGCGTATTGTCTTTTTCACTGATGAATCCAGATATGGTAGATTTTCAGATTCTCGAAGAATAAGGGTATGGACAATCCCACGCATACGCCGTAATCGTTGCTATGTCCAAGAAGTTCATCCATTCCGAGGGGGTAGTGTTATGGTATGGGCCGGGATATGTTTCAACGGGCGCACAGATCTACACATTTGTGCTGGGAATATGACCGCCTTACACTATAGGGAGCATGTTATTGACAATTTTGTGCCAAATTTTCACGCTGCTATTGGTGAAACTTTTCAATTTCTAGACGATAACGCTAGACCGCACCGTGTAGCCATAGTTGAGAATGCGCGCGAGGAGCTTGATATTCCACATTTAACAATACCTCCGCACTCACCAGATTTGAATTGCATAGAACATGCATGGGATATGCTCCAAAGAAGATTGGATAATCATCAACATACCCCAGAATCCTTAAATGATCTGAGAGAGTTTCTGCCCCGTTTATGGAACCAAATTCCTCAAGAAATGTTCAACAACCTCGTGTGTAGTATGCAAAGAAGATGTCAAGCTGTTATTGATGCCCGTGGAGGCCATACATTCTATTGATAGTCTTAAAATGCTTGAATTCTCTGGAAATAAAATTTCGTTATTTTACTCGATTTTTCTAAAACACCCTGTATTCGCTGCAGACCTACAGGCTAAAATTAATTTGCAACTTGAAATCATATTAATATGAATTTTCATCACAAAAATCTTATTTTAACTATATTTTTTTAGAATTTAAGTCAATAGCCCTAACTCATCTGGAGCAGTTTATATTTTGAGCAATAATAAATCTGCGTCCATAATTGGGACACGAACATTGTGTCCAGTTAGAACTCAAATCACCACAAATCTAGGCAAAAATAGAAAACCTGTACGTTCTGTTTGGTCGGAATTTAAATGAACGGGAGTGCATAGCGACGATTATTGTATTTACAAAACATAAACTACGATCCTTATCCGTGGAAAATTGCAACTGACGGACGCCGTACACCTTCCATTATCCTCGACTGAAGCCTCATTCAGAATCTCCGTGTTATTTGTGCCTCGCGTCTACACACAAAAGATAATTTTCTATAATTTTCAATTTCATTTGCACCTACATCTCGGACACAATCGAGGTTGCAATGAACGTTCCAGTGAAGAGTGCCCGAGGTGATTCTCTTCCGGCATCGGGTACCTGACAATCTACTTGGGTACCGCGAAAAAAAGGGTTTATCAATCAACCTTATTTCGAGTACCCGAAGGCATGTTCATTAAATAAAGTTTATTATGATGTCAAGTTTTTCTTGAAGCTCCCAGGTCCGACACGTTTCGAGTTATCTAGCCGAAATAACAGTTTGTTCTGTGCGAAGTACGGTTACAACTTTCCTATTACGTTCAGGGGAAATTCTTCAGCAGAATCTTTGGGATTGACGGATCAAGTGAATATGAGAAAATTTGTTTTGATGTTTTTGCATTTCAAGGTGGTTTGAGTTGAGAAGAGGTGATGTTTTCACGCGCTTGTTCTGGGGAACAGCGCGTTATAATTTTGTCACGATGATTTCGAATTTGAGCCGAAATTGGTCTTAAACGACTAGGTTAGACTTACTGATGAAGAAACCGTGGTCCAATTCTCTCGAAGGAGAATACCTTGAGTCTTGAAATTTTTGGGTTAGGTTTGAAGCCTGAGGTATATTTATATGAAATTTTGAGGTTAATTTCTTGATATCTGATGAACTACTGATTTGATCGAATTTAAACTATGTAATGAGCTCTTGAATACTAACGCGCAGCTTAGTGAACAATTTAGTATGGATCCAATGGTTAGAAAATTTTACAAAAAATTCCTGAAATTCTTGTTGAAAAGTTGTTCTTCCTTGGAAGGATTGATCAGATTTTGATACAATTTGGTACAGACCTCAGAATCAGTATTCAACGACAACTTTTCAAATTTCAATTCGATACGATGTTTACTTTCGGAGATATATGGAAAAAAATAAGTCAAATTTCGTTGTTATTCGAAATTTTTAGGTTATTTTCTTAATACCTCAAGAAGTACAGATGCCATCACATCAAAACTTCGTATTTACTTGAAGAATATCAACGCGCAACTTACTGTGAAGTTTCTTGCGAATACAATTGTTGAAACATTTTTGAAAAATTGTTTTTCGAAAATTATCCACATCCTTATCGAAAAATAAATATTTATTCCTGAATTCATAAACCAATTTTCCTTGAAATTCGGCGCAGACCTTGAAATTAATATTTCACAGCAGTTCTTCAAACGTCAATCTGATCAAATGTTCATTTCCGTAGATATTGGGAAAAAATCATGTCAAATTTCATTGTTAATTGAAATACTTTATGGTCGATTTTGATCATAATCAAAACAGGTTTCATATTTTCTATGTCTCTACTTCTAATAAAATTGGATATTACAATTCAAGAGTTATATTGTGTAACCACGCAGTTTCGAACTCATTTCAAGTTCATCATCAGACACTGAAGATTCTACAAATGTTACAGAGTATTTATATGAACACTTTTTTGCATCGTGTTCACATAAATACTCTGTAACATTTTGTAGAATCTTCAGTGTCTGATGATGAACTTGAAATAAGTTCGAAAATGCGCGATTACACAATGTAACCCTTAAATTGTAACTTCCATTTTTTTTGGTAGTAGAAACATAGAAATAACAAACATAACGACGATTTTGGTAAATAAAATTCTGAAAAGTGTATATCTGAGGAATCATTGGGTGGATTTTATCCATTCACGAATTCGGCCTTCGTAATTAAGGTCCAAACCTTCTCTACAAATATTCAGTTTCTGAGTTGTCTTTTCAGAAGTTATTGTGTTTACGATCGGTCGTTAGGCCGACCGTTAACACGATAAATTCCGCCACTTCTTATTTTTCAACAAGATAGAGCCTCGTCTCATTATGCGGCTATTGTCAGACAAGTTTTTAAGACACCCAACCGGTGGATTGGTCGGAGCAATCCTTTAGAATGGTCAGCCACATCCCCAGATCTGTCCCCTCTAAACTTCATTTTGTGGTGCCACTTCAGATCGAAAATTCATGCCACATGATTTCCCTTTTTGGGAAAATGACGAAATGTCGACGAATGTAGCCGTGTTACCTCCAAAATGTATGGCTGAAGTTTGAGCTAAAAGTAACCAGTATATAGGGGATATTTCATGGAAGTTGGCAGCTCAATTTGACCATCTGTTAGACTGAAGTATTCTGCACACTCATCTCTTTTTTCTGAACAAATATTTTCCTCCTGCATTGTCTTTTTGAAAATGATCATCATTTTATACTCCAGGTAAATTCAGTCGTATTACATCTGCAAAGTCGATTATGACGTAAAAGAAAATTCAAGTCTCAAAAAAACAGTAATTTTCGTAGGAAAAGACCTTTTCAACAACCTATCGCACTATACATCTTCCATTTTGAAATTTAAGTGATTGGTGTTGTCGTTCAGAGGAACGATGGCTTTTATGTAAGAAAACTTCTACAAAATTGACGGGTTCAAGCGATTTTCTAAGATCTTGATTTTCCAATTCTGTTCAGTTCTCAATGTGACACCCTGTACATACAAGTCAATGGAAATAACCTCATGTGAAACATCAACTTTACCAATGCAAAATCAACCAGATACAAAAAAATACATGAAAAACGCAAAACGTAGGTATAACGTACCTGCTTGCGGATCGATCACAATAGCGAAATAAACTACAGCGAAGCGAATCGATACCGAAGTACAGCTGAAAACATTACAGACAGACGAACTATATATTCCGCTCTATCCGTTATTCCGCTACGCAGTAGATCTAACGCCGATCCGATCGAAAATTTTAAAATTGGGAATTTGAATTGCTAATCTCCGGTTCTCAGAGCACATTTACCTTTTTTTTTCATTCCCCATCTGTACTTTATCAAACTGCATCGGCCGTGCTCGATGCAGAATCGCATTTGCACTACTTTCTATTTATAAATTCCAATACGGCTAATTACATACTAAGCCTCCTACGCTTTTGAGGATAAATTATTCACTTTATTCACCGCAGCCAACTACCGCAATATATTTCACGAGATTGTTTATACATACCGTGTTGTTGCACGTTGACCAATGGGAGCATTGCAAAAGGCGTTGGAGAAAATTGACAAGCGCTAGTTAAACACGGATATGATTTGATATACAAAGTCGCGTTGTAGGTTTTGTATAGTATCAGCATCACAACTTCGCTAGATACTTTTCTTTGGAGTTTCACGGGGCTTTTAATAATTGAGAAGTAGATTATTTGATGACAAAGATTAAGGGGGGAATCTGCATCATCCGGCGATTATGTTTTTTGTAATTGAGGAATGTTTGGTCAACCATAGGTGGAAGTCATATTATAAATATATCTTGGGTTTGTCGAAAAAATTCGCACGAAACTTAGGACATGAAAATCCATTTGTCTGAATCCTATATGAGGCGCTGTGTGGGTGAAAACTGTGTACTCAAATATATTTTATTCTGCTAAAATTTATTTTGAGTGACTATATTTTATTTTTCTTTCCAGAATATTCTTTTCCTTTGAAACACAATATATTCATTAGTTGGCAGTTAAAATGTGAGGCGTGGTTTGGAATAGAAGTGTGTGTTGCAAATAACTTTATTCATTTTGATCAGAACAATAATTACTTGAAGTGATATATTCATTTTGTGTGGCGATATATTCACATTTCGTTCCTTTATATTTATTTTCTATCGAGCATAATATATTTACGAGTTACAAATATATGAAAATATGAGGCACCGTTTGGTACAAATGTGTATTTGGAAAATAAATTTTAATCGATATATTCGATAGTTGTAACTATATATTAATTGGCAATTCACTTAGTTTTCGTTCGAATATATTAATTTTCTTTCAAACACAATATATTTACTCTTCAAGAATATGAGGCGCCGTTTCGGACAACAGTGTGTTTGCAAATAAACCATATTCATTTTTAACCAAAATAATCAATAGTTATAGCAATGTATTCATTTCGTGCGACGATATATTTATTTTTCGTTCCAATATATTCATTTTCTGCCAAGTGTTAAATTGTATATTCAAGAGTTGATAGTTATAAATGTATAAGAAAACCTATAAGGCGCTGTTTGGATAAAAGTGTGTTTGCAAATACCTATATTTATTTTAATCAAAACAATCATTACTTGGAGGGATATTTTTATTTTCTACCGAGCATAATATATTTACGAGTTAAAAATTAAAAAATTATTTTTGAATAAATATATTTGGTAGTTAAACCTATATATTATTAGTCGATATATACTCATTTCTCGTTTCGATATGTTCATTTTTTCCAAACACAGTCAATTTCATTAGATGGAAGTAATTACTCGATACGAATATGGCCCCGTTTTGGTCGAAAGTGTGTGAAGACTTATGTATTTATCGTTCAAAAATGTTCATTTTCTACTAAGCATACTAAGCTATGAGATATAAATATATAAAAATATGTCGCCGTTTCGGAGTGTTATATTCATTGTTTGAATAAATATTTTCAGTGGTTTTACCGATATGTGACGATATATTTATTTTTCGTCTCTAAATATTTAGTTCTTATCAAACACAATAAATTCAGGAGTGGAGAGTTATTTATATTTGGAAATGTGAATTCCAATATATTTATTAATTCCAAGCATTTCTCGGCAAGCATTCAGTGCATGGCAATTTGCAGTTGGCCTAATATTCAGTCGGACTGAAATTATCCATGACCATCAATGTTATCAGGCTCTTTCGAACTCACAGTTCCAAACTGGGGAAACTGTACCAAATGTTTCCGAAGCGCCATCTCTTGACGAGATGGGATAATAGAATTATCATATGAATATAGAGTTCAGATTTTATACATTTGAAATTTTCAACTCGTAAATCAATGGGTTCGGTAAAAAAAATATATCGAAACTAAAAATAGATATATCTTCACTCAATATAAATACATTCCTACAACTCATGAATGGTTTGACGCAAAAATGAATGTTTATTTGAAAACATATACTGTTGTACCAAAACTTGCTTATTCCAAATTCAGCATGAGGCATCAACAAATACTCCCACTCATTCTGTAACGAATATTAATTTTCTGTAAATGTATCCAGAAGTTCTGAATCTAATATAGGCGAATAAACATCAATACCTTGAAAAAGCAAGCAACTATGAACAATAATTCGAATTATTGCATGCAGCAGTCAATAGGATAATAACAAGAACTATCAACGAATCATCTTATCTGAGAAACAAAGAGAGTACCATTAGCATATTTTCACACGACAGGTACTGTAAGGACGTTCCCAAAATTCATTACTTAACAGAGTATCCCACGCCTGCTGTTATTATAGAAGCGAGATAAAGTACGCGACCTTGAAGATTAACTTCTTCACAGCGTGTTATCCACGAAGCGGCATCAAGAAAATCTTCGTTATTGTAGGTCTTCCGATTTAGCTCGCTGAAAGGGAAATTGTTCAGATTTAATGATGGGAATTGAGTGACTTTGTTAACTAGCGATGTTACGCTGAAAATTGGAAGGTTGAACCACTTTATTTGAGCGCTCGTACTAGGACGTATCCATCTCGTCTTTGTTCTATGAATTGCGAGTTCAAACATGTTCTTAAACCATAAAATAATATTTAAATAGCTGATGTGAAAATTCCAGAATACGGTTTTGTTTCAATTTATTGAAACTGTAGCGAATCGGACTTCGATATAACTTCTCTTTATCTTCTGTAGAGGGCACTATAGTGAAATGACAATAAGACTAAAAGGCATTCCTTTGATTGTTCTATACGATTCCCCCCCTTTGAATGATAAGTTGAACAACAAATATTGAGGAAATATAGTAGTTATTTTCTGCATAATCCAAATATGGTATGGTATGCTATAATTCTATTTGAATTATTGGATTTCGATACGGGATCAAGTTAGGTGGTAATTTCGCATTTTTCTCCTTGTTTGCCATTGAATCTGTTACATTTTCTTATAAATTATATTATTTAAGATTTTATAGTCTTCATTCAAAACCGGTTTTTCGAGCTACACAGATAAATTAGAGAAAAGTTTATTTTTGCCAAACTAAATGTCTTACTGTTTGCAAGAGAAAACAGTGGGTAACAATTTTTCCCTTAAAATATTTCTGCTGGTTTGAATGCCACTGGGAAAGAAATTCTATATTCCATTGGGAAACCTGCTAATACAATGACAGAAAACGCTTAAAGAGTTGTATTCAAATATACGGGGTATCCCACGAGGAAAGTTTCATTTTTGTTACACTTTGTAGCATCTGAAGGAGTAAATATATATTATATATATAATATTATATTCCCAGTGGCGTACTTAGGAAAAGCAATTTTGACTACTGATGTAAAAATGACTGAAGGCTACTTTCTGTAATTTTTTTACGTTTATTTGAGCTTCGTAATCAGGCAAATGGAATGCATACATTCAAATTTTTGTCACACCTATGACTATTTCATAATGATCTAAGGATTCTAAAAAAGCAGAGATCACATCAAAAATGATTGTTTTCATCCCAATTCGGAAGATCATGGTCAAAATTAAATGGTCTCATAAAATTACGAAATCTTGAATTCATGATACTGGGAAAAACATTTCATCATTTTCTGCGCATTTTCAGATCTTCACACTAAACGGTAATTTTTCAATGTGGAAATTCTCATTAATATTGGGTTTTCAAGCAATATCTTCCTGATCATTATAAAACGTCCAGAGGTGTGAGTTTGATTGCATGCATTCCATTTTCCCAATTATGCAGCTCGAATGAATGTGAAAAACAAATCGAGAAAGTGTCCTGCAGGGTGGTAATTTTTACATCAGCAGTAAAAATTGATTTTTCTGCGGATGGCACTGGACATATGAAATTTGGTATACATAATCCAACAGATGTCATAAAGTGTGACAAATTCTGAGCAAATCATTAAATTCTGATTTACAGTACCAGAAATATAATCAAATGAATGAATCATCCTGTATATGGGTAAGGAAAGATAGGAGACATTTCTAAGTAGCCATTTCTTGATGCTGATGATGAATTATTAATATATGGGAGAAGTATTTAAATTCATTCGTGGGACACCCTGTATGCAGCCATTTGGTACCACTTGTTTCGATTTTCTCAGTGAAAACGGGTTATTTTTCGAAGGATCAGAAAGCCATCGCATATAATTGTTGTAGTCTTTTTCCTTACCTAAACCATCCGCATTGAAAAGTGTACTGCTTCAAATACTCAAACTAATAATTTGACGGTTGATTTCGAAAAAATTTCCTATCAGTTTTTTTCAACACGCAATGAAACACAATGTGTTGCAATAAGCATCTTAATTGGCAAAATCATCGTTGTTGATTAACAAATATTTGCTGAGGAAATCGCTTAGATAACAACAGTTTTCTCAATACTTTTCCACTCAACCAATCACGCATGCATAGTTCCTAGAACTTCTCCCGTTAGAGATCTACTCAAAAGCCAATCGGCATACCTACAGCCAACTTTCTTTTCTTCATAATAAATTGATTATGAACGTCCAGGCACAGTATTGCATATTGCATAGTTGTTTTGATATATGAGCCTATCTCGAAAAAATTCAATACAGTTCTAGATTCTAGAGCGTTGAATTCTGATTGGCCGGCAACCTAACAAAAATGAAAACTCGTTATCGTTATGGTGCGCCTACACGATCTCAGAGAATAGAAGGGTGTGCTATAAGACACTCTTTGGTCCATATTATGGTTCTATGATATATCGGTGTTTCACATTGATTATCTACTTGTTTTTGTCATTCAAGTAGATAAAGTGAGACCATTTGTAGATGCGGATATGCTGCATGAAACCCGAGGCTATTATCCTTAGAATATGGTGTTTCCTTCCTACATTCAAAGTTGGAACAAAGAGGTTATGGGTTTACTTACCATCGCTCGATGAAGATCCCACGTGAGAGCCTTCTCCTAGAACAAAAATTCTAAATTATTCATCCAAAGCAAAGTGTAATTTCCCACTTTTATAAAATGAATTCGATATTATTTAGAATAACAATTTTTATCGATTGGATTATATGCCTTTCGGAGATGAAAAATAGAAATATCACAGCACAAAATGAAGTTAAAATTATAAAATAGCACTTTTGCTCATATTCGTTTATAAAGTGGTAATCTTTTCACGTATTGACCGCACCAAACGAATCTATACTGTCTAATGAAAAGATTTGGTGATCTTTTTTTGATAAGGTTATAATATTGCAGGAATCTTCAAGCTATAATATTTCGAGTATTAGAATCCAATTCAACCCAATCTGTATTTGTTGAAATAATGAGAAAAAACAATTATATTACTCATTGAAAATTTTATTTTCATAATATTTCCGAAAATACAGATTGGATCCAATGGGGGTTTTTCCTGAATTTGGGTTATTACTGCAAATGCAAATTTGAACATAATTATTTTGGGTTTGATTCATCATTTTCCCAAATTACCTTCAGAAAGTATTCAAAATCAGATTTCAAAATTGGGGTTTGGGATTTGCCAGGCATGCACGAAGTGACAACGCTGTTTAGTAGAATAGCTTTTTCTGCTATAAAATAATGAAATATTTATTCCTATTCTGTGGTACACACGTGCTCTTTGTCAGTATAAACTAACAATTTCCGTTTGCGATTTGTCAGTAATATGACAGTATGACAGTCTGTGCTCTTCTTTTTCTATTCCTTGGTCGTTGTCTTCTTCCAGTCAAACCAGATCGAAGAATAGCTATCTCTGTTTTCCTAAGCAAAGTAACCCATTTGACGTAATTTTCTTTCCGAGAAATCTGAATTTGACGTTGCCATATCGAGCACTCAAGACAAATCCCTTTAAATGCAAATCCCCAAATTTATTTTTTAGTTTTAGGTGATCAAACATTTTTTTAAAAATGTAGTATTGAAATTATATGTTTGAAATGTGATGTTCTTAAGGTTTTTCATGAAAATTACTGCATTTTCGTTTGAAGGAAAAACCTCCATTGATTTTTTTTCGAATCGTTCTGATTACACGAAATTCTGCACGAAGTTGTTAATCAACATTTTCAACATATTTACCAAGTTGCATAATGATTGATTCAGTATATTTTGAGTTATTCCAAAATAAATAACGACACCAAGGAAAAAACACGAAAATACGTATTTTTTCCCAATTTCTCCAGAAATCATAGGCATATATAACTGGAATTCAGTGCACTTCTTTGAAATATTATATTTTCGAATTCACTGACGGTACCATCTCAACAAAATTTCGCGAAAAGTTGCAGGTCGTTATGCTCCAACTAACAGTCAAGTAATTATCCAATCGCTCAAGTAGTTCCAGACTTATCAAGGAAATAACCTCAAAATTTCAAATCACTCTAATTCCGAAACCGTTCAGCCGATTTTTCTTATTAACGAACTTAGCAGTCACATTCTAAAATGGAACCTATTCTTAAAATTTCAAGTTGACAGGATCTTCCGCACGCCCGTAATCGTGCATACGGCGACCCGGCCGGACAGAACCGACTGGTCATCAGTGATTCCAATCTAGTCGTTTGGGATCATTTTCGGTGAAAATTGAAGACATTTGAACCTAAGGATAGCACGATGTTCCCCACAACACGCAAGAAAATTGAATTTTTGCATTCTGAGAGCAGTTTGCTTTTATTTTGGGTGCTTTGAACTCGAAGATGATTACTATTATATCAAATTGGATTGTTTCGAAGCGACATTGTTGTTGTAAAAAACAAAGAGTGTTGATCATCTGATCCGTCTATACTGTTTTCAGGAACTGTCACGAGTGCAAATGTTACAACTTCCGGTCCTTGTAGTTGCTTGGTGAAGTATGGGTTCAGACGGTAGATAAATATGTTGGTACATGGATAATAATGAAAAATTGTATGGCAACCTGTAATTTTGTCGGTCACTGCTTAATAAAGAGCTTTACAGGTGAACCGCTTGAGTGGTTTTTATGGGATGAAATCAACACCATTTATTTCGGAGATTCAATTTTCAGGATCTTCGGCATCCTGTGGAAAAATATGATGAAGGCACTGTAGAACAAAACAATAAATGTCGAATTACGATATTAAAAGTCTGTTCCTACACACTCTGGGACTAGTTCTGAATCGGGCGGAGTTTGCGCATATCGATATTAGCGTTCCAACAAATTTCGAACTGGTTAGGAATTACAAACCAAGTGTTCCAACGTGAAAAGAATTTGTGTCAGACCAGTTCTAGAACGGTTAATTCAGTTCTTGGGTTAAGGCAAGAACTGAGAAGGAGGAATTGAATCGGTCATCTGTTTCGTGCCATTCGAATGCAGAAAGGGGCAATAAAACCACATCTGGCAGAGACGGGCTGCATTTTTCGGGTGACAAACAGCCCTTAGGCTATGACAAGGGAATTTCTAAGAATGATGCGTTTCCAACACTTTCGAACTATCTATTCAGAATTAGTCCCGAACTAGAATGAGCGAAGACGTGTGAATTGATTCAGTTCTGAACGAGTTCAAGACAGTAACAGAACTGGGTGTTGGAACAAACCTTAAATTCGCTACATTTCAATTCAATGTGCAGAATCTGTGGTAACAGATGGTGTACCAAATGTAATAGCATACTTTTCAAATAACAATGCGAGGCACCAAGTGCAAGTGCTAACCGGTAATAGATAACGGATAATAAATAGTGAAAACCAATTCATTCCTTCGATTGAAATAAAGAAAAGACAACAGATTGTACTTTATTCATATCAGAGAGTGTTCCATACCAAAAATTCTGTATTTATATTACGAAGTGGTTCATACGATCGTTTGTTCATACTAACGCGGTGGCACTGCATTTGCACCGAAAAAAATCTAAAAAACAAACTTTGGCCTCCAAATAATTCCCTGTTAAATAAGTCCTACCGTATGCTCTCAAGGATTGTAACTATCCCTCTTCCCCATGAATCGAATAGCAAACGAGCTCCGACTTATGCATCTCAAGAAATCTTTCACGGACACGTACACGACGACATGAGTGAATGCCCAACAGACGAACAGGTACGTCGCGAAGAACTAGGAAAATCTCGCTTTGATTCTATCTAATGACCACGTAAATCTGAATTCCGCTGCTAATTTGGGTTACTGGGTTTCGCAACAGCACGGATAGCAAATTATGAACGTGTTGCTGCAGCCTCAACGCGCTGTAATGAATATGTAAATGTAGAGAAGACAATGAGTTTGAATCGGCTTCAGAAGCAGGAGGATCACGGCCTCGGATAGGTACGGGGGTCGCTTGTTAAGTTTTTAGATAGACACAAACAAGTCAAACATAAGAAATCTGGAGAAGCACTGACGTAAGGTCAGGAGCCTTTAAGAGCTTCTTTACAGCCGAAGACATTTTGCAGGAATCTTTACGCTGTCATTTTTCAACCAAATGTAGAATTTCGATCCGATCATATCTGCATTATTGGTAAGACTCGGAAAATAAATTTTCGAATGGATATATCTACGGAATCATCGGGAGGATTTTAAGTTTTCACGAATTCAAACTTCTCAATTAACCCCCAAAACTGCTTTAAAAACATCGAGTCTGTAAGTTTTCGGATGTTATTGTGGTTAAGGTCTACCTAACTGTCCACCATAAAATGAGAATCAATTCAGAGACCTGATAATTGTTGAATCGGTTCAATTACGAAAGCCGAATTCGCGAATTGGTGGAATCATCCAATGGTTCCTCATATATATCCATTCGTAATTTCATTGTTTATTCTGGGTTACTCTCTGGATAGCATTCCGAGGAAATAACTAAGAAATTTGACACAATTTTTTCTCAATATCTCCGAAGATGAATATCGGATCAAACTGAACTTTGAAATAATGAATGGAGGTTTTCGAGAATTTATTGAGATATGATTAATATTTTCCGGTAAAAACAATCTACACAATTTTCGAAGGCTTGCCACCATTTTTCTACATGCTCATTATGACATGAAATATCTATGAGTCCACTTATGGATTTCCACTGCACATGGCCGTGGTATAGGAAAAAGAAGAAAAAAAAGTGTCAATTAACTCTTCTTCTTGTAGTCTTGCTCACCGCTGATCTGAAATTTGGGTTGAATCATCTGTCGTAAAGAAATTAGAGTTCATATTCTTCTTCTATGATCTCGAGTATCACAAATCTGAGGGTGATTACTTTCATGTCATCATAAATTGACTAGAATTCATATGAATTGTAAGTATATCATCAGTGAGAACCATTAAATTATCACTGGGGGGAGACTCAGTATTCATGTTTTCATTGTCAATAGTTGATTGAAAATGGAAAAATAAATTCCTGTTTCTTCCTCTTTTTCTTTGAAATCAGTACAAACTTCCCAAACTATCACTTCATAAAAACATGTAGATTCTTGAATCATAACAATTGCAAGATCTAGATACGAATAAGAAGCAGGTACTCAAATCATAGCAAAACCAGATAATTTCCATTTCTGATTACCAGAATAAATCGCCTCTAAGCCTTGCTAATTCTGAAATGAAATATCGATGAGTCAGCTTAAGGAATTCCATTGCTCATGGCCATGGCATAGAAAAAAAAGAACAAAACTGCTAACCAACACATCTGAAATACAGGTTAATTTATTCGTCGTGAAAAAACATATTTCATATTTTTGTTCTATGAACTCAAATTGATGAATGTGACGGATCTAAAGCTACCTTTTGTGCGAGATTCGGGTGTTTGGATAATCGGAGATTCTTCCTTATTGGCCGACGACGATCACGTGATAGTCGTCAGCCAAAAGGGTGAATCTCCAACTCCCCAAACACCTGAATCTCCCTCGCACAAAAGGCCTCTAGAGCTACCTTTTGTACGAGGGAGATTCGTGTATTCGGGTATTCAGAGATTCTTCCCTATTGGCCGCCGACGATCACGTGACCGTCGTCGACCAATAGTGTGAATCTCTCAGCCAATAGAATAAATCTCCGATTACCCAAATTCCCGAATCTCCCTCGCACTAAAGGCCCCTTTAAGGGTAATGACTTTCATGTCATCATTAATTGACTAGAATTGACATGGATTGTTAGTATCTAGTGGAAATCATTATATTTCCTCAGTGGGTGAAGTTTCATAATTCATGTTTTCATTATCAATAGTTGGTTGACATGGAAAAATAAATTTCTATTACTTCATATTTTTCTTTGAAATGTGTTCAAACTGCAAGATCTATACTCCAATAAGAATCAAGTACTTAAATCATAACAAAACAATAGCCAGATCAATTCCATTTCTAATTCCCAGAATAAATCGACTCAAATCCCTGCTTATTATGACATGAGATATCGATGAGTCAACTTATGTAGTTCCACTGCACATGGCCGTGGCATAGGAAAAAGAAGAACAAAAGTGCCAACTCACTCTTCTTCTTGTGGTCTTGCTCACCGCTGATCTGATGCATCGACCCTCCGGACGGATCTAGAATCATGGAGTGTCCCAGGTGACCTCCGTGACCTCCTGGCTGGCAGTCCATCGTGATCATACTCTCCACAGGCCGTTTTTACACTGAAATGAAATGGAACGTCAGAAATGTTGGGGATCATGAGGAATTATGATTGGGATAGACGAGATAGATATGCGATATACTCTTGTCAGGACGAGCGCTGGTTCTTGTATTATTGGAATCACGATAAGTTGCTCTTGAGGTATAGAGGCTGAAAATGTAGATCCGTGGTTCTGGAATGATATTTTCTTTGGAACTGTCAACTTGGACGGTAACTACTGGGATTTGAATAGAAAGTCAAAAAGAAAAAAATCTGTAAACGCACTGACGTGAGGTCAGGAGCTCTTACGCGTCTAAGAAATTTTGCAATTTTCATTTCGTTTCATTCGAAGGCAAAAAGTAAAAATGATACCTTCCGAAAGAAATAACTTAGAGGCTCAAAATTTGTCAAACAGATTTGGGGCTCAGAACCGAAGGCCGGATTCGTGAGTAAGTATACTATAAACCCAATGACTCCGCAGATAAATTCATTCAAAATTCAACAAAGTTCACGTCTATTTTTAGGCAGAACAGAATTTAATTTGATCACGGATTCTTCCTCAGGAAATCCAACCTAATCGTTTAAGACCAATTTCGGTTTAAAATTCGACAATAACAGACATTCTGATCGAATGGTATCACGCTGTTGGCCAGAACCATCTGATTAGAAGATATAAGATATTTATAAACTAAATCTTTGAATTGTTGCAATGAAATAAATGATCGAGAAATTTTGCACCAATTTACGCATCAAGTTCCAAGTGTCGTCATGATCGGATCAATATTTTTTGAGTTATTTCGGAAATATCAATTATTCTCAGGAAATCAGCAAGAAATCAGACATATTTTTTTCCCATATCTCCCAAAACGAATATCTGATCAAGCTGAAATTTGAAACACTGTTGTTTAAGTAGTGACGATTACGATACATAGCTCATGCGCTACGGGGAAGTACCGATAAAACTTCCAGGAAATCACCTTATGAAGTTTGGACTACTGTAATATGTCGATTGACGATCTACTGACGCTGCTGTCCTGCATATTGTCACTGTAGGATCCAGTAAATGCTTCGACCATTCACCAGTAGATGCCGTGAAAGGTCGTTGCAAACAAATATTTGGAACTTATTATTAGGAAAATTCAAAGAATACATATCTGATTGGACTGAAACAGAGTCTTCGAGTTTCCGGTGTCGATGAGTATGAAATTTAAACGGAATCGGAGATATGCATTTCCAAATATATGAATTTCTGAAATGAATTCTCTGAATTTTTCTCTTGATTTGTTCCTCAGGAAAAACAAGAAATCTGATTGGGCTGGAATAAAGTACTCGGTTATGAAGGGGCGGTTTGGAGATTTCAGTGAAATTCAAATGAATTATGATAATTTTCGAAAAAAATAATTTTTTTTCAAATTTATCTATGGAGAAGTCTCCATATTGTACTGCACATCTACCAACCAAGTTTCATTTCGATCAGATAAATAGTTTTGGAATTATTAAAAAATTACAGACATCGTGACGAAATGATAACGCGCTGTTCTCTAGAACAAGCGCGTAAAAAGCCCATATATGTTGTATAAATCCATCTCAGTGCATTTTTGAAACTTCAAAGTTTAATCACCATAGTTCATCCTTCAGTCCGGAATATCACAGCAGCCACTATGTATCATGAATTTTGCACCGATCAGCAATCAGATGCATACCGATGCATACAAGAATAATTACACGTTCAATAAAGATAACTATCAGACAACGAAAACTTGAAGGGAAATGAAAAACCTCAAATTCCTGAAATGATCTATCTCACAATCCAAGGCCTTAATTAATTCTTCCCAGTGTCCCTGTCAATTAGAGAGCAGCCTCAACTGACACATCACCCCGAAACATAATAACTCGAAAATCGAAGTAGAGAGTGAGAACGACAGAGACGAAACAACAGTGAGTCTGGCATAACTGCAAATCAGCCGGACGATATTTATAGATACCATCGCAAAAAGTTAACGGTCGGGCTTTGCAATAATTTTCTGGTATGTAACATTGGCGTATCTGACGGTTGTTTTACCCTTATTATTCTATAGTTTGCACCTCGTTCTCACATGCACCTGTGTTGGATCGATCTGTTCGCTGAACGTTTCGTTGGGAACTGTGGACAATCTGGACATTGATGAGAACATGTATGCAGCTGGCATACCAGATTCAGTTTGACTTCCTTTCTCAAGCGCCAGTTATGTGTCTTTGAGTACTTCTCATAAAAGGTTATCGGTTTTCAGAGCCTTTCGGTAATTCACTAATTTGACAAATGCTAGTGATGCAAATGAGATGTCAGAAGATGTTAATTGTATACTGCACTCTCGCATACATATTGTTGGGAAAGTTCTAAAAATTAATCATTCAAAGGGCGCACCCATAGGAATAGGTCTCTTGCATAATTTTTTTTCTCATTGGAATAAAATATTCTATCTATATTCGATTACAACGAGAAAATGATCTTTTAAATTTGGCTCCGCATGTCGGCTATTTAAACGGCTTCCGTGACGTATAGGGATATATCGACTCTATCCCTCTTCGCGTGTACTTTTCTTTCTAACAAGCCAATAGACAGCGTCGGCTGTGTCGCTCGGTAAATCGTAAAAGAATGAGTGACGTAGTAGGCGACCTGGAGCGTTTCTTCCGCTTCGACCTTGAGTCTCGATTTGGCCATTTTTAATACCGAATTATTCAGAACTAGCGAATTGTTGAAGTGTGTGATAGCATACATTATGATTTTGTATCGATTTATATAATGAGAAAAGCATAAAATTTAATAATTCGTGTTACATGCAGAAGAACTATTCGCAAATGCTTTTATCGGTTAATTGACACAACTGAGAAACAAAACTGGCGAGAACACAAGATGAAGAATTTATGATCGACCTTTGGTGATCCCGTTTCTAGAAGAGGTAGAAAACTGAACAATGATTGGGGTTTACTCTTTAAAAATTTTTCGTTTAGTCATCCGTTGTCATGATACATTATATACAAGAAAAAAAGCCCTCAATCTCAATTTTCAAGAATTCGACGAAAGTTCTTGAGATACGGAAGTATTGCAAGAAAATAATTTAGTGAGTTTTCACTTCAATTTCTGATGAAGGAGTCAGATTTAGACTCTGAAACGTAACAAATTACTTTGTTGATTGTTAATATTTCAATATTGTTCGTTGGCAACATTTCTTCAAGAAACTTAAGCAAAAATATTTCTTTCAGAACCTTCCACCAAAATTTAGATATTCAGGACATTAGTTTTAGTGAGAGTTTTTCTTTAAAATCACCCAAATATTTCCGACGGCGTATTAGTGCCACTGGGGGAAATAATTATCTGGCAATTGCCAGATATAATCTGGCAGTTGCTAGATTTAATCTTGCAATTGCGGACAATTTGTGGACAGTTTTGAAATACCAACGTTCAATCTAGAGCGAAACTTCGTGTGAATCCAGTTGTTGGAAAATTTGAAAAATTTTCATTTCAAAATTTTTCAAATTTTTCGTGAAAAAGTTTTGTTCGAAATTCCACTTCGATCAGATATTTAATTTCGGAGACTTAATGAAAAAACATACCAAATTTCGTTTTTATTTGGAATGTTAACGTTATTTCCGCAATATCTCAAGTACGAATGCAATCAGATTGAAACTCCGTAATCAGGTGGAGATTACCAATACGCAACTAGGTACAAAATTTCGTGTTGATCAAATAGTTAGAATTTGAACAATCGCGTAAAAGCTCCTGAACTCACGTCAGTGCTTTGTGAGAGTTTTTCTTTTCTATTTTCTGACGTATTAAGAGCTGTGAGTTATTGTAACACTTTTTTTTTTCGAGAAATCTCGAAATAATTCATCGATCTCGAAAAAATCTCGAAGTGTTTTCTGGATATCTACTCGCATAAAAAATTAGTTTCGTTTTGATCGCACAATATGCACAGAGCTTTCTTTCAGATAGGTTGCATCAGATCAAGTATCATCGAACGAACAAGTATGTTTCAGGAGCTCCAATAGTGACTTGAAGTTTATACTTGTTGAAATGATTTTGGCGGAGAAAAGTTATTCATGAATTCTTCAAAAGGCAGGAAAATAGATCTTTATACTAAGCACGATTATAATGCTTATCATTTTCGTATGTCGAACATAGATCATTGAAGAATGAACATTTTCGATTATTCCTCATTCCCATCTATAACCATGATATGACTATCCACGAACTATTATAGGAAGTAAAAACCAGATTATTCTTCGAAACTGCGAATTGGACCTTTGTTCTGCGAGAATAATATCCATGAATATAAATTCTGGAACGGACATCGTCGATAAAACATCCTTCGACAATGGCCGGCGTTGCAAACACTAGAATAATGAACAAATTCATTATTACAACATGAGTTGTTTGTTAGCTGTGAATCGCATCAGAAACGTTAAATTTATACGATTTGCTACTTTTTTAGTTCTGTGTATTGGTTCAGGTAGGAGGGACGATACGGTTCGGCAATATTCTTCGCTGGTTAGTTCAAGAGTTTCGTTTTTACGCGCTTGTTCTGAGGAACAGCACGTTATCATTTCGTCACGATGTCTGTAATTTTCGACTTTTGAGCCGAAATTGGTCTCAAACGACTAGGTTGGACTCACTGATGAAGAATCCGTGGTCAAAATTGATTCTGTCCGTCCGGCCGGCCGTGTGCGCTGAAAATTTCGAAAGAAAGAACCTAGAGTCTTCAAATTCTCGGGTTAGGTTAAGATCCTGAATATCTCGGTTAATTTCATTAATGGACCAAATCTGCCGAATAGTTTTTGTGCTACAGCCATTCGAAATTTTGGTTTTTTAATAACTGGAAAAAAATTTATCTGATCGTAATAAAACTTAGTTGTTAGGTATACAGTAGAAATATACCCTTTCAATATTTCACTTTCCCGATATTCCCAAAAAAATAGATCGAATCGCCCTTCAATGAAGAACGCCACCTTGAAGTTTCAGTCAAATGGGTCTACAGAACAATGAGCAAAATAACTCTATCCATTTAACAAAATGCAGGGGGACTCTTTAATTTTCTTTTGCTCATTGTTCTGTAGACCCCATTTGGCTGAAACTTGAAGGTGGCATTTTTCATTCAAGGGCAATTCGATCTATGTTTTTGGAAATATTGAGAAACTGAAATGTTGAAAGGATATATCTGCGCAATCATTCGATAGTTTTACTAATTCGCCAATTCGGCATCCATAATTAAACTCCAAACTTACTCTACAATTATCAAGCTACTGAGTAGATTCTTCCGGAAGTTATTTTGTTCACTATCAGTGGTTAGGCCGACCTTAAATACATTGACTTAAGGAAGAATCCACATAGGGAATATAGTTGTAGAGTAGGTTTTCAGTTTAATTAAGAAGGTCAAATGCTTAAATGTGTTGAATCAGTCAATTATTCTTTAGATAGTTATACCCATTCAAAATTTTGGATCAAATTGCAATCTAGTACATGATCGAAAATTATAGTTTGAGGTTCATGCAGAATTTAGTGAGACCATATGAAAAAAAGCGTGTGAAAGCTCCTGACCTCACGTCAGTGCTTTTCTAGGTTTTATATTGCGTTATAGAGAATCTTGTATTTGCAACGCTTTTTTCGGAATAGTTCTCTTGCATGAATTTGTTTTATCATTGGAATCAAATATTCTATCCGTTAGAACACTGAAAATCTTTTACCACTATCAAAAATTTCAATTTTTAACGAGAAAATGCTCTTTGAGATTTGGCACCGCATGTCGGTTGTTTAAACGGAAGAAACTTCGCGGTTTCCGTGACGTATGGGGATATATCCACTCTCTCCCTCTTCTCGTAAACTTTTCTCTCTAGCAAGCCAATAGACAGCGTCTGGCTGTATCGATCGGTGAATCGTAGAATAACTAGTGACGTAGACGCGTTTCTCCCGCTTCGACCTTGAGTCACGAAATGGCTATTTTCAATACCGAATTATTCAAAATTCGCGAGTTTTTGAAGTTTGTGATAGCATACATTATGATTTTGTATCAATATAGAATGAGAAAAACATAATATGATAATTGGCGATACATGCAAGAGACCTATTAAAAGTTTCGGAACCGTTTTTTGAGAGAGTGTGGAGAGGAATTCATATGTATTCTTTTGTAGATACTAGTCACTATCCATTGAGTACACAGCTCTTTCTCTGATGCTATACTAGATAAAGGGAGATTCAAATCTTGCTGATTGAGTTTACGATAAGCCGATAATAACCACAATGCAAGAAAAATAATACACACAAAAATCTAGATGACAATTACATATATAATCTAAAAAAAAATCAAACTGATTCAGAGAACTTTGACTGGTAAGAAAATATACTATTGTGAATAACTTAATCATCAGGTTTGAGAATTTCCTTCGCCGCTGACCACCACTCAATCTTAAATGGATGTATCATCATAAATCTGATGAAAAGATTCGATCTCCCGTTTCCCAGGAATCTTTATCATCAAGTGGCATAAAAAAACAAAAAAAACTAATTGAAAACCGATATGGAATCAGTTCTCCTCACCTCCGATACCAGTCAGACATCGATTTTCTAACTCTTACACAAATAAGCGCGTTTTAACCAACATCCTCATAATGATTCAAGTGAACCCCCATAGGGCGGCAACAAATCCCTATAATTCCGCAAGTCGTATTAAATCCCGCTTCAATTTCAGCCACAATGGGGCCCTATCAATATCGAAAGAACCGTGAACTGAACGGAGCTCTTGAGCTTCCACGACAGACCGCTAGTTAGCGTTGCAGGCACCGGATGTGGACAAGGTTCACGATGCTTTAGTTCGTCGGTACTACTCGGCTCATTTTGAGGTTTTGAAACTGGGATAATCAGGTCGATTCTGTTTGAAAATAGCAATATTGCTAAGAAAAAGATATTGCTATCATAACAAGATCGGAATTATTTGTATTCTGATCAATGATTTTGAGCAATATGCTCTGTCACTTTAACATGAATCTTGCTATCAATATTGCTACCTAGGCAACCTCAAAATAGTACTTGCTATGCTTGATAACAAGATAGGTTAGAAAGGGAATCTTACAGAGATCCATTTGTTTTAGTATTATTTCTTCCACGAATTCGAAAATATTGAGGATAGGGAAGTATGTCCTGTTAGAAATTTGTTCAGGGGTAAAGGTATTTAATTTCAAGGAAAATTCTCAGACTGAAATACCGGCATAGTAAGCAACAGCTGAGATGATTATTCTAATGATCTCAACAACAGCCATTCCTATGAATTAACAGAAAAGTTCATCGAATTTCGAATCATTAACTTCTGCCTAGAAAAGCTGCATTTTATTTCTGAAAACCAATTTTCTATTGGTATCCAGGAAATTGGTCAATTTGGATTTAATTGGTTTTTCTGTTTCGTAAACTTTTTGAATAAGTGGATGTTCACATAAATAAAAAAAAGTATATGCTAATGGAAATGTGTTCAAGGTTCTCTAGAATATTTAATTTCAAGAAAAATACTCAGACTAAAATACAGGCATAGTAGACAACAGTTTAGATGATTATTGTCATCTCAACAACATAAATCATTTTGAGGTGCCAACAAAAAAGTTGATCGAATTTCGAATTATTAACGCCTGATTAAAATTGCTGCATTTGATTTCTGGTAACCAACATTCTATTGGTATCCAGGAAATTGGTTGTTGGTCAATTTGACTCTTTTTGTTTCCTAAGATTTTTTATGTCGATGTTTACATGAATAATGAAAGCCGTTGATAGAGGTTATGTATGCGAAATCATTAAAAAAACTCACGAAGTAGGGTTATTTTCTTCTTCCTTGTTGCTCTAAAGTCACAACCTACAGTGCGGTCAGCTCTAAAATCACCGATTATGGAAGTCCATGATAGCAATATTGTTAAGACAAAATTCATAACAAACATTGCTATAACACTAGGAACAGAATACGTAACATCATGGCCATATTGCTATAAATTAGAAAGATAGCAATATGACTAGAATAGCAAGATTCTTAGCAATACGCAAACAGAACCGACCTGAATATCGTTCGAAACCGGTAGATATTTTTTTCCTTCTTTCAGAGAAAGATATTGTTGCCTTTCTTCGATAGAAGTACCGCTACTGTACATTACGACAAATAATTTTGACACCTGAGGGACTTATTATTTCGAACGAGTTGATAGACGTAAACTTCTAACAAGTAAAATGTATACAAATAGCATGTAAATTACATGTTGCAGGCGTAATAAGATCATCTGGGTATAGCTTATTATGAAACTGCCCCGAGTGATCGAATATTTCGTGTTGGAGTCATTGAGAATATGAGTTTTTGTGATTTTGATCATAGGACCTGAAGTAACTACGTAAGAATGTATGCTATTTTGATTCAAGATTCAATGTGGATTTTGTTTTCAACATTAATTATCCATTTCATTGTAGGTGGGAATTTAAAATTTCTCAACTTTCTTTTTTTCCTCCTTGGATTTCGTAGTTAATTTTGTTATAATTTAAAATCGTTCATCATGGAACACATACCAATCAAATCATCGAGAAACAGCAGGAAGAGCAATGGACCAAAATTTGATCCCTGGGGCACACCAGAAATAGATGGATACTGGAATTAATGAGAATGAAGATTTTGACCTTATCATTTGTTTTGTAGATAAAATATATATTTAGTAACAATAATGTTAGCTTTCTTCATTTACTAAAAAGTACATGTACTTATATTTTATGAATACTATCGAGTCGGTGAAAGGTATTCAGTCGAATCATAAAAAAATACTCTTCCATGCATCGCTAAAAATAACACTTTGATACCTCTTGTAGGTACTCTCTATGTTTGGGTTCCCAGTAAGGAAGGACACAGTGCTGGTACACCGTAAATATAGACCAACACGTAGGTAGATATAGGTGGAAAAAATACTCATAAAAAGATCCCAGAACCAATCCCTCTCTTCCAACTCATCTCAAAATTTTCTACACTTTTTTCCAACACAAAACCTTTCTCCAAACTCATCAAATCACTTTTTCCATTCCCATCAATCGCTTTCTGGTGCACCATGATGTTTCTCGTTTTTATACGATCAAATTATTCAAATAACGTTTCGTTTTTACCATCAACAATTACAAGTAACGAACAGTTACTCGTTCTAATTTCGATTCGAGATTTTCAGTCGGTTTGCAATACGAATCGAATAAAATTCGACGATCTCTGTTCCCGGTCTAATAAGCGAGGAAAAGAAGTGAGTAAAAAGTATTTTACGCCTTGATCAGGCTGTGTCTATCGGTTCGATACACGAAGGTGTGAGAAAGCAATACGGAGGTAATCATGCATGGCCGTGACACCACTAAAGATGCTCATTTGTTAAGCTATAATGTTGGCGATTGTTTTTCGGCTCTCAGGGCCAATTGCACCGTTTTCGTCTTAAGCTACAGTTAGTTAAGCAACGATAAATTTATTAAACTCTGCTTTAAATATTCGGCT
Source organism: Myrrha octodecimguttata (assembly GCA_958510865.1). NCBI lineage: Eukaryota > Metazoa > Arthropoda > Insecta > Coleoptera > Coccinellidae > Myrrha > Myrrha octodecimguttata. The sequence goes on from OY294056.1 coordinate 63,996,157, forward strand.
TGCACCGAGGCTGAATGTAACTAGATTAAAATTAATCTACAAATTTGGTTACTTTCTCATGAATTGGTACTTGTGACTTGGTACTTCATGTTGTTTATTTTAACCCTAATTGGAGAAATATTTTAATTCAACAGATGAAACCCATTATTATGGGTTACTACCACCATATTTCCATAAGTTATGAAAAATCAAGATGCATCTATTGAAAAACCCAACGAAAAAATATATATGACAGACTTTATAGCTTCCATAAAAATATTGCATGTAATGTTCCTGACTTGTTTATTATCATTAAGATTATAGGGATCTCTTACCACAGACCTGTGCTCTTACCTCTGCATCAGGCTTCAAACCTTATTCAAATTTATAGTCATATACTTAAAAAAACTTATATTTTGTAATATCTCAAGATTCAAGTTTCTGCATGAAATTACAATCCTGGCGTTTGTAAGATGAATAAATGAATAGTATTGATTTATCCGAAACAACTTTCCGTTAAGGAACGGCTCACCTAAGAGTAGACTTTCCATTAAATTATTATAAGTATATTATGAATTGAGTTAATTTTTGGTCGAAGATAATGAAAACTCTGATGTGGATCCGCAGACTAAAAAGTATTCTATATAAATATTGAAGTATCATGGATGGATTGACAAAGGTGTACGTTTGAAGATTGTCTAACACGAGGATGCAATTTCTTTCACATTAATTCGTTTGTAGTTATATTTTGAGTCCAATTAATATATAATAGAGGATAATGATAGCACAGAGACAGCACCTGCACAATAATGAAGTAGTACATGATAGCTTTCCACGTAATATATCACTGAATGAAATAGTACTGAAGAATCTTCATGAAACTATGTTTTCTCATTCCAAATATGTCTTCGATTTCATTCTGCTATTCGCTCTTGGAAATAAATGAGCATATCATTGTAACTTTTTCATTTCAAATAGTTGAAGGCTTATAGAAATACCATTAAGTTTACAAACTCAATGGAAATACTGGTGTTAATTCTTCATGCTTTAAAACATACGAATCAATGCCTACTGATGCCAGTTTCTCCCTATATCATTTTTCATAAATATCATCTGAAAATCAACCACTTTTAATCAAAATTTGATTATCAACTCGTAGGAGTTCTCCATCAATGTCCAATGTAAACAAAAAAAAACGTAAACAAACTGGAGGTTACGTCCAGAAAAATGTCAAACTTGTACGAAATCGCTCGAAAGTAGGGTTAGATTCCGAAGCTTACCATTAATCCTTCTTTTAAACCCTCAAATTCGTAGGCTTAAATATAACAGTCTGTTAAGGCCTTTTAACGAGGATTACGTGACGGTGCAAGATAATTTTGTACCAAAACCTTGCTTATGGACCTAATCTATGGTTTTGTAATACGGTGCAATTGGCCCTAAAAGACGGATTTCGGCGAGTACATAACTGAATGTTTTAGTTTTTTCTGTACAGAGTGTCCAAAAGGGGAATCCAGGTTCTGTTTTTGAGTTGTTCCTGACGATTAAAACGAGTGTTACAGAAGTGCAGAGTATGCACTACTTCGTGCAAATTCAGTAACATCCGTTTTGATTGAATTGCTTGGTACATGGATTTCACTAGTTTAATTTAATTTATTTCTTCATTGAACCCATTATTCAGTTCCATTAACCATTAGCAATCAACCAAAATTTCTTGAGAAACAAGTACTTATTGCAAGAAAATAATCCCGAAAATTTTCGTTTCATGGTCTGATGAAAGAGGCAGGTATAAATTCTGAAAAGTTTCAGTTCACTCCGTTGATCGTTTTCAACATCCTTATAATGTTCATTCGGCAACATTTTTTCAAGACACTGCCACTGACAAATAGTTTGAATCCTGCAACAACAAGGGCGATTTCTATGAATAATGATGTATATTAGAGTTTCAACCTTCCTTTTGCACATATTTGTAGCGTAGACTTTGAAGAACAAAAGTTCTCGAGATAGTAAATCTGCAAAATTATCTGATGAAGGAGTCAGATTTAGATTCCGTAACGTTGAAATTTACTTCGTTTATCGATTATACAATACGCGTCAAAATTATGGAACAAATTCTTTTCTCAGAAGAAAAATATTTGGCAACAAAATCCTGAAACAGGTTAATTTTCTTTCACCTTTACCAAATTTTTATGCATTTTTGAAAGGTTTTCGTTGCACCCTGTGCCATCCCCATCAACCCTCTAAATTTTTTGAATAGGGAAATTGGGTCATGAGTTACTTTTTTTGGCAAGGTCTTGAAAAATCAGTTACTTCAAAGAGGTTTTCAGTATGTGCACTTTGTCATGGCTCATTTACTTTGAGATGATGGTACCTGATGAAATTTGTCACTGAATGAAAGTCGACCATTACAGTTTTGTTCATGCACAACTTTCAACCCCTTTCAAACCTCTCACGGAAAATTTTTTTTTCTCCATTAAAGGGTTCGTAGGGGTTGAAAGTTGTGCATGAACAAAACTGTAATGGTCGACTTTCATTCGGTGACAAATGTCATCGAGTACCATCGTCTCAAAGTAAATAAGCCATGACAAAGTGCACATACTGAAAACCTCTTTGAACTAACTAATTTCTAGAAAGAACAAAAATCCTTCAAAAATGCATAAAAATTTGGTAAAAGTGAAACAAAAATTGACCTGTTTCAGGATTTTGTTGCCAAATAATTTTCTTCTGAGAAAATGAATTTGTTCCATAATTTTGACGCTTGCTGTATAGCTTCAGCCAGCGAATAATTTATTGCATTGTTACCAATCTAAAACGTCAAAAATTCAGCCAAATTTCAGAAATTCTTTCACAAAAGAATCTTCAAGATTAATGATATTTCATCGTTCCATCCTCATCTTTTGTTATGAGAGTCAGAAGGCGTAGGGGTATCACTCTCACTTCAGATTTTAATTGAAGCTGAAATGAACATTTGTCACGTGCCCTAACAGACAATGACCATATGCTTGGCGGCAGCTCTTCATCGGAGAAAGATCTCTAACGGCGTATGACAGATGGCGTTCATCCTTCATGTACCTAGATACCTTGTTGAAATATGTCAAGTTAGAGTTGATATATCTGAGTTACGAAAACAACCTCCAGCTACTTAGGAAGATAGATGCTGCCGTAAACGATAGACTTGTTGATTGTAATCAACCTTGATTTCAGAATAGGATATTGCAGTATCTTCAGCAGAGCTTTGTAATTAGAACAATAACTTGGAAGAGTGGTTCTTTATATAACACGGGATTTTACTTATTCGAATCGAAATTTTAGGTGGATTTTGAGGAACTACTGAGAAGAGGAGTAGTTTGATATAGGTGAGGTGTGAATTTGGCACAAACTTCGAAGTGACTAACAAGCAATGGGGCTCCAAATCTCAGTTATAATATATTAGTCTTCCCGAGATATTGAAAAAGTGTCTATGTCAATTTTTTTAGTTACATCCTAAGTATACAGTGCAAAATTATGGAACAAATTTATTTTCTCAAAAGAAAAATATTTGGCAAAAAAATCCTGAAACAGGTCAATCTTTGTTTCACTTTTACCAAATTTTTATGCATTTTTGAAGAATTTTTGTTGCACCCTGTGCCATCCTCATCAACCCTCTAAATTTTTTGAATAGGGAAAGTAGGTCATGTGGTACTCTTTTGGCAAGGTCTTTGTATTTCCTTTACAGGCATGCAGAAATTTTCGAGAAAAAATTTTTTTTTTTGAAAAATTAGTTAGTGATTCTCCGAGTGGTACTTCAATGCCGAAATAAATCTCCAATGACACTCCATTTTTTTTCTTCATTAAAGGGTTCGTAGGGGTTGAAAAATGTGCATGAACAAAACTGTAATGATCGACTTTCATTCAGTGACAAATTTCATTAGGTACCATCGTCTCAAAGTAAATGAGCCATGACAAAGTGCACATACTGCAAACCTCTTTGAAGTAACTTATTTTTCAAAAAAAAATTTTCTTGAACATTTCTGCACGCCTGTAAAGAAGATACAAAGAGCTTGCCAAAAAAGTACCACATGACCCACTTTCCATATTCAAAAATTTAGAGGGTTAATGCGGATGGCACAGGGTGCAACAAAAATCCTTCATAAATGCATAGAAATTTGGTAAAAGTAAAAAAAAAATTTACTTGTTTCAAGATTTTGTTGCCAAATATTTTCCGTCTGAGAAAATGAATTTGTTCCATAATTTTGCGCGCACTGTATACTGATCCGATGATAATGAAACTTCGTAACTAGTTGGTAAGAATGCTGATAAGCTGATTCGGGCGAAATTTCGTGATGTTGGTTCCATTTAACCAATTCAAAAAAATTCATATTTTCTTTCGAATATTTTATATTTGGCGATCTACTTATCATGTTGTCTTCTCAAAATTTCCAACCTCTCTTGAAGCTGAAGTTTTTCCATCAAGTACTCAAATTCGATTCGATCTTTTTTTTGAAACATAGGAAAAATAAAATTTCGAAAGGAATCACTTGCTGAATTTCACAATTACATATTCGGCTTCGTTATTGAATACCTCACCTAGTTTCCTTGTTTCAAGTAATTGTGTTCACGATCTAGAGTTTAACAGCCATAAACATAATAGCTCCCAGAAGAAAAGACTCGAAGACTCGATATTTGTAGAGTAGGTTTGTGTATTAATAACTTAGGTCGAATTCTCGAATGGGTAAAATTCGCCCAATGCTTCTTCAGCCAGAGGTACCCGGATTCAAAACTTCAGTTTCCGATTATTTTCAAAAATACTGATAGGATCGAATAGAAATTCAACCATTGAATTTCTTGACGACCATATGAAAATAAGACCATTCTTTCCATCAGTCACTACGTGATGAGGTGATCTATTCGCAACGAATTTGAACAAGGGCGTAAAAGCTCTTGACCGCACGTCAGTACTTTGCTGGATCTTTACGCGCTTGTTCTCGGGAACAGTAGTTTTCGAATTTTTAGCCGAAAATGGCCTTAAATGATTGGGTTCAACTCCCTGAAGAAGAATCCGTGGTAAAATTCAATTCTGCTCGTTTGGCCGTCCATCCGTGCTTATGTGCTCTAACATTCGAAAGAAAATACTTATAGACTTGAAATTGTCAGATTATGTTTGGAGTCCAAATATCTTGGATAAATTCGTTATTAAGTGCAATCAGTTGGAACGTTCGGAGTTAGGCCCATTTGAAATTTTGAGGTTAATTCCTCGATATCTCATGAAGTATTGATTCGATCAATTTGAAACTTCGTGGACAGTTTTGGAATACCAACGCACAAATCAAAGCTAAATTTCGTGTGGATCAAGTCAAGAAAATTAAAAAAATTTATTCGAAAATTTTTAAAATTTTGATGAGAAATTTTTTTTCTCTGGAAATATGGATTAGATTTGGCAGGAACCTTAGAGCCAGTATTTAACAACAATGTTTCAAATTTCAATTTGATCCGATTTTCATTTTTGGACATTTAAGGAAAAAATGTGCCAAATTTCGTTGTTATTTGGAATTTCAACGTTATTTCTGCAATATCTCCAGAAGTACAAATGCAATCAGATTAAAAATTTCAATCAGATGGATATAACCAAGAGGCAACTAGGTGCAAAATTTTGTGTTGATCTAATTGTTAGAATTAAAACAAGCGCGTAAAATCTCTTGACCTCTCGTCAGTGCTTTTCCAGATTTTTTTAAATATTTTTAATCATAAACACTACCCCCTTCTAACAAAAAACCTGGGTAAAAAGAAGATTCCATCAACCATCCTCAGGTTTTGGTAGCAAATAAACCGAACAGTATACCTCTAGACCAAACCCGATCAATTAGATACAGCTATCTGTTCGCTGACCATCTTAATAGTTTTAATACCACTCTGCGAGTGATTCGATGCAAAAACAGGGACAAATAATCACAAATAATCTTCGCTTGTAAGCACACCTATAATAAATTATTTCTATTATGACACAGACGTGGTTCCACCGCTCATATATATTTTATAAAGCTATTATTGCCATAGTTGTCATTATTTATTGGGAATGTTCTCTATGTACGTGTTTCAATCCAGTTTTTTTAACGATTGGTTATTTTAGCGCCATTATAGAACTGTCGTTAATCTTATTCGATGCAGTAGCACTAGGTATATTTTTAAATTATGAATAGGTGAATTACCAGATAATTATTATGGAAATTTGGTTCTGATGATGATATCTCTTTTGAGCGTTTTAATTCGTCTGTAATTTCGAGATTTTTAACCAAAAATGGCCTCAAACGATTGAGAGGATCTTAGTGATACTTGTTTGGAAAAAACTAGAAAAGCACTGCCGTGAAGGAAGCAAATTTTGCGCGGATGTTCAATGGGAATGACCGCTTTGGCAACGAATTTGAAGATGCGCGCAAATGATGCTGCTTTCACGGCAGTGCCTTTCTTGGGTTTTTCGATGAAATACTGGATTTCAATTCGTAGGCCGACCGTAAACACAATAACTCACGGAACAAACGACTTAGAAACTCGATATTTGTAGAGTAGGTGTGGACCTTAATAACGGAGATCGAATTTGTGAATGGGTAGAATCCACAGATATACCCATTCAAAATTTAATTTTTCCGATATTCCCAAAAATACTAATTAGATCGAATTGAAATCCAGTACTTTATCGAAAATGACGGTTCGAATGTTCATGTAGAAATTCATGAAGATATTATAATGAGAAGATCACAGAATATTGAATGTTCGAAAAGAAATTAAAATTTTTCTTCAAATTTTTCTAATGACACGATAATCACGAAATTTTGCGCAAAGTTGTCCATCAGCATTTCCAAAATAGCTGCCAGGCTTCATCATGACTGAAATAGTATTTTTTGAGATATTCCGGAAAAATATCGATATCCTGAAAAAATCGAGAAATTTTGTGATCGTATCGAACTGAAATTAGGTTCACTGCTGTGAAATATAAAGTTCAAGGTACGACTAAAATCTTTCCCGTAAGTTATAGACAGTTTCCAAGAAAAAAAATTTTTTACAAAAAAATCTGAAAAAAAAAATTTTTCTGAATTTATTGACGGCACGACCTCAATGAAATTTCGCGAGAAGTTGCAAGTTCTCATATTCCAACTAACTGCCAAGTTTCAATTCAATCGCTCCAGTAGTTCTAGAAATATCAGGAAAATATCCTCAAAATTTTAAATGGCTTTGATTCCGAAATCATTCGACCGATTTGGCCCATTTACGAACTCAACCTTGGCATTTTGAAATGCTACCAACCCTGAAATTTTCAAGTCGATACATTCCTCAGTACGCCCGTAATCGTGCGTACGGAAAGCAGAATAGATTTTGACACCGGATTCGTCATGAATTAGTCCAACCTAGACGTTTGAGACTGTTTTCGGATCAAAATTCGAAAATTACAGACTTTTGGACAAAACGATAGCACGCTGTTTCCCAAAATTGACAGATTGACAGTTCATACAGAATATCGCGGTATGAGATGATGATAAGATCGGAGGATATAGAGTATTCTGTTGACACGATCAACACGAACTTTTATGCTTCAGCACCATCGAACTAGTTCCAGAGTTTTCGATTTATTCTGGACTATTTCCCTCGTCGTAATTTCCACCAATCAGAAACGCGCAATTTTGAATTACAAATGGTCTTCCCTACCGTGTACCAAAATTGCAATTATTTATATTTTAATTGTACCATAAATAATTAAGTTTGTAGTATTTTTGATGAAATGAATTAGGTACCTGTGTTTCAGTTTTCAAATTATTACCTATACATAATGCTTGCAGAATAATCTGTTACCCACGAAATAGTCTTGTCAAATACTATTCGGGCATCTTAATTTTCCTGTGAAAAAAATCGGAAAAACACATTACAGAGTAATATTTTTTAACAAAAAGCATTTGTGCAAGTGCAAAAATCCTCGTCTTCAACTCGGATTTTTGTTGCCACCAGCACTCATGCTTCTTGTTAAAATATTACTTAGCAACGTGTTTTTTCGATTTTTCTCGGAAAAATAAAATGCCCTCTTGATATTACTTACGATAAAATAACGGTACTCAGAAAAAACACGAAAATTTTTTTTTCTTATATCTCCGAAAGTTGGGATTAGATCGTAATTACATTTGGTGTACCAACTGTTGTGAAAGATAATGTTAAATTTCAATCCGATTTGAGATTATTTGCGGCGAAAAATTTGAAGATTAACAGACATTTGGACAAAACGATAACACGCTGTTCCCCTTAAACATCATTGCGAAATTACTAATTAAATTGAATTAATCAGGGGTATGAGCACAAGATAAATGAGAGCATACTTCGAAAACTGAATTATAGTTCAACGAAGTATGAAAAGTATGGCTATAATTGAATCAAACTAATAATTAATGATAATCTCATTGAGGCAATAGCTACATAGCGGTTCTGTCATTTTTTTTCAAACGTCAACCGAACCTAACCTCACCACGTGATATCAACACAAATAAATCCTAAACTCAACTGCGCCTTGAGTCGGCCACAACTCACATCGACCCAAAAATCGCTACGTTTTTCATCCAGATAACTTGATTAATGCGCACCAAAGGCCACGGCAATTTTCTGGATGCATTTCTGCTGAAAATGAGGCTCTATTTTCCGCATTCCTTGTCAAACGGACGCCGTGGGCTGGGTCCCATTGAGCTGACCGATTGGGAATGGTTAATGGGTTAATGCTGGGTCGATTGTAATGATTGAGTTTTTGAGCTTTATCTCTAGCCTGCGTGAGTGGTTAAAGTGATGTTGATTGGGCAGTTTACGGTAAAGTCTGAGATAATATATTGTTAATTGTGAGTTTAATGAAAATCGCTTACATGCTACGGCGAAGGTGTGTTTCTCCAACATGGTTGTAATTATATTTTAGAGTTAACTATTACGAGAAGGAGGAGTAGTGAATTTGCCCTCGATATGATCGTGTATGAGTTTTTTTGTTGGTTATTAATCATCATTTTATCGGTATGGCTCGATTTATCAATTAGCTCGTTTATAATTTTTGCCGAATGAAAACATGTACAGTATTTCTACATTTAATTGGTGTTCATAACTTATAAGTAACGAATCAATTTGCCTGATGACACTAACTGAGAATAAATCAAATCATTCATTTATGTGAAGATCTGAGTCGTTTTGCGTCGATGTTCTGGTGAACAGCGTGCTATCGTTTTGTCCGAATATCTGTAATTTTCGAATTTTGAACCGGAAATGGTCTCAAACGACTAGATTGGACTGACTGATGACGAATCCGGTGTCAAGAACGATTCTGCTCGACTGGCCGGCCTTCCGTAGGCACGATTACGGTCGTACCGAGAATCCTATCTAGCTGAAACTTTCAGGGTAGGCTGCATTTCAAAATGTGATGGTTGAGTTTGAAAATGGGCAAAATCTTCCGAACGGTTTCGGAGTTACAGTCTTTTAAAGTTTTGTCGTTATTTTGGAGATAATTCGGGAACGATTGGATCGAAACATGGTAGATAGTTTGACTATAGCAACGCGCAACTTTTTGGGAAATTTTGTTGAGATCCTACTATCAGTAAATTTTCTTCGACATTTTTTTCGAGAAGAATTTTTTTTTCGCGAATTGTCCATCACTTTTGAAAAAAATTCAGCGCATGCTTTGAAGTCCATATTTCACAGCAGTATACCAAAATTTAAATTCGATACTGCTATTATTTAAGGAGATATTGGAAAAAAATATGTAAAATTTCGTGATTTTCTTCTCGAAATCGTTGTTTTTTTCGGTATAACTCAAGAAATACTGACCCAATTATGATGAAACTTTGCATCTAGTTTGAAGATGCTGAAAGACAAGTTTGTGCGGAAATTCGTGATCATCGTTTTATTAGAGCAATTCGAAAAAAATTTCAAATTTTTTTTCGAATATTCAATAATCTGTGATCTTCTCATCATATCATCCTCAGTGAATTCTGTATGAACCTACGAACTGTCATTTTTCAATAAAGTAATGGATTTCAATTCGATCTTATCTGTATTTCCGGAAATATTGGGAAAATCTAATATTGAATGGGTATATCTGCGAAATCATTGCGTGGATTTCACCCATTCAAGAATTCGGCCTTGGTGGTAAATGTCCAAGTCTTCTCAACAAATATCTAGTTACTAAGTTGTTATTATACTTTCGGAAGTTACAGTCGGCCGTGAGGCGATAATTATATCATGAGTGAGATCAGAAATATTTTCTGTGAAATCAAATTACATATTGAACCCGCATTTATAGGTCAGACCGTTTTACGTCACAGTTCCATGAACCATATTTGTACCTTTGGACGCCTAGGTACCGTTTTTTGAATGAATCTTTTTTGAGCAAATATGTATGCTTCCGGATCTTATATCAAACTTTTTCAAAATTATTCATCATACCCATAAAATTCACAATTTCAGAGAATGGTCAAACTATCTGAAATCTGAATGAATCAGATCGAATTCAAGAATGGGTGATATCAGCTCAATGATTCCGTAGATATACCTGTTCAAAATTTCATGTTCCCAACATTTCCGAAAATATATATAAAATTGAAATTCAGTACTTGATTGAAAAAAAACTAGAAAAGCACTACCGTGAAGTAAGCAGCTTTTAATCGCATGTTCGAATTCGTTGCTAAAGAGGTCATTTGTTCACGTATTGGTAGGACCAAGTGAACTTTTGGTGATCTTTGAACATGTGCGCAAAAGCTGCTGACTTCACAATTTCTAGTTTTTTTTTGGAAGTTGTGTATATATCAAAAATATTGGAATGCATTGATGTTAGCAGAATACTTACATTTTATATCAATGAAATATTTGAGAAAAAATCATTTAATTACTGAATTACAAAATTTTTCCCTTATAAGTGATCGGTAATACCTAATCTTACTCTATCACCCGAATCCCAGTTTCCAACTGCAGTTATTTATTAATTACATAGCTCTGTATTAAGCTTGAGCAGTAAAAGCGAAAAATATTACCAAGTAGTCGAAAGGACAACATAATTGACATTTAAAAACATTTTGAATGCGTGCGTAACATTGGTTTCTCATTTCAGCACATACGCCTTGAATGAGAACAAACGACAGTTCAAGAACAATAGTAGGAAAACTGTACCGATCGTGATAGTGTCTCTTTATCTAAGAGTCAACTTACAGTGATTACCAATTCCACAAATTTGCGTATTAAAGTGACCATTGGAATAACATGGCACTCGAATGTTTTATTGCGCTACATTCAAATGTCCGAATTGATCGGTTTTCCATTAAACTACCAACAAAACCATGTGGTAAGCGTACCATATTTACAACTGAAAAATGCCGTAAAATAGCTCATTAGACCAATTTATGTTGATCGGATTCAATTTACTCAATTCCGATTCTGTCTTTACCCGAGAGGAAATCAAAACACTGGAATTGTTTATGGCAGAGTAAAAGTTAACTGAGACTCATAGGATATTTACGATGCACGGAATGATTTTTTATTATTTTATCATTTTATTTCATCTGGGAAAAAGAGGTTACAGTATTGAGGAACGATGCGATATTCTGCATTTCACTTTTCCAAGCAATAAGTTAAATTTCCATCGATATAAAAGACCTACAAAAATTTTACACAGGGGTTCATATTATTTTCTCAGTTGAATAACCCAATACGATTGATTTCTTAAATGAAACTTATATATTATTCATAACTCGTTGGTTTTTCACAACACAGCAGCGTTTTTCTCAATAACTCAGGGTCCACTGGTCGAAAATCATCCAGTTGAAAATTTTCATATTGAGTTATGCAACAGTAATCAACGTTGAGAGTTTCATGAAAATTCGGTGGTAAGTTTTCGAGAAATAATTTTTTTTTCCCTCACACCCCGAGTTTTGAGCCCTTATGGTACACCGATCTTGCTGAAAAGCTTGGAGGATCAATCTCAAGCGACACACGATTTTTCTACCAAGTTTCACGAATTTTGGTTCAGTACTTTCAGAGGAAAGCCCCGGACAACGGATTTTTTTTATTAGTTCATTCAACTCTACAAGCTTCAAAATGTGAACTGTGAAATTTTCAGGGGGGTAATTTTTTTTTGGTCGATCCCTAAGGTCTATTATTTGATTTTATCAAATAATAAACCAAAAGCAGCAGTAATTTTTGAAGTAGCTTTAATTGTTTCTATTTGCAAATGTCAAGGCAAAAAGGGTATCAAATGACTAATTGGACTCACTGATAATGAATCCAGTCTCAAAAATACCCTATCGAATTGTAAGGGTTGCATTTCAAAATGCGACGGTTAACTTCGTTAATGGGCATAATCAGCAAAACTGCTTCCGGGTTATAGTAATTTGAAATTTTTAAGTTTTATCCATAATATTTCGAGTGATTGGATTGAAACTAGGGAGTCAGTTGAAGATCAATGATGTGCAATTATTTGCATACGTTTGTTGAGATCGTATGGTTTTCGGATTAAAAAAAATTGTACGAAATTTTTTCAAGGAAAACTATTATATATTTTCCGAAAATAGTTTTCGCGGATAGTGGAAAAATTTGTTTTCAATATCGTTGCTCTTTCCGCTAAAATCAAAAATACTCATGATGAAACTTGGTTACTAGTTTGAAAATACTGTTGCACAAGTTTGTGCGATATTTTGTGATGATCGTGTCATCTTTCTGTTCAGAAGTTATTGTATTACAAGGAGAGCACGTTTGAGGGTTAACGAAGAAGTACATTCTCATGAATGTGCATATCACAGCAAAAAACAGGCGCGTAAAAGGCTCTTTTTGCACGCATGTTCTAGGGGAACTATAATTTTCGATGATTGAGCCGAAAATGGTCTCAAACGACTAGGTTGGACTGATGACGAATCCGCTGTCAAAATCGATTCTGTCCGGCCGGCTGACGAAACGATAACTGACGAACGGAGTCAGCTAGTGACTTGAAACTTGTAGGGAAGTTTGCGCATTGAAATGCCGCGATTCAGTTCGTTAATGAGCCAAATCGGCCGAATAGTTTCGGAGTTATAGTCATTTGAAATTTCGAAGTTAACTTCCTCATATTTCAGAAACTACTGAAACGATTGTATCGAAACTTGGCAGATAGTTGAAGCATAATGACGCGCCACTTTAAGCAGAATTTCGTTGAAATCGTATGATAACCCAAGTTGAAAAAAAAATATTTTTCAAAATTTTTTTGGAAAAAAAATTTTTTCTTCGAAATTATTGTTCATATTCGAGATATTTCCTCAGTTATACCTTGAAATCCATATTTCACAGCAGTGTATCAAATTTCAATATGATACGGCTATTAGTTTTGCAGATATTGGGAAAAAATATGTAGAATTTCGTGGTTTTCTTCTCGATATCGTCATTTTTTCGGTATAACTCAAGAAATACTGATTCAATCGCGATGAAACTTCGCAGATATTGCGGGACAACATTGTGCAGAATTTCGTGATGATCATGTCATTAGAACAATTTGAAAAAAAAAATTCAAATTTTTTTTTCAAATATTTATTATTCTGTGATCTTCTCATCATATTATCCTCATTAAATTATGTACGAACCTTCAAACTGTCATCTCAAGTACTGGATTTCAATTCGATCTTATCTGTATTTTTGGAAATTTTGAATGGGTATATCTGCGGAATCATTGGGTGGATTTTACCCATTCGCGAACTCGGCCTTCGTTATTAAGGTCCAAACCTTCTGTACCACTATCAAGTTTCTAAGTTGTTTCTTTCGGAAGTTATTGTGTTTACGGTCCGGCCGTTGAAAATCGCTCGAAAAAAGTTACTCCACGATCGGCCACTTGTTTCTTTCAATGTACATGAGTGAGGCACATAAATATAACTCTATCATTATCCTTGTTGGGTACGTACTATTGTAAGTGAGAGCGACCACACAGTGAAATAAATCTGTAATCGGTACCAACTTCGACAGGTAGAACGTTTCAAAATAGCCTTCCGAATTTCTCTTCCTGACCAATTTCAATTAATTTTAATTGCCGAAAAGTGTAAACAAAAAACAACACTGTACTATTCTCTAGTCATTAGGTGGACCTCTCTCATAGATGACGAAACCACAAAAGGAAATAACAAAACCGCTAGTTCAGTTCGATATAAATAAAGCAATTTCGACAGGAAATATTATTACTAGCGTTAAGTTGTTAACCATAAGGTATGTAAACTGGGATAATTCAGGGGTTGAGCACAGGGTAGGCTCTAGGAGGGCTGATAAAATCAAAAGAGAACGAAAAATATTTCAATTTACGATTACTAGTTAAGTAGAGTTGTCTCGGTTGCTAATCAGTTTTTTTTCTTCTAAACAGACTACGAAGGGAAAAACGGCGATGACGGAAAAATTGCTGAGCAGTGTTGCCAAAACTCATTAAATTCTTAAGTTATTGAAACTTTTCGAGTTTCTAATGTATATTGATATTAAATCGAAAAAATGTAATATTCATACCATCTAAATGAAGAATGTTTCAACACAATACAATATTTCGATGAATTCTTCTGAGTATTTATTTCAGAAAATTAATATCAGGAAAAATTATTATAGTGCTCATTTGACATAACTATTAATATTGAAAATTTCGGAAAAAAAACTAGGAAAGCACTGACGTGAGGTCAGGAGCTTTAACGAGCCTGTTCCGTTGCCAAAGCAGTCAGCTATACAAGTATTGACCCTGCCAAACGCAGATTTTTTTTATATGGTCCTCGCGAAATTCTGCATGAACCTCAAGCTCTAATTTTCGATCAAGTACCAGATTGCAATTCGATCCAGAATTTTTAATGGGTATAACTATCTAAAGAATGATTGGCGCATTCAATCCATTTAAGCATTCTACCTTCTTAATTGAACTGAAAACCTACTCTACAAATAATATTCCCTATGTCGATTCTCCTTAAAGTTAATATGTTTACGGTCGGCCTAACCACTGATAGTGAACAAAATAACTTCCGGAAGAATCTACTCAGTAGCTTGATAATTGTAGAGTAAGTAAGTTTGGAGTTACGAATGCCGAATTGGCGAATTAGTAGAAACTATCGAATGATTCTGCAGATATACCCTTTCAAAATTTCAGTTTCCAGATATTTCCAAAAAAAATAGATCCAATCGCCTTTCGATGAAAAATGCCACCTTGAAGTTTCAGCCAAAAAGGGCCTACAGAACAATTCATTATCTGTGTCAAACTTAAGCAGAATATTTCGAAAATATGAGAAAAAATCTTTGAAGGAGTTTGAGACCATTACAGATTAAAACTTGGTTAAAATGTAAATGCGATGTATATATAAATATGAACAATCATTTCTATGTTGAAATTATGCTCTTTCGAAACATTCTGACGTGACACGAAAATACCTGTTCATAATTGAAGATAAAATATGTTCTCTCGTATATTTGAATCGTAGAACTTCATAATATTCGACAGCTTGGCTCAAATAAACCTTTTACTGCGTTATTTATTCGCTTCAACTTGTTTGTTCGGTATTCAACAAGAATCAGCGATTCTACATTAATACCGATTATGTTATTCACCCATAATTCTTCAGGTACGGATTTTTGTCGTTATTTGATTAATAGCGCATTTAATTATTTATCTCCGAGGTGGATATAATTAGGCAGAAGGCAGTCGATAAATTACCTATTTGCTGTACGGACTTAATAAATATAGGACATGATTTATGGATTGTCAAGAGATAAATCTTGATAATATACACATACAAAAAGTTGGACATCATTATGCGACAAATCATTTTGGTATTTGTGATTTGCTGGTATTAAGGATCTGTTGCGAAGTTCATAGAACTGCGATGTTGACTCTTGTTGAAATCAGATAGAGAGAAGGATGAAAAAGAATAAAACTGCACTGTGAAAATTAAAACAAAAATCGCCTAGATCATGTGTTTACGGAACTTCAGTTGGATAACATCGCTAAACCAAAATTCAGGTCCATATTCATCAATTTTTTTGTAGGAAAAGGGAGAATCAATTTTTGAAGTTATTTTCTCAATATCACAGGAACTATACAGAAGAGATCAGTTTGCAACTTCGAAGTAAGTTGTAGCAGTGAACAATGCAGTCTATTTCGTGCACTGTTGCACAAGTACTGTGAATCTTAAATACAGTATCAAAACCCTGACACCCTTACTAGATATCCTGTAGAATAATTCCTAGAGATTGAAATTTGCTTTCGTTCCGTAGATACTATATGAAGTGGGGATTTTTGGTCAAAGGAACCAAATAAGTCCAGTTTATGTGGGACAGACGAAACAATATTTGAAAACTAGGTTGAGACAGAATGAACATGATTGCGCTAAAGATAAAGACAACACAGGGTTATCTAAACATCATAAAGACACAGAACATAATTTCGATTTTGAGAATCCTGTGATTTCAACTAGGGAGACAAGTTTGGGCAAAAGACTATCTATTTATATAAAGAAAATCAATAATACAGTTAATCTTCAATCAGACACGGAAAATATGAACGGCATATACATAAACTTGATAATGGACATTGATGTGAATTCTAGATAAATATGTTGAACTTTTTCATTCTGAATGATGGTTGACATTCGAGAACGATCGATTTTCTCATAAATGTTAGATGATATGTATAATAGCGAAGAGCAAAAGTCACATCAGCAACAGTCAGCTAAATTATCTATTTTCACCCATAATAGTTGTTTATGAATTTAAAGCCGTATTATCGACATACACAAATGATTTCTAATGTGTTAATTTAGTCGTATGGATATGTATTCCTTTTAAATTGATTATGATTGTCTGTTGTAATATGTATATGTATAAAAGTGAGTTATAGTCTTTTTCTTGGTCATGTTGGCTTTATGCTGTTTTTGGAGTTCTCAGCTGTATATATTTTTTATTTTAAATTTGGTATTGTGATGAATTTATATTTTTCTTGTTGATTCCTTGTAATTTGTATTGTCAGTACTTAAACAATTTTGTATTCACACCTGTAACAATGTAACAATTCATTTTTAGCCTGAGGAAGGTGGAAAATAAACTACCAAAACGTTGCCTTACGATTGATGATTTTTAATTGGTTCCTTTGAACAAAAATCCCCACTTCATAATTCCTAGAGAGTTCAGATGCCAAATCGAGAATCACTTATATTCCATAGCCTTCTCTTCATGAAATGAAATGGCTACCAAGTGAGATTCCCTGTTTGACGAATACGAGACATCGCAGAAATATGCAAAATTACCATTCCACGCCAGCTCGATACTCCTAAGCGGCCGAAGGAACCAATAACTCACACCTTCCGAGGATGACATCGATACTACCGGCTCTATCTCCTATCGAATAACTCCAGGAGTTCCCAACGCTGAACTGCCTAGTTCGCACCTCGTTCCCACATGCACCTGTGATCTGGCGATCTCTGTTCAGGTTAAATGTTGTTAAATTGAGCATTAGAGTTGTAATTATTCCGACATCATCAATAATTGCCGTTGCTGATTTATCGGAATGTCTTGTATTTCAGTAATTTCGATGAGTTACACGGCATTAAAATATTGCGAGGAATCTTACACGTGTTTGCGATTATATCTCAGAACTCTGGGATGGAGAAGAGGTTGCATTATAATTGGTGCCTGCTAGGTCAGGTCTTTCACTGATCCGGGCTCGTACTTTACTGGTGCTGGCTTCTTGGTCGGGTGTAATGCACCACTCAATCTTTGCGGATTTGAAGCTGCAGCCGACAAAGATATTTTATTTTATAAAGAGCACCAAGGGTGTCTTGGTATTTGGAGGAATTTCCTTTCAATCGTCAGTAGGAAATCCTTTGATGAATTATATATGAACATCAGTCCAAAAAGGCAACTGCCCTTTGAAGAAATAATTCTCTTGTTGCAACTGATAAAAGGCATAGTTTTCTAGTTATAATCATTATTTTGGGAGTATGTTCAATAATTTTGTAGGTTTTTGCTGGATTTTCACTGCCCTTGACAAAAAGCTCTATCCTGCAATCCGCAAAGGCTTTTTTCATTTTTATTCAATTTTAATATTTCTGTTCCAGATATTGGGAGTGAAAATCCAGAGAAAAACCTTCAAGAAGAATGCCCTTGCCAAGCAATTTTGGTTAGGTCAACATAAAGATCAGACTATCAAATCCTCCGTGTATCAACATTTATTTTGTGTTGACTACTGAATCTGGACTGTAAGGAAATTTTCAAACTTCAAAAGCTCGATTACGGTTAGTTCACCAACTTGCAATGGGGGCACTTTTCGTATGTCAATAAACTTTCAATTTCATATTTTAGAGCGAACTCGAATAAAAGAATTACAACAAAAAGTTATGGTTGATTCTAATTAACCCTCGTCCTTTCAGCCGATCGTGAACACAATAACTTGATATTTGTAGAGTAGGTTTGTATCTTAGGTAAACCCAATCGAATATTGATTAAAGCTTATTTAATTTTATAGTTCTCTTTCAGTTGCGAAAAAACCTACAAAATAATACCTATTCGAAATTTTATTGTCCAAATGTTTTCAAAAATACAGATTGGATCTACTGAAATCTAGTGCTCGATCGAAAATGACAGCTTGAAGGTTCATACAGAATTTTGTGAGAAAAATATGATAAGAAGATCGTTTTATTATTATCGTCAAATGTTCGAAAAATAAAATGGGAATGGAATTTTCTTTTTCAAATATTTCTGTTGACACGATAACAATGAAATTATTATTACGGTAAATACAACAATACCGAAGAACAAACCACGAAATTTTACATAGTTTTTTCCAATATCTCCAAAAATTAAAATCTATTCAGACTGAAATTTGGTACACTACTGTGAAAAAAATAAAGTTCAAAGTCCGAGCAAATTTGTTTTTTTTTATTTTATTATTATTTTTTTAGATTTTATAACAGTACGATCTCAACAAAATTTTGCGGAAAATTGCGCGCCACTAATCTACAAAGTTTCAATCCAATCGCTCCAGTAGTTCCTGGAATATCAGGTAAATGACTTCAAAACTTCAAATAACTATAACTCCGAAACCATTCAGCCAATTCCGCCTATTGACGAATTTAAACGTCTCATTTTGAGTTGCGACTTACCATGAAAGTTTCAAGTCGATAAGCTCTTCTGTATGCCAGGAATCTTGCCTAAGCGCGGCCAGACAGAATCGATTTTTCACCGGATTCATCATCAGTGAGTCCAACCAAGTAGTTTCAGACCATTTTCGGAAAATAATCGAACATTACAGAGATTGGACAAAACGATAGCACGCTGTTTACTCAGAACAACGCGAAAAAACATACAAAAACCTAACAAGTACTCAAGCAATCCAATCATAAACCTGATATCTGGCCAATTTGTTCTCACCCCGAATGTGCTGAACAAAAAGTTTTCCACCACATACTACCGTCAAAGTCTTCGAAATGAGGATATAATTTCAGGTTCTAATCCTAGCCTCAGGATCAGCGATGTAATGATCCCAGTGACAGGAGCCTACCATATGTTCCCAATAATTAAGATAAAATTGAAAACAGCCCTTTTCTTTGTTAACTAATCCACCCTATAGAAATCAATTATTGAGGCAATCTTGGTGTCGAACACTCTTCACGATTCACAGCAATTTTTTTAGTCATTGCCATGGTTTGCAGATAACACTGGTGTAGTATCCATGTTTGCATTTCATTAGAGTTCTTTATCTCCCCTAGAGCTTTGTTTGGTAGTATCGAGTGGCGAGCGCTCCGTTTTTATCTAATTCTACGATAATTCCGGAATACATTTGACTTTTCACAAGGTTGAAGTTAATTCAATTCGCATTCGAGGCGACAACCTTGAAATCGCGGATGAAGTAGTGTTTTGGAATAATTCTGATTTCGGTATTGTTACTATCTAGATTCGTGAATTGCCGAAAAAAATCAGTCTAATTGGCGGTTCCGATTTCAACGAATTGGATTGCCTAGAATACAAAATTTTGATTTCATCATTTATACTATAATATATAAAAATAATAGGTCCTAAATCAGTGATATGCTCTATAAAATATCTTCGAATTTTTATTTATTTCGACTTCCAAAGCATAACGAAATAATTCAATTTTCAAAATTTGGTATGTTTTCTCGAATATATACAACATATCTTTAAAAAAAAGCTAGAAAAATAAATTAAGGCAAAATAAATGTAGCAATAAGAGTTCTATTTCAAAGAATAACGCCCCCTTCTAATGAACGCGTACTTACTGAATACGTGTCAAATAATTTCATTCCTTCTCAAAATGTTCTGCTTCGTTATACATTTATAAATATTATTCAATATAACATCGATGGGTTTTCTTCAAATTAGAGCTGCATTCATGAATGTTTATCTTCATGGAGATTTTTACAAGAGATTAAATGGAATACCATGAATTTTTTTTATTTTATTCATAATAATGAATATGAATCATCCGTTAGAGAAGTCTCATTTCAAAAACAAAAATTGGTTCATTAGTTGTGAGCTAACAGAATATATTTGTTATGATTGGTATACAGATTTCGTCGCTATATTTCAAGAAAAAATAGCGAAGCAATGAGGTCCACACTCGAAGAAAGTCAACCAGAACATACAAACAAATTTACGGAAACCCATACATTTTGAATGAAAAGTATTAAATATTCCGTAGTTTTTTTGCTATAAACAACGGTTCTCCAAGCTTCTATAAGTTCATATAAACATTATTCCTTACTTTGATAGAATATACCCGAGGTATCTCAATTTTCTGAATTTTTGAAATTACTTCCTATTAAATCCAGATTTGATATATTATCTTCTATTATTTTTCTTGCTATTTATGGCGAGTTCTTCATTTCACGAAAGGGAGCAAATAATTCTGTAGAAATTATACAGCCTCGGGCTACATGCAAGCTATAATTTAGGTTGCGTAATTGTTGTTATTTATAAGCCATAACAATTTGATATATGTCTATTACCCCATGCACACTTATTTCTATATTTTTATACAACAAACTTTTGTTTGAAAGGCGCGTAGGATTATTTAGTTGGATTATTTTTGGTATGAGAGATATGGTGAATCAATCATTATTTGAAAGTTATGCTGGCTGATCAATAAATGATTTATTATCTATAGATGTACGTGGTTTATAGACGGAAAACCTCTATGGACTTCAGTACTCAAAGATGAAATTTAAGTACTACTAGAATCGGCACTTTTTATCCTTCGAATGCTAAAGTACAGAAAGGAACTATTCGATACAATTTCTTGGTACATTTGAAAATTTCATCAGTTAATTCATTGTCAAACACCAAGATTTCTTTTGCATCCATCTACAAGCATTATTGTAATTTTAGGTATCGTAGTGTATGTTTTGGATAATGTTGATTTTGATAATCAGACATTCTTTATAATTGTATTTCATTTATTCTCTCAGATAATAGATTCAGTATGACTAATCCGATCTTATATAACCCATTTGAGCCTTTTCAGTACGATCTCTAGAAGTTTAGCATAGAGATATCAACAGGCGATAAAGCGCGAAACTATGATAGCATGATTCCTTATTAGATATTTGTTCAAATATGTAATTCATATGAGAACTAGATTATCGAGACAGGATGAAGATTCAAAATCATCTACGTAAAGAATTAAAAGCTGTGGTATTCATCCATTTCGTAATATCTTGAAAAAAATTTCATGATGTAGTTATTTTTAACCTAATGTACATCAGTGGTTGTCCGGTATTATATGATTAATAAAGTATTTTAAGTCATAATAAGGAAATCCTTCTTTTCGAATTGAGTATTTCAGTATTATCTGGAAGTTTTTTTGGATTGATAGGTGCTAACTTACCTCCACAAAAATAACAAGAATCCAATCGGAAAAACAAACACTGAAACCTGAATTATTTCCAGTCAAAATTCACTGTTTCTCTCTCATATCAAGTTTTTTGTCTCATTTCAAATACAAACTAACACATCACTCAATCGATTGTAACCACAAAAAACTCAGTTCTTCTGTCCAAGATCAAAATTGTCCACAAAATTTCGGACCTGACGGGTCGTACCGCACTATTTTCGAGATTCGCAATATCCAGTCAGATTTTAGGCAATGGTTGTACAGTTTGAAGACACTTAACCTATGCAGAAAACTAGAAACCAATTGTTAGTTCTTTGCGCGTGTGGTACTTCTTGAAGAGAACAAACCCAACCAACATCGCTGCTTAGACTGTGCCGGACGAGTGACTGGCTATCGCATGGTTATGCTTCAAGAACCGCGTACACCTGTTTTGGTAGAGGGGGAAGGAAAAATTATCCCCCTTCCTTGAAAAGTAGCACTGTTTTATGAACATTTTAGGAACAGAGGGGTTGAATCCAACAAGTTGAAAGGAAGTGAACGACTTCAACGGACTATATACATGTAATTAAAATTATCATAGATACATATCGATATTGCACCTGATTCCTAGTTGATTACTAATTTCAGAGGAAATTGGGGCAGTACTTGAAGAAGGGAAAACAGATGTCTGTGGATGAAAATGAACATTTCATCTATTTAAATGATTTAGATCACAAAACGATAGTACCTTCTGGTAACGTTGAGATGTTTCAATATCACCGTTTCGAATGCAAGGTATAGATAGATATAGAAATTTTGGGGAAAGTTCGGGAAGTCATGTTTAATCTCAAAATTAGTTCAACAATAATTTGTCTATTGTATTGAAAATGACAGCTGAGAACTTAGAACTTTGAAGTTTACTCTTATATGTTCTGGCTGTTGGCTGTATACAGAAAGAAATGCTGATTTTGTCTATTAAGCATGTGAAGGAAAATATGCTTTCGGGTAATTTTTCCACCAATAGTGCGGACTTCTAGTAAGAATGTTCTGGACTTTTGCCAGTTAATGATTGAATTAATTTTAGAGCAAACATATCATATTGTGGGAAGCTTCTGAATTTGAGATATTATGTTGCGCTCGCAGTTCTCCACTCAAAAATTTGCTGGGACACAGATTTTTTCGAACCATGTGATGAGTTTCGAAGTAAATCACCGTAAGATATTTTCCAAGAATATCATTATCAATTGATGTTATTAGGCTTTAAGTAATATGGTATGAAAATAATACTGATTTTTCTGTACTACTCCTAGTTATTACTAGTATTACTAATATATATCTAATATAGAAAAGATGATATTGACAACTCTAAATTGAAATATAGAAGATGAAAGACCGTGTGTAGTATCATTTTTACGTGCTTGTTCTGGGGAACAGCGCGTTATCATTTCATCACGATGTCTGTAATTTTCGAATTTTGAGCCGAAAATCTTACGATTGGGTTGAACCCCCTGAAGAAGAATCCGTGGTCAAAATTAATTCTGTCCGTCCCCCTGGCCGTGTGCGCTGTAACTCTCGAAAGCAAGGACCTAGAGTCTTGAAATTTTCAGGTTAGGTTAAGATCCTGAATATCTCAGTTAGGTTCGTTAATGGTTCAAATCTGCCGAATGGTTTTTGTGCTACATTCATTTGAAATTTTGATTTTTCAATAATTCGAAAAACATTTATCTGATCGAAATGAAACCTGGTTGGAAGATGAATAGTGTCAATGAGAAGAATTATCCATGGAAAAATTCGAAAAAAAATTTTTTTTTTTGAAAATTTTATATCTCATTAAAATTTCACTGAAATTTCCAAGTCACCATTTCGCAATGTGAACAAGCGCGTAAAAGCTGCTTGCTTCTCGTCAGTGCTTTTCTAGATTTTTGTATTAAGTTTTCCGCGTTGCCGTAGTCCCAAGTTTTTTACTTCAATCATTATATTCCAGTTAATAAAATTTTGCGCGCATGTCCTGTGGAACAGCGAGCTATCGTTTCGTCCTAATGTCTGTAATTTTCGAATTTGGAGCTGAAAATGGTCTCAAACCACTAGGTTGCTCTCACTGATGACGAATCCGGTGTCAAAATCGATTCTGTCAGAACACCTAGAGAATCCTATCGACTTGTAATTTTCAGGGTTGGTTGCATTTAAAAATGCGAAGGTTGAGTTCGTTAAAGGGCAAAATTGGTCGGACGGTTTCGTAATTATAGCTATTTGAAGTTTTGAGGTTATTTCCCTGATATTTCGAGAACTAATGGGGTGATTGGACTGAAACTTGGAAGTTAGTTGAAACATAAGGAAACTATTCATTACATTCAAAAAAAATTGAGCAAACCTTCAGCTCCATATTATTTCACAGCAGTAAACCAAATCTCAATTCGATACAGCTATTATTTTTGGAGATATTGGAAACAAATATGTTTTTTCTTCTCGATATCGTTGTTTTTCTCGGAATAATTCAAAAATACTGATTCGGTCATAATAAAATTCAGTAACTAGTTTCAAAATGCTGATGGAAAACTCTGCGCAAATTTTGGTGATGATCGTGTTATTAGAGCAATCTTAAAAAAAATTTTTAATTTCTCTTTTCAAATATTAAATATTTTGTTATCTTCTGATTATATGTTCCTCATTAAATTTTTAAGAACCTTCGAACTGTAATTTCTCGATGAATCACTGGATTTCAATTCGATCTTATCTGTATTTATGGAAATATTGGGAAAATAAATTATGGATGGGTATATCTGCTGAACCATTGAGTGGATTTTACCCATTCACGAATTTGGCCTTCGTAATCATGGTAAAATGTAGGTTGAAAATTTTTTCGAACCGTTGCGCTCTGCTATTCTTTAAGTAATTAGTAAATAAACTTACGAAGTTTCAATCAGATAGCATTAGTACTGCTAAAGATATTGAAAAACTAATCTCGAAATTCAAAAAGGGCTTATCTCAGAAACTGTTCGAGCGATTTCATTCATCAACGAACTCACCCGTTGTATTTTGATATGCAACCAACCCTGAAAGTTTCAAGTCGCTAGCTCATTGTTCTCGAAATTGATCGTGACAATGGCCTGACAAATTTCAATTTTATATCGGTTCCAACAAAGTTGCTGAGTACCAATTTCATCGAAAAAAAAACTAAAGTTATAGACATTTGGGAGAAAGAAAGAAGTAACCCTAAAGAAGGACTCCATTATATTGAAACATTTAATATCTAAAAATCATTCGCTGAGAAATTGTGCGTTCCTCTGACTGAAGTGGTATAGATTTCAGTTTAAGATTATGTATTTTTGAAAAAATATTGGACAAATACATTTCGATGGGGTACCTTCACATATATCTGCGAAAGAATTGAGTGGGTTTTTCCCATTTATGGCACCAAATTGTGTGATAAAATTCCGAACTCTTGTAAATACCGAGTCTCCAGTCGGCCATTAGACCTACCGTAAACAGAATAACTTCCAAAGAAAACAACTCAGAGGATTAGGTATTTGTAGGGTACATTTGAAGATTAATTTCGAAGAACAAATTCGTGACTAGGTAAAATATGCTAAATGAATCCGTAGGTATGCTCATTAAAAATGTTATTTCAGATAGATTCAACTGATTACGTAATCGTTGTTTTTCATCAGTAAGTCGAATTAAATTTCCTAACAGGGATTTTTAAATATGGGATTCCACTCGAATTTAAACTCGAAAAGGTAATCCAATTTCAAAAACGAAAAATAATCATAGTGTTATTTCTATATTATTACTATTTTGGATAAAGAACCCCAGCGGAAGGAAGGGTGACAGAAATTAAAAAATTCGGAAAAGCAGTGAATAGGTTCAGTTTAAATTCGTTGGTCGTGCAATTTTGAAATTATCTTGAAGAAACCAGACTTGAAAAATCTCAAATGCATAGTTCAAAATTCATTTGGGATTGGAGCTTCTTGTACTAGACATTGTATCTTTCTCGCAGTATTTCTTTGTGTTTATGTCATCCTGACATAATTTATGTCACAATTTTTTCAATTTATTCTTGATATTTTGTTAGATTTCTAATGTAAAATAACCAAGTATGGATCTATGTGGGATGATTTCCCAATATAAGGGGCCTGTAGCGTTCTTCGTTTATCTGAGGATCTGAAATATCATCGCTTGGTGTACCGGACCTGGTCGAAAGACTTTCCTGGTCAGAGAGCAAATGTAAGTAATTTCATTTAGTGCTGGTTTTCTGTCCCTCTTTCTGTTTAAGATATCAAGTCAAGATATTTGCCAAATAAATTCAAGATGACGAAAAAATTATTTTCCAATAGAAGAGATGCCATCCATGTTCTTCAAACAAATTACAACACTTATACGGGGAGGCAGAGTTTTTGCTGAGGTTTTTAGCTGTGCTCTTGTATCATACAGAAAAATGTATGGTATCCCGTTTAAATTTCCTCTGCTAACACTGTAATATACCAAATGATGAAATGCTCGTTCTCAAAAGAAAAAATTCGGAAAATAAATATTTCGTTTTTAACGTATCCTTAGCTTCTATTATTTTGTTGCACTTTACTGATCTGATATAAATCCATCATCTACGGAAGCTCCTGATTCAAACTTCCCGTGAATATTATTCCGACCTTTACCCATATCATCGTTATCTCTAATCCCTCCAAGATAGAAACAAAAACCAAACTCAACGAAAAAATCCGTTGCGAAGGACCAGTAAAAGCAAACATCATGTTTTTTATCAGTAATGAATGATGTGAGCACAACATGGTGTGCTCATCTGAAATAAAGGTAACGTCAGCTAGTGCAAAATACAAGGAAAAATATTTTTTGTGCTTTGAATTTGAATAAAAAAGTGACGTCATCATTTGTACGTACGATCACAGATAATCAGATGAGCACACCATGTTTTGCTTACATCATGAATGAGAGTTCCTTACGGGGATTCTCAAATATGAGGTTTCACTTGAATTTAAACCTGAGAAGGTAATCCAATTTTAAAAACGAAAAATAACCATAGTGGTATTTCTATATTATTACTATTTTGGAGGAAGAACCCCGATTGAAAGAAAGTGTGACAGTTATTAAAAAATATGGAGAAACTGTGTATAGGTTTAGTTCAAATTTGTTGTTCGTAGAATTTTGAAATGAACTTGAAGAAACCAGACTAAAACAATCTCAAATACATTTAGTTCAATCTTTATTTGGGATGAAGGCTTCTTGTAGTCGACATAGGCTAGCAAATAATTATTTCATGATATTTTTCTCGGAGTATTTCTTTAAGTTCAATGGACATGGAAATGAAAGCAGAAATTCGGAAAATAATCCGTTTCTTAACGGATCCTAAGTTTCTAATATTTTTCTGCACTTTACTAATCTGATATAAATCCATCATCTACTGAACTTCCTGATTAAAACTTCCCAGGAATATTATTCCAAACTTCACCCATACCATCGTTATCTCTAATCAGTCCAAGATAAAAGCAAAAACCAAACTCAACGGAAAAATCCGCCGCGAAGGACCAGTAAGACCAAACATCACACCGTGCTCATCAGAGAGTCAACTCAAGCGAGCAATACGTCACAAGCCGTCACCAGGTCCCATTGGTAGATCACAAAAGCAGTCAAGGCTTGATGCTAATGCTTTCCATTAAAGAACAAATAATAATTTCATCATTATGACTAATACGGTACGTCACGCCTCGCGTTACATCGGAAAACCTGATTGGTCGCACACTTTTACACACCGCCTCTGTTTGAGGAACAATGAGTGAGCCGAGAGAGGGCTACCTGCCGGCACCAGAAGGATTCTGGCGGTACCGGTGGTACCTGCCCGAGGCGCAGAAGTGTTATGAATGGATGTATGGACTTGTTCCCCGAATTAGGAAGCTATATATGTGGCGCGTGCCACTCAAGATGGTATAAATTATGGAGCTGATGGAATACCTTGCCGGTAGCTAGTTCCGAAGTTGGTTGTGTCAGGTTTCGATTGAAATTGATATATGAGAATTTTTAGTTGGCAGGTTTTACTTGTTGATTAGGTTCCAGCACCTTCGTTGAATTCATATGAAGAATTGTTTCTGTATTCTTGAACGATTTTCCTCAATTGATAGTACTAAAATAGGTCTCTTGCTCAGAGTAACAAACAACATAGAGGGACTGCACGCAGTTTTTGGGTGTCCGCAACATCCTTTTTTCCACGTAGTCAGATTGTGATATATTTGGAAATGCGCATAGATATTATCTTATTGTAATTGTATTCTAAATGAAATAAAAAATATTAGTTTTAATAATTCTCGGTTTGATATGGAAATTCAAACATTTCACACTGAAAGAACAGTTTGGTTACATTAAGTAAAAATTATTAACAGTCACCTAATCCGTTATTGAAATATGGCTTATCAAATATTTGTTTTGTACAAACAAATTATTTGTTCATGCCTTGATAAATAAAGACTTATTTAAGGTTATCATACATTTATTTCATCATATTATTCATTTATTAATAGTGAATAAATATTTTGTGGTCTATGCTCAATATGACTTAACTATAAATAAATTTTGTTCTTCGGATATTTACGAATATTGAAAGTAAATTACTTATCATTAGTAATGAACAAATATTTTGTGATTATAAATCAATGTTTATTTCACAGTGGAAAAAACATGGAGCTGGATTTCTTCATATGTGGGTATTGGTAGCAATGAAGCAATCAATCTTTCATGCAAATCATTTATTTTCAAAATCAAAAATAATTATTATTTTTCATACTTGAAACAATGCTCAATATTATGCATTAATTGAAGAGTCTATATTTACTTAATAAATGCAGCAGTACATATATTTATGTTTTATGAAATAATTAACTGACATCTTCCTATTTACTACATACAACGAAGTTTGGAATAAAATGTTATGACAGTATTGCAACAAGAAATGAGAGCTATTCTGAAAATAACAATAAACAATAAATTCAATCACTGACTCACTTTGTTCCTAAAGAATAGTTCCAACACGTCGGAAGAGAATATTTGAGAATTCGTATATAGAATGAATTGAATTAGGTTTTTCTTATCAACTCAAATTGCTTAGAATCCACACAAGAAATCTGTTTCGTTGAGTTCAAGCCTTTTTTGAACCATATTTTCTGTACGAGGCACTATCTCATTCAGTTTTCTCCTTTCTCATATATCTCCTTTGGCAGTTTGAAGGGATTCATTCCATTTTCTGAAAAATTAATCATTTTTGAAACATGTTTCGCAAATATAATCAGAGTCAATTATCTTAATATTCATTGGTTTACAATACTGCTTTTGTATACCTGAGTCATAATCAATATATAACCAAATTTCGACCTGCCTTCGCAAAATTTACATTTATCAAGTTTTTGATGCACGAACTACCCATGTCGAATATAGGTTAGGAAAAATTAATAGTGTACACATACCTGATTTGTTTCCTCTTCTTTAACAATTCCAATGTTCCATTTCAATATCACCATGAATGCTAAGAGCCTCGAAACAAAAATCAGACCCGATGGAACGATCAGATACTATAACATTATTGACACCACGCACACGTTAATCGACGAGTCTGAACACGACCTGAAGTGACTCTGAACAGCCCCGAATCATAATAAACGTGAATATGTATTTATTAATAGCCAACCCATTATATATTGATAGTTACCAAAACTTATTGATGAGAAATATTTGAATCTTTGTAACGGACAAATTATTTATCGTTAACTTACTTTCTTCGTAATAACTGAATATCGCTGTAAGAAATGCTTTGTTTATAGATAATATCAAAACATATTACAAACAGTTTTAATGATTCAGCCATATTGATTGTGAATATTATTTACTTATTCTTAACAAATTCGGAAGAAACAAAGGTTTATTAAGTATAACTGAGATTTTTCTTTCAGTGATGATCGATAATTTTCTTCAGTTTCGAATTTGTGGTAAAAAGAATACTTACCCTTTTCAGAATCTACCTGCTGAAATACAAGCTTTGGCAGCGATGCCGCATTAACAATACACCGCCGGTCAATCTGTCATCGGTTGTTTTGGTGAGTTTCTAACGAGTTTTTAGGTAACTGTTTACTTCAATATTTTTGAATTATTGCAACACTTTAATTCACTATAGGGCGTAAGAAGTGTGTTGTGTGTGGAAAATCCCGTGAATTGAATGGAATATCGTATCACAGGTTGGTAACTGCTTTGTTGAAAAGGTTGTTTTGATTGCGGTCGAAGTGTCAAATTTTGTATCACATGTTGCGGACAGCAATCGCCTTCTAAATATGACGTATGCTCCTCTATGTTGTTTTTTACTCTGAGGTCTTTTGCATAAATTGGAATCAAATATTCTAACCGTAAGAGTATTGAAAAACTTTAACCGCCGTCAAAAATTCCAATTTTCAACGAGAAAATGTTCTTTTAAACTTGGCTCCGCATATCGGCTGTTCAAACGGACGAAACTTCGCGGCTTCCGTGACGTACCAGGATATATCCATACTCTTATTCTTATCGTGTACTTTTCTCTCTAGCAAGCCAATAGTAAGCGTCGGCTGTATTGATCGGTGAATCGTACAATTACGAGTGATGTAGAAGGATATCTGACGCGTTTCTCTCTCTTCGACCTTGAGTCCCGATTCGATCATTTTTAATACCGAATTATTCAAAATTCGTGAATTGTTGAAGTGTGTGATAGCATACATTATGATTTGGTTTCGATATAGAATGAGAAAAACATAAAATATGATAATTCGTGTTACATACAAGAGACCTTTTACTGATTAAAAATTCAACCGATATGTTTCGTCTGCTACCGTATGAAATATGCAAGTGAGTAAACATGTTCACAAAAAAAATAAGGGATGACCCTTTTGATCGGTTCCTTGCTCCTAGGAATAAAACAATTTTGGCTCTATAAATATCATAGTTACCACCAGAATAGATGAAGATCGGCCGTCAAAAACACGAAATTTCACAGCAATGCTAAATTATATATGTTATATCAAAAAATTTCAGGAAAACACTCACACTCACAAAGACAAGAAGAAATAGCACAGGATCTCTCTTAAAAATGTTCGATTCTTCAAAGGACATAACAAACAAAATGAAAGTTTACTCATTATTTCTCATTAAGAGCTTCAAGCAAAGTGCATGCAGGATTTCAACGAAAAGTTTTATTCCTTCGAAAGTCCTATTGATTCAAATATGCACGGAATAAAATTCGAGAAAAGCACTAACATGAAGGCAGCAGCACAAGAAATGTTTTACAAAATTGTGCATCAGTGTTTGCCATCTAGTTACCCAGTTTCATCATGAATGAATAAGTTTATTTCGAGTTATTCAAATCAGCAACTTTTGCGTGCATCTTCACTTTAGATGATATGCGCTCAAAAGCTGCTGCCTTCACGTCAGTGCTTTTCTAGGTTTTTTTCGATAAATTACTGGATTTCAATTCTATCTAATCTGTATTTCAGTAAATATTGGGAAAATAAAATTTTTAATGGGTATATCTACGGAATCATTCGACGGATTTTTCCCATTCAAGAATTCGACCTTCGTAATCAAGCCTCAAACCTACTTTACAAATATCGAGTTTCAGAGTCGTTCCTTTCGGAAGTTAATGTGTTTACGATCGGCCGGTTGGGGGTAAAATCCATCCAATCATTCCGCAGATATAACCATTCAGAATTTTATTTTCCCAATATTTCCAAAAATACAGATTAGATCGGATCAAAATCCAGTAATTTATCGAAAAATGGCAGTTCGAAAGTTCACACAGAATTATGTGAGGATGATATGTTCAGAAGACCACAGAATATTGAATATTTGAAAATAAAAAAATTTTTCGCAGCAGTTTAGCGTCAGTATTCTCCAACCTAACAAACCTCCAGTCCTATCGCAAGAGTAGTTCTTCAAGTATTAGGAAGATAACCTTCAAAAATGCAAATGAGAATAACTCCACAACTGTTTCGGTCGAGCAAGCCTATTGAAGAACTTAGCCGGCACATCCTGATTCGCAGCCGTTTTGCAAAGTTAAAAGTCTCTTTTCATTCTTCATTTATCATGGCCATCGGCCGGACAGAGTTGATTTTGATATCGGTTTGTTCATCAGTGAGTCTCAAATCGCCGTCGGAGACCATTTTCGAAAAAATCGAAAACATCAGACATTTTGGCAAAACTGTAGCACGCTGTTCTCTAGAATATGCGCATAAGAAACTATAATTGCAAATGTTTTTTTTTACTGAACCAGGCTGAATTCATACAACGGATTCGGAAGTGTTAGCTTCTGGGGTCGCTTAGGTTTGTAGTTTATTCTCATTGATCTGTGACTCAGGATAATTCCAAAATAAATCTCTCGGTGTCGAATCGCAGAATCTGCAGGTTTTCAGGTCACAATAACTACAGGTGAAATGAACCGAAGTGTTCATGCAAAATATTCAAAGTGTGTGAGCTGCATGGCATGTAGCGCCGTCCCTCTTAAGAGGGATCTATTTTAGGCCAAGAAAAGTTCGTCATGATTGAACTATAGCATTCGCCGTAGATGATGCTGTTTGCTTTTCAATGGTCCACTCTGTATAAACTAACAATTATTATTTTCACTAGTCCCGTGAGAATCATTTCTTAACCCTTCAAGAAAATGGGGAAAGGTAAAATTAAGCGCTCCATTTATCGCGTTGACAATTATTTAGCTACTTCATCAAACATTACTATAAGTTATTACATTACCTCGTTTGTCACTACTTTAATTCAATAGAATTAGACCTAACTGAGGTACGCCTTATACTTTAATAATAGATTCCCTGAGAAATAATCTGCAGTGTATGGTGGGGCACCTGAGAAAATCTTGACCAACATATTCGCATGATCAAAATAGACCATATAGAGAGTGGTCAGAGACATTATTTAGTTAGTCGAACATGATTATTTCCTCAAATCTATTATTATTATAATTATTATTAGTATAATTTTTTCTGACTGCTGAATTGGATATCATGATGAACTTCGAGAAAATCACTAAAGCCTAGTTATAAACTCGACAGTTCTTGTGTCTATTTTACCTTAGAAATTCTCAGATGATTACATCTGTGAGTTATCCACTTTTATATTCAAATATTTAATAGCAGAAGAGTGTTCTAAGTGCTGACCCGTGCACCGATGTTTCGCTTCAAAATGAGAACAATTTTCGACTTGCTAACCGTATGAAACGCACGAATTTTGCATCAACATTTAAGACTGTATCTTTTAATTAAGTAATAGTAAGCAGCTCAACTAGATCTGTTTATTCGAAAATTCAACAGGAATAACATTATGATAGGTTTATCTACGGAAACGTTGAGTGAATTAACTCATTTTCGAAGTGGGTTATGTCCATAATATGCTATTGATTTGTTAATGTTGCTATTGATCTGATCCAATTGAAATCCGGTTATGAAACGGCTAGATTCATGCAAAGATTTCAGTGAATTGATAGTTTTCGGGAAATTGAATTTTTCGTTGATTTTTGGGGTAACTCGATAATCGTGCAATTTTGTGTTATTTCGAGTTGGAATTCATGGACATAGCTGTTGAGATCAGAAAATAATTTATATTATGTTCTGTACCATTACATTCGGATGTGTTCATATCCTTCACCAAGTGAGACTTACTTTAAATTTTTTCTTTATTAGTTCAGCCCACCATCTCTGGTTCAAAAAAATGCAGATTCCTGTTATTTGGCAATACTATTTGGCATGGGTTAAATTAGAACGCATGCCCCATGATCAAAAAGTCTGGGGTTCAAACCCTTGGCAGGAAAAGAATTTTTCCTATTTTGAGAGGACCGTCCAACCATTAGCTGTTGGGTAAACAATTAACGGTGCTGTTCCTAATGTGGCGCAAGGAATTAGTAACAATTAACAAAGCCTATACAGAACATACTCTGTCTCCTAACTCGCACAAGTTCTAGCTTCTGAGGGGTTTCACAGCGGAACCTAGGAGAATCGGCAATTATACAAATACATATAACCTTATGCCTTATAGAGGGTGTTTTTTTAGAGGTATAAAACGTTAAGTGGGCAAAACTGTTTTAACTGGTCAGCTGTCAAGTCATTTGTGTTAAGTTTGGTCAGGCATTTCGACGTAAATAGACTAAAGCCTGAACAACGCTTTCAAATTGTGCAAATTTATTTTGAAAATAATGGTTCTGTTCGAAATACGTATCGCGCTCTACGTCCATTCAACGGTGAAAATAATCGTCCATCAGAGCAATTAATTCGATTAACTATGGACCGTTTTCGCAGCACGTTTACTCTAACTAATAAGACGCATCCACAGAGACGTCGTACAGTGAGAACAGAAGAAGCCATTGCTGCTGTAGAACGGAGCGTAAAGGAAGACCCGAATCCGCCATCGTGCACAGCTATATAGCTATGAATACTGTCTTTTTCGTTCCTCAATGGAACAACCATTATGTGCAGCAGTTGTGGTTTCAACAAGACGGCGCAACATGTCACACAGCTCGTGCCACAATTGATTCACTGAAGCAAAAGTTTGACAACCGCATGATTTCACGTTCCGGGCCCGTGAATTGGCCTCCAAGATCGTGCGACCTAACGCCGCTAGACTATTTTCTGTGGGGATATGTGAAGTCGCCAGCTAGTCAACACCGATACGCCCGTAACGATCGACCACTTGGGGGACAACGCGTTATTGCCGATATACGGCCACAAAGGTTGGATAAAGTGATTGAAAATTGGACCTCCAGATTAGATTACGTCCGAGCCAGCCGTGGCCGTCATATGCCAGAAATTATATTTAAATTATATTGCCAAAAGATTATCTTTTGAATAAAGTAAATTTTACAATTTCATCCTTGTTTCATTCCATTTCAAAGTTGTTTACCTCTAAAACACTGAAAAACCTAGGACGAAGTCCCGTTTTCAATCAACAAATGAATGGCCTCTTTATGTATCATGAACCTTAGTTTCACATATACCATAATTATTTTTTTTATTATTAATTTCGATTAAAATCGGAAAAGCAGTGAATTAGAGTCAGAAATACATTTCAGTTTAAGGTCATATTTCAACTTTTGTGAAATTTCTTGAATTTGAAAAACTATACATTTCCAAACTCACAGGGATTTCCACAAAAAAAATCCTTCTGGAAATAGGTAAATTTTCAAAAATGTGAATTTATACCATTGAATCTGAATTTCGTTAAACCAACCGTATGTCTGTCATTCGATGTCTAATATTGTAAATCATTGAAGATAAATTGGAAGAGGTTCACGTTGCCATCCAGTGTTGGTCATGATGTTCTGAAGCATTTCAGTTGAGTGTGATCTCTTGTTACTTACCAGCCGAGAGAAGATGTTGAAGCAGTTCATGGATTTTTACGGATCCCCCAGAGATTATAACATGCTGTGAACGCAATTAACATCACTCCTGAATCTGATCGTTTCAGTTTACTTCGTCAGTAGCGTGATCTGGAAATTTAGGTGCGCACTCGATCATATTCATATTCTAATGATTTCATAGTAGAATTCGATTGTTTTATGCTTTTAGTAATCAGGGAAATGAGCTAAAGAGCATACAGTACATAGAACATGAAGGGGTGAATTTTGGAGGCTAGAGTTAGTTTTTTTTTTTTTAATTTTTGGATGCAGATGGTTGGAAAAAAACCTAGAAATGCACTGCCGTGTGGGTAGCAGCTTTGCCCGCATTTGCGATGGAGATGACCACTTAGGCAACAAATTTGAACATGCGCGAAAAAACTGCTGTCTTCACGGCGATGCTTTTCTTGGTTTCTATACGATGAATTACTGGATCTTAATTTTTAACGGCCGACCGTAAAATCAATAGATTCCACAAGCAACAACTTAAGAACTCGGTTTGGACCTTAATTACGAAGGCTGAATTTGTGAATGGGTGAAACCAACCCAATGATTCCGCAGATATACCTATTCAAAATTTTATTTTCCTAATATTTCCGAAAATACAGACGAAATCGAATTAAAATCCAGTACATATTTCATCGAAAAATTATAGTTTGAAGGTTCATACAGAATTTGATGAGGAGAATATGATCAGAAGATAACTGAATATTGAATATTTGAAAAAAAAATTGCGATTTTTTTTCAAATTGTTCTAGTTACAAGATCATCACGAAATTTCGCACAAAGTTGTCCATAAGCATTTTCGAACTAAGAACCAAGTCTCATTATGATTGATAAATCATTTTTTGAGTTATTCCGAAAAAACAATGATAGCAAGAAAAAAACCACGAAATTTTACATATTTTTTCCAGTATCTCCGAAAATTATTACCGTTTAAAATTGTTATTTGGCACGCTGCTACGAAATATGAGGCTCGAAGTCGGCAGTAAATTTTTTCCGAATGAGATGGACAGTTTCTGAAAAAAAAAATTTTTTTCGAAAAAAACTTGAAAAAAAATGTTTTCTTTGAATATGCTGACAGTATGATCTCAAAAAAATTTCGCGAAAAGTTGCGCGTCGTTGTATTTCGACTAACTACCAAGTTTCGATCCAATCGTTCCAGTAGTTCCCGAATCACGGAAGTAACCTCAAAATTTCAAAAGGCTCTAACTCCCCATTAACGAACTTAATCGTCGCATTTTGAAATGCAGCTCACCCTGAAAGCTTTAGGTCGATATGATTCTTCGTAGGTACCGTTATCCTACATATTGATTTTGACATCGGATTCTTCATCAATGAGTCCTAGTCGTTTGAGACCATTTTCTGCTCGAAATTCGAAAACTACAGACACGAAAAAAGTAAGAATGCGTAAGTAAGATATTGCAACTAGAGAGATCGATTGAGTTTCAGCAAGATAATAAGCATTAGATTTGCAGAGTTTATAGTATACTTAAAACCAAAATCGTGTGTTGTCTTTCAATGACCCACAAGTTTTTCAGCCAGATAAAAACACCCCTAAGGTGCGGTCAAAGTGCACGCGAGATGGCGATTTTGCTTCTCGCTTCGTGAAAAAATTATTAAGAGTTAAGTTTTGATGGGATACATCCATGCTCAAGACCAATCTGACTAATTCTACCTGCTCTTCGACCATCTCTCACGTGGAAGTTGCTCAATTTGTCAAATAGAGCTTTTCGAAAGCGAGAAGCTGACTCGCAATCTCGCGTGTAGTTTGACCGTATCCTTAAGGTTCAAAATAACGGATTGAAAATTAACAAGAAATCTGATAATTCACACATTATTGATTGAATTTGTTGAGGAATCTGCAGCGTTCTTCGTGGTAGTCCAGTAAAAAATGGTTTGTAGAAAGTTGTGTTGATGATGACTATCTTTGTATTTCTATATTTTCTGTAATCTTATGGAGTTTACGGTTTACGGACGTCCTCACGGCCGATGATAAACACAATAATTTCCAAAATAATCAAATTTGATACTTGATATTCGGACCTTGATATTGATGGCCGAATTTGTTTATGGGAAAAATTCACCCAATGATTCCTCAGATATACTCATTCAAAATTCCATTTCCAAAAACAGTTTAGGTTGAATTGAACTATGGTATTTGTTTGAAAAATTATAGCTTAAACGTTCATGCAGAATTTCGTGAGGACAATATGAATAGAAGATGGCAGAATATAGAATATTTGTGCATCAGCATTGTCATACTAGTTAGTTAGCAGGTTTTATCATGATTGGATAATTATTTTTTGAGTTCCGGAAATAACTACGATAACAAGAAAAAAATCCAAGAAACTAGATTCATACTTTTCCTCAATATTTCCGAAAATTATAATCTGAACGAACTAAACTCGGTACGCCGTTGTGGAATATAGAATTCAAAGTTTGTGCAGAATTTTTTCGAATTTGATAGTTTCCGAAAAATGTCGGAAAAAATTCGATTTGAAATTCAATTAGCTTCAACTCACTGCCAAGTTTCAATCCAATCGCTCAACGAACAATTCGGGAAATTCCAAACGGCCATAAATCCGAAACTGCTAGGAAAAAAGACGCCATAAATACTTAGTTACTGACCTGGAAAATGTGTTCTCTTAGATTTCATTACAATGTATTTTTGTATGATATTTTAAAGTTGAATAAAATTATCTACCCTCATCGTTGGGAGTTTTTTCCTTTTGGTCCTAAGAAGAACTACTGAAACCTTGCTGGAAAAAAATATATGCATTTTTATGTTGTTATAAAAGTCTTCTCAATCACTTCATCAGATAGCCATAATTGATAGAGAAGTCACTCATGAATGATTATGGAAACCTTTGTAAATACCCAATCTTTCGCCCGCCTTCTACGCCACTGACCACCTCGAACCTGGAAGGTATCGAAGAAAAACTTCGTATTTTGCCTTTTCTCGAAGATATCAGTTAATGAACTCTGTGGGATATGACGTATTATACATGATTCTCGATTCTCCGCTTTCAGAAAGGTTACACTATTTACCTTATTTTCTTAGAGCATGAAGTGTGATTGACTTTAAATACGCTATCTCGTACACCAATACAAATAAATTTGACAGTATCGTCGGCTGCTTCGCATTGAAGATAGTCTCGAAACTGGATTTTAATGTTCTTGAAGAGATTTGTAGGTACCTAAGTCGTCTCATTTAAAGTCATATAGGAAATGATTCAATAATATACTTATCAATGTGGTGTGTTTTAAAACCTTTTTAATCCGAAAGACATAAGTTTTGGATGATCGATTAAAATTTCATGGGGATCATATCAGTAAAGTATTAAACTTGAAGGAAGTTTTTGTACCTTGAAGAAAATTTATTGAATTCAACTGGAATTCTACATAAACAAACAAGATGTCATTGAAACAGGATAACTCAAAGCACGATGACCTTCAAATAACGAAAAATCTTTTTTTGGAGTGTATTAAAATAATCATATCTTATACCAGAAATTTCGAAAATATTGAGAATGAGGAATCACATAACTTTGCTGCTATACATAAGTAACCGAAGAATCAAACGGTACAAACGCACAATATACAGGGTTTCTCATCAAACTACGAGGATTTGAAATAAAATATTTCTCCTTGCCGAGATACAGATTACTTTATTACGAATATTCAAAAATGATTTAAGCCCATTGTTTCAACACCTTCCAATATTGTTTTTCATCACACTAGGCAAACATTTCACATATTTGAGGACACTGTCTTTATTCAATATTGAACGATAGCTTTTCTTCATTACTAGAGGTGTCCCATAGGGTTTTGTGCTTTCCCTGAGAATCTACGCCACTATCGTCTTAATCATTTCAGCTTTTTTTTTTGATTTTTCGATACTCTTCACGTCAATATCATCTCAATGGGATAGAGTTGGTAGTTTGGCTGCTTTCGTGTGCTCAGGCCATCTGAAGGACGGGCGCTCTTGGGAAAAGTTGTTTCGTTGCGGTGCCAGAGGTGGACTCATCAGATTGGCTAAATACTCTGGCACCTGCCTATGACAACCTCAGAAGCGGCGCAGTAAGAGCGACCGTGAAAGATGCCCTTATGCTATGTCAGAATGAAGTAGCTGGTGTGCGTCAGTCGGTGGCGCCATCGTTTGTCGACTCAGTTAATCAACAATGCCTACAGTAGTTCCTAAGTTATTAGCGTTCAAATGTACGGTTTTATATCTAATCTACTCCTTTTAAAAAGGAGTATATTGGAAGTTTCGTGATTACACCTGCAAAATTGTCACCTAAGTAATCTTTCCTAATTGACTTCAAAACAAAATTCTCAAATGTTCGGATCATATGAAATCTTTACCAAATTTTGCATGAATCATTGGGTCGTTATTCAAAAACTTTCTATCAAGTTTCAATTCGATCAGATCTGTAGATTTGGAGTTATTGAGAAAAAATTCAGTTGGCAGTTTTTATCTAAACCTAAATTGGACCATATGATCTTCAACGGTGAATTTAAAGAGATCTCAAGAAATCATTTTTGGTTCAAAAATCGTCAATGAAAGACATTATGATTAATTGACTTTGTCATGTCATCCAGATCAAGTACGTTCAAGAAATTCCCATCATTCAAATATGAATAAAATATATAAAACTCTTCCGATCTTCATATTGATAAAATAACTCGAATAAACGATGAAGACTCCAATACCAATTTCAAGGTGAACTTTTTGCATCGGTGTAAATGTGGAGTGGAAGACAGGTGGTGTACGTAATCAAGAGGAAGAATTGTGAATATATTGCTCAAATTGAGTGCACCGATGTGGTTTTATATCAAGGTATCGGATTCTGACATGAATGAGAGGCATGTTTTTTAACTGTTCATTCAGATGAAATAAATATCCGTGCGATTTCTCTTGAAGAGCTATAGAATAATGTTTTCACATCGCTAAGTAAATAATAAATATTTCACACTATTGCGACTGATCCATCTTGGGTGGCAAAATCTGAATCTTTCGTTACAGCGCAGTGCCAAATATATCATATAACACAAAAATCTAGGAGAGCACTGACGTGAAGTCAGCAGCTTTTACGCGCTTGTTCACATTGTGAAATGGTGGCTTGGAAACTTCAATGAAATGGGAAAATTTTTGAAAAAAAATTTTTTTTTCGAATGGATAATTTTTCTTATTGACACTGGTTATATTCCAACCAAGTTTCATTCCAATCAGATAAATATTTTTCGAGTTAATGAAAAATCAAAATTTCAAATGGCTGTAGCACAAAAACCATTTGGCAGATTTGGCCCACTAACGAACTCAACCGAGATATTCAGGATCTTAATCTAACCTGAAAATTTCAAGACTCTAGTTTCTTCCGTTCGAAAGTTACAGCGCACACGGCCGGACGGCCGGCCGGATGGACAGAATCAATTTTGACCATGAATTCTTCATCAGTGAGTCCAACCTAGTCGTTTGAGAGCAATTTATAGACATCGTGATGAAATGATAATGAGCTGTTCCCCAGAACTAGCGCGTAAAAAGTTATACGAACTTTTGCCCAAAAATGGGATGGTCGAGTAAAATTCAAACTTCCTGTGCTGTCATTTAGTTTGTTCAGTGCCCCATTTGTTTCAGGTACGTAGGCCAAGTATCAGATTTACTGTTACATATATCCTACTTCTTTTCAGGTTTTTTTTCTGGGAAAAAACTGGCAAAATTCAAATACCCTTGCGAATTATTCCAACTATCTGTTATAGGTTGATTATTGAAAAAATTTTGCCAAAGTAACACTATCGGAATGATGTTAACGATCGACGAAGTGAACTGTGGCGTATTCAAAAGTGATAGTAATAGTAATAGTAATAGTAATAGTAATAGTAATAGTAATAGTAATAGTAATAGTAATAGTAATAGTAATAGTAATAGTAATAGTAATAGTAATAGTAATAGTAATAGTAATAGTAATAGTAATAGTAATAGTAATAGTAATAGTAATAGTAATAGTAATAGTAATAGTGATAGTAATAGTTATAGTAATAGAAATAGTAATAGTAATAGTAATAGTAATAGTAATAGTAATAGTAATTGTTATAGGAATACTCTCAGTTCAGGCGGTAAAAATTTGATTAAGTTGATGGCCATATACTGAACACTTCTTTCACTCAAAGTTGTTGTATGAGCTGATACATTAAAAGGTAGGACTCTCCTTGTATTATGCCGATTTCTGTGTGCTTTGAAATGGTAGTTGTGTTTTACAAAAAAAATCAATATTTTATAAATATATAAACCATAACTGGTGAGTATATTGAGCTCCTTAAAGATCCCTGCGTACAAGAAACCCTGCAACTCATACTGAGAATAGTGCTGAGTGCTTTCTTCTGACCCACAAACACATATTGCACCCATGAAGAACTCCCCCAGAATATTATAGCATAAGTCAGAAATTAATGGAAGTTTACGATAAAGTCCAGTTTAAGAAAATTCAAATTAATTTGATTTTTCAGCTTGAAAGAAACTCCATATGCACTTCATTTCAGCTGTTCATCAAGTACGAGTCCCAAGAATTCTACACAATCTCTAATTTCAATGACATCAACATTAGCATGTACACATTGAGGATAGTTTATTCTTGATTGTTCACTACAGAAAATCACCCAATCAGTCTTCTGAACATTTAAAAGTAAGTTGAGATCTCCAAACCACTGACCTCCAAGATTCAATAGATCACTCACACTGTCTCCAATCGCTGATATATTTCGTAATCTTATTAGTGAGTTCATGTCGTCTGCAAACGTTACAGTTTCCCAGATAGCACAATAAGATCCTGGGGATGTTCTTGGGATTATCGAGCAGGGATATTAGTAT
Source organism: Myrrha octodecimguttata (assembly GCA_958510865.1). Lineage (NCBI taxonomy): Eukaryota > Metazoa > Arthropoda > Insecta > Coleoptera > Coccinellidae > Myrrha > Myrrha octodecimguttata. The sequence goes on from OY294056.1 coordinate 64,038,250, forward strand.
ATCCCAGAGAAATCCGAATTCGTCTATACATCATCCTCAGGATATCCTGAGGATATAGAATGTTACTAAGTGGGAATCCCCCAGGTGGTGTTTTTGTATATCCGGAGGATATACTCCACAGACCATAAGCTATCAAGAGGACATCCTGAGGATGACTTATTTAGAAAAGTGGGAACTCCCCCAGCGGTCTACGCATATATTCTAGGGATATAGTTCCAAGTTGACTGACTATAGGACATCCCTAATTTAGACTAAAGCAATGTACGTAATTTCAATAATTTTTATTCTAAAAGAAAGCCTACAAAAAAAAGGGATACTACATATTTCTCAACTTATCACAGGGTTCAATCATCTTTTTACATATCTCTAGCCAGCCAGCAACAGATTTTTCCGTCTTTCTCAGAGTAGAAATTTTCGCAATTTCATCAGCGTCTGAAACAAAATATATAAATTGAAACAATAAATTAATTGCAGACTTATTTTGCTTACCATTTATCAATTTTGTAATATACAATCTCCCAAATTTCCTCTTTTTCTTCGCCAGTTAAACTGCATTGCCGTTGTCACTGATTGGGGAAGTCATTGCCCCTCCTACAAATTCATAACTATTGTTTTTCTTCCGCATTGTGCAATCTCTTTGGCCTTAAATTAAAAGTCAGCAAGTTACATTAACATTATGACAAATGACATTCAGACAGTTGCAAATACTTATCAACACAAAATGTGATTTCAAGCGATGGACCAAAAGCTCCGGTTATAGATACGGTTATCCGAATTGAAAGATTATCTTTCATCTATGTCAGTTTGGATAACCGTAACTATAACCAGAGCTTTTGGTCCATCGCTTGAAATTGATTAGTTACGGTTATCCAAACTGACAGATTATCCTTTGCCTATAAGTCAGTTTGGATAACCGAACGATAACCAGAGCTTTTGGTACATCGCCTGAAATTGATTCATGTTATCCCATTTTGACCATTTAAAAGGACATTATTCAACACATAGCATCAAGGGTAAGATGACAATCAAATACTCAGTGACCTAGCAACCATTAATCAAAGCAATACATTTACCGTGGGTTTCACAAAGCTTGATCGTCCGATTAAGGCTCTGATATTCTGTGGTGTTGTCAAAAATGAACTGAAATTGAGCATAGAATTGTCTTGATCAGAACAATCACGTTAATCAGAGCTTTGTGAAACCCGCTATTAATCTTATTTCCTAAAATACTTTTTTTCTGAGAAGAAATTATCATTTAAATCTTCATCAAAATGAATTGACACTTAGGGCTCATAGGTTGAACTTTCTACTCATGAATTCATTTTAATCACTTGATGTACAAACTATTAATTGAACTCACGACTAGATGAAAAAAATTTGCATCACTGAGATCTGAGCTATTCATTGGGAAGGTTATATCCAAAGAATCATGATAATTAGTTGATAATAATAATACCGTTCTTTATTCTTTCTGAAAAGGGCATCGACCGAAGTCCTTCAGTCTATTGGTTGATATTTCATCGTTTGCTGGTTTTTGGGCTTCCTTTAGGTTTTGTTTTATTTTCTTCACATCTTGTACAATATCCAACACAATGCTCAGGATAATGTGACACTGCATAATCAGAGTCTTAACCATACTTTGATCACCTTAAAGGTTTCACATATTATACTGTCTTATCGAACTGCACCTGATCAACTCACAAATGTTCAAATTATTTTGTGTGCAATGCTTGTTGTATACATTATTTCAAATTCTCTTAGTTTGATTTCTTCCACTCACTGTATTTGATGCTGGAAATGAATAAACATATAAAATATGTATTGAATTACTCCTTTTTGTCGTTGGACCCCTATGTTATATTTGTTAGCTAGTTAATGAATTTTTTTATACTAACATACCACAGGGTATGAAATATAGCACAAAATCACTGCCAAAATCCACTTTCGAAATGGACGAATGCAGAACGAGTTTACTGAAGACGACAAGTATACCATTTCATCAGTTCTTGTGTTTTGTAATGCCCATAATTAATATTACTCCAAGTCAAGAAAAGAAGCAAAAAAATAAAAAAATACCGATCAACGCAGAATCTGTCAAATGCCATGATTGACCGATCATAGATTATGAACCACAGAACATAAAGTAATATAAACTTATAACTTCCTAATCTGTGTGATCGATAATCAATGATCTAATAATATATTATCACATTATTCACGTTGCTACATTGAATTTTCTTATATTATCAGATTATTTCTGATTTTTTCATAATCCACAAATGATATTCATTGATCTCAGCTTTCAGATATGCACCCAGATATATTAAAAAAGTGAATGAATCGATTTCACACCTCAAGTTGGATATTTTCCGTTATTAAATGATACAACATAGATCAAACCCATAAACATTCTGGCTCTTATTGGTATTTGAACCAGCAATTAACGCGAAGGAGTATTTCGAAAACTTTGACTTGGATTGCATCGCAGCATTCGCAGCTACTAGAGGACATAATTGGGATATACGTATCCTAAATCGTGGGGATATCCCAAGTTGTACATCCCAAGTATGTCCTCTCAATGTCGAAAATTTAATGTGGGTTGCAGTTACTCAGAGGACATACTTGGTATATACGAACCCTAAATCATAGGGATATACCCAATTGTACATCCCCCGTATATCCTCCCAATGTCCTGGGACATACGCCACGAATAGGATATTGAGAGGATATACTGGGGATATGGTGTGCTATCTGGGTTTACAATGAACCCGTCTATATACAATGTATAATGCACAAAGATAGATGACGAATAACAATGGTTCCAATATGCTCACAATGACCATTTGCTTTTTGGACGTTAAGTAACTCTGGATTAACTTCGAGTCATCTAGTATTTCCAATACCTTTCGATGATCCACACAATCGAATGCCTTCAATAGATCTCACTTGGGATCTCACTTTGTTCAAGGGTCATAACAATTTCGTTGGTGAGCTCAAAGATAGTGGTTCAAATACTCTCGTTTTTTACGAAGCCATGTTGGCATTTTGGAATCATATTAAATTTGAGAAGAAACTTTGAATATATCTACAATTCTGTCTATTCAATCCACCTCCGCCTCAAATATCAATATTCAAATCGAAAGTAGAACATGCTGACAAAAATTCTAATTCTGAAATACCATATCCAGGTTTTTCCGAACAATTGAACAAAAAGTTATTAGAAACTGACGTTTTCAACGATACCGCTTCGGTTAAAAACCGCCATTCGTCAGTCCAATATCGAAGATCAAATAGTCATAGCGATCTAAAGTAGATCCGAATAAAATAAAAATATCATCCGATTCTTGAATCGGAATCTCGGATCGAGCGTAGCGTCCCTCGTTTGGACACGACTCGAATCCTATTGAAATAGCAGAGATAGGAAATTTCTCATCGTTTACAGTTCCGTTGTAAATTAGACGGGATGACTTGGCGAATAACGTGAAAAGGATAACTATTTTTATAATAGCCGAACAGGAACGTTTGCCATGGATTTTTTTTTCAGAAGTCGTCGGTTTGATTGGTCTGAAGAGTGTCGCTTTGTATTGAGAGTAGACGTCCAGTTGATCTGAAACAAAAGAGGTTGAGAAGAGGACCGCGTTTACTTTTGATTGAAATTTTATCCACAAAAAAGTGTTTATCGGAGAGTTATTGTATGTTGAATTAGGTGAATTGGTTCCATATAATCTGAATTGAATTTGGATGATTCACACGCAGTAAAAACGAGGACAAATCATTTGCAATGAAAGTAGTGCAAATGGCATTCAGATTGTAGACGATATTTGATACCGATTCACCACTTTTTCGGAGGTTTCTGATCCTTCATGATTAAGCCGAACAGTTAGTACCTTGTGCCCAATTTAATTTCGTCGCTTCCAAGTGTAGACGTCATGTCAATCTGAAACGAAAGCTATAATTATGTTAAATGAAGTGAATCCTTATACTCATTTGTGTGGAAATCTTGTTCGTTCTGAAATTTGCCATACCTAGTACAAACACATCTTTTGCAACTATGGTAGTGCAAATGGCAATGAAGTTCTATTGATATTTGCACTACCGTAGTTGCAAATGCCAATCGATTTGTAAATTTCATAGAAGAAAGTAGTGCAAATGGCATTCAGTTGGGAGACTATTGAAAGTTGAAGAAGAGTCATCTGTTTTTCTTAGTTTTCTGTTTCCTTCTGAGGAAACACAAAATTACTGAAGATTTTATAAAGGGTGAACGTCATGTTAATCTGAAACAAAAGCGATTGATGGGAAATAGAAGCATCCAGTTGAACTTTCAATCAGGAAAAATGGATTTCAAAGAAAGTTTAAGTATGTTGATTGAAGTGAATTATCATACCCATTGGTGTTAAAATTTTGTTCGAATTGTAGTAAAAACAGATTATATGCAACTGTGGCAGTGCAAGTGCTAATGGAGTTTAAATTCAATTTGCACTTGCACTATCGTAATCCCAAATGCGGTTCCGATTGCAAACTTCAGAAAATAGTAGAAAAGCAATGCTTGTTAAAAATTTACCAGGAAAAATTTGGTTGATTTGGAAACTTATACCATGTGTGATTATTTGATGTTACTTGTTCAAGTTGACTTTGACACAGTTCCTTTTATGTATGAGCTTGTACATATTATGGAATGAAGTATATTATTTACCTATCTATCTAAATACTAACTTTCTTAGAATCTCCCGAGACTGTCTGATAGCTTGTAGAGAATAACTAGTTTTCAATAGCAGAACAAGAACTTTGCCATAGTTTTTTTTTCAAAAGTCGTCGCTTCTATCGGACTGAAGAGTGTCGCTTTGTATTGAGAGAAGACGACCGGTTGATCTGAAACAAAATTGTTGGGAGGAGAAGGACCGCCTCTGCTCTTGATTGAAATTGTAATTCAGAAATGAGTTTATATTGGAGAAAATTCTTGTACGTTGAATTAGATTAATTGATTCCATATGATCTCACTTGAATTTATATGATTAATACGCAGCTAACACGAGGACAGAGCATTTGCAACGAAAGCAGTGCAAATGGCATTCAGATTGTAAACTATATTGGATGGTCTAAATGTGATACAGATTCATCTCTGTGTCGGAGTTTTCTTATCCATCCTCCGAAGGCTAAACAGTTACTTTTGCAGCACTAAAGAGTGTCGCTTATTTTTAAGAGTAGACGTCATGTTAATCTGAAACCAGTAAAAACAGATCATTTGCAACTACGGCAGTGGAAGTGCTAACGAAGTTTGAATTCGAATGTGCCAAGTGCCTTGTACGGCCATAGTTGCAAATGCAACTCGACTAGCAAACTTCAGAGAGAAGAGTCAAAATGTGATGCAGATTGAACTCTTAAAAATATAGTGCTTCTTGAAATTCTTTCAATCCAATATGAAATTCAGGCAAGATGAAAAGTCGAATAAAGTGAAAAAGATAACTATCTTTATTATTACAAAACAGAAACTTTTACACTGGATTTTTTTCCAGAAATCTTCGGTTAGATGGGTCTGGAAAGTTCACCTTGTATTGACAGGAGACTGGACGTCTCCTTAACGTTAATGTGAAACAGAAGCCGCTGAGGAGAGAAGGAACAGCTTTTGTTTAACATTTTGATCAAGAAAAAAATTTATATTGGAGAAAATATGATGAAATGGTTCCATATGATTCCGTTTCCATTTAGAAGATTCATCACAAACATTTAAACGGGGACAAAGGATTTGCAATGAAAACAGTGCAAATGGCATTTACATTGTGGAATTTCCATTGGATGTTCAAAATGTACTACAGATTTTCATTTCTGAGTAATGCGGAAAAACAGTTTTTTTCCACGCTCTTTATATTGAAAGTAGACGTAATATTAATCTGAAACAAAAGCGATTGATTGGAAATGGAAGGATCGCGTCAAATTTTCAGTGAAAAAAATTAATGACGAAAAAATATGCTGAGCAAAGTGAATTTCCCTTCCTATTTGTATTGAAACCTTATACGAATTTGAATTAGTCATGCCCAGTATAAACAAATCATGTGTAACTATGGCAGTGCAAATGTCAATTGTATTGGAAAATTAATTTGCACTTGCACTATTATGATTGTAAATACCACTCGAATGTGTTGTAAACGTCTGAATAGAATAGACACTTTGTATTGAAAGGAGACGTCCAGTTGATGTAAAACAAGAGCGGCAGAGTAGAGAGGGGCAGCATCAGCTTTTGATTAAAATTTTTATAGAGAAAAAATGTATATTGAAGAAAGTTATTGTATGTTGAATCAGATGAGTTGGTTTCATATGATCTCGTTCGAATTTGGATGTCTCGTACGCAGCTCAATCGAGGACAAAGCAGTGCAGTACAAATGACGTTCAGATTATAGACTTTTTATTGGATAGTCAAAGTTTGATTCAAATTCACCACTTTCTCGAAGTTTTCTGATCCCTCCTGAAGAAGCTGAATAGTAACTTATCCACACTGAATAATTCAGCTTTGTACTGAATAGAATAGAATAGAATAGAATTGAATAGAATAGAATAGAATAGAATAGAATAGAATAGAATAGAATAGAATAGAATAGAATAGAATAGAATAGAATAGAATAGAATAGAATAGAATAGAGTAGAATAGAATAGAATAGAATAGAATAGAATAGAATAGAATAGAATAGAATAGAATAGAATAGAATATATCTTTATTTCTAGGCACTAAAACAGCAAAAAAAAATAGTGTCAAAACTAATTAATAACTACATGTTATGGAATTCATTCATATCATAAGGTTTCCATTTCATTAACATTCCATATATTGCTTTTTTAAATTTTTTTTAATTTTGTTTCTTTTCTGATGTGAATAGGCCATTTTTTATTGAATATACTTACTCAGACAAGAATAATGGCAATTTTTCTCAATTATTATGGATTTACTTGGATTTACATTATTGGCAAAAAGATGTTTGTTTTGAAAATCTGAAACAAAGCTGTGAAACAGAAATAGGAGCATCGCGTAAAATTCTCGACTTTTGAGAGTCTCGTGACATCCTAAACTGAACTCGAACGAGAAATCCAAACCGAAGACGATTTCTCATCGATAGAAATGATCTCGATACAGATCGAAGGCGAAGCAGGAAAAAAAGAACAATCAACTTGTCCCATCTGTGGGAACTATTTCTGGGTAAGAAGTAATTCATTTGGTTCCTACATCAAACTGGAGGATGTGGTCTCAGTTGTCTTAGACCGGATGTAAAATCAGGTAGCCCGATCAACCGCAGCTCAACGTGAGATGAAGCGGCGTAGATTTAACGGGGCCCTGGATCGAGGAAGGTGTTGATTATCATTAATGGGTCTCGCTGTAAGCCATTAAATTATGTTATTATTATTGTGATTGGTAACAATGATCTGGGAGAACGAAATAAGTTTAGGTTTGTTCTTGTAGGTTTGAAAAGTGGTTAGGGAGTTGTCAATGTTACCTATGTGATAAGCTGAAGAAGAAAACCACTGATTGACGGGTTGAAGCAGGTAGCACTCTACAGCGTGTTTCATTCTGAGTGACTACAATTCACCGTTTCACAGCTGTTAGTGCAAGTATTAAATTTTTAGTTTGAAATTCGCGCGCATATGCACCACGTGTCTTGGAGGGGCACTATACGCATGCGAGGATGATGATCCTCTTCAAGAATCAATCGGGATGATCGATTGGGAGGACGCTGTACTTTCCCTAGTAATTCTTTGCGAAATTTCCAATTTTCTTTAAGAGACTTTCATAGATTTTGGTGTTTTTGTGGTGTTCCAGGTAATAGGGGATCCCCATGGAACAAGTATAGGATAAATACTAGCCGTGACGTTTGGCTAGACGTTTCTCATTTCTCAGTATAGTAGGTCCTACCCATAGAATGCTGTTTTCTAATTGGTTGACTATACCTGAATTGGTGTTGAAATGTTTACCACTTTCCGTATTCTTTAAAAAATATTAGCAATTCGATTGAGATATCGATTCTTTCAATGGGAAGTAGGGTAATATTTTCTCTATCGATGTGAGTTTACCCCTTTTCCCTAACCGTAACGGCAACGAACCTTTTTGACCCAGCTTCAACCTTAATCAATTAGTATAGTTTAGAATAGAATTACCGAGGGTAAGTGTAATCTAAGAGTTGTGATGCATTTTCAAATGTTAGCCATTTTCAATTTTCATACAGTAGGCTATTTCCTATTCGAGCGCTAACAATAACAAAACGAACAATGTAAAACCTTTTTTGCGCGCCTGTTCTAGGGGAACAGCGTGCTATCGTTTTGTCCAAATGTCTGTAATTTTCGATGATTGAGCCGAAAATGGTCTCCAACGACTAGATTGGACTCACCGATGACGAATCCGGTGTCAAAATCGAATCTGTTCGGCCAGCCGATCGGCCGTTGACACAATAACTGTCAAACGGAGTGAGCTAGCAACTTGAAACTTTCAGGGTAGGTCGCGCATGGGAATGCCGCGGTTGAGTTCGTTAATGAGCTAAATCGGACGAATAGTTTCGGAGTTATAGCCATATAGTTTTTTCAGAGGTATACAAATTTGAAATAAAATAAAACGAGGATGAATTTTTGAAATTGACATGAAATTGACTTTATTCAAAAGATAATCTTTTGGCATTAAAATTTCAATATATTATAATAATAGGTCTATGACATATGCGGCATATGACCGCCATTGTTGGCTCGGACGTAATATAATCTGGAGGTCCAATTTTCAATCACTTTTTCCAACATTTGTGGCCGTATATCGGCAATAACGCGGCGAATGTTGTCCTCCAATCGCCCGATCTTGAAGGCCAATTTACGGACGGTTCTCAAACGTTTCCTTCAGTAAATCATTTGTGACACGAGCTGTATGACATGTTGCGCCGTCTTGCTGAACCATAGCTGTTTCACAGCATGGTTGTTCATTTGAGGAATGAAAAAGTCAGTAGACCCCATTTGGCTGAAACTTCAAGGTGGCATTTTTCATTGAAGGGTGATTGGATCTATGTGTTTGAAAATGTCGGGAAACTGGAGTTTTAAAAGCGTATATCTACGGAATCATTCGAAAGTTTTTACTAATTCGCCAATTCGACATTCGTAATTAAACTCCAAACTTACTCTACAATTATCGAGCTACTGAGTAGAAGTTATTATGTTCATTATCAGCCGTTAGGCCGGCCGTAAACACATTAACTCTAGAAAAAATCGACATAGGGAATATATTTGTAGAGTAGGTTTTCATTTTAATTGAAAAGGTCGAATGCTTAAACGGGTTGAATACGCCAATTATTCTTCAGATAGTTATAACAATTCAAAATTTTGGATCGAATTGCAATCTAGTACTTGATCGAGAATTATAGCTTGAGGTTCAAGCAGAATTTCGTGAGGACCATATGAAAAAATCTGCGTTAGGCATGGTCAATACTTCTATAGATGACAGCTTTGGAAACGGAACAAGCGCGTAAAATCACCTGACCTCACGTCACTGCTTTTCTAGGTTTTTTTTAATCCATGAAGTCCATGTTTGGCTCAAAACTTGACAATCACAGACTCTGGATAAAATGATAACTCTTTTGTTACCTAGAACAAGCGCGAACCTAACTTTGTGCTCAATATGTTTCATTTAATAAAAAAAATGAATATCTGATCCAGTTTGAGAAGTTGTTAATTATTGACTTCAATATCTCCCAAGACGAATATCCGATCAAGCTGAAATTTGAAATACTGTTGTTAAGTAGTGACGATTCCGATAAACTGCTCATGTGCTACGGGGAATTACCGATGAAACAGGATCTTAACCTAACCTGAGAATTTCAAGACTCTAGGTCCTTTCTTTCGAAAGATATCGCACACACGGCCGGCCGGCTAGACGGACAGAATCAATTTTGACTACGGATTCATCATCAGTGAGTCCAACCTAGTTGTTCGAGACCAATTTCGGCTCAAAATTCGAAAATTGCAGATATCGTGACGAAATGATAACCCCAGAACAAGCGCGTAAAAAGTTGACCGGAGGTTACAGCCTTTGTCGAAAACATTCCCACAACAATCACTGAAGGGTGTCTGTCTTCAAAATCTCAACTGATCACGATTCGAGTAGCAATTCTGGATTAAACCCTATATTTTGAGAGTGGGGCTGACATTAACATAGATAAAGGAATTTCAATGAACATTTTCCTGGTCGAATCGTTTTCGGGATTTCCGTTAAGTTGAGATAGCATGGGAAAATGGAAACTACCAATTAAGAACATAAGGGGTAGTTCGCTAATACATGCACCCCTCAGAATGATTGAATTTCATCAACAGTTGGTTACTACGAAACAACTGCAGGGAAACTAACATATAACCATTCAGGTAGGTTCACATTGAATAAAATTCGTATTAATAATACATGCAGAGGGTGTTTCAAATTGCGCTCTTTTTGAGAATGAATAAAACACATAATTTGCATTCATTCTCAAAAACTTTTTATTAGTAATTGAAGTATCAGTTATGACATTTATATACGAAAAATAATATCTGTCAAAAGGCCTCCTCTTGCAGCTCTACAGACGTCTACTCTTGTTAAAATTTTCAATGACATTTTGACATAATTGAGGCTCTACCTCACTAATGATACGAATAATTTCATCTTTTAGTTCAGGAATCGATTTGTGGATTTTGTTCATTAACACAGCCACCAAGTGAAAATGTGCCTCATCGGAAAACAAGATTTTTTGGGAAAAATCAGCTGGTTGATCATTGATGAAGTTGACAAATGAACGACGTTTCAAAGGATCTAATGGGTTTAGTTTCTGTGTTATTTGAACCTTACATGCCTTCAGAGCTAAATCCTTGTATGACATACGCCATGTTGTGCTTCCAACTTGTTGTGAACGTCGTCTAATGGACATTCCAGGGTCTTCAGCAACACTTTCACAAACCAAATCAACATTTTCTTGTGAACGACCGCTACGACTGCATTTTTCCCTTTTTTGATCTTTTGAAATTTTTAAATAATTCGACCAATAGTGCTTTGAAATATACAATTATGTAAACCATAAAATCCACGAAATTTTCATTGAAATAATTCAATAATTTGAACGCGTTGTTGTATCGTGTACGAAGCCATTTTTATAAATGTCATACCTCACACTTCTCAAATGTCAAAATACCCAGATGAATTCAGTGCGTCTTTGCTTTTAATATTTTGAGCTGAAAATGGCCCTGAACGGATGGACCACGTGTTTTTCTTCTTCAGGGGAAAGACGAATAATACGAGGACAAATTCAATTTCATAGGAAGGCTGAACGATCGTAGGTGCTCACTTTCGGAGGAAAACTATCAGAATCGTCAATTTGACATGTCAAGTTTGAAACTTAAATTAACAGATTCGGAGTTACAGCCATTTTAGATTTAGGAAATATTCCCTCAATATTTCAGGTAATACTGATGTGATCTAATTTAAAATTGGCAACTGGTTTCAAAATGCCAACGCACAAGCAAAATTTGAGGGAATCGTTTTGTTGTAGAAAAATCTAGAAGAGCACTGACGTGAAGTCAGCAGCTTTTGAATGCATGTTCAAATTCGTCACCAAAGTTTCCATCTTTGGTGATCTTCTAATCATATTATCCCCACGAAATTTTGCATGAATAGACAAGCGTTCATTTTTCAATCGAGGACTAGATTAAATTCTTCTTAAATCTTATTTGTATTTGTGTTTACTATCGGCCGCTAGGCCGGCCATGAACACAATATCAAACAAAATAGAAAAATCGATATTTGTGTAGTACGTTTAGACCTTTATTACGAAGGCGAAATTTGTGAATGTGTAAAATCCGCTCAACGATTCCGTAGATATACCTATTTAAATTTTATTTTCCCAATATTTCCAAAAATACGATCGAAATGAAATCCAGGACTGCATTGAAAAATGACAACTTGAAGGTTCATACAGAATTCGTGGGAAAAAAATGAATAGAATATCGTAGAATAAAAAATCAAAGATTTGAAAAAAAAAATTAAACTAAAAAAAAATATATTTTCGAATTGTTCTGATAACACGATCACCATCAGGAAATTTCGCATATTGTTTTCCATCAGCATTTTCAAACTACTTACCACATCTCATTATAACTGAATCAGTGTTTTTCGGAAAAAAGAACGATACCGAAGAAAAAAAAGGAATTTGACATATTTTTCCCAATATGTCCAGAAATTTTGATTGTATCAATCTGTGATTAGATACACACTTCTGTCAAATTGACAAAAGTCTCAAATCGAAATAAAAAATTTTAAGAAAATAATTCTTGAAATTTTCTCTTTTGTCTGATGAAGGATTCAGATTTGTACTCTGAAACGTCACAGTTCGCTTGGTTTATCGTTTGTATTGGTCCTGTATTGTTCATTAGGCAACCTGTTTTCCAAGAAACTGCCCTTGACAAATAGTTCAATCCAGCAATCCGTAAGGGGATTTTCATGAAAAAACAATTTTTATTAAATTTTTAATAGTTCTGTTTCAGATATTGGGTATGAAAACCCAGAAAAAACATAAAAAGTGATGGGAAATCCTCCCAAAATAAGCTTTAATCGATACTCAGAATAAATGTTATAGAATATTTTGAATTGAAAGATAAAACATTGTACCTACTTTATATTATTTTTGTATTCGGATTTTTTTGTGTTGCGGTCTTCTCAAATCTTTGTGACATAAATTATATGCCAGTTGATATAATTTTAAATTTGTCCTGGTACGTCCTGGGACATTGAAGTATCGAAAGATATTTTGTAAAGTTTTCATAAGAAATCTGTATCATTTAATGATTGGTACAATATATTTTCTGTCCACGAATTCCTTAAGTGTCTGAAGTGACGTACGGAATCTTCTGAGAAGTTCACAATGAAAATCTAGGATTTTTAATGAAGACACAAAATAATAATTCACCAATTCTTGGTTCTTTTTCTGTGCTGTAGTTTACCAAACCAAACCGATCCGATAAGCACTCTTTACCTCCGTTCAAGCTGATTCTCTCCAGCCCATAAAATAATCTATTTGCCTAACGATGCGTTTCGCACTTAAGACCACGCCAAGATTAAGCAAATAGCCTTAGCCATAAGCAGGTGTACCTTTAATTTGTCGGCGATCAACATGAATGTCCATGTGAAATGAGCAAAGAGCGCGATGATTGGATTTCAAACCAGTGAACTATGGAACGATCACGTATTTGACAGCTGGCCTTCCCAAGACCGCAAAGTTGATGGGACAGACCACTTCGCTTTTTACATGGACCGTTTGGAGAAATTGGCCTAAAAAGCGGTGATAGCCACACACGGGGTGTGGATGTAATTTTCTGTGGTTTGGCATATACGGTAGCTTATTGCAGTCATTAAAGACGGCGCTCTCTGGGTCTCAATGGGATTTTGAGGTTGGCCTCTACGCTCTACAACAGGTAAAAAAGTGGAGAAGAGACGGGTTAGGGTTATCGGCAGGTTGAATGGTGATAATGGGAACGATCCAAAGTAATTGATTTCGGCGTTGATTTTATCGCACGGTTGATTTGTTTCGACGGTGTAGATTTCTTTGCTAGCATTGGTGCTGTGATTACTGTTGTGGTGGGTATGGAAATGATAGGAAATATTAAATTCAAACGAGTATTCGCAACTACTGCTGAGCGATACGCCCTCTGGCGATAGAAATTCGAACACTTGAAGCTAGTGCCAGTTATTCTAATGTATTTTCCTTACTTTCGAGTTTTTGTGTTGTTTTCTGAGTTGAAATTTTGGTATACCGAAAGTGTTTGTAATATTCATCAATCTATTCCTTTATCTCCGATTGAAATTTTCGATTGTATTAATTCGAAATGGCATCCACCCGAAATGAAGAAAGGATGATCTACTGTCTCAAGTTTTTTTTTTGCGAAGCCAAATGAAAGTAAAGTCAATTTGGAAGCAGAATTTGGCAGGGAACTCAATGATAGAAGAAATGCCTGGATTTTGAAATTGAAGATTGGAAAACAGGTCACGAAATACATGAAAGTATGTTCACTGTATTTCTCTGAAGATATTTATTTTCATAGAAGTAAATTACAATGTATTAATTTCGAAACAACTTCATGTCCAGATGTTTTTAGGTGTAAATGAAAATAAGAGAATTTGGATGAAAAATGCTGTTCCTGCAGAGAAACTACCGAGCACTTCTACAGCTACCTTGACATACTTCACAAAATCATATTCAAAGAGAGTGATCTGGTTGAAAAACCAGACAAAAACTATATACTGTTATAGTTGATAATAGCTGAAGTAATTCGTACAAATACATTAATATTTTTCATTTCGATATAGGTAGGTTGAACCAGCTGTGACATTTTTTATTTTGTATGTGTATCATGAGCTACTGTTATATGAAAATAAAATCAATTATATGTCTACCTGTTTCCTTTTCTTTCGAAATACGATGGCAAAAGAACTAGAGCAGAAAAGCTGTCTTTTCATTTTATTGATTCACTTGTTTGTAAACAAAGAGAAATAAGTTATATCATTTGCACTGATTCTAGATTTACCACATAATATGGCCCTCATTCAGCCCTTCTTCACTCTAATTAGAGTCCTTGAGAGGTACCTATTTTTCCAGAAATTCAAGTAAACTTAGATATTGGCCATTTTGATCCACCAAGCAACAGACACTAAACTAACAGCGAAATTATCCTCCAGGAACGATTTAAAACATGATTTTATTTCGTGATCCAAACGAAAAGGTCCTTCTCAAGAAATTTTACATAAAATTATAATATTTTTTTTAAATTTTCTAGCTCTGCTTAATAAATATTTGTTCTCTGCCATATTTCTACGGTTTGTTTACATAAAACTATTAGCTTGGACAGTTTCCAAATTTAACCGTTAGGGCGCTGGCAACTTCACAGAAGTTTCCAATACTTGATAAAGGTTATTTAACACAATCATTAAAGATACAGATTTTTCTGTAGTACCTTTACATAATGTCCTTCGATATTGATATCTCAGTAGGATATAGTTTCATAGTCTTCGACCTACCAACAACAAAGGTACGTCGAAGACAATAAAAGTATATCGTAAGATATCATTATCATATTATGTAAAGGTATTACTGAAAAATCTGTTTTTTCAAATGATAGTCTTCATCCTGTAGACACGTTTGGATTTGATTTATGAAATAAAACAAGAGTTTTATAGAGTCACAGTATCACCTGTCATTTAATTTTTGAAGTTATAAAGAATATTGCAAGTATTTTCTACCGCATTGTATTGGCGAATGAAGATAAGCGCTATTCTCTCTGGTGGCTATCCGAGTAACTTAAGGTACAGACATTATCATTGACAAGTTAAAAGAAATGTCGAGAAAATGAAAAAGTTTATGCATTTTTCTTGGCGTTTGTGTGATTTTACAAGTGCTTCTACTGAGGAAAAGCAAACTCAAATGTCCCTTCCCATAGATTTCCACAGTCCGGTGGAAAATTTCGAGTTAGGGTGAAAGAAACTTCCTTTAACAAGTCAGGCCTGAAAGTGTTGAAGAATCGATAAAAACCAACAAACAAGATTTATGAGAGTCTGTTACCTGCATTTTACCGATGATGATCATTTTATAGAGGTAAGCACGAATTGCTTATAAAATATCAGATCACATTCATGAAGACAGTTTTTTTCCAGACCCCTAATCCAAGCAGAGAAATTTACTTAAGAGGAATGCTCTGCCTTCCAGAAATCTGCCTGTTGAACTGATCATTAAGGAACAACGTAAATGTTCTAGTGATAGAACTGACTATTGAAATCAAAAATTATCAAACCAAATACTAACAATCAGTACAAAATCGACTATCAAAACAAATTTATGTCTGTATCTAAGGTTCTAAAACTCGCCACCGTGTCGCTGTAATCTTAAATTCAGACGCCAATTCCAGACCATCAGAGAAAGAAGATGGTGTGTAATTTGTTGACTATATTGTTCTGTGTACAATTTAACAAGATTGCCAGTAGGTCCATACCACCTTATTAGTTCGTTTGCAATCAGTGTTGGTGAATACCCGTGTAAGATTTTGACCTATAGGTAATGCATTGACATAGATGCAACTGATGATTCTGAATAGAAAGATGAAAGATGAAACATCGTGTCTTGTATAAATTTTGTATCGTATTTTATATTACCGTTTTCCTACATTTTTGGCTTCAATTGTCAAATGCCTGTTGATGTAAAATTAAGTTATTCATTCAAGACGTGGTATGTCAAAGACAATAAAAGTATATCGTAAGGTATATGTAAAGGTTATCCAAAAAAATCTGTATTTTAAATGAATTCTAACGAGAAAGATCTATAAAACGGAAGATTTGAAGTATCATTCAGTAGCAACTTTGTACTTCCTTGCGTATCCTGAACATATTCTGGTACTTTCGTCGTTCTCGAGTAAAATCCTACAAACCAGACCAGTAAAGTTCAAATCAAGACCTAACTGTACCGCTAACCATGTGATTACTGTAAAGTACTCTGATCATAATTATTTAATAGCAGCAACGCTCTGTATTATATTCGCTCTATCAGTCATTTGTTTCCAAGCATGACGCCACGAGCCCGAGTTTAGTAGTTCACCTGCCTAGAGCAACCCAGAGAGTAATACACTCTAATATTTGATTTATTACTGAAGAAGTGAACTTCTTGAGATCGGCTGCTGTCTTGTCGGGTCAATTTGAACGGAAACGGAATCTGAGGATACACCCTGCGCTCTGGAATTGCAAAGAGAGTGCAAATATATTGCAAAATACTTAGATTTTGTGATGTGCGTCAAGTAATTAAAAAAACATCTTATATAGAAAAAATTGTTTTCAACAATATGTGTCACATTCTGTACGTTTGATTTAATATTGGTATTTTGGGTGAATTGCATCATCAGAAAATATTATTTTTTTTCTGATGTGTTCTCTTCCATGATATACAGAGTGTTTCACCATAACCTGGTCAAACATATGTAGCCGTATAGATGACATTGGGAAAGTCATTTTTGCCTTATGACATATACCCCGTTTTCGAAGCATAAGCGAAATACAGGGTGTTCAATGTCAACTTTGAGTAATATTCTGATTACTATGGTGAGTTATGCATGACCTTTGAAATAACGGTTTTTAGTCACATCTTATATAGTATTCTTTGGTGGTCAATTCAATTGTTGTGTGAAATTCTGGAAAAAATGTTTAAAAATGGCGGAAACCCTACAAAGTTGGAATTTTTTGTTTTGGATTGCCAAATTGGATAGCATTATTTCAATGTACACAATTTTGTAAGCTTTTCTGTGAAAAACTTTTCCAAAATTCAAACTCAACTTTTTCTTCACATGTCTATAGTGAAAACAAAAATTCAGCCAAAATTGTTGAAATCTTTCGAGTTTGAACTTACCCTTATTCTGAATACTGGTGTGCATACAGAATGAAAAATATCCATTGGTTTTCATTTAATAGCCTTCCAAAGAATTCCGCTCGGAGTACTTGAATAATTTTTATTCAAAAAACTGAAGACCGTACGGAGGCCAAAATTATGATAATGGGCCCCCAGAATGACCTGGATAGAAATATGAATTTATCAAATACAAATTTTCTTCAATAAAACTGACGGGATTCGAACTCGCTCCACTTACGGATTATAGGGTCGCGTATAAATTGGATTTATTCTGAGTATAATGACGTCCTTACTAAGCAACGGAGTTCATCGAATTTGACCCTTTTTTCCGAATGCGGAGAGAGTTCGATTCCCACCAAAGTTTTATAGAAAATATTTTTTTTTGATAAATTCATATATCTATCCAGGTCACTCTGGAGGCCTATTAGCATAACTTTGCTTTTCACCCCAGCGTTCAGAATGAAGGTGAGTTCAACTTCGAAAGATTTCAATAATTTCGGGTGAATTGTTTTTTTCACTGTAGACATGTAAAAAAAAAGTTGAGTTTGAATTTTGGAAAAAACTTTTCACGGAAAATCTTAGAAAAATGAGTACATTGAAAAAATGCTATCAAATTTGGTAATAGAAACTAAAAAATTCCAACTTTGTAGGTTTCCGGCTATTCTGAAATATTTTTTCCAGAGTTCTACACAACAATTGAATTGACCACCTTAATGTACGAAGATGTGACCAAAAACCGTTATTTCAAAGGTCACGCATAACTTACCACAGTTAACAGAATATTGCTCAAAGTTGACATTAAACACCCTGTATCTCGCTTATGCTTCGAAACGGGGTATATGTTATCAGGCAAAAATGACTTTCCCAATTTCATTTATACGGCTACATATGTTTGACCAGTTTATGGTGAAATACCCTGTATAAAACAGGAGGATCGTAGGAAGTTGGAAAAATGATTCGAGCTGTTATGACTTTGTTGACGTTTCGGAACCGATGGTTCCTTTTTCAAGACTCGCTATAAAATTACATGATCTTGCGTTAGTTGAAATTTTGGATGAATCACGAATTTCAAATAACGAAGATCTTGTGATTTTATAACGATTCTTGAAAAAATTTCGTTTTCTCGTCAAATCTGTGAACAGATTTGGCAAACAAATTTCCGGTGTCAAAATTGATTTCGTCCGGCCGGCCATCTCTGTGCATGTTTACGGGCGTACTTACTTAGTATTTTATCGACTTGAAACTTTCAGGGTTTCAAAATGCGACTATTAATTTTGTTAACGAGCAAAATCGGCCAAATAGTTACGGAGATATAGCCGTTTGAAGTTTTGAGGTTATTTCTCTATCGCGATTGAATTGAAACTGGGCAGTCAGTAGGAACATAATGACGCGCAACCTTCCACGAAATTTTATTATGATCGTACTGTCAGTAATTTTGAACGATTGACAAATTGCGTAGGATCTAATGTAGTCAAATTTTCATGCAATATTGAACATATGCTGGTCCGATTAATGCCTTAGGTTGTCTCAATCCCACTCCTAGGTCACATGACGATCAGTTCGAGCACAGCATCAATGGTTTCCAGAAAAACAACTGATGCTGGACGACGTTCACGAAATTTCTCTCAGAGCGAACTTCGAGCTAGTTTGATCTGACTATAGGTACCCAACATCACAGGGGGAAGGGGAATTTCGGAACAAATTCGATATGATAAGGTTCGCTTTATTTATAAATATCCGTAAACGGTGCCTCGGCTCCTCGAACAAGATAATTCCTTCTAAATATAGGTTTTTGCTAAGATCATCTCCGATTGGCTGAAATTTTGGTTGGGATTCCTGATTTCATGTCGATAGTGTCATGATGTAAAGAACATGGTGTGCTCATCTGAAAAAAGGGTGACGTCAGCAAGACCAAAATACAAGGAAATTATATTCTGTGCTTTGAATTTGAATGGAAAAAGTGACGTCATCATTGCTGAATACGATCACAGAGGGGCAGATGAGCCCACCATGTTATGCTTACATCATGGATAGTGTCAAGTTCACATATATGATATGTTCCGCAAATCAACTTCGATATTTCGGTTGCCGGTTTTCTGTTCCGTAAATATGAAATCTTCGGTTGGTTCCTGAAAAAAAGGTTAGTAACAGAATTAAATTGATGAAAAAGAAATCTTTCTGTTACCAGAACGACAGTCAATGTTCTTCGGTAACATATCCATAGCATAGAACAATCATCATTCACTTTATGATCCATAGAATATGAAGGAGACAACAGTCAACTATGAAAAAATTATTAAGTATGGTCTATGGATCATGAGGTAAACATAGATTGTTCTATGCCATGGATATGATACCATAAAACATTGACTGTCGTTCTGGTGGCAGAAAGATTGCTTTTGCATCGATAAAATTCCGTCATCAACCTTTTTTCAGGAACCAACCGAATATCTCATATTTACGGAACAGAAAACCGGCAAGCGAAATAACCAAGTTGATTTGCGGAACATATTCTATGTAAACTCAGCGATATCGACATGAAATCAGAAATCTCATCTTAAATTTCAGCCAATCGGAGATGATCTTGTTTGAGGAACCGTTATAAATAAAGTGAACTTTATCATGTTGAATTTGTTCTGAAATTTCCCTTCCCCAGTGATAGTAATTTTGGACAAAATGTGTGGGTTGGCAAGTTGGACCAAAGTTATCTATTGCCAGTTTGCAACACTAGGGTTGTCCAATCAGAAAATATAATACAAGGTAGTTATTATTATACCATTTCGCTCGAGCTATTTTAACTCGATGAAATCATCATAAATAATGTTTACAATATTCCATTTCAGTTCGTCATTGTTTGAACTCTACCCTTATTTCTTACTACACAATGAAATGAATGCAACTATTTATATACGAGGGCGCTAGGGTCACCGTTCCTATAATTGTCTTAATTCGATTCCTATTGGCGAATGAAGATAAGCGCTACTCCTTCTGGTGACTATCCGAGTTACCCGAGGTACAGACATTATCATTGACAAGTTAAAAGAAATGTTAGGAAAATGAGAAAGTTTATGAATTTTTCTTGGCGTTTGTGTGATTTTACAAGTGATTTTACTGAGGAAAAGCAAACTCCAATGTCCCTTCCCATAGATTTCTACAGCCCGGTAAAAAATTTGGTGTTGGGGTGAGAGAAACTTCCTTTAAGAAGTCGGGCCTGAAAGAGTTGAAGAATCGATAACAACCAAAAAACAAGATTTATGGGAGTCTTTTACCTGCATTTTACCGATGATGATCATTTTTATAAAGGTAGGCACGAATTGCTCATGAAATATTAGATCACATTCATGAAGACAATTGTTTTCCAGGCCCATAATCCATGCAGAGAAATTTACTTAAGAGAAATGATATGCTTTCCAGAAATCTACGTAATGAACTGATCATTAAGGAACAACGTAAATATTCTAGAGATAGAACTGACCGATTGAAACAAAAGAGTCTCAACAAGGAAATATCTAGTGATGAATACTGTTCGCTCAAAGTGCTTCTGCCGATGGAAGCAAAGTTGTACAAGGCTTATTTATTACAGCTTTTACAAGACCAATCATATGAGTGTTGGAAAATTTATTTGTCAATCCATGATGAAAAAGGCTTACGGTAGAAGTACCATTGATTTCATGTGAATGTATTCATTTTATTCACAATATATTGACTATTTGGTTTAGTTATGAGTATTTGTCTATTATTCCAAAAAGTATGTTTTACAATACTATCTGTTTTTCAACTTTTAAGACAGCCTAAGAAATCCACCAGAGTCAATCTTGTCATTTGGATCTGAAAATAAATAATATTAAAATACTGTCTAACATTGGAGATATCCCCGTAACTTTAGAGTTGCTACACTCAATAAGACTGAAGAATGATACATATACTCCATTCACTTTTATAATGTAGCCCGGTTGGCCATCACATCATGACAGATTTCACCGTGTATATTTTGAAAATGTTAGGTTATAGTTATTTTCCTGTCAGATAACTACACAACGTTGTCCTTTCTATGAAGAGGTCGTGGTAATTACTTATTTTTCAAAATGTGAATCTACATTGGGAAAGTAATGAATTTGAGAAAATATTATGTGAATCCAATCATTCCAATGACCTGGCGAATGTTGAAGAAACATTTTTCTCTGTTAATACTTCACGTATATGAACATGGCTGGAAGATTCAGTTATGCTTTTTTCTTGTACGGAAATGAAGAATCGAGTGTTTTGGAATTTTATTGAAAAATGATGGATAGAGCAGTCCGTTACTTTGCGATAGTTCATTCGAAAAGAAATGAAAGTACTCGAATAACACGGCAATGAAACTTCTAAACGAATGGACGGACCTATGGAATTCCCTACTTTTCTAAATTCTCAAGAAATAAGCCCACAGAAGTCATTTAAATACCTTGTTGCACAACTTGAAATATTCCAGTAAGAAAATGTAGTAGTACTACGAAACCTGTGTCACAATTAACCTCAAAAGGACTAACTAACAGTTCTTGGGAATCTAGGTGAATGATACACTGGATCAACATATTTCTAAACTGGGATACATACAGCTTAGCTTCAGTCTATTATCATTGGTTGTATAATGACAAGATATCTGGATGAATTCTCCATGTAAACTACCTATCATTCAGTATTCGAGTCAAAAGCAAGATATGGAATTATGTTTTATGTACATACTTTGAGGTCAAGTCAAATATTCAATTTCCAGAAAAAAGCAGTTCCTAAAATATTAGAAAAAATAGAACTGAATGAGATATTGTATAATTCATGTTATTTTCATACGTAAAATTTCAATGTTCTGCCAAGATAGGATATACCAAGTTCATTTTCAGTGTACTACTTCCTATCGAAACAATTCCACGAAATATATAACTTTTGAAATTATTCATTAGGGAATTTGTTCAATTCAAACATGACTACCTACTGAAGCTGAATTGTTATTTGTTATTGAAACAGAGTAGAAATTGGCAACCTCGCGTCGAATTATTTTGACATTGTCGATATTTCAGGAGCGCCAACCTGCCTTGGTTTTAGTTACAAAAACATGATAGACCTAAATCATGGCCAACTGGGCTACTTTATAAAAGTGAATGGAGTATACCTACTTTATAAGAATGGAATATGTACTCTCAGTAATACTTTCGTCAACTATAAAAGTCTAAAAAGTCTTTGAATAAATCGTGAAATCAAAAATTATCAAACCAAACACTAACAAACAGTACAAAATCGACTATCAAAACAAAATCTATGTCTGTACGTAAAGTTCTAAAACTGGCCACCGTGGCGCTGCAATCTTAAATTAAGACGCCAATTCATCAGAAATAAGATATATTCGAAAATTCCCTGATACTACAGTACATAACTTCGGTGAACATTTAAAATACGACCCGAAGCACGAAACAATAAATTTACGAACAAATCTCTGAAACCGCTAAAACTGTAATAAACAACCAGCCCTGCAACTTCTCTCGAAATGAAAAAGACATAAGAGAGGCATGACCAGTATATATTATTTCAACCTTCTATTTCTATATTTTAATTTGACATTGTTTATAACACCATTGTTCTTATTTCTTTTTGCCCGTCGGTCTATGTGGCCTATAAAATATTCAGCGTCTTTGTTTTCTTTTCGTGCTGAAAATATTTGTTCTTTATCGATGGACGCAACACAATGGTTTCGTACTCAATCCGAGAGGCATGAAGGAAAGTTTTTCCTAGTCTTGTGAAACTACTGGAAAATTCTCGTGCGGTAAATCTTTTTATTTATTGAGCATTTGATTTCCGGTTGGCGCGCTTTTTGAGCGCATAATCTGAGAACAGCTTGTTATCGTTTTGCCCCAATGTTTGTTATTCCAAATTTTTCCTTGAAATGGTCTTAAGAGCATCATTTTGAGAAATTTTATCGGGTTTGTATA
The DNA here is from genome assembly GCA_958510865.1 of Myrrha octodecimguttata. Classification (NCBI taxonomy): domain Eukaryota; kingdom Metazoa; phylum Arthropoda; class Insecta; order Coleoptera; family Coccinellidae; genus Myrrha; species Myrrha octodecimguttata. Next base: position 64,061,630 of record OY294056.1, read on the forward strand.
ATTGGTATCTAATTTTTTTTCGGGAACTATTCATCGATTTTGAAAATAGATTTGCATGCACCTGTAGCTCTATATTCCACAACAGTGTGCCAAACCTCATTCTGATCCGATTTAGTTTTCGGAGAAATTCAGAAAAAATATTTCAATATTTTCTCGGTATCGTTATTTCCAGACTAATTTGAGGAATACTGATACATTCATGCGAAAATTTAATAAATATTTTGAGAATGCTGATGCAAAAGTTGGTGAGGAATTTCGTGATAATCGTCTGGTTATAACAATTTGAAAAAAATAATTTAATTATTTCATTTATTTATTATTATCAATCTTAACTTTGCGATATTTTCATCTTATTATTCTCACAAAATTCTTCGTGTCCATTTTTGAATCAAGTACTGGATTTCAGCTCGATCCTATCTGTATTGTTGGAAATATTCGGAAAATAAAATTTTCAATGGATTATCTTCGGAAAGAGTGGGTGAATTGTATCCATTCGGGAATTCACGTTTCGTGAAAAGAAATTTAATATGGCCGTGTTGCCGAAGCTGTAATTTACTAGCTTGTGATAGTGTTTACTATTAACCGCATCCTACTCTGAAAGTTATCAAGTTGCTAGCTTGATTATTTTGACAGTAATGTAATCGTGCCCTTGGCTGGCTGGACGGATAAAATCAATTTTGACAGATTCTTCGAGTCCAAACTAGTAATCTCAGTACATTTTCGAAAATTGCAGATATAACCCAAGAACATATGCGCAAAAATATGAGTATGAAACAAAAAATCTCTCAAAAGTTAATATTTCACATCTTCAACAAAAATGTGAATATACTATATAAAAGGAACCTAATTGAAAATGAAATGAGACTCCCAGATCCTTTTTCGAGTCACAGTTTTTTTTTCTTTCAACCCTCACCATCTCATGGACAAACTAACGATATTCATCATCAGTTCACCAAAAAACACTGGGAACCAATAATGTACAACAAAGGGGCTATTCCGAATTTTGTATTTCTTGACCAAAAAACAAACACCACCGTCATCGAAATTGAAGACTTAGCTTCCCATCTCAATGGTGATTTGATGGCTTCTTTTTTTCAAGAGCTAATATCTCTTAAATTCCCCTCAGCTATAAAAAATTGTTCGTCATGTGGTGAAGAAGTTTGCTTTGAGAACGAGGTTCCGAAAGGAAAGGTAAACCACAAACAAAATAGACCGTAGGATCGCAAAGCAAAAGGGAGAAATTACTATGACGAATTTTTGAACCCCATGCTTTGAAGTTGCCGCCAAATCGAACTAACCCATTATATTGATGGGAGGCGAGTTCAATTTAGTCACACTTCTGTATAATGGAAAAAACAAATACAATTTGTTGGTTGGTACTAAATGGTTATTTGGAGACTGCGAAACATTCAATAGACGACTTCGGCCCAAGTTGCCAACCCACAACTTTCTTCACAAATTTACTATCACTGGGGAACGGAAATTTCTGGACAAATTCGATATGATAAAGTTCGCGTTATTTATAAATATCCGTAAAAGATGCCTCGTCTTCTCAAACAAGATAATTTCTTCCAAATGTACGGTTTTGTTAAGATCATCTCAGATTGGCTGAAATTTGAGTTAGTGTCAAATTTATATAGGATATGTTGCGCAAATCAACTTGGTTATTTCGGTTTTCTATTCTGTAAATAAGAAATATTCGGTTGGTTCCTGAAAAAAGGTTAATTACGGAATTTGATTGATGAAAAAACGTTCTTTCATTCACCAGAATGACAGTCAATGTTCTGTGGTAACATCTCCATAGCATAGAAAAATCTTTATTCACTTTATGATCCATAGAACATAGAAGAGACAATCAATAATGCAAAATTACTAGGTATGGTCAATGGATCATAAGGTAAATAAAGATTGTTCTATGCTATGGATATGTTACCATAAAACATTGATTGTCGCTCTGGTGCTTAACTTAATATGTCTATGTTCTGGTGACAGAAAGATTGCTTTTTCGTCAATCAAATTCCGTAACCGGCAACCTCGGCAAATCACCTCGGTTGCCGGTTTTTCATTCCGTAAATATAAAATATTCGGTTGGTTCCTGAAAAAATAGTTAATCACGGAATTTGATTGATGAAAAAACGTTCCTTCTGTCACCGGAACGACAGTCAATGTTCTATGGTAACACATCCATAGCATAGAACAATCTTCATTACTTAAAGCTACCCTTTGTGCTAGGGAGATTCGGGTATTTGGGTAATCGGAGATTCTTTCCTATTGGCCGACGACGATCACGTGATCGTCGTCAGCCAATAAGGTGAATCTCTCGACCAATTGGATGAATCTCCGATTACCCAAATACCCGAATTTCCCTCGCACAAAAGGCCCCTTAATGATCCATAGAACATAGAAGAGAGAACAATCAACAATGGAAAAATTACCAGGTATGGTCTATGGATCATAAGGTAAATAAAGATTGTTCTATGCTATGGATGTTACCATAAAATATTGATTGTCGTTCTGGTGCATAGACTTAATATGTCTATGTTCTGGTGACAAAATGATTGCTTTTTCATCAATCAAATTCCGTAATTAGCCTTTTTTTCAGGAACCAGCCTAATATTTCATATTCGCAGAACGGAAAACCGGCAACCGAAATAACCAAGTTGATTTTCGGAACATATCCTCCATAAACTTGACACTATTAACATGAAATCAGGAATCCCAACTTAAATTTCAGCCGAACAAAAACCTTTGTTTGGAAGGAATTATCTTGTTTGAGAAGCCGAGGCATCCTTTACGGATATTTATAAATAACGCGAGCCTTATCATGTCGAATTTGTCCTGAAACTCCCGTTCCTCAGTGATAGTAAATTTGAGAAGAAAGTTGTGGGTTGGCAACTTGGGCCGAAGTCGTCCATTTATCCATGATGTGTGTAAATCATGGTGTGCTCATCTGTTCATCTGTGATCGTATTTAGCAATGATGACGTCACTTTTTTCATTCAAATTCAAAGCACAGATTATATATTTCCTTGAATTTGAATGAAAAAGTTACGTCATCATTGCTAAATACGATCACAGATGAGCTGATGAGCACACCATGATTTACTCACATCATGGATAAATGGACGACTTCGGCCCAAGTTGCCAACCCACAATTTTCTTCTCAAATTTACTATCACTGAGGAACGGGAGTTTCAGGACAAATTCGTCATGATAAGGCTCGCGTTATTTATAAATATCCGTAAAGGATGCCTCGGCTTCTCAAACAAGATAATTCCTTCCAAATATAGGTTTTTGTTCGGCTGAAATTTAAGTTGGGATTCCTGATTTCATGTTAATAGTGTCAAGTTTATGGAGGATATGTTCCGCAAATCAACTTGGTTATTTCGGTTGCCGGTTGAAGGAATTGAAATTGTCAGTTTAGGTTTGGAGTCCAAATATCTCGGTTAAGTTCGTTTATAGGTGAAATCGGTACAATAGTTTCGCAGTTAGGCCCATTCGAAATTTTTAGGTTAATTCCTCGATATCTCATGAAGTATTGACTGGATCAAATTGAAACTTCGTGGACAGTTTCGGGATAATAACGCGCAAGTTAGAGCCGAACTTCGTGTGGATCCAGATATTTGAAAATTAAAAAAAAATTATTCGAAAATTTTCAAAATTTTCGATGAAAAATTTTTTCTCTGAAAATATTGATTAGATTCCAATGCAATTTGGCACAAACCTTAGAGTCAGTATTTAACAACAATGTTCCAAATCTCAATTCAATCCGATATTCACTTTTGGAGATATAAGGACAAAAAATTTCAAAAAGCACTGCCGTGAAGGCAGCAACTTTTGCGCGCATGTTCAATGTAGATGACCGCTTCAGCAACGAATTTGAACGTGCGCGCGTACCAAATTTCAGTTCGATACGATCATAAGTTCTGGAGATATCAGGAAAAAATATGTCAAATTTCGATGTTTTCTTCTCGATATCGTTGATTTTTTCGGTATTACTCGAGAAATACTGATTCAGTCCTGATTAAACTTCACAGCTAGTTTTAAGATGCTGAAAGACAACTTTATGCAAAATTTCGTGATAATCGTGTTATTAGAACAATTTGAAAAAAAAAATTTATATGATTTTCTCATCATATCATCCCAATTAAATTCTGTATGAAACTTCGAACTGTTATTTTCGATGAAGTACTGGATTTCAATTCGATCTGATCTCTATTTTTGGAAATATTGTAAAAATAAAATTTTGAATGGGTATATCTACGGAATCATTGGGCGGATTTTACCCATTCACGAATTCGACCTTCGTAATTAAGCCCCAAACCTACTCTACAAATATCGAGTTTCTAAGTCGTTTCTTCCGGAAGTTATTGTGTTTACGGTCAGCCTAACGGCCGACTGCGTAAACACAATAACTTCCGAAAGAAACAACTTAGAAACTCGATATTTGTAGAGAAGGTTTGGACCTTAATTACGAAGGCCGAATTCGTGAATGGGTAAAATCCACCCAATGATTCCGTAGATATACCCAATCAAAATTTTATTTTTCCAATATTTCCAAAAATACAGATCAGATCGAATTGAAATCCAGTACTTCATCGAAAATAACAGTTCGAAGTTTCATACAGAATTTAATGAGGATGATATGATGAGAAAATCATATAAATTTTTTTTTCAAATTGTTCTAATTACCCGATTATTACGAAATTTTGCATAAAGTTGTCTTTCAGCGTCTTAAAACTAGCTGTGAAGTTTAATCAGGCTTGAATCAGTATTTCTCGAGTTATACCGAAAAAATCAACGATATCGAGAAGAAAACCTCGAAATTTGACATATTTTTTCCCGATATCTCCAAAACTTATGATCGTATCGAACTGAAATTTGGTGCATTGCTGTGAAATTAGAAGGTCAAAGCGTGAGTATAATTTTTCTTGGATATGATAAATGGTTTCCGAAAAAAAAATTTTTTTGGAAAAAAATTTCGAAAAAAATTTTTTTTAAAAATAACCAACAATATAATCCTGACGGAATTTGGCTCAAAGTTGCGCGTCGTTGTACTTCACCTAACCGCCAAGTTTGAATCCAATCGCTCAGGTAGTTTCTGAAATAAAAAATAAATAACTTCAAAACTTCAAATGCCTATAACTCGATCGATTTGGCCCATTAACGAACTTAACCGCGGCATTCCAATGCGCGACCTACCCTGAAAGTTTCAAGTTGCTAGCTCTCTTCGTTCGACAGTTATCGTGTCTACGGCCGGACAGAATCGATTTTGACACCGGATTCGTCATCAGTGAGTCCAACCTAGTCGATTGAGACCATTTTCGGCTCAATCATCCAAAATTACAGACATTTGATCAAAACGATAGCACGCTGTTCCCCTAGAACATGCGCGCAAAAAGGGCCAAATTTCGTTGTTATTTGGAATTTTAACGTTATTTTCGCAATATCTCAAGAAGTACAAATACAATCGGATTTAAACTCCGTAATCAGGAGGAGATTACCAACACGCAAGTAGGTGCAAAATTTCGTGTTGATCTAATAGTTAGAATTCGAACAAGCGCGTAAAAGCTCCTGACCTCACGTCAGTGTTTTCTAGATTTTTCATTATTGACTCTTTTAATCCCCTAACTATCATTATGTTTTGAAGCAGAAATAGATAAATCTCTATCCAAGGTTAGTTATTTAAGAAGCCGGTATAATCGAACAAATAGATTATGACCGGTAAAGCTCAGATGTAATGATGTAGATACACTGTACAACAACACTTCGGAAGTAGGTGTATTTATTCCTGTTCACTTAACAATAAAGGAAGATTCATGGAGACCACACAGTGCTGTACTTCATTGACTTCCCCGCGTGATGCCTTTCATTGGGCGTTATTCGCCGGCAGTCTCCGCTATACACCACTATTTCTTCTTGAACGCTCCAAGTAGTCGTGGTATCCGGATAATGGAATCACAACTAGTATTCCAAAGAGATGATACAGACTGGGTTGCCAGAACGTTTGGTTCGATTTCCCCAGTCGAAATTCAAAAATCCCCGAAATTCGAGACTTTTCAAAAAAAATTCCCAATTTAATTTTTTTTATTATTATAATTTCAAATAATGGTATTTACTGAATATTTGTACCCAAATATCTTCAGTAGGTCTCAAAATACCCCAAAAATGAACTGCTTCAAAAAAAAAATCCCCAATGCAAGTTTGTAATGAATGAGGTTAGTTTTCGCGAAAGAGGGATTTTTTCGCAGAACTTACAAACTCGAATACAAAAACAACAAATGTATTGCTAGTTTATTTTATCATGACATACGAAATGATACGAATAAATCATTTCGTGGAGAATGATGATGAATTCAAAAATCACCGCTTTACTGATCCAAAAATATTTTAGATAACTTTCGTTAATACTTCCGTAATTCAATACGCCGACAATGCCGACGGAAGGTGTAGGGTGGGTCATAAATTAATTGGGGAATTTTACTACCCTTCAATCAGAGGTGCCGACGCAAAATGGAACTTGTTTATCTGTAACTGTTTATCCTCATAACCGTGATAATAATGAGAGGTAATAAACTGTATTGAAGTTCGGAAAGGACGGTCGAGGGTAAAACTTTTATTGGCCTCCCTCTATGTCTGTTATGAATCTTGAAAACATCGGTACTTTCGTCATAACATCGTTTCCGGATCCGTAAAAAATCCGAAAATAGCAGTTTTTCTGATTCCCTAATCAAGAATGGAAAAATTCATCAGACCATAAAGCTACCTTTTGTGCTAGGGAGATTCGTGTATTTGGGTAATCGGAGATTCTTTCCTATTGGCCGACGATGATCACGTGATCGTCGTCAGCCAATAGGGTGAATCTCTCGACCAATAGGATGAATCCCCGATTACCCAAATACCCGAATCTCCCTAGCTCTAACGGTGCCTTTAAGCTTCCTTTTGTGCTAGGGAGATTCGGGTATTTGGGTAATCGGAGATTCTTTCCTATTGGCCGACGGCGATCACGTGATCGTCTTCAGCCAATAGGGTGAATCTCTCGACCAATAGGATGAATCCCCGATTACCCAAATACCCGAATCTCCCTAGCACAAAAGGCCGCTTGAGACTGTATTCGAGTCGAGTTGTTCAAGACCTAAAATCCCCTGATAAAACCCAGTTAAGCTACGTTTTGTGCCAGGGAGATTCGGATATTTGGGTAATCGGAGATTCTTTCCTATTAGTTGACGATGATCACGTGATCGTCGTCGACCAATAGGGTGAATCTCTCGGTCAATAGGGTGAATCTCCGATTACCCAAATACCCAAATCTCCCTCGCACAAAATGCCCCTTAAGATTTTTTTCCCAGAAAAAATCCCCAAAAAAAAAGTACCCAAGAAATACCCAAAGGAAAAAAATCCCCTCATTTTTGGGGAAAATCCCCTAATCTGGTAACCCTGGATACAGAAATTCTAGAGAAGCAGAGCGTGAGCAGCTAGTTTGAAGATGTTGATGGATAGCATTGTGCAAAATTTCGTGATGATCGTGAATGAACGTGATTAGAACAATTTAAAAAAAAATTTCAACTTTATTTTTCAAAATATTTAATATTCTGTGGTCTTGTCATCACATTATCGTCATTTAATTCTGTATAAACCTTCAAAATGTAATTTTTCGATGAAGTACTGGATTTCAATTCGATCTAATCTGTATTCTTGGAAATATTGGGAAAATAAAATTTTGAATGGGTATATCTGCGGAATCATTGGGTGGATTTTACCCATTCATAAATTCGACCTTCGTAATTAAGCCCCAAATCTTCTCTACAAATATCGAGTTTCTTATAGTTTCTTCCGGAAGTTGTGCCTAAGGTCAAATTCGTTACCGAAGCGGTCATCTACATTGAGCATGCGTGCAAAAGCTGCTGCCTTCACGGCAGTGCTTTTCCAGATTTTTTTTTCATTGTTTTCCATTATTTTGTTAACCTTCATAATTTTGCTCCCAAAACCTACTCTCCAAATATCGATACACTAAATCGTTTTTCCCGGAAGTATCTCCTCTTCGTTCATGCAAACCCTTCGAACAAAATATCAGTAGAATATTTTTTGAAACATCGATCTTTTCTCAAAACATTTTTTCATAATTTTTCTAGCGATATGGAGCTCACGAAATTCTGCATGAGTCTCTTCGTCGTTAATTTACAACTAACAAAAAATATTCAACCGGATCATTATCTTTCGAAAAATTTCATAAATAATTCAGATAGTATCGTCGAAATAAATGAGCAAATTGAATTTAGTCCAGTAAGGAACGCTACTAAAAATGTACACTTTTCTCTGGAGCTATTATGCCTACTAACGGTCAATTTTGTATTTTGAACAAGAATTAACAGGTCTTGGAACAAATACGCAATTTGCGACATGTACAGATGAAATTATATCCCTAGTCAACAGCTTGAATTTTGTGGAAGGCTATTTTAATTTTCTTCATATGAATAGAGTGCAGACGAAGAGGTTCGTTCTACTAATTTTTCCAACCGTGAACCATCTTTAAGTCCTATCATTGCTTTTTAAGAATTTAATCAGTTTCAATGTTGATTCATCAGAACACTTTGACGATTGTTTCAGGGTTAAAAACATTACTCTTTATTATAACCATCATCTAGGTAATTTACATCATCAGTACAGTTCATGAATACTGAATTAAAATCTTGACGGTCGAGGGATTATTCAGTTCAAATATTCTTGATATTCATGAATTTTTTCACAAAAACATGTTTTTCTGAAAACTGTTATTGTAAGTGGCTTTTAATGGAGTTTTCCGTCGAAAAACAGTCGAGAAAAAAATGTATGGTAATTCCAAGATTCATTTGCGTTTTTATGTTTCTGTTTGTAGGTATTTTAATATTTATATGCGGATTACACTTTGAACCAGATTTTATCGAAAACTTTGCGAATTTATTTAACAATTCATTATTGTAATGGTGGAACATGATTAGTTCTGAAGATTTTGAATTTTTGGCAGGAGACAAGCCTGCACCAAAAGTTCATCGAATTCTTCAAAAGTTTGCGCGTCAGCATTTGCCAATTAGGTACCAGGCTCCATCATGATTGGACTCATATTTTGCTGGATTATGAACTGTTGAACTGGTGAACTAACATAGCCCCGTAAAAAGTAATCTAGGGGCGTTAAGTTGTACCAACGAGGAGGTCAGTTAACTCCTAGAAATCACGTTTTCGCCATTTTGATTTAGGAATTAATGTTCAAGCGAGCTGTATTTCAAGTAGCGCCATCTTATCGGAACCAAAAATCGTTAATTTTAAGCTAATTTTTAGCAACAAAAAAACATTCAGCATGGCTTAATAGCGACAGTTCGGCATCTTCTTCAAAACTTCGCACATTTCTTTGTCATGTTCTGGGGAACAGCGTGCTATCGTTTTGTCCAAATGTCTGTAATTTTCGATTTTTTTCCCGAAAATTATCTCAAACGACTAGGTTGGACTCACTGATGACGAATCCGGTGTCAAAACCGATTCTGTCCGGCCGGCCGTCCAGCCGGCCGACGACAAGATTACTGCCGAAAGAAGAGAGCTAGCGACTTGAAACTTTCAGTCTAGGTCGCGCGTTGGAATGCGGTGGTTAAATTCGTCAATGGGACAAATCGGCCGAATGGTTTCGGAGTTATTGTCATTTGAAATTTTGAGATTAATTTCCAGATATTATAGGAATAACCCAGGCGATTGAATTGAAACTTGACAGTTAGTTGGAAAATAATAACGCGCACAAATTCGCCAAATGTCGTTGAGATAACACTGTCAGTTAATTTTGAAAAAAGTTTTATTCGAAATTTTTTTTTCGAAAAAAATTTGTTTTCTCTGGAACTATTCATTGATTCCAACCTCATACCTTGGAAATCATATATTACAGCAGTGTACCAAATTTCATTCTGATGCTACCGTAAGCTCTCGAAATATTGGGAACAAATATAAAAAATTTCGTGGTTTTTTCTCGATATCGTTATTTTTTTCCGGATTAACTGATAAAATACCCATTTAATCGGAATGAATCTTGGCAACTAGTTCGAAAATGTTGATTTACAACTTTGTGGAAAATTTCGTGATGATCGTGTCATTAGAACAATAAAAAAAAAAACTTTTTTTCAAATATTCAATATTCTGTGATTTTCTGATCATATCATCTTAATGGTATTCTGTATGAACCTTCGAACTGTCATTTTCCGAGAGAATACTGTATTCAAATTCGATCTAATCTTCATTTTTGGAAATATTGGAAAAATAAATTTGAACTTAGAAATTCGATATTTGTAGAGTAGGTTTGGACCTAAATTATGGAAGCCGAATTCGTGAATGTGTAAAATCCGCCCGATGATTCCGTAGGTAAGCTCATTCAAATTTTATTTTAATATTATTTGAAATCCAGTAGTTTATCGACGAAAACCTAGAAAAGCACTGCCGTGTTCTAGGGGAACAGCGTGCTATAGTTTTGTCCAAATTTCTGTAAATTTGGATGATTGAGCCGAAAATGGTCTCAATCGACTCGGTTGGACTCACTGATGACGAATTCGGTGTCAAAATCGATTCTGTCCGGCCGGCCCTCCATCCGGCCGTAGACACGATAACTGTCGACTGAAGCAAGCTAGCATATTGAAACTTTCAGGGTAGGTCGCGCATTGGAATGCCGCGGTTAAGTTCGTTAATGGGCCAAATCGGTCGATTAGTTTCGGAGTTATAGGCACTTGAAATTTTGAAGTTATTTATTTTTTATTTCGAAAACTACTTGAGCGATTGAATTCAAGCTTGGCAGTAAGGTGGAGTATAACGACGCGCAACTTTGAGCCAAATTTCGTCACGATCATTCTGTCAGTAAATAAAAAAATTTTTTTTTCGAAATTTCTCTCCAAAATATTTTTTTTTTCGGAAATCATCCATCAAATCCCAAAAAAAATTCCACCCACATTTTGAGCTTCATATTCCACAGCAGTACACAAAATTTCAGTTCGATACGACCATAAGTTTCGGAGATATCGGGAAAAAATATGTCGAATTTCGAGGATTTCTTCTCGATATCGTTGTTATTCTCGGTATAACTCGGGAAATACTGATTCAAACCTGATAAAACTCCGCAGCTAGTTTGAAGATGATGAAATACAACCTTATGCAAAATTTCGTGATAATCGTGTTATTAGAACAATTTCAAAAAAAGATTTCTGTGATTTTCTTATCATATCATCCTCATTAGATTCTGTATGAACCTTCGAACTGTAATTTTTCGATGAAATACTGGATTTCAATTGGATCTGATCTGTATTTTCGGAAATATTCAAAAAATAAAATTTTGAATGGGTATACCTGCGGAATCATTGGGTGGATTTTACCCATTCACGAATTCGGCCTTCGTAATTAAGGGCCAAACCTTCTCTACAAATATCGAGTTTCTAAGCTGTTTCTTCCGGAAGTTATTGTGTTTACGCAGTCGGCCGTTAGGCTGACCGTAAGCACAATAACTTCCGGAAGAAACGACTTGGAAACTCGATATTTGTAGAGTTGGTTTGGGGCTTAATTACGAAGGTCGAATTCGTGAATGGGTAAAATCCGCCCAATAATTCCGTAGATATACCCATTCAAAATTTTATTTTTCCAATATTTCCAAAAATACAGATTAGATCGAATTGAAATCCAGTAATTTATTGAAAGAAAAATTTCAAAAAGCACTGCCGTGAAGGCAGCAGCTTCTGCGTGCATGTTCAAATTCGTTGCTGAAGCGGTCATCGACATTGAACATGCGCGCAAAAGCTGCTGCCTTCACGGCAGTGCTTTTTGAAATTTTTTCATAGTAGATTTCCTCCATTTATGAGCATTGTTCTGGCGTTAAACGATTAATGATCAATTGCCAAACCTGACTAGTGAATATGAGTTCCGATTAGGGAATTGGAGTTGAAAAACCAATGAATTTTCATGTATCCCCATGGCGACTTTTCGATGGATTCAATTTTTCCCCTCGAAATTCCAACAGGTTCATTACTTCTTGAAAATACCCTGTACCATCAACGACTCAAAGTGAGGTAGAAGGGGGGCCATAATCAAGCCAACTCCTCGAATATTCCAATTTAGAAGTCCCCCAACAATAGTAGGACAAACCAAGAATTGCCCGCAATCATATTCTCATAAGAAACGCACCCAGCCGTTTTACAACCGCACTTAAAAAGTCCGACTATTTTGCCCTCAACGTCAATTCTGGTAGTCGCAAACCGTGAACGATTCGTTGTATAATCACCTGGATTTCTCTATTAATTAATGACGTAAGGCAAAATGGCGTGTGCTACCGTCTCTTGTCTTAGACGCTTAATCTATATGGATAATGATCGTGGAAGGTACAGGAGATCGCGTTTTTTTCCGGTTATCCGACGCAAATCTGAAGAGTGGAAAATTACTGCGGCTCGTGCTATGAATCTTGTTTTTCCGCGTTGAAAAATGAGGAAGAAGGAACAGTTACTGGTGTATGGCTGGTACTTTTCAGATTAAGATCGGATTGATTGTAATATAACAATTCTCCATGTATATTTCACGTCATTCCATCATAATAGAGGACTTCAGCCCTAGTTGCCAACCCACAATTTTCTTCACAAATTTTCTATCAGTCATCATGTCAAATTCGACATGATAAGTTTCTCGTTATTTATAAATATCCGTAAAAGATGCCTCGGCTCCTCAAACAAGATAATTCCTTCCAAATATATAGGTTTTTGTTAAGATCATCTCCGACTGGCTGAAATTTAAGATGGGATTCCTGATCTCATGTTAATAGTGTCAAATTTATGTAGGATATGTTCCGCAAATCAACTTGGTTATTTCGGTTGCCGGTTTTCCAATGCGTAAATATGAAATATTCAGTTCGTTCCTCAAAAAAGGTTAATTGCGGAATAGGATTGATGAAAAAACGTTCTTCCTGTCACCCGAACGACAGTCAATGTTCTATGGTAACATATCCATAGCATAGAATAATCTTTATTGACTTTATGATCCATAGATCATAGAAGAGGCAACAATCAACAATGGAAAAATTACTAGGTATGTTCTATGGATCATAAGGTAAATAAAGATTGTTCTGTGCTATGGATATGTTCCATAAAACATTGATTGTCGTTCTGGACTTGATATGTCTATGTTCTGGTGACAGAAAGATTGCATTTTCATCAATCAAATTCCGTAACTAACCTTTTTTTCCAGGAACCAACCGAATATTTCATATTTAAAGAACGGAAAACCGGCAACCGAAAAAACTAAGTTGATTTGCGGAACATATCCTTTATAAACTTGACACAATAGACGACTTCGGCTTGGATTCCGTGAATATGAAATATTCGGTTGGTTCCTGAAAAAATAGTTAATCACGGAATTTGATTCATGAAAAAACGTTCTTTCTGTCACCAGAACGACGGTCAATGTTCTATGGTAACATATCCATAGCATAGAACAATCTTTATCTACTTTATGATCCATAGAACATGGAAGAGACAACCATCAACAATGGAAAAATTACCAGGTATTGTCTATGGATCATAAGGTAAATAAAGATTGTTCTATGCTATGGATATGTTATCATAAAACATTGACCGTCGTTCTGGTGGCAGAAAGAACGTTTTTTCATGAATCAAATTCCGTAATTAACCTTTTTTTTTCAAGAACAAACCGAATATTTCATATTTACGGAATGGAAAACCGGCAAGCAAAATAACCAAGTTGATTTGCGGAACATATCCTATATAAATTTTACACTATTAACATGAAGTCAGGAATCCCAACTTAAATGTCAGCCTAACAAAAACCTATATTTGGAAGGAATTATCTTGTTTGAGGAGCCGAGGCAACTTTTACGGATATTTATTAATAATGCGAATCATATCATGTCGAATTTGTCCTGAAATTCCCGTTCCCCAGTGATAGAAATTTGTGAAGAAAATTGTGGGTTGGCAACTTGGGCCGAAGTCGTCTATAAAACAACTATATATATATATTTCGACTGTTTCAGGACTAAAACAAAAAATTATCGAGATTAAAATGAACGTTCTTACACTTACATCTGAACTCATAATCCGTCAATAACAATAAGATTCATTTGAAAATTGTGCCTTTTCTAGTTTTCTTTAGTTTGAATTAAATGCGTAGTAAGATTTGAATCTGGAAGATGAATATCCTTCATTAAACATAATATTATTGGGCTCGCAACGAATAACTTTGGCAAGTGAAATCAACCAGCGTCTAGAGGACACATTAGCATGTGAATTATCTAATGTGTCAGATTTAGGATACACAGAACAATGGTGCTCTTATTTTCATTTGTTTTCCTACTAAATCTCTTGATCAAACTGGGGAAACCGGTTGTATTTCATACTCTCGCCACCGACACAAACGCCACCAATCGACCAATCAAGGCGCATGACACTATCATTAGGAATTCGGAAATAGTCATTTTGAATTCATTTATGTTTTCTCAGATTATTATTTAGTTATTGATAAGTGCGTGAAATCTTTTTGTGTTAGCTTTGGAGAATTGTGTAGATCCTCGCAGATACTTTTAAATGGGTCCGTTTTGTATTTTGTTTGGACAGTGCATGTATATGGAAATGAGTGTTCAAAAAAAGGAAGAATCCTATTTATACAAGGTTTGAACTCCATGATACTCGGAAGTATATCATCCTTTTCATAATTGTCTTTCAATCATTTTAACTAATCGAGGATCGAGTGCTACTAGAAAAGCTTAGTTTTCAAATCCGATGAAATGAAATTAACCATTGAATAAAACTCCTGCTTTCTAATTGTGAACCTTATGAATTAAAATGGGAAAGAACTCAAATTGAACTAGTTCCATAACATGTCCTATTCAATGAATTTTTATTCTCTGTAAAACTCCAACTCTTGATAGGTCTCTGTCTGACTTAAAGTAAGGATGATGCTTCTTCTGTATCAACTTCCATAAACTTCCTGCCGCTTCACCACATTGCGTTGTATATGTGCAAAATCTTTAAAAATATGAATAGGTATATTTGAACAAGCTATCGCATGATATCGATGTATCAGTAGATTCTGTAAAATAATTTCACATTGCTTACCTAAAAATTTTAATACTCGCTCACTATATTATAGTAAAACATCGTGAGATAGTGTATTAGCCAAAAATTAAATTGAATTCTTGGAATATATTCCACTGAAAGTTATGCAAAACATGATATGGTAGAAATTCATTCATCCAGATATTTTTCACCTTATGTCTTGTATGATGAGTGAGTCTTTATTCATTATGGATTGACAAATAAATTCTTCCAACACTCATATGATTGGTCTCGAAAGAGCTGTAATGAATAAGCCTTGTACAACTTTGCTTCCATCGGCAGAAGCACTTTGAGCGTAGAGAATTCATCACCAGATATTTCCTTATTGAGTCTCTTTTTTTTAATAGTCAGTTCTATCACTAGAACATTTACGTTGTTCCTTGATGATCAGTTCAACAGGCAGCTTTCTGGGAGGCATAGCATTCCTCTTAAGTAAATTTCTCTGCTTGGATTATGGACCTGGAAAAAAATTGTCTTCATGAATGTGATCTAATATTTCATGAGCAATTCGTGCTTACCTCTATGAAAATGATCATCATCGGTAAAATGCAGGTAACAGACTCTCATAAATCTTGTTTGTTGGTTTTTATCGATTCTTCAACACTTTCAGGCTCGACTTGTTGAAGGAAGTATCTTTCACCCTTACTCGAAATTTTTCACCGGGCTGTGGAAGTCTATGAGAAGGGTCATTTGAGTTTGCTTTTCCTCAGTAGAAGCACCTGTAAAATCACACAAACGCCAAGAAAAATGCATAAACTTCCTCATTTTCTCAACATTTCTTTTAACTTGTCAATGATAATGTCTGTACCTCGGGTTACTCGGATAGTCACCAGAGGGAGTAGCGCTTATCTTCATTCGCCAATTGCCTTGACGACCGGTCGTAATTTCCAAATAGCGCCACCTTAAGTGGAAAAAACGAATTCTAGCGAATTCCCCAACATTGGCGAAACAAAAGCGTATCTTCGAATTCACCTTATCTTCTATGCACCTTAGTCACATTCAATCATTCTTCACATGCTGATGTTTCCTCTGGACGCTGGTTGATTTCACCTGCCAAAGTTATTCGTTGCGAAAACAAAAATAATATGTTTAATGAACGATTTTTATTTTCGAAATTCAAACCTTACTTCACATTTATTCAAACTAAAGAAAACTAGATAGGGCACAGTTTTCAAATTAATTTCATTGAGACTGACATATTGTGAGTTCAGATGTTAGTGTAAGAACGTTCATTTTTATCTCGATGATTGTTTGTTTTAGTCTTGAAAAGTCGAAATATATCGACGAAACGCAAACTTTGTTTTTATAAAAGTTGTTTTAATGAGTCCTATTCCTGTGACATTAACTAAAGCAATTTAACAATGATTCAATTTTTTACGCTTGTTCTAAGGTATAGATACATCATTTTGCCCAAAAGTTATTTCGAATTCTGAACTGAAAATGCTTTTTAAAAACTAAGTGTAAGATCCGTTGTCAAATTCACATTTATCCTTTCATTCGGCCGGTGTCCTTCCGAATGTGATCTACATTTCGAAAGAAAACTTCCAGAGACTTTGAATACTCAGGGTAATCTGTCAGATTTCGATGGACTATGTTTATGCCATAGTCAATATTCCAAAATAGTGCACCAAATTTCAGCTTCACCTGGAGTTCGATATCAATAAATAACGTAAAGTAATATGGCGTGTGCTACCGTCTCTTGTCTTAGACGCTTAATCTATCTGGATAATGATCGTGGAAGGTACAGGAGATTTTTTTTCCGGTTATCCAACGCAAATCTGAAGAGTAGAAAATTATTGCGGCTCGTGCTATGAATCTTGTTTTTCCGCGTTGAAAAATGAGGAAGAAGGAACAGTTACTGGTGTATGGCTGCTACTTTTCAGATAAAGATCGGATGGATTGTAATATAACAATGTTTCATTTTTCTTTGAAATATTTATTGGGTTATATTATTTTATATGGGTATTGTTTCTGGTGTTGTGAAACTGCGTGTTCCTTACATGTATTCTGTGAGGCATGTAACCTAGTAAATTATAAATTAGAGTTCTGAGAGAAAAACTTTTGAAATCTTCATTCATCAGAGTTTATAGTTATAGGGATTGCGCTATAGGTGAGCTTTTGAACCGGATGGTAAGTGAGGTAAAGAATTCGTTGGAGGGAAAATATGTAGGCAACCGTGCTTAGAAAATTCTGGTTATTTTATTTTATTTTTTTTGTAACAAAACCCAAAATAGTACGAAGAATTTTTCATGCTTTATAGTATATTTATGGAAAATATGATTTTATTGACTGTTTATTCATCCGTACAGTAATAAAAAGTAATTCAGATTTTTTCATTTTTGATATCCTTACCTGATTGAGCTGATTCTGTTATTATTGAAGCAAATATGGAGGTTTTTATGTTATACAAGCTGTGAACAATGACGTTACAACATGGAGGACAAAATTGTCAACATTTCGCAATCCCTCCATATACGAACTTTGAAGTGGGTTATATAGGGTGATTTCAAATTTAACGTGAACCTTAGAGGATGTTCAGTATGGCTCGTATGCTGTCGTCTAAGCCATATTTATTGGTAACTAAAAATCATATTTGAGTTCTTGTGATTTTCAAACAGTTCCCAACCTTAGTTTATTTTTGGTCAATGTTTTCTATGCTAACCAAATGAAATTATAATTAGGGATTGTTTTTGCGCCCATGTTCCAGGGGAACAGCGTGCTATCGTTTTGTCCATATGTCTGTAATTTGGACACACTGATGACGAATCCGGTGTCAAAATCGATTCTGTCCGGCCGGCCTTGGACACGATAACTGTCGAAAAAAGCAAACTAATCACTTGAAACTTTCGGAGTAGTTTGCGCATTGGAATGCTGTGGTTGAGTTCTTAAATGGTACAAATCGGCGCCTAGTGGTTTCGGGGTTATAGCCATTTGAAGTTTTGAGGTCATTTCCCGTGTTATTTCAGGAACTGCTGAAGGAATTGGATTGGAACTTGATAGTTAGTTGAAGCATAACGAGGCGCAACTCTATAAAGAAATTTGTTGGGATCGTATGATCCCTTAATTAAAAAAAAAAAAATTTTCCAAAAAAAATTTTATTTCAGACACTATCGAACATATCTGAAAAAATGTTGCTGATATTTCATATTGAGCTTCATATTTCGCAGCAGCATACCAAATTTCAATTCTATACGGCTACTAATTTTGGAGATATTGTGAAAAAATATGTGAAATTTCGTGGTTTTTTTTCTCGATACCGCTGTTTTTTTCGTTATAACTCAAAAAATACTGGTTCAATTATGATAAAACTTCGCAGCTACTCTGAAGATGCTAGAGGACAACTTTGTGCGAATTTTTGTGATGATCGTATCTTTAGAATAATTCCAACTATTCAATATTCTGCGATCATCTTCATCATTTTTCGATGAAGTACTAGACTTCAATTCGATCTAATCTGTATTTCTGGAAATATTGGAAAAATACAATTTTGAATGGATATATCTGTGGAATCATTGGGTGGATATTACCCATTCACGAATTCGGCCTTCGTAATCAAGGTCCAAACCTTCTCTACCAATATCGAATTTCTAACTTCTGGATTCCTGATTTTCTGCTTATTGGATTAGGGGCCTGGAAATTAGTTGTCTTCATGAATGTGATCTAATACCTCATGAGCAATTCGTTCTTACCTATATAAAAATTATCATCATAAAGGTAAAGTGCAGGTAACAGACTGTCATAAATCTTGTTTGTTGGTTTTTATCGATTCTTCAAGACTTTTAGACCAGACTTGTTTAAGGAAGTTCATTTCACCCAAACTCGAAATTTTTCACCGGGCTGTGGAAATCTATGCGAAGGGATATTTGAGTTTGCTTTTTCTCAGTAGAAATCCTTGTAAAATCATACAAATGCCAAGAAAAATGCATTAACTTTCTCATTTTCTTGACATTTCTTTTAACTTGTCAATGATAATGTCTGTACCTCGGGTTTCTCTAATAGCCACCAGAGGGAGTACACTCAAAGAAATTCACCAGGATTTACAACAGGAATTCGATGACTTCTACAGGAAATTCCCCCTATATAAGCGACAGCAGGAATATTTGTTGAATTTACGTGACAATTCCTGTCGTTCAATTCCTCTAGAAATAACAAGATTCAGATTAGTTAACGCAACCAAACTTCAGTTTGTCATTTCAACAGGAAAATAATAATGTGACGGAAACCGGAATATACATGACTATTTACAGAAACGTAACATTGATTCAACTGGAATATTCTAGTTATTTTAACGAACTACCTCACTTTTAGCGGAGCTGTAATTTCGATCTAACAGGAATTTCCTGTTCAATAAACAAACTAGATGGTTGTATTCCAAGCTTCAAACTTCAGTTTCTACAAGAATTTCCAGTAATGAACAATAAACTAAAACAGGAAATACTTTACTCATAACGGAGCTGTAGTATCGATTTAACAGGAATTTTCCGTAGTACTAGTAAGTTGTATTCGAAGCTTATAACCTGAGGTTTTACAGGAATCTTTTCCAGTTATCTAGTATTTAACAGGAATTTCTTGCATTTCCTATTGAAATATTTACGTAGTTTTGGCAGTAATTTCCATGTGCATTTGAGATTTCTTTCCATGGACTTTTACTGGAAGATTCCGCTTAGTTCTACCGTGAAGCATTGTTGCAATTTAGGGTACTTTCTATCAATATCGAAGTGCTTTTTCGTACAGGGTGTGGCGAAACAGACAGTGCAGTTTTGAAAAGCCATTAAGAAAAAACTACGGTACTTACTGAAATACGATTCAGTTAATTTTCTTTAGTACATCATGCCGTTTTATGTGTCAAGTTTTAAAAATGACATCAGAAAGATTATGGGCGCCAGCAGCGATACATTGATGAAGGTGATTTCTGAAGTTTTCGGCTTTAGACCACAGAAAAAAATTACATATATTCAAATCCGGTGCTGCTGGTAGCCATCATCTTTCTGATGGCATTTTTCAAACTTGACACATAAAACATGCCGTTTTACTTAAGAAAATCAACTGAATCTTATTTCTGTAAGTTACATAATTTTTTCTTAACAGCCTCTCAAAACTGCATTGTCGGTTTCGCTGCACCCTGTACAAAATAGCACTTGAATATTAAGAGGAAGTACCCTTAATTGCAACAATACTTCAACTAACCCGAATCTTTCTATAAGTTGCGTAGTTTTTTTAGTAGCCTTTCAAATCTCCTATTTTAATTACGGAATACCTATAAAACACAGTAGGCACTTCAAATATAGGTCGGGTATGAAAATATGAATTTCAATATGCTCAAAATTGAATTTGTTTATTGAAAAAACAATATTTTTACAATGTTTTGTTTACAAGAATTTAGTAAGAGGTAATATCTGATGTTTGGCATACAATTATAATAAAAGGCTGCATATGTAACTTCAAACCTGCCATTTTATCTCGTCTCCTACTTATGGTTTTCTCCATTTCTGCAGCCGATCTCACGTATGTTAACCTTCCATTGATTCTAATCGGGATGGCATCCAGGTTGTACCTTTTTGGCTCCTTCAAACGCTACTCAAATAAAGTAAATTAAATTAAAATTTAGAGATTTGGATGAAAAGAATAGGTTTCACAGAGTGGAAAATCACCGTATCAGTCACATTTCCTTCCTACTATACTAATTTTATAACCTCATGCATGTTTTGAAACTATTTATATTTCAATGTGTGTTCTACTTAATTTTTTTTTTGTGTTCAATACGATTTATGTTGTTACCTTCATTATGTTTGGCATATGAAATCTACGGTTCGCAACACTTGTATGCTTATGTGTTGATTGACGATTACTTCAATATACGTTGTTTTAGTGAGAGACACGTTACAGATAATCAACTTGAAATAATGAAATATACTTACTTCTGAATATTTCGGCGTAATTGACAAAATCCCATCCTCTTAAATAGCCGCCGACATCATCCGCGCTGGCTGCCATTTCCATTGATTCTATAGATTACCCGATTGGAGTATATATTTTCTCTTCATCCCCATCTTGACTTTGATCTAAGCCAAATACAATAGGGGCAAAATCATATAAATAATCAGCAGCACTTGATGCATACATAACTATTTTTCCGATAAATGGCAAAATTCACAATAACTGCACTTGTACAGAAGAATGGCGAATACCACAACTACATATGCGTGTTCGAACAACCAACGAACCAACACAAACCGCGTCTTACCCAGAGTAGCGGATTGATTCTGGCGATTTATAGGAATTCTGTTAAAATCAAAGTTCTGACCTGTTAGAACAGTAGCGTCGATCGTAGAGATAACAGGAATAATATATCATTGATAATCTGAATTTATGTGAGAAATACGGAATATTCCTGTTGAATTTAATGGGTCCATACTGTTAATCATACAAATATTGTTGGGTGTATATTACGAAATGATTATATTTTACTAGATATTCCCGTAACATTTACAATGTTTTATTCCGGTTGCACTTATGGTTCCGAACTACGTATGTTTTACAGTCGTGGCTCGTAAATATGGCAGAATATTTTTCTATATACACAGGAAATATTCCTTATGGATTAAAGGTACCATATCATTGCTAAACTTACTGTTCTTCCTGTTCATACGACAGAAGTCACTTGTACCGGAATCAGCATGTTAGATTTCAAGTGCAGATTGTTCTCATAACGGTCTTTTTCTGTTGTAATGATAATAATTGCGTTTGAACAACAGGAATTGATTTAACCGGAATTTCCCGGAATTCTTTTTTCTCAGTGTAGCGCTTATCTTCATTCGCCAATAGTGTCGCATCTTGGTTGCCTCGTAAGCATCAACAGTTGGTTTTTCAAGAAGCGCATCCTTGTGTAAATTTAATAACGATTTGGAATTGTAATTTTCCAAAATACTCCATATTAACCGGTATTTATCTCAAGTCCCCCTCGATCCATTTCAGGAGTCATCGGCCGGTGGCAAAGATTCAAGCTAACGGATGCACTGGAGCACTGCGAATATCGCACGGGTGGGTGCGCTCGTACGTCTTGCTCTCCTTCGGCAAATTCATTCAGCACGAGCCCTCACCTTACCTCGGTGCACACCGTAATCGACACAAATCTTAGAGATTTACTCCACTCGTCATTATACGCATACGGGGACGATGGTCGTATTGTTTCGACGTAATTCCGCTTCTTCTAAGAGTGATTGTTTGTTTTTTCGTTTATTTTCAGGAGAATCGGTGACAAACAGGAAACGAGGAATTATTGTGTATATTGTTTCCTCTGATGATGATTTAGCCGATTAAGAAATTTCATAGTTTCATTCTTTCTGGTGGATGGATAATGGTTGGAAGATGAGAAGGGGACAATGTCATTAAAATTGAAATAACACCACTTTATACCTAGAATAGTACTCTTGAGTATCTGCAATTACAATCAAGAATTCTTAAAATTCTAGCAAAGCACAGACGCAATTTTAGGAGCTTTGGCTCGCATGTTCGAATAGATCTCTTGCATGTATTTTTTTTACCACTGGAATCAAATATTCTATCCATAAGGATACTGAAAAACTTCAATCGCCGTCAAAAATTTTAATTTTCAACGAGAAAACGATCTTTAAAATAAGGCTCCGCATATTGGTTGTTTAAACACTCGGGACTTCGCGCCTTCCGTGACGTACCGCGATATATCCACTCTCTTCCTCTTCTCGTGTACCTTTCTTTCTAGCAAGCCAATAGGGAGCGTCAGCTGTATCGATCCGGGCATCTTGGAATAACGAGTGACGTGGGAGGCGATCTAACGCGTCTCACTCTCACTTTGGTTTTGCGTCCCGATTTGACGATTTTTAATACCGATTTATTCGAAATTCGCGAATTGTTGAAGTGTGAGGTAGCATACATTATGATTTTTTATCGAAATGGAATGAGGAAAACATAAAATTATGACAATTCGTGTTACATGCAAGAGACCTATTCGTTATCAAAGCGGGCCATCCCTTCAAGTATTATATATATATAATTTTTTTTTTGAGGAAAAAGAAGTACATTCTTTGGCATATCATACAATAAAGCATGTAAATAAATGACAGTCTTCTCAGAGAAAATATAAGCGAGGCACCATACATTTCTACTCATGATGAAAGAGCACAGAGATACAAACCTGAGCAATTACACTCTCTCCCGGTATTGGGAACTTCTGCGAAGATTTCAGCGCCCTAACGGTTACATTTGGAACCTGTCCAAGCTAGTTGTTTTATGTAAACAAACCGTAGAAATGTGATGGAGAACGAATATTTATCAAGTAGAGTTAAAATATTTAAGAAATAATTACAATTTTGTGTCAGATGTCTTGAGAAGGAACTTTTCGTTTCGATCACGATATAAAATCGTGCTTTAGATCGTGCCTGGGGGATAACTTCCAAATTATTTTATCTTTATCAACAGAGAAGGAAACAGATAGATATATAATATATGTAATGATTTCATTTTCATATCATAGCAGCTCGAGATACTAGCAAAATGAAAAATGTCACAGCTGGTTTATCCAAAACTACCTATATAGAAATGAAAAATAATAATGTATTCATATAAATGATATTAGCTATTATCAACAATAACAGTTTATATGGTTTTTTATCAGTTTTTCAATCAGATCACTCTCTTTGAATGATTTTGTGTAGTATTTGAAGTAGGTAGCTGTAGAAGTGCTCGATAGAGACTCTGAAGGAAGAGCAATCTTCATCAGAATTATCTTATTTTCATTTACACCTGAAAACATAAGGACATGAGTTTGTTTCGAAATGAATACATTGTAATTCACCTTTATAAAAATAATGATCTTCAAAGAAATTCAGTAAACAGGTATTTCGTAACCTGTTTTCCAATCTTTAAAATTCAGGGCTTTCTTCTATCAACGAGTTCCCTGCCAAATGCTGTTTCCAAATTAACTTTACTTCCATTTGGCTTTGGAAAGAATTAAAACTTAAGGCAGTGTAGATAGTCATCTCTTCTTAGACCATAAATAACATTGAGTTGAGGCCCACAACAATATTCGTTTCGGAAGGATGTCATTTCGAATTAATACAATCGAAAAATTTTATCGGAAAGAAAGGAATCAATACATGAATATTACACTTTTGGTATAACAAAATTTCAACTCGGAAAACAATACAAAGCTCGTAAATGAACTCTGAAAGTAAGCAAAACACGTTAAATTACGGACACGTCGAAAAACTTCTAGCTTGGAAGTGTTCGAATTTCTCTCGCCAGAGGGCGTATCGCGTAGCAGTAGTTGCGAATAAGTGTAGCGAAATGGAATTTGTGTGAAGAATAAGCTGACATATTCACAATGGAGGGCAGGTTGTTCATTGGAAAAAAATATATTCCTCCTCTTGAATTAAAATCGACAAAATATCTTGAAATGATATCAGGAACAAAAATAGACACAGAAAACCAGCAGCAAGCAGTACAGTATATTACCTACATTTGCTTTCTGACCGGGAGGGTCTTTCGACTAGGTCCAGTCCTCCAAGCGATACAGTCCCCCCATATTGGGGGATCATCTCCCCTAGATTCATAAAAGATAATTTTTTCGTTCAAAATCTAATAAATAAGTATGGGTACTGCAATGTTTTTTCTCTTGGACGCGTTAGTTCCGAATTATTTTTTTTCGATTTGTGAGAATTTTGTCAAATTGACATTTTTGAGGAATAACAGCAACACAGAAGATTCACTCAGTCTAAGAGTTTTTAATTCTACCTCTTTTTTAAGTGAATTCAGCCAAAGATGGTCAATTTGACAAAAGTCTTATACAACGAAAAATCGAGAAAAAAAAATAATTCTGAAAATTTTCTCGTTTGTCTGATGAAGGAGTTTAATCAATATTTTACGGGTTTTTGTCATCGGAGTTGATACAGATTATTTGAAACAACCGTATAAAAGGTTCCCTTGCAAACCAAACTCATATCTTCTTGTATTTTCCTGATTTTGCATGGATCCGAGATATTGGGGGTTATAGTTTTTCCAATTTCCACACTGTATACCGCGCATGTTTTCATTCTACTCCGAAATGAAATAGCCTTGAAGTTTCCCTGTGTTGAATACAGGATATTAAATGTATGAAAAAGCAATTCTCGAAGCTCCTAGCATTTTTCATTATTTCGAGTTCAAATTCAAAGAACCCATTCATATAAATTATAATGGAAAATCTCCCCAACAGAAGCGAGCAATGTTCATTATTAACTTTATATAACAGAAGTTTTAATGAGTACTGCGATTACCAGCTTAGTTCTTGTGTGTTCAGAAACCGGCACGGGCATCTTCTGGAACAAAATACCGGCACATCCTGTAGCACGTGCCTTACATTGAGTAGAGTTCATCAATATCTTCTTATCTAGATGCCGTGAATCTAAGAAAGGGAACTATACTGGTTAATGTATGGAACTTTATAATGAATAATGTATAATAGTGGTTTTCGCCGCTATATAACTAAATGCAAAAAACAATATTTTTATTTGTGCATAATTCAGGTCTGCTGAATAAACATAATCGTACTTTTTATTCCTTTGCAGAGGTATATAGATATTTCTGGTAAACATTATTTGGAAATTCCGTTCAATATCTTATTTCCATGAGAAATTATTATTCAAGGTGTAATAAGAAGGAGTATACTTATTGTTGAAGTTCATTTTAGTTTTTGAATAGCAAAAGCTATGCGTAGGATTTGAAAAAAGTATAAAAGAAGATATCAAGTACGACTCGAGTTATTTCATTCACTTCAAACTCGTAATATTTACTAGAATGGATGAAAAATATTAAACAAGATTTAACTATATTTGGCTACTAGAATTATTGCAAGTAGGATCCTCTTTCATTTTGAGCATTTATTATAGATTATCTCAAGCCATGATGTAAGGGCCGTATTTATAGTTGCTCCTTGAGGCTTCCTTACTGAAAGCCCCCTTGAATTTGCTTTTCTAGGCAAAAAAACTTGAATTTGTTTGCATAGATAAAAGCAAATTCAAGGCGTCCTTCAGTAAGGAAGCCTCAAGGAGCAACTATAAATACGGCCCTAAGTAAAACATGTTGTGCTCATCGGCTCATCTGTGATCGATTTACCAATGATGACGTCACTTTATTCATTCAAATTTGAAGCACAGAATATATATTTCCTTGTATTTTAGTCTTGCTGACATCACTTTTTTTTCAGATGAGCTCACCCATGATGTAAAAAGCATGGTGTGCTCATCTAAAAAAAATGAGTGACGACAGCAAGATTAAAATACAAAGAGTTGTATATTCTGTGCTTTGAATTAATATGCAAATTCAACGCACAGAATATACAACTCTTTTTATTTTAATCTTGCTGGCGTCACTCATTTTTCAGATGAGCACACCATATTTTTTACATTATGAGCTCACCATGTTTTTTACATCATGATAAGATCGTAATCTCTAGTGAAAATAATCATAATTTTCTTCAGTGATTTTACCGATGAAAAAGCGAGTCGATTTTCTATGGTAACATCCATAGATCCATAGAAGATAAGGTGGATTTTCCACTGAAGGTGGCGCTTTTTGGAAATTACGACCGGTCATCGCCATACTATTAAACCAGTTCAATTTGAGTTCTTCCCCATTTAAATTCATCAGATTTACAATTAAAAAACAGGTGTTTTATTCAATGCCTAATTTTATTTCACCGCATTTGAAAACTGAAGTATGCTGTACGTAGCACTTGATAGAAGCATATATTGGAGAAATTCAATATACGACTTCGGCCCAAGTTGCCAACCCACAATTTTCTTCACAAATTTACTATCACTGGGGAACGGAAATTTCAGGACAGATTCGATATGATAAGGTTCGCGTTATTCGTAAATATCCGTAAAAGATGCCTCGGCTCTTCAAACAAGATAATTCCTTCCAAATATAGAGTTCTTGTTAAGATCATATCTGATTGGCTGAAATTTAGTTCTTTCTGTCCCCAGAACGACTGTCAATGTTCTATGGTAACACATCCATAGCATAGAAAAATCTTTAATTACTTTATAATCCATAGAACATAGAAGATACGACAATCAACAATGGAAAAATTACTTGGTATGGTCTATGGATCATAAGGTAAATGAAAATTGTTCTATGCTATGGATATGTTACTATAAAACATTGATTGTCGTTCTGGTGAATAGACTTGATATGTCTATGTTCTGGTGACAGAAAGATTGATTTTTCAGTAATCAAATTCCGTAATTAAACTTCTTTTCCAGGAACCAACTTAATATTTCATATTTTCAGAACAGAAAACCGGCAACCGAAATAACCAAGTTGATTTGCGGAACATATCCTATATAAATTTGACATTATTAACATGAAATCAGGAATCCCAACTTGAATTTCAGCCGATCAGAGATGATCTTAACAAAACCCTATATTTGGAAGGAATTATCTTATTTGAAGAGCCGAGGCATCTTTTACCGATATTTATAAATAACGCAAACCTTATCATGTCAAATTTGTCCTGAAATTGTCGTTCCCCAGTGATAGTAAATTTGTGATGAAAATTGTGGGTTGGCAACTTTGGCCGAAGTCGTCTATTCCGAGTTAATGAAAATTGTTAAACAATTCATTTATATTCAATAAAGATCCCAGAAAATTATAACACATTCAATAGTGAAAACAATAAGCTTAATTGGGGGTTGATAACTCAATCCTCGATTGGTGAAGATGATTGAAAGACAATCATGAAAAGAATGATATGCTGCTGAGTATAATGAAGTTTATACCTTCTTTAAATAGGATGCTGTCTACATTTAAACACTAATTTCCTTATACATCTGCACTGTCCAAACAAAATACAAAAGGAACCCATTTAAAAGAATCTGAGGATCTACGCAATTCTTCGAAGCTAACCCTAAAAGGTTTCACGCACTTATCAATAACTAAATGAGAATCTGAGAAAACATAAATAAATTCAAAATGACAATTGCCGAATTCCTATTAATACTGTCATGCGCTCAGAATGGTCGATTGGTGGCGTTTGTGTCGGTGGCGAGAGTATGAAATAAAATTAGTTTCCCCAGCTTGGTCTAATGATTTAGTAGGAAAACA
The DNA here is from genome assembly GCA_958510865.1 of Myrrha octodecimguttata. NCBI lineage: Eukaryota > Metazoa > Arthropoda > Insecta > Coleoptera > Coccinellidae > Myrrha > Myrrha octodecimguttata. The sequence goes on from OY294056.1 coordinate 64,089,861, forward strand.
AATGAAAATGAAAGCACCATATTGTTCTAGGCACCTTAGGTGAAACTCATGGTGTGCTCATCTGAAAAATGAGTGACGTCAGCAAGATTAAAATATGAAGGATTGTATATTCGGTGCTATGAATTTGCATGTTTATTCAACAGAATATACAACTCTTTGTATTTTCTGCTAGCTGACGTCGCTCACTTTTCAGATGAGCAAACCATGTTTTTTACATCATTGGTACATGGTACAAATCTTTTCAGCTGAATGAGAAGTCTCGATGGTTGTTGTTTAAGGTTTGACAGTTGCCATTGCCAAACTGTGCCACAGTAAAGTGTGGCAATTTATCATGAATCATTTAACGCCTCTTCCAACTCTTCCAAATTGTGTGAATTCATGCATTACTGATATATTTTTGTATTGCAAGATCAATTTGGTGACAATTTTATGTCCATAAGTGGTCCTGTTTACAGGTCCCTCTATCGTGCGAGTAAACGCCTCTCGATTACTTCATTTGGGGCTATTGGCGAATGGAGATAAGCGCTACTCCCTCTGGTGGCTATCCGAGTAACCCGAGGTACATACATTATCATTGACAAGTTAAAAGAAATGTCGAGAAAATGAAAAAGTTTATGCATTTTTCTTGGCGTTTGTGTGATTTTACAAGTGCTTCTAATGAGGAAAAGCAAACTCAAATGTCCCTTCCCATAGATTTCCACAGCCCGGTGAAAAATTTCGAGTTAGGGTGAAAGAAACTTCCTTCAACAAGTCGGTCCTAAAAGTGTCGAAGAATCGATAAAAACCAACAAACAAGATTTATGAGAGTGTGTTACCTTCATTTTACCGATGATAATCATTTTTAAAGAGGAAAGCACGAATTGCTCATGAAATATTAGATCACATTCATGAAGACAATTTTGTTCCAGGCCCCTAATCCAAAGAGAGAAATTTACTCAAAAGGAATGCTCTGCCCGAGGCTCTGCCTTCCAGAAATCTGCCTGTTGAACTGATCATTAAGTAACAACGTAAATGTTCAAGTGATAGAACTGGCTATTGAAAAAAGAGAGTCTCAACAAGGAAATATCTGGTGATGAATACTGTTCGCTCAAAGTGCTCCTGCCGATGAAAACAAAGTTGTACAAGACTTATTTATTACAGCTTTTTCAAGACCAATCATATGAGTGTTGGAAAATTTAATTGTCAATCCATATAATGAATAAGACTTACGATACAAGTAGCATTTATGTGAATGTATTCATTTTATTCACAATATATTCAGTATTTAGTCCTTCGCTGTGAAAATAGTAAAGTTTGAGTATTTGTCTATTATTTCAAAAAGTATGTTTTACAATACTGTTTTTCAACTTTCAAGACAGCCTAAGAAATCCTCCAATCTTGCCATTCGGATTTGAAAATAAATAATATTAAAATACTGTCTAACATTGGAGATATCCCCGTAATTTTAGAGTTGCTACACTCAATAAGATTGAAGAATGATACATACCTACTATATAAAAATGAAATATGTACTTCCAGTAATACTCGCATCAACTATAAAAGTCTAAAAAGTCTTTGAATAAATCGTGAAATCAAAAATTATCAAACCAAACACTAACAAACACTACAAAATCGACTATCAAAACAAAATCTATGTCTGTACCTAAGGTTCCAAAACTGGCCACCGTGGTGCTGCAATCTCAAATTCAGACGCCAATAATGAGTCATCGGTTTATGCACACATACAAGCAACTCATGAACCATTGGATTCCACTGTTGACGCCATATATGGCCAGATTTATCGGAAAAAGTATTGAAAAATCAAACCGATAGAGACTGTATAACTCTAGACCCCGACGGACATATCAGGTTAATCCTGTGTTCAAAAAATAAATGACACAAAGTTATTCAACAGATTTGGATAATGAGAAATTCATTCCAATACTGTTTCCGTCTCGTATTATTATTCAAAGTTCTCAAGCTCATAAAACAAACCACTTCATTTAAAATTTTCGACAGATTCCATCAACAAATTTCATGAATACCGAACCAATCGAACCGTTGAAGCCGGAATAAGACGAGACGCGATATCGGTTCAAAGCGATACCGTTTCGGGTAGGTCAGGGTCGAGGGTAGTTCGGATCACCGGCCATCCGTTTAGCGTGTAAACGGAGCAACCTGCGTTGCCAGTGTAACAGTTCAGTGTGTGACCACCGAAGAGCATCCAAGGGTGGTGTGATTTTTTAATCCGCATCCGAGCCTGCTTTATCAGTCACTTTCGTTGTGATTGATGTGTGAAATCGACGAGAAGTTCAGCCATCGTGAATGCGTTGTTTGTTTTTGTTTTACCTACTATGTTTTCTTTTATTGTCTATGGTTCCTGATTTCCTCTCGACGATCTTTCATGATCAACTGTATTTGTGATATTGTTGAGTGTGTGGGAAGCAACCAACGAAGTAGATGCCACATTAGCGAATTCATCTGTTTTTGTAAAAATGTATGTTACTTTCGAATTTGAGCCGAAAATGGTCTCAAACGACTAGGTTGGACTCACTGATGACGAATCCATTGTCAAAATCGATTCTGTCCGATCGGCCGTCCGTATGCACGATTACGGGCATACGACTTAAAAATTTCAAAATGCGACAGTTGAGGGGCCATAGAAATAGCCAGTTGAAACTTCGAGGTTATCTCCTGATGTTTCAGAAACTACCAAAGCGATTTTTAGGATCTTGGCCGTTAGTTGGAGCTAAATGTCACGCAACCACTCGCAATATTCTGTTCAGACCGTGCGGTCAGTAAATTGAAAAATATATTTTACAACATTTTTTGAAAGATTTTTTTCGGAAACAATTCATCATATTTGAAAATTATTTTGCTCGTACCTTGAGTTCCATAGTTCACAGCAGTGTACCAAATTTCAGTTCGATACGTTCATAATTTTCGGAGATATCGGGAAAAACTATGTAAATTTTCGTGGTTTTTTTCCTCGGTATCCTTGTTTTTTCCGGAATAAGTCAAAAAATCCTGATTTAATTGGGATGAAACTTGGTCACTAGTTTGAAAATGCTGATGAAAAACTTTGTGCATATTTTCGTGATGATCGTGTCCTAAGATCGATTTTTTTTTCAAATATTCAATATTCTGCGATCTTGTGATATATTATCATATTTTCCTCACAGAATTCTGAGTCAAGCTGTCATCTTTCAATTAAGTACTAGATTTCAATAGACGACTTCGACCCAAGTTGCCAACCCACAATTTTCTTCACAAATTTATTATCACTGGGGAACGGGAATTTCAGGACAAATTTGACATGATAAGGTTCGCGTTACTTATAAATATTCGTAAAAGATGCCTCGGCTCCTGAAACAAGAGGATTCCTTCCAAATAAAGGGTTTTGTAAGGATCCTCTCTGATTGGCTGAAATTTAATTTGGGATTCCTGATTTCATGTTAATAGTGTCAAATTTATATAGGATATGTTCCGCAAATCAACTTGGTTATTTCGGTTGCCGGTTTCCGTTCTGTAAGTATGAAATATTCGGTGGGTTCCTGACAAAAAAGTTAATTACGGAATTTGGATGATGAAAAAACGTTCCTTCTGTTACCAAAACGACTCTCAATGTTCTATGGTAACATATCCATAGCATAGAAAAATCTCTATTTACTTTATGATCCATAGAACATAGAAGAGACAACAATCAACAATGGAAAAATTACTAGGTACGGTCGTTGGATCATAAGGTAAATAAAGATTGTTCTATGCTATGGATATGTTACCATAAAACATTGATTGTCGTTCTGGTGCATAGGCTTAATATATCTATGTTCTGGTGACAGAAAGATTGCTTTTTCATCAATCAAATTCCGTAATAAACTTTTCATTTCAGGAACCTATCGAATATTTCATATTTACAGAACGGAAAACCGGCAACCGAAATAACCAAGTTGATTTGCGGAACATATCCTTTATACAGGGTCTTTCACGAGGAACCTCACCCATATTTATACGGGAAACTACTGAACGTATTTTCATGACATTCAGCACTTATAAGTATTTCACGATGCTGATGAAATCTAAAATATTTTCAAGGCATGAGCACCTCCGGTTTTTCCGGAAATGACGTCAACTTCCGTTTTTCAAATTAGAACACAATTTTTTTATTGCAGAAATAGATTCCTTAGAAAATTTCAATTCATTTTGATGTAACATTTTTCAGTTTTGGTTGGAAAATTCTCTCTGAGCGGGAAAATTCGAAAAAAAAATCGAAAATAGAGCTCCGCTAAAACAAGAATAACTTCGAGGTTTTTGAATGGAAAATTTTCGATTTTCGGATTTTTCAAGACGTAAGATTGATGCATCCACTTTTGAAATCGAAATCGCGATTCATGATACAGGGGGTGAAAAAATCGCTTTCAAACTTAGGGATGACAAAATCGTGAAAAATCAATTTTTTCAAATTAGAACCCCATTTTTTTATGGCAGATATTGAATCTACGTTAAAAAATAATGTGAGTGTATGCATCACACCCTTGCCCTAAAATGGATATTTTCTGAGTTATTCACAAAAAACTGTTTTTCGTCTTGAATTTTCAGCTATTTCTTTTCCCTTCACGCCAAAAAGATGAAATTTTCAGGAACTGTTATTTGAACCATGCTGTAGATTTTTCACCCCTTCTTGAAACCGACTTCAAGTTACTATTAGGAGAACCATGGCAAACTCTAGCAGTTATAACTAGAGAAGATGCTCAAAGTTTTGACCGTTAATTTCTAGACATTTATTTATACGTCTCAGGAATGCTTCGTGCGTTGCTCTTCTTATTTCATCGGGAGGAAGAGATCTGCAAAAGTGTTTAAAAACCAAATTGAGTTTCAAAACTATGAATCTAAAAATCTAAACAAATCTGAACGCATTTCTGACTCGTTCTATGCAGTCCTCTTTATCAGTCAGGGGAGTTGAGTAGACAATATTTTTTATCCTACCCCAAACATAATAAAGGAGTTAAATCGGGAGAACGTGGTGGCCAAAGATGTGGACCATTGTTCGCCAACCATCGATCTTCAAATAGCCTGTAGAGGATATTTGACACATTGAGTGAATTGTGTGGAGGCCATCTTGTTGATACCATAAGTCATTATGGTTCTGTACTAGCGGCTCAATTATTTGAGTCAATATGTCAGAATATCTATCTCCTAAGGGAGAACATTCTTTAAATAATGCAAACATGTGTAGTGTTCTATCTTACCAGTTAAAGTCCCATCATAAATGTGAACATCGAGAATTGCATTATTTTTGATGGCGCAAAAAACATTGAAACTCCAGGTCTCTTGAAAGTTCCATTGTCTGAAGTGAATGGTTGTTCTCTTCATCCCAATAATGACTGTTATGCCTATTGAAAGAACCATTCTTTGTGAATTTAGATTCATCTGTCCAAATTATACAGTCCAAAAAGTTTTCATTCTCTTGAAATCGAATCATCATAGCTTCGCAAAACTCTGTTCTCCTGACGAAATCAGTTTCTTCAAATGCTGTATACCCTATTGAATTTATATGGGTGCATTTTATGTTTTTTTAATATTCTCCAAACACTCGATTGAGATAATCCCAGATCAATCTCGGCATCTTTGAGAGAATTTTGAGGATTCACACGAAAATATGCAAGAACTGTAATTTCGTTGTTCTCATCTTCTACTACACTTTTTTCTCTGTGTGTAGTTTTCTTAACGAAAGATCCGACATTTCTCAAGTCTGTCATGGTTCTGTTAATGGTATCTCTCGTTGGTCTGGGTCGGTCAGGAAACCTCTCAATGAACAGTCGAATCGTTCTATCTACAACTTTATCACATTCTCCATGAAGTAGAATGAGATTTAAATAATCTTCATTGGTAAAATTAGGCATAGTGATCGATTTTATAACTTAATACGAATTATCACCAAATTAATAGTAAACACAAAATGCTACTGAATAAAGAGGAATTTGGCAGATGTAATTAATCATATCTATCATTAAAAAAAAATAATGTAAAACATGGTAAGTTTTTGCATATGGTTCATAAGGAATTATTTATTTATCACTGGAGAGAAAACCGATGGCCGATTAGTTGAAATAAAGAGGTTTCCGATACAAATTCGAATCCAAATTCGCCATCTATTTAGGAACAACCTGTAACTTTTTTCTCTTGCATATTAGGGTAGTAAAATCTAAAACATGGTTTAAGTAACAGTTCCTGAAAATGTCATCTTTTTGGCGTGAAGGGAAAAGAAATAGCTGAAAATTAAAGACGAAAAACAGTTTTTTGTGAATAACTCAGAAAATATCCATTTTAGGGCAAGGGTGTGATGCATACACTCACATCATTTTTTAACGTAGATTCAATATCTGCCATAAAAAAATGGGGTTCTAATTTGAAAAAATTGATTTTTCACGATTTTGTCATCCTTAACTTTGAAAGCGATTTTTTCACCCCCTGTATCATGAATCGCGATTTCGATTTTAAAAGTGGATACATCAATCTTACATCTTGAAAAATCCCAAAAATGAAAATTTTCCATTCAAAAACCTCGAAGTTATTCTTGTTTCAGCGGAGCTCTATTTTCGATTTTTTTTTCGAATTTTCAGAGAGAATTTTCCAACCAAAACTGAAAAATATTACATCAAAATGAATTGACGTTTTCTAAGGAATCTATTTCTGCAATAAAAAAATGGTGTTCTAATTTGAAAAACGGAAGTTGACGTCATTTCCGGAAAAACCGGAGGTGCTCATGCCTTGAAAATATTTTAGATTTCATCAGCATCGTGAAATACTTATGAGTGCTGAATTTTATGAAAATACGTTCAGTAGTTTCCCGTATAAATATGGGTGAGGTTCCTCGTGAAAGACCCTGTATAAACTTGACACTATTAACGTGAAGTCAGGAATCCTAAAGCTACCTTTTGTGCTATGGAGATGCTATGGATTGGCCGACGACGATCACGTGATCGTCGTCAGCCAATCGGGTGAATCTCTCGACCAATAGGATGAATCTCCGATTACCCAAATACCCGAATCTCCCTCGCACAAAAGGCCCCTCAACTTTATTATCAGCCTAACAAAAACCTATATTTGGAAAGAATTATTTTGTTTGAGGAGCCGAGGCATCTTTTACGGATATTTATAAATAACGCGAAACTTATTATGTAGAATTTGTCCTGAAATTCCCGTTCCCTATAGTGATAGTACATTTGTGAAGATAATTGTGGGTTGGCAACTTGGGCCGAAGTCGTCTATTCTATCTCATCTGTCTTTTCGGAAATATTGGGAAAATGACATGCAAGCATAATCTACCGACTTCACATCAGTGCTCTTCAGATTGTTTACCTCCGAACTAATTCATAAATCACAATTTCTTGATACATTCACTTTATTCAAGAATTATCAACATCGAAGTGAGTTGACAATTCGTTGGATTTTATCACCAGTAGTTTTCAGTGGTTTTGGACTAGAGGGTACCTGAGGTGAGGGAGCGGTTGGTGGAAGTTACGTTTGCAACCCTGTTCAGATTTTGAATATTTCAATTTTTTTCAGTGATATATCCCAAAAACAGTACGAACACACTTTCATATTTATAGGATATATATGGAAAATATAATTCCATTGTCTGAACTTTCGTTTCATTTTCTCCTTCTTATAATCACAAGGAAGTGATTTCCATGATGATTGAAACAAATATAGTAGTTTCATGTTTCATGTAAGATGTGGAATTCAAGGAAAAGACTTAACAATCAAAAACTTCTTCGAATGAAATGTATAGGTAAGCTTTCGTGATATGTTGAAAATTTCGAAAAATTATTCGTCCGACAATGTTCCTTATTCAGGTTTGCCAATCAACCATTAAATGGCCGATTGGGCTACACTCAAATTGAGTAAATATTCATTTTAACCTGAAATATATTATCATTCAGAACTCCGGAGATTGGTCTCACATTGTTTCGAAAAATTTTCAGGTGATCTGAGCGGCAAGAATGTTGACATGATTTTTCTTACTCTTCATCAGACCCGGATTTGTCAATAGGCCGTGGCCTAAGGGCGGCAGCGTCCTAGGGGCTGCAGCGTCCTAGTGGCTGCAGCGTCCTAGGGGCTGCAGCGTCCTAGTGGCTGCAGCGTCTTAGGGGCTGCAGCGTCCTAGGGGCTGTAGCGTCCTAGGGGCTGCAGCGTCCTAGGGGCAGCAGCGTCCTAGTGGCTGCAGCGTCCTAGGGACTGCAGCGTCCTAGGGGCTGCAGCGTCCTAGGGGCTGCAGCGTCCTAGGGGCTGCAGCGTCCTAGGGGCTGCTGCGTCCTAGGGTGCAGCGTCCTAAGGGCTGCAGCGTCCTAGGGGCTGCAGCGTCCTAGGGGCTGCTGCGTCCAAGGGGCGGCAGATTTCTGTAGCTCTTTTTAATTAAATGGAAAATTTTTATTTTATGAAGGAACATGGGGCAGAGAAAAAAAAGTGGCCTACCCTCATGGAAAATATAGTTCTGTTCTGCTCTGAATATCTGCAGAAAATATCAGTTTTAAGGATTTAATTGTACTTTATCAAGAAATTATCTTCGACTTATTCTTGATTGAATTCAGTCGAAAGGGAATGGTTTAATTGTTAGTATCTAGGTAATATCATATAGTATATCATACAAATATAGCGCGCCCACTAATCAGGCCACAACACAGAGGACACAATTGATGTCATCACGAAACCCTTCTATTTCTTTTTACGACTCAGGATATGAAATTTATTTGGTTGATTCAAAATTCAAGCGCAAGGATGAAGAAATACTCAAATTCAGAACTATTCGAAGCAGTGGCGCAGCCAGAATTTTCGTTTGGGGGGGGCCCAAGTGCTGCCATCTGGTTTAAAGCGGGATTATTATACATTTCGGGATTGCCTTTGCGCGAGGCATTGAACTACTGAATCTTCACTTAACTTATGCGATTTCTTGGTGTTTTTGCTAAGAATACTGTTATTTTTATCTTCCTCTTTCTGGTCGATGAAAAATGTCCCATTCACACTTTCTTTTCTGAAATCTGGTGATCATTTCTAAAATGCCTTTCCAATATATATGTGCATTGTATAAAGATCATTTATACAATGATATGTGTACCTAGTTTCATTTTCAAAAGGTTAATCATTATGTTTTTGCTGGAAAGCAGATTCAATTAGGTTGTGGAAATTGAATGTATCCATAAATAGCATTCAGCTATTCTAAATAAAAAATTAAAGATGTGCGAATAATCCTACTGAGATACAGGTAGAGCAGTTTACAAGCCAGAAAATCTCGGGGGGGGGCCCGGGCCCCTCGGCCCCCCCCTGGCTGCGCCCTTGATTCGAAGGCTCACTAATTCCACAATCCGATCGATCAACACCGATGACATAAGCACATAGAAAAAAATTTAAATGACCAACATTTGAATTTTCTCCAGCCGCCTGGGATGTCAATAATACATTATAAAAAAGCATATTTCGAATCTGAAGCTAGGAATTATGCATTATCAATGAAAACTTAATAAAAAGTTTTGCCGAAACCAGGGATCGAACCAGGGACCTTTAGATCTTCAGTCTAACGCTCTCCCAACTGAGCTATTTCGGCTGATAAACAACTGGTGATTTTGAAGTATCATATCAAGTATGATAGTGAATATTTTCATGGAAACTTTTAATGAGATCATAATAGCGCATAATATGTATAATATCTCATAATTTTATGATATATAGTCCAGAGACCTTAGTAACAAGTAGCATGGAAAAATTCAAAGCTAACTACGATGTTATAGAATACGTAGTCAATATTTATGATCATTTTTGAAAATGAATCATTGCTGAATTGTTTCTTAGAGTTCAGAATAGGCATGAGCGAGTTCTCTAGGATATCCATTAACTTCAATGTGTTTGATGTAATGCGAATCATGTCGATGAATCTAGTGGGTTGATGAGATTATAGCTTTATCATATAGGGTTTCAATGATATACCTCTTTTATATTGAGTTGATGGTAGTTCAATGAAATAAAATTTTGTTCAATTTTTTGTTGTTTTGTTTCGGATATTTGGAGTGAAAATCCAGAAACACTCAAGAAAGAATCCTCCCAAAATAAGCTCCAATCGATTCCTACCCGGTATATTCGAAATTTTATTTTCAAAAATACAGATCCAATCGAATTCAAATCTGGTACTTGGTTGACAAATGTCAGCGTGTAGCTTCATACAAAATTTTGTGGGGAAACGGTTTGGAACTTGAAGAAGCGCATAAAAGCTTCAAACTTCTCGTAAGTGCTTTTCCAACATTTTTAAACGATGTTGAGTTGCGTCGGGTGGGGTAAATACCTGAATAGGGACCGCTTAAGGCAGAGCCGGATCTAGGGCGTGGCGAGGGAGGCATTTGCCACGGGCGCCAACCAACTATAGGGGCGCAAAATTATGATTTTTTTTTCTTGAAATGATGTTTTTTCACTTCAAAGTCTATTCATATTTTAGAGCGGTGCTATAAGGCATGCACCTGTTGTACAATATGCGGCCACAAGTAGTTACCAATAAATTAACAGATGAAAAATTTACACTTGTCGGTCGCCCTACGATTCCCGATCGCGTCCAGATGTTTGTTATTCGAAATTCGAACACTAAAGACCTCAATTACCGGCAAGTTCAGAGGGAGTTTAATGGTTCGAGCTAGCGGCGGTAGCCCTCCGTCTAGTCGGTTTCTTGACGGCATGACAATGAGATTCAGACCCTCCACATTATTCGCCGAATCGTTCATCACACCGGCTTTGATAAGGGTAATGTATTTCGAAGACGTTTACGACCGAGAGGCTCGATGAAACCACCCCGATCTTATTAATACTAGTTTTTTTCTCGCATGTGGGGTACTTCCATGCAGCGGCGCAGTTGAGGGCATCAATAAGAAAAATAGGAACCAGGAACTTATCATGATATTTTATATTGAGTGGGGATTTTTGCGCGCTCGGTCAAATTATATTCTGTCTGTGCACATGAGAGTCAATCATTTTCGAAAGATATAACTTAGAGACTGCAAAATTTATATGGTTATGTTTGGGTTGGGAATATGACGGCGATATTATCGTTCAAATTTTATTTGCGAGATCCCCAATTATGATATATTTGCGTTGTACCATAATTACACGAGTTTTCATATGTATAAGAAGAAGTTATAAAAAAAATCAAAATGTTGAGAAGTAAACGATGTATTTATCATTTATCGTATCTCTAGTATTTTATTAGTAAGCTTCTTAGCTATGGGTACTACAGAAAGAGGAACAAATGTCGATCAAATGAATAGTATGATTTTTGAGTTTCACTGAAATATGAAATCTTTTTCTGTCCTCCTGACATTTGTCGAGTATTGAGACAATTCAGATATGAATATAAACGAGCGCGCAAAACATTCCGATTCGACGTCCATGCATTTTCAGAATCTTATATAATTTTAGGTTGATATAACCAACTGAAATGCCGCCCAAGAAACTATCAGGATCGCAATCTCGGAAGATCAGGGATTAAAAATTATTAGACCTAAAAAAATTACTAGTAATATCTCAAGTTACTTTAAGAACGATGCGGGTAATGTGCCGACAAAAAGTGGTTCCACTAGCGAAGCCCATCATGTAGCGGAATTTCCTTCTACTTCTCCAAGTACGAAGAATCGTAAGAAATTATTCCATTTCAGATAATTCGGACAAGGAAAATTCTTTTGACGAGGAATCAGGACTTACTGAGGTTAAACCTGAACCAGTAGATTTTAATGACTCTACATCATGGCGAATTACAAAAAGTAATATCAATATGTTCGTTATGAACTTTGTTGGCATGTGTGTTCTCTAACGTATTTCAGTTTTTCGTTTACACTTTCATTTATTGTTTTTTTGAAGCTCTGCATGCTTATATATTATTTTGAGAATAAATTATTCTATTCGCTTCGTTTTCGTTTTCTTCATACCGTCATTATCGTATATTTATACGTTTGTGCATTAGTTCTCTTCACTACCTTATAAGATACATGGGAGATTTTAGTAATTTCTATACACATATTGTTTGCTATACCTAAGAATCTGATGCTAGTTCTCAAAAGAATATAATAATAGTAAAATATCTTAGAAATAGAATAAATACTATCATTCATGAAAAGTATGTAATCATTGAAAAAAAAATTGAAAAGGGCGCATTTCGATAACTTGCCACGGGCGCTGAAATCCTAGATCCGGCTTTGGCTTAAGGCAACGAATTCGAACAAGTGAGTGAGAGCTTCTGACTTCTCGCGGCAGTGCTATCCTAAGAATGTTCAAAAAATAAATATTAGTAGAGATATCATCAGAATTTGAGCATATCTTCGGTAAAACCATATTTCCTCCTGAAAGTATAACGAACTTTTCTCTACCGTCACTTTTTCTCTATTCTTATTAGTAATTTCTAATCATAATTTCATTTCCTCCTTGGGCCCGGCAACGTCTGAGTCGGTCCGCTCCACCGGCCAACTGTGACCCCGCTTCCGGTGGGGCACGTGCGCGGCCTTTCTTACCTGAAGATCTACTGTGCTCTATCCATCTCTACAATCATGCATTGTCTTCTACGGTGAAGTCATTGCCTTAATTATCGACCTCTCATTTCGAAGCGTTCTAGATAAACGTTTCGAATCACAGGCGGGTTATAGGGGAGATTGTCTAAAAAAGGCTTTGAAAGAGCCCAAGAGATTTTCACCGATAACCGATACTATCAAAGTGGGATTTAAATTTTATTCCCTACTTGGAAAAACTGGATAGTAGTCAGACAAAGCTACACAGTGATGTAAAGTAGATAGTTAAATTTAATTTCGAAAGAATATGGGAAACTACTATTTTTTTTCAAATTAAAACAATTTTTTATTACTATGTTTTAGTACCAACAATTCTGATATGTTTTACAACATGTAGGGTTTACTTTTTTGCGACTAGTTCTGAACTTTCGTTCATCTTCGTTCATACAACGAACCTCTGAGTAGTCTGCAATCTGTGTCTGTGAATTCGCAGACTAGAACTTAGTTCTCTTGCTGCTGTCCTCAACTTCGAGTTACATTGGATTTTTAATCATTCGTTCTGGTTAACTCTGGTCAATTTTTTCCAGGTTCTCTTTAATTATTGTTTTGTAAATGTTACTTTCAAATTTAGGTCCAGTTTGCTCTTACGATTCATAAGGGAATAGAGATATCCTTTAATTCTTTTGGCCTTCATTGCTACTTCATGTATGTCTTCATTCATATTTAAGTTTTTGTACAATGTAATTCCAAAAAATTTGAGTTGGTTTTGCCATTCTATTTCCTTCATTTATTCTTCCCTTCATTTTTGATTTATCAGAGCCTGATCTAGGATTTCAGCGCCCGTGGCAAGTTACCGAAATGCGCCCTTTTCAAATTTTTTTTTCAATGACTACATACTTTTCATAAATGATAGTATATATTCTATTCCTGAGATATTATTTTACTATTATTATACTCTTTTGAGAACGATCATTAGATTCTTAGGTATATCATACAATATGTATGTGTATAGAAGTTACTATAATCTCCCATGTATCTTATAAGGTAGTGAAGAGAACGCACAAACGTATTAATACACGATAATTAGGGTATGAAGAAAACAAAAAGAAAGCGAATAGAATAATTTAATCTCAAAATAATATATAAGCATTCAAAGCTTCAAAAAAACAATTAATGAAAGTGTAAATGAAAAACTGAAATACATTAGAGAAGACACACGCCAACAAGGTCATAACGAACATTTTAATATTACTTTTGTAATTCGCAATGTTGTAGGGTCATTAAAATCAACTGGTTCAGGTTTAACCTCAGTAAGTCCTGATTCCTCGTCAAAAGAATTTTCCTTGTCCGAATTATCCGAAATGGAATACTTTCTTACGATAGACTTTTCTTACGATAGGCTCCGCTACATGGGCTTCGCTACTGGAACCACTTCTTGTCGACACAATACCCGCATCGTTCTTAAAGTAACTTGAGATATTGCTAGTATTTTTTTTAGGTCTAATAATTTTTTATCCCTGATCTTCCGAAATTGCGATCCTGATATTTTCTTGGGCGGCATTTCAGTTGGTTATATCATCCTAAAGTTATATAAGATTCTGAAAATGCATGGACGTCGAATCAGAATGTTTTGCGCGCTCGTTTATATTCATATCTGAATTATCTCAATGCTCGACAAATGTCAGAAGGACAGAAAAAGGTTTCATGTTTCAGTGAAACTAAAAAATCATACTATTCATTTGATCGACATTTGATCCTCTTTCTGTAGTACCCATAGCTAAGAAGCTGATTAATAAAATACTAGAGATGCGATAAATTTATCGTATTCTTCTCAACATTTCGATTGATTTTCTAACTTCTTCTTATACATATGAAAACTCGTGTAATTATTGTACAACGCAATTTTAATTGAATCGGTATGATTTGGGATCTCGCAAATAAAATTCGAACGATAATATCGCCGACATATTCCCAGCCCAAACATAACCTAATAAATTTTGCAGTCTCTAAGTTATATCTTTCGAAAATCATTGAATCTCGTGTGCACGGACAGAATATTATTTGACCGAGCGCGCAAAAATCCTCAACTCAAAATTGAATTATACAAACATACCTGATTGAAATTTTTAAACTTTTTCCAGCACGATTAATTTCCCGGCCCGCTTGCACGATCACGTTATTTGCGGTATTGCACATAATATAAAATATAATGATAAGTTCCTGGTTCCTATTTTTCTTATTGATGCCATCAACTGCGCCGCTGCATGGAAGTACCCCACAGGCGAGAAAAAAAGTAGTATAAATAAGACTGTGGTGACTGGGGCCTTTCGGTCGTAAACGACTTCGAAATACATTACCCCTATCAAATCCGGTGTGATGAACGATTCGGCGAATAATGAGGTCGGTCTGAATCTCTTTGTCATACCGTCAAGAAACCGACCCTAGACGGAGCGCTACCGCCGCTAGCTCGAACCATTAAACTCCCTCTCAACTTGCCGCTAATTGAGGTCTTCAGTGTTCGAATAACAAACATCTGGACGCGATCGGGAATCGTAGGGCGATCGACAAGTGTTAATTTATAATCTGTTAATTCATTGGTAAATACTTGTCGCCGCATATTGTACAACAGGGTCATGCACTATAGCACCGCTCTAAAATATGAATGGACTTGGCAGTTAAAAAACATAATTTCAAGAAAAAAAAATCATAATTTTGCGCCCCTAGTTGGTTGGCGCCCGTGGCAAATGCCTCCCTCGCCACGCCCTAGATCCGGCTCTGGGATTTATGTTCCTTGTTTTTATATAGAAAACATGATGTGCTCATCTGCTCATCTGTGATCGTATTTACCAATGATGACGTCACTTTTCCCATTCAAATTCAAGGAAATATATATTATGGGCTTTGAGTTTGAATGAACACAGTGACGTCATCATTGGTAAATACGATCACAGATGAGCAGATGAGCACACCATGTTTCACTTACATCATGCGTAGATTTTTCTATCTGTCAAGTACGATTCTATGAGTTTGGCAAAAACTTCAGGTAAGTCATGATGTAAAAAACATAGTGTGCTCATCTGAAAAATGAGTGACGTCAGCTAGCAGAAAATACAAAGATTTATATATTCTGTGCTTTGAATTAACATGCAAATTCAGAGCACAGAATATATAATTCTTTGTATTTTCTGCTAGCTGACGTCTGAATTAACATGCAAATTCAGAGCACAGAACATATAACTCTTTGTATTTTCTGCTAGCTGACGTCACTCATTTTTCAGGTGAGCACACCATGTTTTCACATCATGAGGTAAGTCAGCTCTCAGAATTTTGTAAAACAGTCTTCGATGCCATATTTTGTCAAAAGCCTTTGATATATCCATTAATACTGCTGCTGTTTTATATCTCTCTGTTTTTCTTTCAGAATTGTGAGCCTCTGAGCACATGGTACAAGGTATTTATGCAAATTCAGATAAAAACGATATGATACATTTTTTGTGGAATTATAATAAATTTTTGATTATTTACCCACAATACTGAATATTCATTTTGTTATTTCTTCGATAACCCATTTCGCACCCTCATCACATATCACTATAATCATCAGTTAAATTATCTCTCAGATCTAGACACCAGTCATTGTAAACTCCGATATATCAACTGTTTGCATTATCCAATAACTACTCTTATATGAATTGCATGGTAGAATTACTTGATTTTACCTGGGCACTGACGCCACTGCTTTCATTCATACGCGCATCAACTTCCTCTCCATAAGCTACCAAAATAATTTGAGGAAGTGTATGAGTCAGAAGGCTGAAAAATACGACAGCATTACTATTGTAACTTGATGGACGAATCTCCGCAATTATCCCCTATTTTCATTGTCAGATGAGATTTCTTGGAACGATAACGACTATTCAAAAATGCCTGCACTTATTAAAATGAACTATGTGAGGTCTGTTTCAACATAATTGGCTAGAATTTTGTGTTGAAGCGACAAATGGCAAGAATTGAAACAATTAAGATAGGGGATAGATGCATAGAATACATGGTGCGTATACTCTTTGGCATATTTTGAGTCCGAAATGAGGTCCAAATAATTGCTGCGTTCCGATATTCCCAATCAGTACTGGCCAGTATCAGCAATTTCGGAACGCTTCGTAGTGATACGAAGAATTACCAAAACAGTGCCAGTAAAATCGACTGTCAAAATTTACTGACAAGTGCTGGCTAGGAATATCAGAACTCAACTGTGGTCAAAATATGGCTTTATTCTCCTAGTTAAGATGCACAGAACAATGGTTCTCTTATTTTAATTTGTTTTCCTACTAAATCTTTAAACCAAACTGGGGTAACCGGCTGTATTTCATATTCTCGCCACCGACACAAACGCCACCAATCAGAACGCATGACACTATTAATGGGAATTCGGCAATTGTCATTTTGAATTTATGTATGTTTTCTCAGATTATTATTTAGTTATCGATAAGGTACGTGAAATCTTTTTGTGTAGATCCTCAGATACTTTTAAATGGGTCCCTTTTATATCTTGTTTCGACAGTGCAGATATAAATGGAAATAAGTGTTCAAATGAAAAGAGAATCATATTTATAGAAGGTAAAAACTTCATGAAACTCAGAAGCATATCATTCTTTTCACAATTTTTTATCAATCATTTTCACTAATCGAGGATCAGTTAACAACCCCCAATTAAACATACTATTTTCACGATATGTTGTATTTTTCTTTGTTCTTCATTGAATATACATGAAATCTTTAACAATTTTCATTTAATTGAAACTTATAAATTTGAATGGAAAAGAACTAAAACTGAACTGGTTTAATAATGTGGATATTCAATGAGCTTTATTCTCTCTGAAACTCTTAATAGATCTAAGTCTGACCTAAAGTAAGGACAATGCTTGTTCTGTATCAACTTCCATATACTTCCCGCCACTTTACCAGATTCCTTTGAATATGTGCACAATCTGGAAAATTATGAATAAATTTCAACAAGCTATCAAATGATATAGATGTATCAGTAGATTATGTAGGATATTTTCACATTGCTCACCTAATAATTTCACTCCTCTCTTGCTATAATAGAGGAAAGCATCGAATGATAGTGTATATTAGCCAAAAATTACAACGCATATTGAATTTTTAGAATATATCCCACTGAAAGTTATACAGAATATAAAATGGTAGAAATTCCTTCATCCTGATATTTTTCACATTATATCTTGTCTGATGTAAATCCAGTTCTGACAGACAGTTGCTTTGACGACCGGTCGTAATTTCCAAATAGCGCCACCTTCTGTGGAAAAAATGAATTCTGCCAAATTCCCCAACATTGGCGAAACAAAAGCGCATCTTTGAATTCACCTTATCTTCTGTGCATCCTACTCCTAGTTCAGTTTTCAACGATAGATGCCGTCATCGGTAAATCTGTCATATAAAATCTGAAATATATTCGGAAGTTACCGACATGTCATATCAGAACTAGTCGAAACTGAGCTTTTTTTGATTTTGCGTATAATTCACAAAAATAAATTAATTTTAACAAATTTAAGTATTGACTATTCATTTCATTCGGCAAGAATATCGAAAGTATAATATATAAAGGTTTCCTTCGTCTCTGAATACACAAGTCTGAAACTTGATATTATTGAATACCTATTAATGAGAGAAAAATATTATTTCAATATTGAGTTCATCGAGAAGAAGTCCTCCAGAGTTGCGTATTCAAAAATACCTATGGAAAACATTTGGAACGATAGATATACTACAATTTGTTGGGTTTGAAATTCGTCTGATAAATTCGTACAAACATGAACAGAAAAGAGTATAGCACTTTCAATAATAAGAAACAGGATTATTTCCTCGAAATATTTTCACAAGTATGTTAGAAATTCATTATTTTTGAATTGAATATTTATTAATGGGTGCATACAAAATTTATAAACCATATTTTATGAAATCCATGAGTAATAATATATCAACCTCCTGTTCCATATTCGGTTTAATAGTTTCGCAGTTATAACGATTTGAATTTTTCAGTTTATTTCTCTGATATTTCAAGAACCATTGGAGCGATTGAATTGAAACTCGGCTGTTGGTTGGAACATAAGGATTCGCAACTTCTCCCTGAATTTTGTTGGGATCGTGTTGCCAGTGATTTTTAAGAAAAATATTTTTCAAAATTTTTTTCCACAAAATTTTTTTTAGAGAACTATCGATATTACTTGGACAAAATTCTAGTTTGTTTTTTGGACTTGATATTCCGCAGCAGTGTAGCAAATTTCAGTTCGATGCAATAATAATTTTTGGAGATATCTAGAAAAAATATGTCAAATTTCGTGTTTTTTTCTCGATATCATTGTTTTTTCGGAATATCTCAAAAAATACTGATTCTATAATGATGATACTTGGCAGCTTATTCGAAAATGTCGATGAACAACTTTGCGCAAATTTTCGTGATGATCGTGTCATTAGAACAACTTGAAAAAAAATTTTTTTTTTCAAATATTCAATATTCTGCGATCTTCTTATCTTACTATCTTCATGAAATTCTCTATGGAACTTCGAACTGTCTCGTGATTTTCATCAAGAAACTATTCTATCTAATTTTTGATAGTGATGTTTCAAGTTATACATATAATTCATTGATTTTCAGCGGAAATCAACAATTCTTCGTATATAATTTGCTGAAACTTTTTCAACGACTTCTCTCCTACCCAACGTCCAAAATCATGAGACACCCTCTTTCCTGCACACGTGAACCAGAAAGGAAAGGCAAACAATGATGTTAATTTTTTAATATCTCCAAAATCACGAAGCGTAAAGTTCAATTTATTCATTCAGCACTTGGCACAAAAACTGCGCCGGAATTAAATCTCCTCCAATTAAAATCAACATAATTTTAAATTCGTATTTTCGTCCATTCAACTGACCGGAAGTAAGTAGCCGAATTTGAATTTCAACTAGGTTCGTTTTTCCTCATCTACTCTCAGAAAAGAGGCTGCCTGGTTGTACTTACATGCATGTCACGCTATCATAAATAGGGAAAAGTGACACACGAGAAAAATTCCCGGAAAATCATTTGTGACAAAGGTCCGAGTTAAAGTCTCAGAGGCGGAAGTAATCAATCGTATGGACTGAAGGGGTTTCGCGGGAAGTAAAAATTTACATTTTCCACGATTGAACTGAAATGAAATTCATACGAGGATTATGCAAGTGTGGGTATGTAGGCCTAACGAGGTTAAGATCATATGAAATTTGACATTGGATCGGCTATTTATGACCCACATATGAAAAATCTGATGACAGTGTAGATATGGGGGTTTAGTTTTTGCGCGCATGTTCTAGGGGAACAGCGTGCTATCTTTTTGTCCAAATGTCTGTAATTTTCGATGATTGAGCCAAAAATGGTCTCAATCGACTAGATTGAACTCACTGATGACAAATCCGGTGTCAAAATCGATTCTGTCCGGCCGGCCGGCCGTAGACATGGTAACTCTCGACAGAAGCAAGCTAGCAACTTCAAACTTTCAGGATAGGTTGCGCATCAGAATGCCGCGCTTAAGTTCGTTAATGGGCCAAATCGGTCGAACTGTTTCGCAGTTATAGGCACTCGAAGTTTTGAAATTATTTATTTTTTATTTCAGAAACTACTTGAGCGATTGGATTCAAACTTGGCAGTTAGGTGGAGTATAACGACACGCAACTTTGAGCCGAATTTCGTCAAGATCATGATGTCAGTAAAATAAAAAAAAATTTTTTTCGAAATTTTTTTGCAAACCGGAAACCATTCTTCAAATCCAAAAAAAAATTCCACTCACACTTTGAGCTTTATATTTCACAGCAGTGTTCCAAATTTTAGTTCGATACGATCATAAGTTTTGGAGATATCGGAAAAAAATATGTCAAATTTCGAGGTTTTCTTCTCGATATCGTTGATTTTTTCGGTATAACTCGAGAAATACTTATTCAGTCCTGATAAACCTTCACAGCTAGTTTTTAGATGCTGAAAGACAACTTTTTGCGAAATTTCGTGATAATCGTGTCATTAGAACAATTTGAAAAAAAAAATTTCTATGATTTTCTTATCATATCATCCTCATTAAAGTCTGTAAGAAACTTCAAACTGTTATTTTTCTATGAAGTACTGGATTTCAATTCGATCTGATCTGTATTTTTGGAAATATTGGAAAAATAAAATTTTGATTGGGTATATCTACGGAATCATTGGGTGGATTTTACCCATTAACTCGATATTTGTAGAGTAGGTTTGGGGCTTAATTAATTCAGTATTGGAGATTCCTTGTAAAGGCATCAGATTCGCGATCATTGAGTGCAACCTTGTCGTTTGTGAATATTCTTGCGAAAACATTCGGAAATTTCAAATACATATTTGAACAAATCGATATCACACTATTCCCTAGACCATGCGCGCAAAAAATAATATCATTCACCAGATTTCAGAATATCAAAATCACTTTGTAAATTTTTGGAAAATTCTTGCAATCTTTCACGACACGTTCCTAAAAACATTTCGCGTGAAGTTGCACGACATTATTCTTCTTCTATTTACAGAGCTCCAATCTAATCACATGCGTACTTTTCGAAATATTGAGTAACAACTCCACCGTCCTATTTTTACACGAAAGCTACAATGAAAGTATCTAATTTTCTAGCTCGTTCCATTCGCTATCTTGTTGTTCAAGATTTCCGGCTCAAAATTTGGAACTGACAAGCATTTGGCGAAAGACTCCAAACATTGTTACCTGAAACAAGCACTTTAATAGTAAACCGATATCCCATGATAGGTGAAACTTTATAGAGAATCCGAATTTAGAATATGTCCGTTTTATAATAAATTGCAATGTCATATACTTCCTGACAGAAAATAACGGAATTTAAAGACTTAGGTGCGTTGGAATAGAAATACACCTGTGCATATCGGAGCATTTCAATTCCCACGTCAAGGAATCTATCAGCCGTTCATTGGCGATCAAATTTGATGAATTAGGTGAGAATGTATATTTCACGGACATGATTTTCGGAACCATTCAGGATATTGCCGACTTCCGGCCTATTTGGATGCCGCAGATAAATGGAATTGGTCTGGCAGTATTGAAATGGGCATTTTTCAAGAAGCCTTAACGAACGTTTTAAACACCCAACGACAATTTAGTATCTGTTCAGAGGGAATATTTTAGGATATTTTAATGGAAATATGCACTCATTTTTGCGCGCATGTTCTAGGGGTACAGCGTGCTATCGTTTTGACATAATGTTTGTAATGTTCGATGATTGAGACGAAAATGGTCTCAAACGACTAGATTGGACTCACTGATGACGAATCCGGTGTCAAAATCGATTCTTTCCGGCCGGCCGTGGACACGATAACTGTCGAACGGAGCAAGCTAGCAACTTGAAACTTTCAGGGTTCAGTTCGTTAATCGGCCAAATCGGTCGAACAGTTTCGGAGTTATAGCCACTTGAAATTTATTGAAGTTATTGTGTCTACGCAGTCGGCCGTTAAGCCGACCGTAAACACAATAACTTCTGGAAGAAACGACTTAGAAACTCGATATTTGTAGAGTAGGTTCGGGGCTTAATTACGAAGGTCGAATTCGTGAATGGGTAAAATCCGCCCAATGATTCCGAAGATATACCCATTCAAAATTTTATTTTTCTAATATTTAGAAATACACAGATTAGATCGAATTGAAATCCAGTAATTTATCGAAAAAAAATCTAGAAAAGCACTGCCGTGAAGGCAGAAGCTTTCGCGCGCAAGTTCAAATTCGTTGCCGAAGCGGTCATCTACATTGAACATGCGCGCAAAAGCTGCTGCCTTCACGGCAGTGCTTTCCTAGATTTTTATAACCTTATATCAATTAATTCAGGCATTGATGTGAGAATATCATCATTCTCAGATGACTTTCAGTTCAGCCAGAATGCTCTGGTCAAAAGATCACTGGAATTCCTCATGGTTCAAACTTCGACACGAGAATTTCGTCTCATGAACAAAAGATTTAAATCAGGAATATCAGCTGAAGTTCCTTGCTGTAGAAGTGTGAATCGAAGTGAGCTTTAATTCGAAATAGAAAAACTCTGGAGGCATTTTAAAGTTTCTGGGAGATGGTTGGAAAGAAGAGCTAACCACTAAACTAACAAACATGATCTATCGACGATTCCGAGTATTTTTGAAAAATTCTTGAGATCGACGAGGTAAGTGTAAGCTCCCGGCTCATGCGCCATTTTGCAACATTCGAAAATAGCTCCTATGCCAATAAATGTCTTCTACTAGGTTTTCAGCAGCATCATCATCTGAATCAAACTTCTCAAATGGTAAATATACCGCTAGGGCTGATTGAAGACCTTCACTAGTATCTCTCACCTAATGCTCCTAAATGGATTACTGAAACACTCTTCAGATTACCCCTGTACAAAAATAGTGGAGCATGATATTGTTTTTCCAGCAGTCACTCAGTCGTCAAATTTAGTAATTCTTATACCTTATCCTAACATCAATCCCTCTGGAAAAAACTGTGGATAGTTAGCCAATTTTCATGTATTAATTCGACAGCAAGAAAATATGATACTCTTCAGCTTGTCGTTATCTTAACAGGCGATGGTAGAGATTTCTGGAGTCATCAATAATAAAATATTATTATTCGGACTCTTCATATGATCACTTGATGGGAAAAAAAGGGCACTGCGAGAAAAGCGAATATTTATTTATCTCTACATTTGTGTTCAAATTGCGGGAGGAATATCGTCATGAAGAACGGTGGGGAAAAGTTAAGAATACAATGAAATTTTTTGAATTTCAAGAAATTTCGTGGATATAAAATGATGAAAAATATGGTTAAATGAAAGATTTATTTTCTATGCTCTCAAATAAATAAATATCATAATTATGGAAGTAATATTGAAGAAAATCATATTCTTCATTTCTTTTTTGGTAATTGTTTTATTTTCAATTTCTTTGTGACGCAAACCTTCACCGATTCGAAGACTTAGAACATAAATACGAGAGCAATTGGTCTTTCATATTTTTATTTGAGTAGCAAGAATGTAACCGAAAATTTATTCCTTTACGACAGTGGTTCCCAACCAGTGGTGCGCAGAAGCCTAAAGATGGTCCGCGAAATGATTTCAAATTTCACGGGCGGTGAGCCAGTCGTAATTGTGTTTTTATTGAACCTACATAGTGGTCCCTGCTAACAAGGAAAAAACAAAAGTGGTCCTTGACCAAAAAAATGTTGAGAACCTCCACTTCACGAAGTCGAGGAAGAGCTAATTTTGTTCCTCATAAAGTTATTTTATCATATCGAAGTCAAAACTTCTTTTTCCCTAAAATATAACAAAACACGCTGCAAATTTTACACAACGGTTTGTTATTTCCTCTGTTAAATAACTCAATACCCACCACTGATATCTTAAATAAAACTTATATATTATTCATAACTCATTGGATTTTCACACCAAAATTTGCAGCGTTTTTCTTTGTAACTCAGGGAACACTGGTTGGAAATTATCCCGGTGACCTTTTTTAGGTTGAGTTATGCAACAGTAATCAACGTTGAGAGTTCGATGGTAAGTTTTCGAGAAATAATTTTTTCCCTCCAACCCCCAGTTTTGAGCCCTTAGGGTATACCGATCCTACTGAAACGCTCGGAGGATCAATCTCGAGCGACACACAATTTTTCTACCAAGTTTCACGTATTTCGGTTTAGTTCTTTCAGAGAAAGGCCCCTAACAACGTACGGCGGACGGACGGATTTTTTTTATCATTCAAATCTACATACTTCAAAATGTGAACCGTGAAATTTTCAGGGGGTGTAATTTTTTTTGGTCGATCACTAAGGTTTATTATTTTATTTTATCAAATAATAAACCAAATCATCATGCGTTTAAAAAAGCTCATCCAAATATTACTTTTTTGAAGCGACATAATATATTTTTGCGCGCATGTTATGGTGCACAGCGTGCTATCATTTTGTCCAAATGTTTTTTTGAGTTTTAAGACTAAAATTGTCTCAAACGATTAGGTTTGACTCAATGATGACGAATACGATGTCAAAATCGATTCTGCCCGGCCTGCCATTGGCACGATAATTGAAGCAGAAAAAAAATTAGCGACTGGATACTTGCAAGTTAGGTCACGAATCAGAAAACGATGGTCAATTTTCTCAATGGGCCAAATCTGCCGAACATTTCCATAGTTATAATCATTCGAATTTTGGGATTGTTTCACGCATATCTCAGGAACTACCAACCCGATCGGATTGAAAAGTAGTAGTAGGTCGAAAATACCAACTCGCAACTGCTCTCAAAATTTTGTTGGTATCATATCGTAGTTAAATATGATATTTCCGAAATATCTCGAAAATTACTGATCCGGTCATGATGAAACTCAGAAACTAGCTGGTGTGGTCTGATGCACAATTTCTTTCAAAATTTCGTGATGATTGTGATCATACAAAAAAAATTTCGAATTTTTTTTAAGTTATGAAAATTTCACAGATAAAAAAGTTATCGACATTCAAAATATCCTGCGCTTGAATGAATCTTTCACATGAATTCATCACTTTTGACTTAAAATCTTCGTATGGGAGGAGAATTTCTTTTTTTATTTCTAGCATAATAATTTGAATATCACCCAACGAATCTTATATGTTCCTGCGGTTGAGTAGATTAAAATTGCTCCACAGGAAATTCATTTTGACTAGATGAATGACCTAATTACACTCTACATGGAAAGTTCAAGTGAATTACTACCCTTCTTCAAATCTTTTATTACCGTTAATTGATGTACCAATTTCGGGGGTATTCCAAATAGTATCTAACGCTTGATCTTTGGCGCTCGAACGTGTAGCAGGTGCCAGAAATATATATCCTATTATAAAGATCTAAACAGGGCAGATGCTATAAAGTATAATATAGGTAAAGTTTTCGAACATATGACAATCGGTTGCAGCAGGCGACCTGTACATTTTTTCACTCATGAAATAGAAAAATTAATTTTGAATTCCTATTGACGGCATACGCCAGAGCTAGAGTTCTGACATCATGTGGTTGAAAACATTTTCTACTACCAGAGAAATTTATCAAAGCAACTTCATACTCAGTCAACTGTATCTCAAATGATGTAGATTCGTACGTATTAGACCAGGGTCGATAAGTTTCTGTCCCAAAAAAAAATAATAAGATGAAACCCATCAGAAAAGAAAGAGAATATAGCAAAATTAAAAAAAAAAAAATTATGTCGGGAAGTGGAAAGGGGTCAGTGTTTGAGGGTGAAACACGGCTTATCACAAGGGTTTATTATTTTCTTATAAAACATACATATTATTCATAACTCATTGGTTTTACACATCAAAATTTGCAGTTTTTAGCCATTAGGGTACGCAAATCTTGCTGCAAAGCTTCGAGGATCAATCTCGAGCGACACACGGTTTTTCCACCAAGTTTTACGGGTTTCGGTTCAGTTCTTTCAGAGGAAAGCCTTTTTCTTATTGGTTCATTAAAATCTACATACTCCAAAATGTAAACCGTGAAATTTTCAGGGGGGGTAATTTTTTTTCATCAAATAATAAACCAAAAGTTAAATGGCAAAGTTGAAGGAAAAATAAAGATCTACACCTTTTGTATTAGCACTTTTCGCACAAAACCACAAAATTCATGTGAAAAATTCCTATAACCAAGTTTCTGGTTTTATTTTATCTCCCACAAAAACGACGAAATTCGGTGAAAAGTAACCTTTTTATGTTCAAAATACACTGTAATTCTTTCGATTAAAAATATATGTTTGTTCGCCTTATTTTGACAACATATCGAAAAACCACCGCAATTGAATATTAACTTTTTTAATTTATTAAAAAATATTAGAGTTTTGGGTCACAGTTTATATTGATTTGAAATTTGGTTTTACCTACTAAATTTAGTCCCCTGAACCTTGGCGGTCTACCTCTTTTCGAAGATATGGGCCCCCAAAGTGAAAAATGATTTTTTCCGGGAATATTCCTTATTTTTGAATAAATACGAAATTAGCGAAAAAATGTTGCTCATTCACAAACTGAAGTTTGGCAATGGCGCGAATATCAACCCTTGTTATGAGTTATGACATATTCGAGTTTCATCGTTACTAGTCTCTGTTGAACTCATCCTTTTACCTAGTCCTTCTTTCCTTTCAATAAACAAATTCATTTATTAATTAAGAAAATAATGTGATTCAATTATTCCATTACATATATGAGATCTGATATCGCAGAGATATCGCAATCCTTCATGAATAAAATATTTGAAAATCGCAATGTTTTTCTGTCATAATACGAATTCGATTACCCCTCTTCATGTTCGAATAACAATCGCATCCGACTACCATGAATGACGATGGAATGATGGATATTGGCTTGACGCCATTGCCAAATTTCAGTTTGTGAATGAGCAAAAGTAAGTAGAATTTGAGGTTAAATGGACAATTTCAATTTTTTATTCAATAAATAATGAATATTCTCGAAAAAATTGAAGTGGATAGTTAGGCGAAGGTTCATAGATGATTTATGGACTGACAAGCAATGGTTTGCTATTGTTTTCATAGTGAAAGAAGAGATCTGAAAATGGACATTTCAAACTTAGGGGGTCCCATATCTTTGAGAATAAGGTAGACCGCCGAGATTTGACTGCAGACTCTTGTTAGGGAGCTGAATTAAGTGAGTTGAAACCAATTAAGAATCAATCAGCAGAGACCCAAAATTTTGAAATTTGCCATTTATTTGGTTTTAATTATAGTATAATTTTGACCTTTTTAAGAAAATCTACCACGATAATGGTTACTTTTTACACCACCAGAAAGGAGAGATTTCAAAAAGCCCAACAACTTTTTTGAAAAAGTAGATATTTTGACGTGGCTAAGTGGCTAATTATCAATGATAATACAAAAATGCACCAACACAAGGAAAATGGAATCCTGAAATCTGTATTCTTCGTTTAAAAATGATACAGACCCAGACCCAATCTTCCATCTGAAAACTCTATCAAAACAAAAATGATAAATTTTTCAAATGGACGATTGGGACGTTTTTAGGAAAAATTCGAAAATACCGGGCATTTGAGTAGAACGATAGCACGATGTTTCTCAGATCATGCTCCCCAAAATGAAAGAAATTTTTTTAAGGTATACTTTAAATAGTTGGCTAGCATAAAGGAACTCTGTCATGTCTTCGTTATCGAAAATAAAACGTGACCCACAAATATTTAATTTGTAAGTTGTTTTTTTTTTAAGTAATTAGGTAAATGGTTGGCTGTGAACTGACCCCCGTGAAATTTCAAGTCAAATTTCGACAGGATCAAATGATGAGAACATAAGATGTTCAAAAATTAGAATTCAATTACTTTTTTCTTGAGACAGGGGTGTTATAATTGCTAAATGAAGGATATTTTCCAATTTGCAGTTGAAGTCCGTCAAACAGTTTCGTAGTTACAGCCATCTAAGGTTTTTTTCAACATCTCGAAAAACACCAATAGACAACTTCGGCCTAAGTTTGCCAACCCACAATTTTCTTCACAGATTTACTATCACTGGGGAACGGGAATTTCAGGACAAATTCGACATGATAAGGTTCATGTTATTTATAAATATCCGTAAAAGATGCTTCTCAAACAAGATAATTCCTTCCAAATATAGGTTCTTGTTAGGCTGAAATTTAAGTTGGGATTCCTGATTTCATATTCATAGTGTCAAGTTTATAAAGGATATGTTCCGCAAATCAACTTATTTCGGTTGCCGATTATGGCTATAGGTTGGTTCTTGAAAACAAAGGTTAATTACGGAATTTGATTGATGAAAAAGCAATCTTTCTGTCACCAGAACATAGACATATTAAGCCTATGCACTTATCATATCACATTATCACAATCAATATTTTATGGTAACATCCATAGCATAGAACAATCTTTATTTACCTTATGATCCATAGACCATACCTGGTAATTTTTCCATTGTTGATTGTTGTCCCTTCTATGTTCTATGGATCATCAAGATATAAAGATTATTCTATGCTATGGATGTGTGACCATAGAACATTGACTGTCGTTCCGGTGACAGAAAGAACGTTTTTTCATCAATAAAATTCCGTGATTAACTATTTTTTCAGGAACCAACCGAATATTTCATATTTACGGAATGAAAAACCGGCAACCAAGTTGATTTGCGGAACATATCCTATATAAATTTGACACTATGAACAAGAAATCAGGAATCCCAACTTAAATTCCAGCCAATCAGAGATGATCTTAACAAAACCCTATATTTGGAAGGAATTATCTTGTTTGAGGAGCCGAGGCATCTTTCACGGATATTCATAAATAACGCGAACCTTATCATGTCGAGTTTGTCCTGAAATTCCCGTTCCCTAGTGATAGTAAATTTGTGAGGAAAATTGTGGGTTGGCAACTTGGGCCGAAGTCGTCTATTGAAGCGAATAAAAACTCGGTTATCCCCATCATTAGGTTAGAAAAATCTAAATCAAAATATTTGCAAGAATTTCGATATTTCAATAAATAGTTGCCAGATGCTGCTTAAATTTTGTTTTTCATCAGTGAAGGGCATTTATGATATGCAGTTCTGAAGCTTTTCCACGTGAAACGAAAATAAAATTTTTCTGGTGAGGAAAAGAAAGAAATCTCTTGGAGAATATGATTTTTTGCGCGCATGTTCAGGGGAGCAGCGTGCGTTTTTCCCAAATATCTATTATTTTCGTACGCACGTATTCAAACCTAATGATACTTCAACTTCCATTCTTCTAGTCCCAGAATACAAAAATCGAACGTTTAATTAATACAGCTATAATAAAACATATGTGCACAGTAGTCCCATTTCTATTTTTATTAACAACCTCCAGAAGCTTGCAAAAACCTTCCGGGTCGACTCTTATCTCTCCTTTCCCTTCTTAAATAACCCCCTGACCGTTGTGTCAACGATCCCTTATCAAAAATACGTTGAACTACCGAAGAAACGAACATATGGCCTGCTATCAACTTATTGGCGGGAAGGCGTCGGCCAAGTCAACGCACCCTCGATCAGGTGGTGAAGACGTTACGCTACTTCAACCGACCTTCCTTATGCCACGGAAATCATTAGCATTCAAATTGCTCCAAGACGCACTCGGGTCCCAATTTTCTAGGGATCATTGTAAGTCAATGGGGCAGCACATGTGCAGTCGTTACAAAAAAGTTGGGATTGTTTGACTTGTAGTTGAGGAATGGGTAACAAGGTGTCTGATTAACGATTCGTGTTTTCCGTGTCAATAGACTGTTTATTCCTGAGGAAGGTGCATGGGACACCTTACCTGTTTGAATTCATAGAAGATATGAGAATAGGAAACTTTTACAAAATGTCCATGGTATACTCCATTCACTTTTATAAAGTGTCCCGGTTTGCCATGACATTCTGACACATTTCACCGTGTATATTTTGAAAGGTTACAGTCATTTTCCTGTCGGATAACTACGCAACGTTGTCCTCTCTACATATAGGTCGTAGTAATTATGTTTTTTCAAAATGTTTATTTACTTAGGGAAAATATTATGTGAATTCAATTCTATAGACCTGGCGAATGTTGAAGAAACTTTTTTCTCTGTTAAAACTGGAAATATTTCACGTATATAAACATGGTTGGAAGATTCAGTTATGCTATTCAGGTCGATTCTGTTTGCAAATAGCAATATTGCTAGGAAAAAGATATTGTTATCATAACAAGATTGGAATTATTGGTATTCTGATCAACGATTTTGAGCAATATGGCTTGTCGCTTTAACAAGAATCTTGCTATCAACATTGCTATCTTAGCAACCTCAAAATAGTACTTGCTATGCTTCATAACAAGAAAGTTTAGAAAAGGAATCTCTCAGAGATCCATTGGTTTCAGTATTATTTCTTCCAAGAATTCGAAAATATTGAAGATAGGGAAGAATGTACTAATAGAAATGTGTTCAAGGTTCTCTAGAATATTTAATTTTAAGGATTCTTAGACTAAAATACCGGCATAGTAAGCAACAGCTGACCTGATTATTCTAATGATCTCAACAACAGCCATCCTTTGAATTCCCAACAGAAAAGTTCATCGAATTTCGAATTATTATCGCCTGCATAAAATTGCTGCATTTGATTTCTGGAAACCAAAATTCTATCGGTATCCAGGAAATAGGTCAATTTGACTTTAATTGGTTTTTCTGTTTCATAACATTTTCGAAAAGTCGATGTTTACATGAATAAAAAAAAATATATGCTAATGGAAATGTGTTCAAGGTTCTCTAGAATATTATTTAATTTCAAGGAAAATTCTTAGACTAAGATACTGGCAGAGGCAACAGCTGAGATGATTATTCTAATCATCTCAACAACAGCAATCCCTTTGAAGAGCCAACGAAAAAGTTTATCGAATTTCGAATTATTAACGCCTGAATAAAATTGCTGCATTCGATTTCTGATAACCAATATTTTATTGGTATCCAGGAAATTAGTTATTGGTCAATTTTACTCGTTTCGTTTCCTAACATTTTTTATGTCGATGTTCACATGAATAAAAAAAGCCGTAGATAGAGGTTATGTATGCGAAACCATAAAGAAAACTCACGAATTAGGGTTATTTTCTTCTTCCTTGTAGTTCTAAAGTCACAAAATAGTGTTGTCAGCTCTAAAATCACCAATTATGGAATTCTATGATAGCAATATTGTTATGACAAAATTCATAACAAACATTGCTATAACACTCGAAACAGAATACGTAACATCATGGCCATATTGCTATAAATTTGAAAGATAGCAATATGACTAGAATAGCAAGGTTCATAGCAATACGCAAACAGAATCGACCTGATTTTCTTGGACGGAAATCAAGAATCGAGTGTTGAAATTTTACTGAAAAATAATGGATAGAGTAGTCCGTTACTTTGTGATAGTTCATTCGAAAAAAAATATTAAAGTAGTTGAATAATCTATAAACCTATGAAATTACCTACTTCTCGAAATTCTCTAGAAAGAAGACTACAGAAGACATTTGAATATCTTGTTGCACAACTTGAAATACTCCGGTATGAAAATGTTTAATAGCTTATGATAAATTTTTGATTCCAAATTATCAGGGTTACTATCAGAAAAAGCAGATTTCAATTCTACATAGCACTTCCTGATACTTTGTCACTGCTTCTTCAAAACAACCTTCGGCGTTTTTAGTTTCCAAGCATAATTATATTGAGATTTAGATTGATAATATTGGAAATTGATATTTGGCCACGTCTTTTGACATTGCCGATATTTCACGAGTGCCAACCTGCGTCAGTTTCAAGTGAAAAAACTTGATGGACCTAAATCATGGCCAACCGGGATACTTTATAAAAGTGAATGTAGTATACATATCTCGATTTTGAGACTATACTAAGTGACATAAGAAGTGAAAATCCAGAAGGATTAATTTATGGAAACTTTATTTTTGAGCGCATGTTCTGGGGAACAGCGTGCTATCGTTTCGTCCAAATGTCTGAAATTTTCGAATTTTGAACCGAATATGGTCTCAAACGACTAGGTTGGACTCACTGATGACGAATCCGGTGTCAAAATCGATTCTGTCTGGTCGGCTGGCCGGTTGGCCGTCCGTGTGCACGATTATGGTCGTACGGAGAATCCTATAGATATGGAACTTTCAGGGTAGGTTGAATTTTAAAATACGACGGTTGAGTTCGGAGTTAAAGCTTCTATAAGTTTTGAAGTTATTTTCGCGATAATTCGGGAACTACTGAAACGATTGGATCAAAATTTGACAGTTAGTTGGAGTATAGCAACGCGCAACTTCCCACGAAATTTTGTTGAGATCATACTATCAGTAAATTTTTCGCGAACTGTTCATCACATTAAAAAAAAATCAGCGCATACTTTGAGCTCCACAGAAGTGTACCAAAATTCAATTCGATTCGGCTATCAGTTCTGGGGATATTGGGAAAAATGTGAAATTTCGTGGTTTTCTTCTCGATATCGTTGTTTTTTTTGGTATGACTCAAGAAATACTGATTTAATCATGATGAAACAACATTGTATAATATTTCGTGATGATCGTGTGATTAGAACAATTAAAAAGAAATTTCTATTTTTTTTTAAATATTCAATATTATGTGATGTTCTTATCACATTATCCTCATTAGATTCTGTATGGACCTTCGAACTGTTATTTTTTGAGGTTTTTTCGATGAAGTACTGGATTTCAATTCGATCAGATACTTATGTATTTTGGGAAATATTGAGAAAATAAAATTTTGAATGGGTATATCTGCGGAATCATTGGGAGGATATAACTTATTCTAAATTTCGGCCTTCGTAATTACGAAAGTCGAATTCGTGAAGGGGTAGAATCCGCCCCATGATTTCGTGGATAGAGTATGTTTCATGATGAAAAAACATTTGTTTACGCCTGTAAATAAGCAATTTTTGAAGCATTCAAAGCCAATATTGAAGCCACCATGGACGCCATACAACCAGATTCATTAAAAAAATCAAAGAAACCTCTTCTTCAAATTTAACTATTAGATCAACACGGAATTTAGCACCTTATTGCGTGTTAGTAATTTCCACCTGATTACAAAGTTTCAATCTGATTGCATTTGCGCTTCTTGAGATATTGCGGAACTGACTTGAAATTCCAAATAACAACGATATTTGGTACATTTTTTTTCCTTAATCTCCTAAAGTAAATATCTGATCGAATTGAAATTTGAAACGTTGTTGTTGAATACTGACCTTAAGGTTTGTGCCAAATTCCATTGAAATCTAATTACTACTTTCAGGAAAAAAAACTCATGAAACATTTAAAAATATTCTAATGAAATTTTTTTTCATTTTCCAATAACTGGATCCACACGAAATTTTGCTTCAAGTTGGGCGTTTACATTCCAAAACTATCCTCGAAATTTCAATTTGATCGATTCAATATTTCACGAAATATCGAGGAATTAACCTCAAAATTTCATATAGTCCTAACTCCGAAACTATCGAAACGATTCCACCCATTAACGAACTTAGCCGAGATATTTGGACTCTTAACCTAATGTGACAATTTCAAGTCGCTTAGTCTTTTCCTCCGAAAGTAAGAGCACATACGGACGGCCGGACAGACGGACGGATATAATTGAATTTGACAACGGATTCTTCTTCAGGGAGGTCAACCCTATCGTTTAAGACTATTTTCGGCTCAAAATCCGAAAATTACAGACATGGTGACGAAATGATAACGCGCTGTTGCCTAGAAGAAGCGCGTAAAAAGTAGTGAAAAATTGGACTGTTCGAATGGACTTTGTAACTCGTAGCTCTGAGGTAGGAAATCACATTTGAAGCCATGAAATGATCTACCTGATTGAATAGAATGAATATTTCTGTCTTGTATAATTATTAAGTGTTAGCTCTCGAGAGGGCTGGGCAGTATTTCAATTACTTGTAATTGAAATACGTATTTAAAATACAAATACGTATTTTGTATTTGTATTTCAATTACTTCTTGAAAATGTATTTTGTAATTGGTATTTCAAATACCTGACGCTGACGTATTTTGTATTTCGATACTTTTGTCTTAGAAATACTTTCGAACAAATACATTCAGCGCTGAGCGCTCTACAGAAAATAGTCCCTGAATGTCCCTTCAGATGGCGACGTTCATCTGCTTCATCTAGTTCTTTCGCTAGCAATCATATTTTCGGCAAATGGTAAGGAAGAAAAGGTCCTGCGCAATGGTCATTTCATCATGGAGTTAGAGTTAGTCAACTTCTAAAAACGATAAGAGCAAAGATCCTTGAACACTATCCTAACATAAAAAATATGTTCATACAATATAACACAAGTTTCTGGTCATCAGGACCTGTAGAAAATTTGTTTTCTTTAGCAGGTTTTATTCATTCTCCAATAAGAGGCTGTTTGTTTGATACTACATTTAAAAATCTTGTGTTTCTGAAAGGAAATTCTTTATTTAGCGATAAAATAGCTGAGCTGAATTAGTTGTACTTTTACGTAACACTTGAATGTACTTTGTTATTTGTATTTCAAATACAAATAGTTAAAATACTTTATTTCGTATTTTATATTTCAAATACCCGACTTGAAAGCATTTTTATTTTGTATTTCAACTACCTGCGAGAAAGTATTTTGTCATTTGTATTTCAATTAAGCCAAGCATGTATTTTGCCCAGCCCTGGCTCTCGACAAAATTCCCCTTACAAGCGAGCAATATTAATAACATAAGTAGGATTTCACAGGGTTAGGACTCAAATGACTACAACTATTTTCAAAACACAGTCGACGTTTCGTCGATATATTTCGACTTTCCCAAGACTGAAACATAAGCAATGAATAAAATGAATGGAACTCATTGTGTCTTACCTAGTTTTTTCAACAATTGTCTATCACTTTGTCTCATAGAAATAAAATTGTC
Organism: Myrrha octodecimguttata; assembly: GCA_958510865.1. Classification (NCBI taxonomy): domain Eukaryota; kingdom Metazoa; phylum Arthropoda; class Insecta; order Coleoptera; family Coccinellidae; genus Myrrha; species Myrrha octodecimguttata. Next base: position 64,124,863 of record OY294056.1, read on the forward strand.
AAAAATTAAAATAATTCCTTACATGTAAGTGACAAATATAAACAGACGTAATAAGGAATTCGATGAGAGAAACAGCTGCCATATGTACAGGGTGATTCATTAAGGGTGGCCACCGGCCGTATCTCGGAAACCGTTCATCCTATAACTTCCGGAAAAAAATTCTGATGACAAAATCAGCCCCTAGAAAATGATTAAAAATATTTTCAAGTTCGTAGTTCCCCACTAGAGGGCGCAATCTATCACTTGTAAAATATAATCTCATTTTTTACGAAATATTCTCCAGCTAACAGTGGTAAAGAATAATAAAATAAGAAAATACTCTTCCTATTTAACAACTTTTGTTTCAGTAATTTTTCTATATTTCTTTTTTTTTTGTGATGGGATGGAAAAACTTTTCTTCGCAAAAAAAACACTCTGACTTCTGTATGCGTGAACCGATTTTTACGAAAATTGATTTCGTTTGAAGGCCATTAAAAGTAGATCACAGAAAAATATGACAACAACATACCGGGTGATCCAATTAAAAACTACAGGCTGTTTTATGTCACTTCACCCTATTTGCGCGTTTTACTGGAGAATTTCAAATGCAATGCTATGATTCTAACCTACTGAGAATAAGCTAAGCATTATCACCTATTGACTTGTTAAAACCGCAGACAGATATCTCCGGTCACTCCGAAGATATTAACATTTTTGTAAATTTTGATAAGTGTTGATCAACCCTGCGAGCTTGAAAAAACAAGGAAGTGACTTTATTCGTCATGACGACGCAGCAAAATACTAAACACACATGAAATAACAATGATACGATAAAATGAAACAAAAATTAGCAACAACGAAAATATTTGAACAAAAAACAACCCTTTTACATAATCATTTCAAATATTCAAAATGTCTACCATTTTTTTCTATACATAAATTTAGTATGAGAAAAAGTTTCAGCTGCCTGTCGAAATATATTTTTCATATCTTCACTTGTAGTTGGTGGTGTTCGGAAAACTAAGTCTTCATTCTCCCCCAAAAATAAAATCTAATACTGTGAGGTCGAGTGATCTTGCTAGAAAAATACTACCTCGTCCAATCCACCTCTTTGAAAAGACGGTATCTCAATATTACCTAACATTAGCAGCATAATGCGCCGGGCAACCATCTTGTTAATACCACATATCTATTCTGTCTTGAATAGCAATATCATCCAAAAGAATTCGAAAATTTTCCTTTAAAATTTCAAGCACCTTTTTCCCGTTAAGATACTTTCGAAGAAAAACGGTCCGACAACTGTTCCATCAAAAATTCCGCACCACACGTAAACACTCCAGCGATTCTGATTATTGACTTACTTTTGCCAATATGGGTCGTTAGATGATCAGTAGTTGCTGTCGTGTAAATTTACTTTACCATTGCTAGAAAAAGTAGCCTCGTCAGTCCATAATATTCTATGAAGTAAGTAGTAAGTAAGTTAGGTTCGGGGTTCAGCATTCGTTTCAACCAATTGCTAAAGTCCTCTCGTCTCTTTCAATTCTTGGTGCAAGACAACATGATACGGATGCGGTTTATGGTCCTTTAGTATCCTTTGAACTAGCGAATAATTCGATCCCAAATCACTTGCAATTTTTCGGATGCTTGAATGTGATTCAGCATAAACACAAGCCAAAACATTCATGATATTATCCTCATTACGGCTTCTACGTTTTCTATTTTTTCTTCCAACATATTGAACCTTCCAAGTTTGTCGCACCCTTCGTGTCAATCTTTTGAATACTTTTCCGGAATGACATACATATGAGACAAACATAGACAATATTCAATCACGATACAAACGATCTAGCGTACAATTCACATGGACTAATTTCAACGATATTTTAACTGTTTGAAAAGTGATATTAAATGATTATAAGATTGGTTCAATCCCTGAGTATCACTTCTATTATTCACTGTACTATTCAAATTGATATGAATAATCTCGCTTAAATTTCTTCTAAACCAATGTCTTTCTACATCCAAGATCGTCATTCCATCAAAATGCAATTGGTGTCCCGTATTGAAGGAATACGAAGCCAGTGCCGTTTTTTCGTCTTTATCTCTTAATTTTTCTTTGCAATCATTTTTATGTATGTATGTATTATTATGTATAATAATTGCTTGGTTTTTCCCACGTTGCATTTGTCACAGTTGTTGCAGGAAATTCTATAAATAATATTCGATCGATCCTGATTTTCTATTCCATCCTTCAGCCTGGAGAGAAGCAACCTAACAGTCTTCAAATTGTAAAAGACGAGTTTCGTGCCAGATTAAGCCCTTTGTATATTGATGGTCAAGCCTGGTATATGTACAGAAACTTAAAATAGAAGATATTCTCCTGTTGACCCAATCTTCTGTCGGTGGTTGTTGGACGCTTATATTCTTTGATTATTTCATTAATTAGATGACTGGGATAACTATTGAGTTTGAGAAGATTTTTTACCTTCTTCAAAATGTCTGAATGAAACTCGACACTCGTAAGATTGACAGCTCTATTTAACAAATTTTTTATCACGGAGATTTTGTATGTTTGACTCGTATTTGATCTGAAATTCATCAATCTTCCTGAACTGGTAGGTTTAATGTACAACTTTGTGCTCAATATTCCTCCACCTTCCCTACGAACTCTAACATCTAAGAAGGATAGTTCTAAGTTTTTCTCCCGTTCTATAGTAAACTGGATGCCAGGGTGAAACGTATTAAAAGTATTCAATATGTGATCAGCACTGTCGGATGGAACTATCAACACAGATCAACCAAATAAACCACTCGCGTCATTTACTTAGGAAATCTATGTCAACGTAGATATGACCCTGAATCGAGCTAATCAGAATTTTAGCAGGCGTTTGGGGTGCTTTGGGGTGCCAATCAGATTGCAGAAATAGGCATACGTCACTCTCGCCGTTTTCGGACTCGCTTGAAGAGGTTATAAACATGTAAACAAACTGAAATGAATTTTTCATCCTATTAATTGATGAATAATTTCGTATCTTTATATTTAATAATATAATCCAAACAGTTTTTTACAACCAAATCAATTGTTTAGTCATCTTTGTGGTTCTATTTTATGATGACAGTCCTCATTATATGTTTTAATTATACAACAAGAATTGGAATCGAATTTAGGTGGACTCATTCATAATGTTCATTTTATATAATATAAAGGAATCGCAACTGAAGTCAAAGCATTACAATGTCTAATAAAATTGTATAATATATGATTGCACAAACACTAGGATTGGAATCGAACAAAGTTGGTCTATTCATAATTTGATTTTATATTGAAATGAATCTCATTTGATGTGAAACTACAAAGATTCTCTGATTAAGGTAAACGGGTTTTCCATAACATTTTTCCAAAATTCTCATTTACTCCAACCGAGTTCTTCTACAGGAGTTTAAGGTGTGACAAAACACTCGCTTTGGTGTTGGAAATTTGCTTATCAAATGGTTTCATCGAAACATCTTAGTCTGATTTTGATTTTGTGATTCCTGAATCCCGACAAATCCGTTTTTACATTTCGATTTTAGATATTCCAAAATCAAGTATTCAATTTGACAGCTGTTTCGAGGAAGAAGAAAGTGTGGTTATGTCTGTTATATTTCTCAAGGTCGGAGAGACGCGATTCCCGCAAACGATGAAGTGATTTGTCTTGTTGGTCTGTGTTATCAAGAACAAATCGTCAACGTACAGTTTAACGAAGGACACCACAAAGTTTAGTCTTTTCAAGCATTTAAGTATGAGCTCGGTCATTACAATATTTGCTAAAGATGGGCCAGCTGGATTGCCCATGGCCGAACCATCTTATTGTTCATAAAATTCACCATTAAACTTGAAGTAGCTTGAATTAAAATGATTGCAAGAAAAATTTGAAGATAAAGACGGAAAAACGGCACTGGCTTCGCATTCCTTCAATACGGGACACCAATTTGATTTTGATGGAATGACTATCTTGGATGTGGAAAGAAATTGGCTTAAAAGAAATTTAAGCGAGATGATTCATATCAATTTGAATAGTACAGTGAATAATAGAAGTGATACTCAGGGATTGAACCAATCTTATAATTATTTAATATCACTTTTCAAACAGTTGAAATATCGTCGAAAGTAATTGAATTGTACGTTAGATCGTTTGTATCCTGATTGAGTATTGTCTATGTTTGTCGCTGTTTCTTTCATCGTATTCCTTATTACGTCTGTTTATATTTGTCATTTACATCTAAGGAATTATTTTAATTTTTGATGATTTTATTTCTATGAGACAAAGTGATCTCCACAAACAGTGTGTACACGGATTGGGTGCCGGTAAGGTCTAAATGACGAAATATTTTCGAGTTAGACTCTGATATTCTGGGAATCGCTCCTGCTTGGTCTCAAACTAAGATGTTGAGAAAATGAGCCAAATCAATTAATATACAGGGTGGTTTAGAACTGATTTGAAGAAAATTGTTAGGAATAAAACACTTTTGTTTCAGAAGATATCGAGAAAGTTTATGGAGAAAAGTTGTTTAGAATCAAAAGACACGGCTAAATCTCGAATTTCAGATAAATCGATCAACTTTGATTTTGTAAGTAGGTTATGAAAATATTTGATAATATCCATGGTTACAAATGCCAGACGTGACTTGAAACGTAAATTTTATTCGTCACAAACGAAAATTTTCCTGTTAAAAACATGCTGACCATAGAACAAAGTGTGTTTATTGTGCAGTGCTACAGCTTAGGTGCAGACATTTCGTATCAGGGAGTAATAAGACAATTCCATTGACGCTGGCCAAATGTTGCGGTACCACGTAACCCTGCTAAAAAAATAGTTTCAAAATTTAAATTTTTGATCAGGATAAAAATCTCACGTATACAAAATGTTCATGGCCAACTTATTAAGTCAAGGTAGGCTGATTTATCTGTCTCTTGAGTTCCTGCAGCAGCTCGTCATTCCGAACAACTTTTCTCAATAAACTATCTCGATATCTTTCAGAACAAAGGTACTTTATTCTTAACAATTTTCATTGAATCAGTTCTGAACCACCCTGTATATAAATTTATTTGGCTCATTTTCTCAACATCTTAGTTTGAGACCAAGCAGGAGCGATTCCCAGAATATCAGAGTTCAACTCGAAAAATTTTCGTGCTGTCTGCACCTAAGCCATAGCACTGCACAATAAACACACTTTGTTCTATGGTCAGCATGTTTTTAACAGAAAAATTTTCGTTCATGACGAATAAAATTTACGTTTCAAGTCACGTCTGGCATTTGTACCATGGATATTATCAAATATTTTCATAACCTACTTACAAAATCAAAGTTGATCGATTTATCTGAAATTCGAGATTAAGCCGTGTCTTTTGATTCTAAACAACTTTTCCCAATAAACTTTCTCGATATCTTTTGAAACAAAGGTGTTTTATTCTTAACAATTTTCCTTGAATCAGTTCTAAACCACCCTGTATATTAATTGATTTGGCTCATTTTCTCAACATCTTAATTTGAGACCAAGCAGGAGCGATTCCCAAAATATCAGAGTCTAACTCGAAAATTTTTCGTCATTTACACCTTACCGGCACCCAATCCGTGGACACACTGTATATATTATGCCCGAATCAATGTTAGATGTAGACAACTGTTGAAAAAACTAGGTAAGACACAATGATTTCTGTTCGTGAAGAAAGTTCCATTCATCTTATTCATTGCTTATGTTTTACTCTTGAGAAAGTCGAAATATATCGACGAAACGTCGACTTTGTTTTGAAAATAGTTGTAGTCATTTGAGTCCTAACCCTGTGAAATCTTACTTATATTATTATGAAAGGACGTGAAACATAAACTAATATTAATAACATTCCATGTAAAAGTCAGAGTGTCTGTTTTTTCGAAACCAATTAGAGTACCCACCTACCAAGAATCAACGTAAATCGCGCCATGACGCGGAATTTCTTCACCCAAATTGTGGGAATCCCACTTTTTTTAAACCTGCACCAACAAACCTCCAAGAAAAAATTAGCGTCCAGCCCGCCGTTGACCTAAAAGAAAGCACCTCGTCGGACAGTCTTCCTGTCCACCGGAAGCCCGGTCACAGTGGCCGATTCCGGTGAATGAGCGAGTCCGATCTCCACCGGAACCGGCCCCTTTCCGCGCCCCGGTATTGTCTCTTGCGCCCAGGAAGGAATATTTTTCATTTCATATGATAATCACCGTAGGATGCTCGATAATAGGGGGGCAATTACATGTCGTGTCGTTATGGCTTTTCAGGAAATCATCCCGACACGTTGCGATCAAATCTGAAAGTTGAATTTGTGACGAACGCTCATTCATTGTTTTTAAGTGGTTTTTATTCCATTTTTCACAGGGATTCAAAGAGAAATGGTCTCGAATGATCGCAAAGGCCCCTCTCGGTGAATGTGATAAGTCTGAAAAAGATTCATAGAATATAAGCAGATGCAAAGAATATATCAGGTGTCGACACTTTCCTACTATTACCCACTAAAATTTTGGGTCCAAAACGCGGTCCTAGAATAGTCAAATCTTGGGCTACTTGGCTCTGTAAACGATGATGGCGCTTACGTCACTTTGGCAAGTGCATACATTCAATTCCGCTGAATAAAGAGAATTGAGCTATAATCTGATGAAACTATTTCCCAAAAAATGAATCGGATATTTGAAATTATGGATTCTCACTAATACATAAGAGGAGTTTAACAAATGTGGGACATCTACTCATTAATAATATGAAATATTTGTAAGGGAATAAGGATAAATATGAGGTTTATTGTGAGAACACTTTCATGGATGGATACAAGAAGTTATTTCGAAGCCAAAACAACGGTGAAAAGGAAACGGGAGATTGATATTACTAATGGATTCTATTGGATGGTTCAGATCACCTTTAAATTTTGTATGTACCTATTAATACATATTCAAAAGTTATGAATTATGTTACATACCTACTTATGCAAATATTTGGAGGAAATGTTCATGTTTATTATTATTGAAATTGATATATGAATGTTCACTTTGCTGTTCATGTTCATACGAATTTATCTGACGAATATCAAACCAGAAAAATAAATTGTAGTATATCTATCGTTCCAAATGATTTCTTGTAGTATTTTGGAAAACACAACTCTGGAATACTTCCGTTCCATGAACTGAATATTGAGATAATAAATACCTCTCGTAATAAGCAGGTATTCAAAAATATCAAGTTTCAGACTAGTGAATTCAGAATCGAAGGATATTACCGCCATTCTGACTCAATGAAATGAATAAGCATATTTTAAATTCGTCAAAATGAATTTATTATCGGAAATTCTTGAAAATAATGTATGGTCCAACTCAGAAAATCAGAAAGAAGTTCTGATTTGACTAGTTTTGATAGACAGGTCGGTAACTTCCGTAAATATTTCAGATTTTATATGGCAGATTTTCCTATGCCGGCATCTATCGGCGAAAACTGAAGTAGGCCAACAAAGCCGTATTTTGACAACGTTTGGACCTCATTTCGGACCCAAAATATGTCAAACAGTGACCGCACCTTATGTTTTCTATGCATCTATGAATATAATATCAGGTGTTGACACTTTCCTTCTGTTACCTAATATTACCCATGATGTAAAAGACATGGTGTGCACATCTGAAAAATGAGTGACGTCAGCAAGATTAAAATACAAAGAGTTGTATATTCTGTGCTTTGAATTTGCATGTTAATTCGAGGCACAGAATATACAATTCTTTGAATTTTCTGCTAGCTGACGTCACTCATTTTGCAGATGAGCACACCATGTTTTTTACATCATGCTATTACCCATGATGTAAAAAACATGGTGTGCTCATCTGAATAGTGAGTGACGTCAGCTAGCAGAAAACACAAGGAGTTATAAGCTTTGTTTTGGTTCCGACTTCAGAACCAATTCAGGACTGTGTGGGACGGTTCAAGTATGCGGAATTGCCGATTTGAGTCTGAAAAATCGCAATCGCGCATACTCGAACCGTCCTCAACAGTTCTGAGTTTGAAACCAAAACAAACCCATGCAAATTCAAAGCACAGAATATAAAACTCTTTGTATTTTCTGCAAGCTGAGGTCACTCATTTTTCTGAAGAGCTTACCATGTTTTTTACATCATGCTATTACCCACTAAAATTTTGGGTCCAAAACGCAGTCATAAAATTGTCAAATATTGTACTACTTGGCTCTGTAAGCGATGATGACGCTAAGGTCGCTTTGTCAAGTCCATACTATTGATTCCGCTGAATAAAAATGAATTGAGCTATAATCTATAAGATCTGATGAAATTATATCAGAAAATATGAATTAGATATTCGAAATGACGACTTCTTACTTATACAGGGTGAGTCTTTAAGTTGTACATTAATTTTAACCCTAGATTCCTCTAATCAAATAAAAAACTTTCTTCCCTTGCCATTTTACCAGATTCGGCTCAGGTTAAAAGTTGCAAGCATTCAAATGTGCTAATACACTACTGCACTTCCTTTGCAAGTTCACCACAGATATCTCTTACGGTGATATATTTGGCAGAATAACCAATCCAATTTTTGAAATTCAAAGAAACAAGATTGAAAAACTCATTTACTCACTTAATTCTTATGATTTGGTCCTTTTTGCGATATTCTTGGAAGGTAAATATTTTACTACACTGAACTGTTGAAACAGTGATTTTTCACTTGATATTTTTGAGATATTTAATTTCATTCCACTTTAAAATTATACACAATTCCATCCCCGGCCACTCTCATATTTAAAACTACATAATTATTCCTATTTTCATCAAATTTATACATGAATTATATGAAATCAATGAACTAACTTAAACACATTAATTGAACTCTATGGAAAGTCAGGTTCATAGACATGAAGACCTAGCCTCCATATCTGTGGTCTGATCACGAAATAGCATAGACCCATGATGTAAACAAAACATGGTGTGCTCATCTGCTTTTCTGTGATCGTATTTACCAATGATGACGTCACTTTTTTCATTCAAATTCAAGGAAATATATATTCTGTGCTTTGAATTTGAATGAAAAAAGTGACGTCATCATTGGTAAATACGATCACAGAAGAGCACACCATGTTTAACTTACATCATGCATAGACCTTATATAAGTACATTAGTTCTATGCGAAATATATAAATATTTCTGTGTTTTGGACTACCTCGGTAGCCTAGAGGGTGGAGACATGTTCTAGGATGCTGAAGGTACCGGGTTCGAATCCCGGCGAGGTCATGGATGTTGTGTATGTTTAGGGTGAAGGTATATGTTCGTTTGTCTCAAAAATGAAAATTGTCTCTAGTATAGTATGAGTCTGATTGAATGTAATTGTAAAAATATGTATAAAATATTTCGTGACTGGGCACATAACTACAGGTTGAACCCAATGAGAGTGAGTGAATGAATGATTGAATGAATTTCTGTGTATTCTATGGTTCGGATAAGCTTAGACGGAACTATGATGTAAAAAACATGGTGTGCTCATCTGAGGAAAAAGAAGGCCAATTCATCCAAATCATAAAAGTCTTTTCCAACATCACTTTTTTGTGAATTCAGGTAAGCCTAATTTTTTTCAAGAACTTGGGAGCATGTTATACCACTCAAGACAAGTGGAATTAGCCTTATTGTGTCGATATATGTCAATATATGAAAGAGTGATTCGAATATTTTATATTACGAAGAAGCATTTCAAATACTTAATTCAAGCTTCACAACACAAATTCTTGATAAATATCCTATAAGACAATCATTATTCAATTCAGTCTTCCTTCCCGCCAACCACCCTTCTACAAGGAAGCCATGTGGTAATTTCCCCTTCGTAACGTACTTTCTTAACTTTAATGGTTGTTCCCCCCGAAAAAGCACCTTACGTCATTAAAAATTGTGACTTTAATTTCACGGAATTATTTGGTATTATCACTCTAATTCAGGAAAAATATGTTAATAGTAACTTTCGAAGGTCGTGGTACCAGACTGTATGAATAAAATATTGGATAATTATGAAAAAGGTGGAATACGAATATTGAAGTAGGAAAACAGGTTATTGTATAGCAAAAAACTCAAAGAACACCTTAAGGATTTCATATTCCCATTAGGTCTAAATAGGTTCAAAAAATCTTTTATCATATTTGCGCGCACGTTCCATGGAACCGCGTGCTATCGTTCCGCCAAATGTCTGTAATTTTCGAATTTTTTCCCAGAAACGACCATTATACCACGGATTTACCCATTCAAAATTCTATTTCGATAATATTTCCAAAAATACAATTTTTCGAAAAATTGTTTATTCAAATTGTTGTGATGACACGATCATAACGAAATTTTGCACAAAGTTATCCTTCATCAGCATTTTCGAACTTGGTCCGGAGTTTCATCATGATTGAATTGTTTGAGTTATTCCAGAAAAACTAACGATACCGAGGAAGAATACACGAAATTTGATCTATTTTCCGCAACACATGCAAAAATCCGAAAATGATCTCCAACGCCTAGGTTGGAGTCACTGACTACATATCCGGTGTAAAAATCTATTCTTTCCGGCCGGCCGTCGTTAGGCACGATAACTGGCGTACGTAGTATCTGATACTCTTGAAACTTTTAGGGTAGTTTGCATTTCAAACTGCGATTTTTAGTTTTGTTAATGGGCAACTCGGCCAAACAGTTTCGGAGTTATAATCATTTAAATTTTGATTTTCTTGATATTCCAGGAACTTACTGAGCCATTGGATCGAAGCTTGCCAGTTAGTTGGAGCATAAAGACTTGCAACTTTTGCAAAATTTTGTTGTTTGTTTTTGAAAATTTTTTTTCGAAAAATTCCAGTTTGATACGATTAGAATTTTTGTAGATGCTGCGGAAAATAAGTCAAATTTCGTGGTTTTTTTCTCGGTTTCGTTGTTTTTTTCCGGAATAAGTCAAATAATTCAATCATGATCAAACCTGTGACCTAGTACGAAAATGCTGATGAAGGACAACTTCGTTCAAAATTTCGTTATGATCGTGTCATCACAACAATTTGAGAAAACAATTTCAATTTTTTTTCATAATCTAAACTCTGCGTTCTTCTGTTCATATAATTCGCAGTATATTCTGTATATACCTTCGAGTTGTTATTTTCCAGTCAAGCACTGGATTTTAATTCGAAATAATTTCTATTTTGGGGAAAATTGTGAAAATAAAATTTTAAATGGGTAAGTATATCTGCGGTATGATTCGGTAATGAATGATTGTGTCATTAGTTGGAACAACGAAAAAACAAACATTTCAATTCGGATTTTCCGATTTCGAAAAAATAGAAATAATTAATACATAAAATTTTTTCTTCAAGATTAAGATGCTATATGAGGCATTAATATCAATAGAATACTAGTCGTAGAGCATCATTCGGAATACGAGATAAAGAAAAAGCTAAAGCAAAATTTGCGATGTTTTACAATGCTGAATTCAACAAGAATGCTAGACAAATTGGGGGAATTAAAACATATTTCTCTTCTTCTTTCGTGCACCCGTGTTTCTATAAAAATTCTTCTTAGATATATCTACACGCTATAGCAGTTGGAGTCAGCAGACAGCTGGAAATGCCATTTCTTGAAATTCATGTCAAGAACAACAAATATTACAACTGAAATTTTTTCATGTCTGTACTCTTTCCGGTGGGGAGCTAATCCAAGCGGAAAAGTAGGAAGGGAGAATGCAGCAAACTGACTTGAAATGCACTTTCGTCTTGGGATGTGAAGAATATTGATCATATTTTCAAGTCTCAGGAAACCTATAGAATATTTTCCTGATATAGACATAGGTTCAGGCTAAATTCGAGAAAAATATTTTGGCAGGATTTTGCATTATTTTTCGATTTGCTTTGAGTTTTCCACTCCAGCAATAATATCTGGAAGAGAACTATTTAAATAAGATAAAAATATTGCTCATAGAAAAAGTCATAGTGGATTGCGTCCATCAGACTATTTGCCAAAGGCAGTTTTTATGAAAAATATTGCCTAATGAAAAAAATACGAACGTATCGAAAAAAAAATGGTTCTGCTATATTGTCTGATGAAGGAGGGAATCGACTCTGACACGTTGCAGTTCACTTCGTTGATCGTTTACATTATTCCGATATTGTTCATGTCATTCAAAGACAGTTTCTATGTTCAATAGTTCTTATTCAGATATTGAATAATCAATTTGAACGTCAATGTAACCATTTTTAGTCAGAATTATAGAACCTTCGCAAAATTGTGTGTGTGATAGCAAGATACATCTTGGTCTTGTATATAAATATTGAGAAAAACAGAAAAATATTATATTTCGTATAACGTGCAGATCCATTGTTAGACTACCGATCTCTCTAGAATTCCAATAAAATACACCCCTAATTAAATTCGTGAGAAAATTTATTTGAAAAAGAACTGAATATTAAATAATATTTAAATCAGACAGAAAAACAACAGTTTCCAAGACAGCAATTTGAGGAAATTGCACAATATGAGATCTACCAGTGTCTCATAAGGTTTGTTGCATGAAAATGTTATTGTACACTGACATCCACTTCTCAGTGCAGTGATTGTATAGTGGAGCGCACCCACTGATAACAGAATGAGTGTGTGTTCTGTGTAGCTCAATCTGTTTTATGATTTTGATGTGTTTTATTTTTACTCAAACCACACATAACCTCATAACCATCACAAAAAATAACCTGACTCTGTGCACTACACTCGTAATCTGTAACCACACTAACTTCTAACATTTCCGCAACGCACAGATTGCCAGTTTACACCAAAACACACCGAATGGTATCAGTGCTACACTATAGCTACACCACCGGTGTACAATAGTGTAGTTCAGGGAGTCACAAGGAACAAACTGATTAATTAATATATTGTGGCTTTGGAATTTTCTTGTATCATCATACTATTGCGAACTTGAAAATCTCGCCATGCAGAAAATTGGAGGGAGAGAAAGTTTGTAATCTGTTTTTACCAAAATAAAAGCAATAGCAGTTACATATTTCCTTCCAAAATATCTAGCAACTTGCAAACAGAACAAACAAAATTGAATTTTTCCTTGGAAAACTTGAAATCCTCATGGCAGATAATGCCAACGAAATTCCATCCGAATAAAGAGCTCAAGTTGATAAACCTTTATTATTTCTCGAGTCCTCAACGTTCACTGAATTTTCTCTATTGAAAACTGTATACAGGCAACATAAAAACTGATTTGCATAAAAGTGCCTGACTAGACGCGAAAAATGTCTAAATAAGCATAATTATATATATATGATAATGTACTCTGTGCTGTGAATGAAAAAAAAGTTCAAAAATAATTATGCGAAGTGAATTGTATATGTATTTCGTAATTGATATCAACATGTTGTTTTTAATAGTGTTTTTTTTTTATTTCAGCTACAATAAATAATCTCTCACTCTTGGATGCCTTGATCCTAGTAGGTTTAATGCTATTCAGGAATTCTATCTATGTAAGATATAATTATTTCAAACAAAATTAATGTATAATTGAATGGTTTTCTGATATTTCTGTCAAAACATAAAATATCTGGAATAGTCAACTTTTGCATGAAATTCAATACATTTTGTGATTTTATATCTTAAAGATATGTTCATTTTTGTTGAAGCCATATTTTTTTCTGGAAATGGTGGAAAAGGAATTGAATTCTAACAATATCGATTGAGTTAAGTGGTGATTTTTTTCTGTTTGCCATGAGACCCCTACTACTATCTCTTCTCATATCACAGTTCAATATCATATTACTTTATAAGGATTCAATATTCCATTGGGATCCATCAATTGCTTTAATTTCTTCATCGTGGAAATACTGGCTTCTGTTTTGATCATGGGTAAATATTTTTTCTTTAAGAGCCCGATACCATGCTCAGCACTTATACTTCCTTTTAGTTCTGTAACTCTGTTGTAGATGTGTGGCTCTATGTAGTTCTTGAGTTCATCAGAATATCCTTCAACGGATATTTGTAAATGTAGATTTGCATCACCTGCAATCAATAAAATGAATATTTCTATATGTTGAGAAAGTTCGAATTTTGTACCTAAATGACCGAAACCAAATACTCTATGTGATTTTGCACCCATATATTCCCTCATTTCATTGACAAATTCGTAATGTGAAGGCAAAGGTAGAGAAACATCATAACAGAACACATAACCATCCTTGTAGAAACATTCAGCAATTTTTTCTCGTATACTCCAGATTTTCTGAAATAATAATAATTTGTACATATAGAGGGTGGAATACATGAGGTTATTTTGAAATTATTTAATATTGATCAGGCCCTTTCCGAAATATCAAAACAAATTCACTGTTTATCGATTTCAATTTCAATGGAATTCTAGACGAAATCCTAATACAGCCCTTTCTTTTCTCAAGTTAAAGTTGAATATGTGTTCAATGATATTCAATTTACTTAATACTAATTAAATGGCAGCAAAATTTGAGGAAAACTTCTTGAATATCGAAACTCAACTTCAAAATGTATATTATATATATATTATATAGATGAATGTAAGGAATGCTTGGAATGAAATTATCCGTTCCAATGCTCAAACAAATTTTCTTTAATGTTGATGAATTAAAGAAATTGATGTTGTTCATATTATACAATGAAAAATATTGAAATAAAATATTCAAGAAATCTTAGAATTTCTATTCCAAAAAGAAATGACTCAAAGAACAAAATGAATTCGGATTTATGAGATATTCTGATATGTTAAATTTTTTCAACCTTTCTTTGAGCAGATGATGTTGCTACAACTCCATTCAAAATGAAATGACAGTCCATGCAGCTTTCAAAGTATTTATTGAGCTTGTCTTCATCATGAGCTGCATTACTGCCAGAGGTTTCTATAATCAGGTAAATAGGGTAACGTCCAATAGGGGATGAAAGCTCAGTATGTTCCTCTACGAATTCCATTGTTTCATGATCCATGACTTCAACTGCTGAAATTATTTCTCCCAAATCATGTTTAGCCTTCTTGAAGGCTTTAAGAACCTTGGTGGCATTTTGGGCACCTAAAAGCATTGCAATCTTATGTAAAATGAACAAACATAATTAGAACACAAAGCCTATTCCGAAACGTATCCCTATACAGAGTGTTTTATTGGTGAATGAAAATAAGGTAACCTGAGTTAAAGCTACGGAAGAATCGTCCAAAAAAACCTTTATATGGTGGATCTAATCAATTTCATAGCCAAGATACAGGATGGTTCATTTATTCACCAATATTTTCAATTTCTCATGATTTTAGAACCACCCATTATAATCCGTTGATATAGTATAGAGCGTATGATTCCCTTACAACAGGTGTGGGAATTGGACCAAAATATTTGCAAGAAGCTAAAGATTTCCGATTGGAATCAGTTTATTACGCGCTTGTTCTGGGGCACAGCGCGTTATCATTTCGTCACGATGTCTGTAATTTTCGAACGACTAGCTTGGACTCTCGAAAGAAAAGACCTAGAGTCTTGAAACTTTGAGGTTAGGTTAAGATTCTGAATATCTCGGTTGAGTTCTTTAATAAGCCAAATCTGCGTAATGGTTTTTGTGCTACAGCCATTTGAAATTTTGATTTTTCAATAACTCGAAAAATATTTATCTGATCAAAATGAAACTTAGTTGGAAGATGAACAATGTCAATAAGAAGAATTATTCATGGAAAAATTCGAAACATTTTTTTTTTTAATTTTTATATTTCATCAAAATTTTACCATTTCGCAATGTGAACAAACGAGTAAAATCTGTTGACTTCACGTCAGTGCTTTTCTAGATTTTTTTTATACCGCACGTCAAATTGCTTATCGAAAATTATATACACGGAAACATTTGATTATGATCATGAAATTTCACTAAATTCTCAGAAAGTATCACTTTTGCGCGCATGCTCTAAGTATTATTACTTTATCGTTATGCCCAAATATCTGTATTTTTCTAATATGCAGCCAAATGTGATCTGAAATGATTGGTGCAGACTCCCTGAAGAAGAATACGCGGTTGAAATTAATTATGTGCGGCCGTCCGGCCGTATGTACTCTAACTTCCGAAGGAATAGCATACTCGAAAGCTATTCTTGAAATTTCTTGTCTACTAATTGGAAACTAGTATTTCTTGTTATTTCGAATGATTTTTTCGAAAAATTTCCAGAAATATATTAATTTTGAAGAATGTATCCGAAATTAACAAACATGAATAATTTTATAAATTAAGGAATAAGAACCTCAAAAATGAATCACAGAAGAAGTGCCAAAGTATCAACCTTTCGTTGAATTTCAATTCTTGCCCGTCTCAAAATAATACCGAAGGTTTTTTATTATGTCTGGATTAATTTGTGTCCCATCGAAGGCGATATATTTCCTGTCTACTTAGACGAATAAACTAAACATTTTTAATATTCCCAAATCCAAAAATAATCGATGGGATTTAAATCTGGTATTGCAAAGGAATAATTCTGAAATTTTCTTTATTGTTTGAAACGTTACACTTCCATTGGTTGATGGTTTGCATTAGGCGACATTTTTTTCGAGAAACTAAGCACTACAAATTGTAGTTTAAATACCACAATACGCAAAGGCCATTGTATAAATTGATAAAAGTTCTTATTAATTTTCAATGGTTCGTTCTGGGATATTGAGGAAAAGAACCTATATAACCCTGAAAAAATATCTAGGAAAGCACTGCCGTGAAGGCAGCAGCTTTTGCGCGCATGTTCAATGTAGATGACCGCCTCGGCAACGAATTTGAACTTGCGCGCGAAAGCTGCTGCCTTCACGGCAGTGCTTTTTTAGATTTTTTTTCGATAAATTACGGCATTTCAATTCGATCTAATCTGTACTTTTTGAAATATTGGAAAAATAAAATGTTGAATGGGTATATCTACGGAATCATTGGGCGGATTTTACCCATTCACGAATTCGACCTTCGTCACTAAACTCCAAACCTTCTCTACAATACTACAAATATCGAATTTCTAAGTCGTTTCTTCCGGAAGTTATTGTGTTTACGGCGCGTAAACACAATAACTTCCGAAAGAAACAACTTAGAATTAGTACTTCATCGAAAAATTACAGTTTCGAAGGTTCATACAGAATTTAATGAGGATGATATGATAAGAAAATCACAGACATTTTTTTTTTCAAATTGTTCTAATTACACGATCATCACAAAATTTTGCATAAAGTTGTCTTTCAGCATCTCCAAACTAGCTGCAAAGTTTTATCAGGATTGAATCAGTATTCCTCGAGTTAAAGACACCGAAAAAAGCAACGACATAGAGAAATAAACCTCGAAATTTGAGATTTGGAAAAAAAAAATTTTTTTTAAATTTACTAACAGTATCATCCCGACAAAATTTGGCTCAAAGTTGCGCGTCGTTATACTCCACCTACTTGCCATGGTTGAATCCAATCACTCAAGTAGTTTCTGAAATAAAAAATAAAAAACTTCAAAATTTCAAGTGGCTATAACTCCAAAACTGTTCGACTGATTTGGCCCATCAACGAACTTAACCGCGGCTAGCTCACTCTGTTCGAAAGTTATCGTGTCCACGGCTGGCCCGCCGGCCGGACTGAATCGATTTTGACACCGGATTCGTCATCAGTGAGTCCAATCTAGTCGTTTGAGAGCATTTTCGGCTCAATCATCGAAAATTACAGACATTTGGACAAAACGATAGCACGCTGTTCTCCTAGAACATGCGCGCAAAAGATAACATTTATGGAATACTGAAATAAAAACACACCAATGTAGTGTTCATTCAGTTATAATCAAATTGTCATTCCCACTTTATGATTGAAACTCCCTCCTTTGTACGTTTAGACAATCTCCCACAAATTGACTTACCAACGAATAAAAGTTGTACAGATTTTGGCTTTGGAACACATTGAATAGCCACCTTAGTAATGATACCCAAAGTTCCCTCAGATCCAATAAACAAGTGTTTGAGATGATATCCTGTATTATCCTTCTTTAAATTATTCATACAATTCAAAATTTCACCATCAGCTTTGACCTACAAATAATTATTTGAACAAAAGGCAAATTTTTTTCTTGCAATATTTGCAATTCAACGGAAACGGAACTGTCAGTCTTCCTACTCAAGGTTCAAAGAACTTACTGCTTCAATTCCAAGAACATTACCATGAAGATTTCCGTATCTGTATAATCTCAAGCCGCCAGCATTTGTAGATAAATTTCCACCTATTTGGCAAGAACCTTTGGCTCCTAGATCAATTGGCATCATCAGATCATTTTCACTGAGAAAATCGTCTAAATTTTGTAATATACAACCTGCCTCACATGTCAGAACTCCTGAAAATAAAATAATCTTCACTAATATAGATACAGAGTACGCATACGAAAAAGGGTGAATAGTTGGATGAAACGAAAAGAAATCTTTAAAGCCTCTTGCTCACAGCATTCTACGAAGGCGTAGAAGGGCCACTCTTTGTCGACAAAAATTTTTTCACCTAATTCCGAATTTAATCTCGGAATTAGACTAATTCCGACTTTGAACTCGGAATTAGTCTATAATTCCGAGTTCAAAGTCGGAATTATGTATAATTCCGAGTTTGAAGTCGGAATTAGTCTATAATTCCGAGTTCAAAGTCGGAATTAGTCTAATTCCGAGATTAAAGTCGGAATTAGGTGAAAAAATTTTTGATTGAGATTTTTTAGCTTGTCAATTGCCGTTAAAAATCACAGTCTACATTTGCATATTTGCCTATGCAAATGCATATAACGCGATATTCTAGGCATTATTGCATATTTTGGTACTTTTTTGTCGAAAGTGCATATTTCAATAGTGGGACGTAATCCTGATGCATAGATCAACCGGAAAACGTTGAACGATTGCGGAGCTATAGAAAGATTGGATACCAAAAATCTTCTTCTGTTCAAATCCACGGAAATTTTAGAAAGAATAATCGAACAGAAAGATGTCCTTACTAATTTACTGATAGAAATAATCCATGACAAATTTAAAAACACGAAGCTCGCAGCAATTAAGAAGATAGGAGTATATGTCAACGCCACAAGAAAAACCTTGTCTACAAAGATATCTTCAGAAATGGCGCAGAATTCTATTTCTGTCTCTTTACGTTAATGGTCGTAGAGGAATCGTTTTCGGCCTATAAGTTGATATTAACAGACAGACGTAACAAGTTTTCTTTAGTATACCAAAAAAACCTAGAAAAGCACTTACGTGATGTCAGCAGCTTCTACGCGCTTGTTCACATTGCGAAGTGGCGACTTGGAAATTTCATTATGAATGAAATAAATGAAAATTTAAAGAGAAAAATTAATTAAAATTTTTCCAAGAATAATTCTTCTCATTGGCACTATTAATGTTCCAAGTTTCATTTCAACCAGATGAATATTTTTCGAGTTATTGAAAAATCAATATTTCAAATGGCTGTAATCAAAATCATTTGGCAGATTTGGCCCATTAACGAACCCAACCGAGATATTTAGGATGAAAACATAACCGGACAGAATCCAATGAGACCACTGATTATTCACCTGTGTCCAACCTAGTCGTTTGAGACCGATTTCAGCTCAAATCTGGAAAATTACAGACATTGTGACGTAACGATAACGCGCTGTGCCCTAGAAGAAGCGAGTAAAAAATGTCTAATTTTGAATAGTCACAAGATTATAATTGATTGATGACTGAAAATTAATCGGAGACACAATGGAAATTGATATGTTTTTAGTGCATATTATGTGCATATTTCAACCTTTTTAAGTGCATATTTGCACGCATATTTTGCCAGTTTGTTAATGCATATAATCCGATGTCTGGTAATCAGGTGTTAGTGAATACATATGGTAAGATTTTAACATATAATATATAAGTGTGTTACTCCAAACATTGTATGTCAGTTGATATTATGATTAAATTTGTCATTCGTATTGAGTAAGTTGAAGGCAATAAAAGTATATCGAAAGATGTTATGTGAAGTAATTACAGGCAAATGTGTATTTTTTAATGATTGTAACAAAACAGGACATATTTCAAACAAAATATTCGCAACAGACATATACCGCATCAGTCATCAACAAAATACCATTGGACAAATTGGAACATACTGAATTTACCTGAAAGATCATCCAGAGCTATAATTTTGTTCATTTTTTCTGTGGATATTATGACTTCATCGAAGACAGGAGTAGCACCACCACATATTCCAGTATTTCCTCCTTGTACGCACACAGCTAAACAATGATGGTTGCAAAAAGATAATAATTTTGATATTTGTTCGGTTGTTGTTGGTCTTAGAACCAGAGTACTGCATCCTTGAATTCAATTTTGGTGTATAGACTTGACAAAAACGTTTTTTCACAATTATTACCTCTCAAATGCTTCAAAAAGTCTACATTATATTTCTCCAAATCGCACAGATCTTGTACCAAACCATTGTCTCCTAAAACATCCCTGAAATAAGTCAAATGATGTTCTTCTAGGCCTTTGTAAGGTCCCCTATTAACTTCATACGTGTTCTGAAATCATAAAAGGGCAAATTAAATGTTGACATTCATATCCCTATAATTTACCTTGGTGAAATTTGGGTAAGAGTGTAATTTTCTCCCTTTGACACGGAAAATAGTTTTCGGTGCACTTAAGACTAATTTATTGATATTTTTTATTATTTTCGTACTCATTACGGATTATTTTACTGTGAAATATTCACATTTATTTGAGATCATTTCACACTTTCCACTTAATTCAACATGTTTTTGGAATGATGCGATGTGAACTAAGACTTACTTCATTACAGCAGATAAGATAAAGTTTATCTCAACTGTAATTGCTCTCTCATAAGGCTCTGATGCTTCTTTATCAATAATTCATAGAAATCTATAATTTTTACGAAAGGGTAGACAACACTGGAATAAATCATGAGACTGATACTGAGTTTTAATAGTTCAAAATAATGAATTCAATTGAGTTACAATATTATATTTTTTGGCCGAATCATTTTTATGCCATGGTTTTCTACAGAGGATAAGATTTGAATCAAATAAACGAATATTTTGAAGTTTTCGATAGTCTAATAAAGCGTTGATTTTTCAACCCAGCAGAGCTCGCAAAATCAAAGATATACAAATGGAAAGGATCTAGATCCAAGATAAGGTTCTTTTTGATAGAATATACGATGTAACTTAGGGTATCTATTTACTCTTCAAAATAAGGAACCAAGATAAATAACTTATAGTTCCTTTGAAAATAATATTAGATACTTTTTGAGTTCTTTCATATATACAAGGTCGGATTAAAACTTATTAGACAAAGTATAAATTACATAAGCCCGATTTTCTTCGACACCAGAATTGGAGAAATTTTTAGTAAGACTTGAATGTAACACAACGCAACCAAAAAACAATGAATAATTTCTAGAAAGAGTAAATATTGATATTAAATCTTATCGAACATAATTGTTTATCCACTTATGTTGAAATGAAATTTATTTCTGAATAAATAAAAGAATGTATAAAAATTTGAACCATACAGCTCATTCAGGTGGAAATAATATTCCATCGTTAATTTATTATATCTCTGTTTCGAACAAGTTGTAATTTGTCTAACTTTTCCCGAGGTATTCATAAGATAATATTCGGCTCTAAGATCCTTCTCGTATTCGAGATACTTTTCAGTATCTTTTGGGACACTTGCTCTAGTTCCTTTTCAGAAGTATCTATAAGATAGTGGTTTCTTAAGCCAAAAAATAAAGTAACTGGGATACAGCAACTGAAATAATCCAAAGTAACTAAGTTTCGATAAAGTAACGAAAATACTTTCTTTTAACAGCTCTGTAACTAAGAACTGGATTTCAATTCGATCCAATATGTAATTTTGGAAATATTGGGAGGATAATATTTCCAATGAGTATATCCGTGGAATCATTTGGTGGATTTTACGCATTTATGGATTCGGCCTGCAAACCTAGTTTACAAGCATCAAGTTTCTTATAGTTGGTTCAACCGTGACTTATTGTGTTTACAATGGGCCTTTAGGCAGAAGGAGAATAAAATCTTCAAATATCAGATCGAATCGAACTCACTGCTCCTTGGAGTTTGAAGAATAGTGAACTGAAATTCCTACTTATTGTCAATAACGCGAAGTATGTGTGAAATAAATGTTACTACCTATTTGGCAAGAACCTTCGGAATCACCAGGTCACCTTTACTGTTAAAATCGATTTAATTTTGTGATATACAACCTGCCTCACTAGTGAATATTCCTGGGAACAATATGAATAGTAAACTGAAATTCCTACTTATTGTCGATAAAGCAAAGGATATGTGAAACAAAAATTAACCAACTATTTGGCAGAAATCTGTTGCATCACCAGGTCATTTTCACTGAAGAAACCGTCTAAATTTTTAATATATAACCTGCCTCACAAGTGAATATTTCTGGAAACAGTATGAATAGTAAACTGAAATTCTTACTTATTGTCGAAAAAGCAAAGGATGTGTGAAACAACCTGACTCACAAGTGAATATTCCTGGAAACAGTATGAATAGTAAACTGAAATTCCTACTTATTGTCGATAAAGCAAAGGATATGTGAAACAAAAATTTACTAACTATTTGGCAGAAATCTGTTGCATCACCAGGTCATTTTCACTGAAGAAACCGTCTAAATTTTTAATATATAACCTGCCTCACAAGTGAATATTCCTGGAAACAATATGTATGGTAAACTGAAATTCCTACTCATTGTCGATAAAGCAAAAGATGTGTGAAACAAAAATTTACCAACTATTTGGCAAAAATCAATGGCATCACCAGGTCATTTTCAATGAAAAAATCGTCTAAATTTTGTAATCTACAACCTGCCTCACAAGTGAATATTCCTGGAAACAATATGAATAGTAAACTGAAATTCCTACTTATTGTTGATAAAGCAAGGGATGTGTGAAACGAAAATTGACCAACTATTTGGAAAAAATCTATGGCATCACCAGTTAATTTTCACTGGAAATATCGTCTATTTTGTAATATATAACCTGCCTCACAAGTGAATATTTCTGAAAACAGTATGAATAGTAGACTGAAATTCCTACTTAATGTCGATAAAGGATGTGTGAAAAAAATGTTACCACCGATGGCCAAACTTCGATAAGGCGATTTGCGATGACAAAACAGCAATAACTAATACAAAATAACGTTCTATTCAAGAACTAGGCGATCGTAACTTTACTGGCTAATGACACAAGAGATAAAATCGGAAGATGTGTTGCAAACGGTGCCGATCTAACCCCTTGCGACTATTTCGTATTGGCCTTATGGTGTAATTGAGCTCAAATCGAGATCCCTGAGAGGCACGTATGTAAATCAGAAAGCTGCTACTCCTTTCAATGCCGCTATCTTATCGTTCTGTCCGATTATTTTCAGTTTATTGGCTGTGAAGAATTATTTAAAGTGGCAATTTTAGAGCCATTCAGTGCAAATATTGCTCTAGCAACATCGAGGAAGATGGTACTGAGGCTTTTTCATTGGCCTCAAGATAATTATTGAAATATCTCTTCATTTGCATATTTCTTTATTAATTTCATGGAATATATGATGGGATAAATCCAGGTATAATGTATTCACTTAATATCTAACAATATAATAATACAATACAAACACAAATACGCGAATTACCAAAATACATATACAATATACACATTTCCTAGCAAACGATCGAAAACTACAATTTCAGCGATGTCTCGCGATTCAAAGTAACATGAGATTTTGATCTGCCTAGCTTCCTTTCATCAAGTTAGCCTCTCGATAAATATGTTAGGAATATTCTTGCTGAAAACAGGATAATTTCGGTTTATTATTCAACAGAATTAAACAATAATTGGTTTATTATTAGATAAAATCAAATAATAAACCTTGGTTATCGACTAAAAGAAACCCTCTTAAAAATTTCACAGTTCACATTTTGAAGTAGGTATGTATTTAAATGCACTTTTAAAAAATACCGTCCGTCCGCCGTCCGTTGTCCGGGGCTTTTCTCTGAAAGTACTGGACCGAAAATCGTGAAACTTGGTAGAAAAATCGTGTGTAACTCGGGATTGATTCTCCAAGCTTTTCAGCATCAGGAAAAATTATTTCTCGAAAACTTACCATCGAATTTTCATGAAACTCTGAACGTTGATTACCATTGCATTCGCAACTACTGCTAAGCGATACGCCCTCTGGCGATAGAAATTCGAACACTTCCAAGCTAGTAGTTTTTCGACGTGCCCGTTATTCTATCGTATTTTGCTTACTTTGAGAGTACAATTTCGAGCTTTTGTGTTGTTCTCAGAGTTGAAATTTTGGTATACCGAAAGTGTTTATAATATTCATCAATCGATTCCTTTCTTTCCGATCAAAATTTTCGATTGTATCAATTCGAAATGGCATCCTCCTGAAATGACTATTTTTGTGTGCCTCAACTCAATGTTATTCTTGGCCAAAGAAGAAAGGATCATCTACTGCCTCAAGTTTTCATTTTTTCTAAAGCCAAATGAAAGTAAAGTAAATTTGGAAACAGCCTTTGGAAGAGAACTCGTAAATTGAATGCCTGGATTTTGAAATTGATGAATATGGAAAACAGGTGACAGTATGTTCAATGCATTTCTCTGAAGATGTTTTTTCACAAAGGTAAATTACAATGTATTCATTTCAAAACAACTTCATGTCCAGATATTTTAGGTGTAAATGAAAATGAAGGAATTTTGATGAAAAATTCTGATCCTGCAGAGAAAGTACCGAGCACTTCTGCAGCTACCTACTTCACACTACACAAAATAATATTCAAAGTGAGTGATCTGGTTGAAAATCTGACAAAAACTAAATATACTGTTATAGTTGATAATAACTTAAGTTATTCATAAGAAAACATTGATATTTTTCATTTCTATATAGGTAGGTTGAACCAGCTGTGACATTTTTCATTTTGTATGTGTATCTTGAGCTGCTGTGATATGAAATAAAAAATCAATTATACGTCTATCTGTTTCCTTTCTTTTCTTCCGAAATACGATGCCAAAGAACTAAAGCAGAAAAGCTGTCTTTTCATTTTATTGATTCACTCGTTCGTGAACAAAGAGAACGAGTCATATCATCCAAGACTGATTCCGGATTTACCACATAATATGGCTTGCATTCAGCACATCTTCACATTTTTGATCCACCAAGCAACAGACACTAAAAAAACATCGAAAATATCCTCCAGCAACGATTTGAAGCACGATTTTATAACGTCGTCCAAAAAAAAAGTCCCTTCTCAAAAAATCTTTCACAAAATTTTAATAATTTCTTTAAATATTCTAGCTCTGCTTAGTAAATATTAGTTCTCCACCACATTTCTACGGTTTGTTCACATAAAACTACTAGCTTGGACAGGTTCCAAATTTATCCGTTAGGGCGCTGGCATCTTCGCAGAAGTTCCCAATAGGTCAACCTAAAAATTTTCACCCGGATGATTTCCGAACAGTGTTCCCTGAGTTATAAAAAAAATGCTGCAAATTGTGTTGTGAAAACCCAATGAGTTATGAATAATATATCATAATAATAAGTTTTATTTGAGATATCAATGTTAATGGATTATTCAACTGAGAAAATAATAAACCCTTGTGTAAAATTTGCAGCGTTTTTACATGGGATTCCCCAGATGTAATTGAAGTTCTATTCAAGAATGTTCTATTTTTTTTAAGTTTTTTATCGGAGGCACTCGAGTTAATCTTAAACAATATTGGATCAAATGATAGATTGACCATGGACGTTCAAATTGTCAAAAATATCACCTTCCCAGAGAGAAATAACTCATTGTAAATTATTCGAAGATCGTTACCTCGGTATTTTTGGTAACACGTCTACAAATTGGGACTGATTCAAAAATTGCAGATGAGTGATGTTTTAAGATGTTCGAAAAGTTTTTGAGAACTGATGCACTTTTTATCGTTTTGCAAAATTGTCTGTAATTGTCGAATTTTGAGCCAAAAATGGTCTTGGTTGGACTGATGATGAATCCGATTTCAAATTCAATTCTGTCCGGCTAAGGCACGATGAACATCGAACTGAATCAGCTAGCGACTTGAAACTTTCAGGGTGGCAATGAATTGTGACTGTTGAATTCGTTCTTGGGCCAACTCGTCAGTTATATTCATTTCAATTCGTGAGGGGTTAATAACTTAATATTTCCGAATCTACTGATGTATTGAAACTTGGTAGTTGGTCAAATTTTATATGGGATCGTACAGATTATTTTTAGTTTTTGGCTGTGAATAATTATTTGAAGAGGCAAATTCAGAGGCATTCAGTGCGACTATCGCTTCAACAACATCAAGAAAGATAAAACTGTGGATTTTTCATTGGACTCAAGTGACGTGTATTGAAATATAGCTTCACTTACACATTCAAAAATGAATTTTATATCTAAATCCCCAGGTAAATTTGAAATCGAATCCAGATTGTTTTGTTCCTTTTTCGAGTTAACAAAACATTAAAATCATTAAAAATAAACTTATTACGAATAATATCATTTGGCATTCAATGAAATTTTTGGAAATTCCTATGAAAGAAGCTTACTTCGGTGTTTTGAGTAGATAATAGGTATACTTCTACAAATTTGAAGTGATTTCATGCTGAGCGTTGCTGATGCTCTTAAATATTCAAAGAGGTTGGAACTGATGGAATTTTCTAGAGTTTAGGATGAAATGCCATATGGTGTATGCACATGACAATGATAGCTTGAAGGTACATACAAAATTACGTAAGGATATCAGGATTATAATATAGCATAATATAAAATCTTTGAAAAAATAATTGAATTTTTCCAATTGTTAATAACACTATTATCGCTTTATTTAGGACAAAGTTTGTCATCGGCATATGCCAACTAGTTTCATTATAATTAAATCAGTATTTTTTGATTTTTCCAGGACCAGCGATACCGAAAAAAACATAGAATTTGACATATTTTTCACCCAATATCGCCGAAAATAAATAACGAATCAAACTGAAATATGGTACAGGTTGGTTCAAATCGGACACTGTTGATGAGGAAGTCCTATTTCTGTACTGGATAGACAAAAACTGATGTTGGTGTCTGAGGAAAAAACTGATTGGCGAAAACCGTAACTCCTATCACCGATACGTAGTAACTGGGAGTTTTCCCAAAATGTTCATTTTGGAAATATTACTGTAACTTTTTTTCTGTTGAAATTTTCTATTTCCGTAAAAACATTCTCGTAGCAACTTCTGACGTAGAATCAGATATTCCATGAGATGCCACTATGAAAATATTTTTTCGAATCCGTTTAGTTGTACATATTTCGATAAGAGAAATTGAAATAACTATTTCAAAAATATAGTAACTTGATATTTTTCTGGAGTCATGTTCGAGTTATTGAATTTTCCAAATACATAATATACATAATATCTTTCAATACTCGCATTTAATCAGTGAATACATGTGGTAAGATTTTGACATAAATTATAGAATCAGGGCTGGGCAAAATCCATGCTTGGCTTAATTGAAATACAGATTACAAAATACTTTCTCGCAGGTATTTGAAATACAAAATACAAAATACTTTCAAGTCGGGTATTTGAAATATAAAATAAAAAATACAGTATTTTAACTATTTGTATTTGAAATACAAATCACAAAATACATTCAGGTGTTACGTAAAATGTGAAAAGAGTACAACTAATTCAGCCCAGCTATTTTATCGCTAAATAAAGAATTTCCTTCCAGAAACACAAGATTTTTGAATGTAGTATCAGACAAACATGGGGAATGAATAAAACCTAATAAAGAAAACAATCTTTTTACAGGTCCTGATGGACAGAAACTTGTCCATACAATTGTTCATACAAAAGTATGAACAAATTTTTACGCGCTTGTTCTGGGGAACAGGGCGTTATTATTAATTACAATGTCTGTAATTTCGAATTTTGAGCCGAAATTGGTCTCAAACGACTAGGTTGGACTCACTGATAAAGAATCCGTGGTCAAAATTGATTATGTCCGTCCGGCTGTGTGCGCTGTAACTTTCGAAAGAATGGACCTAGAGTCTTGAAATTTTCAGGTTAAGTTAAGATCCTGAATATCTCGGTTAAGTTCGTTAATTGGCAAATCTGCCAAATAGTTTTTGTGCTACAGCCATTTGAAATTTTGATTTTTCAATAACTCGAAAACTATTCATCTGATCGAAATGAAACTTGATTGGAATGTGGAAAGTGTCAATAAGAAGAATTATCCATGGAAAAATTCGAAAAAAAAATTATTTTTTTTTTGAAAATTTATTTTTAAAATTTTCCTATTTCATTGAAATTTCCAAGTCACCATTTCGCGCTGTGAACCAGCGCATAAAAGCTGCTGACTTCACGTCAATGCTTTTCTAGATTTTTTATGTAAGGATAATGTTCAAAGTTGGTAAGCTCTTTGCTCTTATCGTTTTTAGAAGTTGACTAACTCTAACTCCATGATGAAATGACTAGTGCGCAGGACCTTTTCTTCCTTTCCATTTGCCGAAAATATGATTGCTAGCAAAAGAACTAGATGAAACGGATGAACATCGCACCATCTGAAGGGAGATTCAGGGACTATTTTCTGTAGAGCGCTCAGCGTTAGATGTATTTGTTCGAAAGTATTTCGAAGACAAAAGTATCGAAATACAAAATACTTCAACGTCAGGTATTTGAAATACCAATTACAAAATACATTTTTAAGAAGTAATTGAAATACAAATATAAAATACGTATTTGTATTTCAAATACGTATTTCAATTACAAGTAATTGAAATACTGCCCAGCCCTGTATAGAATATATGCTACTGAGGACTCTAAAGCGTTGATATCATAATTAAATTTGTGATTCATACGTAATGCGTTGAGGGCAATGAAACTATATCGTTAGATATTAATATTAAAAGATATTATATAAAGTTATTACAGAAAAATTTGTATTTTTGAATGATTGTACTAGATATCCGATCTGTAGTTTTGGAAATGTTGGGAAGATAACTTTTGGAAAAAGAAAACGACTCAGAAACTCGATATTTGTAGAACAACAGGTTTAGTGCTTGATTATGAGTGTCGAATCCACGAATGGGTGAAATTCGCTACATCTTATTTTCTAAATTGATTTCAAAAATACAAATCAGATCGAATGGAAATCTAGTACTCAGTTGAAAAATCACGGCTTGAATGAACATGCATAATTCCCGGAGAACTAAATGAAAAAAGATCATTATAACGTGGTAAAAATGTGTGTGAATATGAACAAGCTAGTAGATAAAATCTTCTGCCTCAAGTCTAGAATATCCAAACGAAGTTTCTCCTCGATATAGTGCATAGAGCTAACTCATCCTTTATATTCCCTAAGCCATAAGAAGCATATCCACCCAGTAAAAATGAGTACGTTAGTGCTAATCCAACTATCCCAGCAATTCGCAAAAATCCTGCAGAATGAACAGGAGTATATTAAAACGATTCAGCAATTAATTTTTTTGCAATTACCTACTGCCCTTTGCCGGGGTCATATTTTATCCTACATTATTTTAATCGAATGAATCCATCTTACGACTCGTAATTAGGAAATAATTTGAGCAGTATCCATTAAAAGGTAAGCACAGGTAGCTGCATAAAACGGCCAGAATATCTCTTCGACCATTTTATGTCCATACTTAGAATGCGTGCATTAATAAGTACCTTGGGAAAACGTTTCAGCGTTAAATAGTTATTGAGAGAATTATTGCTGCCATATCTGCCTCAGATTCTCGGGTTCCCTACCCAGCGGCAAAATAGTCGAATTATTTACCTCTTGATACAATGTTACGGATGATTTTTGTCGATAAAGAGTCCGATAAAGATTGGAAAAGGCGCTGATATTTATTGTGGGATCTTTTGAATATTGAGAACGGTAGCTGCATATCCTAATAAAATTTAAACAGATAAGATATAAAGGGGCAATTCCTCCGATATATTTGAGCATGAAGACAGGTTCTTCAGTGATATTCGATCCATAAAATATCGATGTTTATTATACCACCTATATTTCTATATTTTTTTGGTTTCATTTCAGTTTTGGAGGATAAGTATCGCTGTCGTGGGAATTTTGCAAGGATGATTTAGGTTTTCGCCACCAGTGTCAAAAAAAAATCTGTACAGAGTTGAATAAATATAACTCAAACATGACTTCAGAAAAATATCGAGCATGCTATATTTTTGAAATGGTAATTTGAAACACTATCGAAATATGTGATGTCCCATTAAAAAAAGTTTTCATTGCAATATCTCATGTAATATAAGTTCGCAGAAAATTCAATTGTTACGTCACTGCATTCTACGTAAGAAGTTGCTGCGAGATACGAGAATGTTCTTATGGAAATATAAAATTTCAAACAGAAGAAAAGTTACAGCACTATTTCTAAAACGAACATTATCGAGAAACATCCGGTAACTATGTAGCGATGATAGCTATGGGGTTGCGGTTTTCGCAAATGATTTTCTCATGAAAATTGGCCATCGGAAGCCAAGTGTGCCGCCGACATCAGTTTTCGTCTATACCATACTATATATGATATACCAGATGTCATATTTTCAGATCGATTCTGTTTGCGTATTGCTGTAAACCTTGCTATTCAAGTCATATTGCTATGTTTCTAATTTATAGCAATATAGCCATGCTATTACGTATTCTGTTCCGAGGGTTATAGCAATGTTTGTTATGAATTTTGTCATAGCAATATTGCTATCATAGACTTCCACAATCAGTGATTTCAGAGCTGACAACACTGTATTTAGAGATTTCGAAGCTACAAGGAAGAAGAAAATAATCCTATTTCATAAACATTTTGTGAGTTTTCTATGATTCCGCATAAACAACCTCTATTTACAGTTTTTGTTATTCATGTAAACATCGAGAAAAATATTACGAAACAGAAAAACCAATCGAAATCAAATTGATCAACAACCAATTTCCCGGATACCAGAATCAAATGCAGCAATTTTATTCAGGCGTTAAAATTTCTAAATTCGATGATTTTATTAACAACTCGAATGGATTACTGTTGTTGGGATGATTTAAATAATCATCTCAGCTGTTGTCTACTATCAGGTCGATTCTGTTTGCAAATAGCAATATTGCTAGGAAAAAGACTATTGGTATTCTGATCAACGATTCCGAGCAATATGATTTGACACTTTAACAAGAATCTTGCTATCAATATTGCTATCGTAGCAACCTCACAATAGTGCTTGCTATGCTCGATAACAAGATAGGTTAGAAAGGGAATCTTACGCAGAGATCCATTTGTTTCAGTGTTATTTATTCCAAGAATTCGAAAATATTGAAGATAGGGAAGTATGTGCTAATAGACATTTATTCAAGGTTCTCTAGAATATTCAATTTTAAGGAAAATTCTCAGACTAAAATACCGGCATATAGTAAGAAATAGCTGAGATGATCATTCTTATGATCTCAACAACAGACATCCCTCTGAATTGCCAGCAGAAAAGTTCATCGGATTTCGAATCATCAACGCCTGCATAAAATTGCTGCATTTGATTTCTGGAAACCAATATTTTATTGGTATCCAGGAAATTGGTCAATTTGACTTTAATTGGCTTTTCTGTTCCGTAACATTTTTGAATAAGTCGATATTTACATGAATAAAGAGTATATGCTAATGAAAATGTGTTCAAGGTTCTCTAGAATATTTAGTTTCAAGGAACATTCCTACACTAAAATGCAGGCATAGTAGACAACAGCTAAGATGATTATTCCAATCATCTCAACAAAGCAATCCCTTTGAGGTGCCAACGAAACTCTTTTTGTTGCTTTACATTTTATGTCGGTATTTACATGAAAGCCGTAGATAGATGTATGCGAAATCATAAAAAAAACTCACGAAGTAGGGTTATTTTCTTCTTCCTTGTAGCTCTAAAGTCACAAAATACAGTGTTGTCAGCTATAAAATCACCGATTATGGAAGTCGATGATAGCAGTATTGCTATGACAAAGGTCATAACAAACATTGCTATAACACTCGGAACAGAATACGTAACATAATGGCCATCATGCTATAAATTAGAAAGATAGCGATATGACTAGAATAGCAAAGTTCATAGCAATACGCAAACAGAATCGACCTGAATATATGATATACCAGATGTCATATTTTCAGGTCGATTCTGTTTGCGTATTGCTATATGTATACCTTGTTATTCAAGTCATATTGCTATCTTTCTAATTCATAGCAATATGGCTATGCTATTACGTATTCTGTTTCGAGAGGTATAGCAATGTTTGTTATGTATTTTGTCATAGCAATACTGCTACCATGGATTTCCACAATCGGTGATTCTAGAGCTGACAAAACTGTATTTTGAGATTTCAGAGCTCCAAGGAAGAAGAAAATAACCCTATCTCATAAAATTTTCATGAGTTTTCTATGATTTCGCCTACATATACTCTCTTTACGGTTTTCGTTATTCATGTAAACATCGAGCAAAATGTTACGAAACAGAAAAACCAATTGAAGTCAAATTGATCAACATCCAATTTCCCGGATCCCAGTAGAATATTGGTCACCAGAAGTCAAATGCAGCAATTTATTTTAGTCTAAGAATTATCCTCAAAATTAAATATTCTAGAGAAACTTGAAGACATTTCCATTAGCACATGCTTCCCTATTTTCAATATTTTCGAATTCTGAGATAGCAATATTGATAGTAAGATTCTTGTTAAAGTGACATAATATTGCTCAGAATCGATGATTAGAATACCAATATTGTTATGGAAGCATTCAGGTCGATTCTGTTTGCGTAGTGCTAGGAACCTTGCTATTCTAGTCATATTGCTATCTTTCTAATTTATAGCAATATGGCCACTATGTTACGTATTCTGTTTCGAGTGTTATAGCAATGTTTGTTATGAATTTTGTCATAACAATATTGCTATCATAGACTTCCATAATTGGTGATTTTAGAGCTGACAACACTGTATTTTGTGACTTTAGAACTACAAGGAAGAAGAAAATAACCCTTATTCGTAAGTTTTCTTTATGGTTTCGCATTCATAACCTCTATCTACGGCTTTCTTTATTCATGTAAACATCGACATAAAAAATGTTAGGAAACGAAACGAATCAAATTGACCAATAACCAATTTCCTGGATACCAATAAAATATTGATTATCAGAAATCGAATGCAGCAATTTTATTCAGGCGTTAATAATTCGAAATTCGATAAACTTTTTCGTTGGCACTTCAAAGGGATTGCTGTTGTTGAGATGATTAGAATAATCATCTCAGCTGTTGCCTATGCCTGTATCTTAGTCTAAGAATTTTCCTTGAAATTAAATAATATTCTAGAGAACCTTGAACACATTTCCATTAGCATATACTTTTTTTATTCATGTAAACATCGACTTATTCGAAAATGTTATGAAACAGAAAAACCAATTAAAGTTGAATTAACCTATTTCCGGGATACCGATAGAATTTTGGTTTCCAGAAATCAAATGCAGCAATTTTATGCAGGCGATAAAAATTCGAAATTCGATGAACTTTTCTGTTGGGAATTCAAAGGGATGGCTGTTGTTGAGATCATTAGAATAATCAGGTCAGCTGTTGCTTACTATGCCGGTGTTTTAGTCTAAGAATCCTTGAAATTAAATATTCTAGAGAACCTTGAACACATTTCTATTAGCACATTCTTCCCTATCTTCAATATTTTCGAATTCTTGGAAGAAATAATACTGAAACAAATGGATCTCTGAGAAATTTCTTTTCTAAACTTTCTTGTTATGAAGCATAGCAAGTACTATTTTGAGGTTGCTAAGATAGCAATGTTGATAGCAAGATTCTTGTTAAAGTGACTGACCATATTGCTCAAAATCGTTGATCAGAATACCAATAATTCCAATCTTGTTATGATAGCAATATATTTTTCCCAGCAATATTGCTATCTGCAAACAGAATCGACCTGATTATCTTTTTCCAGGCAATATTGCTATTTGCAAGCAGAATAGGCCTGATTATTTTACTTCATCCTTAAATATTGGTTGTATCAACACGAACCCACATGTTTACATATTTAAAACTCGCATTCTGAAAACGATATATGGAATAGTACAGAAATATTGTCCGATTTGGCCCACCTGTACATTCAATTCAGTTTTCCCCATTTATGAACGCCTTGTATGATTCTCAGTTTTCCTCTCAAAAGTTCCGAACGCACTCTGGTTCATTCCTCGTGAGGAAACAACGCATCCTCCCAAAAATAATCGCTTCTTGGAAAACGCGAGGGGCCCGGAACTATGAAAACGGGTCTCCTCCTCGAATCGGTACCTAACAAAGTTAAAGCGGCGATATTTCAAGGCTAGTAGCTTGAAGGATGAGGCCGCTGGGAGCGATTCACGAACTGCTTTGGTGATATTTTCCGGCACTTTCTTATTACTGTTTAGAGCACTTGTGCAAAGTTGAACTAATTTAAGAATTCGGAGGCCATAAAGAAGGAGGTAACAGCCCTTGAACGGCCGGACACTGATGTACAAGACTGCAGCGGATACTTCGAATTGCTTCGCGAAGAAACTCGAGTTAATTATCAGGCTGTGTGTCCGAAACAAGACGGAGTGAGATACAACTGGGCAACTATTCCAATTTAAAGTAGACTTCTTCAAGCTATTGGCCATAATTCTATCCGACAGCCGGATTTGCGAATCTCATGGATGGAATTCAAAAATAATTCTTAAAATTTCCAGAAAAGCACTGACGCGCAATTAACAGGAAAGCATAAAAAAGCTTTATTCACTTTAATAAACTATCCCGGTTGGCCATGATTTAGGTCTATCAAGTTTGGTTTTACTTGAAACTGAGGTAGGTTGGCACTCGTGAAATGTCGGCAATGTCAAAATAATTCTCAAAGACGTTGCCAAATGCCTATGCCAATTTCTACTCTCAATCTCGACATAATAATCACGCTTGGAAACTAAAAATGCAGAAGGTAGTTTTGAAGAAGTAGAGACAAAGTATCAGGAAGTGCTATGTAGAATTGAAATCTGCTTTTTTTGATAGTAACCCTGATAATTTGGAATCAATAATTTATCACGAGCTATCCAACATTTTCGACGTATGTGAGTGAAAACCAAGGAATAATATTTTATATGAATAGATTTTTATTATTAAGCTGCACATCACCACAATGAGAAAGATTGCAAGTGAAAGAGACGACAAAGAATATCCTCTTATTGGTGCACCCAAAAAGACACTGATTGAAGACTTCATTTTGACAAAAGATCTGCAACGACAAATTTGGAATTATATTCCTTTTGCAAAGGAACATTTTGAATATAACGGAGGACGGACATCACTTTTTAAAATAATGAAATCAATGGGTTACAAATACTAAAAGGTAAATGAAGGCAAAATTTTAAGTGAACAAAAGACCTAGAAAAGCACTGCCGTGAAGGCAGCAGCTTTTACGCGCATGTTCAATGTAGATGACCGCTTCGACAACTAGATTTTTTTTTGATAAATTACTGGATTTCAATTCGATCTAATCTGTATTTTGGGAAATATTGGAAAAATAAAATTTTGAATGGGTATATCTACGGAATCATTGGGCGGATTCCACCCATTCACGAATTCGACCTTCGTAATTAAGCCCCAAACCTACTCTACAAATATCGAGTTTCTAAGTCGTTTCTTCCGGAAGTTATTGTGTTTACACAGTCGGCCGTTAGGTCGTAATGAAACTGATTTTCACCAATTTGAATTATGTATATATATTTCAAATTGGGAATAATCATTTTCATATCGGTATAACATTTGTTATACCGTTGTTTTTGAACTGAAATTTTCGATCACTTTATAAAGTTAACACTTTGATGTCGAATGAGAGTATTGAATGACGGCAAACCAGAGTTTGATTCGAAATTATATCCCTCATTGAAAAAGAAGAGTCGGAATCAAATGAAAAGCAGAGAATTGCATTAAGAAAACGACGTTTGAAAGGTACTTGCGAATCTTCGGGCATCAAGAAGTCAACCGCCCTAAGGTGGGCAAAAAAACAAAAAGAAAATGCCAACGAAACAGCAGGAGCATATTTCACACCAAAGTAGCTCATAAAACTCCAATTCACACAAGAAAAAATCTAGAAAAGCACTGCTGTAAAGGCAGCAGCTTTTGCGCTCATGGTCAATGTAGATGACCGCTTCGGCAACGACTTTGAACTTGCACGCGGAAGCCGACTGCGTAAACACAATAACTTTCGGAAGAAACAACTTATAAACTCGATATTTGTAGAGAAGGTTTGTACCTTAATTACGAAGGCCGAATTCGTGAATGGGTAAAATCCATCCAATGATTCCGCAGATATACTCATTCAAAATTTTATTTTCCCAATATTTCCAAAAATACAGATCAGATCGAATTGAAATCCAGTACTTCATCGAAAAATTACAGTTCGAAGGTTCATACAGAATTTAATGAGGATATGATTAAAAACTCACAGAATTTTTTTTTTTCAAATTGTTCTGATGACACCATCATCACGAAATTTTGCGTAAAGTTGTCTTTTAGCATCTTCAAACTAGCTGCGAAGTTTAATCAGGATTGAATCAGTATTTCTCGAGTTAAACCGAAAAAAACGACGATATTGAGAAGAAAACCTCGAAATTTGACATATTTTTTCCCGATATCTCCGAAACTTATAATCGTATCGAACTGAAATTTGATACACTGCTGTGAAATATGAAGTTCAAAGTGTGACTGGAATTTTTTTTGGATATGATAAATGCTTTCCGGAAAGAAAAATTTCGAAAAAAAAATTTTAATAATTTGCTGACAATATGATCCAGACAAAATTTAGCTCAAAGTTGTGCGTCATTATACTCCACCTAATTGCCAAGTTTGAATTCAATCGCTCAGGTAGTCTCTGAAATAAAAAATAAATATCTAACTTCAAAACTTCAACTGGCTATAACTCCGAAACAATTCGACCGATTTGGACCATTAAGGAACTTTACCGCGGCATTCCAATGCGCGACCTACCCTGAAAGTTTCAAGTTGCTAGCTCACTCCGTTCGACAGTTATCGTGTCCACGGCTGGCCGGCCGGACAGAATCGATTTTGACAACGGATTCGTCATCAGTGAGTCCAATCTAGGCGTTTGAGACCATTTTCGGCTCAATCATCGAAAATTACAGACATTTGGAAAAAACGATAGCACGCTGTCCTCCTAGAACATGCGCGCATAAACATGTTGTTACAGCCAAAATTGCTTTCCTGCGCGAATTTTAAATCGTTGAATGAAAATCTCAGATTTGTTTAAATAAAAATATTGATAAATACGTAATTACTACGACCTCTATGTAGAGGAGACAACGTTGCGTAGCTATCTGACAGGAAAATGACTATAACCTAACATTTTCAAAATATACACGATGAAATGTGTAAGAATTTCATGGCCAACCGGGATAGTTTATAAAAGTGAAAGGAGTATAGGAACCGTTAATCGTGCATTGTCGGAAGACGCATTGAAAGAGAGATTCGAAACGTAGAACAAGTATATTTACTTTATGATTCGAAACTAGGATCTCCATTCGTGATAACTGATAACATCGAAATTATCATATTTGAAATAAGTGTTTGAATTCTTAGCATGCCCTTATTTTTCTTATGTGTTGTTCAGATATAGGATGACCGGTAAACTTTTAAACTGGTAACAGACTATAGGTTATGATCACTCAGAATATCGAATAATTTGTAGGTTAAATTTTTACCATTTTCGAGATTATGGTCATTTTGGAGATTCATGAAAAATCGCTACTTTTTTTCGAGGTCTTGGACAACATGCTTCTAAATTGGTACTGATTCGAAATATTTTTTTATTGAACATTTCAGATGTATGAAACAATTTTCAAAAATTGATATAGCTCTGCGAAAAAGGGGGGAAAATTAGATATTCGAATTCTACTTATTATTCTCGTAAATTTGATCCGGTTTTCTGAAAAAACTTATTTCCACGTGAATGTGCCCATTCACTACAAAAATATGCGCACTTTGTCCACTCTTCAAAATGGTCTGAAACATAGTCTAGTTCATTATTTCTGGAAGGGTGATATTTCCGTTGCAGGAGAATGAGGAGGTATTCTGGTCTATCCTCAACTTTCACAATTTTGGGGGAAATAGTCTTCTGTTGCGAAGTTTTCGGAATAAATTGATGAAACAATGACTAATAATTATGAATTCTTTATTTGAGAGTTTGCAGACAAATAAAAAAAACAATTTCAAATCTCCTTCCGCTTGAAATCTTTTCAAACTAGAGTTTCAAGCAATAAATGCCATAATCAAGTTTTAGAAAAAACTATTCAATTCAACGATATTCTGAGTGTCCATATGGATTCACCAACCCAATTATTGTTCCACGTCAGTTGTATTTAACTGTACCGTTATACTATCAAATAGCCCAAGTGAAATAAATCACATAATTGCAGGATTAGTTTTGAGGTTCGAATTCATTATGAAATTGAGTAAATTACTCCCAAATATTATCGAACTTGTGGTTCAATACTAACTTCTGATTTTGTAATAGGAACTGACCCAATTTTAGGGAAGGTCGGCAGAGTATTACTGGCCCGTGAGGTCGACAATGTTTGGCTTTAATGTACCTGTACAATGAATGAGATATCCTAAAGCAATCCTAGAATTGATAACTAAGATTTTCCTCGTAATTCTTCAAACTTGTTCATAAACCCATTTTCGGCTTAAAGTTGATTTTTTGGGACACCTGTTTTCAAGGTTTGGAAAATATTTAAACGTCAAGTGTCGTTCGAAAGCAATATTCAATTGTTAAAACGAACAACTTAATAAACATTATGAACGAACCTATTAAATGAATGATCGTTACAATAATTGAGCGTTATTTTATCAACCACCTAAAACTAACTTAATGGATTCACCCTATCATATGTTAAGCAACCCCAGTCTAAAGTGCTTCAAGTGCTTTGAGATAATTGATCCTATTAACCAACGAATAGTTATTATTGCGAAATATCGTAAAGTAGGGGAAGCTTGGACAACCCTCAGTTCAGTGGCGTCACCAGGAGTATTTATTGCGTACAATAAGTATTGAATATGCATTTCATGAGAAACATCAATTTTTACTGTAATGATATTGTTTTGAATGGTTCATAAGTATATTGATGTAAGAAATACTGGTTCCTAGTTCAGGCGAGATTTTTTGAGAATTCGAAGAAACAGAGTGGCCGCCATCTCGGCCGGAAAAATGACAGCGATTCAAATATTCGTGCGGGTGAAATTTGAAATATTTTAATTTTTGCGTGCATGTTCTGAGAAACAGCGTGCTATCGTTTTGTCTGTCATTTTCGAATTTTTTTCCCGAAAATTGTCTTGAACGACTAGGTTGGACTCAATGATGACGAAACCGATTATGTCCAAAGAAGCAAGCAAGCGACTTGAAACTTTCAGATTAGGTCGCGCATTGGAATGCGGCGGTTAAGTTGGTTATTTGAAATTTTGTGATTAATTTCCGGATATTTCAGGAACTAGTTATGCGATTGAATTTAAACTTGACAGTTAGTTGGAGCATATTAACGTTCAACTGTTCACGAAATTTTTTTCGAAAACATTTTTTTTCGAAAACTGTCTTTTGAATCCAGGAAAAACTTCTGTTCATACCTTGAAAATCATATTTTACAGCAGTGTACCAAATTCCATCCTGATACAACCATATAATTTCTGGGGATATTGTGTAATTAAATCTTCTGGTGATGAAAAAATTCACTGAATATAATCGGTGCCGGAAATAATACTGAGAGTTTTCTTCAAATCACTCCTTATTTTTTATAAGGTTATACACTCGTCCAATATTTATGGAAAGCGTTACAGAGCAAATAATTCTCGAGAAAAAAGTGATCTTGTGGTGATTTCTAACTGAGCCACGGGCTGCTTAGCTCGAAAACAGCTCAATGAAACATAGTCCGTCATATACATTAATTCTAACCTTAGATTCCTCTTATCAAATGAAACACTTTTTTCATTTATCATTTTTTTAGATTCGGCTCCAGAAAAAAGATACAGACTGTTTAAATTTTCAAAAAAACAGTTTTGTTTTGTAGCTTTGATATGATAACTCCGAATGAGATGAACTTTGGTGTGAAGTTTTCTATAACTATTACACAGATTCTCCAGTAATCACTTCCATCCTACTTCAAACAGTTTCCGAGTTATTGACTTGCCGATTCATAAAACTATACGAAATTAGCATAAAGAATACAGATACAGTTTTTCTTATATCATTATAAGAATCTTCAATCATTTTAAAATACTTGATTATTCTTTATAATTTCTCCTGAAACGCACCGTTCTGCATATATTCAACGTTTAAAATCGGATGAAAATTCGAAAAATTACCTATATTTATGATCTAGCAGAGGAAGTAAATTGAGCTGGGTTCACGTTCATCCGGACCATAGAATACACATAAATATTTATCTATTTCGAATAGAACTTATTTATGTATATATAGGATGCACAGAAGATATGGTGCTCTCATTTTCATTTGTTTTCCTACTAAATCTTTAGACCAAACCAATGAACTCTATATTATATAGTAGTAATATAGAGTTCTATGGACCAAACTGGGGAAACCGAATGTATTTCATACTCTCGCCACCGACAGAAACGCCACCAATCGACCAATCAGAGCGCATGACACAAGAGAATTCGGCAATTGTCATTTTGAATTTATTTATGTTTTCTCAGATTGTTATTTAGTTATTGATAAGAACGTGAAATCTTTTTGTGTTAGCTTCGAAGAATTGTGTAGATC
The DNA here is from genome assembly GCA_958510865.1 of Myrrha octodecimguttata. Lineage (NCBI taxonomy): Eukaryota > Metazoa > Arthropoda > Insecta > Coleoptera > Coccinellidae > Myrrha > Myrrha octodecimguttata. The sequence continues at coordinate 64,165,765 of OY294056.1, forward strand.
CTCAGATACTTTCAAATGGGTCCCTGTTGTATTTTGTTTGAACAGTTCAAATGAAGAGAGAATCATATTTATAGAAGGAATAAACTTCATGAATCTCAGCTGCTTATCAGTCTTTTCACAATTGTCTTTCAATCATTTTCACTAATAGAGGATCAGTTATCAACCCCCACTTAAGCATATTATTTTCACAATGTATTGTATTTTTCTTGGTTCTTGGTACATGAATTGTTTAACAATTTTCATTTACTTGAAACTGAAATTCACTAATATATGCTACTATCAAGTGCTACGTACTAGAAAACCTCAAGTTTTCAACTCTGATGAAATAAAATTAACCATTGAATAAAACACTTGTTTTCTAATTGGAAATCTAATTTAAATGGAAAAGAACTCAAATTGAACTGGTTTAATAATATTGGCGTCTGAATTTAAGATTGCAGCGCCACGGTGGCCAGTTTTAGAACCTTAGGTACAGACAAAGATTTTGTTTTGATATTCGATTTTGCACTGTTTGTCAGTGTTTGCTTTGATAATTTTTGATTTCACGATTTATTCAAGGACTTTTATAGTTGACGAGAGTATTAGTGGGAGTACATATTCCATTCTTATAAAGTAGGTATGTATCATCCTTCAATCTAATTCAGTGTAGCTACTCTAAAACTACGGGGATATCTCCGATGTTAGACAGTATTTTAATATTATTTATTTTCAGATCCAAATGGCAAGATTCAGTTTGGTGGATTTCTTAAGCTATCTTGAAGGTACAAACACTTCCAGAAGTGTTCAGGAAGATGCATGTTATTTGCAAAACTAATAAACTTTCAACCTTTTTTCTACCCAACTTGATTATTGATCGAATGCCACCTCAGATCTACTGCTCAAAAAGCTGAAAAACAGATAGTATTGTAAAACATACTTGTTGGAATAATAGACAAATACTCATAACTTTACTATTTTTATAGGGAAGGACTAAATTTACACAATATATTGTGAATGAAATGAATGCATTCACATAAAACTAATGCTACTTTCACCGTAAGCCTTATTCATAATGGATTGACCAATAAATTCATACAACATTCATACGATTGGTCTTGAAAAAGCTGTAAAAAATAAGCCCTGTACTACTTTGATTTCATTAGCAGAAGCACTTTGAGCAAAGAGTATTCATCACCAGATATTTCCATGTTGAGACTCTTTTGTTTCAATCGGTCAGTTCTATCACTAAAACATTTACGTTGTTCCTTAATGATCAGTTCAACAGGCAGATATCTGGAGGGAATAGCATTCCTCTTAAGTAACTTTCTCTGCTTGGATTAGGGACCTGAAAAAAATTGTCTTCATGAGCAATTCCTGCTTACCTCTAAAAAATGATAATCATCGGTAAAATGCAGGTAACAGACTCTCATAAATCTTGTTGGTTGGTTTACCAATTTTGAGTTACAAGTTGCCAAGGTTTTTATCGATTCTTCCACACTTTCAGGCCCTACTTGTTAAAGGAAGTTTATTTCACCCAAACTCGAAATTTTTCACCGGGCTGTGGAAATCTATGGAAACGGTACATTTGAGTTTGCTTTTTCTCAGTAGAAACTTGTAAAATCACACAAACGCCATGAAAAATGCATAAACTTTCTGATTTTCTTAATATTTCTTTTAACTTGCTAATGATAATGTCTGTACCTCGGGTTACTCTAATAGCCACCAGAGGGAGTAGCGCTTATCTTCATTCGCCAATGGCCTATTCGATGAGTTTTTAATCTTTCTGAAACATCAACTCTTGATATGTTTCAGTCTGACTTAAAGTAAGGAACTTCCCGCCGCTTTACCAGATTCCTTTGTATATGTGTACAATCTGGAAAATATTGATATATTTGAATAAGCTATCAAATGATATAGATGTATCAGTAGATTCTGTAGAATAATTTCACATTGCTTACCTAATAATTTCATTCCTCACTTGCTATAATATAGGAAAACATCGAATGATAGTGCCAAAAATTACAATGCATATTGAATTCTTAGAATATATCCCACTGAAAGTTATGCCTTGACTATCGGCCGTAATTTCGAAATAGCGCCACCTTCAGTGGAAAAAACGAATTCTGCCGAATTCCCCAACATTGGCGAAACAAAAGCGCATCTTTTAATACACCTTATCTTCTGTGCTTCCTAGGTAAATGCTATTTCGTGATCATAGCACAGACCGAACCATAACATTCATAGACATAGGATAACATGTTATAAGTCAGGAGAAAAATTTTAGGTTAATTGATTGATTTCATATAATTCGTTTATAAATTTCGTGAAAAGAAGTATAATTATGGAGTTTTCAATATGAGAAAGGACGAGGATAGAATTGTGAAAAATCCTATAGTGGAATGAAATTGGATATTCCATGAACATCAAGTTGAAGATGAGTGTTTCATGTCCAGTGTAGTGAAATGTTTTCCTTGCGATAATATCGCAAAAAGCACCAAATCATAAGAACTTAGTGAGTAAATGAGTTTTCTCAATCTATTTTCTTTGAATTTCAAACTTAGGATTGGTAATTCTCCAGAAGAAATCACCGTAAGAGATATCTGTGGTGAACTTGCAAACAAAGGGCAGTAGTGTATTAGCACATCGAGAAATGTTTAAATTCTTATAACTTTTTACCTGAGACGAATCTGGAAAAATGGGTAAGGAAAAAAGTGTTTTATATGATGAGAGGCACCTATGGTTGAAATGAATGTACAACTTAAAGACTCACCCTGTATATCATATCACAAAATCACTTTTTTCCGAGAATGATGCTCCTTAGTGCTTCCAACGAAGGTTGACTTTTTGTAACAAAGGTCGAGAAGTTTATTTCATCAATTAGAATTTCAATAAGATTCCCTAGTTTGAAATTATATTTCTATGAAAGAACCCCTCCACCCTTTCCTCCGCTATATATTGTATATCTAACAATTTTTTGTAAGTAGGACAGATTCAGGTTGGCACACTGAAATGAATTCAACCTATTTTTTTATTATACAGAATGGAATGTGGCAAATTTTCATGACCCTCTGACTTCCTCTAAGAAAGAATGGAATCTACTAAATTTCATTCAAACTCGCCAATTTTTGACCAAGCTCTAACAGATATAAAGAATTTTGAAGGTCATGTTGAAGAGACTCTAGCGCTCGTGAGGTACCTTCAAGGACGCAAGTTGATATGAAGTATTCTTCATATTTTGATCTCTCCAATCAGTCCCAGAAATACATGAACGTTGAATCCGGACTCCCTCTATAAGCTCAGCGGAAAGGGTACAATTTTTCACTCAGCAGAAGAGAAAGAGAAAACAGAACGTAAAAAAACTGAATGTTCCGCCACTGGCTCGCTTCCACCCCTTTCGACTTACAATCGGATGGTAGTGTCCAATAGATGGCCGACTGGCGATGTTTACAGGTGCTAATTGTCATAAACATCGGTTTCCGGTCCACTCTCCCCCACAGGAGTATCCGTCCCACACATAACTTGACAAACGTAATGGGGGAGCACGATGCTCAAATCAGGAGGAGATATGGGGGAAGTTTCAGGGATTCTCCAAACCGCTATTATAGGCGCTTTCTATTTGACCCAGTATCACTTCCAAACTGATGCAAAATCAGTTCATCTGCGTTCTATTCTACTATTGTGATTTTGAACGGATGCTCATCACTTCCAACTGATGTTGCTCTCATGCGGAATCAGTTTGATTTCCGTAATCACATCAGTTTAACATAACCTTGCTTTTGGTAAGTAAACCTGGAGGACCAACAATAACCATTGTTTTCTCTGGGCAAAAGCGATCATGCTTGTTACTTTTTGATTATTTGGATATTTTGGACTGAAATAGTCACTTTTTTACAATATATAGGAACTATCTTTATATATAGTTCAATTGGCGTCTGAATTTAAGATCGCAGTGCCACAGGGGCCAGTTTCAGAACCTTAGATACAGACATAGATTTTGTTTTGATAGTCGATTTTGTACTGTTTGTTTTGATAATTTTTGATTTCACGATTTATTCAAAGACTTTTTAGACTTTCATAGTTGACAAGAGTATTACTAGGAGTACATATTCCATTCTTATACAGTAGGTATGTATCCTTCTTCAATCTTATTGAGTGTAGCAACTCTAAAATTACGGGGATATCTCCAAGGTTAGACAGTATTTTAATATTATTTATTTTCAGATCCAAATGGCATGATTGACTTTGGTGGATTTCTTAGGCTGTCTTGAAAGTTGAAAAACAGATAGTATTGTAGAACATACTTTTTGGAATAATAGACAAATACTTATAACTTTACTATTTTTATAGCGAAGGACTAGATACTCAATACATTGTGAATAAAATGAATACATTCACATAAAACTAATGCTACTTGTATCGTAAGTCTTATTCATTATGGATTGACAAATAAATTTTCCAACACTCATATGATTGGTCTTGAAAAAGCTGTAATAAATAAGCCTTGTACAACTTTGCTTTCATCGGCAGAAGCACTTTGAGGAAACAGTATTCATCACCAGATATTTCCTTGTTGAGACTTTTTTTTCAATAGTCAGTTCTATCATTAAAACATTTACGTTGTTCCTTAATTATCAGTTCAACAGACAGATTTCTGGAAGGCAAAGCATTCCTCTCAAGTAAATTTATCTGCTTGGATTAGGGGCCTGGAAAAAAATTGTCTTCATGAATGTGATCTAATATTTCATGAGCAATCCGTGCTTACCTCTATGAAAATTATCATCATCGGTAAAGGGCAGGTAACAGACTCTCATAAATCTTGTTTGTTGGTTTTTATCGTTCCTCAACACTTTCGGGCCTGACTTGTTAAAGGAAGTATCTTTTACCCTAACTCGAAATTTTTCATCTATGGGAAGAGACATTTGAGTTTGCTTTTCCTCAGTAGAATCACATGTAAAAATCACACAAACGCCAAGAAAAATGCATAAACTTTCTCATTTTCTCAACATTTCTTTCAACTTGTCAATTATAATGTCTGTACCTCGGGTTACTCGGATAGCCACCAGAGGGAGTGGCGCTTATCTTCATTCGCCAATAGTATATTTAAAATCTTGTTACAGCAACATATCAAATCTTTGAATGAATACAATTCTTGATAGTTGATACTGTCTTTGTATGTTGCTTGATTTGGCAAGTCAGGTAATACAATTCGAAAAATTACTATTTATGATGTCTAAACTCAAATAATCATCATTACAATTATGAAAAGTACGAATGAGTCATTTAAATTTAAAATGATACTATCCGGATTTTGAGATGAACTGAACTCATCCATTTTGGAAGAGAGAAATGCGAAAATTCTATAAGTCCTGAAAGGGAATATTATATTCTTTTAATTCATTCGATCAAGTTACTGCGATTAATACTGAAAAATTCCCAAAAAAAGTATTACCCCAACTTGTCAGTCAACCCGGTGAAAGACATATGGGTGGAGAATAGATAACACAACTGAAAAACTTCAATTAGCTAGGGTGAATTCAAAACATTTTCGTTCAGGTATGTAATGAAATCAAATTTCGAGCTTATTCTCATGCTAATTATTCTCATCTTCAGTCTTTCGTTCAAGCTAACTGATTGATTCTAAGTATGGAAACCTATTTGGAAAATCATTTGTGCTTATAAGCATTTTTGACAATAAATGAATACATTGCTGACAATGCACTTATAATATTTTCATTCAATATGAATATTTGTTTTGTTGTCGGTGTTTTGTGTTGTTAACGTTAAACTTACTGCAACCAAAAAACAAATGTCAAAACCTTAATGTTGACATCAGACAAGTGTCAAGTCATCCGAAAAGGTTGAGTTCTATTTTTCAAATTCACTTCAGTTCGAAGTGAATATTTTCAAAAAGTACAGATTGGATCAAATTAATATACAGTTCTTGACTGAAAAATGACAACGTGAAGGTTCATGAAGAATTTTCACAATTTTTCAAAAAGTAGAGATTGGATGAAACGGATATTCAGTACTTGATTGAAAAAATGACAGCTTGAAGGTTCATGCAGAGTTTCATGAGAAACATATGGAAGACGTCGCCAAATCTTCTCATCAAGAAGGAAACAGCAACAAATTTGAATGACACGATCACCACGAAATTCTGCACAAAGTTGTGTATCATCATTTGCCAACTAGTTACCAAGTTTTATCATGATTTGTACAGTATTTTTTGAGTTATTCCGGAAACATCGGTAACGATGCGGAAAAAAAATACCTATAAAAACACTGACGTGACGTCAGCATCTTTTACGCGCATGTTCACTTTGGGTGCTGACTTCATACCGGTGCTTTTTTAGGTTTTTTCGATAAAGTACTGAACTTCAATAGACGACTTCGGCCCAAGTTGCCAACCCACAATTTTCTTCACGAATTTACTATCACTGGGGAACGGGAATTTCAGTTCAATTTCGACATGATAAGGTTTGCGTTATTTATAAATATCTGTAAAAGATGCCTCGGCTCTTCAGACAAGATAATTCCTTCCAAATATAGGGTTTTGTTAAGATCATCTCTGATTGGCTGAAATTTAAGTTGGGATTCCTGATTTCATGTTAATAGTGTCAAGATTATAAAGGATATGTTACGCAAATCAACTGGGTTATTTCGGTTGCCGGTTTTCCATTCCGTGAATACGAAATATTCGATTGGTTCCTGACAAAAAGGTTAATTACGGAATTTGAATGATGAAAAAACGTTCTTTCTGTCACCAAAACGACTGTCAATGCTCTATGGTAACATATCCATAGCATAGAAAAATCTTTATTTACTTTATGATCCATAGAACATAGAAGAGACACCAATCAACAATGGAAAAATGACCAATTCAACCATCAAATGAATTAATCAGATATATAGTACTTATAGTTGCTCCTTGAGGCTTCCTTACTGAAGGCCGCCTTGAATTTGCTTTTCTATGCAAACAAATACAAGTTTGTTTGCATAGAAAAGCGAATTCAAGGCAGCCTTCAGTGAGGAAGCCTCAAGGAGCAACTATAAATACGGCCCTTATTCAAAGGTATGGTCTATGGATCATAAGGTAAATAAAGATTGTTTTATGCTATGGATATGTTACCATAAAACATTGATTGTCGTCCTGGTGCATAGGCTTAATATGTCTATGTTCTGGTGACAGAAAGATTGCTTTTTCATCAATCAAATTCCGTAATAAACTTTTTATTTCAGGACCCAACCGAATATTTCATATTTACAGAACGGAAAACTGGCAACCGAAATAACCAAGTTGATTTGCGGAAGATATCCTTTATAAACTTGACACTATTAACATGAAATCAGGAATCCAAACTTTAATTTCAGCCTAACAAAAACCTTTACGGATAATTATAAATAACGCGAACCTTATCATGTAGAATTTGTCCTTAAATTCCCGTTCCCCAGTGATAGTAAATTTGTGAAGAAATTGTGGGTTGGCAACTTGGGCCGAAGTCGTCTATTCGATCTAATCCGAATTTTTGGAAATATTGGGGAAAAAAACTGAGCCCCAAGTTTACCCTACGAATATCGAGTTTCTAAGTATAGTTTCTTCCGGAAGTTATTGTGTTTACGGTCAGTGGTTAGGCAGAAGTGCAGATAAGATCAATTGAAATACAGTACTTCATCGGAAAATGCCAATTCGAAGGTTCATACGGAATTTCATGAGGATTATATAATCAGAATATCTCAGAATAATGAATATATTTGAAAAAAAATTTGAAATTTTTTTTCAAATTGTTCTGATGACACGTTCATCACTAAATTTTGCACGACGTTGTCCATCAACATTTACAAATAGCTGCCTTGTTTCATCATTATTGAATCAGTATTTTTCGAGTAATCTCGTACCATTATCTCCGAAAATAATAACCGTATCAAATTGAAATTTGGTACACTGCTGTGAAATATAGAGTTTCAGGTATAAGCCAATTACTATACGAATATGATGTCGATTGGATTCTCCGTACGCCCAGCACCGTGCATACGGCCGGCACAGAATCGAATTTGACACAGGATTCGTCATCAGTGAGTCCAACCTAGTCGGTTGAGACCATTTTCGGCTCAAAATTACAGACATTTTGACAAAACGATAGCACGCTGTTCCCCTAAAACATGCGCGCAAAAACTACGAAATGTGCCTAATTTTTTTCTAATGTCTCCGAATATTGAAATTTAGTAAACCGTCGTGAATTATGGGGTTCAAGGCGTGTGCGAAGTTTATCGGAAATTTTTCAAGAAAAATTTTACACATTTTTTTAAAATCTGTTCCTATAACACAATTATCAGGAAATTTTGCACAAGATTTTGCATCGGCATTTTTCGACTATTTACCAAGTTCCATCCTTTTTGGATAAGAATTTTTTAAATAACCTACTTTTTCCCAATATCTCTAAAAATTGCAGGACGGTTCAAACTGAAATTTGCTGTCCGCTTGAAAAATGAAAGGTATGAGGTATGGTCGAATTTTCTTTGAAATCTTTCAGTTTCCCGAAAAAAAATTCTCGACAATATTTTTTTTTTAACTGTTCGAAGGATACGATCATCACAAAGCCCAAAGTTGTACATCAGCATTTTCAACCAGCTTTCAAGTTTCATCATGATTTATTACTATTTTTGAGTTATTCTGGAAGTAACGACGATACCGAAGAAGAAACCACAAAATTTTACATATTTTTTTCTTAATATTTGCGAAAGTGAAACCAGGACCGAATTAACATTCGATAAACTGTTGTAAAATATAGAGTGTGAGGTCTGTCCGGTACTTCGTCGGAATTTGTTTTCGAAAATAATTTTCAGACAATTTTTTTAATTCACTTACCATATGATCCCAACAAAATTTTGCAAATTTTGCGAAACCTAAGGGGCATGAACAAAAGTTGCAACCATTTGTGACTTTTTCTATGTATTTTATAGAATTTGAAGCTGAAGCCTACCCTGGAAATACGCTAATCAAAAATATTACAATCGTGAATCACTGCATATCTTGATCATGAATGATTTTACTAGTCGTTCAGAATCAATAATCTTATTATATTATTATCCAATATAAAATAGATCATTGCTTTCTATAATCAAAATAATCATTTTTTCGAGAGAAGCTGCGGAGTGGAAGAAGAAGATGAAGTCAACTCTATGCTAATTGTCAACCTCAATTTTAAATTTCAACCTTGCCTTTTATGGGAAATGACGGTATTTCATTCAGATTTTATAAATATCCGTAAACTTCACTGAAGAAGTTCACCCAACTGGAATATACTTAATGACTCACTTACGTTCAATTTAATTGTTATACCCAAACTCCAAATTCTTTACACAATAACAATTCACAATGCAGGTTTGTTTGATAATAGTGAGCTGCTAAAATATGACTTAATTGCAATAATTTCACAAGGACCCTAATGAAGATACTGAATGGAATGATGTTCTGAGGGCCAAGGGAATCATACCACCTAAGAAAGATGCTGAAATAACAGAAGATCAAATAGTTTCACTACTAGAGGAAACAATAACAGAAAAAACTAAAGGTAAAGATTGGTTACTTTCGATCGAAAATATGATACAGAATTAATTTCTCATTTATTTCTTGTTGTTCAAAGATGGTGTTGACTTAGACAAACTCAATTTGGACGAATTGGATGAATTAGAAGACTCAGAAGATGAAGCTATTCTTCTGGAATATCGTAATAAGAGAATTTTAGAAATGAAAAGTATGCTAGATAAAGCAAAATTTGGCTCAGTTGGGGAAATTTCCGCTCAAGACTACGTGGAAGAAGTTAATAAAGCAGGAAATGAAATTTGGGTTGTTTTGCATTTATACAAACAAGGGTAAATATCTATTCAGAATTGTATTATACTTTTTCTAACTATACTACAATTACACTTAAAGGACAATCCTTATGAAGCGTGCTCTAGATTCTTGATAGTGTAGAAGGAAAAGCTGAAAGGAACGGAAAATATCCATTTTACTGTGACAGATCCATTTGACAGAACAATAATCTAATTTTTTTACTGATTCTCATTTGAATATTTTGACAAAATATTATTATCGCTTTTCAATTTTTCAAGTAACTCACATAATCTGTTCCAGGTATGTGATCAAATGCAGTGTTGTTTGTTACCTTGTACTCAAATATCATTTATGCAAATGTTATCGGATAGCCCCTAATGTGAAATCAAAGGAATGAAATCTAACCATATACAACTTCTGATCTATGAATTTGTTCAACCAACTGTTAATTTTATTCAGCAGACCTTCAGAATCAAAGGATAATCTATCCAACACAGTAGTTGAAAACTATTTGTTTGATAATATTCGTATATCTAGAATTACTGAGGAAATCCTCACAACCCACAAACAAAAATGTAATCGTTTATTTTGATTAAGTCAAGTGTTTCTAGTTGGATTATAAATAAGAAAGAAACGACAAAAAAAATTAAAACAATATCTCTTTTTTCAGGATTCCATTGTGTACTCTTATCAATGAACATTTAAGAAACTTAGCACATAAGTTTCCAATGGTGAAATTTCTAAAATCCATTTCGACAACTTGTATACCAAATTATCCAGACAGAAATCTACCAACCATATTTATTTACTATGAGGGAGACTTAAAAAAACAATTAGCTGGGCCTCCAGATTTCAGACATGCTGACTTAAGTCAAGATGGTAAGGGAATATTTATAACATTTAAATTGAACGAAATTTTGAATATATACAGGGTGTTCTACAAGCTCTATGACAAGCTTTGATAGAAGTTAGCTGTGCTTGGTCTGAAATTTTTTTTCCTATGAACATAGGTCTGATTCGTTCACATTTCGAAGTTACAAGCATTTGAAAAAATTAATTTCCATGTTTTGATCAAGTAGACCGACATAAAATATCGGTTGATATGGTAATTGACTTTATTTTAATTATTCATTTGACACTTGCGGTACGTTTTGAATAACAATGCATTCTTTCACGACTAAGGAATATGCAGATATTGTATTTGAATATGGGTATTCTAAATGGTAACTCCAGAAGAGCAGCTCGTGAATAACGAAGAAAATATCCTAATAGACAGCAACCTGCTCACACAGTATTTTGTGCATCATTCCGAAGACTTCGAGAAACAGACAATCCTGCTCCAACATTCGGCCAACTGAAGAAAATGAGGAAAATGTAGTAGGTGCTGTCCGTGGCAGCCCTTGGATTAGTGTTTGAGGTATAGCTACTAATCTTCATTCATCACCAAATTTCGTATGGCGTGCTTTGAAAGAAGAAATGTTGCATCCATTTCATAGATGAAATGTACAAGCTTTACATGCTGCCGATGGGTTACGAAGGTTAGAATTTTGTAGATGGTTACTTCAACAAGATACCCAAGATTTCAGCAACGTTTAGGTGTAAACGATTGGGGTGGGATTTTCAACAATGATTTGATGCTAGTACATGTTATAAATGACCGTTTAAATGCAGATTTGTATAAAAATTTTTTGGACCACAACCTTTTTGACTTCATTGATGACTTAGAGCTAAACATTGTAGGAAATATGTGGTATCAGCACGATGGTGCACCACCACATAGAGGGAGACAAGTAGTCGGTTGGCTGAATGAACATTTCCCGAATAAATGGATAGGACCAATACAATGGCCACCTCGTTCGCCTGATGCGAATCCCTTAGATTTTATTTATATGCCCATATGAAGCAGCTTGGTTATTGTGTTGAAATCGAATCTCATCAACAATTGCTTGATAGAATTCAAGATGCAGCAAACCAAATTCGAAATGACCCAAATCTGATCTGCGGAGTAACGGCATCTTTAGTTCGTCATGTGAAGCTTGCATTCAAGCCAAAGGTGGACATTTTGAACATATTTTATAGTATCAAAATTTCCATTTATAATTATGATTTGAACATGAAAATATAATTTTTCAAATGCTTGTATCTTCTCAACAAAAACGAATCGGTTATATGTTCATAGGAAAAAAAATGTTCAGAATGAGCACAGCTACCATCTGTCAAAGTTTGCCATAGAGCTTGTAGAACACCCTGTATATTTTTCCTCAAATTACTTTCGAAGTTTTATATATACTGTGCAATTTCAATTCGAACATCATAATTGGATTGGTAACGTAGATCACTTGAGAAATATTATTTTAAAATATGCTCTAAGGAAGTTAAGTCCAATATTTTTATTTTGAGTTATTCTCATTTTTCACAAGAAGAATATATTTTTTTTTCACTTACTAAACCCAAAATTGACTATGGGAACCTGAATGATAATTTTCAAAAATATGCTTGTTGTTTCAGAACTGGAATATCTGCTCGGTCAAGTTGGAGCAGTGAAGACGGATATCAAAGAAAATCCCAGGCGAAAGATAAAAGACAAGTTATTTTCAGATCTTAATAACGACTGGTGATTCTTTAAAATTAAGTCCAATTTTTATATGAAGTATGAATCATACTTTTGTTATTTATAATCTGGAATTATTTAAGGTTTCAAGATAAAATTACTGGTCAAGTAGTAAGTATATTCCTTTCAAATTGATCCTTCTACTTCAAAACCAGAAGTTATTCATTGAAAATATCTGTTGCTGATAAAATTTTTTTGTCAGTTTTATATCTTCATGTTAAGATACCGAATAAGTCCATCTATATCATTGAGAAACCTCAGTTCATGAGGATTATCCCAAAATAACTAATTAGATATTGCTAATCTCATAAATCTTAAGGTTTTTGTCAAAACATCGGTGTTAAAGACTTTGTTTTCCTAGATGTGATATTTTTGAATAATCTGATTCGGGGTTCAATAAACTTTTGTAGAGATAGAATCAACTGCTTCCAAGATAGCTTCAATTGGGATATTTGAAAAATAGTGATAACTCTTATAGAGATAGAATTTATTGCGTCCAGGATATTTTACAAGTGATTCACTTGGTTTATACTTAAAAATAAATTTTAAATTTAGGCATACGTCTTCACAAAAGTGAACAACTGAAGAATTCAACATATTTCAAATGTTACAAACAATCTTAAAAATTTATATCAACAAAAATCAACATGATATAACACAATAGCACTTAGAATAGATCCACTGTTTTCTCCTATTTTTCTGTAAATTTTTTCGTGAATCAATCTCAAGTGATCAAAAATATAAAAACAGAGACAAAAACAATTTGAATACCAATTCGACATGTTATATTCAAAATATCTACGACTTTATCCAAGATAATTACCAATAAAGGCTGTCATTCAAACACACAATCAATTCTTATAAACTGCTCAACGTAAAATTTTTCCCCTTCAGACTCTCATTCACACAAAATACGATTAAAATTAATTTCAACAGTATTTACATTTAGAATAATCATTTGCTTCCTCTATCTCAAATTACGCTGTGTATTTTCTTTCTGGCTTTTCTCAGAAGGATGTTGTAACCACTCTTGTTTCACTTACATGTTTTATTGAGTATTCAATTTTTTCAGTACTTTGTTTTCATCGGAACTTCGAGAGGTTGTGAAATGATTCATTCGCATTAATAGTGATGTTCTTTCGTACTGAACGAAGTGATTTATATAACTTCAATCAGAAAGATCAGTTGAAGCGATCGTTCTTTCGTTTTCAATCAGTTCCCCCTTCCACAACTCTTAAGTGATTGCAAGTGATTATTCTAATCGCGGAATTCCTTATATCATTTGAATTCAGATTGGAAAGTTAACCTCAAAATTTGAAGTTAGAAGTTGCAGAATTTTCATAGACATATGTCTATTAGAATTTTATACACGCTGACATTTACAGAGATAGATGAATTAATAATCCAGTCGAAAACATAAATTGTAACTGAAGATGGCAAACCAGAGTTTATTACCAGTTCAGTTGTACACATGAATGAAAATGATGGCAAAGTCTATGGATCAAACTGAGCGCATTCTTTCGGACATTCAGTAATTGAATGTATTCTGATTGCAAAATTACTTTCACTTAAATCACATAAGTTCAATCAGTACGAAAGAACACTACTATTATTATCAATTCAGCTACTTCATCTTGAGGATTTGAAAGTGAATAACAACTATGTATTTGAATTCTTGTTTCCGTCAATTGTTACTACTTCCCTCTGAAAGAAGTCATTGGCTGTGAATAACTATCAAAAAAGGCTTGAAAATACATTTTAAAGTTTCTGTTATGAAATTATTGAAATTGCATTTAAAAACTAAAAACATATAGAAGCAAGGTTGTTAGAGCCATAAGAAACTTCCCATAAATGAAGGTGTAGTGTGATAAATAGCATCTGATAAATTTTATTTAATTATTATCCAATGATACTTGAGAGCTACATCCATTTCTGAAAAAAATATTTAATAGATTCGTTCTTAGAGTTTCTGGAATCAGTTATATTCAAAGATTGAATATCAAATTCAGAGAAAAACCTCTGTGCCTTACTTACTAATTGTCATTTTTAATAGTCGTTTTGAAACAGATTTAGCTCCTTTCCTCTTCAAACCGAATTATTTGAAATGTTCCCCGTTCGGAGATAATATCCCCAAAACCTCTAGTTTCGCCTATAACTATATGCGCAGTTTTGTTTAAAATTATGGTTAGATACTGTTTGAAATCTATCCACTAGAAAATGTTACATGCTGTACATATCAATATTTCGAATTATGAATTTATAACCAATAAAAACTGTGGATATTTCCCAAGAAGATATGAAATTCACTTTGTCACAACTGATTGCTTGTGGTGAACATAGATGACGTGAATCAATCGACTCACCAACAATTAACAGATTTATATCTTGAATGCAGATAATACTGTGAAGATTATTTTACTTTGATACTTTGAATGTAAAGTGGCAAGTTGTGGCAGTTAATGTTCATATTCTTTCCCTTACTTCTCGAATAAATTAAAATTGAAAAGACAAATCTTATACATATACAGGAGGTCAGTTTGGAAGAAAAATCAATCGAAAAATAGATACTTCTAATGGTAAAACTAACTCATTTAAAGACACGAACAATGTACATTTCAGAATGGCATGTTAACTTTTGTTCTTCTCTTTTCATTCTCAATAAACGTTTGGGAAGTATCCACCTTCGATCCCCACCATTCCACAAAAAAGCAAAAAATATCTACAAAATCGTAACAATGATTGCACTATTTAAAATTGAGCACCTGTTTTTTTTTAAATCACACTCAGGAACACAAATGAAATGATTTTACCAAAACCAACAACTGCTATTTATATAATTCACTTACGATTGCGAAACTTTGATTTTCTAATTGTTTTTGGAATAGTCGTCCCGTTTTTTTTTCAAATCAGAGTCAATTAGAATATTACGTTTTGGGCTATTCGCACATTTATAATAGGGATGGCAGTGAATAATTAGGTTTCAAACAAATTTTGAGTGGTGCGTAGAGGCATTTATCATTACTCTGTACAAAAATTTCTAATATGAAAGTACAATATTTTGGGCCATTCGAACTGAAGTATCCTCCAGTTTCAATACAAGTTTGCCACAAGAAATTTCCGATATATGAAATGGATACAAAGGTATAATTCAAAGTGCAATAACGTACAAAAATGGTAGTTCTGCAGAAGTTTACGAGCTTGTTGGTGACATCATGCATTATTCAATATCACAATATCTGAACCTCCTACAAAGACAAGAAAAGGTGATTTAATCACACATTACATTTGCCATATATAATAAAAACCGTACACTCCTTGGATTTCCGAAAACTAAAGATTTACTGGCGTGTAGTGCTTATTTTGAGACAGCAATTCAAATGGACAGAGTTCTACATTCATCAGGGCAAAATTTAGCTTTTACATCTTTATTGGGTATGCCCATTCACGCATATTTCACTCTCAAATATTGACTTGCGTAGCATCCGCTACTCACCAATGGTTATCCCGTATACTGAAGTCAGTTTGTGAGTTTGAAGCGCATAATAAAATATGCTGCCTTTTTGGAATATCTGAAAGTTTATATCAAGTTGGTTGGTCGTGAAGATGCGTTTCCCGCACAAACGCACTGTTCACAAGTTTGCCTCGCATAATGGACGAACTCTGATCTCTCATTCGCTTATGTCGTGGCATGACGCAGAAAGAATGTCAAGTTGTCGACATACAATCTAGAAAATGAATAAAACGGAATCAAAACATGTCTTTTGGAGGTTTGTGACATTTTGATGAAGAAACAGGTCTTTTTGGATGAATTTATTGTGATAAAGCTTCTGTGGTTCAAAAACTACCAAAAGCGTTTCGACATTAAAGAATCAAACACAAAGCATAAACAAGTAAATGCCTTTTCGCTCACAAATGCAGTCAAAATGTACAAAAAATTCATCGAATGTTGAAAGATACTAAATATAATGATTGATTGTTCCTCATTATGTCTTTGCACGGTCTCGAAGGTTTTCAGGAGGATTTTTTATAAATATCATGCGTATCAATTTGAGCAGTAATTGTTTTTGTTCGGCAATAAAATGATCAATTTTCTACAATCTCATCTACTTTGGAGTTCGAGCACTACCGACGATATCATGGCCGCACACGCGCACTCTGGTTATGCATGCGATTCGGTTTGTTCAGGGAATTGCGCAGGAACACGGCGCATGCGTGGCTCCGCTCTGAGATCAAATCTAGAAGGTATTCCTCAAGCGCTCGTAGTGGGTTCGGGATCGGCAAAAGTGTGAAATCGGCAATACTAAGGTGGCTTTCCCATTGTCAAACAGCGCTGTTGGGAAACCGTGGTGGTGGCAGTGGCGGTGGTGGTCTGCAGATGCCGTCACCGGTGCCGGTGCGGCTGGAAGTTTCAGAACCTGCTGGCAAGTACAAACATGTTTGATTAGGATAAGCATAATGACAAAAGGTAAGAAGCATGAGCGCGAGGGACTAGACAGGGTGGTTCCGCAGGAGACCGCCAGATTTCCCGAATCAAGACAGTTTCTTTACAATGTTTTTAATAGTTGGGGGCCTCTATTGAGACTCTACAGGGTGATTCATCATGCGATTAGACCGACTTCCATTTCATTAATTACATTTATAAGTTCAGTCGGTAGGCCTTGGAATAGCTATCAAGTTTTTGTAACCAGAACTGAGCCAGGTAGGCACAAGTGAAATGCCTTGAAGGTCAACATTATTCGCCTTGACATTGACATTTCCCATAAATTTGTATCGATGGCTCCTTTGTTTTGGTTGAGTAAAATGCGTAATCACTACGAACTTTACTATGTATGGAACAGAAAACGCCTCGTAGTTATCTAGACAGAGAATTTACCATAACCTAACATTATTTGAATTATACAGAGTGAAATGTGTCAAACTTTCATAGCCTACCGACCGCCTTTATAGAAGTGAATGGTACATTATGAATGACAGTGAACAATTTTTTCAAAATGTACAGGGTTGTCATTGTGATAACTCCACCTTGTGTAGGTTGAAAAATCACTCTATACATCGCGTTCCCAAAGCTTCTCCATCCGTTTCAGATTCTACCATAATCAGTCACTACGTTTTTTCCAAGAAAAAATTCTCGGAAAAATTAAATTAAAATTAAATGTCGAATTTTCGCTCCAAAGCAGTGAGCATATTCGGATGTCGGTATCGTCCACAGATGCAAAGCTGTTCGTTCATGAGTTCTCAAGAGCAAACAATACCACGTGGTGGAAAAATTAAGGCTAGGCAACACAGCCACATTCAAGCTTCATTAAACCTCAAGTACGCGGTCTGCATGCTTTAAAGTTGCCAATGGCAGCGTGAAATACGAGAATTCGGAGAAATTTTGACGATTATAGGAAAAAACGCGGTGGCGTTCTGCATGCTACTTAATTCTTTTCCGAGAATGCGCAATGTTAGTTTTTCTTCCATTTTTCACTCCACTTCAGTTTTTATTTTCGGGAACATTCTTGAATATAAAAGAGTGGCAACATTGCGCATTTTACGATATTTTTCAACCATCTGCTCCAAACATTTTTTTTTGAAAAAAAGAACTCTGGCCTCCAAAAGTCACCCCGTTATGTCCGACGTATTGTTTGCTCTTAAATGAATTTTCAAAATTGTACATTCAGATATAATTGCTTATGTTCTGAAAATGGAAAATTTACATATCCGCTCTGTGTCCTACTGAAAGCATGATGTAGCACCATCCCCATTTGCTTTGAATGTGAGGAATCACCTATTTTCGAGAAATGCAATAATTCGAAGCAAAATCCAAATCTCATCAGAAAAAAGTAACCCATTTCGAAAATTCAACATAAATTTTCTCCAATTTTGCTTTTCATAGTTTCATTCTATGTTTATCCAGTATTTTTTTTCATGTATGTAGATTTTTCGCTTTATGGGCGTATGAAGTAATTTTCCGAAATAATTGATTTTATCTAGAGCATGAGCAATTAAATATGAATTTCAGATTTCAAAAAAAAATCTCAGAAGTAGCTTTCCATCCTTGGACGATACAGCTTCACTACGTGTTCATAATATTATCACTGCTCCACAGTGAAATTTCTATATTGTCCTTTAAAAGAAATCTCGGAAAACCGAAGGTGCTCCAAAAAATAAAAACACGTCAAGAAAATCTTATTATGGTAGAATCTAAAATAGATGGAAAAGTTTTGTCAAAGCATTATACAGGGTTATGCTTCAACCTACATTATTAATCTGAAATTAATACAATAAGAACCCTGTATTTTGTATTCCGAATTTACTAGGAAAAAAAGAAAAGATCGAAGTAACTAATAAGCTATAACATGGTCATCTCTGATGTTCGCAAGTATGTTTGAAAAATTCCCAACAAGGACCCAGTATGAAATGACCCCGGACAATTCACCATTTTGCAACCGTCAAAAGCAAATCGGTATGTGTAGATTTGAGGGCAACTACAATTCGTCAGGTTAGTTTAAATACAACTCTAGCCTTCCATAATGGAATAAAATGGGTAAAAATACAGTTTTCATCCACTCTTCTGCTGAGTGGACCCATATTATCTGAGATTATAATAATACTTACATTCACAAGAATCTCGCTCAATTTTCTCTTCTGCTACAACTAACCCAGCTTGTTCGTTGACTGGCAAATGTGGTTCGAGCGCATTTACACAGTTGAGCATACTCCTATCAAAATATTGAATTAAAATCCAACTTTTATCTACTGAATCATCGTTAGAGTAGATACACTTACCAAGCCTTTAAAAATCATGCATTTTCAAATGAATAAGAGAATAATTAAAAACAAATTTATTAAAAAACATGCTCATATATATGTGGAAATGTATAAAACACATTAAAAAAGATCTGTCTGGTTTGCATCATGGTATGAGACATGAAGTGAATGCAGTTCAAACGTGTTGGTCTATTCAAATCTTTGGATGCATGGATTCTCTTGGTATTTCTTCAAATTCTGTTTCGGTGCTTCCCATATTTTCTGATTTTTCACAAGAACTGTCGAGAAAAATTAAAGAAAATTATAAAAATGCAAAAATCCTCGCCATAAAATGAAAATAAACGAATCAACTTATTGTTTCTACTTCTAACTGTGGCGGATACCAATGGTATAATATAATAATAATTATATAGTATAATCAGGGTGAGACGGATACTAACTATCTTAATATCACGAGATAATTTCTGGATATACTAGATTCCGAGGAAAACACGAAATTTGACATACTTCAAAACGCCCTCAAAACTGAAATCAGTTCAAACTGATATTTCGTTCACTATTGTAAAATATTGACTTCAAGATGTGTTTCATTGAAACCTGATGAACTGTTTTTGAAAAAAATTTTTCTGGAAAATTCTCGAGAAAACATTTTTCTGAAAAATTCTCGAAAAAAAAAAATTTTAGTAACTAACGGAATGATCAAAGTTTCAATCCGATTGCATCATTAGTTCCTCAGTTCGGTGACGTTGGTATGGCTCAAAAAACTAAAAAATGTGGGAAATTCGAACTGATTCGCATTCTACCCCCTTGACTTACAGTGAATTGATTCGAAAGCAAACTGTTAGTTCCTCCTCATCCTTAATACATTTGATTTTTTGACCTCAGAAGAATATAGAAAATTCCTAATTTCCCCGAACTCCCCGAAAAAAAAATTTTTCGTTAGAAAGAATACATTATTTTACACTTTAGACCTTCCCTTAGAAAAAACTTCTTTTGTTTCGAAAATTTCTCGAGAAAAAAAACAAAAATAATTTAGCAACTTTTTTCCCGCGTTCTCTCAAAACCGAAAGCCGTTGTATAGTTTTTTGAAATATGAAATAAAATCAGGAATTCGTCTCTACAATTTCTTCATTCGTTCAAGAAGATATTCCACTATTTCACTAGAAATGTCCCAGTGAGAATTAATGTATACCCATAATTACAGTTACTCTTCGTCCGATTTTTTAAGAATGACAATTAACCATGATACAAAAATGGAGCCTGGGATTCACGCTGAAAATCAATGAAATAATTGCATGAAAAAGATTCTAGCATGCCTGAAGTCTTTCATACGAGTACATAACTTCGTCAACTCATATGACGATAATATAATCTTATTCTATCATTCACATTGTTGAAAGCGTGAAATTATTTTCGTTCCATATACTGAGTGATTCAGGAAAATACTCCAAATGATATATATTACGCAGAGCAATTCATTTTATTTATATTATAGTTTCGACTTTGAATAGAAGAAGGAATACTGTATTCTCCAAAAAAATTTTCGAACTGGCAGATAAAATCCTTTAGTAGGTATGTCATTCATAAGTTTTTCAGAAAAATCTATTGACATTTTCACAAGAACTGTCCAATGAGCCATTGGTCCTGAAACACCCTGTTTAATTACACAGACTGTGATAATATAGAAATAATAAGGCATTCACATGCACTCTGCTGTGTCATAGCTACAATACTCACCCATACAAACGACTATCTCGAAAGCTCATTCTGTATGGTAAAAAGAATTATCAAACTTTTCTTGGAATATCTTGAAATTTCTTTAAAGGTCTACATAATCAAAATTGTCATTTGAAATAGAAACATATTGCCTGGAATATAACTATGTTGAGAATATAAAAATTTTCAGAGGGCAATTTTTAGCCATTCAGTCCGAAATGTTCGATTGTGAATAGTTTATATATTGTTTTTGATTGATTTTCAGTAATCCTAGAATCGTAGTTCAGTTACTTACCTTCCATTGCCGTGTTTGAAAAGTGCTAGAATTTCCTCGAAAGTTTTATTCTTGGTTTCTGGAACTTTCTTATAGGTGAAAATCCAGAATATAGCTAGGAAAATACTGAACGGGAGGAAAGTGTAATTGTCGAGTAAGTCCTGGAACAAAAGAGAGATAGTGTTTTAAATAAATAATATATAGAAGAAAATCAATGAAGGTTTTTACTTTTGTTAAAGGACATGAGGAAGGTGAATAATTGCATATATTCTGTATAATTGAGTAGTGAGAATCTTAAACATAATAGTCTTAGATCCCGCTGCAGAATTAGTGCGTTCATCGAGTATTCGCTTGAAACCAAGATTTTACAAGCATTCGTTAATAAGAGAATATATATCTACGGGGTTGCTCATCAATGTTGCCGTCCCATATTCAACAGGCAGCAACCCTTATTTTTGGTTAAATTCTTTCAGACAAGTCTATGTAATCATACACAGAAAAAAATTAGCTTTGATTTTATATATAAATGAAAAAAGTACGTTATGAACGTAAAAAATAACAAAATCGTATCTGTTCACATCTGGCTGTGAAGAGGTGCGTCAGAGTGCACAACGGCAGTCTTCACATATATTGCTAAGAGTTGGATGATATCTCATTTAAAAACCTAGAAAAGCACTGCCGTGAAGGCAGCAGCTTTTGCGCGCATGTTCAATGGAGATGACTGCTTAGGCAACGAATTTGAACATTTGCGCAAAAGCTGCTGCCTACACGGCAGCGCTTTTCTAGGTTTTTTTTAGATAAAGTACTGGATTTCAATTCGATCTGACCTGTTTTTTTGAAAATATCGAGAAAATGAAATTTTGAATGGGTATATATCTAAGGAATCATTGGGCAGATTTTACCCATTCACCAATTCGACCTTCGTAATTAAGCCTCAAATCTTCCCTACAAATATCGAGTTTCGAAGT
Organism: Myrrha octodecimguttata; assembly: GCA_958510865.1. Classification (NCBI taxonomy): domain Eukaryota; kingdom Metazoa; phylum Arthropoda; class Insecta; order Coleoptera; family Coccinellidae; genus Myrrha; species Myrrha octodecimguttata. Next base: position 64,187,901 of record OY294056.1, read on the forward strand.
TGTTTCTTTCGGAAGTTATTATGTTTACGGTCGGCGGTTAGGTTAGGCCGTTAAGTAGTTTTGAAGGAGTCGAGACAAAGTCTCAGGAAGTGCTATGTAAATTTGAAATATGCTTTTTCTGATAGTAACCCTGATAATTTGGAATCAATAGTTTATCACAAGATATCCAACATTTTCATACTGGAGTATTTCAAGTTGTGCAGAAAGTTATTCAAATGTCTTCTGTAGGTTTATTTCTTGAGAATTTCGAAGAGTGGGGAATTCCATAGGTCAGTCTGTTCGTTTAGAAGTTTTACTGCAGGGTCATTTGAGTACTTTTTTTTCGAATGAACTATCACAAAGTAACAGACTACTCTAACGATTATTTCTCAGTAAAATTTCAACACTCGATTCTTGATTTCCGTACAAGAAAATAGCATAACTGAATCTTCCAACCATGTTTATATAGTGAAATATTTCCAGTATCAACAGGGAAAAATATTTCTTGAACATTCGCCAGGTCTTTGGAATTATTCAATTCACATAATATTTTCTCAAATTCATTATTTTCCCAAAGTAAATTCACAATTTGAAAAATACGTAATTACTACGGCCTCTATGTAGAGAGGCAACGTTGTGTAGTTATACGACAGGAAATTGACTATGAACTAACATTTTCAAAATATACACGGCGACATGTGTCAGAATGTCATGGCCAACCAGGATAGTTTATAAAAGTTAATGGGGTATATAGGTGCATACATTGTATAAATGAAGACTCTCTTACCATACATCTAATGAATTTTTGTGTAAACTTCTCCACAAGGTCTTACTATAAACAGTTCTCGCATGAATGATACAAACTCGAATCTAAATAATTCAACATAATGCATAGCAATTTTCAGGTGACACTGATTTCTGTTGATAATGAATAGAAACATTCATTCTAACGGTCAGCCGATCATTCTTGGCACTAATTGGACTAAATACCGAATTATATAACAATTTCCGAAAGTTAACTCAATTCAATTTTATGATCTCAAATCCAGCATTTGTGATTCTTTCACGAATATGTTTCTTAGTATATAAGGGGCGTTAAGTTCTATGATTCTACAGTTCACAAGGTGCTAGCAATTTGAAGAAATTAATTATGAGAAAATTCATAGTGAGTTTCCCAGGAATTATCGTATTTATACGAATAATAATTGAATGTGAAGAAGCCGTTTATTTTTCGGAAAAAAATTATTCAATAATTTTTTACTGAAAAAATTCAATAATATTCGAAAAGAAGATCTTTAATATGAATTATTTCATGCCAAAAGATTTACACATTACGAAAAAAAATTTTTTCATGTTTCTTTGGAAAATTTCTCACTATCATCAATTAGTCTTGATCCAGAATCCTCAGAAATGAAGGGCCGTTTTATTTCTATCGCTTTCTCACTTTTCTAATTGAAAAATTCTCACAAAATTCATCCCAAGTTTGGAAATCGTCATTCCACAACTGATCACTAAGTTTTAAATAGACCACATAGATACTCTCTAAAATTTCAGAAGCATTACATTAATTTTGTTTATAATTTTTCTGATGATGTTTCAACCTGCTTTGTTGCACATCGAAATATAACAAATAATCATGAATTTTCGATTCGATTTTGCGATATTGGGGCAATAATAACAAAATTTTGGACGAAACTCTTGAAACATGTTCATTCAGAAATTCGAAAAATACAAACATTCGGCAATGCGATAGACGCTTTTGTTTTCTAGAATAAGCGTCCTCAGATTCAGATCAATTGGGTAAAATTCAATAAATATAATTGCTGTTGACATTTTTCAGATTCTTATCGCTGCAATTTTATGTGTGGCCTACGCTCAACATGAATATGAACATAAGGAGCAAGGCAAAGGTGGATTTGGTGGTTCCAAATTCATAACTCCTGTGGACATCCACCACGAACAAGTTGTCCACTTGAAGGTGAGCATGAAGAATATTGCAGATTTTCCACAATGGTTCATCAAAAAAAACCTATAAAAGCGCTGCCGTGAAGGTAGCAGCTTTTGAGCGCATGTTCAATGGAGATGGCCGCTTTAGCAACGAATTTGAACATGGGTGCAAAAGCTGCTGCCTTCATGGCAGTACTTTACTCGGTTTCTTTCGATGAAGTACTGGATTTCAATTCGATCTAAACTAACGGCCGACCGTCAACACAATAACTTCCGAAAGAAACAACTCAGAAACTCGATATTATTAGAGTAGGTTTGGACCTTAATTGGGTAGGCCGACTTCGTGAATGGGTAAAATCCACCCAATGATATCTCAGATATACCCATTATTCATTTTATTCTCGAAATATTTCCAAAAATACACATTATATCGAATCGAATGTTCATGCAGAAATGCATTAAGATATTATGATTAGAAGTTCAAAAAATATTGAAAAAAAATATTTAAAATTTTTTTCAGATTGTTATAATGGGACGATCATCGCGAGATTCAGCAGAAAGTTGTCCATTAGCATTTCCAAACTAGCTGCCAAAGTCATCATGATTGGAGTAGTATTTTTTGACTTATTCCGGAAAAAAATAACGATATTTTGAAAAAATTATGATCGTATCGTACAATGCTTTGAAATACGAAGCTCAAGGTACCAGAATTTTCTTCAAATGTAATGAGAATGTTTCCGACAAAAAATATTTTTTGGAAAAATATTTTGAAAAAAATTTTTTTCAAAATTTACTGACGACAAGATCTCAACAAAATTCTGCACAAAACTGCAAGTCTCTACGCTCCAACTTACTGCCAAGTTTCAATTCAATCGCTTCCGTAGTTCTCGAAATATCAGGGAAATATCCTTAAAACTTTCGAAATCATCCGACCAATTTTGGCCATTAACGAACTCAACCTTCGCATTTTGAAATGCAACCTACCCTGAAATTTTCAAGTCGATAGAATCCTCCATACGTCCGTTATCGTGCGTGAGGCCGGCCGGACAGAATCGATTTTGACACCGGATTCGTCATCAATGAGTCAAACCTAGTCGTTTGAGACCATTTTCGGCTCAAACTTCGAAAATTAGACATTTCACGTTGTTTCCCTAGAATATGCGAGCGAAAACAGAGAAAGCTAATAATTCTGATTCAAATTAAGAATCTTATTACCAAAACAGCAAACACAACTATGGATGAGTTCTTAAGATTCAAATCTCAATTTCACCCATTCAATAATGCAAAACCCTTTGAGGCAAATACTTGATTATGTATCGAATTTGATGAATTTTTCGTTGATTCTAGAAATGTTTTTTCAACCTCATTGGAGAATTTTTCGGATCTATTGAAATTTTATAATTTTCCACAGGCTCACCCCGAGTACCACTACGACTACCACGTTTCTGATCAGAAACACAAGGACTACAAAAGTAAGCACGAGGAAAGGGACGGATACAAAGTTAAGGGTAGCTACAGTCTGCTAGAACCAGACCACAAAACAATCAGGATTGTGGATTACGTAGTTGACAAAAAATCTGGATTCATCGCTAAAGTATCCTACAAGAAGCACCAATAGGAAACTACGATCTGCATGAAGTTCCTGATGTGTTTTTGAGATATTGATATGATATTGTTATTTGTTATGAAACAGTCAACAAATTTTATTATGTAAATATAATTCTGTTTTAGTTTGTTATATATAGTTTTTTGTTTGCGTTTAAGATCCGACTAAGGAGAATAGAATCGATCAACAGAAGAAATACGTTCCCCATACTTCAACATGAAGTGATGCACTATTTATTCAAAAATAAGAATGAAGCTTCAAATCATAATATATTCACTGAATTCAATATGCATGGACCATTAATTAAACTCATCTTAGATTGAAAAAGGTCATGAAATGCAAAACAATAAGATATATGAAAAAATATCAGTCTCATTCCTCGAATCAGTGGCATTATGATAGTATAATCGATTTTAATTTTTTTTTCATTTCTGCAATATGCGTGAATGTAAAATGAAGGCTTTAATTTCTTGCTTTTATTCTATGAATAATACAGTAATTCATGGATCGGAAGTTGTACAATCCGACTTACAATTAGTTAATCGGTATATCTTATGGCTTTATTCCATCTTTACTTTTTCATGTAAATATTTCGCGCAAACTTTGACTGAAAATGAGACAGAAAAGTGAGAGTCTATAAATCCCGTTTGAAACTTTAGATCAGTGCTGAAACCTTCAAAAAGACCGAAGGTTGAAAAAACATTATAGTAGGATAAACTCACTGAAAAAGGAAGAGAATATAACAACAATTGAAGTTTGAGAGTAAATCATGGTTTATCTCGATTTCCGGAAAAACAACAAATCCTATGGAAAAGAGTAAAAACGGCAAAGTTGTAGGTGATAAAAAGATCTTCACCTTTTGCATTTACACTTTTTTCATATAACCTCAAAATTTGTTGGAAAAATTCAAATAACCAAGTTGGTGGTTTTTCATTTTCATCTTCAACAGAAAAAATCTTGCCCACGACTATGCATTGATATATTTATTTCGATGGCTCTTGTTGAAGAAAAATGACAGTCATTACCCAAGCCATGCATAGAACAAATGAAAGTGTTGACGTTTCTCGTAAGCACCCACAAGGAATAAAGTTGACCACTATGACAACTCTATTGTAGGTTGTTGAAAATGCAGAATTATTCCAATGAAGTCGTGGCAAAGTATGGTATTGCTATTATTCACTAGGGTGACTTTACCCTCGTTAATAATAACAGCAGTAGTCATTATATGCCAGTTGAATAATATACTATTTTTTCACGAGATTCCGTGAAACCTTAGCTTTTTATGTTCCTAATATAGTGTAGTATTACTTGATTGATTATTGTCTAGATATCGGAAACTCACCCATATCAATTGAAAGTTTCACGTCAAAATATCCACTTTTTCAAAAAAGTTGGTGGGTTTTTTGTTCGTTGAAATGTTTTCTTTCTGATGGTGTGAAAGAATAAGCATTACTATAATTAATTTTCTCAGAAAATGCAAAAATATACAACTACAATTAACATTGAGGCGGTAGCTCAGTGGTTAGAGCGCAAACCCCATGATCGTCAGGTCTGGGATTCAAGCCCTTGGCCGGGAAATAACTTTTCCGGTTTTTAGGGGACCGTCCAACCATTCGCTGTTGGGTAAACAATTAACAGTGCTGTTCCTAACGTGGCGCAAGGAATTAGTAACAAAGCCTACACAGAACACACCCGGTATCCTAACTCGCACAAGCTTTAATCTTCTGAGGGGTTTCGTTGAAGCCTAGGATATTAGGAAAAAATAGAAAAAAAAAACAACCAAATAAATCCGAAGGGTTAATATTTAATAAGACGTCTTGGCTATTTTGGGGAAGTTGTCAATTCTTCTTCAAATTATATGCTCAGATGCCTATTTACTGCTATTTCGAAATAATTCATATAGCTGAGAGTGACCTACTGAAAATTTCAACCCATTATTTCATATAGAGAAGTGAGGAAAAAGCTAGGAAGATCTGGGGTGTACTACAGGATATTTTTTAAGAAAATTTACAATGGTAATGTATATTTCTTCGACACTATCACAAAGAACGAACAAAAACCCAACTTTTTTGAAAAGTAGATATTTTGACGCGAGACTTTTCGGTATAAAACGAGGGTGCTTTTTCGAGATTTAGTCGAAATAAGGCGAAAAAAAATATATTTTAAATCGAGAGAATCACAGTGTTTTTGGAACACAAAAAGGTAAGTTTTCATCGATTTTCGTCTCAAGATTTTTTTTTGTGGAATATTAAAATAAAGAACTTGGTTATTCGAATTTTTCACATGAATGTTGAGATTATATGAAAAAAGTTTGAATATGAAAGGTTTTTTCACCTACAACTTTGATGTTCCACTTTTTTCCATAGGACTTGTAGTTTTGCCGGAAATCGAGATGAACTGAGTTTTAGCATTAAACACTCACTACGGATTCTTCAACAGTGAGTCCAACCTAGTCGTTTGAGACAGATTTCAGCTCAAAATTCGAAAATTACAGACATTGTGACGACGATAACGCGCTGTCCCCCAGAACAAGCGCGTAAAAAAAATCGTTAAATCATTGATGACAACAGATCTGCGAACTGCAAGAAGGAACAATTAATTAGAAAAAAATAATTAGATTAACCACTTATGCATTTACATTAAACAAAGTACATATAGAAATCACAGCCATGTGTTCATTTCATTATTCATCATTATAATATTTCGTAACCACTCCAATAGCTCATTGCTGATAAATTATCAATAAGGCAATTAATATACACTGAATTATTCTCAAATTGAGGCGAAATTCTGCACCCTTTCACTCAAAAATCTTATAGACAAGGTATATAACAGAGTGACACTTGACTGATATTATTAGTTATCGAACAGTCTCCAAAAGTATCATTGTCCAATATGAGTAGATACATCGTAAGTACCGACTGTATGTTTATACGAAACAAAATTATTTATTTTCGATTTCGAATTTGATTCGCTGTTCAATGAAAATTTCGAATCAGTTGGTTTGAATTCATCATTTTTTGTCAAAAATATTATGGACTAGGTACGGTATAATATCCAGAAAGGGTTGGTAGTTCGTAATTTTATTTTCACTCAGCATTAACTTCGTATTTTTGAATTGACTGCCAAAAGTATGAAAAAAAAATTAACGGAATTGTTCCAAGGTTTGGATATCTATAAAAATGCAATGAGTAAAGCATACAACATGAGGAGTTTTAGTTTCAAAGACAAGGAAGATAAAGTTCATATTATTTTTAGGGCGTTTTCTAAGATTCCATTCCCAAGATCTGAAAAGCGACTATTAAAATTTAAAAAAATATTATGCATAGAAAACTGCCTTACGGATTGCGGGACTATTCAAACTATTTGTCATGGGTAGTTTCTAAAAAATATGTTGTCTAATGAACAATTTCGCAATGATGTTAATGATCAACGAACTGAAGAGTAATGTTTCGGAATCTGAATCCTTCATCAGACAATAAAAGGAAAAGTTGCAAAATTATAATATTTTCGCTTTATTGCCTGATCCGCACGGCGTTTCCAAAAAATATCAAGTATATTTAATTTTTCGTGGTTTTTTTCAGATATTGGCATATTTACCAAAAAAAACCTGAAAAATCACCCCACATATCCGTCAATCGATTTCCGAAAATATATGTGATCTCCTTATTTCTAATTTTTCGTTTCCATTTCAGATTCTTCTTGCAGCCCTTTTGGGAGTAGCTTGGGCCAGGCCCCAATACGCAGGAGGATCAGCTGGTGGTCTTCTGGAACATCATGGACAGCCTCTGAGTCACGTTGTCATCGGTCTCAGTAGGGGAATCGAGATCGAGCATCATGATAATGGACATCGTGAGGAGGAACAGCATGAGGAGGAGTATCATGAGATTCCCCACATACGGATTGAACATCACGAGGAGGATCATCATGAGGACGAACATCACCATCAGGGCGAAGGAGGTTTTGGTGGCTCTCATTTCGAGACTCCAGTTGATATTCATCACGAGTCAGCTGTTCATTTGAAGGTGCGTTCAAAGCAGAATTGAATTCTTTTGACATTCGAAATGAACAAGTACGGATTTAACGTTCACATATTTATGGGGGTTATTCTAGAAATCATAACATGAAACAAACTTCAAATCAACCAAGCTCCTAACATGTACCCCACGGGAGTGTGGTGGGTAGGGAGGGCGTTCATGAAATTACTTCTCTTTTTTGTTCTATGTTCTATTGATAATTTCTAAGTAATAGACATTTATTATGTTTTCCGTGGCTCACTCGAAATCATCAGGAAATCAGTTTTTCTCGAGGATAATGCTTTGTAAGGCAAGATAACTCTTTTGTTCGAAGATTTATTTTTTGATTGAAATTTCACTCCCTTAATAATTAGAGATAATTTTATAAAATCCCCTCTTATTATACGAGGTTTGTCTGGAAAATACGTTTAAAAAATTCGGGGCATCCTGATGGTCCTCCCTCTATGCAATCCCCTCAATGCTCAGTTCGAGCAATAGCGCTCTGTGAGTAGATAGAATTCACGTGTGCTTGTTGAAAGTAACCCCTTTTTTACCTGCCGTCGGCATGGAGCTCTCTCTGATTGAGGAACAGCGTATCAACATCAAGTTTCTTGCAAAGCTCGGTAAAAATGGTCGTGATAGTTTTGAGTGTTTGCAACAAGTTTACGGAGACAATTCTCTGAAGGAAAGGTTTCGGGAAGGCCAGAAGATGTGAAAGATGACCAACGCTCAGAACGCCCCCCTACATCGAGTTCCGAGGAAAATGTTGAACGAATTCGTGGTTGTGTCCTTAAAGACCTTCGATTGACAGTAAGAATGATAACTGAGAAACTGTCAATCCGGATTTGACACAAGGGGGCAGGTGGATCCTTCATCACAACAACGCGACTTCTCAGACGTCTCTCGTTGTGCGTGAGTTTTTGGCCTAAAGATCAATCACCGTAACAGAACACTCGACTTATTCACCCGATTTAGCTCCTTGGGACTTCTTCCTGTTCCCGAAATGCAAAATGGTGCTCCGGGGGCGGCACTTTGGGGATTTGTAAGCCATTAGGGCTGAAAAGACAGGGCGAGTGAAGAGCCTCAAACTGAAGACTTTCAGCGATCGCGATCTTGTCTCATGGGGAGTATTTTGAAGGAGACCATATTGAAATACCTGAATAATTGTAAAATGAAGTGATTAGTCCACTTTTATACGTATTTTCTGGGCAAACCTTGTATCTACCACTGACGGGATTAAGTCAATATCTCCAGGAATTGAAATCGGTTCGACCATAAATTTGTTACAGTGTTTTAAAATATAGGGTTTGAAGTATATGCAAAATTTCTCAGAAATCTGACAAATAGATTTCACAAAAAAATGTTTTCAAGAAAAATTACGAAAAAAAAAATTTCCAACCAAACGATCACAACGAAATTTCGCAAGCAGACTCGTTTCTGTATACCAAGTTTCAAAAAAATCAGATTAGTAGTTCTTGCGATATCAAGGAAATAACCTCAAAAATTCAAATGATTATAACTCCAAAACCATTAGGACGATTCGGCCCATAAACGAACTTGACCGTCACGTGTATTTCCGACTGCCTGCCAGACAGAATCGATTTAGAATAAAATTGCGTTTCGCTCCGGTGTGACGTGGCCTGGCCCGTTACCTTCAAGTGCTCGTTGGCCTTTATGCAACATTATTCTGCATTGGTTTGTCAAGATCGTTTCTGATTGGACAATTACGATTATATGGAATATCATATCTATTTCATCTCATTCTCAACTTATTTATTCGACTCAAAATTGATCCTTAATCAACAGGCACATCCTGAATACCACTACGATTATCATGTAGCTGATCACAAACATCACGACTTCAAGAGCAAACACGAAGAAAGAGATGGATACAAAGTAAAGGGTACCTACAGTCTCCTAGAACCAGACCACAAAACAATCAGAGTTGTAGATTACATATCAGACAAAAAGACTGGTTTCATCGCTAAAGTTTCCTACAAGAAACATCATTGAATTCTTCACGTGGCCATATAATTGTTTTTGTACATATTCGAGTTAACATGTTTTGTTGCATCAATAAATTTTTAAAATACACAGTCATGCTTATTTAAATCGACACTAGGAGGTGCCAATGACAGAAGAAATCATTGAAAATATTGATTGAACCGTGGTATTTGTCGCACAATTCATTTAAATTCATTCATCAAGAAATAGAATATAATCATGAGAAGAATAAACAATTAATATCGCAAAATATGGAGGCCAAACAAGCTGCAGTATTGTCATATTCTGCACGGATTAACGACAAACAATAAATTCTGAATATATACCTCAATACTACACGAGTGCAAATGTAAATGTAAACTTGCATAAGTTTATAAACGATAACGTATAATTAGGGAAACTTTGATAAATCTTGTTGATATCCAAAGACTAACGAAACTCGAGGAAAATGGAAAAAAATCCAAGTGTCTTCGGAACCATCAGGTGGATTTTGACCATTCGCGAACTTGAATTAGAACTTCAAGCAATTACTTCCCAGAGAATTGACTTGGACATTCTGAATGTTTGGTGTTTGAAGCTCAAACAAAAGTCAAGGCTTGTATTATGTACAACTTCCGATGCGCATACGGATTCCCGAAGTACCCAGGTTCCAGGTTCTTCGACCGACAAAACGGTCCCTGGTTCATGTTATATGCTACATATGAAATTTTATTTCATAGGGGGTTTCCAGATGGAGCCGAAGTTAAGGAGGTACATGGATGTGAAATAAAAGCTGGTATGTAAAATGACTTCCTATATGCAATGGGTGAAAAAGATATTATAGGTTTGTTCATTTTACCTGCATTAACTACATTAACTCCACTTACATGATGAACATTTCTGTGATGGGGATGATCCATACTAAAATTATCATTATCATTAGGTTTGTTCGTCGTACCTGCATGAACTATTCTAACTACACTAACTTCTGACTTCCAATTGTCAGTGCAGCTGAGTTTATTTGAGTGTAGTCACAAATAACAGAATGAGTGGAGTTTGTGTAGTTCGACCTGTTCTATGATTCTCACAGAATACAAATACAGGATGGATGATTTTACTCAAATCCTAAATGACAGAATTCTATGCTTCTTTTGTTTTCGGTACCCTTTCAAGAATATGTTGATTTGTCGTAAAGTATTTCCAATTTCGTCACGGAAAAAATTCCATTTTAAATACCTAACGATATGATGAAAATCAATAGATTACTTCGGTCCAAGTTGCCAACTCACAAATTTCGTCCAAATCTCCTATCACTGGGAAAGGATAATTTCAGAACAAATTCGACAGAATAAGGTTCGCGTATTATTATAAATATCCGTAAACGGTACCTCGGCACCTCGAAACAACATAATTCCTTCCAAATATAGGTTTTCGTTGAGATCTAAGCCTAACGTCCGACTGCGTAAACACAATAACTTCCGATAGAAACAACTTAGAAACTCGATATTTGTAGAGAAGGTTTGGACCTTAATTACGAAGGCCGAATTCGTGTATGGGTAAAATCCACCCAATGATTTCGCAGATATACTCATTCAAAATTTTATTTTTCCAATATTTCCAAAAATACAGATCAGATCGAATTGAAATCCAGTACTTCATCGAAAAATAACAGTTCGAAGTTTCATACAGAATTTAATGAGGATGATATTATAAGAAAATCATAGAAATTTTTTTTTCAAATTGTTCTAATGACACGATCATCACGAAATTTCGCATAAAGTTGTCTTTCAGCATCTCAAAACCAGCTGCGAAGTTTTATCAGGACTGAATCAGTATTTCTCGAGTTATGCCGAAAAAATCAACGATATCGAGAAGAAAACCTCGAAATTTGACATATTTTTTCCCGATATCTCCGAAACTTATGATCGTATCGAACTGAAATTTGGTACACTGCTGTGAAATATGAAGTTCAAAGTGTGAGTGGAATTTTTTTTTTGAATATGATGAATGGTTTCCGGAAAAAAAAAATTTTTGGAAAAAAATTTCGAAAAAAAAAGTTTTCAAAATTTACTGACAATATGATCCTGACGAAATTTGGCTCAAAGTTGCGCGTTGTTATACTCCAGCTAACTGCCAAGTTTGAATCCAATCGCTCAATTAGTTGGCGAAATAAAAAATAAATAACTTCAAAATTTCAAGTGCCTATAACTCCGAAATCAATTGCCGGATTTGGCCCATTAACGAACTTAACCGCGGCATTCTGATGCGCAACCTATCCTGAAAGTTTCAAGTTGCTAGCTTGCTTCTGTCGATAGTTATTGTTTCTACGGCCGGACAGAATCTATTTTGACACCGGATTCGTCATCAGTGCGTCCAACCTAGTCGATTGAGACCATTTTCGCCTCAATCATCCAAAATTACAGACATTTGGACAAAACGATAGCACGCTGTTCCCCTAGAACATGCGCGCAATAAAAACTGAATCTCAGTGGCGGCGAAAATAGGTTTTACTTTCATAAAATCACTTCTAATTTTAAGTCATCTCAATGAAAGAGATGAACTACTCGAATATATTGTTCTGGGAACAGCGCGTTATCGTTTCTTCACAATGTACGTTATTTCCGTTGTCAAATTCAATTCTGTCCGTCCGGGCGTCTGTCCGTATGTGCTCTAACTTTCGGGGAAGAGGCCTTGGCGACTTGAAATTGGCCGATTTTGGTCGAAAAATTTTTTAATCTCCGAAAATGTTTACCGGATTTCAATGAAATTTGGAGCACAACTTAAAGTTAGTATTCAACACATACAGATGCGCAAACAGGTAACTGCTTTGGCACCGGATTTGAACACGCGCGTAAGAGCTCCTGACTCCACGTCAGGTGGTTTTCTAGAACTATCTCGTTCAAAAATGTTCAAGGAGTTGATTTCTCGGATGGAAATTTCAATGAGATCACTTACTTTGAGAAGGGAAGACATTTTATGGACCTATTTTCTGCGCCATTGTTGAGATCCAGTCAATTTATTTGTCACTGGAAGATTCAGTTTCTCCCTCATGTACTAAATTTCGCTTCATATTTTTTTATGATCACAATGATGGTATTGTAAATTTTTTCACGGAATTTGGTATACTTGTAAGTTTTCGATGTATCAGGATTTTTTTTTTGATGTTCGAACAATTTTATTATTTTTACCGTAGCATCATGTGTTCTGCAAGAAATTTTTCGAAGAGAAAACTGATTATACACTAGTTTTTTCCAAGTAAGAAATTATGTTCGAAATTCTGATCCGTTCTAAAGAAATTTGAACTCTTGATTTTATTTTTTTCTGGCGCATGGTTTTCGCTCAAAAAGTAAAAACTGTTTTTCTTCAGCGTCAAACTGCTAAAAATGTAATGGGTTAACCAATCCGTAAAAATTGCTTGTGTATCGGCCAAAATTGAATTAGGAGATCAAATTGGTTCACAAACCAGAAAGAATTCTAAAAATACTATTTCATCGTTAGATTTTCTTTTTTGAATACTACTAATTATATGTAATAATAAACGAAACCGAATACCTAAAAAAAACAATTTCCATCCATTCCATTTCATCACATCATGCAAGTAAAATAATTTTCGACTTTTTCTCAAACGAAATCCATGCGCCGGACAGAGTTAAATCAAGAAATCACATTTGTTCAGAAATAAATTGGAATTTTAAAAACCATCATTAATGGGGGTTTTTCCTTCAAACGAAAATGCAGTAATTTTCATGAAAAACCCTTTAACATCACATTTCAAACATATCATTTCAATATTATATTTTTAAAAAAAGGTTTGATCACCTAAAACTGAAAAATAAAAATGGGGATTTGCATTTAAAGGGATTTGTCTTGAGTGCACGATATGGCAACGTCGAATTCAGCATTCTCGGAAAGAAAAGGACGTCAAATGTGTTACTTTGCTTAGGAAAACAGAGATAGCTATACTTCGATCTGGTTACAGTAGAAGACAACGACCAAGGAATAGAAAAAGGAGTGCACGGACTGACATACTGTTATATTACTGACAAATCGCAAACGGAAATTTTTTGGTTATATTGACGAAGAACACGTGTGTGCCACAGAATAGGAATAAATATTCCATTATTCTATAGCAAAAAAAGTTATCCTACTAAAAACCGTTGTCACTTCGTGCATGCCTGGCAAATCCCAAACCCCAATTTTGAAATCTGATTTTGAATACTTTCTGAAGGTAATTTGGGAAAATGATGAATCAAACCCATAATAATTATGTTCAAATTTGCATTTGCAGTAATAACCCAAATTCAGGAAAAACCCCCATTTGAGAAAAAGCGGTGTCGTAACATTTTTCTCTCCGAAAATGTTGAATGCGATAATAGACGCCGCTGTTAAGAATTATAAAATTGTTGGTTCATTTGAAAATGTATTTTGAGTGAAAACTCAAACCAATTTTCATAGAAACATCTGCAATTATTGTGATTATAAAAAAAAAAAATTCTGGAAACTTTACCACCCTGTATCTCAAAAGTAAGCACGTTTACGACCAGGTTCACTTGAAGTTTTTTTCAGAAATCGCACCAAGCATTGCGTCGTTAAATACAAGCATATCGATACGGCACAAAAAAATGTTTGCAGCCAATAAATATATTGACTCAAAAATAAATATATTCACAAACACGTTCTTGTAACAAAAGGCGCCTCCTAGGTATGCGTGGTTCCTACCGAAAGATTCTTTCTTAGTTCATTATCAAGGATTCAATCAATGGATAGATTATTATTGGGCAACCCGTGTAGAAATCTATTTCAAATCGTTATCTCCCCACTCATAGTAGTGAAGAGCGAGAACGGATGCTGTTAGTTCAGTTAAATAGAATCGCCAATTCTATCCAAGTTGTTTGAAACACACAACCGGCTTAGGAAGTTTAACCGCATTCGTTGAGTTCGTCATTGTTCGACTGAAATCCTCTTCAGAAACCAATTGATTTCGAAACATTCAACAGTTTCGAGAATGAGTGACAATAACCAACAACAGAACACCCTTGAAGACCAAATCAAGGAAGCAGAGGCGAAAGAAGCAGCAGATGCAGCTCTAGGAAATGAATCCGAGCAACCACATTCGAGAAGACGAAGATGTCTTATGGACGTTCCACCAAGAAGAGCTACCGGCATGGATGGTGAGGAGGTTGAGGAATTTTGAAGTTATGACCAGGTATTTCAAGAAACACATCTGATCTAACGAAAAAGAAGGGGATGAAGCTTTCTCTGAAAAAATACCCTTTTCAATTGTGTTTATTCTTATGTTTTCCTTCTGAAATAGTTGCAATGCAGATGTTCAGATTTTTATATAGGTAAGATTTTATATATGAGGAAAAAATTCAAACTGTGATTGTTGGTGCAATGATTTCGTTTTAGTTCTATTCGATTAACTGATAGCACTATGTCAATAATATGAAACTATAAACAATAAAAAGATTTGTTTTAAATGAGTTTACTCTTTGATTTTTTCGAGTACCACAGTATCAATGGCTATAATTGAATATTTTAATCTCATTTCAAATCAAGTCGGAAAATCAAACAAAGAACACATAACTTTTTTCAGAGTTCATCATGGGATTTTAAAAATAGACGAATCTATTTAAAACTTGATTGGAGTCTTTCAATAGGAATTGAAACCTTCAATCAATCCGCGTTTCCCACACAGGACAGGAAACCAGGACTTCATGCATGATGAAGTTATTAGTTGTTTTGGAACCGGTTTTATCATTAATTTATTTATATGTATATTCTTGAATTTCTATAGAGCCTTTATGGAATTATAAATTCAAATTGACTAACAAGCATGAATTTCAAAAAGATTCTACTTTTGCGCGCATAATCTATGAAACAACAACATCGTTTTCGTTTGTGTTGAAAAAATATTTTCGTAAACTTTCCATGGGATTTCGATAAGATTTCGCCCATTTTTTCGAGTTGATATGCAACAGCACTGTACTGAATTTCAGTTTGATACGAATAATATGCCAGAGATATTGAGGACAGAAAGATGTCGAATTTCGTTATTGTAGATATTTCTGGAATAACTTAAAAAAATTCTGATCCAATTATGATGAAACTTGGTAAATAAGTGTCGAATGCTGATGAAGAATTTTGTTCGAAACTCCATAATGATCATGTCATTAGAATAATTTGAAAAATAAATTAAATTTCACGAAATTCCCATTTCGAGTTCTGAAGAAGATTTATTTCACATCATTCAATAAATTTTTAATTGAAATATCAAATATTTTGGGGATATTGGGATAATGACTTGAACATGGCTTTTTTTTAATTCTGAACATTTAAAAATTCCTGTTAAGCAACACCTGCACTTAATAATGTCTAGAAAATTCATGATTCCAATATCTCCAAAATATCAAATCTTTTCGAAGAAACAGATTCGAAGGAATTGATTTTTTTTTCTTTACTTCATACAGTGCACGTACAAAATATTTGGCAACAAAAGTGAGTCATGTACTTTTTTGGCAAGGTCTTTGTATCTTCTTTACAGGCGTACAGAAATTTTCAAGAAAAAAATTATTTTTTTTGAAAAATTGGTTAGTTCAAAGAGGTTTGCAGTATGTGCACTTTGTCATGGCTCATTTACTTTGAGACGATGGTACCTGATGAAATTTGTCACCGAATGGAAGTCAACCAGTACAGTTTTGTTCATGCACAACTTTCAACCCCTTTAAACCTCTCACGAGAATTTTTTTTTTCTCCATGAAAGGGTTCGCAGGGGTTGAAAGTTGTGCATGAACAAAACTGTATTGTTCGACTTTCATTCGGTGACAAATTTCATCAGGTACCATCGTCTCAAAGTAAATGAGCCATGACAAAGTGCACATACTGAAAACCTCTTTGAAGTAACTATAATAATTTTTTTTTAAAAAAATTTTTTTCTTGAAAATTTCTGCACGCCTGTGAAGAAGATACGAAGACCTTGCCAAAAAAGTACCACATGACCCACTTTCCCTATTCAAAAAATTTAGAGGGTTGATAGGAATGGCACAGGGTGAAATAAAAATCCTTCAAAAATGCATAAAAATTTGGTAAAAGTGAAACAAAAATTGAAATGTTTCAGGATTTTGTTGCCAAATATTTTTCTTCTGAGAAAATGAATTTGTTCCATAATTTTGACCACAGTATGCTTTCGTTTTGGAATTGTTGATTAAGTTATGTTCGAATGTACAACTTCCCTTTGAGATTTCCAGTGAAATGAAGACATTTATTATTTATATTATTATCAATCAGTCGATTGATGTTGAAAAATTTTCTTTCAAATTTAAAATGGAAATCTCCAATTATAACTTCAGAATTTTTTTAAAATTATTTTGGTGACACGATCATGGCGAAATTTAGCGCTTGTTTTTGCATCCGCATTCGCCAACTATTAACAAAGTTTCACCGTGATCATTATTTTTTGAGTTACTACGGAAATTTTTTTTGAACAGAACAGTATTCTAAAACCAAAGTTTCAATCCGATCATGTTGGTAGTTTCTGAGAGGAAATAGTCTCAAGAATTCAAATCAGTACAACTTCAGAACTGTTTGGCTTATTAGTAAACTTCACCGTCGCATTTTGATGTTCACCCACCCTGAAAGTTTCTGCTCTGTCTGCCCTCGAAATATCTTGGAAAAAATTCGAAAACTATAGACATTTAGACAAAACGATAGCACGCCTTAACCTATGACATGCGCGGAAAAAAATGATGGGGTTAAACGCAAGAATCTTTAGTTAGGTATCAGTATTATAAGTCTAGGCTTTCTTCGATAAGAATGAGGGTTCATATAATTCGTCAGAATGATTCATATTTGACAATTCAATTAAGATGTACTTATCAAGGATCTTCTAATTTGGAAATAACTATTCTCGAAATAACCTTGGGTACGTTATATAAACGAAATGATATTATTTATGATGGAACGAATGTCATCAAGCCGTTGGAAAAAACGTAATGGCTATTGAACTCTCCGAATTGAATAATGAATTCAAGTCCATCATTGCCGAATACTGTTTGATTTTTTTTGCGCGTTTGTACAAGGGTTCTCGGACTTCGTTGAAATGACTCGATCATTTCCAATTATGCAACTTTTGCACGAGCAAATTTAGAATGAATATAAACCACTCAATACGAAACAGATAACGTTCACATAATTGTAAATAACTTTCGATGGGTGAAACATAAAACTTATCTTCTTCGAAACCACGCTGTATGTTAAGGAGGTATCAATAATCAAAGTCAAGTAAGAAACACCATCATACCATAAAAATAAATTTAAACATATACGAAAGTACATTACAAGTTATAAGAGTTTCAAACATTTGAATATGTGATACCCGTTTCGTGTTGAGTATTTTATTTTCATTGTAATACTTTGCGTTTTCCATCGTTCCAACACTTGCCGTGTTCTCTTCACATGAACAGAATTTTCAGGGTAGTGTGAGGCGAGGTAGCTTCAGTACTCCTCTCGATGTTTCTAATCAATTCTGTTATTTTAATACCCTGGACATGAAGAAACCTTAGAACATTCATTGAGGAAACAGTTTTTTCAAATGAACATTATTCTGATATATGTAAACCTATTTGTAAACTATTGGCGTCTGAATTTAAGATTGGAGCTCCACGGTGGCCAGTTTTAGAACCTTACATACAGACATAGATTTTGTACTGTTTGTTAGTGTTTGGTTTGATAAATTTTGATTTCACGATTTATTCAAAGACTTTTCGGACTTTTATATTTGACGAGAGTATTATACGTATACGTATACGTATACGTACCTAAATATTCCATTCTCATAAATTAGGTATGTATCATCCTTCAATTTAATTGAGTGTAGCAACTCTACAATTACGGGGATATCTCAAAGGTTAGAAGTATTTTAATATTATTTATTTTCAGATCCAAATGGCAAGATTGACTTTGGTGGGTTTCTTAGACTGTCTTGAAAGTTGAAAAACAGATAGTAAACATACTTTTTGGAATAATAGACCAATACTCATAACATAATACTCATAGGGAAGGACTAAACACTCAATATAATGTGAATAAAATGAATACGTAATAAATCGTTAAGGACGTACGGATAATTCTTTCGACTTGAGAATTTCTAGGTTGATTGCATTTTAAAATTCGTCATAATTCAAGCATGTCATTTCACACCTGTTGCCATATTTCAGTTTGATACGATAATAATTCTTGGAGATATTGTGAAAATGTGGTTTTTTCCTAGGTATCGAAGATTTTCACAGAATAATTGAAAAAAGCCTAGAAAAGCACTGACGTGAAGTCAGCAGTGTTTACGCGCATGTTCAAATACGTTGCCAAAGCGCTCATTTGCTTTGAGCATACGCGCAAAGCTGCCGACTCTACGCCAGTGTTTTTCTAGGTGTTTAAATGAATCCTACGGTCATTCGCTTCTTCCAGTTCTCTCAAAAAAAAACTCAGTCATGCTTTGCTTAATCGCATAGCGAATGGAATTGCGTACATTTCTGAAAAATCACTTGCAACTAAGAATTTCAAATTTCTGGAAATTTCCTTGTTTGCTCTGAGCACTTCACAGGAATTGGAATATAATATGATTCATATGGAAGAATGAATCATATATTTGAACAATTGAATTTCTTGGACGTATGCAATATTATATAATAGAAGAACAGTAGCATTTCTAGGAATTGATGATTATTATCATTACGACAGATGTTAACTCCTTTTTATTAAACTATTACTCGACGACCTTTACGTCATAATTCATTAATTTTATTTCATTGCAAACCATACTGTTGTCACAGAATTCTTCTGAATAATCCATCATGCGGATGCCCAAACAGAAATGGGATATTATTAATATTATTAAATTCGATGTAACGGTCTGATATAAAATAACTATTTGAGTTCATTGTGGATAGAATACTGATAACAAAACAGTGTGTAACTACTCTCTAATCCACTTTCTGCGTCTAACGCACGTTTCGGAAACCAAGTTTCTTTTGGCAATGACATATCGTAATGGTGTGATATGTCTTTGACAAAGGAAACTTGGTTTCCGAAACGTGCGTTAGACGCAGAAAGTGCGGGTGGATTAGAGAGTAGTTACACACTGTTTTGTTAACGGTCTGATCCCAAGGCAAAAGAATTTATTTGGAAATGTGAAGAATATCAACAGTTAAATTCCTGAGTAATGAAAATTTTAGGATTCAATCGTTTTTTCATTCTTTCGACAGGATGAAGTGGAATTAAAAGTTCTAATTTCACGAGATCGATCAAGAGAATTAGACATTTTTTCAGAATAGACGACTTCGGCCCAAGTTGCCAACCCACAATTTACTAAGCAAGTTTACTTTCACTGGGGAACGGGAATTTCAGGACAAATTCGACATGATAAGGTTCGCATTATATATAAATATCCGTAAAATATGCCTCGGCTCTTCAAACCAGATAATTCTTTCCAAATATAGGTTGTTGTTAAGATCGTCCCCGATTGGCTGAAATTTAAGTTGGGATTCCTGATTTCATGCAAACAGTGTCAATTTTCATAGGATACGTTCCGAAAATCAACTCTGTTGTTTCGGTTGCCGATTTTCCGCTCCGTAAATATGAAATATTCGGATGGTTCTTGGAACAAGCGCGTGAAAAAGGTTATTTACGGAATCTGGTTGATGAAAATGCGGTCGATTTACTGTCACCAGAACGATTTTCTATGGTAAATATCCATAGCATAGAACAATCCATGTTTACTTTAGGTTTGTTTTGGTTCCTAGTTCAGATCTGTTCGGGACGGTTCTAGCATAGACCAACAAGACAAATCACTTCATCCTTTGCTGGAATCGAGTCTTTCTGACCTTGAGAAAAATAACGGACATAACCACACTTATTTCTTCCGCTTAACAAAACAACTCTTCTTTCGAATATCTTGAATCTTGAAATGTATACCTAAATGGATTTGCAAGGATTCATCACAAGATTCAAATCAGACTATGATTTTCGATGGAACAGGAAACGATTTGAAA
Source organism: Myrrha octodecimguttata (assembly GCA_958510865.1). Classification (NCBI taxonomy): domain Eukaryota; kingdom Metazoa; phylum Arthropoda; class Insecta; order Coleoptera; family Coccinellidae; genus Myrrha; species Myrrha octodecimguttata. The sequence goes on from OY294056.1 coordinate 64,208,477, forward strand.
ACCAAATTCCTATTACCTAAGCGAGTTTTTCGCCTTATCTTGAACTCCTGATAAATACGTTAAAGAACTCGGTTGGAGTAAATGGAAAACCTCAGTTCCTTAATCATATCATTTCGATCAGTTTCGAAATCATTTTCGTAAGAGTCTACCTGCAGTTGTGGAAAGGCGTTTGGCTTCGAGTTTGAGGTGATCTTTCCAGAAAAGTGTTTAATGCAAATATAAGTATTTCTATTTATGCTCTCCAGTGTTAATGTTTCATTGCCACACAGTTTTATCCATTCGAGGCACTGCATCGAGTTCTTTTTTTTGGGAAACGGACGAAACTTGATTCTGCTATTTTTTCGCGAATCACTTTTGCAGTGTTTGTACGAACACCTGGGCATGATTTCTGGATTCCAAAAAATCTTATTCATACAAGAACAATAAACTATGGTCTATGTCTACGGTATCGATCATAAAAGCTCTCGATTTTGTGTCTGGAAAATCGCTTACTAGAACCGTCCCGTACAGTTCTGAACTCGGAACCAAAACAAACCTAAAATAAACATAGATTGTTCTATGCTATGGATATTTACCATAGAAAATCGTTCTGGTGACAGTAAATCGACCTCATTTTCATCAACCAAATTCCGTAAATAACCTTTTTCACTCGCTTGTTCCAGGAACTATCCGAATATTTCATATTTACGGAGCGGAAAATCGGCAACCGAAACAACAGAGTTGATTTTCGGAACGTATCCTATGAAAATTGACACTGTTTGGATGAAATCAGGAATCCCAACTTAAATTTCAGCCAATCAGGGACGATCTTAACAAAAACCTATATTTGGAAGGAATTATCTGGTTTGAAGAGCCGAGGCATGTTTTACGGATATTTATAAATAATGCGAACCTTATCATGTCGAATTTGTCCTGAAATTCCCGTTCCCCAGTGAAAGTAAACTTGCTTAGTAAATTGTGGGTTGGCAACTTGGGCCGAAGTCGTCTATTAGGTTTTTATTATTCCTTATTTTAATGCACTAGGCACAAGCTATCAAATTCAAATGACAGGTTGAGGCATACCTACAGTAGACATCAAAAATTGTTCCCTCTAAGCAGTTACCTTAGTGATAAAATTCAAAACTACTTACATTCATACTTGGAAATCCTATTCCAACCAAGAAGTTGGCCATCCAATTGACGAGTACAGCAATGGACATAGCTGCAGGCCTGGGACCTTGAGAGAACAGCTCTGCCGTTATCATCCAAGGAATGGAACCTGGACCAACAGCGAAGAAGACCACGAAACTCAGGGTTGAAATCACACTTAGGTAAGACATCCAGTCGATCATTTCCTGCACGTAGCCAAAAAACTCCTATCAGGGAGTAGTAATCATGCTCTTTTCCGACAAGTGAGGAATGACAATCTGCGCTATCTGGTCTCAACAGGACTAACGAAATAGACAGGAAGTATCTCTATTTTGAATGGGGATGTTTCTCTGCATTATTTCACTTCATAGTTTAAAGTACCTGCCATTCCATTCAAAATATCGATACACATATAGAAAAAAAATTAAAGAACTGCATGCTTCGAAAAATCAACGATGTATTTCGTTGATATAGAAATAAAAAGTTTAATGATGCGTGCAAAAAAGTACCAGCCTTTGCAGTGTCGTTCCTCCACTATGTCAGAAAAGTCGAAAATACATCGAGGGAGGGACAAAAAAGCAAAAATTAATAAAAAGTTCCGATGCTCATTCCAAAATATGTGATGAATGAACAAGGAATGAGAAATAAAAACATCGACTCAATATGAACAACAAAGAACTCGTGCATTGAATTAACTCAATTGAAGCAATATCATATTTTTGAACTCTCAAAGTTTTCACAAATTCGGAAAACTGAAGAGAATTGTTTTCAATTTCAACGAAATCGATAGTGCCTCTACAAAAAAGGTGCTAAAAATGTTAAGAGGTCGCATTGTCTTTTCGTGAATATTTATAGGGTGTTTTGAATTGAATTGGGTGTACAACGAAGAGGGGAGATAACTTCCATAATTTAAAGGAAAAAAAGTCCCATAAAAAAGGGGTACTCCATACGTTTCGTTTTCAAGATACAGGTTGAAGTTTGAATTTTTTTCGACCTTTTTTTCTCATGATATATGCATTCCACAAGGAATTGAACTGGAATTTGGCATAGATATCACATTTTACAATTCACAAAATGTGATTTCGATCGCAAAACTACAGGGTGATATTGTTTCTGTCCCCAGTTTTCCTCCAGAATTTTCGGTTAGTGAGCGACTGTTTTTTACAAAATTGTAGAGATAGACTTGTTGTTATACTGAGCTTTATAGTCACTCGTAATTTTGTTGTATCTATTACCGATATCGAGTAAGTGATTTCGATCGATTCTCTCGAACTTCCCAGAAAAATCCGAAACTTCAACATCCTGTGGGAATCTATAAAACAAAACGTTTTAGTCCCATGTTTATGGGACTTTTTTCCTTAAAATTATGCAAAGAATCTCTACTGTTCTGTTTACCGGCAATTAATGAACACCCTGTATTGTTTTGAAGTGGTATCATTGCATGAAGAAGATGGTTGCGTTTTTATTTTCATCGAAATGATTAATCGATTAACCTCTATCTCACTTTTCTTTGGTAAGGAAGAAAAGAAGAGAGAGAGGGAGATACACCGATTAATCAACTCGATGAAAATTAAAACGCAGCCGATGTCTTTATACGATGAGGGTATCTTATCAGTTATCAGTCAACATTTCAATAGTTCTAGTAGTAGCATAATCTTTGATATGAGCTTCTCCGAATGAAAAATGTACCTAACTCATAAACTGCGAGGAAAAATGGAGTTCGAAAGGAATATATTGAGAATTCTCTGCTTTAAATCTAAAGGGTGTTTCAAATTGCGCGTTTTTATTTAAGAATAAATAGAACACATAATTTGTATTCATTTTCAAAAACTTTTTATTGAAGTATCAGTTATGACATTTTTATACGAAAAATAATATCTGTCAAATGGCCGCCTCTTGCAGCTATACAGACGTCCACTGTTTTGTTGAAATTTTCAATGACATTTTGACATAATTGAGGCTCTATCTCACTGATGACACGAATAATTTCATCATTTAGTCCATCGGTGTCAAATAACATGATCTTGGTGGCCAATTGACATCACCGTTTCTGGAGATTTTTCGTCCAAGAAATTTTTGTCTCAATAAATCAATTGTGTCATTTTCAAACTGAGGTGTAGCGCCATCCTGTTGAAACCAAATGTCCTCTTGATCAATATTCATTTATTCAGGCCACAAAATTCGATTATCATCCAACGGTATCGATCATAATTGAGAGTTACAGTTTCACCAGCAGCATTTTCGAAGAAGTAAGGTTCAATTACTCCACCTGACCATAATGCACACCAAACAGTAACTCGTTTAGGATTCATAGGTTTCTCATGAATAATTCGTGGATTTTTTTCACCCCAGATATGACAATTTTGTTTATTAACAAAGCCACCAAGTTGAAAATGTGCCTCATCAGAAAACATGATTTTTTGAGAAAAATCAGCTGGTTGTCCATTGATGAAATTGACAAATGAACGACGTTTTAAATGATCTCATGGGTTTAGTTCCTGTGTTATTTGAACCTCATATGCCTTCAGAGCTAAATCCTTGTGTAAAATACGCCATGTTGTGGACCCACTAAGTCCAACTTGTTGTGAACGTCGTCTAATGGACATTCCAGGGTGTTCAGCAACACAATCACGAACCAAATCAATATTTTCTTGTGAACGACCGCTACGACTGTATTTTTCACTTTCTTGACCACCGAACCGGTCTCTTGAAATTTTGGGTGCGTTTCTATTTTCATCGAAATGATTAATCGATTAACCTCTATCTCACTCTTCTTTGGTGAAACACAAAGGAAGAGAGAAAGGGAGATACACCGATTAATCAGTCCGATGAAAATAAAAACGCGCCCCATTTAATAATTCGACCAATAGTGCTTTGAAATCGACGATCATGTAAACCATAAAATTCACGTAATTTTTTTAAACCCTTCTCACAGAACGCTGATTTTCATTAAATAATTCAACAATTTGAACGCGTTGTTGTATCGTGTACGAAGCTATTTTCATAAATGTCATACACCACACTTCTTAAATGTCAAAATACCCAGACGCATCCAGTGCGCAATCTATATTTTATTCATTCTTGAAAAAACGCGCAATTTGAAACATCCTTTATTTGAAGAATCTGTATAAGTTTTAAATTGGGAGGAAACTTCAAATTTGTTTTTATGTGCAAACAATATAACGACGATGAAAAAAATTAACAATTTCCTAGAATTTGAGACTAATTATTCGTCCTTTACATTTGTTAAGATCCTCGTTGAATGAAAGATATATTTGGATTTTCATTAAAGTACCTAAACCTAATACTCTCATTATGTGTACAAATAAAGTATATCAGTACAATAATAGCAACTCAAGTGTGTTGATATCACAGCAAATAACAGGAAAGCTGCAAAGTAAATAGAAATCATGCAGAGGGAGAAACATGCAATTGTCAAATGTAAACAATGTACGATCTGTCTGAACATTTGAACAAACTGATTGCAAGTTTTCAACGAAGGTACCGGTGCACCTCATGAAATGAACGGTTTCTACAGTCTTCTGATAAAATAATGTTATCTGCAGTGCATGTTATCATTCAAGGTTGTATTGGCCGCAAATTTTGAAGTATGTGAGTATATTCCTCAAAGATTAAAAACGATTTTTAAATAATCGTAATGATTTTCCAGCTGGAATTTTGATATTTCTTTAAATTTTGTTGTGAATTATGTTGAACATTTGAATAAAGAAATTCATCTCCCAATCAATGGTGCAACAATTCAGAGAAATATTTATTTTCCGCTAATCACTGGATTATCCAATTTGACAACTATCGAATTAAAAATTGAAGACTTGGCTCAAGTTCTATAGTTGCAATGAGTAGTTTTTTCAAACTTTGTCTTAAAATAAGTAATTTTTATTGAAAATGGAAGTCAAAAGATTAGGAACTGTTAACTCATCTACATTGTGGAAGTAAGGCCACTTGTCGCGACCACAGTCTAGCGTGATTGGCTGCCACAATATGCGGAATATGGATTAAAGCCCTATTACGCTATACAATCCCCAGATGCCGGCTCTGTCCTGAACGTACGCCCTCAGCGTTGCTATAATACCACAGACCATACATGATAATACTGCCCAGTATGCCAGGAGATAGGGAGCTGTACATTGTCCGCATTCAGCAGACATGACAGTTACGGAACTGTTGCCAAACTTATCTACTCTTTCTGCTGAACGCGGCGCTACCTGGGAAACAAGTTTGGTAGCGGTGGTCATCTTTGGTAGCGTTCTTGGATTGTGCTCATCTGCGGTAACATGTTGTTTAGGGTAACTGATGTTCACCGGTAGCGAAAATAAGTAACAATCGCTCTCTTCTACTGAATGCGGCCATTGGGTCTACTCGATCGCCCAAGATCAGGACACTGGCTGCCGGTTCCTCATTACACTTCCCGGTCCCTTTCTGCCCGGCCCTAGATATTGGATGTGTAATAGGCATTCCAAATATATCAGCCCACAACCGCGTTCAGCCACAAGCCAAATCAGTGTATTTTTAGTGGCGGAATCACCGCAACAAATGCTCAGGAGTAGCGATAGGTGGCAGCCTTAAGTGGCTAGTTTCGATCACCTCTATTAGCTACGAATTGTGGCCCGAATACAGCCACTTGTGTCGACCTCTTCAAGCGTTAGTGGCCGCGACAACATGTGGACAATACATTTTGTGAATCAGCGCAGACACGACCACGGAGTATATTTTTGATTGTCAAATCGTGGTCGCTAACGCTAAGGAGCAGCGTTCACTTGGCAGCCTTTATTGGCTTGTTCTGACCACTGATTGCAGCAGAGTATTGTGGCACAAGTGCGGCCACATAAATAGCGACTACATCGAGTATTAGTGACCACCATATAATGCGGATGATAGATTTCATTCATCAGCGCACACGCGGTCACGGAGTGCCATCACAGTATATTTTTGACGGCCAAATCGACTCCACTAACGCTTGGGAGCTAAAATTAGTTGCTGTGTTTAGCGGCTGGCACCGACCATCGATCGCGGTCAGTTAGTGGTCGTGTGTGTGGCTGGTCTAAGAGAGTCATTTATTCTTTTCACAAATAATTCCCGAATATTGTGAGTCTATAAAAATACAGGATTCAAAGGATTGCATTGTAAGAAACTTTTATGTACCTGTTACAGCTCCTTTCAGAAACGTACCTTTATTAGGAAAGATATGGTGATGAAAATGGAGAAGATGAACATGCCACCTAGGCCATACAGGTGAAGAGTTCTTCTGCCGGTCCTGTCCATGAGTGGTATCGTTACTAGAGTCATGCAGACCATAATACTACCTATACCTATAGTGGCGAATTTAGCACTTTCTTCCGTCAACCCCGAATTCGAGAACAAATTAGTTGAATAGTAAAAAACCTGGAAGAAAAACATTGAATCAACAATACATAAACTGACAACTTATTGAATAGTTCATTTAAATAGAGACTAACGGGAAGTTTTAGTTCTCATGTGTTAAGTAGTTGGGTTATAGGTGGATGGATGCAAATATCGACCTTGAATAGAATATTCCTAAATTCCGGGAGGTACCTCTTTACATTGTTTAAGCTAAGCATATAATTGCCGAGTTCTCATGAAACATCCAAAGTTATGAACAAACATCATTTACAGCTTGATAACGAAGATTCAGTATAAGAGGGTTTACCATCATAATACGCTAGAAGCAGTGAAATGTCATAACTTATTCAATACCCAAGTTACATAAGAAGAGGAAAGTAATGGCACTGATCTTATAGCTCCCAAATTTTTACATTTTTTTTCAAACAACAATAACTGTACTTGAAGTTTGAAGGCATGAACTGGTAGGGCCTCAAGTAGATTTATCTGACTTCACAGTCCCAAATAATGACATTTGGAAACATTCGATTATAAGATTACTAGGGAACAACAAGAATAGTACTGATGGGCTCAAATCTATCTGCAAAGTCCGATTTCACAAAAATCACCCTATATGTAGGATTTCCAAGACAATCTTCCTCTAATACTAGCTTGAGAGCTTATCCTTTACGAAAGAAACGGAGATCTTAGAGAGGCCCTCACGTATTTCACGTTTTCGCAAGTTGTTGAAGTCAGAAGTCTATCTGATGAATCATCTTCAACATGTTTTTAGCCTTCCAAAAATCATAAGAATTCGAGCAGTCGTGAAATCTTTTAACCAACAAAGATGACACTGGCTTGAGTAACTTCTAGCAGAAGATGTCATTAAATTCCTAGCCGATATTTAGCAATGTTGGCATCACTTTGTCTCATAAAATCCCAACCTACTTGCGAAATTACCAAGGCAGAGTACTGTTCGAAGAGATATGCACTAGTTCAGATGAGTTACCATAATGACCTTTCGGGAGATTTTTCAGTTGTGAGGAAAAGAACGCATCATAAGAACTCAGGTGAATAGAAGGACTAAAGAACAAGGAGAAGAAGCATGGCCTTCGAGGTCAAAAGTTTTGGGATGGAAGTGGTCACGACACGTAAACGTATAAAGCATCAGCTCATTTGCAAAGTCTAATCTTATGCGAATAACTCTATTTATAGGCATTTCGAGTGCATCTTCCTAAAAAGACTAGGTTGAGAGTTCATTCTAGGGAATGAAACTGAAAATACTTACTGCGTTGATTCCGGAAAGTTGTTGAGAAAGCTGCATCACGACGCCGATTATTAACGGAGCTCTCAAAGTTGGAGAACAAATCAATTCCATCATGCTTATCGATGATTCAGTCTGTTGTGCCCTTTCTTCCGCCCTCATTTCTTCAATGTCTTCTTCCACGTGATTACTTGCTCTTAATCTGAAAAAAATTGGGATATAAATTAGCTTTGTTATGTCCTAGATATTTTTTCAGCTTGATATCTATCTGAGCTCACAATTATTGGGAAAAGCTGCGAATTTCACATCTATACATATAGCTCTTCATTCAACCTTAATGTTAGAAACTGGGTTTGGTTTCTGATTTTCAACATGCTTTTCTTCGTAACATGTAATGTAACAACTATGCAAACAATTTCAAATTGAATTGTACAGCAGCAATATATTTTTCAGATTTTAGACTCTCGACAGCAGCAAAGAGAATTTCTCCTATTTTTTCATTATGTTCATAATCTACTACCCTAACAGAGTGTGAAAGTGTTTCCTCCTCCAGCTTGGATGGAAATCATGACGATATATATTGTAGGTACGTTCTTTTAATAAAAATGAAGATGATCTTATTGTGTGTAGCCTATGTAGCTTCTTTGTTATCAATCGAAATGATTGAATAAAAACTTCGTCTTATAGTAACCTAAATAGTTACCTTCTTAGTGCCTTTCTGGCTTCCTCCTCCCATTGTTTGGTAATGAGTAAATATCTAGGGCTCTCTGGGCAAATAGGTAGCAGTATTAACTGCAATAAGGCAGGACAAACAGCCAACCCCAGAAGAAGTGGCCAGCCGTCGTTAGTACCCAGAATCTGCTCTATTCCTAGCACTTGAGAAATGAGAAGACCAACTGTGACAGCCAACTGGTTGACGGTACCCAAACCACCACGTAGGTTCAACGGTGCTATTTCGGATATATACATAGGTACTAAGGATGTGTTCAGTCCTAGAAAATGAATCGACATTTTTAACATTAACTGGACATTCATTTCATAAGTAGAAAAGTATGAATACTATCAAGTGAGCTATGAATTTGGACTAAACGTACCACAATTGACTCCTATTATAAATCTGCCTAAAAGTAGAACTTCGTAGTAATTAGAAGCTTTGGTGCACCACATCAAACAAGCGCCAGTCACACCCAAAACGTTGTTGAGGAGAAGACCTCCTTTCCTGAAAATATAAATACGAAATTAACAAAGAACTGATTGAATTGTTTTCGGGAAAAAAGGGTTTCTGACTTTGGAATGGGGCATAATTTCACCACCATTTCATATGTCCATATATATTTTTGCTATTCGACTTCCAACTGTGAAATCGCAATATTTTCACGAAATCTTCAAATAGTTCAGAAAGTTTTGAAAATTACGTGGTTCATCGAGAAAATGGTGGGAAAACAAAGAACTCAGCCATAAAGGAAATACTGTATATAATTTGTAGAGAGCTTTTTCCTACGAGGCGCCCTTTGGGACAAAAGTGAATTTGCAACAATTCCGTAGTATTTCGAAGCAATATAATTTTGAGTTGTATATTGAAAGTATTTTGATTAAAAACGGAGTTCACGATGATAATAACTACAAAAATTTCAGGTATAGCACTAAATATTCACAAATCATATCAAAATTATGATGGTTATCAATATTTCAAAGCTCTTTCAAACATGGATATGGAAACTCTTGCGTGCTTTCGATGTGACGTCATTTGACGTTGTTAGATAGATCAAATTATTGAGTATACTGGTTGTTACAGAAATCAGGTTTAGCCCAAAAAAAAATCTACATTTTAAAGATATCTGATTGAAATTTCGGAAAGTAGTACTATACTGCATATTGTTTCCTGTTCAACCATAAGTGGACGTAACTACGTTGAATTCGGAGAAGAATTCTGTCAAAAAAATATGAATTGAGGGAAAAAATTAAATTAAAAAATTTTTAAAAATTTTTTTTTTCGTTTTTGTCTGCGGTTCGATTATAATGCTCGATTAATCGATTTTTGCCGTTATTACAAATCATCAAATCTTATTTTCACTAGAAATGGACCATTTGTGCATAAGTTACACGTATTTTGTTTTAGTCCCATGCGAGGGATAAGCCTTCGGCTCATGAAATTTTGGACTCATATTCTCCGATTATTTTACAGTGTACCAAAGTAAGGTGGTCTGAAGATCGGTGGAAACAGCTGTAACCATTCTCCTTGGATACTTCTTCGTGTAGAGGTTTCGATGGATTGGATGATTTGCTCTGATTAAGGTGGAATATTTGTTGATTTATCGACAGATATTTGTCCTTCTGGTTAGGTTAGATTAGTATAATAGTATATAAATAGAAAAACAATTATATATAATTTTCAACCATAGAGCAAAACTTAAGGTTATCTTTTTTCCACATCTTGACAGAGAATTCGATTTTTTACCCTTTTTCATAAAAATAACATTCGGCAATTACTAAAACTATTTCGTTATCCCTGTAACATCGGAGAGTAGGATGTATTTATTCAATTGGTGAATTCTGAGTATAAATGGTTCAATTACCTGTAATAATGGTGAGAATGGATAATATCCAGAATTACAAAATATTCGAAAACAAAAAAAATTGTTAAAATTGTTTTTTCTTCGTTTTAGACACCTTGTATACCTCAGTCGTTTGGCAAGACGTTTTTCTCAGCCTGTATTTCATACATCAATTCAGATTGATCGTTCGAAGGAATCAATAACTTACTCATTTTTCAAATAAAACATTTCAATGGGACTTGGATTATAAATTCAAATAATTTGAGTGCCCATCGAAAAAAAAACCTTTTGTTCTGAAAATCTGTGTCTCCTCTATTGTGATACAGTTTCCACACATGGAAATAGGGTTTTGATTCGATCCGAAAATATGGGTTACTCTGCGTGAGCAGCAATATTTTCAAGTCTCCAGCAATCATATGGTATTATAGAAATTTTGATTTCCACCTCTTTGAAGTCACCCTGTATCTGTTACCCCAAAGACTTACAAATATACAAAAGAAGTTTCGTTCGCTCGCAACAAATTACCGTAGGAGTCTTTCATTTGGAACAAAAAAACTCCCAGGTTATATCGAAGATTTTATTGAATTATTTTCAAGGACAAAGCAGTCAACTAGTGAACAAAATGATCAATATTTTCCAGCAACCAACAGGACTCTGGTGAATTGATATATTGTGAGAATTCACATCCTGTCGAAAAAACACCTCTTACCTTCAGAAACTTTCGAAATATCGACAAGAAAAAAGTGAAAAAAAAACTAGAAAAAAAAAACAAATATTCACCTTCCAAACTTGTTGGCTACCATCCCCCCTCCAAAACCTCCAAGCATTCCACCGATTGCGAATATGGAGACAGCTATGGAATACAAGCCTCTGACGGCCTCGTCTGGTAATTCTTCGCCATAGCGCGATCGATAGGTGCTCTTGATGAAGTATTCGATATTGTTCTGTGGGGCGTTTATGACTCCTGTGTTGTAGCCAAATTGCAACATACCAAGGACGGCTGCCAAAATGGCGTATGTAAGGAAAAAGGTTAGGCCCTGAAGAGAAAAATATTTATCAGGAGTTATTCTCATTCATTTCTTTCATGGAGAAGATTATTCTGTGGGTCAGTCTGGAATCATACAATTTGTGTACATTAAAATAGTCCACACTATACTTCCACACATGATGTAAAAAACATGGTGTGTTCATCTGCAAAAAAGTGACGTGAGCAAGATTAACATAGAAGAAAAGACATATTCTGTGGTTTGAATTTGCATGTAGTTTCATACGTCATCATTTGTGAAAACGATCACAGAAAAGTAGAGGAGCACACCATGTTTTACTTACATCATGCTTCTACTCCATACTTCACAAAGGGTAAATGCATTGATGAAAATTGTGATATTGTGATGACTTTCACCATCTTGTAGGTTCAACCCCTACGGAGGAATAAAAAACCTTGCTTAATTTTATGCGGGAACATGCACAGAGTTTTGCATCATTTACCAAATCTGAAAATTCGATAAAATTTTTTATTGTAAAAATTTTTCCTGCGGATTTGAACTAGTTTTCAGGGGTGGTCTGCTTGAAATAGAATGTTGCCTAATAAACAATATCTAAACAATGCAAACGATCAACAAATGGAACTGTGGAATCCATACTAAATACACTTTTATGAAGTCAGTTGTTAGGCCATAAATAAAAAGTTTGATACATTCCACTCTGTATAATTCATTTATGTTGGGGTATAGTAATTCTCCTGTCAGATAAGCAGTCGGCATGTATGGTACACAAAGTTCATATGAATGAGGTATGTTGGTACCATGATGTAAAAAACATGGTGTGCTCATCTCAAAAAAAAGTGACGTCAGCAAGATTGAAATACAAGGAAATATATATTCTGTGCTTTGGATTTGAATGAAAAAAGTGACGTCATCATTGGTAAATCGATCACAGATGAGAAGATGAGCACACCATGTTTTACTTACAACAAAGTTGGTACCTAAAACACCATAGAGTAATTGATAAAGATACGTAAGAATTGACAACATTCGGTCGAATGAATTTGACTTTTCGACATTTCTATAGTGCTAACCTGGCGCAGTGTCAGTTACAAAAACTTGATAGACCTATTCCAAGGCCTACCGACTGACTTCAGAAAGGTGCATCTCTAATTCCTTCATCAGACTATGAATTGGAAATGATCAGAATATTTTTTTGGCAGTAGTTTTGTATTTGCAAGAACTTATAAATCCCACAATGCGACAATTTTCATAAATTATATTTTTCATTCTTAGTATGTTTGCGAAATAAATAACTAACTGTTCTACAAGTATTCGCATCTACTGAGAAGCGATACAACCTCTGGCGATAGAAATTCGAACACTTCCAAGCTAGTAATTTTCCGCTATTCTAACGTGTTTTGCTTATTTTTAGCATTGTATAAAATGCTTTTAGAGTTCATTGAGGCGCCTTATTTTCTAGAAATTCGAGTAAAGTTAGATATTGGTTCATTTTGATCCACTAAGCAACAGACACAAAGATAACATCGAAATTATCCTCAGGAACGATCGAAAGCACGATTTCTCTCGTGAAATCTGACACAAAATTATAAAAATGTCTCTAAATATTGTAGATCTGCTTAATAGATATTCGCCTCTGCCACATTTCCACGGTTTATTTGTATAAACTACTAGCTTGAAGAGGTTCCAAATTTAACCCAATTTAATTTAGGGCGCTGGCATCTTCGCAGAAGTTCCCAATATTCACAGGTATTTACACAATTCGACCAACGACTCCGAACAAGATTTTACAATAACTGCAATTCAAGAGCTAATTTCGGTTTCGCAAAACTTTGGACGGCCGATCAACTCGTTGATTGTAGGTTGATTTCGATTAAATCGAGCAGAAAATTTACTGTTGATTGACAATTAAGCCCTTGATCAGGCAAACGAGCTTGTAGAGAAAGGTATCAGCTCTTCTCACAACATTTTAGAACTCAAAATCATACAAATCCTTTCTGCGCTGACTGTACAGCATTAAGGCGTCAACTGAACAGCAAATTCACCACGTTAAAAACCCCCATAAAGGAGTTACATATGAAAATAAGTAATTGAAAACAATATTTCGATCATGCAAATGAAAATAATTTAAGACAACAAAAGAAATCAACATTCAGTAGTTTTTGAAAACATAAGATATCAAAACCAAAAAGAACATCGTAGAAAACAAGATTATGATCTTAGATCACTGGAATATAAAATCTGAAGACAAATACAACCAATTGACCAATAAAAATAAAAGAATAATTCGTGACAAAGCAGAGGAAACAAACAAAAATACCAAGAAAAGAAAACACCAACAACATCCAGAAGACACCACCAACCTGTTCGAGAAGCCTGAGCTTCCTCCGGTGCGTGTGTTCTTCCAGCCGATCCACGTATTCCCTCAATTCCTCGATCTCCTCCTTCACCTGCTGGACGGTGTCCAGCTCGTGCTTGATGGCCACCATGTCCCTTTTGACCTCCGAGACCTCGGACTGACATGACTCCACCGACTTGGTCAGTTCTTGGAGCTGCGTCCGAATCTCGCAAAGAGCCACCGTAGTCTCCAGATGCCGGTCGCCTCGCTGGAGCTCATCGAGCTTCGCGCTGAGGTTCATGCTCATCACGCTGACCTGCTTCTGCAGACTACAAAGGGGGATTTTGAATACCGGGAGATCGATGAAGTACTTTCAAATGGAGACGATGAGGATTCAAACATTTTTGCAGTGATTTATTCATCTCTTGTATTGCCCTGAATGCAATTAAAGACACTCAGGCTTGGTTTTTTTGGATAATGAAAAAATATGAAACCCTATAAGAATATTCATATAAAACCAGACTTTGTTTTGAGAAGACAGAGCTTCGATGGTCATAATAAATATAAGCACAAGGACGAATATTTTCGATAAATTGAGTTCCTTCTTTGTTCGAGCTAGTCATGCCATCATCAAAGGCATTCACAGTGAATAAAGTCATGTCAAGGCAACTGTCGTACTGGTTTCACTGACGACGCAGGTTACTCCTGAATAGCAGAGAAGAGTTTCTATTACTCCTAGTTCCTTAGGCATTTCAACCATTTTTGATGCAGAGAACTTGAGCATCGTCCATGACGTTGGGACTACTTAGCAGCTGCATTAAACTCCAACCGTTGACTCCGAAACGTTCGGTTAATGTGGATAGCTGCAGGCTTCTCGACGTCAGAAAACATCAACTTGTTAATAGAGAAGACCACAAGAGTAGTGTCATGAACGTCACTTGAGTTTTCTGCATCACGAGGGGTTAAAAGTTCGTAAGTATCTCATAAGATGTGACTAGTGAAACTATTTTGCTAAACCATTGTTATCTGAAAAGCTCGAGTTCCAAACCTGCACTGGTGATCTATGAAACAGTGAAAATACGCCGTTACTGAATTAATCATTCTTGTAGATGCTCAAGGTGATGATATAACTAACACATAGACATTTTTTGATATTTTATTTGAAAGTTTATTTTGATTTCTTTATTTATATGTTCCAAACAATCTCATACTCTACAGAGCCGATTGTCAAAATTCTTCTGGTGATGAAAAAGAATATGCAGTATATTTCACCATAGAGCAGAAATGCTTCTGGTATTCAATGGAAATACTTTCACAATCGAATAGTAGTACAAATAGATGGATGAAACCATTTTCAATATCCATTGTTGTCCATTCATTTGAACGACTGAATTCTCTGCTAGTCTAAGACCAGAGAAGGTCTGCTATTTCAAAAAATGAAGGTTTCGGATTTAGGTGTAGGTACTCTATTCACTGTAAAACACAGACCGTGCAACTTTTCAATACCTTCCATACTTTCCTGAAGGAAATCAGGTTCAACTTCACTATTGTTCCACGAATTTGCAGAACATTGATGAGGTTTCATCATGGAATGATTCGCATTTCTCTCTGTCATAATGTCAAAAAAAGGAATTGGTCTAATGGGGAGAAAGAGCTCCAGTAATGATAAATTGACACAAGGACGAATACCAATATTCCTCCTTGATCAGAGCTAATCATCTAATCAACCAAAACATCTACACCGAAGAAGTACCGGGATTCCCTCTGCGGTTTTATCCAAGGTGAGTTGACCTGACGATCAGTAACAATTGTAAAACAGCTGTAATCATTCTCCTTGGATCCACTTCTTCGGTGTAGATGTTTTGGTTGATCGGATGATTAGCTCTGATCAAGGGGGAATATTTGTTGATTTATCGACAGGTATTCGTCCTTGTGATTATGTTAATTTATTATTACTGGAGCTCTTTCTTCTCCATTAGACCAATTCCTATATTTGTTAGATGTTGGACGTTTTCGTCTCGTGGGAATCCACATGAACCGAGCGCTTCCATGTCGTGATGGTGTTTGTACATCTGCAATATTGCAGATACAGCGACCTGATGCGCCTAAAGGATGAACGTCATGCACATCGATCAGGGTATTCTGCACTCGAAGGTGGGATTCGCAAGATGCTCCCAGAAGATCCATCTGAAAGGTGACAAGTATCGGGATTCCCTCTGAGGTTTTATCCATGGTAAGTTGACCTGACGATCAGTAACAACTGTAAAACAGCTGTAGTCATTCTCCTTGGATCCGCTTCTTCGGTGTAGATGTTTTGGTTGATTGGATGATTAGCTCTGATCAAGGGGGAATATTTGTTGATTTATCGTCAGGTATTCGTCCTTGTGGCTATGTTAAAATATTTTTTCAATATGTTTTTACGAATGATGGACTAGTATCCATGTTACTGGTTTATTTTCTGACATGATTTTTATATGCAACTCTATCTAAATTGAGTTATTCATTTTCTACTCCAAAAAGTATAAAGGTGTCACAAATTGAGTTTGGATATAATTTTGGTCTTTCAAATATCTTCCATGAAAAAGTTCAATAATTCTGAACTACTTCCTGAAGTCTTAGGATTAAATGATATGAAGATAGCTGTTGTCAAAGTCAAGGGCGGATTTACATGGAGGTTAAGCGAGTAACCCCTTCCTGAGGCATGAAAAATACATGGAAAAGAACAAAATTTATATTCATTACACGAAAATACTACCAATGCATGAAGTTGAACCAGATAACCCCCCAAAAAATTGAACTAGATTACTTTAATGAAAAATTGATTGAAAAATATTATGAATACATACCCATCTAGAAACTTGATTTTTTCTATGTTATTCCAATTCACGTCTGTTTTTTGCGCGCATGTTCTAGGGGAACAGCGTGCTATCGTTTTGTCCAAATGTCTGTAATTTTGGATGATTGAGCCGAAAATGGTCTCAATCGACTAGGTTGGACTCACTGATGACGAATCCGGTGTCAAAATCGATTCTGTCCGGCCGGCCGGCCGGCCGTAGACACGATAACTGTCGAACGAAGTGAGCTAGCGACTTGAAACTTTCAGGGTAGGTCGCGCATTGGAATGCCGCGGTTAAGTTCGTTAATGGGCCAAATCGATCGAATAGTTTCGGAGTTTGAAGTTTTGAAGTTATTTATTTTTTATTTCAGAAACTACTTGAGCGATTGGATTCAAACTTGGCAGTTTGGTGGAGTATAGCGACGCGCAACTTTGAGCCAAATTTCGTCAAGGTCATATTGTCAATAAATTAAAAAAAAAATTTTTTTCGAAATTTTTTTACAAAAAAATTTTTTTTTCGGAAACCATTCATCATATCCAAAAAAAATTATACTCACACTTTGACCTTCTAATTTCACAGCAGTGTACTAAATTTCAGCTCGATACGATCATAAGTTTTGGAGATATCGGGAAAAAATATGTCAAATTTCGAGGTTTTCTTCTCGATATCGTTGATTTTTTTGGTATTACTCGAGAAATACTGATTCAGTCCTGATTAAACTTCACAGCTAGTTTTAAGATGCTGAAAGACAACTTTGTGCAAAATTTCGTGATAATCGGGTTATTACCGTAAACACAATAACTTCCGGAAGAAACGACTTAGAAACTCGATATTTGTAGAGTAGGTTTGGGGCTTAATTACGAAGGTCGAATTCGTGAATGGGTAAAATCCGCCCAATGATTCCGTAGATATACCCAATCAAAATTTTATTTTTCCAATGTTTCCAAAAATACAGATCAGATCGAATTGAAATTCAGTACTTCATCGAAAATAACAGTTCGAAGTTTCATACAGAATTTAATGAGGATGATATGATGAGAAAATCATATAAATTTTTTTTTTCAAATTGTTCTAATAACACGATTATCACGAAATTTTGCATAAAGTTGTCTTTTAGCATCTCAAAACTAGCTGTGAAGTTTAATCAGGACTGAATCTGTATTTCTCGAGTTATACCGAAAAAATCAACGATATCGAGAAGAAAACCTCGAAATTTTACATATTTTTTCCCGATATCTCCAGAACTTATGATCGTATCGAACTGAAATTTGGTACGCGCGCACGTTCAAATTCGTTACTGAAGCGGTCATCTACATTGAACATGCGCGCAAAAGTTGCTGCCTTCACGGCAGTGCTTTTTGAAATTTTTGTATTCATAAAGTTAATCTTCAAGAACCGCAATCACCACAAAACGTTTGAAACCTTTGCTCGTTCTAGGTGGACAAATTTCATGCTCTAGGTACAATAACAACAAGACGTGTAAGTTCTAGTGTAAACATATAACACAGGATATGCGATACATATTCCTGTTCATGCAAGAGTGGGGGAAGTGTAGATTCCTAATTCAAGAAATCGATCAAAATACCCAGTGATGTAACATCGTGATATTTACTGCAAGTTTTGTTGAATGTGAACTATTCACGTGAAATCCCATAGATGAAAACTGTGACATTTATGTGTATACACAAAAAAAAAGAATTATGGAATCTATGGAAGAATTAATTCACTTCATATCTGAATGGTACATCGAAATCCATTTATATCCTTATGAGAAAATGGAAAGTGAATTATATACCTAAATATAAATGACTGATCTGAACAACAAACAACTAAAAGTTCGAATGAGAAAGTTTCATTGAACGATAAGTTCTCATTCATTTCCATCATTGATTACATTTCAGAATCATTCATACGGATTTTAAGTTCTTTTATCCAATGAAAAATGAATAAATGCAGTACAAATTTGTACGAAATTGATGACGTCTGTTTGATAATACTAACATGAATATTTGCTGTTTTATTTCATCGATTGTGTTCATTCTCCCAATGTAACAATTATGAATTATATCCGTGAAATGAAGTAGATAACAATTACTCTTTTTGATCGAAAATTTATCGATTTTTCACTATCCATTCATACTTATATCCTCTATTTTCAATGGTAATAAAATAAATAATTTTGGTTTTTGGACAAAGAAGTGATAGATATCAAACGAATCACTTGTTTCTTCGTTCTCATAATTGTACAGCCCATTCACTAAAGTGAGTTTCTTAATTTAGCTACGCATATTGCGAACATTACAAATTTGAAAAAAGTTCTCGAGTCATGCTATCCAAAAACACATTTTATTGAATTGCTTTCGCGCGTTCACATTGGATCAGATAATATCAGTTATTTAAAGGTTTCATGAACTTCGGTAAGAGGAGTGTGAAGTGGAAAAGTTTTCAACAACCATTCGAAGTTTATTTTCAGTAGTAAAATAACGTAGTTTTTCCACGAGTTAACAGTTGAGATTCAACATAGGTACCGATGGTTTTATATTATATTTGTATTCCGCGATATTCCATTTGTAACAATTCCTAAGTTTTCGTGTGTTTCTTTCATTCACGACAACCACATCCAGCAAAAATGAAATATGATTGATGAGTAAAGCATTATCAAGAAAAAACACAAAAAAACTTGCACTAACTACGACACAGCAAGCACCTAAAGCAAATTCAGAATAATACCTTGGAGGCATCGATACCATGGCTGTGTTCCCTAACTACAGTGGAGCAACAACCTTAGGTATCCTGCTAGAGATGCGATGCAAAAATCTTGATTGATGCTTCCTCTCTATAACCCGCTCTTTTATAGCGTATTTAATGTTTGCCTGAAGTAGAGGACTCGTAGAAGTACAGCTTTCTTCCACCTATAGTTTGGAAACACAGCCCGTTAAGGGAAATTCGTTATAAAACAACTGCGATACTGAATGATGGCTTGAATGGAAGGAGCTCGAATGCAGTGAGAAGTTTGAGAAGCTGAATAACACTCGATACGTGGGCATGTCCTCGTATGAATTCAGGTGAGCATCCGAAGTATGCAATTACTCTAAATGTTGTTCTATACGCCTATGAAATCAATGACAACCCTATTCCAAGCGCTTAGGGCTCTTACAGCACCATAGAGAGGTAGTTCTCTCTATTCTGTGACAGAACATCGACAGAGGTGAATCCATCCGTGTACCAAAGACATGAATTTTAATTGCATCCAGGGTTCATAGGGCTTACGCTGTAAGGGAACTTTTAGAATAGACGCATGATGTAAAAAAACATGGTGTGCTCATCTGAAAAATGAGTGACGTCAGCAAGATTAAAATACAAAGAGTTGTATATTCTGTGCTTTGAATTTGCATGTTGATTCGAAGCACAGAATATACAACTCTTTGTATTTTCTGCTAGCTGACGTCACCCAATTTTCAGATGAGCACACCATGTTTTTTACATCATGACCAGACGGTACCCACAGATTACAAACGTTAGAATTCCTTTGTGATCTGTGACGGTACCTAAGGGAGGAGGCGGTTGATGGGATAATACGTTGGCAAGCCTGTTGAGTTATTTTGGTAATTTGTATTGTTTTCCGTGATAGAACCCCAAAAAAGTACCAAGTATCTTTAATATTTTTCAAGATATGTATTGAAAATGTAATTTTATTGTTCAAACTTTTGCTTATTCGTCTTCTGCCTATAGTAATCAGACGTAATCAAATTCCTGTCATAGCCTAACCTTATTTAGCTAGATCCGTTATAGTCAAAGCAAATATAGAAATTTCACGTTGTGGTCTTTGCAGGAATGTGCCAAGACTTTGAAAGCTAAACCTTTCTCTAATGAAATAAAAAGGTAAGCTTTACTGATTCATTCAAAACTTCGGACACAACTTTGTCCGACAAATGTTTCTAAATGGGGTTTGCCAATTCAACCATCAAATGAATTAATCAGATATATGTTCCATTCACTTTTATAAACTATCTCGGTTGGCCATGATTTAGGTCTATCAAGTTTTTTCACTTAAAACTGACGCAGGTTGGCACTTGTGAAATATCGGCAATGTCAGAATAATTCTCAGGGACGTTGCCAAATGCCTACGCCAATTTCTACTCTCAATACCAATATAACCATCATGCTCGGAAACTTAAAATGCCGAAGGTAGTTTTGATGAAGCACAGACAAAAAATCAGGAAGTGCTATGTAGAATTGAAATCTGCTTTTTCCGATAGTAACCCTGATAATTTGGAATGAATAATTTATCCCAAGCTATCCAACATTTTTGACGTATGTGAGTGAAAACCCAATTCAGTATATCGTTCACATAGATTCCCAAGAACTTCATACATTGAGTTAGTTCTGTTAAGGTGACACAGGTTTTGCAGTAATACTTCTTTTGATACTGGAGTATTTCAACTTGTGCAACAAGGTATTTAAATGCCTTCTGTGGAATTATTTCTTGAGAATTTTGAAAAGTAGGGAATTCCATAGGTTTGTCTGTCCGTTTAGAAGTTTTACTGCAGAGTTATTTGAGTACTTTTATTTATTTTTCGAATGAACTACCACAAAGCACCGGACTACTATATTCATTATTTTTCGGTAAAATTTCAACACTTGATTCTTGATTTCCGTACAAGAAAATAGCATAACTGAAACTTCCAACCATGTTCATATACGTGAAATATTTCCAGAACTAACAGAGAACTAAGTTTCTTCAACATTTGCCAGGCCTTTGGAATTATTGAATTCAAGTAATATTTTCTCAAATCCATTATTTTCCCAAAGTGAATGCACATTTTGAAAAATACGTAATTACTACGACCTCTATGTAGAGAGGACAACGTTGAGTAGTTATCTGACAGAAAACTGACTATAACCTAACATTTTCAAAATATACACGGTGAAATGTGTCAGAATTTCATGGCCAACCGGGATAGTTCAGAAAAGTGAATGGAGTATACCTTTCAACATGAAATATATCACACCGGACTCTGGGAATTTGTAACAAATCGCTTCGAAGAATATTCAAGTGTTTTAAATGGCAGAAATCCATTTTAATAATTGAATCGAAGATAACCTATTAGCGCACATCAACTTATTTTTGGCCGATTCTTGATGATTTAATGTATAATGGATTCGGTCTTTACTTGATGGAAACTCATTCTCAATGAAAAAATTAAGAAGACAGTATTTAGTTTCCACAAATGTTTATTGTTTAACAAGAATTCTTTCGCTATAATATAGCTCCTTCAGGTATTACATTTCACAGTAAAATGTAATAACCTGAAGAAGCTTTATCATAGCGAAAGAATTCTTGTTGAACAATAAACATTTGTGAAAACTAAATACTGTCTTCTCAATTTTTTCATTGATTCTTGATTGCTTCAGTAAAATAGAAATCGTTCAACAGTTTGTGTGAAATATCAAATAGTGTTGTTCACATAATTCGAATGTAGCACGCCCACCCATGAAATCACAACATGGAGGACAAATTGATGACATTTTTGCAACCCTTCTATTAACGAACCCTGGTTATATCCTGCTTTAATGATTTCATAGAGGTTATTGTACAGTCCATGTCTCTTCGTCTTTTGGAAAGGTAGAATTCTCTTCTTCTGGAGTTCTTCAAGGCTTCAGTTTAGAATTCATTTTGAACTCAAAATTGCATTTGATAGAAATGTATGCAACATAATGAACGATGTTGAAACTAAGCGAAACTTTCTCCCTCCCTTTAGAATCGAAGAGCACCCACTCATCACTGCAAGTTCTTGAGAACTATCGTGGCTACCTATGTCTCGAAGTATATTTCTTAACATCCTACGTGGAAAGCTTCATTTATTTCAAGTTCATTTGGAATAAAAGTTCAATGTTTCTAGCTCCAACCATTCAAGAATTCAAAATAAAATTTGCAAAATGATTGCTTGTCTTTGCTCTGCAAAGATATATATGAGTCTGGAAGATGATATTTCACTAAACTACAAATGACAGAAAAATGCAATTATTAACCATTTCATATTTCGGTCGGAAAACTCATCGTAATGAGAGGTAAAAAAAAAACAAAAAAAAATTAATGGATGTTATAATGATAAAAAAATAACAAAAACATAGGAGAACATAAACTATTTAAGTACAATAAAATTATGAAATTAAAATAAATTTGAGAACATAAAATAAATATCCAAATTCATAGAGGTTGGTTTTCCATTTTTCATAACTATCATTACATCACAGGGCATACCATGTTTGGTGTGAAAATACATTCAGTATAGCAGATCTGACTCATACAGAGCTGGTGAAGTATCCAGTTTCCGAACCTTCATTCTCTATTGAATTTTTCTGTCGATGAAAATTGTACTTACAGGTGAAATCGTTTTCTGAATCAGATGACGCGGGTTACATAAATAATATTAATGTTCTGAAAATGAACCATTTCAATTGTCGAGAAAATTTCAATAGAAAATGAAAATATTTGAATAACTCATGCCGTTGTACGATGAGAGTTGAACTTTTTCGTTGGGAAATGCCCTTTGAATACAGTCAACTCCCATCGATTCCGAACGAAAAGATGAATTCATAATACTTTCGAATTAGTAGAATTCGAACGGTTCCAGTAACATCAATATTCATTTCTAACAATGGATTCTAATTTGTTTGCTATTATTGATTGAATTCCATTAACGTAAAAGGTTCTTGAGATCAAGGTAGGAGGTACCTGTTGTACCTGCATGAACTTCACTAAATACCCTAAATAAAAACAAAATAAGTGCAGTTAGTTAGTGTATTTCAATCTATTCTATGAGTTTCACAGAATGCAAATATATATTGATATAATATGTTGATTTTGTGCATGATGTAAAAACATATTGTGCTCATCTGCAAAAAAAGTGACGTCAGCAAGTTGAAGATTCAAGAAAATAAATCTTCTGTGCTGTGAATTTTCATATAGTGTTAGAACCTCAAAATTTGAACGTACGATCGACGATGAGCAGATGAGTACACCATGTTTTACTTACATCATGATTTTACGCAAATCCAAGATTAATATTCAAAAAATTCATTAGATCGATAAAAATTTTGCCCTACCTCAAAGTTATCTCTAGCTACGACCCTGATTCTATGCTTTTTTTGTTTGCGCTACCATTTCGTGGTTATGTTGATTTGTCGTAAATTTTTCCAAAGTCGTAATGGAAACAAATTGTGATGGTTCAAACAAAGCAAATGAACGTAGGAAGAAAGAAGACAAATTCAAGCCAATGATTGACAACATATGTCTGCGACCGTGATCAACGCACAACGCATTATCATTACGCATAACCATCACAGAAGATAATCTCACTCTATGCACTGGTCTCTGTGACTACACTAACTTCCAACATTTCTGCAGCGGACAGACTGAGTAAGTGCAAGTTTACAACAAAACACCGTGTAGTTGGTGTTTCATGCAGGTACTTAAGCTATTTCTAGATAATGTTTGGGGTTTGATTGAGTAGGTCCAATTCCTGATTAGTAGAATTTGCCTGATGATTACTTTGAACGTATTCGAAATTGTATATATTTATAATAATCCCAAATTCACATATCAGACATAGTTCAAATTCCAATGTCAAAATGCACATTTTCCAGGAGACAGAGTGCTATCGTTTTGCTAAAATGCCTGCAATTTACGAATTTCGTACAAAAAATGGTCTCGAATGATTAGGTTGGACTCAGTGATGATGGATCTAATGTCTGAATAGAGACGGAAAGAGCTAGCGATTTGATACTTTTAGAATAGGTTCGTTGATGGGCCAAATCGGCACATTGAAAAAATAAAAATAAAGCAGAGGAGATGTAAACGGGGTACCACACATTTTTACGTATGATACAAGAGCACAGATAAAAACCTGAGGAAAAACTCTGTCTCCCTGTATAAGTGTTGTTTGTTATTGAAGGGCTTCTTTTTCATCAACAAAATTAAGGGTGACATAGGCAAGCACACATTGACAAAGTCTATGAAGAACACACCTAATTTTCTCGCACAATGTTTAAGCTTTCCTCGAAACCTAGATTAATCGAAAAAATAGAAATTAGAAGATCGGAATCTATATTATCTTCAAGTTATACAGTATTGAACGAGGCTGATACCATGGGTAATTAATGTTTTAATAAATACGTACTTCTCGGAAGGGATGATTCAGAAATGAAAGGAGGTATAATCGCCGAAGGTAAGGGTCCTCGGCTTGGACCGAGGGTGGAAAATGAACCTACAAGGACCGAAGGGGTTGCAGTGTGTATTTTATTCCTCGTAAATGAACCGAACGGTACGAAATATACGAAAAGAATGTCGGTCATTTTTTGGTTTTACACAAATCTCCGAAAAATTCTGAAAACCATCAAGAAGTTCTTCGTGATTTGTCAATAAACTTTTTTGTCTGTGCTTATATCTTAGTATTTTTTGTTATTGACGTAGATAAAGTATATTATTCAACTTGCGGTAATGGTCAAAACTCTTGCTGCAAACTTGATTTGCGTGCGTTATAGTTATAACCTATATCACCAATAGTTAAATAATATACGTACTATTGTGGATATCAACCGCTTTAATAGACGACTTTGGTCCAAGTTGCCAACCCACAAATTTTGTCCAAATTTACTATCACTGTGGAAGGGGGATTTCAGAAAAAATTCGACTTTATAAGGTTCGCGTTATTGATAAATATTCGTTGAGGGTGCCTCGGCTCCTCAAACAAATTAATTCCTTCCAAATATAGGTTTTTGTTTAGATCATCTCCGATTGGCTGAATTTAGGTTGGGATTCCTGATTTTATGTCAATAGTTTCAAGTTTATATAGGATATGATCCGCAAATCCACTTGCTCATTTCGGTTGCCGGTTTTCCGTTCTGTAAATAAAAAACTATTCGGTTGGTTTCTGAAATATAGATTAATTATGGAATTTGATTGAAGAAAGAGCGATTTTTGTCACCAAAACGAAAGTCAATGTTCAATGATGACATAGCCATAGCATAGAACAATCTTTATTTACATTATGATCCAAATAACATAGACGAGACAACAATCAACACTGAAAAAATTACTATGAGCGATTTCAAGTGATGGACCAGAAGCTCCGGCTAAAGTTACGGTTATCCTCATTGACAAATTATCCTTTGCCTTTATGTGAATTTGGATAACCATAACTACATCCGGAGCTTTCGGTCCATCGCTTGAAATTTTTTAAGTATGGTCTATGGGTCATAAGCATGATGTAAAAACATGGTGTGCTCATCTGAAAAAAAAGTGACGTCGGCAAGATTGAAATACAAGGAAATATATATTCTGTGCTTTGAATTTGAATGAAAATAGTGACGTCATCGTTGGTAAATCGATCACAGATGAGCAGATCAGCGCACCTTGTTTTACTTACATCATGGGTCATAAGGTAAATATAGTTTGTTCCATGATGTAAGTGAAACATGGTGTGCTCATCTGTGATCGCATTTACTAGTGATGAAGTCACTTTTTTCATTCAAATTCAAAGCACATAAGATATATTTCCTTTAATTTGAATGAAAAAAGTGACGTCATCACTAGTAAATGCGATCACAGATGAGCACACCATGTTTCACTTACATCATGGAACAAACTATATTTACCTTATGACCCATGATGTAAGTAAAACAAGGTGCGCTGATCTGCTCATCTGTGATCGATTTACCAACGATGACGTCACTATTTTTATTCAAATTCAAAGCACAGAATATGTATTGTATATATCCTTGTATTTCAATCTTGCTGACGTCACTTTTTTTTCAGATGAGCACACCATGTTTTTACATCATGCTTATGACCCATAGACCATACTAAAGAAATTTCAAGCGATGGACCGAAAGCTCCGGATGTAGTTACAGTTATCCAAATTGACAAATTATCCTTTGCCTTTATGTCAATTTGGATAACTGTAACTACATCCGGAGCTTTCGGTCCATCGCTTGAAATTTCTTTAGTATGGTCTATGGGTCATAAGCATGATGTAAAAACATGGTGTGCTCATCTGAAAAAAAAGTGACGTCAGCAAGATTGAAATACAAGGATATATACAATACATATTCTGTGCTTTGAATTTGAATAAAAATAGTGACGTCATCGTTGGTAAATCGATCACAGATGAGCAGATCAGTGCACCTTGTTTTACTTACATCATGGGTCATAAGGTAAATATAGTTTGTTCCATGATGTAAGTGAAACATGGTGTGCTCATCTGTGATCGCATTTACTAGTGATGAAGTCACTTTTTTCATTCAAATTCAAAGCACATAAGATATATTTCCTTTAATTTGAATGAAAAAAGTGACGTCATCATTGGTAAATACGAGCACAGATGAGCAGATGAACACACCATGTTTTACTTACATCATGGATTGTTCTATGCCATGGATATGTTACCATAGAACATTGACTGTCATTCTGGTGACAGAAAGATTGCATGCTCATCAATCAAATTCCGTAATTAACTTTTTTCAGGAACCAACCGAAAATTTCATATTTACGGAACGGAAAACCGGCAACCGAAATTACTTACCAAGTTGATTTGCGGAACATATCCTATATAAACTTGACACTATTGACATGAAATCAGGAATCCCAACTCAAATTTAAGCCAATCGGAGATGATCTTAACAAAAACATATATTTGGAATGAATTATCTTGTTTGAGGAGCAGAGGCACCGTTGTCGAATTTGTTCTGAAATTCCCTCTCCCCAGTAAATTTCGACGAAATTTTTGTGTTGGCATGTTGGCAACTTGGACCGAAGTCGTCTAAAAAGGTAGCTTTAAGGGGTCTTTTGTGCTAGGGAGATTCGGGTATTTGGGGAATCGGAGATTCACCTTATCGGTCGAAAGATTCACCCTATTGGTCGACGACGGTCACGTGATCGTCGTCGACCAATAGGGAAGAATCTCCGATTACCCAAATACCCGAATCTCCCTGGCATAAAAGGTAGCTTTAAGGGGCCTTTTGTGCTAGGGAGATTCGGGTATTTGGGGAATCGGAGATTCACCTTATTGGCCGAGAGATTCACCCTATTGGTCGACGACGGTCACGTGATCGTCGTCGACCAATAGGGAAGAATCTCCGATTACCCAAATACCCGAATCTCCCTGGCATAAAAGGTAGCTTTAAGGGGCCTTTTGTGCTAGGGAGATTCGGGTATTTGGGGAATCGGAGATTCACCTTATCGGTCGAAAGATTCACCCTATTGGTCGACGACGGTCATGTGATCGTCGTCGACCAATAGGGAAGAATCTCCGATTACCCAAATACCCGAATCTCCCTCGCACAGAAGGTAGTTTTCATAGAATTTTTGTTTTGTAAATCATAATAGCCACTCATTGATCTTATTTATGAATTCATCTTTTCGTTCGGTTCTCAGTGCACTAACGAACGAGTTTGAATCGAGTCCCGTATCGTGATAAACGGACATTTATACCTAATGAGTAGCTCCCTGAGAGTGGCTTCATCTTCATCCGTGACTTTTTTCTTCGCCTCATTCCTGGAGGACTTTCTGGCTAGGGGCGGCGAAGGCGTGGGACGGACGCGCGTGGTCAGCTTGAGCGTGTCCCGAGTCCCGTACTCCTCGTCTGAATCCGCCCCTGCATGGCGCACCTCCACCTCGGCTAGGTCTGGGTTTGCTTCGGACTTGAATTGTGCTGAAAAAATCCACCTTTCAGCCAATGGTGTAAAATTTTCACTTCAATCTTGAAAACAAAACATGGTACACTACACAATAACGGTATACAACAAAACTCTTGTTACAAAACATGGTATACACTACACGGTTTACAAATTTATACAGTTTATCAATCTGAAATTTTCCCACCTCGAAATTTCAGCCCTACGCAAAATACGAAACTATTTAAAAAGTGGTGAACTTTGTTGTAAAGTGCGGCATTTTATACAGTTGGTTTCAATCAACTCATATAAACCCTGTGAGCGTGATGATATTAGATCAACACGAAATTTTGCACCTAGTTGCGTGTTGCGTCCACCTGATAACGAAGTTTTAACGTAACTGCATTTGTACTTCTTGAGATATTGAGGAAATAAAGTTAAAATACCAAATAACAACGAAATTTGGCAGATTTTTTCCCCTTAGATCTCCGAAAGTATATATCGGATCGAATTGAAATTTGAAAAATTGTTGTAAAATACTAACTGTAAGGTTTGTGCTAAATTCCATTGAAATCTAATCAATATTCTCGGAGAAAAAAATTCTCATCAAAAATTTCCAAAATTTTCGAATAAAATTTTTTTTTTAATTTACTAACAACTAGATTCACACGAAATTTTGCTCTAAGTTGGGCGTTGGTGTTCCAAAACTGTCCACGAAGTTTAAATTTCATCGAGTCGATACTTCATGAGATATCTGGGAATTAACCTCAAAATTTCAAATGAGCCTTACTCCGAAACTATCCAGCCGATTCCACCTATTAACGAACTCAACCGAGATATTTGGACCCCAAACCTAATCTAACAATTTCAAATTTCTAAGTCTTTTCCTTCGAAAGTTAGAGCACATACGGACGGACAGAATTGAATTTGAACACGAATTCTTCTTCAGGGAGTTCACCCCAACCGTTTGAGATCATTTTCGGCTCGAAATTCGAAAATAACAGACATCGTGACGAAATGAAAACGCGTTAAGAAGGTAGAATAGTAACTATAGTAAAAAATGCAATAAAACATTGAAATGATGTTGACTTTTTAACTTCTAAGTTCAATATCATCATTTTTAGAAAACCAGCAAATATTCGATGGATATTCAAAACTAATCTAGGATTGACTACAATCTGAATATAATTTCACGTGGTGCAGCCGACTCTGTTTGACATAATTTGGTTCCTAGAAGCAGTCCAAATATTGTCATACTACAGAGGTATAGGTCACGAGCAGTTTTGACAGTTGGGAGAGACTGGAGGACCAACAATAACCTAAAATGCATTGTTTACTATGGGAAAAAGCGATTTCTCTCGTGGTTTCGTATTCATTTGGAAATTTTGGATTGATATATTCACTTTTTTTGAAAAGAATAGTATAAATTTGGTGTACTTAATATGAAATTAGTCCCTGATTTCATAAACAGGCAAATAAATAAACAGACCCTTGGTTAGTTCAGTCAACAGTCTTTTTGTGTGTTGTAGTAAATTATATAGGCACCTTGTTACTTTCATATGGAGGTAAAATATTGCGGAAACATTTTGTGATATCATAGTGCTAATAAATTTTTCATTCCTAGACACTGCCAGTTATTCCTGGATGTAGTAGATAGGAACAGTGTATTGACACCGTGGATGGTTTTTGTTTCTAAAATACGACTCAAGGGTGATCAAATTAGGCTAATATGCCGATCAGTGATGATTTAGATCTTTTCTTTGTGAAAACAATCAGGAATGTTTATCAAAAACTGACTATTTTACGAAAATTCCCTACATGGTATCAATCGGCATACCCAAACAAAACATTGTAAGTAGTAATACTGCACCTTAAGTGAGAATCATCTAAAAATTTGACTGCATTGATTATCTGAATGAAAATATCTTTTATAAATCCTGTCTTGTTCAAGTAATAAAGAAATGCTTATTAAGAACTTATGATTTTCAAACATTCCATACCCCGAATCGTTCACTATACCCTACCAAAATAACGTACATGATATTATTCGACTAAACATGAAAATCAGCTCAAAATTCGATGTCATTGCATACCTGAATGTCAATGGTATGAATCAATCCAATCTAATTCAAGTTTTATTGATTGCGGAGACCAATATACAACCTATGTTCTTTGCCGAGGTAACTGACCAGTTGCAAAGTAACATTTATTCCACGAATTTCCATTTTAGAGCGCAGTTCTTTATTGAAATAATTCAGAAAATATGATTTTTTCCTTCAGAACCGATAGAATTTCCTTATTTCTCTCTTTTATAATGGATAAATTGAGTTCCTCTCCACATCCGATTAGTACCTATCATTCAAATGAAAATACTTCAACAACTCATTGGTAGTTTTCATCGATTTTAAGTTGATTCTTCGAGCTTGAATACCTGAATTTACTTAAAAAAACTTAGGTTTTAAATTGTATTTCTTGCCTTACTAAACCAAGCATCATGCAACAACAGAATCAATCAGCAAGAATTGTATTCATTCGAAAAATTCCATAAGTTTAGTGAAGCTATTACTGTCACAAGATATCAAGTACTTTGGATATAGTTCCTAGATAATGCAAAAGTGAATATTTCACTCCAAAATGTCCAATTTCATACAAAATCACAAGCCAAATCGCTTTTTCCCATGGTGAACAATGCATTTTAGGTTATTGTTGGTCCTCCAGTCTCTCCCAACTGTCAAAACTGCTCGTGACCTATTGTTCTACCTCAGTTCTCTCCGGTGGATGCGGCATCGGCAAATCTGTCATATAAAATCTGAAATATTCACGAATCTTACCGACATGTCATATTGAAACTAGTAAAATCAGAGCTTTTTTCGATATTCCAAGTCCTACCAGACAGTATACTTCATTCACTTTCATAAACTATGACGATTGGCCATGACTTAGGTCTCTCAAGTATTTTTACTTAAAACTGACGCAGGTTGGTACTCGTGAAAAACCGGCAATGACAAAATAATTCTTAGCGACGTTGCCAAATGCCAATGCCAATTTCTCCTCTCAGTCTCAACATAATCCTCAAGTTTGGAAACTGAAAATGCCGAAGGTAGTTTTGAAGAAGCAGTGACAAAGTATCAGGAAGTGCTATGTAGAATTGAAATCTGCTTTATCTGATGATTTGGAACCCATAATTTATCACAAGCTATCCAAAATTTTCATACTGGAGTATTTCAAGTTGTTCAACAAGGTATTTAAATATCTTCTGTAGATTTATTCCTTGAAAATTTCGAAAAGTAGCGAATTCCATAGGTCCGACTGTTGGTGTAGAAGTTTTACTGCCGGGTTATTCGAGTACTTTTTTTTGCGGATGAACTATCACAAAGTAACTCTATCCATTATTTCTCAGTAAAATTTCAACACTCGATTCTTGATTTCCGTACATGAAAATAGTATAATTGAAACTTCCAACCATGATTATATATACGGGGAATATTTCCAGTAATAACAGAGAACATAGTTTCTTCAACATTCGCCAGATCGTTGCAATTTTTGAATTCACATATATTCCCAAAGTAAATAAACATTTTGATAAATACGTTGTTACTACTACCTCTATGTAGAAAGGACAACGTTTCGTAGTTATCTGGCAGGAAAATGACTATAACCTAA
Source organism: Myrrha octodecimguttata (assembly GCA_958510865.1). Classification (NCBI taxonomy): domain Eukaryota; kingdom Metazoa; phylum Arthropoda; class Insecta; order Coleoptera; family Coccinellidae; genus Myrrha; species Myrrha octodecimguttata. The sequence continues at coordinate 64,240,303 of OY294056.1, forward strand.
CATTTTCAAAATATACACGGTGAAATGTGTCAGAATGTCATGGCCAACCGGGATAGTTTATAAAAGTGAATGGAGTATAGGTTTAAGACTTTTCGAAAAAAAATGATTCATTCAGAATAGCCAAAATATATATTAACGCACCCTTCATCTCTAAAAACATATATTCAAAACTTGTTCATTCCGAATAATCATTACAGAAGGTAATTATAATTTCATTATTTAGTTCAGGGAGAAGAACTCTACTAGAGATTGGTTTTCATATACACCTATCGGTAATAATTAAAAGTTTAGATATGATAATTCGTCTGGTTTTATATTCTTGTGATGATGAATAAAATATCAACAAATATGAATAATTCATATTTTACATTTCCTCCAAATATTTTCAGGAGTATCTGACAAATAATAATCACTAACACGTCATATGAAATCTATGAAATAGATTTTTAAACTTTTAACTTAAAGTATTGTGTTATGATTAATTTGATTTGTCCAAGTTAATGATCCTTTCATGAACTCCCTGTACAGAAATATTCGAAAAAGTCCTCACCATTTTGTCATGAGAACTTAATGAACCCAAAATACGTTATGTTCTCACCCAAAGTACGGTTTGTTTTTGTAAATGTCACCAAACAATGTATCTATATAAAGATGCAATAATATATTGAGTATGCCATTTCAAATAAGGAAGTTACAGGATGTTTTCGGTATAACCAGAAGTTGCAGAAGACTGAGAACCCCATCATGAATTCAAATCTTCCATAACCGCCTAGTGGGCCTTCACGGTGCATCAGCCTGTATATGTGACTGTAGCTCATTTCATACGACTCTGCAGAATTCGTTTTCCCATAATATGGCGCTTAGAAAAGTCCAGTTCTTCTTTATAATGAAAATAATAATTCCTATCACGCTAGGCACTAACAGCTAAAAATAAAAAAGACCGCACAAATTCCATTTAGAAACCTTTTCTGAAAATTGAATAACCACAACCACACACATCCTTTGAAGAACACATTTACTCACCTGATAATAACCTGGCATTCCGGCACTCTTTGACCTTTCCTTTAGCATATGCATATTAGTTTCACTTGAAACGCGCTTTTCCTGTTTGTACGGGAGTTATCGTCGAAATTTTGACGTTAAAAAGTCTCATTACCACCGATTCACATTAAAACGTTCTATTAGTTGATTTCTAAGCTCTAGAGCTCATTGAATCGACTGTATAATGTGTTTTGATGCGTTTGAACCGACTATTTTCTTCGTCGTAATTTCCACCAATCAGAAACGCGCAATTTTGAATTAAAAATGGTTTCTAGGGGGAAAAACTGTTTGGCAGGAGCTGTCAGCAGTTTATTAGAGTTCATCCGCGGCAAAACTTGCCGATTGTCACCAAAAATTACAATACCTTTGAAAACAAACGTAATTATAATATTATGCACGCAGAATAATCTGTTACTCATGAAATAGTCTTGTCAAATACCATTCAGGCATCTAATTTTTCCAGTGAAAAACATCGAAAAAACACATTGTAAAGTAATACTTTTTAACAAAAAGTTTTGCGTCCCGTATCCTGGACCCAGCATTTTATGATATATTGTCTTTTCTTGATTTTCCAACGTCGGAGTCTGAATTCTTTTGGATCCCAGGAATATGCCCGAAATTCAATATTTTTTGGTTTAAATCAATTGACACCGGCTTTAAGAGCATTTTATCTCAAGCCAACAATAAAGTATAATTTTGCATGACAGAAAACACTCAGATAAAATTCAAGCTCTTAGCATTCCAGGAATCGGAGCTTGATGTGTGGCATACTTCGGTTACTCGAAGAATCTAGACACCACATGTGACAGTTTATAGAATTCATCATCCTAGTTTATTTAGGGAAATTTGCTTCACACATTTGTGCTCTCTCTTTCACACCAGCCAATCCGAGGTGTTTTTTCGGATGTTAGAAGGGCGTCGCTTAATTCAAAAAACCAATCAAAATTTATATTCTCCCTCTAAAATGTGAAGAAGGGAATTTTCTTAATTTGGGTTTAGTTAGTTTTTAGACACTCTTCATTTGACCGTTGTATAGTAAACAACAATTCGCTCTTGAAATTGCAAACAAGACTTATACGTTAATTTTTGTATTGTAAAAATCGTAACTTCTCATTTGAAAGTCGCTTCGACCTTGCTATCGAATAAGATATAGAAGGAAGATTCTATTGTGTAAATAAATTGTATACCACTTCGGTCTTGTTATCTAATACTAATACAAGAAAATGCATTTTTGTTACGTGTTAAAAGTGCGTTTTTAATACACCTCAACACGATTTTCGGATCATTAGTACAACGATATTGAACAACTGGTCAATAAGTTCTTCAGTTATCTGCTTATTTTAGAAGCATCAACATTTCTGATAAAGATCAGAAAATTCATTTTGATAACGACAGAATTAATCAAGTGCGATTAATTCATCCACTCGAGTCTATATTATTGAAACCCCAAAACACCTGAATAAACCAATTCAGGTCAAAACAAAAAGCATTCGTGCAGGTGCTTTTGTTGCAGAAGAGAAGTGTTTTTCAAAAATATATTTACCATTTTCAATTTTGCCAATATAGAGTACTAAAACAATATTCGCTTTTTGGTACCTAAAATTTACATAAGAGGATTATGGAAGGACTTAAATAAAATTCATCGAAACACAAGATTTTCAGATCAGACTCTATATGTACATATTTTCTAATCTTGCATTTGATTCTATGTAAAAAAGGTACTATAGCAAACTCAGATCATTCATTATTTTCAATAAGCCCAACTAACAGTAATTCATTACAATTCAGTGAATATCATATTTATTTATCGGAACATCTAAGTCACAGACTACTTTAAATTGTTCCCCTTGTATCGAGTTCTTCCTAGATAACTAGAAAAGTATTCATGTTATGATCGAGTTTGATGGAGGAACCTCCCCTTGTTTGCTTTACGTAGAATCGCCCAAAAGATTTAAAAAAATGGATCTAATCGGGAAATCTCGAGTTTCAATGAAATTGCTTTGTCAAATCCAATTATCCTTTTATGAGCATCCTGTATATTTTCGGTCCAAAGAGCAAACACTGTTATAATACTCCATATTGGCAGAAATGAAGGTGAAAAAGATTGTTCTTAAAACCACTTCTTATGCAGAAATACTCCGAAAAGTGGTACCACGAAGCTATCCATAATGATGCAATAATAAACACTTGGTGTGCCATTTGAAATGAGGGCGTAATAGCCTTTTTGGTATAACCGGAAATTGCAGAGGTCTGAAAATATTTTCAAGAAAAATTCATTCTCGAAAACCACCAAATAAATAATTTTCAGCACAAAATTGGGATCCGTTCTCGTCTTCCGCGGAAATCAATATTTTTGAAGTGAATGGTTAGTACTTCTTAGTACTAACTTAATTAATTAATCATTGCATTTTTTTTTAAATTTTCCAAATATGTGTATTCAAAATCGCTACCAAGTAAGATATCAAACATATACCTTGCTAATGGTCAAAAACTGAATACCGAGAAAAAAACAAAGACATTATGCATACGTTAAAAGCAAAAAATACCTCGTTTTCTTCGAAGAATTTTTTGGGTGCAAATGGTTGAAAAAAATTGTGAGAAATGCAATGTTGCCACTTTTTTATATTCAAGAATTTTCGGGAAAATTAAACTGAAATGGGTTAAAAATGGAAAAACAACAAACATTGCGCATTTTCACAAAATAATTAAGTACAACTCAAAAACAAATCCAAAATATACTCACTAAAGCCTGCAGAACAACACCCCGGTTTCTCCAAACGTCGAAATTCCTCCGAATTCTAATATTTCACGCGGCTATTGGCAATGTTGAAGCATGTAGACCGCGTGCAGGTGCCCGAACTTGATATATTAACGAGGTTTAATGAAACTTGAATGTGGCTGTGTTGCCTAGCCGTAATTTTCCAACACTTGGTATTGTTTGCTCGCAATCCCAACTTTTTCGAGAATTGAGAAAATTCATAACTGATTTCCGAACCCCATGAAACTTCGAATGGTATGAATCCGAAACTGTTAGACCAAATCTTAACCATCGCATTTTGATACGCAACCTATTCTGAAACGTTTCAAGTCCCTACCTCGTTCTTGTAATGGGTGGAAAGACTTGAATTTGATATCGGATACGTCCTCATTTTCTAAAAAAAAACGAAAATGACATTTAGGTAGAATGAAAAAGGTTGTTCCCCAGATCAAGCGCGTATGATTTGAGCGTTTAGAAGTTAGTCGTGAACGGATAGATGTTTGGCGGGTTTTTCTCTCGAAAGATCCATTTTGCTAGAAATGCGCAATGCTGAATTATTGTTTTTTTTTGATCCAAGTAAATTAATTTTCTCAAAATTCATCAAAGCAAAAGAAAGGTCAGCTGCGCATTCTCACCGAAATTTTCAATCATTTGAAAAAAAAATTAAAAAATCAATTGTAATCAAAACACTAAACCCCGTGCCATTATTATACAGGGTAAGTCTTTAAGTGATACATTGATTTTATCCATAGATTCTCATCATCAAATCAGAAACTTTTTTCCTTTACCCATTGTTCCAGGTTCGGCTCAGGTGAAAAGTTATAAGCATTTAATTATTTCTCAATGTGCTAATACTATCCTGCACTATGTTTGCAAGATCACTACAGACAGGGCTGGGCAGTATTTCAATTACTTGTAATTGAAATACGTATTTGAAATACAAATACGTATTTTGTATTTGTATTTCAATTACTTCTTGAAAATGTATTTTGTAATTGGTATTTCAAATACCTGACGCTGAAGTATTTTGTATTTCGATACTTTTATCTTCGAAATACTTTCGAACAAATACATTTAGCGCTGAGCGCTCTACAGAAAATAGTCTCTGAATCTCCCTTCAGATGGCGCAACGTTCATCTGCTTCATCTAGTTTTTTTGCTAGCAATCATGTTTTCGGCAAATGGAAAGGAAGAAAAGGTCCTGCGCAATGGTCATTTCAACAAGGAGTTAGAGTTAGTCAATTTCCAAAAACGATAAGAGCAGAGAGCTTACCATCCTTGAACATTATCCTAATATAAAAATGTGTTCATACAATATAACACAAGTTTGTGCTCATCAGGACCTGTAGAAAGATTGTTTTCTTTAGCAGGTTTTATTCATTCCCCAACAAGAGACTGTTTGTCTGATACTACATTCATAAATCTTGTGTTTCGGAAAGGAAATTCTCTCTTTAGCGATAAAATGGCTGAGCTGAATTAGTTGTCCTCTTTTCACATTTAACACCTAAATGCATTTTGTAATTTGTATTTTGTATTTCAAATACAAATAGTCAAAATACTGTATTTTGTATTTTATATTTCAAATACCCGACTTGAAAGGCTTTTGTATTTCAAATACCTGCGAAAAAGTATTTTGTAATTTGTATTTCAATTAAGCCAAGCATGTATTTTGCCCAGCCCTGACTACAGATATGTCTTGATATGTGATTTGTTTTGCTGAATTACTAATCCATTGCTTGGAATTCAAAGAAATATCATTAGGAAAACTCATTTACTCACTTTATTCTTATAGTTCGGTACTTTCTGCAGTATTATGGAGTAGGAAATATTTCACTTTACTTCAGAAACGCTATAATCTTCCACTTGAAATTCGTGCAATATCCAGTTGTTTCCAGATTCTACACAATTTCGTTCTTGCCCATTCTTATATCGGAAATTCCATAACTATACTAATTTTCGTCCAATTTATAAATTAATTATATGGAATCACTCTACTAACCTAAAAACATTTATTGAACTCTAGAATTATATGGCAGGTCTGGTCCATAGACACGGACTATATCTGTTGTCTGGTCACCAAATGGCACAGACCTCATATTTGTTCTATGCGAAATAGATACATATTTCTATGTATTCTGGGTTCTGGGTGAACGTGGGTAGAGCTTAATTCACAGCCTGTAGTAGCTCAGGACCAGATCCACGAAAATATGGAAATTTAACGAATTTTTATCAGATTTTTTAATATTCAACGTCGAATATCTCGAAAACGGTTCGTTTTCGGATAAATAATAAGGAATAATTAAGTATTCTGGAATGATTGAGGATTCTCATTATGACTTAGGATAAACATCATGCTAATTTCTTATAGTTTTTTTTACCGGGGTCAAAACTGGGGAGATGGTGAATGAAAAAATTTATTCGATGAGAGGAATCTAGGGTTGAAATTAATGTACAACTTGAAGACTCGCCCTGTTTACTTTCAAGAGTTCCTGATTTTACCCCAGTGACATTCTGAAATGTTTTGATGACCTCCCGGACTATGTATACGTACGTAGCTGCCGTATACACGGTGTAGGTGTAATAATCCATGAAGCGATCTAACATTTTCCGAACAAATATAGTTCGCATGATGGTTTATGCTAGGCAATGCATCTAAATTTCTAGTGCGCCCTAACAGGAACACATGTAAAATGCAAAATACTCCCGAGAGAACCTCGTGACAGTTGCATTTTTACATTCATGGCAAATTAATCACTTTTTTAGTGTCACCGGCATTGTGTGCGTTGAAAAACACGTTTTAATAATTTGTGGAATTGTCCGTTCGCCGCCAAATGAGTCCATCGGTACACGGGACAATCGTAGATGAGAGGCTTGTTTGTTAATTAACGAGTTTTGCAGACTTTTTTCAGTACGTGGGATAATGAAGAGAGGGAATCAATACGGAAAAATGATTGTTGTTAATCGATTAATCGTATATTTCAACATGCCCAAATGTCTGCAGTGTTCGGAGATTGGCTGAGAATGGTCTGAAACGAGTACGTTGCACAGCAAAATATGAACTTTTTGAAAGAAAAACTGAAAAAAAATTTTGATTTTTTAAAATCGTTTCAATGATCATGATAAAATTTCGCACAGAGTTGCGCATCAGCATTTTCCAACTTGTTACTAAGTTTCATCACAATCGGAAACGTATTTTTGCGCGCATGTTCTAGGGGAACAGCGTGCTATCGTTTTGATCAAATGTCTGTAATTTTGGATGATTGAGCCGAAAATGGTCTCAATCGACTAGGTTGGACTCACTGATGACGAATCCGGTGTCAAAATCGATTCTGTCCGGCCGGCCGGCCGGCCGTAGACACGATAACTGTCGAACGAAGTGAGCTAGCGACTTGAAACTTTCAGGGTAGGTCGCGCATTGGAATGCCGCGGTTAAGTTCGTTAATGGGCCAAATCGATCGAATAGTTTCGGAGTTATAGGCATTTGAAGTTTTGAAGTTATTTATTTTTTATTTCAGAAACTACTTGAGCGATTGGATTCAAACATGGCAGTTAGGTGAAGTACAACGACGCGCAACTTTGAGCTTAAGTTCGTCAGGATTATATTGTCGGTGATTTTTAAAAAAAATTTTTTTCGAAATTTTTTTCCAAAAAAATTTTTTTTTCGGAAACCATCCATCATATCCAAGAAATATTATAGTCACGCTTTGACCTTCTAATTTCACAGCAATGTACCAAATTTCAGTTCGATACGATCATAAGTTTTGGAGATATCGGGAAAAAATATGTCAAATTTCGAGGTTTTCTTCTCGATATCGTTGATTTTTTCGGTATAACTCGAGAAATACAGATTCAGTCCTGATTAAACTTCACAGCTAGTTTTAAGACGCTGAAAGACAACTTTATGCAAAATTTCGTGATAATCGTGTTATTAGAACAATTTGAAAAAAAATTTCTATGATTTTCTCATCATATCATCCTCATTAAATTCTGTATGAAACTTCGAACTGTTATTTTCGATGAAGTACTGGATTTCAATTCGATCTGATCTCTATTTTTGGAAATATTGGAAAAATAAAATTTTGAATGGGTAAAATCCGCCCAATGATTCTGTAGATATACCCATTCAAAATTTTATTTTTACAATATGTCCAAAAATACAGATATGATCGAATTGATATCCAGTAATTTATCAGAAAAAAATTTCAAAAAGCACTGCCGTGAAGGCAGCAGCTTTTGCGCGCACGTTCAAATTCGTTGCTGAAGCGGTCATCTACATTGAACATGCGCGCAAAAGTTGCTGCCTTCACGGCAGTGCTTTTTGAAATTTTTTTTTCAGTTATTTCGGAATAACAATGATAACAAGGAGCACGAAGTTTGACAATTTTTTCGAAGTAAAGGTTGTTTTTTAGAGGTATGGAACTTTGAAAGGGAATAGAAAAAGGATGAATTTCTAAAACTGACATGAAATTGACTTTATTCAGAATATTATCTTTTGGCATTATAATTTGAATATAATTTCTGGCATATGGACGTTCGGACGTACTTCTTGAAAGATTTGTGGCCGAAGACCATAACGCGGCGACTGTTTTCCTCCAAGTGGTCGATCATTTCGGGCTTATCAGCGTAAATTAGCGACTTCACATATCCCCACAGAAAATAGTCTAGCAACGTTAAATCGCACTATCTTGTAGGCCAATTCACGGGCTCGAAACGTGAAATCATGTGGTTATCAAACATTTCCTTCAGTAAATCAATTTTGGCACGAGCTGTGTGACATGCTGCGCCGTCTTGTTGAAACCACAGCATCTGCATACCATGGTTGTTCAATTGAGGAACGAGAAAGTCAGTTGTAATGGCTCTTTAGCGGTCACCGTTGACAGTAACGTTCTGGCCAGCATCGTCTTCAGAGAAGTAGGGACCAATGATTCCACCATAAAGCACTCTGTGGATGCGTATTATCTTTGTATAATATATACAATGGTATTATCAGTTAGAGTAAACGTGGTACGAAAACGGTCCATTATTTTCAAAACAAATTTGCACAATTTGGAAGCGTTGTTGAAACGCCAGACCAAACTAAACACAAATCACTTGACAGCTTACAAAATGGCCGCCTGTTAAAACAGTATAGCCAACTCAAAGTTCTAAACCTCCCGAAGATGAATATTCGATCGAAATTAAATTTGAAGCAGGGTTATTTAAAAGTGACCTCAGATCTACGCTAAACTTAATTCCAAGCAACAAAAATTTTCGAAAAACAATTTTTTTAGATTTTCTACCATACGACCCGATACATATAGTTTTGAGTAGGTATTCTACACCTTATTATCCGTTCCAATTCAATCCCATTGGTAATTCTGGGAATTTTGAGTAACTAACCTCAAAAATTAAGTATATTCAGTAAGTATGACTCCGAAAAGGTTTGGCAGATTTGGCTCATTAACAAACTCAATCGCCGCAACCTACACTAACAGTTTTAACTCGTGTGTTCGGCCGGATGACTATATATAGAATTGAATTTGACTATAAGTGGATCTAACCTAGTCGTTCGGGAAAATATACGAAAATAACAGTGATTTGGACAAAACGATAGCTCACTGTTTCCTAGAAAATGCGCGCAAAAAAAGGAATACCGAAAATAAAAATGAAAAAGTTGCTCATCTAATATACAATCCAATTTTAGCATACCTATCTCATTGGGTTCAACGAAAAGATAAATTGCCAGACAAGCGAACACTCTTCAAGGTTAGTAGACCAATTTTCACCGAGTGGAAAATTATGTTATATTCGCTGAACTAAGAGCTCGGTGAAATGAATGATAAACAATACAATAGGTTGATTATCTACGCAATCAAGAAATAGGTAAGTAAAAAGGGGATGATAAAAATATTTAATTGAATAGAGGATCCTAGGTTACTGAACCATCCGAATGATGACAATGAATTAAGAACACAGCTCTTGTGGAAGAAATAGTCATTTTCTGAAGGATAATTCTTCTTGAAGGAAATATAGACCACACCCTATCAAATAAAACATTAAAACTATCAACAAAACAGCCATTATAGTTAGATTTATAAACTTTTCGTTCCCGTTCCCGTTCGCAGCTGACGTTCCCGCTAACGTTCCCGTTGACCGCTGGCGGTTCGAAACGAACTATACCCCTTCTATAAACTTGACGTTCGCCGTTCGGCCAGTTCGCGTTTATGAGGTTTTATAGAGGTCAAATATCCTGTGAATTTGGGTTTCCTTTGTTGAAGTTTGAAGAATATAACCAAACCAAGCGTAACTTATCAATAAACAAACTAATCTCCGAATTATAAGTGCATCCGAACCTCACTATACAGGGTCTTTCACGAGGAACCTCACCCATATTTATACGGGAAACTACTGAACGTATTTTCATGAAATTCAGCACTTATAAGTATTTTCCGATGCTGATGAAATCTGAAATATTTTCAAGGCATGAGCACCTCCGGTTTTTCCGGAAATGACGTCAACTTCCGTTTTTCAAATTAGAACACCATTTTTTTATTTTAACATTTTTCAGTTTTGGATGGAAAATTCTCTCTGAGCGGGAAAATTCGAAAAAAAAATCGAAAATAGAGCTCCGCTGAAACAAGAATAACTTCGAGGTTTTTGGATGGAAAATTTTCATTTTTGGGTTTTTTCAAGATGTAAGATTGATGTATCCACTTTAAAAATCGAAATCGCGATTCATGATACAGGGGGTGAAAAAATCGCTTTCAAAGTTGGGGATGACAAAATCGTGAAAAATCAATTTTTTCAAATTAGAACCCCATTTTTTTAGGGCAGATATTGAATCTACGTTAAAAAATAATGTGAGTGTATGCATCACACCCTTGCCCTAAAGTGGATATTTTCTGAGTTATTCACAAAAAACTGTTTTTCGTCTTGAATTTTCAGCTATTTCTTTTCCCTTCACGCCAAAAAGAAGACATTTTCAGGAACTGTTACTTAAACCATGTTTTAGATTTTACTACCCTAATATGCAAGAGAAAAAAGTTACAGGTTGTTCCTAAATAGATGGCGAATTTGGATTCGAATTTGTATCGGAAACCTCTTTATTTCAACTAATCGGCCATCGGTTTTCTCTCCAGTGAAATAAATAATTCCTTATGAACCATATACAAAAACTTACCATGTTTTACATTATTTTTTTTTAATGATAGATATCATTAATTACATCTGCCAAATTCCTCTTTATTCAGTAGCATTTTGTGTTTACTATTAATTTGGTGATAATTCGTATTAAGTTATAAAATCGATCACTAAGCCTAATTTTTCCTGAGACGTATAGATAAATGTCTAGAAATTAACGGTCAAAACTTTGAGCATCTTCTCTAGTTATAACTGCGAGAGTTTGCCATGGTTCTCCTAATAGTAACTTGAAGTCGGTGTCAAGAAGGGGTGAAAAATCTACAGCATGGTTCAAATAACAGTTCCTGAAAATTTCATCTTTTTGGCGTGAAGGGAAAAGAAATAGCTGAAAATTCAAGACGAAAAACAGTTTTTTGTGAATAACTCAGAAAATATCCACTTTAGGGCAAAAGTGTGATGCATACACTCACATTATTTGTTAACGTAGATTCAATATCTGCCATAAAAAAATGGGGTTCTAATTTGAAAAAATTGATTTTTCACGATTTTGTCATCCCTAACTTTGAAAGCGATTTTTTCATCCCCTGTATCATGAATCGCGATTTCGATTTTTAAAGTGGATACATCGATCTTACATCTTGAAAAATCCCAAAAATGAAAATTTTCCATCCAAAAACCTCGAAGTTATTCTTGTTTCAGCGGAGCTCTATTTTCGATTTTTTTTCGAATTTTCCCGCTCAGAGAGAATTTTCCAACCAAAACTGAAAAATGTTACATCAAAATAAATTGAAATTTTCTAAGGAATCTATTTCTGCAATAAAAAAATGGTGTTCTAATTTTAAAAACGGAAGTTGACGTCATTTCCGGAAAAACCGGAGGTGCTCATGCCTTGAAAATATTTTAGATTTCATCAGCATCGTGAAATACTCATAAGTGCTGAATTTCATGAAAATACGTTCAGTAGTTTCCCGTATAAATATGGGTGAGGTTCCTCGTGAAAGACCCTGAATTGGTTAAGATATGAACGGGAACGTCGAAAGATGAAACATGGTCATCTCGAACGGCAGCGGAAAAAACAGGAGATCGGCACATTATCAGTCAGCTGACGCAACTGCGGACTTTATAAATGCCCCTGCGCATTTAGTGCATTTTAACTTTGAACGGGAACGTCAACTGCGAACGGGAACGGGAACATCAAGTTTATAAATCCAGCTTTTATCGCTGAGCTGAAGGTTTGGGTATTTTCATAGAAACACGTTTTTGCGCGCATGTTCTAGGGGAACAGCGTTCTATCGTTCTGTCCAAATGTCTGTTATTTTCGAATTTTGAGTCTCAAATGGTCTCAAACGACTAGGTTGAACACACTGATGACGAACCCGGTCTCAAAATATGTCCGCCGGCCGTCCGTATGCACGATTGCGGGCGAACGAAGAATCCTATCGACCCGAAACTTTCAGGGTAGGTTGAATTTCAAAATGCGAAGGTTGAGTTCGCTAATGGGCTATATCGGCCGAAAGATTTCGGAGTTAGAGCCCTTTGAAATTTTGTTATGTTTTTTTCGGAACCTGTGCATTATGTTCATAAATTCTGCTTGAGCCTTGAGCTTCATATTTCGCAGTAGTGTACCAAATTTCAGTTCGATCTGAAAATGAGTTTGGGAGATATTTCGACAAAATATGTCAAATTTCGTGTTTTTTTCCTGAATATCGTTTTGTTTTATGAAATAACTCAAAAATTACTGATTCTTTCATGATGAAACAAGGGAGCTAGTTCGAAAATGTTGATTGACAACTCTTTGCAAGATTTCGTGATGATCGTGTTATCAGAACATTTTGAAGAAAATCTAAAATTTGTTTTTTTTTCAAATATTCAATATTCTGTGATCTTTCGATCATATTATCCTCATGAAATTCTATATAAAATCTTCAAACTATAATTTTTCGACTAAGTATTGCATTTCAATTCGATCTAATCTGCATTTTCGGAAATATTGGGAAAATAAAATTTCGAATGTGTATAACTGCGGAATCATTGCATGGATTTTAGCTATTCACGAATTCGGCCTTCGTTATTAAGGTCCAAACCTACTCTTCAAATATCGAGTTTCTAAGTCGTTTCTTCTCAGTTATTGTATTCACGGTCAGCCTAAGTTTGTGGCTTGATTACGAAGGTCGAATTCGTGAATGGGTAGAATCCGCCCAATGATTTCACAGATATACCAATTCAAAATTTTATTTTCCCAATATTTCCAATAATACACACTAGATCGAATAGAAATCCAGACTTCATCGAAAAAAACCTAGAAAAGCACTGACGTGAAGTCAGCAGCTTTTGCGCGCATGTTCAAAGGATATGACCATAAGTGCACATGCGCGGAAAAGCTGCTGACTTCTTCTGCATCACAATACATTTTCGGATGTACAAACAATTTTATTATTTTCACCAGTGGCATCTTTACGCGACTTTTGCAATGAACATTTATGAAGGAAAAAACGGTACGACATTGCTTTTCATCATCATGGTTTCCGCTTGAAATAATGAGAATCGTTTTACTTCAGCATCTAGCTGCTGAAAATGTAATGAGATAACAGTTGCATAGAGATTTCTTGCATCTCGGCTCGAATTTAAAGCATCAGGTGATCAAATTTGTTAAGAAAGAAATGGGAATTTCCAATATCATCTTCAATTTGTATCTCAGGTGTTGGTAAGTTTACATCATACGTTGATAAGTTCTTTTCTTAGAAATGGCCTCAAGAATCGCCACCTCAAATATTAGCATAACATCAAGGACTACTTTGAATACAGACATCTTCATAACAAATTAATTCTCAATTCCGTATTAACCTTGCGAAGATTTAAATATACCCTACAATTGTGAAAATATCTTACCTTGAGATACAGATCCATTGGAATGATCTTATCGTGATAGCAATGATACGAAAATTGTCGCAGTGCTTGAATGGCAGTTACTGGGCTGCAACAAGAAAAAAACCATTGATTATCCAATTTAAATATTAGTTATACAAATTATTTGTTAGCATGAGTGTTTCATAACAATCGTGGGGAAATCCTTAAACATAATTCTGCAAAAATAACCGCAAGTGATAGAAAAAACCTTGACTGCAGACACCACACCATCGTGAAATACGAGGCAATAGATACAGTCATATCCTCATTTGAATTATTTTCCAATGATTGCAATATATTAAAAATTACATTCAAGACTTTCAAAATATTACGTAAAACTTCATAGACTGAATATGCCAATGCTGTACACGAATAGTGACGGGAACGCATGAAAATTGAATAAATTGAAATGCAATATCAAAGCGAAAGATTCAAAAAATATAAAGGATGTCTCATTTGAAATATCGAAGATTTCGCTACTTTTCAATACCTGTACGAGACCACAAGTGCCAAATCGTTGACAATAATTCAGAATGAATAAAAAAAAATCTGTAAAAGCACTGCCGGGAAGGCAGCAGCTTTTGCGCGCATGTTCAATGTAGATGACCGCTTCGGCGACGAACTTGAACATGCGCGTATGCCTTCACGGCAGAGCTTTCCTAGATTTTTCTCGATAAATAACTGGATTTCAATTCGATCTAATCTGTATTTTTGAAAATATTGAGAAAATAAAATTTTGAATGGGAATATCTACGGAATCATTGGGCGGATTTTACCCATCCACGAATTCGACCTTCGTAATTAAGCCACAAACCTTCTCTACAAATATCGATTTTCTAAGTTGTTTCTTTCGGAAGTTATTGTATTTACGCAGTCGGCCGTTTGGCAGATATACCAATTCAAAATTTTATTTTCCCAATATTTCCAAAAATACAGATCAGATCGAATTGAAATCCAGTACTTTATCGAAAAATAACAGTTCGAAGGTTCATACAGAATTTAATGGGGATAATATGATGAGATCACAGAATATGAAATATTTGAAAAAAATTAATTTGAATTTTTTTTATTGTTCTGATGACACGATCATCACGAAATTTTGCTCAGTGTTGTCCTTCAACATTTCCAAACTAGCTGCGAAGTTTCATCACGATTTAATCAGTATTTCTTGAGTTATACCGAAAAAACCAATGATATTGAGAAGAAAACCACGAAATTCTACATATTTTTTTCCAATATCTCCAAACCTACTGGCAGTATCGAATTGAAATTTGGAACACTGCTGTGAAAAATGAAGTTCGGAGTATAACTGAAATTTATTTAGAATTTGAACAACAGTTTTAGAAAAAAAAATTTTTTGGAATTTTTTTTTTTTTTAATTTAGTAAGCATACAATTTCGACGAAATTCTGCTTAAAGTTGCGCGTCGTTATGCTTCGACTAACTTCCAAGTTTCAATTCAATCGCTGTTTCTGAGATATGAGGAAAATAACCTCAAAATTTCAAATTGCTGTAACTCCGGAACTATTCGGCCGATTCGGCCCATTAACGAACTCAACCTTCGTATTTAGAAATAAAACCCTTCCTGAAATTTTAAATTCGATAGAATCCTCCATACGCCCGTTATCGTGGTGACGGCCGGCCGGTAGGACAGAATCGAATTTGACATCGGGTTCGTCATCAGTGAGTCCAACCTAGAGGTTTAAGACCATTTTCGGCTCAATCATCGAAAATTACAAACATTTGGACAAAACGATAGCACGTTGTTCCCCTAGAACATGCGCGCAATAGTAGTTTATTTATTGATATATGGAAGAGATAATTGCAGCAAAATTTACATATGCATTATTTCGCCTCATTCTTATTGAAACTGCTATGGTTTTCTGTTTAAATATCCGGATATCGGATATCTCCCAAAATGAATGAGGATTGGAAAAGTTGGTCTTTTTTTGAAGAAAAATCACTGATATGAAGTCAGCCCATGTTCAAAAGGGAAGACCGCTTTTGCAACGAATTTGAACATGCTCGCAAAAGTTTGTGACTTCACTCCAGTGCATTTTTGATATACAGGGTGTTTCATCATAAAGTGGTCAAACATATATAGCCGTATAGATGACATGGGGAAAGTCATTTTTGCCTTATGACATATACCCCGTTTTCGATGCATAAGAGAGATACAGGGTGTTTAATGTCAACTTTGAGCAATATTCCGCTAACTGTGGTGAGTTATGCGTGACCTTCTAAATGACCGTTTTTGGTCACATCTCAGTAATTTTTGGTGGTCAATTCAATTGTTGTGTAGAATTCGGGAAAAAATATTTCAAAATGGCAGAAAACTTACAAAGTTGGAATTGTTTGTTTTCGATCGCCAAATTGGATAGCATTATTTAAATGTACTCAATTTTCCAAGATTTTCCGTGAAAAATTTTTTCCAAAATTCAAACTCAATTTTTTTTTTTACGTCTAGTGAAAAAAAAATTTCACCCAAAATTGTTGAAATCTTTTGAGGTTGAACTTTTCTCCATTCTGAACACTGGTGTGAAAACAGAATGAAAAAATATCCATTGGTTTCCGTTTTATAGCTTTCCAAACATTCCGCTCGGAGTACTTAAATAATTTTTATTCGAAAAACTGGTGGCCCTACGGAGGCAAAAATTGTGCTAATGGGCCCCCAGAATGACCCGGATAGAAATATGAATTGATCAAAAGAAAAATTTTTTTCAAAAAAACTTTGGTAGAAATCGAACTCTCTTCGCATTCGGAAAATAGGGTCAAATTCGATGAACTACCGTTGCTTGGTAACGGACGTCATTATAATCAGAATAAATCCAATTTATACGCGACCCTAAGTGAAATGAGTTCGAATCCCATCGAAGTTTTTCTTCAAAAATTTTTTTGTTTTTATAAATTCATATTTCTATCCGGGTCATTCTGGGGACCCATTAGCACAATTTTTGCCTCCGTAGGGCCACCAGTTTCTCGAATAAAAATTATTTAAGTACTCGGAGCGGAATGTTTGGAAAGCTGCTATAAAAAGAAAACCAATGGATATTTTTTCATTCTGTTTTCACACCAGTTTTCAGAATGAAGAAAAGTTCAACCTCAAAAGATTTCAAAAATTTTGGATACAAATTTTTTTTCACTGTAACTATGTAAAAAAAAAGTTGAGTTTGAATTTTGGGAAAATTTTTTCACGGAAAATCTTAGAAAATTGAGTACATTGAAATAATGCTATCCAATTTGGCAATCGAAAACAAAAAATTCCAACTTTGTAAGATTTCCGCCATTTCGAAATATTTATTCTCGAATTCTACACAACAATTCAATTGACCACCAAAAATTACTGAGATGTGACCAAAAACAGTTATTTAAAAGGTCCCGCATAACTCACCACAGTTGACATTAAACACCCTGTATCTCGCTTATGCTTCGAAAAAGGGTATATGTCATAAGGCAAAAATGACTTTCCCAATGTCATTCATACGGCTATATATGTTTGACGAGTTTATGATGAAACACCCTGTATATAAGAAACAAACAACGATATCGAGGAGAATAATACGAAATTTTACGAATTTTTTCACAATATCTCCGAAAATTAAATATGATGAACAGTTACCGAAAAAAAAATTGCGCGTCTTTATACTCCAACCGAGACTCCAAACAACTGCCAATATTTAATCCAATCCTTTAATGCATTTCTCATGCAGGTCATTTAAAAGGTTACTTATAAAAAATCTGCATAACCAAAAGTGGTGAATGCATTTTTTCAGGGAAATGAAGAAGGGAGACGGCAAGTTTCAAAAAAATTTGGACATACATAAATTTGAAGGTTGCAGGCAACTGTTGAGAATCACAAGAATTTAAATAAACCGGAAACTGTTAAGTTTCGCTAACCGATAACTATGGTTCAAACGCAAATGAGTGATACTAACACCTACTCCAAGGTTCAAGTCTAATTTGCAACCAGCCTGTAGAATCAGTCCACTTCCCTCACTGATTGGAAAATAAAAAATTCCTATACATCGAAAAAAGGCCACTAATGCATATAATATACAATGCTTGTGTCAAATTTCATGAGAATATCCATAGGAAACTATTGAAGATATGTGAAAACGCGTGTTTTCTCGGGATTCAAGGCGTAAGTTCATATGAATTTCTCCCATCGAAATCATACCTTCAAGTATCAGCATCTTATTGTGAAACATTCTGTATAAATGGCCATTGAGGTCAGCATTCCAAGGCCATAGCTAGTTCATGGCAAGGTGGGGCAATGCCCCACCTTGAAACACCACTGCCCTACATTAAAAAGCTGAAGCTATGAATATATAAAGAATTCATTAGACCATTGAAAAGCTTCATTCCCTACCTACCAATTTCAATTGTCCTATCTCTAAGTCCACTGTAGCTACGGTCTTACAGCATACCGTTCATTCAATTTATATAAAAGGAATCTACAATGAATATATACAGATAATACAAAATAATGTCGAATGTGTGCTAACGAGTTCCAATGAAAAAATTCTATTTCTTCAACTACCATTAACCCACTACCATTAATCACCTGAGTGGAGTGGATTTGGATTTTCTCTGACAAAATAAACACCACCGCTTCACTGAATTATCGACAAATAAAACAATAGCGTCATAAATGTTTCATTTGACCAATGCTCCAACAAAACAATGTTATTATAGAATGATAGATTGAAGGCAATGATATGATTTATTGATCTGTATTGGGAACAGTATAATAATAATTTATGCTAGAAATCTCTGCGGGCCAATTCTTGAATCTCGATCAAGAATTGAAGAGTATGACAATTACCATATGTTTGCGTCGTTTTTACGCGCTTGCTCTAGGGAACAGCGCGTTATCATTTTGTCACGATGTCTGTAATTTTCGAATTTTGAGCCGAAAATGGCCTTAAACGATTGGGTTGAACTCCCTGAAGGAGAATCCGTGGTCGAATTTAATTATGTCCGTCCGGCCCTGCCGTGCGTGCTGTAACTTCCGAAAGAAAAGACCTAGAGTCTCGAAATTTTCAGGTTAGGTTTTGATCCTAAATATCTCAGTTAAGTTCATTAATGGGCCAAATCTACCGAATGGTTTCTGTGTTATAAGCCATTTGAAATTTTGATTATTCAATAACTCGAAAAATATTAACCTGATCGAAATGAAACTTGGTTGGAAGATGGATAGTATCAATAAGAAAAAGTATCGATGAAAAAATTTGAAGAAAAATTTTTTTTTTCGAAAATTATCATATTTCATTTAAATTTCATTGGAATTTCCAAGTCGCCATTTCGCAATGTGAACAAGCGTGTAAAAGCTGCTGACTTCACGTCAGTGCTTTTCTAGGTTTTTTCTAAGTTGAATATAAACAACAATTAGTAGACATGACCTGCGCATGGAACCGAATTTCACTCGACAATCGAATGTTATATCTCCTATACTCCGTACCACTCGTTGCTAAGTCGAAGGAAACGGTGATAAGGTTATGTTCATTTTCCGATTTGAAATTTCTCGATATCTTGCATTCAGTTTGTTTCTTGAATATTTGCTTTAAAACATGGTCAAAATGGCGAATTGAACTCTCACAAATTTTGCAGATGCTCGAAAAAACTCAGACAATCGACATAAACATATGACAATGGGGGTTTTTCCTTTAAACGAAAATGCAGTAATTTTCATGAAAAACCTTTAGAACATCACATTCCAAACATATCATTTCAATATTATATTTTCAAAAAAATGTTTGATCACCTAAAACTGAAAAATAAAAATGGGGATTTGCATTTAAAGGAATTTGTCTTGAGTGCACGATATGGCAACATCGAATTCAGCTTTCTCGGAAAGGAAAGGACGTCAAATTTGTTACTTTGCTTAGGAAAACAGAGATAGCTATAATTCGATCTGGTTAGAGTAGAAGACAACGACCAAGGAATAGAAAAAGAAGAGCACAGACTGTCATACTGTCATATTACTGACAAATCGCAAACGGAAATTGTTTGGTTGTATTGACAAAGAACACGTGTGTGCCACAGAATAGGAATAAATATTTCATTATTCTATAGCAGAAAAAGCTATTCTAGTAAACACCGTTGTCACTTCGTGCATGCCAGGCAAATCCCAAACCCCAATTTTGAAATCTGATTTTGAATACTTTCTGAAGGTAATTTAGGAAAATGATGAATCAAACCCATAATAATTATGTTCAATTTTGCATTTGCAGTAATAACCCAAATTCCGGAAAAACCCCCATTGTCATACTCTTCAATACTTGATCAAGATTCAAGAATTGGCCCACTGAATGCTATTAAGTATATATATTCTTTTGAGAACGAGCATAACAATTCTAAGATATATCACAGTGTTAGCAGAGGAAATGTAAACGGGGTACCATACATATTTGCGTATGATACAAGAGCACAGATAAAAACCTCAGGAAAAATTCTGTCTCCCCGCATAACTGTAGTAATTTGTTTATAGAAGATGGATGGCATCTTTTTCATTTGAAAATAATTTTTTCGTCATCTTGAATTCATTTCGACAAAATATCTTGACATAATATCTGAAACAGAAAGAGGGACAGAAAACCAGAAGGAAGCAGTAAATAATATTACCTACATTTGCTCATGACCGAGAGGGTCTTTCGACCAGGTTCAGTCCTCCAAGCGATGATTTTCAGATCCTCAGATAAACGAAGAACGCTACAGGCCCCTTTATTGGGGAATCATCTCCCATAGATCCATAATTGTTCATTTCGAACTAGAAATCTCATAAAATATCGGGAATAAAGTGAAAAACTTGTGACATGTATTATGTCAGGATGACATCAAGTAGAAGCCAGGGAGTCAGTTCTTGAATCTCGATTAAGAATTGAAGAGTATGACAATTGTCATATGTCTATGTCGATTTCCTAAGTTTTCTCAAGCATCTGCGAAATTTGTAAGAGTTCTATTCGCCATTTCGCCTATGTTTTCAAGCAAATATTCAAGAAATAAACTGAATGCAAGATATCGAGAAATCTCAAATCGGAATATAAACATAACCTCATCACCTTTTCGTTCGACTCAGCAACGATTCTTATGGAGTACAGGAGATATAACATACGATTGTGGAGTGACATTCGGTTCCATGCTCAGGTCATGTCTACTTCTTGTTTGTATTTAACTTAGAAAAGATTCAAGAATAGACCCCCAGGTCCTTCAAGCATCAAGAAATTTCGCTCAAGACAAACAGTTACGTCGGCTGATAAATTACTGCTTTGTGGATTCCGTCAAAACAGCCACATTCAAGTTAAAAAACCTCATTAATATATCAGGGTCAGGTACCTGCCCACGGTCATTCATGCTTTAACGTTGCCAATAGCCGCGAGAAATATTAGAAATAGAGAGATATTGAAGTGTCAAAATTGTATGACGTTATTACCGCAAACGTTATTTTTGACATCTAGTTAATAGCCTTAGCGTCTAACGTTATTTACGGAAAATTGCGAGCCGCAATTTACGTTGTGCTATTCTATATCGGAAGGATTAGTTTAGCTTCGGGTCCTTCCGTATCCGATCACTGTCAGAGAAAAGCGGTTTGCTCATATGTTTTTTCTTTTTTGGGTGTAAATTACACACTCAGATTTTTGTGATCTATTTTATAATACCTTTTATACACAACTGATATCAGACATTGAGATTTATTAGTGCTACCACTGCAATTTTTTTGCATATATAGGTATTGGTTACTTTTTACGAATTAATACATATTTTTGGAAGCAACATGAGGGGTTTGAAATTAGGAATAGTTTGAACCCTGCCGATTATATTGTGCAATATAACTAATTGCACTTCTACTGCTATAGCACCAGCTGAAATTACCGTTTCCGATTCCTTTTCATTTGGTCCAGAATCAAAAAACAACAAGTTGTTCTTTATTCAAAGATCTGACGTCTCACATAACCTAACCAAACAAACTGATAACTAACGCAACGGTAACAAAAACGTGTAGCAATAGAGAGAGATTGCAGTGTCAAATTTGTGTGACGTTTTTAGCGCAAACGTTATTTTTGACATCTAAGCATGCGCAGATTCAGTTTCAGAATAACGCGACGTTAATAGCGTTAGCTTCTAACGTTATTTACGGAAAATTGCGAGCCGCAATTTACGTTGCGCTATTCTATATCGGAAGGATTCGTTAAGCTCCGAGCCCTTCCGGCTCCGATCACTGTCATAGAAAAGCTGTTTCTTAATATGTTTTTCGGAATCAATTACACAACTTTCTCAGGTTTTTCAAATGTATTTTATAATACCTCTTACACACCACTGATATTAGACATTAAGATTTTTTCATATATAGGTATTTGTTACTTTTTCACGAATTAAGAAATACTTTAGGAAGCAACATGTGCCAGGGTTTCAAATTAGGAATAGTTTGAACCATGCCAATTATACTGTGCAATATTACTACTTCCACTTCTCCTGCAATAGAAACAGCTGAACTTTCCGCTTCCTATTCCATTTTCATTTTGTCCAGAATCAAAAAACTAATGCAGAAATGCAAGTCATTAAGCTTTAGGAGTTTAAACGTGAGTTTGTAACACAAAAATCTGACGTATCACATAACCTAACCTAACAAACTGATAACTAACGTAACGGTAACAAAAACGTATAGCAATACGTCTACTTTTGGAACGACCGTTAGATCAACGTTAACCACCAAAACGTTATCATTAGCGCACCGTAATAACATATCGTTTGCGCTATTCAAAAGTTGCGATATCTCTCTAATACGTCTACTTTTGGAACGACCGTTAAAACCAAAACGTTATATTTAGCGTAACCATAATAACATAACGTTTGCGCTATTCAAAAGTTGCAATATCTCTCTAATGAGTGAAATTTCGACGTTAATGAGAGAATAATGCCGTTAAGCAGGTTTCAGGTATTATTTAAAATTTTTTTTTTTTTTTGGAATGTACTTGATTCTTTTGTGAGAATGCGCAATGTTATTCATTTTTTCATTCTTCACTCCAGGTCAGTTTTTATTTTCCCGAAAATTGGTGAATATGAAAAATTGGCAACATGGCGCATTCTTATTATTTTTTTCAAATATTTGCACCCAAATTTTTTTTGAAAAAAACGAATTCTGGCCTCCAAAAGTCCTACAAGTTGTTGATTCGAGGTGCTGTTGGCTTGTAAATATCGTTTTCCAACTATCCACCAAATTCTACATCATCAAAATCTTTAATCACTACGTTAACAAATTTCCAAGTATGTATTAAAATCAACCACCAAACACATTCAATCCACATCATTTCAAACTTTCCCCACCATATAATTTCTACAGAAATCAAGACCCCCCTTCACTCTAATCTCACTTCATCAGCTTTTCATGCCATTTTTTCCACATTATCGAGACAGTTCCGATAGTTTGTCGATGTCTGGGACGATATCGGAGAATTATAAGTTCTTAGCATTTTCCCGAACTCCATATTAAGCCATATGAATATGGAAAATTACGCTCGGAAACACGACATTGAAAAGGTTTCTAGAGAAAATGTACAGTGACTAATACGAATTTGGGAATGCCCAGCGGGTAATCAGAAACAAACATAAATTTTTCTGTTGCCTAATGAGGACTTGTACCCAATAATCTAGATTTTATCTGGGTCTTGAAAATGTAGAATGTATTTCTTATAGGGTGCCTCCGTGGGGAACACTCAAATATTCTTGAATTGAATTACCGAACAAAATGGAGCCGTTTTCGACCGAACTAAATTATTTCAGTAGATCAATCATCCGTTGATCGTTCTCAGGACGTTCAAATAAAAAGATTTATTTCGTCGAATTTAGGTAATCTTTTTGCGTGTTTGTTCTGGGGAACAGCGCGTAATCTTTCTGCCGAAATTTATGTAACTTTAGAATTCTAAAACAAAAATGGTCTTAGGGTAATATTGGGTAAAACCGGTCACTTAAGTAAAAATGATTGTCAGTAATCAATTGATATTTTCCCTTAAATCTTCCTTCAATATAATGTTTGAATATTCTGCTTACATAATCAAAACAAGTGACATCAATAAGTATCGATTAAAGCTCATTTTGGGAGGATTTGGCATAAATTTTTAGTTTTTTTATGGGTTTTCTCTCCCAATATCTGAAACAGAACTATTAAAAATTAAATAAAATTGTTTTATTTTCATGAAAAACGCCCTTGAGGATTGCAGTATCAAACTTTTTGTCAAGGGCAGTTTCTTGCAAAACAGATTGCATAATGAACAAACAATACAGGAACAATACAAATGATAAAGAAAGCGAACTGACGTTTCAGTGTACAAATCTGACTCTTTCATCAGACAAAGCAAAGAATTTCAAGAATAATTTTCTTTCGATTTTTCGTTTCGATTTGAGACTTTTGTCAAATTGACAGTTTTGAGAAAACACAGCAACGCAGATTTATCTGGTTTGAAAGTTTTTTTTAATTCTACCCCTTTTTTAAGTAAATTCAGCCGAACAATGAGCAAAATTACTCTCTCCATTTAACAAAATGCAAGGACTCTTTGATTTTTCTTTTCAAATTATCTGATTCCAACATCAGTATTTTTGTATTGTCCCAATCAATCATGCGATTCCCAATGGTCGAACATACATGGTTCGCTATTTGGGATTTTTGTATGTCTCTATTATTAAAAAAAAAAAACAATTTTAATTTGATTTTTAAATTAGATGTCAGAAAACGAGAGCACAAAAACAACCTAAGGAATAGAGACACAAAAATCCCAAATAGCGAACCATGTATGTTCGACCATTGGGAATCACATGAGGTTGGGACAATACAAAAAAACTGATGTTGGAATCAGATAATTTGAAAAGAAAAATTAAAGAGTCCTCTTGCATTATGTTAAATGGAGAGAGTAATTTTGCTCATTGTTGGGTAAAAGAAGACCTTATTTGGCTGAATTTACTTAAAAAAGAGGTAGAATTAAAAAACTTCCAAACCAAATAAATCTGTGTTGCTGTTTTCTCAGAACTGTCAATTTGGCAAGTCTCAAAATTTTCGGCTTTGTCTGATTTGTACACTGAAAACTTCACAGTTCGATTTGTTTATCGTTTGTATTGTTCCTGTATTGTTCATTAGGCAATCTGTTTTGCAAGAAACTGCCCTTGACAAATAGTTTGATTCTGCAATCCGCAAGGGCGTTTTTCATAAAAAAAAACAATTTTTATTTAATTTTAATTCTTCTGTTTCAGATATTGGGAGAGAAAACCCATAAAAACTTGAAAAATGACATCAATAAGTTTCGGTATTTTTGATATATACAACTTCGAAAAAAAATATTGATCGGTATTGGACTACATGGCAACTAATACCAGTCACTAGGTTGGCAATACCCGTCATGCTTTTTGCGCGCATGTTCTGGGGAACAGCATGCTATCTTTTTGTTCAAATGTCTGTACTTTTCGAATTTTTTCCCGAAAATGGTCTCAAACGACTATGTTGGACTCACTGATAATGAATTCGGTACTAAAATCGTTTTTGTCCGGCAGGCCGACGACACGATAACTGTCGAACGAAAAGAGCTAGCGACATGAAACTTCTAGATTAGGTCGCTCATTGAAATGCGGCGGTTAAGTTCGTTAATGGGACAAATCCGTCGAATGGTTTCGGAATTATAGTCATTTGAATTTTTGAGATTAATTCCCTGGCGAACATTCAAATAAGGGCTAAGGCTACTGGTTTCTAAGATACTGGGTGATTCATAGATTTTGGCATATCATTGGGATGTCTATTGCTCCTGAACCCTTCAACGTATTGGCTTCAATTTCGGCAAGTAGTATCTATCATAGCCGTCTTCAATACTCTCAAGAGACTGCTGTGTTATTGTCATATCAGGCCATCGAAATGTTCATATTAACCATACCGAAATAATACAGACCAGAACTATAAAATTGTAATTTCTACATAGATTATCAATTTGTCATAACTATCATCTGATTCTACATAGATTTCTCTTTCGAATACTGTCTTCGAAGTGAACGGAACACCAACCGTTCGTTTGTTTTCTCAAAAATGTTTCAACGCTTTTCTTATTTCGAAGACTTCTTTAGAATGCTATGATATTTGGCATATACTTGGAGGTCACGATTTAACAACAGTGTATCAATATTTAGTTCGATTAAATACTTATCTTCGGAGAAATTTTAAAAAAATATGTCCAACTTCATGACAAAATCGAAATATAATGTCCTGATAATGATAAAACTTGTTTGTTGGATTTGAATGTTGGCAAATGCTGATGCGCAAACTTTGCAAATATTTAACAGTTTACGGTTTTCTAATCATATGGTCCTCACGAAATTTTTCATGAACCGTCAAGCTTCTTAGAAATATTGGGAAAAGTTTTAATGGGTATATCTGCGGAATCATAGAATGGATCTTTCCAATTCGCGAACTAAGCCATCCAGATTTGAGTCCGAACCTGCTCTTCAGTTATCAAGCGTATAAGTACATTCTTGCGGTATTTATTTCGTTTCAATCGACAGTTGGGTCGGCCCTAAACACTCACTAAAAAAACCAACTCAGAAAATCGATATTTATGTTATGGAGTCGGTTTGGGGCCTGATTAGTGGAAGGTCGAGATAGTAAACGGGCACAATCCTCCCAATGATCCGTGGATATATCCATTCAAATTTTTAGTTTTCCAACATTTCCAAAAATGTCGATCGAATTGAATTGAAACTTTTTATTCGATCGATAGATTGCAGGTTCATACAGAATTTGTGGGGACTATATAAAAAAATCATCAGCATCAAATCTTTCCATCATCAGGAAGGTGACACGTAAAACATACTGATCCCACGTCGGTGCTTCCCTATAGAATTTTCAATAGAGAAATGATAAAAGAGCTCCAGTTTAATGAATAAATGGAAACACATGGACGAATTTTCTTCGACAAATCAACTCAAAACTGATCTGTGCTACCAATGATCGGGCATATCATTAAGGAACACCTGTATATGAACATTTGAACAATCAAACTGTTCAGTTTCAGAATGAATTCTGGACTTGAATTTACCAGTAGGTGTATCCAAGTGATTACTGAAAGATCTGCTATGAAATAAGATATATGGAAGAGTTTTCCAGTCGAATAATATATGGCAATTAAATCTCATTCGATTGGTATTGGTCATGCCTGCTAGCAAATTAAATGTTTAATAACAAACATCAACATCACCTAAGAATTATTCATTCATCTACAGAATGAAGAGGCCTTTGCGGGGATTGAAACGACGTTAAACGATATTAATATTAATGTTCGATCAACATTTTCTGAGTAGAAGAAAAGGAGTATACTGGGTACATACAATAATATGCTGATCTTAGAAAGTGTGAATCGCTAGGTGATATTAGAGAAAAAGTTCAAATAAACCTATGTCCTAAACTTCTTAACTGAGTGGTGAAATTACGAGAAAAACTCTCGTTTTTGCACTAGACAAATATATTGAACTTGACATTTTGATGCATTTGTTGTCCTTAATTCATTATTATTGATGAGAAGATAATAACTTTTTTGGGAAATTCAGACCGAAGAAGTTTATTGTTAATGACATCTTGAGAAGCTAGAAAACAACAATTAAATGAGGGCTTAGGCCATTTGTTTCTGAAACCTGAGACTAAGGATGTTTTATTGATTTTTGCTGAACCTTTAGATGTCTATAACGCTTGAACCATTCAACGTATTTGTTTCAAATTTGAAAGAGAATTTTCATCCCATGCCATCGAACTGTACCGAAATAATACAAAGCAGGGACAGAAAATTTCGTTTTCTAGTTCCAGGTCTAATGAAAAATTCTGTACATGGAATATCAATGTGCGGTTACCATCATCTGATTCTGTATAGATTTTTCTTTCGAATACTGCCTTCGAAGTGAACGGCACACCAACTGTTCATTTTTTTCCAAACGGAAATAATTAAACCCTTATGATTTTCGAGATTTATTGACTTTGACAAAACTTTTGAATTCGCTTCAAATTTTGGCAAGTATTGTCATCTCAAGCCATCAAACTATTCATATGAACTATACCGAATAGTACAGACCAGGACTCGGATTTTTACCTCTAGGTCTAATGGAATACCCTGTGTACCAGGAATATCAATTTGTCGTTAAAATCATCTGATTCCGCATAAATTTTCATTTCGAATAATGTTTTCCACCCGAACAGCACACTAAAATTTAAATTTTTTCTCAAAAATAATTTAACGCTTAAGATTTTTGAGAAGAGGCGATATCCTAGAATGTTTGGTGGTTTGGACCTGCTCTGTTAGGATACCTTTTACGAGATTCTCTCAACGCTGCACATTCATTCGTATTGCACAAACCATGAACGAGTTAATCGTAATCCTTAACGTTCGAAAAACTAGGCATAATTAAATAAAAATCTCAAAATATATTATCCATCAACAAAATTTTATTGATGTATGAAATATTTCATTAGTCATTGCCTTTCAGGCATATATTCCATAAATAAGAGAAATAAATATGCCATTGTTGGCTGAATATCGCAACTTAATTTGAGCTTCCAAATTTACATCTCTAATTTAATATCAGGAACATCTAATTACATATAATGCAGGGCCGGAGCTATCAGAAAAAAGTATCTTAGTTACTTTACAGTTACTTAAGATACATTAAATTCCTTTTTTTGTTGTTGAGAAGTAACTAGTACCTTAGATACTTTTCCAAAGGAACTGTATTTTGTAACTTAAAAAAAAGTTCCTTTAGACGAAAGTGTGTGAAGTTGGTCCAGCGCTTTTCGGTTTTCGAAAACATTTTTTTGTGGTGAATTGTTCTTGGTTTGCGCTGCTTTCTGCCGTTGATTTTTTTTTTATTCCAGTTCACAAAATTTATTCCGCGAAATCATAAATGAAGAATTCACTCCTCTAAATAGAGTGGAAAATTTGTGCTGACTGGTGTCGTGAATTATTTTCCCAGAAATGGCGAAAGTGGAACTCAAGTTAGCCCATCACTTTCATTTTCTCGTAATGAAAATATATATGCCAAAGCTTGTGATATACGTGAGATAATTTGTGCCGTTGAATTGTTCACGAAAATCCTGCTAATTTATCAAAAAAAGGTTTCGGGCAAAAGAAAACCCAGCATCTTCGTTTCTACGAGTCAAAAATTGTTCAATATAGTTGTGCTACATTTATACCGACTTGTGCCGGTGAAGTTTTCAGAAAAAACTTTCCACTTTTCCTTCGAACGGAGAATAAGAAAAAAAAACAGTTTTGTTTTGAATAAGTGAATAAACTTTTATCTATTACGCTATAAATCATTCATTATTTGTCTGAAGTTGTTGTATTTTAAGGAGGTTGCTCTTAGGCTATCTCACGCAAAAATTCCAATCTCTAATTCTGGCGTCAATGAAATTTTAGCATACAAATTCTCCTATTCTCTGAACTAATAAAGTCAACAAAACAAAAAATACATTACTTCATCTGAAACGTTAAGAAACTCCAACCTTATATGTAAAGGAACTTATACGTATGCGTACTCTTTATGAAGAGTATCTCATCTTTTTTTAAAAGGAACTTAAAATACGTATCTAAGTATTCTAAATTCTTTTTTTGAAGAATATCTAGATACCCAAAGTAACTTCGAATACTTTAAGTAACTTAGGTAGTATTTATTTTCGATGAAAAAAAATAACGGTTAGTGTACCGTTCACGTAGAAAACATATTCGAAGGAAAGATCTATGCAGAATAAGATTATATGAAAGATGAATGGATATTTCTTGTATAGGGAGTTTCATTAGACCTGCAGTAAATACTCTAATTTCCGAGTACTGGTCTGTACTATAATTCGATATGTTTCATATGAACAGATTGATGGCCTAACATGACAATGCATGCCAAATTTGAAGCGAATTAGTAGAACGGTTCAGAAGTTATAGCTGTGGGGTCGTGTGTCCTGTGAAATCAAACACGCAATAAAGAAAAGGGATTAGCCTGTTTATTTTACTCTCGAGTGTTACAACGGAAGTGAATTCGAAAAGCAATAAAATTCTTTTTGGGACAACACAGGCTAACAATTCTTGTTGTGAATCTCCTTGAGTGTTGTCAGGTAGTTCTTTGCTGGCGTCGGGCTGGCGTCGATCGTGGAACTAGGGATGCCTAAACGCCGGTCGGTACTGTCGAGGGCGCTTCCGTCTTCGAGGGTGGTAAAAAGCCAGATGTTGAGTCAGGAATGCAGCGTATAGAATTTCTTCTTAGCGGTGACGTTAACTGTGGATGCAGATGGATTGGAGAGTGACTTTTGAGAGCGGAGCGAAATATATTTATACGATTTTTCGGAGATTTGAATTTCGTGTTGCGACTCCGCCCTTTTTTCCGTTTTTGTTGAAGTGGATGAATTCGCTACATAGCCATCCAAAGTTCTGCCAAAGTCAATAAATCTCAAAAATCATAAGCGTTTAATTAGTTTTAATTGAAAAAAATTAACGGTTGGTGCGCCGTTAACGTGAAAAATAGTATTCGAAAGAAAAATCTACGCAGAATCAGATGATAGTTACGACCATTTGATATTCCATGTACAGAGTGTTTTATTGGCCCTGGAACAAGGAATCGAAATTTCCTAGTTCTGCTAGGTACTATTTCGGTATGGTTCATAGGAACAATTCGATGGACTGAGATGACAATACCTGCCAAATTTGAATCAAATACATCGAATTGTTCAAGAGTTATAGCCATATAAAAGTACTCCCAAAATCAAAGAATCACCCTGTATCTCAGAAAGGAATGGCCTTAGCCCATATTCAATTGTTTTCTGGCTCCCCAAGGTACTATCTATTTACCATCAAACGATGTATAGTTACTCGAGGATCACCCAGTATATTCGCACATACGAAGAAAGTTATTCAAAACAGAACATAGCAATGGATCTTTAATCCTCGGATAAAAAGTAAACACCTGGACTCACCAACTCCTTTTCAAAGAAATAATTACTGCAAAACCAATGGAACTCGAGTTCTATTGTTCATCACTCACACATCAACAAATTCCACCCAGAAAACGATAATTTACCGGAATGTTATCACCGTAAGAAGACAGGTTGAATTTAAAATGTCATTACCACAACACGAATGCTTCTACTAACAGTTCCTCACATTATGCAGTCTACGGCACTTGAGACTTTCTAAAATGTTCTCGTAAAAGAGTTGTGGTTGTTGTTGAACCGGCTAATCAAATGTTTACATTCCGTGGATAATAAGATAATCGCTGTGCATGGATAATACAAAGTTCTGGACGTGTCTGAAAGATTTTTATTTATCCAACATTGAGACGAATTCAAATAAACTTTTCATTGTTTGGGGTAATGGAAAGCGTATTCGGTTTAAATGGATTAAATAATAACGTGTGACCTAGGTCTGAGTTTGTTGAATGATTCCATAATTTTGATATGAATTCATGGTCAGTGAGGAATTGGCTTCATGCGCAACGCGAATGTTCAGATTTACGAGCAAAATTTCGATCTTGTATAAAGATTATACTATTTATTCAAGCTTATTCTTAATAATGAGAATAACCTATATCTTTAGAATAATATTTGACATTTTTATTATGTATTTACATTGATATCAAAAGCTCAACTTTCGACATTGTTTAGAAAAAATATATAATTCAATGATTCTACTATTGTAGTGATATTTTGCGAAAGCTCTATTTTGAGATGTTTAAAAGTCTAGAAAAGCACTGACGTGAAATCAGCAGCTGTTGCGCATGTTCAAACTCGTTGCCAAAGCGGTCATCTTTTCACGTATTGACCTCGCCAAAAACGCACCTTTTCTACCTGATGAATTCACTTCGAACTTATCTCAATTTCTGAAAATATTTTCGGGAAAATAAAATTTGGAATGAGAATGCGGAATATGAATTCGACCTTCGTAATTGAGCCCGAACCCTACTCCGTCCGTGAACACACTAACTTCCGAAATAAACGCTTTAGAAACTCGATATTTGTTGACAAGGTTTGGACCTCATTTACGAAGGCCAAATTATTGATGGGTTTGATATTACAGAAAATACAGCCGAAACCGAATTGAAATTCGGTACTTGATTGAAAAATAACAGCTTTCAGGCAAATACAGAATTTCAAGGGGAAAATATGATCAGAAGATTGCAGAATATTAAATATTCGAAAAAAAATCGAACACTTTTTCCAGTTACACGAACATCACGAAATATTGCAAAAAAAAAACTAATCCGCATTTTCAAATAAGCTGCCATGTTTCATCATAATTGAATTAGTATCATCCGAGGTATTCCAGAAAAAATAATGAAATCGAGGGAAAACCAAGAAATTTTACATATTTTCTTTCCAATATCTATAAAATTATAATCGTATCGAACTGAAATTTGGTACAAAGCTGTTATGGATCTCAAGGTTTGAGCCAGAATAAAAATGCAAAAAAAGTTTCCGAAACAAAAAATTTTCCTAAAAAATTTTTGTTCAATTTACTGACGATACGATCTCAACGAAATTTCCCAAACAGTTCGCGTCATTATACTTCAACTAACTGCAAAGTTCCAAACCAATTGCTTCACTAGTTCCTGAAATAGGTATCAGGCAAATAACCTCAAAAGTTCAAATGATTATAACTCTGGCACTATCTGGACGATTTGGCCCATTAACTAACTCAACTGCCGCATTCTGATGCGCGACCTACCCTGAAAGTTTCAGGTCGCTAGCTTGCTCCGTTCGACAGTTATCGCGTCGTTCTTCTGGACGAATATAATCGATTTTGACATCGGATGCGCCATGAGTCCAGCCCAATCGTTTGAGGCCATTTTATGGAAAATTTTCGAAAATCGCAGACATTTAGCAATACTATAGCACACTGTATTCTAGAACATGCGCGAAAAAATTATATGAAGCCCATTTTGTTAGCAGTATACATTTTTTATTGTTGGTACCTACCAAAATAATTCCTCTAGTACTTTTCAACCACTAAATTTCAATATATTTCTTTCATTGTCTATTGATCAAACCATCAATTCAAAATATCAACGAACTACTCATACTAATCTGAGAGAACTCTAATTCACAAAGATCGCAAAAAAATATGGAAACACTTTTTACGCGTCACGATGTCTGTAATTCTCGAATTTTGAGACGAAAATGTTCATAAACGATTGGGATGAACTCCCTGAAGTAGAATCCGTGGTCAAATTCAATTGTGCCCGTTCGTCCGTCTGTCCGGCCGTATATGTAATCTAACTTTCTCGGAAAAGACTTAGCGACTTCAAATTGTCAGATTAGGTTTGGAGTCCAAATATCTCGGTTAAGTTCGTTAATGGGCCAAATCTTCGTTAATGGTTGGAATCGGTTGGATAGTTTCGGAGTTGGGCACATTTGAAATTTTGAGGTTAATTCCTCGATATTTCATGAAGTGTTGACTCGATCAAATTGGAATTTTCGTGGACAGTTTTGGAAGTTTGTCAAAATTTCTTGTGGATCCAGTTGTTAGAGAATTAAAAAAAAAAATATTTGAAAATTTTCAAAATTTTTGATGAAATTTTTTTTTCTGAAAATACTGATTTGATTTCAATGGAATTTGGCACAAACCTTGAAGCCTATAGGTTTGTTCGTTGCTCCTGCATGAACTACACTAACTACACCAACTCCACTGACTTCCAATGGGGGTTTTTCCTGAATTTGGGTTATTAATGCAAATGCAAATTTGAACATAATTATTATGGGTTTGATTCATCATTTTCCCAAATTACCTGCAGAAAGTATACAAAATCGGGTTTCAAAATTAGGGTTTGGGATTTGTCATGCATGCACGAAGTGACAACGTTGTTTAGTAGAATTGCTTTTTCTGCTATAGAATAATGAAATATTTATTCCCATTCTGTGGTACACACGTGTTCTTTGTCAATATAACCAAACAATTTCTGTTTGCAATTTGTCAGTAATATGACACTCTGTGCTCTTCTTTTTCTACTCCTTGGTCGTTGTCTTCTACTCTAACCAGATCGAAGTATAGCTATCTCTGTTTTCCCAAGCAAAGTAACACATTTGACGTCCTTTTCTTTCCGAGAAAGCTGAATTCGACGTTGCTATATCGTGCACTCATGACAAATCCCTTTAAATGCAAATATCCCCATTTTTATTTTTCAGTTTTAGGTCACCAAACATTTTTTTGAAAATATTATATTGAAATTATATGTTTGAAATGTGATGTTCTGCATTTTCGTTTGAAGGAAAAACCCCCATTCTCAGTGCAGCTGAGTATAGTCACAGAATGAGTGGAGTTGGTGTAGTTCAATCTGTTCTATGATTCTCACAGAGTACAAACATGTGATAAATGATTTTACGCAAATCCAAGATGACAGAACTACATGCTTCTTTTGTTTTCGCTACCATTTCGGGGTGATGTTGATTTGTCGTAAAGTTTTTCCGTAGTCGTCACGGAAAAACATTCCATTTCAAATGACGATAGAATGAAAATTAATTTCGTCCAAAAATAACCACACCTTCGGAACACAACATGTTCAACCAAGAACCTCAGAGACAACAACACATGTCGATATGATTATGAATTATATTATTTATATTTACGCCCCAGGCAACACAGAGAGGTTTCAAAGATATCCCGGCGATATCTTCTCAGAACATTGAGAGTACTTTTTCTACTTCTCTACGAAGTCACAGGGAGTGCTATATTTCCTCCAAATGTCCGCCACAGCGATATTCTCGAAGAGATCCTGAAGATATCGCATGCGGAAATTCTCAAACTTCCCACAATGGGAGGTTTATGGGAAATTCGCTCACACAGTCTCATGGCGAAGAGTTTGAGAAATTCTCAAATACTTCCCATCGCGAGATTTCTGGGAGTACGACAAGAGATATTTTCAGGAAATGCCCCTAGCGACAATATCCGGAAGTACAGATATCAGATATTGACATTTAAAATTTAAATTATATTTCTTGAAAGTTTCCTGTTGATTATTGAAATTATTTTATGCTGACTTCTGCGGACTCGCTATGCAAAAAATTAGCAGACAGCAATTCGCCGACACAGATCATAAGTCCTTACGAACAGCCTCAGGGAAAATTCCCAATGCAAGGATTTACATATCTACTTAACCAGGAATCCGCGAGATGGCGAGTTCCGTGATCAAGACGTCCAGGCGATATCGTATAATATGAGCGCTTGGATTGTCGGTTCTTACGTCTGGTGGTTAGATGACTTCGAGTATTGTTTAGCGCGGTATTTATTCTTCATTCGTATTTCGGATATGAATGAGATCCGCGAGATGGCGAGATCCGTGAATGAGATATACCAGACGAAATCGTAATATGAGAGCTTAGATTGTCGGTTCTTACGTCTGGAGGTTAGATGGATTTGATGAATATTGATTTGTGTTTCGGAAATGAATGGAGATTAATTATTGGTTCTTGGAAAAATATATCCATACTACTATAATGGGTGTATGGAAACAAAATATTGATTTGGAATCCTTGTTAGTATTTGAATGAGAAATGTGTTGATTTCTTTGAGGAAAAACAACGGATCTCAGATTGGTCGATATTCAGACGAATATGTCGTGAAAAATATGAAGCAGTTTCGATTAAAGTTTTGATATTCTGTTTTCTTCCGAGAATTCTCTGAATTCTTCAGATTTGAGAACGTAATTTCCACTCGCATAATGTTGTACAAGTCTGCCGTTGTCTAACCGATACTGGTAGTGAGTTTCAATCCAGAAATATGATAATGTGAAAAAGAGAGCTTTCTTTGTGATGAATGAAGTCATAAGTGCTACTTAATTAGGTTCGTTTCGTTATCAACTAGTATTCTAGCCGATAACTAGTTTTAGTATTAAACCATTGTATAAGGAAAATCTTCATTCAACAACAGAACTATAAATTTGCTAGACACCTCTTACTTGTTAATACAGGTTTCAACCTGAAATGCATTTACTCCTCCACCAAATGTATAAAAACGCCGTGATTTTGTCATCATAACCTTCCGGAAAATCCGGCACCATAAAAGCCAGTAACAAAATATGATACATTCAATGTGAATTATGTTTTAACTGATTTGTTTTTGATATGTTTGCCGATTATCCTATTGGTTTCTGGGAAGCCCCTCCGAAGTTATTTATTTCGTTCCTATGAATCAAACACATATTTTGCCTATGTATAAATAGTGGACAACGAAATGTTCCATTGTTGTTACACTCGGGATGATCTTTGGAGCTTGCATTACGAATTTCCTATTCTGGTTATGTCTGTGATAACTTTAGGAACTCTCATTGCGAATTTCTTATTCTGGTTACGTCTGGGAAGACTTAAGGAACTCGCATTGCGAATTTCCCTTTCTTGTTCTGTCTGAGATGACTTCAGGAACTCGCATTGCGAATTTCCCTTTCTTGTTATGTCAGTGATGAGTTTAGGAACTCGCATTGCGAATTTCTTATTCTGGTTACATCTGAGATGGCTTCAGGAACTCGCATTGTGAATATCTAATTCTTGTTACGTATGCAATAACTTTAGGAGCTCGCATTGCGAATTCCCAAATTATGTTGTGTTTGTGATCACTTTAGGAAATCACTTTTGGAGTTCGCGTGCAAGCCGGGTTAGGACTTCTCAGATATCTCGCCGGGATGTTTGTGTTACTTGGGGCATTACCATCACAGAATATAACCTACTCTATGCACTGCCCCCATAGACATATTAAACATATTATAGTTTTATAGGTCTATGACTATGTTATAATTTGACTACCTCGGTAGACTAGAGGGTGGAGACATGTTCTAGGATGCTGAAGGTACCGGGTTCGAATCCCGGCGAGGTCATGGATGTTGTAAAGTGTATTATAGGTGGTGGTGATTTGGAAGGAATCTAAGTAAAATACTAGAAGATGTGTAGATGGACATAGTATCCCGGCACATATAAAGGAAAAAAAAAAAGTTATAATTTCTATGGACTACGGTGACTCCCACTATTTCCGCAACGAACAGAGTGCTAGCTTACAAGAAGTTTACAAGAAAACAAAACACACCGAACAGTATTAGGGCCGGTATTATAAAACTAAACTTCAACTTTAACTGGCAGTTTTGACAGTCATGTCCTAATACAACTGTCAAAACTTAACTTTAACTTCAACTGGCAGTTTTGACAGATATGTCCCAATACAACTGTCAAAATTTCAGTTAAAGTTAAAGTTAACTTCCCGTTAAGGGCCGGTATTATAAAACCTAACGGGAAGTTAACTTTAACTTAAACCGACAGTTAAAGTTATGCTCAAAAATGTCGGAATTATAAAAGTCTCATTTCTATCATAGACAAGAAATACTGCGATGATTTCTATGAAAAGGAGAATGAAATAGTTTGAGATTCTGTAATAAATCTAACCACCAATTTCTGGGTTGGAAAAGCTGGACTTAAAACTACTTCCACTAATGAATATATTGGAAATGAAAGCTCAAGAGGAAAAACTTTGACAATAATGAGATACATTCAATTCAGGAATTATATAACAATTACAATAAAATTTGTCCAAATCCAATTAGGTACAGAATTTTTTACAAATACTTCACTCTTCACCAACGGGCAAGTACTTTCAACTGACACTGGGAGTGGTAATAATCTCAACACTAAATTTGCAAAAATTGTCATTCAATTAAAAAATATGGTAATGTTTTGTGTGGCTCAGAGTTATCGAGCCCTGATATCTAGAATTTGTACAGCTACCAGCTTGACCATTACTATAAGAAAAGTATCCATTGCAATTGTGATGATTGCCTTTTATCTTAAAAGTTAAATAATGTGTATAAATTATTATGCTTCATTACGCATTTATAACTTTTATCTGTTATATTAGGCACTGGAAAGAATAAATGCCAATGATTTTATTTTCATTTACATCTTATAATAGATGAACAGAAAGAGTAACTGATATTTTCATTACAATAATATGCCATGAGGAACTCTCGAGATTGGATTATTACTTGAGTGAGGTTCATAGCAGGCATTGTGATGTAAATAGATAATAAGTATGCAATTTTCCATGAGACATTTCTGATAATACAGCCAGTATAGTTGATTTGTGAAAACCCCTAAAATCTCCAGCAACTATCAAGAAAGAACAAGCTGCATAAACTCTGCGTGTAATCAACACATTTGCATCACTAGCGTCACAGCATGATTTCTAAGAATATGTATTCCATTACAGGCGTGCAGAGTGTCCAGATAAGCGAAATCGGTTTTTGAATTCCGTTTCTTCCCATAAGTTCAAATGGTTCAGCCGATTTCTAAATATCCTTTCTCAACAAGGATATTCAACAATTTTCATGGCATCATCGTCTTAGTCAGTTAAAAGTTCTTCAAAAATGAAGTGAATATCTCTCAACGAGGATGTTCAACAATATTCATGTCATCTTCGTCATCGTGAATTAAAAGTCCTTTAAAAATGAAGTGAATTATATCTTGCTAACATGTTTCCGAAAATATCATAACAAACAAATCGAGGTTATATTCCCCTTATGTCAGCCGAAAAGACAGAGAATCTGTGGAAAATAACGATTTAACTTTAATTTTAACTATAATTGATACCCAAACCACCTGATAAAGATAACCCTGCAAATCTAACTTTAACTGGAAATTACTGCTTAATTTTCAGTTAAAGTTAAAGTTAACTTCCCGTTTAGTTTTATAATACCGGCCCTTAGTGGAGTTAATGTAGTTCATGTAGGTACAACGAACAAACCTAGTATTTAACAACAATGTTAATTAGTTAATAGTTAGAATTTGAACAAACGTGTAAAAGCTCCTGACCTCACGTCAGTGCTTTTCTAGTTTTTTCATCATCCATATTCACTTATAATTGATTTATAAACTTATTCAGTTAATTCATGCTGTGTACCGTCGAGTTAATTTTCGCGTATACGCAAAAAAAAGACATATTTATCACATTAACCCCCATAGCGTGATTTAATTTCATGAAAGCATATTTTTCATGAGAAATATAATCCTTTAAATAATTAGGCCTCTCCATGATTATCCCTCCTTAGAATTAATCAAAGTCTATTTTCGAGCGCATCCACCTTTTTGTCGAATCTTGGGAGCAAATCTCTTAAGTGATTATTTAAATGTGCTCGTTTAAAAATGACAAGGACCCAAGCCCTTCGCTTTCTACAAATGCGCATTTCTGAGTTGAATGGCAATTCTAAAGCCCTGTCATCAATCACCGAACTGAATTTCAAATGGAGTATCCATTTCTCAAACTTCATACAATTTCACATAAGTTGGATTTATTAACGAGAAGCAGGGGAGCTGCAAAATATAATGTATGGCTAAAGGAACTAAGTAAATGCTGATAATTCTTCTCTATTTCTACAGTGTGTCACATTGAGAAGGAAAAAAAGGCTTTTGTAGTAGATTCGGTAAAATTGCTCAGACTCGTTAATTCTGTTCTTGAGGGGGACAGTTTCTTACATACTTAAGAGCAAAGAGTACCTCTCATATATCGGAGTAACGTTCGGATGCCAGAGTTTCTTTTTTTCGAAGAAAATCTTGGGTGCAAATGGTTGAAAAAATAGCAAGTATCCGCAATGTTGCCAGTTTTTTATATTCAAAAATTTTCGGGAAATCAAAAATGATATGAGTGAAAAATGGATACATAAATAGCATTGCGCATTATCACAAAAGAATTAAGTACCTACATCCCAAAAAAAAAATTTCAAAATATAATCACTGAAGCCTGCAGAACGACACCCCGTTTTTACGCGCTTGTTCTGGAGAACAGCGCGTTATCATTTCGTCACGATGTCTGTAATTTTCGAATTTTGAGCCGAAATTGCTCTCAAACGACCAGATTGGACTCACTGATGAAGAATCCGTGGTCATAATTGATTCTGTCCCTCCGGCCGGCCGTGTGCGCTGTAACTTTCGAAAGGAAGCACTTAGAGTCTTGAAACTTTCAGGTTAGGTTGAGATCCTGAATATCTTGGTTGAGTTCGTTAATGGGCCAAATCTGCCGAATGATTTTTGTGCTGCAGCTATTTGAAATTTTGATTTTTCAATAACTCGAAAAATATTTATCTGTTCGAAATGAAAGTTGGTTGGAAGATGAACAGTGTCAATAAGAAGAATTATCCATGAAAAAATTCGAAAAAAAAATTTTTTTTTTGAAAATTTTTATATTTCATTGAAATTTCACTGACATTTCCAAGTCACCATTTCGCAATGTGGACAAGCGCGTAAAAGCTGCTGACTTCACGTCAGTGCTTTTCTAGATTTTTTTCCGCTATTAACATCGAAATAACACGCATCCTAATATTTATCACCGCTATTGGCAACGTTAAAGCATGCAGACCGTGGGCAAGTGCCTGACCTTGAGACATTGACGACGTTTAATGAAACTTGAAGGTGGGCGTGTTGCCGAAATCCTCGAAGCTGTAAAATATCAGCTGGTGGTACTGTTTGCTCTTGAACAAAATGCATTATAATTTTATCCCTCCTCGCAGCAAGCCAAACCCCTTGAGTTTGAATATGAAAAATAATTCGTCCGATATGTACTTGAAAAGGTTTTGAACTTCTGAATATGAAAGTTCTTTGAGATTGGGTCAGTCGTTTAAGAAATATTTTACTTTCAAAATGAATTATCATCCAATTAATCTGCAGCATGAGATGACCACCAACTCCAAAGGGCCATGCAGAAGGTAATTTTTTTTTTTTTTTAACCTAGAAAACCACTGAAGTGAGGTTAGGAGCTTTTACGCGCTCGTTCCGTTGCCGAAGCGGTCATCTAAACAAGTATTGACCCTGCCAAACGCAGATTTTTTTTCATATGGCCCTCACGAAATTCTGCATGAACCTCAAGCTTCAATTTTTCGGTCAAGTACTAGATTGCAATTCGATCCAAAATTTTGAATGGGTACAACTATCTGAAGAATAATTGACGAATACAACCCATTTCAGCATTCTACCTTTTTAATTGAACTGAAAACCTACTCTACAAATATATTCCCTATGTCGATTCTTCCTAAATTTAATGTGTTTACGGCCGGCCTAACCACTGATAGCGCACAAAGTAACTTCCGGAAGAATCTACTCTACTTTAACAGGTCGGAAAGTTGGACGTTGCCGTCGTTGCTAACAGAGGGTCACGAAAAGGGATAACAGCGGTTTGAGCACACTGAGTCGTGAAGCATTTAGTTTATTTGCGATTAGTTTTATAATCATTTATCGCAAATAATCTAGAACCATTGTATAAATGCAATGCTAGATATACAATGCTAGAACTCACCACGAGGACTCTCAACGTTCATCTTAAACTCAAATCAAAAAAACGTGAACAGACGTCCTCCCCCATTTTCAATTTTGGGTTCAATGTGTATTTCACAAATAAAACATTGATTAACCTCTCATGATGCTCTAAATTTTGACATTTCTTTCTCAAATATGATATCTGGCTATTAGGTTGTTAGCGCCAAAATCTTCGATACAAACACTACATTTTATATCCGCAGTTATATATTACTCGAATATTTGGGATGAGAAAGAGTTTACAAATGAGAGTCTCTAATTTACCCAGTGGCACCTGGAAATTGGAAGTGAATTGAAGGTGCCCACAAAAACAAGTATATCTTTATCGAAAACACTCTGACCTGAAGTACTATTGGCAGAAGCAATGAAATCTGAATCTAAATCGGTCCTGTTCAATTGGGAGATCAAGTTTTCAAATATCAACCATATATGTATACCTATCACCTTCATAGTTACTCGAATTCAAAAATGGTTATATTGACTTCGTCTTTAAAAATTTTACCTTTCAAATCGGTAAAAATCTTTAACCCCGACGATATTTTTGGTAACTCACGCTCGAAATGTATCTTATAGAACTAAACAAAATTATATTCTTGAACGTTGGAAATTGCCTTGTCTTTGAAATGGATACAAAAGTGAGAAAATGAATCAGTCATGATCTTGATTGTACCAATCGTTATAAATTTTGTCATAATGAATAACTTGCCTTTGATGTTCCGGATCAGTTTCTTTGGGTGTAATTATAGAAGAACTGTAACCCGGTTGATTTGGAAAAATTGAAGGGAATTATTATCAATAATAATTTGGGAGTTTCTCCGGGAATACCAATAAATGAGTCTAAAGTTGGTAGAGAAATGTATTTTAGAATGACAGTCTACAAAATATTTTATGCATACTGCAGTATCGTCCTTAATTCTGAGACATTTTTCTCTATATGTATACTGAGCCATTGTAGTCTTTTTACGGCATCTATATAAAATCTAATTTCAAGTAAATTGAAATTTTTAAACAATTCATGTATATTCAATAAAGAACCAAGAAAAATACAACACATTCAATATGTAGTAAAAATAATATGCTTAATTGGGGAAAAATGATTGAAAGACAATTATGAAAAGAATGATATGCTGCTGAGTATCATGAAGTTTATACCTTGTATAAATAGGATTCTTTCTTCATTTGAACACTAATTTCCATTTACATCTGCACTGTCCAAACACAATACAAAAGGAGCCCGTTTAAAAGTATCTGAGGATCTACACAATTCTTCGAAGCTAACACAAAAAAAATTTCATAATCAATAACTAAGTAATAATCTGAGAAAATATAAATAAATTCAAAATGACAATTGCCGAATTACCATTAATATTGTCATGCGCTCTAATTGGTCTATTGGAGGCGTTTGTGTCGGCGGCGAGAGTATGAAATAAAATTAGTTTCCCCAGTTTGGTCTAATGATTTAGTAGGAAAAAAATGAAAATAAAAGCACCATTGTTCTATTCACCTTAGGTGCACCTCACTTGAAGCTATAAAGTCACAAAATATAGTGTTGTCAGCTCTAAAATCACCGATGATGGAAGTCCCTGGAGTCAATTTTTGAATCTCGATCAAGAATTGAGGAGTATGACAATTGTCGTATGTTTATGTCGATTTTCTAGATTTTCTCGAGCATTGCAAAATTTGTGAGAATTCTATTCGCCATTTCGACTATGTTTTCAAGCAAATATTCAAGAAATTAACTGAATGCAAGAAATCGATAAATTTCGAATCCGAGCATAGACATAACCTTATCACCGTTTCGTTCGACTTAGCAACGAGTGGTACGGAGTATAGAAGATATAACATTCGATTATCGATGTCGACTGACATTCGGTTGAATGCGCAGGTCAAGTCTACTTATTGTTTATATTCAACTAAGAAAATCGACGCAAACATATGACAATTGTCATACTCTTCAATTGTTGATCGAGATTCAAGAATTGACCCCCGTGACAGCAATATGAGAGTTTTTAAGCCATCTTAATCTTCCGTTATCGTTATTCTGAACATGCGCAGATGAGAATTTCCGCTCCGTTCACTTTTTTAACGATCACGGATTCCGCAATTCACGGATGATTAACGTTGTGGTTATGGGTATTGTTATCGTTAAGGTAAAAGAGGGCCATTGCCAAACTTTTCAGCTTTTCGGAAATTAGATGATTCTGAAACCTGAGACGTAATTGTTTACTGAAATATTTAGCATTCAGATCGGTATAGAAACCCTTTTTTACCCTGAACCGATTGAGAATTCATTGTAGTTTTTGTATTCCATTGACGCCTAAATTTAAGATTGCAGCGCCACGGTGGCCAGTTTTAGAACCTTACATACAGACATAGATTTTGTTTTGATAGTCGATTTTGTGCTGTTTGTTAGTATTTGGTTTGATAATTTTCTATTTCACGATTTATTCAAAGACTTTTTAGACTTTTATAGTTGACGAGAGTATTACTGGGAGTACATATTCCATTCCTATAAAGTAGGTATGTACCATCCTTCAATCTAATTGAGTTTAGCACTCGGTCTAGCAACTCTAAAATTACGGGGATATCTCCAAGGTTAGACAGTATTTTAATATTATTTATTTTCAGATCCATATGGCAAGATTGACTTTGGTGGATTTCTTAGGATGTCTTGAAAGTTGAAAAACAGATAGTATTGTAAAACATACTTTTTGGAATAATAGACAAATACTCATAACTTCACTATTTTTATAGGGAAGGACTAAATACTCAATATATTGTGAATGAAATGAATACATTCACATGAAACTAATGCTACTTGTACCGTAAGCCTTATTCAATATGGATTGACAAATAAATTTTTCACTCATATGATTGGTCTTGAAAAAGCTGTAATAAATAAGCCTTGTACAACTTTGCTTTCATCGGCAGAAGTACTTTGAGCGAAGAGTGTTCATCACCAGATATTTCCTCTTTTTTTCTTCAATAGTCAGTTCTATCACTAGAAAATTTACGTTGTTCCTTAATGATCAGTTCAACAGGCAGATTTCTGGAAGGCATAGCATTCCTCTTAAGTAACTTTCTCTGCTTGGATTAGGGGCCTGGAAAAAAATTGTGTTCATGAATGTGATCTGATATTTCATGAGCAATTCGTGCTTACCTCTATAAAAATGATCATCATCGGTAAAAGGCAGGTTACAGATTCTCATAAACCTTATTTGTTGGTTTTTATCGATTCTTCAACACTTTCAGGCCCGACTTATTAAAGGGAGTTTATTTCACCCAAATTTTTACCGGGCTGTAGAAATCTATGGGAAGGGACATTTGAGTTTGCTTTTCTTCACTTGTAAAATCACACAAACGCCTAGAAAAATGCGTAAACTTTCTCATTTTCCTAACATTTCTTTTAACTTGTCAATGATAATGTCTGTGCCTCGGGTTACTCGGATAGCCGCCAGAGGGAGTTGCCCTTATCTTCATTCGCCAATAGTATTATTTTTCGAAATTCAAATAATAGGTTTGAATATTCTGAATCCTCAGGACTATGAAATTCAAACTTGGTATCTGACAACGTGTAAAAATGGTATTTACAGAACAACTAATTCACCTGTCCCGGGATTTCAAA
Source organism: Myrrha octodecimguttata (assembly GCA_958510865.1). NCBI lineage: Eukaryota > Metazoa > Arthropoda > Insecta > Coleoptera > Coccinellidae > Myrrha > Myrrha octodecimguttata. The sequence continues at coordinate 64,285,082 of OY294056.1, forward strand.
TAATGATATAATATATCGTTATAGTTCTGCTTATCAAATAAACCATTGTTTATTCTTTATACCCTGCTAATTCGAGCACATATTCCTGATACTACAAAATTTGTATAGTATGACATGTCTGATTAAATCCACAGCAGGGTCTCTCATGTTCATAAAATTTCCAAAATCATCCTCAATCTCATCTAAATAATTATTCAATCAAAGCTTGAATGAAATTTTTCAAGAAACACCAGAACTTCTGAGGTAAGGTAAATACGAAACAAAATAAAAGTCATCTGCCAATTTACGAAGAGCCAAGCTGTGGTTTAAAAAGTCTTATTTTCATCGTCGTGCTTATCGTTAAAATAGCCATAACCACGCCAAAATAAGGAGAATTTTCAGTTGGCTTAAAATCTCTCTATTGCTTTGACAAAATTCAAACCAAACATTGCTATAACACTCGAAACAGAATACGTAATATGATGGTCATATTGCTGTTAATAAGAAAGATAGCAATATGACTTGAATAGCAAGGTTTGTAGCAATACGCAAACAGAATCGACATGATTGGATTCAAACGGCTTTAGCGGATAAACCTATATAATTATACCTTCCACGCAAATTCGAACCTTCCCTTAAGGAACCGCATTATCGAAGGAATTATTAAAATAAACGTTCTGAACGACGTAGCGAAATGAGTCGCCAAAACAGCCCTCATTTGGTAATCCGCATACATACCTACATGTAACGAGGCCACGTAACATGGGCAAATTTGAACCGTCAAAGTGTTTTGGGATCGGCACGATATGATAGTTAGGAAAAATGGGTCAAACGCAAGCTAAATCAACTTTCCCGCTTACTTCGACGAAGTCGACATGTTGGATTCTTGGAGTTTCCTCACGAAGGGTGGAGTGAAAGGTCATTTCCGCAATGCTCAGATTGACTTGGTTCATTGATGAATTGAATCATAAATTTTATTAATGTTTCTACGGGTTCATTCCCAAAAAGCACCCTGTATGCTAGATATTCCTTGAATATTTTTTGACTGATTCATTAGACGTAACTTGATCGGAATTCATACGTAAAAAACGTTAAGTTGAAACTTTGGTTTTGCATGTGTTTACAAGTGTTCACAATTCGAAACGCTACCTGTATTTACGTCGGATATATCTTGTTTATGATACTTACCATGGTGGAAATATAATTATTATTATATATTATTATATTTTCACCCGAGGCCAACGTGATTACGTAGATTACGTTCCACCATTTTATACAATCGTTCTAACATGATTCTAACCACAGAATACGGCACAATTTTAACCTTTTTGTTCAACTTTTATTGCATGAACATTGTCAAGTTCTCAATAAAAACAATAACATCATCTCTTACATTGTGAATAATAAATTAAAACGAGTTTTAACTACTAAATCTGTTGTAAGCACGTTTCAACATGAAATGAAATTTGGCAGTTCCATAAGTTTTAAAGAGTTGTATGAGGCACAAACGTTTCGGAATATTCCATGCCAGTTATCAGGAAATAAAGATATAAATATATTAGCAATATTAAATATATGATTACCTATATGTATTCTGAATTAAACAGTAGATATTTCATTATGAAATGCTTTGGTGAATTCGCCTTTTTGTAACGATAAGGGAATTCCTTATTTTCGTAAAACCTACATTTCATTGAATAGATTTTTCCACATCGTGCATTGAATAAACACAACTGAGTTCGTCGTTTTCTTCGAGAAGGAGTTCACAATAATATTTTGATGATTTCGTAGAAACCCATGCTTGAAATGTAGCACAGAAAAGCAACAACAGTCGTAAAACTTCAAGTTTATTATTATCAAGTTATTATTCGAGTAATTATCTAGGTGACATGTTTCGGTAGTTTAGCTATACTACCATTTTCAAACCAACAATAAATTACTGGCTCCTTAGTCATATACAGGGTCTTTCACGAGGAACCTCACCCATATTTATACGGGAAACTACTGAACGTATTTTCATGATATTCAGCACTTATAAGTATTTCACGATGCTGATGAAATCTAAAATATTTTCAAGGCATGAGCACCTCCGGTTTTTCCGGAAATGACGTCAACTTCCGTTTTTCAAATTAGAACACCATTTTTTTATTGCAGAAATAGATTCCTTAGAAAATTTCAATCTATTTTGATGTAACATTTTTCAGTTTTGGTTGGAAAATTCTCTCTGAGCGGGAAAATTCGAAAAAAAAATCTAAAATAGAGCTCCGCTGAAACAAGAATAACTTCGAGGTTTTTGGATGAAAAATTTTCATTTTTGGGATTTTTCAAGATGTAAGATTGATGTATCCACTTTAAAAATCGAAATCGCGATTCATGATACAGGGGGTGAAAAAATCGCTTTCAAAGTTAGGGATGACAAAATCGTGAAAAATCAATTTTTTCAAATTAGAACCCCATTTTTTTATGTCAGATATTGAATCTACGTTAAAAAATAATGTGAGTGTATGTATCACACCCTTGCCCTAAAGTGGATATTTTCTGAGTTATTCACAAAAAACTGTTTTTCGTCTTGAATTTTCAGCTATTTCTTTTCCCTTCACGCCAAAAAGATGACATTTTCAGGAACTGTTACTTAAACCATGTTTTAGATTTTACTACCCTAATATGCAAGAGAAAAAAGTTACAGGTTGTTCCTAAATAGATGGCGAATTTGGATTCGAATTTGTATCGGAAACCTCTTTATTTCAACTAATCGGCCATCGGTTTTCTCTCCAGTGATAAATAAATAATTCCTTATGAACCATATGCAAAAACTTACCATGTTTTACATTATTTTTTTTAATGATAGATAACATTAATTACATCTGCCAAATTCCTCTTTATTCAGTAGCATTTTGTGTTTTCTATTAATTTGGTGATAATTCCTATTAAGTTATAAAATCGATCAGTATGCCTAATTTTACCAATGAAGATTATTTAAATCTCATTCTACTTCATGGAGAATGTAATAAAGTTGTAGATAGAACGATTCGACTGTTCATTGAGAGGTTTCCTGACCGACCCAGACCAACGAGAGATACCATTAACAGAATCATGACAAACTTGAGAAATGTCGGATCTTTCGTTAAGAAAACTACACACAGAGAAAAAAGTGTAGTAGAAGATGAGAACAACGAAATTACAGTTCTTGCATATTTTCGTGTGAATCCTCAAAATTCTCTCAAAGATGCCGAGATTGATCTGGGATTATTTCAATCGAGTGTTTGGAGAATATTAAAAAAACATAAAATGCACCCATATAAATTCAATAGGGTACAGCATTTGAAGGAAACTGATTTCGTCAGGAGAACAGAGTTTTGCGAAGCTATGATGATTCGATTTCAAGAGAATGAAAACTTTTTGGACTGTATAATTTGGACAGATGAATCTAAATTCACAAAGAATGGTTCTTTCAATAGGCATAACAGTCATTATTGGGATGAAGAGAACAACCACCACTTCAGACAATGGAACTTTCAAGAGACCTGGAGTTTCAATGTTTTTTGCGCCATCAGAAATAATGCAATTCTCGATGTTTACTTTTATGATGGGACTTTAACTGGTAAGATAGAACACTTCACATGTTTGCATTATTTAAAGAATGTTCTCCCTTAGGAGATAGATATTCTGACATATTGACTCAAATAATTGAGCCGCTAGTACAGAACCATAATGACTTATGGTATCAACAAGATGGCGCGCCTCCACACAATTCACTCAATGTGTCAAATATCCTCTACAGGCTATTTGAAGATCGATGGTTGGCGAACAATGGTCCACATCTTTGGCCACCACGTTCTCCCGATTTAACTTCTTTAGAATATTATGTTTGGGGTAGGATAAAAAATATTGTCTACTCAACTCCCCTGACTGATAAAGAGGACTGCATAGAACGAGTCAGAAATGCGTTCAGGTTTGTTTAGATTTTTAGATTCATAGTTTTGAAACTCAATTTGGTTTTTAAACACTTTTGCAGATCTCTTCCTCCCGATGAAATAAGAAGAGCAACGCACGAAGCATTCCTGAGACGTATAAATAAATGTCTAGAAATTAACGGTCAAAACTTTGAGCATCTTCTCTAGTTATAACTGCGAGAGTTTGCCATGGTTCTCCTAATAGTAACTTGAAGTCGGTTTCAAGAAGGGGTGAAAAATCTACAGCATGGTTCAAATAACAGTTCCTGAAAATTTCATCTTTTTGGCGTGAAGGGAAAAGAAATAGCTGAAAATTCAAGACGAAAAACAGTTTTTTGTGAATAACTCAGAAAATATCCACTTTAGGGCAAGGGTGTGATGCATACACTCACATTATTTTTTAACGTAGATTCAATATCTGCCATAAAAAAATGGGGTTCTAATTTGAAAAAATTGATTTTTCACGATTTTGTCATCCCTAACTTTGAAAGCGATTTTTTCACCCCCTGTATCATGAATCGCGATTTCGATTTTTAAAAAGGATACATCAATCTTGCATCTTGAAAAATCCCAAAAATGAAAATTTTCCATCCAAAAACCTCGAAGTTATTCTTGTTTCAGCGGAGCTCTATTTTAGATTTTTTTTTCGAATTTTCCCGCTCAGAGAAAATTTTCCAACCAAAACTGAAAAATGTTACATCAAAATAAATTGAAATTTTCTAAGGAATCTATTTCTGCAATAAAAAAATGGTGTTCTAATTTGAAAAACGGAAGTTGACGTCATTTCCGGAAAAACCGGAGGTGCTCATGCCTTGAAAATATTTTAGATTTCATCAGCATCGTGAAATACTTATAAGTGCTGAATTTCATGAAAATACGTTCAGTAGTTTCCCGTATGAATATGGGTGAGGTTCCTCGTGAAAGACCCTGTATAGCAAGTGATAAAACATAAACATGAAACAAACTACATATTGAAGTATTCTGGATGACCAATATCATGTTTATTGTTTTATCTTTTGACCATTCGATCTTATTTACCTGAAATGTTTCCACTTGCTATATGACTAAGGGAGTTAAGGAACCAGTAATTTATTGTTGGTTTGAAAATGGTAGTATAGCCAAACTACCGAAACATGTCACCTAGATAATTACTCGAAGGTTCCAATAAACTTGTTTTAGTTTTAAGACTGTTGTTGCTTCTCTATAATATTTTGGGTTGAGCCATCATTCATTTCCAAAGGGACTGAGCAGAAGGTATATCTATAGGTATAAGGGTCGATTGTATAGTGTTAATCTATTGTTAGATATCGATTCCTGAAGAACGCAATCGAGAATAAAACATGTCAGGTATTTCCAACAGTGCATGGGGTTTTCAGGGTGGGAATCTGAAGAACGATAAAAGCAATTTCATTATCTACTTGAGTATTTAGCGGAAGTTATAAAAACTATAATGATACGCCCTTATTTTTGTTTTGAAGTTCGAACTATTAAAAATTTTCGAACTTTTAAATTAGCAGAAAATTTTGTCTTTCAACTAATGAGACTAATACCTAAGTCATAGTTGATTTTGTTGATGATATCAAAGTAGGTATAATCCTTCAAAAGGCAAGACTTAGCCGTATCTGATTTTATAGATTCAATACATCACAAAAATAAAAAGCATTTGGATATTTTCTGCTCAAAATGAACATCTCCTCTGTGGCCATCACCTACCAGGTGAAGTTTAAGGTGTGTTGGATGTCCATTCTCGTTATATGGAAAAGATTGATGTGTCATCAGGACAACTCAAGAAACATTGAGAATTATACTTCTTTTGAACGTTAAAACAAAAGAACAACTTTCAACTAAACTTCTTCGAAGTTTGATACAAAACAAGTCACAATAGAAAATAGATGAAATCAAATCTCGGATATCCACCGAAATAATCTAAATCGGGACTTATCATAAAACTCCAGATATTCCGAAAACATTCCCAGAATATTCGTAGAAAAGCTTGATATATCACGAACATTCATAAAACATGAAGGGAATATACTTTTGGGAAAATGCAAAAGAATGGTCTAAGAGCATATCAGAAACATCCTGTAAACAATATATCACAATATCTCATAAATATTATTTCAATATCGAAAGTAGAATTCATGAATTTGCCAGGATTATTATATAGATTATAGATTCCTAATCTTGTCAAGAGACAATATTCCTGTCGGAACATAGTGATATTTATAGTAAGACATATTCTGACATATTTGAGAAATATTCAGAATATTTTCATCGGCTCATGATGGAAGTATCCTAGAAATATCTTATGCTGTCTGGGAATATTTTGAGTGCATTTTGGGAATACCAGAAGGGTGAAACTTTCAGTTGCTAGTTCCTACCCATTCAACACATCCATTGTGTAGTTACACTAACGAGTAACAATAAAAAACTGTTCAAACCAAGTAACCGATTTTTTGTTCATCTCTGCTTTCCCATCACCACCGAAATTCAAGACTTAGACCTATCCATACAACCACAAATATCTCGAAAAAAACTGAAATATTCTTTTCAAGATGTGGTAATATTCGATGGTTATTAAGGAAAGGTTATTCAGGCATAACATATTAACCCAAAAATCTTTCTGTATAATATTATCAAGAATTCTAGGTAGATGAATATGCCAGGAATATTATATCAAGGAATTTCTATTCATAATCTTAGCAATCAGGATTATAACTGGGAGATTTTCCTCGGAATATTCTTATTGCTATCTACCTATTAATATTCTAGGATATTCTAGGAATATTCGAAGGATATTGAGAATGTTTTCATCGTTTCGTAGAGGACGAATAAATATTCTAGAAAACTCTAATGCAGTCTGGCAGGATCTGACGTGCATTTGGAAAATGCCAAAAGGGTGGATCTATTGGTCTGTTCAACATATCCGTTTTGTAGTGATCTGGTCTATTACACTATCAAGTAAGAATAGAAAAATTACTGTGGCCTTTTAACCGACTTCTTTGTTCATTTCTGCTTCCACATCACCACCAAGGGTCAAGACTTTTTCCTACCCATGCAACCCCAACTACACCGAAAATATTTTAGAATATTCTTTTCTAGGATGTAGGAATATTCGAAGATTATTGAGCGAAGGATATTCAAACATCAACATAGTATCCCCAAAAGTATTATTGTCAAGAATTCAAGGTATATGCATGAATACGCCAAGAATATGAAGGAAATTTCATTCATAATTTTGGCAACTAGGAATATAACTATCAAATAATTTTCGGAATATTCCTAGAGCTATTAACCTTTACATTTTCTGGATATTCTAGAAATATTCGTAGGATGTTCAGACTGTTCTCATTTTTTCGTGGACGAAATATTCCAATATCTTATGCTGTTTGGCAAAATTTGGAAAATACCAGATGTTTGGATCTGTTAGTTGCTGGTCCCTACCTTTTCAACACATTCGTTTTGTAGATTTGGTCCGTTAACAATAGAAATAATTACTGTTACCTATTAACCGACTTCTTCAAGATTAAACAATTTGACTTACCCATACAACCCCAAATGGGTATCCAAAAAATTTCCGGAATATTATTCTCAAGATATAAGAGTATTCGTAGATTATTGCGGAAAGGATATTTAAACATTAACACACTAAATTCCAAGAATATTTTTGAAGTAGATAATCAAAATTACTAGGTATGTGAATATGCGAGAAATATTCTATGAAGAATTTTCTATTCAGAATCTTGGCAACTAGAAATATAACTAGGATATTCTTTTCGGAAAATTCTTATTGCTATTTTACCTATAAATATTCTGGAAATTCTAGGAATATTCGCAGGATGTTCAAAATGTTTTCATCGTTTCGTAGAGGACGAAATATTCTAGGAAAATCTAATGCAGTCTGGGAGGCTTTGACATGTATTTGGGAAATACCAGAAGGGTGGACCTGTTAGTTGCTGGTACCTACCTGTAAATCCGTTTCGTAGATTTGGTGAGTAACACTTAACTAGTTAAAATTAAAAAATACTTTAACCTATTAACCGACTTCTTTGTTCATCTCTGCTCCAACATCACCACCAAGAGTCATGATTTTGACCTACCCGTACAACCCCAGATATTCAAAAAAAAATCTGGAATGTTCTTTCCAAAATGTTGGACTATTCGAAGATTATTGAGGCAGGATATTCAGACATTAAAAAAGTACCTATCCCAAAAATATTTTTGAAATATATAATCAAGAGGCATTTCTATTCATAATCTTGGCAACCAGGAAAATAGCTGGCATATTCCTTACAGAATATTAACGTATACATATTCTGAATATTCTAGGAATATTTGGAGGATATTCAAAGTGTTTTCATCGTTTCTTGGGCGAAACATCCTAGGAGTATCTCGTGCTGTCTGACAAAATCTTACGTGCATTTAGAGCATACCAGAAGGGTGGAACTGTTATGGGTGCTGGTGCCTACCTGTTCAACACATCCGATGTGTGTACCGAGATGGGGGCCAAGGTGGGCCCTCTTCAAGACTCTTTCTCAGGCACCTTGCACCACGTCACTCACACACTCGCGCCCCCGCGTCTTGCCCGTTTTGGTCCGTATGCTTTCGTCCTGGTCACGGCACCACGCTCCTAGCTGGTCCTCCTGCGGCAATGGTTCGGTGCGGTGACGCCCCAAATGGTCGACAAGAGAGGGCCAGTGAGTGCCACGGGCTGTGGCTCGCTTTCTGCGCCGGATCGATCGATACATGCCTGGGTGAAACGCTGCCACTGGGCGACGAATTTAACTTATCGCCCCGCCGATGCCGGATCGGTCGGGTTGGGGTGAGGTTTGGGAATTGACATGTAGACAATGTTGCCGTATTGTATGCAATGGGATTTTTTGTGCGCTAGTCCAAATGCAATTGGTTTTCAAACGGTTATTTTGAACCTCCAGAAAGTTTTCGAAGTGGAGTTATCTTATTAAATCTTTGTTCACTTAATCCCGAAGATATTGACCAAATATCTGTAGTTTCCGAGTGTTCGGTGGGTATATATAAACACAACACGTAGAATTTCGACAAGAAACTTTATATTACGGATTGCTTTGCACCACCGCCAATAATTCTTTTTAATTTCACCATTTTGCAACTATTGATTGAAAGTGGAAACATTTTTGATAACTGACTTGTTTGATACTCAAGGGTGATTAAGGGTTATTCCTATAAGTGTAAAAGTTTCAACAGGATGAGTTCGCACTATTACCAAAGGATCATCGCGAACAAAAACCTTACTGAAATGTCCTTTAACTCTATAGATACCTTATTATTATATACTATTGCATGTCGACTACGCATCATCAGCTAATAATGTTGGACTGTCGAGAAGGTGTAATTTATTGTCTTATTAGAACTTTAATTGCTACCTGCTAGCGGATAGTAAACGTTGTTTGAAAATTATGGTATCTGATGATGATATTCAGCATTTTACTCGCGATTTTGCACACGCGTCACTTCTTATTGAATTTCATATGAGTGTGAATAAACAAATCAACATTGGCCCAAAAACTACCGATTTCGCATCACTGCTTTTCAACTTTTTTTTATTAATTTCAAGTGCGCTTCGAGTATTAAATTTTTAACGAGAGTTCGGTAGTTGACTTTCCGAGGTCGAAAATGGCGAATGAGCCGGGTCCATTTCTTGGTACATATTTCTGAGGAAAATAATAATGAAATCGATTTTGACATTTTTTAAAACACCTAGAATCTTCGAGAACAGAAGTATTTTAGTCCATTAGATATTTCCATTTTCGCTTCAAGAAATCAAAATTTAGTCGGTTATCTTCGACAACCCAATTAATCTCTTTCTAATTCACACCTTATTCGATTCCTATGCAGTGTGGAGCAGGGATGTACCTGTCAAAGATACTGGGTCCTCTGTATTAGAATGAGAGAATAGGTTGTCTATATCTAACGATATATGAAATTGAGCAGAATACATTTACTTCTATTGACTCCATTTGAAAATGAATATAAAATTAAGAAAACATTTAGCTACCTACTTGACTTTATTTTCTTAACTTCAAACTTCACTTTTATCACTTCCTATCCCAAAGGTATCAAAGGAAATAAGAAACAATAAGTTGTGTGTAAACACTATTTATAACTCGAAAAAATCGAACAAATGTATTACAAAATAACTTCTGGACTCAATTTTTCCACTTAATATCACAGTTTTGAAAACACCACATCTTTCTGTTTAGTTGCTGCTGCAACTGAACCATTTATAAAGTCTTCACTTTGTAAAGCCATTTGATTCCATGTGGCCTACAATGAAAATATTCCATAGAATTATAAGAAATAAACATATGTTTCAAAAAAGATCAGCTCAAATATTATAGAAATAAGGGGGTAAATGCCTGCATTCCAATTTTATAGATAAGCTTACAATATGATCTAGTCCTTCCTGAACAGTGTGATCTCTGGAATAAACCAAATTTTCTTTAGTAAGCTGAACAGCTACTGGACTTTTGCTGGCTATCACCTCTGCTATGGATAAAACACCGTGAAGCATACTGAAAATAATCGGTGAGATTTTATTGAAAATTGATACACTTCAAAACAATAATTTGCCATCCAAACTTTGAGAATCTAAATTGAAACTTGAATAGGCATTATCTGTAAAGTAACTACTGTTTTGACCTAACAGGAATCTCCAGTGTTAATTTTCAAACCACTATAATTACTAGTCGAACCACATAATTCTAGGTCATACAAATATTATCTTCAGTTGCTTACTCCCTTTCCTCACCTATCTTTATCAGGATATACTTTGGAAACCAGACCTATCGAAGCAGCTTCATCAGCATGAAATTTCCTAGCTGTATAGCATAATTCTCTAACCAAACTATCATTTCCTATAACCTTAGGTAACCTTTGAAGTGTTCCAACGTCAGCTGCCATTCCAATATCTACCTAAAAAACCTAATTCATAGATTGTTCTCAACAAATTCGCATTAAATGATGTGAAAAACCTAAATACTGAATTCCTACCTCTTTAACCTGGAACCATGCATCCTGTGTACAATACCTCATATCTGCAGCAGTTATCATATCAACGCCAGCACCTACACAAGCTGAATGTATTGCTGCAAGTATAGGTTTCTTACATTTTTCCAACGATGTCATACAAACTTGATATTCAACAATTTTTTCATTCAATACTTTGGCACGCCTTGCAATGTCCTCATGTTCAGCTAACTTTTGCCCAAACTGTAAAGCCTCCATAAAATCTAGACCTGAATCAAACTGGAGAAATTAAAATATTTACCACAATTAATAAGTAAACACTAAATTTACCAGCACAGAAGATTTTACCAGCTCCTGAAAGTACAATAACTCTACAATTCTCATTACTGCTTAACGACTGAAAGCACTTTTTTATTTCCCTAGAATATAACTTGAAAATAATATGCAGAATAGGGTGTTTAGATGACTTACATCCATAAAGTATTATTCATGGCATTCATGTTATTCGGTCTATTGATTTCAACATGGTAAATAAATTCTTTTGGAACTGAGATATTCAGAGTTTCATAGGAATTAGCAACAGAAGACATTTTTACAGTCTTTATCATTGAAATACTTGCTGAAACTATTGAAAGTATTATTATTTTATTCAAATAATTCATAAATTATTCACCTTTGTTATATTTGGAAATCAAGTTTCCTGAAAATATGATACTTCTAAAAAACATAATAATCTTCCGAACCCTTTCAAAAACTATCAAAAATAGGTATATTTATTCAGCTCGAAAAGAACAAGAAGGATACACCTTTTTATTGCAGTAAATCATGTATTATTATCGTGTTTTAGAAGAACTACCTGAAGATGAAATTAATCAACAGATTATCATATTAATAAATGAATTCTATTCTATTAATTCAAAGTCCAAAAATCGCCATCATACTCATAGATTAATATTTATTTTTGCCAACGTCAACATCAAGATGCAAAAAATATATTTTATTCTATGCCTCTATATAATTTGAACATAGAATTAAAAATCAGCAATGTCTATGGTGGTGTCAACATAACCCTTTAAACTTAAACGCAAAATCGTTTTGGTGTTTATATTTTGAAAACTGAAATTCACTTTGTAATAAAACTTTCTTGAATAGAATGAAAGTTCATCAGTTAATCCAGATAAGAATTAGTATTGAACGAAATTGAATATAATTGTGACAAATAGTACTTCGTGATGAATTCTAATATTAATGCTTCTAAAAAAAGGAAGAAAAAATCCTTTGCTAACGATCGTCTGAAGAGATTAAGGACAACTTTAAATGAAGAAATCGTAACACCTACATCTACAAATATATCAAAAACTCAATGCACTCCATCTGTAAAGAATAATATTCAAAACAATCCTCAAGGATATCCCGAAAGAAAAAAACTAGTACCTGTAAGGAAATTGAAAGTAACCACCAATGCATATAATTCAATAAATGCCAATAGACCAGAACGTAATGATTGTACTGCAGAGAAGTCTTTATTATCAGGAAATACATGTTTCTCCAAAGAAAAAAAGAATGAAACCTTTGGTGCAGCATTTGCTTCTTTGGAAAAAAATTTCAACAAAAGCTCACCCAGCTCATCAAGAAGTATTACATCCACAATGGTAAAACCAGTTGTGGTACAAAGAGATGCTAAATTAGAAACTAATAAATTCAGTACTATAACAAAAAAGAGTACGATAAGTATTGATTCAAAATCAAATAAATTGCCTGCCCGAAATTCTTTTACAAAAATTATTGAAAAAGCACCCCAAATAGTGGGTGTTAAAACTACCAGCACAAATTGTCAAAGACTAGAAACTGTGACAAAATCTCAATTAGCCAAAACAAGAAGTAATGAGTGTACTAGTTTCTCAGATATATGTTCTACCAAGACAAAGTTTGAGTATCAACATGCACCTAAAGTTCAAACACCAGTATTGAACAAAAAGTCAAGCTTAAAAGGTGAATGTTCTAGAGAATATTTTAATATATTGTAATTTCATTACTTTAATCACTCAGGTGCATCACTGAATTCGGAGAATTACATTGAATATTTTGGACAAGCCATGAAGTCATTACACAGTAAATTTTTCAATCCTGATAGGAATGCTACTACAACCCAAGCTACAAAGCAGGTTCCAGATGCAGATTCAATGGACTGGGAACCAGTGAGTATCTTATTTCCCAGATATTTCTATGCAAATTCAATAGACTAACTAGGACTAGGAATTGGCCCTCCTGCGTCCCCTAAATCTAAATAAGTACTAGAAGGGTTGTCCTGATGTCAATCAAGATTATCATTCAGTACTCTTACCTTTCATCTAAGCTTCTCTGAAAATTTTCATTTACATATTCATTGATACACCCACCTCGAAGAAATCATTTGAATAACAATACAAATTTTAAATTGCAGGATGTAGAGTTTACCACATTCGTTTCTGAACATGACGAAAAAACCGTGGATCAAGTGGTGTACATTATCGTTGACACTAATATTTTCCTAGATAGTCTGAGTGTTCTTCAGGGAATTGTTACTTATGGATCTGAAGGTGAGTGTAATTATTTCTGTTAGTATTATTAGGAATGTCTCCTCATTTTCATTTATATACATTTCACTAAGTATTGAAAGGATGGAATACAATAACCTTCGATAAGGATACTCTGTATAGTTTTATTATGATGAAATACTTTGGATAGTTTGAAAGGGGGTAGAACCCGCCATAATTTATGGTTAATATAAAATTGGATTGAATGAAATAAGTGATCAGGGCAATTGAATACCTAGAGATCTTACACAGTAAACATTATATTGCAGCCAGTATTTTGGACTAAATAAAAATATTCCAATATTTTTGCAGAAGGAATAAAACCTGTGATATATGTTCCTTGGATGGTTTTCAACGAACTTGACTTTATAAAAGATAACAAAACAAGTGGCCTGAAATCAAAAGCCTCTAGAGCCATTGATTTCATAAATAAGATGCTTATGAACAAGGAAGGAAAATTAATTGGTAGGTAGCAATATTATAAATACATTTAATTCATTGTTAATTAATATTTTTCCTTGGGAATATTTCAGGACAAAGTATTTTCGAAGCAAATAACCAAATGTATGTAGGTAAATCCCCTGATGATAAAATCACATCATGTTGTCTTCAAGTTAAAGAGAAAGGTTTTAATACCGTGAGTTTATCAAATCTCCTTTGGAAGAAAATCTCTCTATTATTTTTTAGGTGCTTCTCTCAAACGATAAAAATTTGAGGAATAAGCTCATCATCAATGGAATACCTAGTCTTTCCTGCGACGACCTTATGAAATACTTTGATGATATATCCCCCCATGGTGGGAACAAGTCTTATTCTCCAACGGCAGCTGAAAAACTTCTGGACAAAATGAGCAAATGTTGTACAATTATCATAATAGAGTGTTGTGTAGAGGCTTATGGTTCTGTTTGGAATAAACTTGCTCTGCTGGATAACCAACCCTGGACTTTTAAAGCATGTTTAGAGATTTTCAAGAAGTATTGGTCTGCTGTGTTTAGCGAGAAACTCTTGAAGCAGTGCTTGAAAACTGTGGAGAAAATGATTGCAGTTTTGAAGAGTTCAGGTAAGAAATATCATTATTGTTAATAGTGCAGTACGGAAGTTAAGAATAAGAAAATGAATTTATAAAAAAAATGATAGCTTAATCTCTTTTTTTTATATCGACAATTTTTATTGCTAACTTTAAAATGGTTCAAGGATAATAAGGATTAAAATTTCATGAACAGAAACGATTTTATATTGTGTGTCCTTTATTTCTCCATTCGTTTGATCGAAAGTGACATGTCGCAAACAAAAGAGAATTCACACTGACTGTCGAATACCCAATAATCTAAAGTACTTGGTTGCCAAATTGGTGATACTCAAACTATAACTTTTTAACCCTTAAAGATAGAGATGGATAGGATGGCACATTGAAATTGTCTCTTTTTGAGAAACATGTAATGCTGTCAATTGCATTCTTCTATTTTCCTTAGTTCTCCAGTTATAATCCAAAATTGACATTTGGGGGAATTTCAACTTTGGTAAATATTTCTGTTAGTGTTAAAATAATAATAAATTTTGTAGTAAACCAGTGGCTTACTCTGACTTTTGCCAAGGGAGTTCCTAGCTGCAATCATGTATATAGATGTTTTCTCATTGAAAAAATAGTTTATAATGGCTTCTGTATCAAAAATTGTTTTCAAGGAGAGACCTTGATATTTTATAACACTAAATTATAATATACAATTGTATCCATGAGAAAAGGCCAAACCATGGTGTGCTCATGACAAAAAAGTGACGTCAGCAAGTTGAAGATTCAAGGAAATATATATTCGGCGCTTTGAATTATCATGTGGTTTCAATACGTCATCATGTGTATGCACGATCATAGATGAGCATATGAGCACACCATGTTTTAATTACATCAAGGGCCCAACATAAAATTATAATTAGGCAATCCAAACCACGTGACTTTTTAACCTCAAATATTGCGTTTGGCGGGCAAACAAAAGTTTTGTTGCATTTTGGGCTGAGGTTTCAAGCTTCTTTTATTGTATTTATTGAGCATTTTAGATAATTATTCTTTCTCTGAGGGTAATGCAAAGAGCTTTTCACAGTAGGTACTCCTAAGGTCCCGATTTGAAGGGCTTCCTCCACAATTGACCATTATACATGTTACAGGCATTTTTCTCACTTAGTTCTCACTCTTCACTATATTTTTCAATAAAACTAAACGATATTATACACCAATCAGTGTGAAATACTCAGAAAAAGCTTCCAAAATAGAACTAGTTTACAAAGTAAACAAACTTGTTTGCCCTCCAAACGCCACGTGGGATTATTTTGACAGGTCGTTGGATTTCCTCGTCAAGGAAATCCCTCAGAAAACGCCACTGGAAATATGACATCTTTCTGAAACAGAAAAAAATGTTGATTCTTCTAAAGTTATAATGAACTGTTGTGTCCAAAAGAAAAATTTAAAATTCTTATTATTATAGCTGCGTGACCCCTTGGTGTTTTTTCTCATTGAAAGAATAAGGTTTAATGGTAATGACATATAATGAAAAATTCACCATTTTTTTTAGTTTCAAAAATATATTATGTCACATATTTACAGTGGGAACTCTGACTTAGAACATAAAGTTGTATTTTTTTTTCATCAAAAGAATAGCTTGAAAAGAATCAGCATTTTTTCCGTTTCAAAAATATACTACAAGCATTGTTTAAATAATGATATATGTCATAATATTTCCAGTGGCGTATTCTGATTTTTACTGAGGGATTTACTCGTTGACCTTATAACATTGAATTGGAAACAACTGTTTATCATTACCCAAAAATCGTTCAATGTTAAGGGCAAGTATTATAAAACTTTAATGGAAGTTATCTTTTGACTGACAGTTATGTTAGGACATAACTGTCAGTTGAAATTAAAGATAACTTCCAGTTGAGTTTTATAATACCGGCCCTAAGGGCCGGTAATAAAAACTTAACTTGGAGTTATCTTTAACTATACCTGACAGTTTTGACAGTTATGTTAGGACATATCTGTCAAAACTGTCAGTTAAAGTTAAGTTTTATAATACCGGCCCTAAAAGAGCTAATCAGTAGAGCCACTTGAACAAAAATTGAAGAACGTCACTTGCAATATGTCATATTTTATATAGAAACGAAAAAATATATGGTTATTATTTCTAAGTCATAATGAAATATTGTTTCCTTATGACAAAAATATCAACTTCACGTCATAGATCATAGCAAGGAACAACCCCTTGGCAAAAATCAGAGTAGGCCACTGGAATGCTATGTTAAAAGTTTCTCTATAATATTTCCGGTTCAAGTTCATACCTAACAGTAAGAGAGGTATTGATCAAATAAGATATCATTCAAAAACAAAAAAAGAGGAATGCAGTTTGCGGTATCATTAGTTTCTTGAAAAAAGATAGGTTACCACAGTGAGTGAGGTTTAAAAGTTGTATATCGGGTATCACGAATTTTGCGCACGCTATCTATAGCAATTAATATTAATTATCTCTGTTTTTTCTCCATTTTGTTGGTTACAGCTTCTCTGAAAAACTCGGACACATTTGACAGTTTCGCTAAAGATTGTCTGTCCTTATGCTTTTTCCTTACCGATTTGGAGCAACATAAGGATCTTATCGCAGAGACCACTAAAGAAATCAATATGATGATAAAACCGAAATCATAATCCTAATGATTTGATTGATATGATGAAATAATTTTGAAGGATCATTGTAGCATTTAGAACGTTAAAAATTGTAAGTTTGTTTTTTGAGAAGTATGTATTTAGTCATTTGAGTTTTGTTTAATTCAGAAATTCCTGAAAGAATTTGGAATTGCTTTCGAACTTTTTATGATATTCTTTCAAATTGTTAAATCTGTCTTTTTTAAAGAAAAATGTGATATAAATATATTTTCCGCAACAAGTTCTTTTTTGTGCCTAAATAAATAATGACTAATTCCTGTGTCATGAACTACTTTTAGATTGACTGGCGAATTATGCTGAAACAATTATTGTTGCATACCTACAACAACTTCTAAATGTTTCATGGGTATTCTCATTCTGTTCAGTTTTTAATTCAATCGAATGAACAGTACAGATAGATATATTGAATCAGATTTTCAAGGCTTCATAGTGATACTTCAATTTCCAGTCTCTGAGATGTACAAACACCTAATGATATGATCCTCACGAAATTTGGAACAGATCTCCGTGTGTGGATATTTCACAACGAATCACTCTGATTCAGTTTCATTGAGAAGAGAATCCGGAAATTTTGCACTCAAAGGCCCGTTCCTAACCTGAAAATCTCCAGTCTCTGAATTTCTTAGACTATATATATATATATATATTCCAGGGATAATTTATTCTATACTATGTACTAATTGCATAAGTTGAGAATTGGGGCGAGCTTCAACTTGAAATAGATTAAATCTGATTATATTTTCAGAACAAAGATTACAATTTCAACAGTGAATTCTACCATTTATACCTTTGAGGCCGCTTAAGGCTCAGTCGTAAGCATTTGAGTAGGTTTATCAAGTTTTCTAACTAGGATTGATGAGGCAAGTTATTGGCACCAATGAAATCGTGAAAAGTATGTTTTGGTCACTAAAACTTTTGTGAAGGATGAACAACGCCGTGTGTTTATCTGATAGTAAAATTACTATGTCAAACTTTCATGGCCTACCGACTAACTTAAGGTATAAAAGTGAATGGAGTATAGACATTTTATAATAAAACCCTACCGACCATACACGTCTTTAGAAGATCACATTTCAAATATATAATTTCAATATTATATTTGAAAAAAAAAAGTTGGATCACCTAAAACTGAAAAATAAAAATGGGTATTTGCATTCAAAGTGTCTTGAGTGCACGATATGGCAACGTCGAATTCAGCTTTCTCGGAAAGAAAAGGGCGTCAAATGTGTTAGTTTGCTTAGGAAAACAGAGATAGCTATACTTCGATCTGGTTAGAGTAGAAGACAACGACCAAGGAATAGAAAAAGAAGAGCACATACTGTCATATCACTGACAAATTGCAAACGGAAATTGTTTGGTTATATTGACAAAGAACACGTGTGTACTACAGAATAGGAATAAATATTTCGTTATTCTATAGCAAAAAAAGCTGTTCTACTAAACACCGCTGTCATTTCGTGCATGCCTGGCAAATCGCAAACCCCAATTTTGAATACTTTCTGAAGGTAATTTGGGAAAATGATGAATCAAACCCATAATAATTATGTTCCGATTTGCATTTGCAGTAATAACCCAAATTCAGGAAAAACCCCCATTATACCTACACGATCTTCTCTGATCATATGATTCTCTCGAAAATTTTCTCAGATTGTGAATCAAGCATTTATCCGATAAAATAATGGAGCATTAATGTCTCTGTTCAGTTTGTAAATTGGCTTTGCAGTTATACCCACTTGAAGAGTTGTGATACTATTACCGCGAAGAAATAAAAAAAATTCAAATATTTTTACTAATATTTCCGAAATGATAATCGGATTTGTTGAATATCAACTTCAAGGTATGTGCCAAAAGCTCATGAAAAACTGATGATTAGTTTTTGAAAAAACTATATTTGATGCATACGATCAATCTCGCGAAATTTTGCATAAAGTTGCGCGTCGGTATTCTTCAAAAGCTTCTAGAATAGCACTGACGTGGAGTCAACTTCTGCGGCATGTTCGAATTCCTTACTCAAGTGGTCACCTATACTCACGTATTGATCCCGCCAGTTAAGTTATTGTGTTTACATAACTTCCGGAAATAAACTACTACTTAGAAACTCGATATTTGTAGAGATTTGGGGCTTTAATTATGAAGGTCAAATTCGTGAAATCCACCCAATGATTCCTTAAATATACCCATAAAAATTTTTATTTTCCCAATATTTCCGAAAATACAGATCGGATCGAATTGAAATCTAGT
Source organism: Myrrha octodecimguttata (assembly GCA_958510865.1). NCBI lineage: Eukaryota > Metazoa > Arthropoda > Insecta > Coleoptera > Coccinellidae > Myrrha > Myrrha octodecimguttata. Next base: position 64,304,542 of record OY294056.1, read on the forward strand.
ACTTTATTGAGAAAAACCCAAAAGAGTATTGCCGTGAAGGCAGTATCTTTTGAGCGCATGTTTAAATTCGTTGCCAAAGCGGTAATCTTCATTGAATATGCGTGCAAAAGCTGCTGCCTTCTCGGTAGTGCTTTTTTAGGTCTTTCCCAAATCTATATAAATAAAGATCGGATCGTAAAAATATTTGGTACATCGTTGATAAATATTGACTTGAAGGTAATGTTCCAAATTTCATTGACATCTGATAAATAGTTCCGAGAAAAATTTATGGTAAACCCGCAAGATTTCCGTCGCCAAGATATTAGTGAGATATTTACATCACACTATACTTTCTTTTTGACGATTTGGGTAGCTCGGAGCTCCCCCCGCGCATGAAATTTGTTAACAAATTTCGTGCGCGGGGGCAGCTCCGAGCTACCCAAATCGTCAAAAAGAAAGCAGCAATTGTAAGCAATGCGAGTTCCTGAACAAAAAATATGTGTGCCGGTATATAATACAGTCAATACCAAATTACCGAGATATTGAGGAAATAACCCCAAGAGATTCAATGGATATAACTCCGAAACCGTTTGGTCCATTCAAACTCGACCGTTGTTGCATTTTGATACGCAACCTATCGTTAAAGTTTAAATCGCCAGCTCTTTCCGTGGCAACGTCCCTCCGGAAGGGTAGAATTAGAATCGATTTTGACATCGAATTCTTCATCATTGCACCCTAGTCGATCGAGGCCATTTTCGGAAAATACAGACATTCCGGCAAAGCGTTAGGTTTCTGTTTCCTAGAACATGCGCGCATAAATACAAACGTCCGACCGAATTGAAATTTAGTTCTTAGTAGTAAAATCTAGAAAAGCACTGCCGTGAAGGCAGCAGCTTTTCCGCGCATGTTCAATGTAGATGTTGTGAATTCCCCGCCGAAGTCCTACGCACCGTTAGGATCTGGCGTCTAGGAGGTTCGAAAGTTTTCAAAATCAAACTAAACGGTTAGAGAAAAACACTTTAATTCGATTCCTAGTTGTAAAATGAATATACCAGACTAGTGCCGATACGAAATAATCGATCGTGTGAAAATATGAACAAAAACGTAAAAAAGTCCAAAAAGCACTGCCGTGAAGGCAGCAACTTTTGCGCGCATGTTCAATGTAGATAACGGCTTCAGCAACGAATTTGAACGTGCGCGCAAAAGCTGCTGCCTTCACGGCAGTGCTTTTTGAAATTTTTTTCTGATAAATTACTGGATTTCAATTCGATCATATCTGTATTTTTGGACATATTGTAAAAATAAAATTTTGAATGGGTATATCTACGGAATCATTGGGCGGATTTTACCCATTCACGAATTCGACCTTCGTAATTAAGCCCCAAACCTACTCTACAAATATCGAGTTTCTAAGTCGTTTCTTCCGGAAGTTATTGTGTTTACGGTCAGCCTGACGGCCGACTGCGTAAACACAATAACTTCCGAAAAAAACAACTTAGAAACTCGATATTTGTAGAGAAGGTTTGGACCTTAATTACGAGGGCCGAATTCGTGAATGGGTAAAATCCACCCAATGATTCCGTAGATATACCCATTCAAAATTTTATTTTTACAATATGTCCAAAAATACAGATATGATCGAATTGAAATCCAGTAATTTATCAGAAAAAAATTTCAAATTTGCTAAATGTCGTTATTTAATCGTTATTTCCACATTATCTCAAAAAGTACGAATGCAATCAGATTAAAACCTCGTGATCGAGAGGGGATTACCAAGCGCGTAAAGCTTCTGACCTCACGTCTGTGCTTTTCTAGAATTTTTATTCTTCGAATTCTTACTCCACAAACAAAAATAAAAATTTCAAGCGATCAAATGTTTCTTCCTCACTATATTGGGACATAATAATGCGTAACATAAAAGGCAAAGCTTCTAGTTTCAAATAAGATACGATAATGGTTTATGATTTATGAAATATGACCTTCGATGGTAAAGATCGCAGATGAAGCATCTCTGCGATCTCTCATTAATTCAAGTTAACAATCTTTCAAGAATCGATATCAGAAATCAATGCCGCTTTCAATACGGATGTAAATGTTAAATATTCCACAATTGATCAGTTGACATTTTTGACCAGACAAAACTTTGATTATCTGCTAAAAGAATGAAGTTCTAGAAAGATTTCATATTCCTCCTTCCTTCGATTCACCAGATGTTTGTTATCGCGGCATTCACCGAAAGTTAAATTATGTGACATTAATTGTTCTGAAAGGGAGAAAACGCAAGTGTTCAAAGCCTGATTTCCAAACAAGACCCTTTTATTTTTGCCGACAGTTATGATACATTCAATTCACGTGCATCGTATCTTTGTGCACAAAAAACATACGTCTGTCGGCAGAATAGGGCGACTCAAAGGAGGATTCATATAGGCGACATACCGGCGCCTTTGATTTAACCAATCCTAGAGAGAATTTTTTCCAGAGTTTACGGAAGCTGTTCTCATCATTGGATGAACCCCCTCTTGATTTTTAATTCCTCCAAAGAAAGGCAACTCCAAGAGAGGATTTCTCATTTGAAATCGAAGAATTAAACGTTCCGGTTAATTTTTTTTAATTGGAAGTGCCCATAAAGTGTGAAATAGTTCTCTTGCTAGTGAAACCTAAAAAAAATGTCGCCTACAATTAAGTGCTTCCAGCATCCTATGAAGTTGCGTGAAATACGTTGCCAACGAATTTTAACATCTACCAAAGTAGCCGATGAAGAAACTTTTGGATACGAACTTTTCGTCAGCAAGATTCCTCTAGATTCGGATGAAGATGAATTGATCCCTTTCTTTGAGAAAGTGGGACCCTTGCATACATTCAGGTTGATGATGAAATCTGACCAATGCATCAACAGGGGTCACGCATATATTACCTACATCTATGAAAGTGATGCAAAAGACGCAGTTTCGATCTTGAATGGAAAAGAAATCCGAAATGGTTATCCCATATCAGTAGCGCGCTCGTACAATAATTGTAGAATCTTCATTGGTGGAATTCCAGTGAACAAGACGAAGGATGAAGTCTGGCATGAACTACAGAAACAAGATGTACCGAATATAGTTGATGTTATCATGTACAGATCTTACAGCAACCGGAATATTAACAGGGGCTTCGTCTTTGTCGAATTCCCTTCACATAAATTCGCAGCGAAAATGAGGCTTAAACTGAGAGGCTTGAAGTTGTGGAATCATGAGGTTGTAGTCGATTGGTCGGTGCCCCAACCTGTGGTTACTGATGATGATATGGCTACAGTAAGTATCACAAAAAATAAAATATTGATGTTTTGTCATCTTGTAGTTTTAGAGATTATTTTTGTTTTTTTTTTACTCAATTTGGAATTCGTAGCATCAATCTCTGCACTCAAAACTCTGTGATCTATCTTAGTTTCGAAGGTATAGATCCCCGAATTTCCGAGAAAACCTAATTTCATATCACTTTTCCTACTATTGGAACCATCGCTAACTAGTTTCAGTTAGTTTAAAAATCATCTTTGAACATTTTCATAGCGATTCGCGACGTTTTCTTCCACATGCAATCAATGTTTGATTGAAAAACATCGATTTTAGCGAACAACCGTTTTACCTGTCCGTTTAGGGAATTAGACTTTGATAACGAGTGAAGTCCGGCATCGACGCAATTTTAGCACTAAATATAACCGGCGGTTTAAAGATATGTAAGTCTGATCAATTATTCAATTAATACAGAATAATTTATTTAGGTCCCTAGGTTAAATTGTGGTTAGTGCAATTGAATTTAATTTTATTTGGACTAAAATATACTAGATTACGTGCGAGGAATTGTGCGTCGATGTCAAACTTTACTCATGGTCGAAGTCCGAAATCTGTGAAATAGTTCGAAAAATTCAAAAATTTTAATTTATTCGTAAGAAAATGTCACGAATCGACTAGATACGGTTCGAGAATGATTTTCTGATTCTTGCTTGATGGACAGTTGAGAAAAAAGACTATGACTAACCCAATGATTTGATTCATAGGTTGGACCTAGATCCAAACGGCACTCTTTTTGTGACAGTATAAATCGAAAATGTTTTGTTGAAAGTTGAATTTTTGTAGGTGAAAATTATTTACCTGAGGAACTTGAATGTCACACTCACAAGGGAGGATTTAAGAAAAGAGATAGAAAAATACATCAATCCACAATATGTCGAAAAGGTGTACAAATTCAAGGATTATGCATTTGTCCATATTTCATCGAGAGAGTTGGCTTTACAACTTATAGAACACTTACAAGGTAGAATTGATATTATATAATTAATATAAATATTATCTGAATGAGAAATTTTCAGAACATTTCAGAGGCACATGTGTTGAAGTAAGTTTAGCGAAGCCAAGGAATAATTTCACAAGACCAGGATATCGCAAGTACCAAATGTAAGTTAAGTTTTCAGTTTCATTCAACAGCTACTAATAGATCTTCTTTGTTCAAAACTTTTCATGCAATATCTTAATTTTCAAAGGGAGAATGTTTGCATTTACGTTTAACAAAATCAGGAAGAAATTGATGGAGCTATATCACAATAGTTATTTGGCACAGATATCAATCTGCATTTTACTCATACTATAATTGTTGAATGTTGCAGGATGAAAAACACTCCATACTTACCAAAGCGAAATGAAGAATCCTCAAATCCAGATCTACAAAGAATACTCAGTTCTACTCCAGTTGATGTAAATTTCTATCAAACGCCTTCTCACAACATTTCACAAAACTGGCTGCACTCTCTGCCTTTATCTCCTGTGAACTCTACATCCACCCTAAGTCCTTACGATATTTCTCCTGAAGATGAAATTGAACAATTTCTTAATGAAGACCGAGTGAAGCAAAACTTCAATTTCCATTATCCTCCCATCTACCACTTTCAAAATGGTGCTGGAAATTTCCAAAGGTGCACTGAACTTAAAGGATTAACTGCATCTACCTTCAATACAAAGGTAAGATCATTTTAAATATTCTGTATAAGGAATAAGTATTGAATTCAGTTAAATATCTATTTTTTATGAATTATCAGTACCCTTTACAAATTCACTACATAAGGTATAAATATACAAAATATATCGGGGTATTTCTATTTTCTCTGTAATGTTATGGACCCCTTCATTGCATGTTTACATTATTCGGATGTTGTCCATTTGGCAACATTTTCTCTAGAAACTTCCCTCGACAAAGATTTCAAAACCGCGATCTGCAAGGGCTGTTTCTATCAATAATAATTTTTATTTGATTTCTAATAGATCTTTCTCAGATTTTTTAGGTTTTTACCCCTAATGTTTGATGATGATCTATTACAAATAAAATAAAAATTATTATCTATAGAAACCGCCTTTTAGTAGATAATATATAATATTACTTTATAAATTTTTTAAGTTTATAGATGAAAAGTTTTAATTTTTGTTATTAAAATTAGGACACCTATACTTCTGATAATGGATCCAATTACCTCGTAACTGCAATAAAAAATATTTTGATCGAAGAGGAGACTAACAATGGATATTCTCACATTGTGAGTGTTTTGCATCTCATCTTTATTTGAAAGTGGCAGTCTTACAGTTTAGTCCCTCCGAGAGCTAATATTAGTAATATTAATAATGACTATACAGTTTTTATTGATTACAAACTCACTGAAGCTAGCAATTTGAAAAAAGTTTGTTTGAAAGCCTTCAGTGATTAAATATCGATATTAAATCAATCTTTTTTTCCTATTAATGTGTTAATATTCTAATATTCAATTTATTAATTTGAAATTTCGAGGAATGAAGGTTATATTCTAAACTAAAGACTGATACTTCTGAAGTTTACATGGTTCTAACCATATCCTTTTTAGTCTTCTTATTGTCAGGATAGAATCATTTTGGTCATCCAACTAGACTTCTACAATAACTTGTACGAATCTTTTGAGTTCCAATGATGGTCTCATTAGTTTTTCTTACTGTGTCATACTCAGAATCTTGAACCTAACGAACAATGATAGATGCTTTCTACTAGAAAATTTCCAAAGTAGATTAGAAGAATACATTCATTTTGGTCCTTATCATTTATGAAGAGTATGTTATGAGACACACCATAAAGAACAGTTATCCTCAAAATTTGAGAAAATTGTTGGGCTCTCTGTACCTTGTTAACTTTATCTGTTCATTTATTATTTAGGAAAAACCGTGTAGGTACATAGCATACTTTTTCAACTGAAGTAGAATCGAATTATAAATAAAATGTCCATACTAATGAATTTTTCCAAATGTAATGCTTGATAAATTTTCAGATGAACAAATTGAATATGTGCTGCTCAAGGGACTATTTCTCTATATTTCAAGAAGATGGATACAAATATTGAGATGGTGGCAGTAACCAATTGAACTTCAATCTGCAATGGGACCACCAACAAAAGTTCAAAAAAACGAGGGTACAAAGTTATTTTTGAATTGTTACTCTTTATTAATTTATTAAATTTATATCAAATTCTGCCCGACTGATAATGAATTTTCTAGTGCAAACTTTATTTTTCTTCATATTCATGTGTTAACTTGTACTGAATTAGTAGTATTACTCTAGTTAATACATTTTTTCCAAAGATATTGCTAATCTGTGATTTATATTATTGAGAGGATCTCAGATAAGAATTTATATTTAATTATGGTATATGTAGGTTCTATCTGTTCGTTGAGTTTATATATTTATTAGGATTTTTTTTTAGTTTTTGAATAAATTTATTTATATACAATGTAGTTTTCTTCATCAAAAGTCAAGTTTTATCCCACATCAATTTTTACTTTATTATTTCTTCTTGATAACCAAAAAGCAAATAAAACATTGAAAAGTACAAGGTTTCCTTTGAAGATTATTAATGTCAAAATTATTCAACTTACAGTAAGAATGCGTAATGATTACCGTTTTTTGATTTGATGATTATTAGGATAAAATCTATATGGATTAAAATTTGTTATAAAACATCAAAATTGCACATTCTCGCTAGTAATATAGATTATTTGAAAAAATCAATCCGTTGCCTCTAAATTACTCTTATTCACTTTTTCGCTTGAATTTTCATTTTATTTCAAAACTCAAAATAATTGGGTTTCTTAAGTGCAGAAAAGGCTAAATTTAAGACTAATTTCTGAACACATTAGCCCCGGTGTACACATCCCGCTTTTCAAGCTCCTGCGTCGTACTTATCTGTGCATTCTACCCACAGATCAATGGTCTGTGATTCTACCACTGTTACTGTATATTTCAGATAGTGTAAGTACGGCACCGGAGCTGGAAAAGCCGGATGTGTACGCCGGACTTAAAACGCTTAAACTCAAATCATCAATTTCACTAATGACGCGTTTCTGTTCACTCTTAAGAAAACTCGAATGTACCAAGGTTTTACTCCATTAAAATCCGAGTTAAATGAAATAAGTGAATTTGGAACTGTTAACTTCAATATCAATCTGTTTTAAAAGGAAAAAAATTTTAAAGTAGCATTGTTGTCCAAGACTAAAATACGTCCTTGAATTTTTTTTTTAATTGAAAGATCTTTACATTTTCTCTAATTTTGTTAGTCAACAGGCAGGTAAGTCTCCATACAAATTGAAGGGAAAGCCTTCTTGACAGCATCTGAGAAATAATGAACTAACATTGATGGTGTAGTGTTAAGAACAAACTCTGTGTAATCCACACGTTCAATATTTAAATTCAACACACCAAAATATTCAATCACCGCGTTGAACCGCTTCAATAAGGCAAATACCACTTGTAATTCTATAGTGAATTCCCATCAAACACATAATGCAAGATGCACAGAGTTTACGGTTTTGACTCATATTTCTGTGCTCTTCCAACAGGATGCACACCGGATATTGCCAAAGGAATTTTCTATTGGTAAACCTCATTTATCTTTATCGGGTTATGCTGCAGTTGTTCATTTAGAGAGATTGGTACGAAAACTGCTCCATCCTACCATGACTAAAATTTTATTTTTTAATATGAAGGGAATAATCAATATTCATCAACAATGACTAATATATTATATACGATAAATATTTATTTTACATTAAATTGTTATCAGTTAAATAATCCTCGTCTGTTTCATCATTTTCATCCACATCTGCATCGTTTTCTGGTCTGATATTATTCAATAAATACCTCATAGCACTAAGCATAGTTGCTACTGTTCTTCTAAATTCACCGTCGACCCCGTTGTTGTCTTCAGCATATTCAGCAGGTAGAGCAACAGCGCCTGCACCTTCCTCCACATTTACTACCTGTGCAGGATTGAAGTTAGGCAATATCGATCTTACAAATACAACCATTGGATTAGCTGCCTGATTTGCTGGAATTGTTAATTTTTTCGGCTTGCTGTAGATGTTGATTGAATCTTTAGGTGGCAAAGGGTCGAAACTCATGAAATGACTGTTGTTTTCCTACAAAGAATTTTGATAAAAATAAAGTGAACAACGCATAGGTATAAATGTAGATTTACAACTGAGCTGTTTGACGTGAAAATCTTTACACAGACTATTTTCAAACTCTAGGTCGCCATTTCCTTCGAAGTGAGGCGAATGAAGAGTCTATATGAGGTATACAACACTCAAGTCGGGTGTTACTTGGGGGAAGTGGAGAGGAAACCCCCATATGTGGTTTCTTTGCATATGACATCGATACGATGAACTACCCTTAAAATCTTGTCACTACTTATAAGACATCCTGTATAAAAGTGTCCTAGCATAAATTGAAATGAATTTGAATGTAGGTGAGAACTAGAAATGAGAGAAACCCTCATGCCATGGGAATGTTTCGTTCAAGAGTTACGTTACTTCAAAGATTACGAATTGATGGATTTAAATATTCCAATTTTTACATATACAGGGTGTAACAGAGTTGCTGTAAAATATTCAAGGAGGTGATAGTACAGATCATTTCCAACAAAAAATGTGCTCATAACTTTTTCTTCAAACCCCCCGGTTCTACAGACATCTTTTGTTTTTTTGGAAACTTCCCTACCTTGCTTCAGAAAAGAGAGTATATCTCTGGAACGACAAGACCTACGGCAATAAATGTGCCCTTAATTCAAAGAGAAAAAGGTGTTACAGTCACTGTATTTAGTTTTTCTGAAGCAAATTCAACAGGAATCAGAAGAACACAGGAGAAATTTGGACCAATAAGGAAACCAATATGAAATTTCATCCGCCATTTTCTCGAAAAATGCTCGAGGTGAGGTATTGCTTTAATAACTGTGAAAACTTCCCGCTAGTCTCAGCTTTCCAAGAGAAACTCGCCTACGTAGGAAAAACGAATCAAATCTACCAGAAAACATGAGCACCACAATGGAAAACATTGCAGTAGATAGGTAGCTGAGACTGCCTACCGATTTTCTAGTGAACAAATGTTGGATTTCAAGTAGGTCAGTTACATTTGATATAACTGAGTATTCATTGCTTGGAAAGAATTGAAAGAATTCACGAAAATTAAGAATGATCCAGAGATGAATAATAGTAAAAATCGAAACATATGTAGGTTGTGGGATTCGGCGTCCCGGAAAGCGAATCTCGTATTGTCCAACAGTAGCCAAGGTATTGCCAACCCGTACATGTAGAGCATATCAGCATACTCAATATTGCTATACTCAAGAGCTATTATACGCAAATCAGATTTGTCGACGAAATACGAGAAGTAAACTATGGGTACTTAATCGCTAATTCAGCCCTTTTTCTACTGTAAAGCTCACTATGTTGATAAGACAATTCATAGAAAATTGTTGCTTCTACATATCTGACCACAAACCTACTTCGATGTTTTTTTTTTCACTATGGAGCTTACGATTTCTGATACACTTACCTCATTTTTTCTACGTCAGAGACTTTTTCTTGATGAACGTGTCACATATTTGAGAAGCGGAGACTTGAGAAAAGTTTTCACAAGGATAAAATAAATACCTTACCTGGAACATTTTTCGAGATAATGGCGACTGAAATCTCATATTGATTTTCTCATAAGAATGAATTTCTCATTGAATCTGTGTTCTTTCAGTTCCTGTTGAATTTGCTCGAGCAAAATTGAATATGGTGAATGAAGCATCTTGTTCTCTTTCGAGTAAGGGCTCATTTATTGCCGTAGGTCTTGTCGTTCCGGAGATATACTTTCTTTTCTTGGGCAAGGTAGGGAAGTTTCCAAAAATGACAAAAGAATTGATATCTGTAGAACTGGGGGGTTTAAGGAAAAAGTTATAGGTACATAATTTGTTGGAAATAATCTGTACCATCACCTCCTTGAATATTTTACATCAACTCTGTTACACCCTGTATACAAAAAATGAGATAAGTCCTATTTTCGAATTTAGAGGTGTACATCAGTGTAGATTGTGCAGCACTGATAACCTTCGGTGATTTTTGTTGTAAACTTGCACTAGATTCGTTGTTGAAATATTGTAATGAAGTGTAGAGACAGATTATGAAGTTTCCATTTTTGATACTGTGTGGTGGGTTACACAGAATCTGAGGGTATAGTATATATGAACATAAATATAAACGTCTCCGCCAAAGAGGATTGTGTGGGTAATTTCTAGCAACTATTACAGTAATAGATATATCTTATAAATCGCAGTATAACAGTTCTTTTATAATACTAAAAGGAGCATAGAATAGACATCTATGGTTTTAACAGAAGCAGTGAAAAGATTGAAGTACACTGCACTATATTTATCAGCACTGATAAGTGGAACTTAGCGGGGTATACTATACAATAACATAGATAGGCAGGTTTTCTTGTTGCTTAACAACAACTTTTTGAAATTTCGACAACTCACACGACATTCTCAAAATTATCTTTCAATTCTCTTCAAAGAAGCATTCCCGGACATACCGCCACAGACCAACAAGACAAATCACTTCATCGTTTGCGGGAATCGCGTCTCTCCGACCTTGAGAAATATAACGACATAACCACACTTTCTTCTTCCTCGAAACAGCTGTCAAATTGAATACTTTATTTTGGAATATCTAAAATCGAAATGTAAAAACGGATTTGTCGGGATTCAGGAATCACAAAATCAAAATCAGACTAAGATTTTTCGATGAAACCATTTGAAAAGCAAATTTCCAATACCAAAGCGAGTGTTTTGTCACATCTGAAACTCCTGTAGAAGAACTCGGTTGGAGTAAATGAGAATTTTGGAAAAATGTTATGGAAAACCCGTTTACCTTAATCAGAGAATCTTTGTAGTTTCACATCAAATGAGATTCATTTCAATATAAAATCAAACTATGAATAGACCAATAACTTTTTTCGATTCCAATCCTAGTGTTTGTGCAATCATATACAATTTTATTAGACATCCCATCGTTTTAATTGAATAATGGACGTTGTAATGCTTTTACTTCAGTTGGGATTCCTTTATATTATATAAAATGAACATTATCAACGAGTCTACCTAAGTTCGATTCCAATTCTTGTTGTATAATTAAAACATATAATGAGGACTGTCATCATAAAATAGAACCTCAAAGATGACTAAACAATTGATTTGGTTGTAAAAAACTGTTTGGATTATATTCTAAAATGGAACAGATACGAAATTATTCATCAATAAATAGTATGAAAAATTCATTTCAGTTTGTTTACATGTTTATAACCTCTTCAAGCGAGTCCGAAAGCGACGAGAGTGACGTAATCATATTCCTGCAATCTGATTGGCACCCCAAAGCACCCCAAACGCCTGCTAAAATTCTGATTAGCTCGATTCAGGGTCATATCTGCGTTGACATAGATTTCCTAAGTAAATGACGCGAGTGGTTTATCTGGTTGATCTGTGATACCGCCCTAGTAACTTTTCGTCTTATTTTGAGGTTTGAGGATTTTCTTGGGCACCTGTATTATCTTTGACTGGGTTTTGACTTGAAACATCTAATGTTTTGTACAAACTCATTCTAGGTTTATATACTAACTAGAAATTTATGTGGAATATAAAACTATTATAGATATACAAACAGGTAGATCTCACAGTTCAATAAATTCTATATTATTCGTCTATTTTTAGTGTGTGATATCATACACTATGGATTTGTATCGAAATAGAATGAGAAAAACATAAAATATGATATTTCTTGTTAGATACAAGAGACCAATCACCAATAATTATCTTACTAATGGAATCACCGCTAATGTCCATGGCCAACTTTCCTTTTGCTCTGTTTTGGTCAAACTGTCCTGCAGTTGACATCAGGTCTATTATCTATGATTTTCTATTAATAATAATAATAATCTTTATTGCTGACCCTTAAAGAGTAATACATTACTGGCACCAGGGCCCACTAATTCATTTTATAATTTGAAACTAGAAAAACAAAAGAAATTCTCTACCCAACCACAATAACAAAAGAAAGATCTATTCTAGTCTCAAGAAATATTTTAAGCTATGGCCTAATTTTTTAAAATTTTTTGTGTTCAGAATATCTGGAATGATGGAGTTAAATACATTAATGCTTCTATAAACGGGGGGATTCTGAGTTTTATTTGTTCATTTAAATTCATTTCTAAGTGTCTATCTTTGTCTAGTCAAATGGTCATGACATTGCATTGTCTACTTTAATTTTATTTGTGTTTTTATTTCATAATTTTTTATTTTATTCATTAATTTTATTTGTCCTAATTTTTTTAACTTCATTATATCAAAAATTTTTGTTTTTTCATATAAGTTTGGTTGGTGTACTGTATTCTATATTGAAGATATTTTTCACTCCTTTATTTTGAGTTCTTTGCAGCTTAATAATAACATAATTAGGTGCATTTCCCCAGTAGGGTATTAAATATCTGATATTGGGTTCTATGAAAGTATTATACAATAAAAATCTACTCTGCATAACATCTTTTATAGCTAACATAATCACAAGGACGAATATCCGTCGATAAATCAACAAATATTCTCCCTTGATCAGAGCTAATCACCAAATCAACCAAAACACCTGCACCGAAGAAGCGGATCCAAGTAGAATGACTACAGCTGTTTCACAATTGTTATTGATCGTCGGGTCAACTTAACTTGGATAAACCGCAGAGAGTTCTCTCGATACTTGTTACCATTCAGAAGGATCGCTGCAGTATACAACTTACAGCGCGCCATCTGCCAGGAGCATCTTGTGAGTCTCACCTTCGAGTGCAGAATACTTTGATCGATGTGTGTGACGTTCATCCTTTTGTCGCATCAGGTCGCTGTAACTGCGATATTGCAGCTTTACAAACAACCGATCAACATTGGAAACACTCGGTTCATGTGGATTCCCACAAGACGAAAACGTCCGACATCTAACAAAGATAGGAAATGGTTTCATGGAGAAGAAAGAGCTCCAGTAGTAATAAATAACATAATCACCAGGACTAATATCCGTCGATAAATCAAAAAATATTCCCCCTTGATCAGAGCTAATCACCCAATCAACCAAAACACCTACACCGAAGAAGCGGATCCAAGTAGAATGACTACAGCTGTTTCATAATTGTTATTGATCGTCAGGTCAACTAAACTTGGATAAACCGCAGAGAGTTCTCTCAATCAATGAGAGTTTTTTCGGGAAAAAAGTAACTATTTCTTCATTCTATCGTTTGAAAACGACGGATCCTGCTTAGTTGTTGCCTTTTCATGCAATTTACGTCTGGAATTCGACGAATATGAACAATTTTTTTCACTTTTATGAAATTTTCAGGTGATGACAGTAAACTAAGCTGGATTCTCGAAAATAAGTCAAAGTTAGTTTCAAAACGGTTTATAGGGATAAGAACAAACCTGTAATCGACCCAATTCGATATATATTATTCCATATTATCGTCGATTCGCTTCGATTTCACGATAAACTTTTCTTAGAGAGATGCTTCTAGCCGGTTGACAGATCGATAGAACTTCTTTCTGAAAAATCGCCAATTTCTCGAATCTCCAGCTCCAGCTCGGAAACAATGTTATTTGCTTATTTTTTGCCATTTCCAGCAATTTTCATCGGTAATTCGTCGATTTTAAACCGATTTTCATCATTTTCGAGAAATTCTCAATCGACAGCAGTGACAACAACAAACCGTACTCGATTGTCTGTCAGAATTTTTCCGAGAAAAAAGAAACGTCACGAAATTACCAAACTTCTTACGAATTTTTCGTATATTTTCGTTCGATTTCTAGGAAAAATTAAAGGTCGTGATGGCTCTACGGTCTTCGTAGTTTCATTTCTCACCCTCGTTCTCGGCCGAAAAGCTTCGCCTTCGGAGGAGATATCCTTATCGCAACGGTCCATTTGACGAAATCAAGTTAAGTTGACCTGACGATCAATAACAATTGTGAAACAGCTGTAGTCATTCTACTTGGATCCGCTTCTTCGGTGTAGGTGTTTTGGTTGATTGGGTGATTAGCTCTGATCAAGGGGGAATATTCGTTGATTTATCGACGGATATTCGTCCTTGTGATTATGTTATTTATTACTACTGGAGCTCTTTCTTCTCCATGAAACCATTTCCTATCTTTTATAGCACCTATCATGGGAGAAATTTTAGATATCACAGCACTATTGATCTGAGGATCGAACGCATAGTTACCAAACTTCAATCCATAATTCTGTTGAATGATTAGATAATTTGCAATCAACCGTGCTTACAGGTAGAAACCTCTGAGGATATCGGATGTGCCTAACTTTAGTCAACGACAAATTCTCTCAAAATTTTCTAGCTTTGCGATTACCCTAAAGAATTATAATTTCCTCCTTTGCTGTAATCAGTTAAGTCAATGGAAATGAAAGATCCTATACTGATAAAAGTATCAACAGAAAACCAGTATCGGATATAGAATGAAGATCAGGAAGGCAAGAGCCTTCTTGAAGTCATCCTTCGACAGGGACACCTACTTAGAACTCTTTGTCTCAATGCAATTTTGAAAAGTTTTCAAAATTTTCCCCTCAATCTAAACTATGCATGAAGTAGAAAATCGATATCTATACTGCATTCATTCTTCAAAAAGAGACATGTTAATTTGACACATTACATATAATAGAAAAGGGTGAGGTTGAAGACATTTTCATGTCAGATTTCTACAGGGTATTGTCATACATTGTAGTAATTGGGTATATAACTGAACCAAACCATTGCCTTTGAAAAATATTTGCAGAAATTCGCAATGTCCTGCAGAATTATTTTGACCTTGACGATATTTTATATTCTAACTCAGCTCTAGTTAAGAAAACTTTATGAACCTTTTCAAATTCCAGATCCTGACTTTATAGAAGTGAATTCAGTCTACAGGGTTATTGACTATAAATTACCCACTCCTTATCATCATAACGATTGCCATAGAATGTGAAACAAGTTTTCACTGGGGTTCGGGAATAAGATTAATTTAATAGTATATTACTTACCTCAGTTATTGGGGAAAGACCTTTAAAATCTGATAGAATTATATGCCTAGCTATATTGATGGGCAATGGGCCTTGATACCTCTTCGACCTCTTTTCTTCACATTCTTTAATAAATTCATCTTTAGCATCCACTCGATCCAGAACCTCTTGAACATTTTTTTCCAACCAAGGTAATAGATCGCTGTCTTTCCATATGTGATAATTTCGGTTTATATACAAACTGATCAGCTGTTGTAGATTTGGAGGATCTCTGCTGAAATCCACAAAAATATATGCAAGAAAGAAATTTAAAAAATAGTAGGAAAGTATTAGCTTCAAAACTTGTGTCAAATTTCCTTGAGATCTGAAGGATAGTTCAAAAATATATTTTTTTTAATTAATAACTGAAAAAACCGTTGTTGGCAGTCCATATTCTACAACTAACTACCATCAAGTTCGAATCCGCTCCCATCAACTTCTAGGATATATCAGACCATATGTAGGCCAATAATAGAATATGGACACCTACTATTCAGCAATTGGTTTCGTGCATCGTTTGACATTTGTCATACGTTGGAGGTAAAACAAACTCACTTTCCCGCTTTGTTTATGTTATGAAATACAGCATTTTCAACAATTTCAGGATAAATTCACAAGTTAAAATGATTTATATTCATAGAATTGGTGAATTACTAGACCCGTGAGGCCAAGTTATTGTGTCGTTGTGAAATGCAACTTAAATACACCGAGAGACCAAGGAATACATTCGCTTTGTTTACATTGGCGAAGAGCGATTATTTGGAGATTTTAGTGATTTTATTAATTTTACAAGTGAAATTTTGTGATTATGGATTTGATTAACTGATATTCAATCTCAGATGATAATCGTTCAAAACGATATAAATGAAAATTGCAGTATTTATCCTAGTCTTCTAAAGCCTAGAGTATCCACATCAGAGATAGCATTTATTATAGGTATAACTATTGAAAATGAAACAGTAAAATGTTTGTCTCATTAATTCCTGAAAATAAACAGCAGAATGAAATCCAACAAATGTATGGAATGGAAAAAACATGGGTTCCAGAGAACTTCTCAGTACTATTTCAAATACCGTTCTATGTTGCAAATTATCAAATTACTACAATAAATATTGGTCTACAGTTGCTATGTCAGTGCTATCATAATCTTCAATTATATATTTATTATACTTAATCTATGTTACAAATAAAATAATACATATGAAATTTATTCCTTGAACACCGATTTCGATTCATCCTCAAAAAATTCTTTACTATCCATATATAATGCTTTTTATTTTGCAGATGCAATATTAGGGCTTTCATAATCTTTAATAATTGACAATAAGGTCAATTCGAAACATTACAAACAACAAAATGTAGAAGTTCCATCTGTGAGTAGTCGAGCCACATCGAAACGTGTTCGGTTGAGATCAGAGAAAGTCATCTGGTTCATTATTATTATAAAATGCATAATATTTTAACAAATCTATCACATAACGAATTGCCTTTATATATCATATGGAGATGCGAGTGGTAACCATTCAGGATGGGTTTGTCATTCATAACGGCAGCTATTGTAGTGTCGAGAAGATATAATTCTTGAAATGTGTACAACAAACACGAAATATTCTTATCATACTTATCTCATCATGAGTCAATTTATTAAACTGAACAAATTAAATAGATAGTCTTAACATAACTCCTTAACCAGTGTGGAAATGCCTCCAACAAACTCTACCATAGTTTGTTACTTTGTCAGAACAGTTTTTTCAATTTATGGCGTGAATATAGGATGTTTGCCTCCTATGGGATAGTTCACATAGTATTCTATTTCTTCCAATACCAGATAAAACTTAGGGGAATGGGTCAAAAATGCAAATATTGAAATATAAAGTCTACTCTACATTATATCTGAAAAATCGGATTCCTTCGTCTCTCGGTGTATTTATGTTGTATTTCACAACAAAACAATAACTAGGCCTAGTTATTCACCAATTCTATTAATATAAATCATTTTAACTTGTGAATTTATCCTGAAATTGTTGAAAATGCAGTACTTCATAACATAAACAAAGCGGATAAGTGAGGTTGTTTTACCTCCAACGTATGACAAATGTCAAATGACGCACGAAACCAATTGCAGAAGACCTACGCTGAATAACATTGAGGTGGCAGAACGAAGCAGTCTGAGAACACTAAGTAAAATACGCCACCCAGATAACCCACTACACAACACGCCTAACACCTTACTCTACCAAAAAATGAAGATTGTTCCCATTCTCGACAGGTTCCAGGCTTTAGGAAAGAAATTTGTAAGAAATCCCAACAACCTTAAAATCCTCCAGCCAGTTATTCTACAGAGTCCAGATCAAGAACGAAAGAGAAAATATCCAACCAAAACCCTAATAGAGACAATTAATGATTTTAATTGACAACCCTACCCTCATCAACTGTAATCTTTTTTTTTCCTATACAATGTAACTATTTTAATCTGGAAATGAATTATAATAGAAAATTTAATGTATATGGCAGTAAGACGCAAGTCGTTATTTGCTAAAGCAATAAATTTTTATCTCTCCCACTCTCTATTTCAATAGAATTCGTGAAGTACTAGGCCCAGTTATTGGGTCGTTGTGAAATGCAACATAAAATCACCGAGAGACGGCGAAATACGATTTTTCAGAGATTATTGCTGCTTTCTTTTTGACGATTCGGGTAGCTCCTAGCTCCCCCCGCGCATGAACTTTGTTAACAAATTTCATGCGCGGGGGCAGCGCCGAGCTACCCAAATCGTCAAAAAGAAAGCAGCAATTGTAGGGTGGGTGTTTTTCATCTTTTTGTAGGCGGAGTGCAAGATTGAACTGTTTGTCAAGGGCAGTTTCTTGGAAACATAATGCCTAATGAACAATACAAACAATAAACAAAGCGAACTATAACATTACAGTACAAATCTGACTCTTTCATCAGACAAACGAGAACATAACCTGAACTAACCTCCAGGTTTCAGAAGACAAGAATCAATGTCGAATATTGCAATTTTTTATTTATATCATTGAATATCACTTGTAAAGGTAATACATAAAAGGAACACTTTTCTGTGGAATACTCACCTATTCTCCTTAGGGAAGTAAGCGTGATTTGCAACTCTATTATCTGGTTGTATTGAGCATTTATCCAGCAAAGGTTTGAGTACTCCAGGAAACATTATGAGAGCATCTTGTAACAAACTGTCAGCTGTTTTTGTATCTCCGTTACATGTATAAAAATGTGCTACTGCAATCGAGTAAGCAAAGTTTGGCAACTGGGATAAATTCTTACTGCTTTCCCATTCCTCCATAAAATCCTTGAGCCAGTTGAATTCCTTGGCTCGAAGAGCATAGAAATCTATGGCTAAAATTACAGCCAGAGGATCAACTTCAGGATCCATTGATAAAATGAGTTTGCAGAATTCAAGGGATGTTCTAGAACATGCCCTTCCGCCAACAAATATCAAGTGCTTGAATGCTGTTATGAATAAAGCTCTGAAAACAAACCATGGAATCAATTTAGAAATAACAAAATGATAATAAAAAAAGGAGAACAGACTACTGCTAGATGTAAAGATATTTTCAATATACATAACTATCCGGTTATCATTAAATATCAATCATGTCATATTCCCTTTACGTATTTCTGTAACTTTTTTAGTTTAAGTTTTTCTATTTGGACTTGTTCTAAAACTGTTGTTACTCATCAGTTTGCTTTGATTCTGAAGATATTGAGTTACACCTTTTTCATTCGAAAAAATAATATACAATTTTTGAAGTTTAATATAGTTCAAAAAGTTGTTTGTTAAATTCGAGTTTGTGTGAATGAATATTTTGAGAATGATATACCTAAAATTATTGTGCAAAAGTTTAAGGATGATTAGTGGACCAACCACCAGCAGATAGAGATTGTCTTTACATTGAAAGAAATTACTTAAAAATGAATCTTCGAAAAGTTGGCAGCCATAAATATACGAAACTAAAGTAGACCACCAAGTTGCAAAAACCAAAAATTACAATCATTATTACTCCTCTATAATTTTTTATCTGAACGAAGTTTACCTATTTTCTTGCCTCCTGTAGTCCAACCTACAATTTCCTAATGAAACATTGAACAGAGGATGGAATGCATTTTCTAAGCAGTAGAGTGCCCTTTCAATAAGTTCAGCTGCCATCGCAAAATCTTCACTCAACTTACACAAATCAGACAACTGAATGAGTGCATCTGAAATTTATACATTCTGTTAGTATTTCATTTTGCAAATAAACCTAAAATACCTATGTGATATGGGTGTTCGTTTATTATAGCTACAATGTTATTCGGATTCAAACTTTCTACAGCCTCCAAAAACCTATTTTGTATTGTCCTGTAACTGTTGCTATGTTCATATGCAAAATATTGAATGCCATCTTTTGTTTCTAGAAGATTCATTGAAATTCCAGATTTTCCAACCTGAGGCCAGTTTTCTTTGCAATTAGACATCCAAACTGCTTTTGTGTAAGTTCTACTACCTCGATTTTTCTTCTTGCTAAAAAAAAATTACATGATTCCAGAGTAGAGAAAAAGCACTAAATACATTCTTGTATTAAATTACCCAATACATAACTATTTTTCAGTTCGGAAATGTGAATTTGTAGCTTTTAACAGGGACAAAAATAAACCAAAAAAATATTTTAGAATTTATTTAGGTTTCTTATGGAAGCCTGAAGAAATATGGTTAACATGCAAAGCAGAAAATGAGGGTTGTAAATTATTTTCATGTAAATGCAGATTTTAGACAACTCCAATCTGTTGATGATATAATCTCGACTCGTGAGTTATCTTTACTCAACTTTCAATACATTAAAAGTTCTTCAATAGCTTGAAAGGAAGATATATCATTCAGAAAGGTTTAGAAAAGGCCAAGCAATATTCAATAAAGTAGTTACTCGTAAATTTGGCTGCAGCTGATTCAACGAAATATTACAGCAAATGCCAGAAGAAAACCATTTAAAACTCAACTCACTGTTCTGTTTGAATGATTCTTGAACCAAATATCCTTTTCAGTTCATTATTAGGATTGAGATGTTTGTGTTGTACATGCAAGACACCTTTTGTACTACTTCTTTCACATTTTTGTGAGGGCAACAGAGCAGCTACATTAGGATCATATGTTTCTCCTAAGAGTTTGTTGACTTCTCTAACTGATCTTTCCACTTCATCAATCTGAAAGATTTTATGAAATATTGTTTTCATTGCCAGTTTTGAAAATGGAATTGAAACAGCCAATATACATGTAACATAAATAAGACGAATAAATAATTTGAAAATCATTTCCTTCACTAACATCAGGATTTTCCTCGCTGCTCCTTTGAGTGCTAACATATTTCCCCTTCTTTTTCTTTTTTTTCTTCTTTTTTTTCACTTCCTGAATTACATCGTCTTCTGCTTTAGGTGCTTCTGTTTCATTGTCATCTTCTTTAACTTCACTTTCTGAATGAGATTGTTGATTCAGCTGTTTAATTAATAAATGACTATTAAAACGAGTGCGATCAATTGCCACCACCACAATTTCAATGAAAATACTACATTATAATCTTTCCAGCAATGAAATGAACTATTGAGAAAATATTATCAAAAATACAAACATTACATATTATTTAATGAATAAAGGTGGAGTTAAACAGACAATTCGCAAGAACTGATATCAATAAAATAAAGATTGCGAAAAAAACATATTTTACCAAATCATAGCGATTTATATTTAGTTGTTTTTTCCTTGTACCACCCACAGGGGTGTCTGTTTCTGTATCTGATATTTCTTCAACGAGTTCCTTATCTGCCTGTAACTTTCTCAAGACACGCGAAGACATATTTTTTTTATTACTTTTATTATTAAAGATTTTAAAAATATGAATGGAATGTGGATTTCCAATAAACCTACGACGTGAAATATTTTGATTTTTTGACGTTTACGTTTTCTATGAAAAAATATAATTGATTCTTTTTATTGAATTTATTTGCGTACTGAAATATTGAAGAATGAAGAAGCAATTCAGAGGGTTTTTTTCGGAAAAGATGTAATATCTAATCGAGGAATAAATAGAAGAATTTCAAGGGAATTCATTTCTGAGGAATTCATACTCTGTGATCATATTCATTATTCACTAGACGTCAAAAGAAAAATTTCATCTTTGATCACAGCCATAGACAAATTTTGGTTTATCTATGACCACAGCGCATAGATATTTGCTTTATTATCACAGATTGAATTTTCCATATGACTTTGAAGTTTGATTTGTTACTCAAAGAGTTTTTCTCCAGATTTTCCTTTTGATAGTCTTTTGAATTCAATTTCAAATAGCAGTGTAATGTTGCAATAAGTCGATATATTTCAATCCCCGATTATAAAACAGATAGTGTCATCAGTTAATCGCGATTTTCACTTTCCAGAAATAGAATTTTCAATAGATTAAAATGGATAATTTTCCGTCGTATCAAAATGGAAATCAAGGGAAACAACAGGATTTTCAAAAACTGGCTCTTACTGTGGAAACAAGCATCCAAAAAATATCACAAAATGGTGAGTCAGCCAATATTGTTTTATAACTTCTGAGACATTGTGGAAATTTGAAACAAATTACTGTATTGTTTCAGTTTCATCCATGCAACGTATGGTAAAACAAATTGGAACTCATCAGGACTCTCCAGAATTGAGGAAACAATTGTATGTGCTAATTGTTCAGACAAATCCAAAATATATTTTTAACCATTAGTAATACAATTGATCTATATAAATTAAGCAGGGCTGAATTTAGATATTATTGTCTAGTTACACTGTGTATATCAGATTCGCAAAGTAAATTGCAAGTGTTTTTGTAACTTGAGTCTGCTCATTTATAGGTTCAACAAATTATATTGTTAACAAACTGTTTATTCTAGGCATTCTCTTCAACATTATACACAGAAGCTAGTGAAAGATACAAATGGCTATATCAAGGAACTCAACAATTTTTCTCTCTCTTCGCCTTCAGAGCAGAGGCAGATCAAAATGCAAAGGGAAAGACTTCACGATGAGTTTGCTGCCACGTTGAACCGTTTTCAAATGGCCCAGCGCAGCACAGCCCAGAAGGAAAAAGAACAAGTAAACAAAGTTAGGGAGCAGAACTTTGGAGAGCCATATTTAGGTTCGTTCTATATCTTATCAAAATTTGTGGGATCAATGTTGATTATTGTGAACACTTCAAAGTTTGTTTAGTATTTCGATATACTGAACTTATTGTAATGAAAGTTCAAACTCATTTTGAGAGCTTTATCGGAATTTCAGAATCCGGCAGGAAGCAACCTCTGATTGAACTCCAAGACAGCAACTATTCCAAACAGCAGATGCAGCTCCAAGAATCAGCTGATATAAGGGAATTGGAAGAACAAGAACAATCTATAAGACAGCTTGAGGTAGGTAATTTTAGGAGATTCTGGTTATGTACCATACCCCACTCTTATTTAATGGTGGATTTTACAATTTCACTAAAATTATTGTAACCTACTTCATGGTTAAGTGAAAATATAGCTCCAATAAGAATTAATTCCCTTCTATAAAAAAATGATAACACTGCCACAACTGATTGGATTTAATTATTTCAGAATGATATAAGAGATGTGAATGATATTTTCAAAGAATTGGGAGTGCTGGTTCATGAACAAGGTGAAATAATCGATAGCATTGAAGCAAATGTAGAAAAAACAGAAAGCTTTGTACACCAAGGAGCTACGCAGTTGAGAGAAGCCAGCAATTATAAAAATAAAATTCGAAGGAAAAAAGTTATTCTTGCAGTAATTGCTGCTTTTGTTCTAACTGTGATCATCCTTCTGATCTATTATGGGAGCAAAAATTGAACCCACTCAACAAGAATTCGGAAAACTATTGCTGATGTAGTGATAAAATAAATAAATTTATCACATTTTTAATTTTTGATATTTTTTGAAACTCCATTTTTTTCACTGAATGGTGCATTCTTATATTGTCTGAAGTTGTTATCTTGTTGCAGAAATGTTTATATGTAAATGTATTTATGGTATACCGAGATTAATATATGCATTAAAATCTATATCAGTATATTCACTGTATTTAAGTAACATCTGAGAGAATCTGGCACGCAGATTTCAACCTTGTTTCACTGTTATGAATATTTAAACCTAAACTATATTATAATTTGAATTAGCTAATCATTCCAAGGTATTATTAATCAAATCCTTTCTATATTTACTCTGAAAATATATATTTATAAGCTCTCTTAAGTTTTACATTATTTCGACTTGAGTAGTGAGATTATTTGAACCAAATTTATTGTACATTTTTTTCTGTATCTAGTGATTTCTCTGTATATATATAATATGTTACCCTATTATTTGTTTTTATTTTCACCCTATCAAGAAAAAAATAAACAAGCTTTTCAAACTCCTCCAATCAAGAGCAAAATTTTTAAAAGCATGTTGATCCCGTCATACAATTCCTGCTTGCTTGGTCTCCAAAATTACTACAGGTAATTTAATGACGTTTAAGTCAAACTTGAATCAACAACAAATCTGATTATGAGTTTTCAAGACGCAGGCACTGATTCTTTTTACAAAATTGGAAAAATTATGATATTTTTGGCAGTGGCAACATGAGCATCGACATATGTTTTTTAGATGAGAAATTGGAGTATACAGTGGGCGTCAAAATTATGGAACAAATACATTTCCTCAGAATAAAAATATTTGGCAACAAAATCCTGAAACAGCTCAATTTTTGTTTCACTTTTACCAAATTTTTATGCATTTTTGAAGGATGTTTGTTGCACCTTGTGCCATCCCCATCAACCCTCTAAATTTTTTGAATAGGAAAAGTGGGTCCTGTGGTACTTTTTGGCAAGGTCTTTGTATCTTCTTCACAGGCGTGCAGAAATTTTCAAGAAAAAAATTTTTTTTTTTAAAATTAGTTACTTCAAAGAGGTTTTCAGTATGTGCACTTTGTCATGGCTCATTTACTTCGAGACGATGGTACCTGATGAAATTTGTCACTGAATGAAAGTCGATCATTACAGTTTTGTTCATTCACAACTTTCAACCCCTTCACGTGAAAAATTAGTAGTAGTACTTTTTTGGCAAGGTCTTTGTATCTTCTTTACAGGCGTGCAGATATTTTCAAGAAAAAATTTTTTTGCACTTTGTCATGGCTCATTTACTTTACTTAAGTAGGTATGTTATTAGTACGTTTTTACTGAAGTTGAAACGTAAGTAAAGTAAATGAGCCATGACAAAGTGCAAAAAAATTTTTTCTTGAAAATATCTGCACGCCTGTAAAGAAGATACAAAGACCTTGCCAAAAAAGTACCACATGACCTACTTTCCCTATTCAAAAAATTTAGAGGGTTGATGGGGATGGCACAGGGTGCAACAAAAATCCTTCAAAAATGCATATAAATTTGGTAAAAGTGAAACAAAAATTGACCTGTTTCAGGATTTTGTTGCCAAACATTTTTCTTCTGAGAAAATGAATTTGTTCCATAATTTTGACGCACACTGTATATCTCATTTAACGTTACTGTGTCCTCACGCAACCCTATGCAAAGCATTTATAAAGGGTGTTTGAATAAGAACACAAGATTCAATGAAATATTGTTTTCTATAGCAAAATTTTGAAATTTATAACATATACATTAAGGAATTATGCATATAAGAAAATATTTTTTTCAAGATATGACCAACAAGGCTTTGCTTGTACATGCGTGGTATTTCAACAAACTATACAATGACATCATATACATGTGTATACATGTCCGAAATTTGGTCCCAAATGGTCCCAAATTTGTGCAAAATGGCCTTAAAATCTTGGAAATAACAGTAGCAGAAAAGTTAATATAAAAAAGTGTTTTACAATTTTACTTGAATCTACTCAAATCATCAGCATCATCAATACATTAATTAGAAGGCGCACTTATAACTTCAGAATTATTTTGTTTGAAAGTCATGGGAGGAAATTTTGGATTCCATTTTGAATGCAGGCTTGCTAAAGTGATAAAAATTGCTTCTTCTGTTCGTAAAGTCCTTGTGCCTTGATTGGGAAGTGTATTCAAGTAACTGTTAAATATCAACTCTGGATCAGTCTCTTTGAGTGCTTGATCATTTTCTAGTGCAAATTCCAATCCTTTTACACCTCCAAAGACCAATAAAACATGCTTATAAGATGGACATTCAAATGTGTCTATTGAGGAACCTTTATCAGATGTACCAATCGTTAAATCATAACCATCTTTATAGGGACATTGTGATAATGCTTCTGAAAATGACTTGGCCAATCGTACCCTATAGCCCCAATAAATACCAGTCTCTTTTCTAGGTGTGTCAGGACTAACAAGTATTCCTTTCAATCTTTTGCTATCAATTGTTTCAGGATGCAACTTCACTGTACACCTGATACCTTCAATTAACAATTTATCGACGTGTGCATCCTGAAGAAGACCAATATAGACTATAGATCCTTTACCCTGTTTGACTGGTTTGTTTGTAACAATTCCTTCTCTGAAATGGAAGTGATCTGTCGAAGATAAATGATGGGGTACATTGAGAGGATTCATCTCTGCAGAATATAACAAATCCTTACGATTGGGAAAAACTTTTTTGCGAAGGTACTTTGGACAATCTAAATACTGAAGTATTAGAGCTAAGTATCCACAACTATATCTTACTGTTTTCGTCCCGAAGCTATCATCTATAGTCATCGTTTTGCTGTTAGCTTCATCCCCATAGTCATCATAAACTACAATTTCGTCAACTTGATATAAAGATGCAGCTCGTGCAATCTGTCCAGCTAGATAGGTTCGCAGTTCTTCAGTTTGGGCAAGCTCTAAGATAGAACCTGGCAAAGCTATGGATAAAGTAGATATTTCCTTGTTCTTTTCTATATCATTTTTTGCAGATTCATCCCGTTCTTCCTCTTTTTTTCTTTCATTTAGTTTTTTCCTTTTATTCTCAATAGATTTTTCCTTGTATTCTTTCCTTAGACGTTTGCGTTCCTTGTTAACCTCACTCCAACTGGGCAATTTCCCATTCAGTTTCTTTTTGGAATCCATTATGAATGTTAGAAGAATACAAACTATTCATTCCTTTACGCCAGGATGACGCTAATCTGGGCTCAGTTCAATGAGGCTATATGTTTAGTATAAAATCGTTGTTGTATTTTGGTGCTAAAAGGAGGATAAGATACACTTCCTAAATGAATGATCTCAGGAAATTCTAATCCACTAGAGTATTATTCTTTGTCGTGGCATGCGGTGCTACACATTGTCATAAATCACAGCACTACGATTCTTCACAAATAACACAAACGTACAAATTCGTTTATTATTTTGGACAAGATTTTTGCTTTTGTTAAGAAATGGGGTTAATTCATAGACAACTGGTTAATTCTTATTTTGATAGGAACATAGAAATACCACTTCATTGTAACAATTGTTCTATGTCTGTGTGGTCTCTGATGGGGAGTCTATTAATTGTTATTCTATGTTTATGCCTTTTAACTTTCAATGAAAAATGAAGATTTATGCCCTCTTGTCCTCTTCTCTACCTCTAATCATGATGTAAGTAAAAACATTATGCCTCTAGTCCTCTACAATGATCTAATAATAGTAGTATACACTAACTGGCAAAGGAACTGCAACACCCAGAAGCAGCTGTTTAAATTTTAATTTTTTTTCGGTACATAGATAGCATTGTATAAAGATGTATGTATGTGTGTATACAATGTAGATAGTATAGCAAGGAGTAAATGATTAAAATTTGGAGAATAAATCGTGAAGGTTATTTCATGTAAATATTTTTTGTTACTTGAATATTGTAATCGTTTTTTGCAGATTTTTTGATTTTTACAACAAACCAGCTGTTCGAGGAGATGTTTAGTTGTTGTTAAAATGCCTAGAGAAGGTGTACGCGGCATTTATCGCCAGCTGAGCGAATTTTAAAGAGGTCGAATTATTGGTCTACAGGAAGCGGGGTTGTCATTTCGAGAAATCGCTAACCGTACGAACAGAAATCCAACTACTGCTATGAGATGTTGTCAAGCATGGTTTGATAATGCCCAAAATCGAAGAAGAGTGGGCACCGGACGTGGAAAGGGCACAAATAGTTCAAGATCGACGTCTAAGACTTTATGGCCATTAAAGACCGATTTGCGACAACTAGATCTTTGGCTGATTAGTGATTAGGAGAACAAGGCCATCCTGTAACTGTCCGAACGATTTACCGCTGTATAAGGTCTTTTGGACTGCAGCATTATCGACCCCATCCTGTGACACTCATTTTGATGTTTAGCGTCATCTACACCGGACAATAGGCGTTATGGTATGGGGTGCTATTGCACAGGCAAGTAGGTCACCATTAGTCTTTATTCGAGGTATCATCACAGCGCTGCGTTACCTTCAAGAAATAGTGGCACCATATGTTCTCCCTCACCTTAACCGGTTCGAGAATTCAATATTGCAGCAAGATAATGCTCGACCTCAGAGTTTTGATCCCTAGGAAGAGGAAAAAATATACAAAATCGAGACATCCTGAATATTCCTACATTTCTATTCTAGCGAAAAAAGTATATGTATTTAAAATTTCGTTGACAGCTTAATGTATTTTCGAGTTTAGAGCCATAAATCTAATTTATTGTTTTATATATATTTTGACGTCCATGAAAAGAAATTGTATAAAATCTGTATTTCAGTGGTTTCAATAAATTTAAGTGGATATCAAATTACTGACACTGGCCAGTACTGATTGGGAATATCGGAACGCAACAAATATTATGTATTATTTCAAAACATTAACGAAAATATATGACTAAAATTATAAAGAAGAAAATATAATTGATTAAAAACATCTACGCAAATGAGGGCGCTGTCTAATATTTTGCCACAGGCCTAGATACGTCCCTGCCAGAGACATCTCTATGTCTGTGACTAACTGAACACTGAACTGGGTTATTAGTTCACTGACTATATTTGTATTCTGTGCTGATGACTGTCGACCTGATTTTCATACTCTTTTATTCTATGACAATTTCTGAAATTCAAATTTTAGGTTTATTTTAGCCGGTAGGGTTAACATTTTCCCTTATTTTTCAGAAGAAAAACTGAAAAAGGACATTGCTTCAATTTTCAATGGCATTGTCACAAAAATATGACGGACTCGCAGTTGTACCCTGGTTCAATTTGTAAGTAGCATATTGTCAAGTTTTTAGTATCCCTTGAAGACTATTTTCTTTCAGGGCTGAATGGACATCAGTAAAGGATATGATCTACTCAGACAATTTGGAGTCGCATCAATTCGCTTTAGATCGTATGAAGGTATGGAAGTTGAGAACCCCTCTATTACCTGCTGGAATTGATGGAACGCTAGAATTGTTGGAAGCTCTTTTAGCAGATACAAATAGGTTGTCAAATAATGAACTAATAAAAATTTATTCATTTTCTCTCCTGAGGTAAAGGATAAGTGGTTAGCAAATCTTGATATGATCGAAAGTATAAATATTTTTCAGATTTTTGAATATATGTGCTGCAAGTAATGATAAACAGGGCACATTTTACAAGACTGCTGAAAAAAATGATTTGCCCTGTTGGTTGATCACACTTCGCCATGATATTGCTCATGGCCAAATGAGTCCCTCACAAAGGTTTTTGAGAAAAGCATTAGATCAGTGTTTACTCTGGGTGAAAGAGAAATATTGGGATGTGTCTGAAATGGAGGATTTTGTGGTCCCAGCTGAAATTAATTTTAAAGATCTAATTCATAATTATACCAGACTGAAATTACTAAATTATTTCGATAAAAATACTGATGTTCTCATCAACGAAATAAAGAAAAAGGTGGAATTTTCGATATCTCAAGACTCGAATATTACTACCGAAGATTTTATTATTTTGCTTGAAGATCACCTGATTCAGTCTGTTACTCAAGATAAAATCAAAGATAGTAGCATACATATTGTTTCAACACTTGTTGAAAAGGAAGGTATATTGACTATAAATTATTGTTTTAATAATGGTGAGTACACTATACAATTCATGAAATAAATGCCAAAGTTATATGAAATACGGACTGTAGTACCAAACTATATTCTTTTTTACTATCCCTACTCAAAATTGATAATGGATATGAAATTTTTCAAGAAAATGTAGTTAATATTTTGAATATTTTCAGGTGTTAAAAGAATACCGTCAAATTTTCTCCAAATATGGCATAAAATTCTCAATTTGTTGTATAAAAATGGAGCACTTATTATGTTAATCAACAAATTGGCTGATATAACTGAATCTACAACTCATGAATATTCAGCTAAAGAAATTGCCAGTTTATGGATTGCAGAATTATATCAGGGACTCCTTAAAACCAAGAAAATGAAAGAGGAGTATGATACTGTTAAATCAGTAAGATAATCATTGTACTCATGTGTAGAATTGAATTGATTCAGGATATTATATTTTTTACTTCATTCCAGATGCATCCAGAACATATAGATAAAAGAACTGCCCAATTAATCTTCAAATCAAAATTAGATACTATTCCTCAATTCAAGGATACTGTGACATTTAGTGAGTTTGAAATCATGCCAATGAATGATTCAAGGCTGTTCCAAGAAAGAATCTTGCAGACTCCCAATAAGTATACCATGAATTATTTAGAAATGTAAGTACTATAGAGAACTTAGAGAGCTTATGTTGGATATATTCAAGCAATTTTGCTAATATCTCATAATCTAGTAAAATTCCAGATTTCAGAAAAGTTCTGATGTAAAGCCAGCAGCTTTTGCGTGTATGTTCAAATTTGTTGCTATAGTGGTTATCTATTGACGTATTAACCTCGAATAAGGCACTTTTATTTCGTGGTGGTAAGATTTGTCGATCTTTTAATTATCTTATCCTCAAGAAATTCTTCATAAACCGTCAAGCTGACATTTTTCAGTAAAGTGCTGTATTTCGATTCAATTCAATCTGTATTTTTGGATTTTACCCATTCACGAACTCGACTTTCGTAATTAAGCCCCAAACCTACACTAAATATATAGTCCTCACGGCCGATTGTGATCCAAATAACTTCCGAAAGCAAGAACTTGGAAATTCAATATTTGTAGAGTGGATATACCCATTCAGAATTTCATTTTCCCAATATGTATTTTCAAAAATTCAGATTGAATGGAATTGAAATCCAGTACTGGAATGTTCTTACAGAATTCCGTGTAGATAATATGATCAGAAGATTGCAGCATATGGAATATTTGAATTTTTTTCGTTATACGATCATCAGAAAATTCTGCACAGGTTGTTCATCAGCATTTCCAAACTAATTTCCAAGTTTCATCGTTATTGAATAAGTATTACCAGAGTTACACCTTAAATAACAAGAATACTGAGGAAAAAGGCACGAAATTCGGCATATGTTTCACAATATCTCCGAAATTTATATTCATATCATACTTAAATTGTGTACAGTGCTGTGAAATATCGAGTTCACGCATCTAGCTGGAAAGCCCATAATAAGCATTGATTTCAATTTTCCTGAGCAGTCAATATTAATGGCTACCATAAAAATACTTAACTACTAATGTTGAGCTGTCCTGGGTTGATAATCTCTATCAGGTTCTCTTCATTATCTCCTGTAAGTTTAGTCAACTATTTGGGGACTTTCATTTTCATGTGAAACAATGGACTTATCCAACGTTATAAATGCACCATTCTTGATGTGAAGTAAATCAAGATCAAAAAGAGAATAGGACTCTTGCATAAAATACGAAATATCATTATGTTTATATTATTCACAATTTGCCAAAAACTCGAGTTCAAATTGGGTGAAACAAGGTAGATAGTCTTATATGTAACAGAACAATTCCAAGATCGGTACACAAGACATTATCCATCAGCTTGGTAGAGCGAAAGGTACTCAAAAAAGAAGAGTGGAAATATTACTTTGAGTCACGGGATACTACAAAGTTTAGATCGTTTAAACATCCAAAATGTTCAAACATATACTCCATTCACTTTTATAAAGTAGCCCAGTTGGCCATGACATCCTGACAGATTTCACCGTGTATAGTTTGAAAATGTTAGGTTATAGTCATTTTCCTGTCAGATAACTACACAACGTTGTCCTCTCTACGAAGAGGTCGTAGTAATTACTTATTTTTCAAAATGTGAATCTACATTGGAAAAGTAATGAATTTGAGAAAATATTATGTGAATTCAATCATTCCAAAGACCTGGCGAATGTTGAAGAAACATTTTTCTCTGTTAATACTTCACGTATATAAACATGGTTGGAAGATTCAGTTATGCTTTTTTCTTGTACGGAAATCAAGAATCGAGTGTTTTGGAATTTTATTGAAAAATTATGGATAGAGCAGTCCGTTACTTTGCGATAGTTCACTCGAAAAAAAATAGAAGTACTCGAATAACCCGGCAGTAAAACTTCTAAACGAATGGACGGACCTATGGATTTCCCTACTTTTCTAAATTCTCAAGAAATAAGCCTACAGAAGTCATTTAAATACCTTGTTGCACAACTTGAAATATTCCAGTAAGAAAATATAGTAGTATTACGAAACCTGTGTCACAATTAACCTCAAAAGAACTAACAGTTCTTGGGAATCTAGGTGAATGATACATACACTGGATTGGATCAACATATTTCCAAACTAGGATACATACAGCTTAGCTTCAGTCTATTATCATTGGTTGTAATGACAAGATATCTGGATAAATTCTCCATGTAAACTAACTTTCATTCAGTATTCGAGTCAAAAGCAAGATATGGAATTATGTTTTATGGACATACTTTGAAGTCAACTCAAATATTCAATTCCCAGAAAAAAGCAATTCCTAAAATATTAGAAAAAATAGAACTGAATGAGATATTGTATAATTCATGTTATTTTTATACGTAAAATTTCAATGTTCTGTCAAGATAGGGTATACCAAGTTCATTTTCAGTGTACTACTTCCTATCGAAACAATTCCACGAAATATATAACTCTTGAAAATTATTCGTTAAGGAATTTGTTCAATTCAAACATGACTACCTACTTAAGGCTCAATACAATACAATCAAAGCAAAATGTTAATTTATTAGTTTATTATGGCTGAGGCTGAATTGTTATTGAAAGAGAGTAGAAATTGGCAACCTCGCGTCGAATTATTTTGACATTGTCGATATTTCAGGAGCGCCAACCTGCCCTTGTTTTAGTTACAAAAACATGATAGACCTAAACCATGGCCAACTGGGCTACTTTATAAAAGTGAATGGAGTATATATGAAAGATCGTTTCTCATTGGAAATAGAAATTTCTGACAGCCATTCAACTTTTTCAGTATTATGGATAGAATAATGGATTTTAATAATAATAAAAATACCTACAAGAGACCTATTAGTCTATCTTAAATGATGTTGTTCAAAGCTTTGTTCTTTAATTCTTTTCAGGTTACTCAAGTTTAATGGAAACACGGAGAGCTTCGTAAAAAAACAAATAAACCTCATAAAAAAACTTGTTCAGTTTAGTACCATTCATTATACTGACCCAGTTATTATATATAATGTGCACGACCTCAAAGCACTAGAAGAATCTTATAATTCTGGTACTAACAAAACGACTACTGATACCGAGCTTGTAAATGGCAGAATTGAAGGTAGAAAAAAATTCAGAGAGTTAACAGGTAAACATTTCTTTATTCATTTGATTTAAAATATTATCAATATTTAGATCAGAAATATTAATTCTGGTAATGTGTTCTTTTTGTTGACAATATATCTTATTTCAGATGCAGAAAAGTTTTGTTTCAAAGGATATCCTTTGGGATATTTGCCTCCCAAATGATGATAGTTCAAAAATTGTTGAGGTTATGTGTAAATATTTTGTTTCAATGAAAATTTTGTATATTTTCAAATTCAATTTAACACTATCTAATAATTATCAAGTATGGTTTTGTAAATGTTTTTTTCTTTACATAGTTCGTTCCACTTCTTTATTAAAAAAAATTGATGTAGTTATATAAAGAAATATAATTTAAAAACCATCTAAAACCTTAATTACAAGACAACAATTATATAAAAAACAATAACCTATATCCCTGTATAAAAAATATTAACTTAAAACGGCTCTTGTCTTAGTGGCTTTTAAGACTTGAGCTAGACCTTCAGAAGAATTGTAACCCCAAGCATCTATTGCTGTCCGACTCATGCAAGCAATTCTGAAACAAAATTGGTAAAAATAATATAGCAACAATTTGAGTTTCCTTAAGAATTAACTGTTAATTATGAATGAAGGTTGGATTTTCTTGAGCTAAATGATTTATTGTTTCAATTCCTGGACAAGGCAATAGGTTCTATGCACAGCTGAAGAATAACCTATATTATTATTCGATCAAAATAAAAAATTGAGTGAAATTTCTTTTGTTACTTTAAAATTGGTTATACAAAAAATGACTAAACAAAGTGAATTTCAGATTCCACAAGTTATCATCGGATTTAAAATGTATCATAAAAGAATTATTAAAATTTTCAAATATATGATTCGGCATGTAGAGATTGCTTCAAAGGGATAGGCCATCAATGAACAGTACCCCATACAATCAGGTCGATTCTGTTTGCATATTGCTATGAACCTTGCTATTCTAGTCATATTGCTATCTTTCTAATTTATAGCAATATGGCCATGGTGTTACGTATTCTGTTCCGAATGTTATAGCAATGTTTGTTATGAATTTCGTCATAACAATATTGCTATCATGGACTTCCATAATTGGTGATTTTAGAGCTGACAACACTGTATTTTGAGACTTTAGAACTACAAGGAAGAAGAAAATAACCCTTATTCGTGAGTTTTCTTTATGGTTTCGCATACATAACCTTTATCTACGGTTTTCTTTATTCATGTAAACATCGACATAAAAAATGTTAGGAAACGAAACGAGTCAAAATGACCAACAATCAATTTCCTGGATGCCAATAAAATATAGGTTAACAGAAATCGAATGTAGCAATTTTAATAATTCGATAAACTTTTTCGTTGGCACCTCAAAGGGATTGCTGTTGTTGAGATGATTAGAATAATCATCTCAGCTGTTGCCTACTATGCCTGTATCTTAGTCTAAGAATTTTCCTTGAAATTAAATATTCTAGAGAACCTCGAACACATTTCCATTGGCATATACTTTTTTTATTCATGTGAATATCGACTTATTCGAAAATGTTACGAAATAGAAAAACCAATTAAAGTCAAATTGACCAATTTCCTGGATACCGATAGAATTTCGGTTTCCAGAAATGAAATGCAGCAATTTAATGCAGGCGATAATAATTCGATGAACTTTTCTGTTGGGAATTCAAAGGGATGGCTGTTGTTGAGATCATTAGAATAATCAAGTACAGCTGTTGCTTACTATTCCGGTATTTTAGTCTAAGAATTTTCCTTAAAATTAAATATTCTAGAGAACCTTGAACACATTTCTATTAGCACATCCTTCCCTTTCTTCAATATTTTCGAATTCTTGGAAGAAATAATACTGAAACAAATGGATCTTTGTGAGATTCCCTTTCTAACCTTTCTTGTTATGAAGCATAGCAAGTACTATTTTGAGGTTGCTAAGATAGCAATATTGATAGCAAGATTCTTGTTAAAGTGACAGATCATATTGCTCAAAATCGTTGATCAGAATACCAATAATTCCAATCTTGTTATGATAGCAATATCTTTTTCCTATCAATATTGCTATTTGCAAACAGAATCGACCTGAATGTTTGATACTTATAACCAGCCTGTTTTCACCAAAAAGCAGCTTCTTTTATGCGTGGAAAATCCTATAATTTTTATACTACTGAACTATGCGTAACATCTCTCCATCAATAGACAGAATTGCATGGAGGATTGATATTTGCGATCTTCAAGTGCCCTTGGCTTGCCTTAAGTGCTAATAACAACTTTTGATGCAGTTCACAAAAATATTACTTCCAGTGAATGTCAAGGAATTCATAAAGAGCCTGGAGGGTTAGCTGTAGCTTAATTGCGACAGTATTGCCGATTGACAAAGCCATTTAAGTGCAAACTATATCCAAACACTTTATAATAATGACATCTTCAACTCTCTCTATCAAATCCAGCATAGTCACTGTGATAGCTCCCCTTTGTTGACACTCGTTTCATTTTAACATTTGAACAAGTGTAAGTTTATGATGGTTAACACATAAACTATGTTGAACATTGAATAGCACAATTTGAGAGTTCGAATACAAACCGTGTCATTTTGCTATCCCCAATATTTGCCAAGTACTATCAATTCAAAAAAAATTCCTGTAACCCGCACACAGCCTATCTTGAGAGTTTGATGTGATTTCAACCATGGAAAGTTCCATAGGAAAGTTGGAAATTATTTCTAGCATATCAAGGATTTTCATGAAATAATAACAAGTATTCTTATGAAAAAGTCCAAAAAGCACTGCCGTGAAGGCAGCAACTTTTGCGCGCATGTTCAGTGTAGATGACCGCTTCAGCAACGAATTTGAACGTGCGCGCAAAAGCTGCTGCCTTCACGGCAGTGCTTTTTGAAATTTTTTTCTGATAAATTACTGGATTTCAATTCGATCATATCTGTATTTTTGGACATATTGTAAAAATAAAATTTTGATTGGGCATATCTACGGAATCATTGGGTGGATTTTACCCATTCACGAATTCGGCCTTCGTAATTAAGCCCCAAACCTACTCTACAAATATCGAGTTTCTAAGTCGTTTCTTCCGGAAGTTATTGTGTTTACGGTCAGCCTGATGGCCGACTGCGTAAACACATTAACTTCCGAACGAAACAACTTAGAAACTCGATATTTGTAGAGAAGGTTTGGACCTTAATTACGAAGGCCAAATTCGTGAATGGGTAAAATCCACCCAATGATTCCGTAGATATACCCAATCAAAATTTTATTTTTCCAATATTTCCAAAAATACAGATCAGATCGAATTGAAATCCAGTACTTCATCGAAAATAACAGTTCGAATCATACAGAATTTAATGAGGATGATATGATGAGAAAATCATAGAAATTTTTTTTTTCAAATTGTTCTAATAACACGATTATCACGAAATTTTGCATAAAGTTGTCTTTCAGCATCTTAAAACTAGCTGTGAAGTTTAATCAGGACTGAATCAGTATTTCTCGAGTAATACCGAAAAAATCAACGATATCGAGAAGAAAACCTCGAAATTTGACATATTTTTTCCCGATATCTCCAAAACTTCTGATCGTATCGAACTGAAATTTAGTACACTGCTGTGAAATTAGAAGGTCAAAGTGTGAGTATAATTTTTTTGGATATGATTAATGGTTTCCGAAAAAAAAATTTTTTTGTAAAAAAATTTCGAAAAATTTTTTTTTTAAAATTCACTGACAATATGATCTTGACGAAATTTGGCTCAAAGTTGCGCGTCGTTATACTCCACCAAACTGCCAAGTTTGAATCCAATCGCTTGAGTAGTTTCTGAAATGAAAAATAAATAACTTCAAAACTTCAAGTGCCTATAACTCCGAAACTATTCGACCGATTTGGCCCATTAACGAACTTAACCGCGGCATTCTGATGCGCAACCTATCCTGAAAGTTTCAAGTAGCTAGCTTGCTTCTGTCGACAGTTATCGTGTCTACGGACGGCCGGCCGGACAGAATCGATTTTGACACCGGATTCGTCATCAGTGAGTCCAACCTAGTCGATTGAGACCATTTTCGGCTCAATCATCGAAAATTACAGACATTTGGACAAAACGATAGCACGCTGTTCCCCTAGAACATGCGCGCAAAAACAGGAATTATTACTTCATTTACCTTCCTCCAGACACTCCGTGTAAAAATTTCCAGTAACTTGGCCTGAGGTTTGTTGGTTCAATAATAGCTACATGGAATAACAGTCCTGTACTAAGACAATATAAAATTTCTGCAAAGCCTGGTACTTTTGGCAACATATTACGGTCAACTCCAATGTTGTAGGTTATCTAGATTGGGGAAGAATATGTCAAATAATTAAATTGTCATAATTAATTTTCAAATAGAGCAACTTCAAAGTTGAACATAGGATGATTTCAATATGTGGGTACTAAATCCTGCCTGGATAGGAAAAATTTTATGAAACCAACGACCAGAGATAGAAGCAAATATGATAACAATGTGTGTTAATTAATTCTTGTATTTGTGACCGCAGTGATGTTATAAAGGATTTTTTAATTTAGCACGTTAAAATCTGGTATTCATTATTGTGTAAGAAAGTAGTATCTTCTAGTTTTATAGTGAATATTTGCATATTTGCAGGTGCCCTTTGTTCAAAGCTTACCTGTAACATCTTCCACATAACATAAAGTGCCACTGTTGTATCTGGATATTTGAAAAAAGCTACCCCAGCAATAGCACCAGCTGGAAGGGCATACGTTGGAAAATCTTTACCAGTGCTTCTTCTCAATAAACACAAAACTGCCTGAAATTGAACATTTCAAATAAGATTTCGGTAAACCCGCAAGATTTCCCGTCGCAGAGATATTAAAAAGATACTTACATCATTGTATGCAGTGTGTTTTTCTGAATAAAAATGTGAAATCGAACATAGGCGGTCTCCCTTGATTTGGAAGATATAGGCCCCCAAATTTCCAAAATGAGTCGTTTTCAGGTCCCTTTTTCCACCATAAAAACGATCTCTCACTTCAACTGTATAGTTCACAAACCACCTTTGAACCTTCAACCAACAATAAGCAACACTTTTTTCCAAGAATAATCAATATTTAATGAAAAAATAATGAAATTACTGGACAACCACTTAACCTCTATTCCTTCTGATTTCGACTCAGACTAAAAGTGAAGTTTGGCAATGGCGCAAATTTCATCGTTCGGAATCGTACCATCGTGCGTATTCGTGAATGACAGATTATTGCTGGCGAGAAAAATGAAATATCATGAAATATGTTTTTAGTTGTTACTGTTTACTGCGGCACTCTAAATCTTCCAATGGGAGAATTCGCTTCTAATGAAATCTACAAGGTTGAAACACATAGAAATGGAATGAGACTACACCCTGATATATATTTCAACGTACATTTTTTTCATATGTGATAGGTCGCGCCCTTCCCAGATATCCAATGAAATCGAGGTTATTATATAACCCATTTTATTGGTATACCCTGAATCTCATTCTAAACTGGGACCATCTCGAAGACACAACAAAAAAACGAAGTAGATAACAACCTCCCTATTTTGAAGGGGATAGAAAGAAAGTTCAAACGAAAATATTGAGAGACCTTAAACAAATATTCTCAATGATTTTGTTTTGATGTTAGAATAACCACCTCTTCTTCAGTGACAGAAACATTTTCCTTACAATCATATCCTTCGACTGTCCATCATTTCATATTTCCCGCCAGCAACTACTCTTCGGTCATAATACGTTGGCCAGCGATGAAAAGACGCTGTTGCCAAGCTCCGCTTTAACATTGAGAAGTATTTCGTAGAAATATAGGTTAAGTGGTTGTTTAATATTTTCACTTTTCTTCCTTCAAATAATCAATTTTCTTGAAAGAAAGTGTCGCTATTCGTTGGTTGAAGGTTCAAAGATGATTTATGAACTAGATTTGAGAAGTGAGAGATCATTTTTATGGCGGAAAAAAGGATCTGAAAATGCATCAATTTGGAACTTTGGGGGCCCATATCTTCCAAACAAAGAGAGACCGCCTATGTTGGCCTTCATATTTTTTGTTCAGGAACTCACACTGTTTACAATGATGTGAATATCTTACTTGTAGCTTCGCGACGGAAAATCTTGCGGGTTTACCAAGATTTCTTCATGAAGCTCATTGTATGTTGATTAAATCATTAATTTCAAAATTAAATAATAGTAATATGTTCTTGCTCTCTAGACAATGCATCAAAATATTTCTGAGCAGTATGCTAATTTCAACTCTTTGACCTACTTCAGACCTGAGTTAAGTAACAATTTGGTTGTAATCATATGGAGTTATTGCATTTGGACCTTTCTGCTGTTTCTCTACAGACTGCGTTGACACTACTGAGAAGAGCAGTATGAAAAGAAATGTAATGCCATTTACACAATAATGGCGACAGAAAGTAGCCACATGATTATGCTCTATTCTGAAGAAATGAGCCACTGTATTTGTTTGCTGCTAGGAAGATGCGAGAAATAGTAGCTATCATCCTTCATTGTTATAAAGTCAGTCCTTGGAGTAATAATAATAATGCCTTTTATTTCAAATCGTCATACTACATGACATGTCAACAATCAGAAATGAAATTGTGTCAAAGTTATGTGTCTATCGAGGAAGGTTATGCATAAATTCCTCAACGCTAGATGGTACCATTTCCAGTAGCATTTTATAGATTTTTCTTTTGTATACAACAATATTATTTTCTGTTCTGATTTCTATTGGGCAGTGGTTGAAATATTTTATTGATTGATATTGTGGCCCATTTTCCGTTATTGTAAGCCTGTGTGCTGGGTATAAAATCTGTGTTGTTCTTGTATTGTAGTTTCCAGTATATTATTGTCTGTTCTTGAAAACAAAAAGTAGATTTGCCTGTCGACAGCAGTTTGTTGTTAAAAGGCCATTCTGTTTGAATTTACTTCTGCAAGAATCCTTCGATTTCATGCCGAGGATGACTCTTAGTGCTCTTTTTTGTATTTTGAAAATATTATTTATACTTGACCCTGCTCCATAAAATAGAGTTCCATATCTTAATTTTGATTCAAGAGAGTTTTGATAGATTATTTTTAAAGAGTTTATGTCTAAATACTGTTTTATTACCTGCAGAAGATGACAATTTGTTGAAAGATTTTTTGGTAACTCTTGAATATGTTCTGTCCAGCTCAAATTTTCATTTATCAATAATCCAAGGAATTTTGTTTTTTTTACTGAATTGTAAAATCTTAAAGTTTGACAATTTAAGATGATCTGGGGTGTCATAGCAGGCATGATTAGTTTTGAAATTGATGATACTTGTCTACATTCATGCACAATTTGTTTTTGGTAATCCAATTTTCTGTTATATTCAGAAGTATTTCTGCCTTGATGGTCATTTCAGGAAAGTTATTCGCTTTAGTTACATATTTAACTACTACTTTTATGTAAAAGGTACATCCCCGCGTAGTTTTTTTTTCTGTCATGTGACAGGAAAATAAACCTAACCAAACATTTTTCAATCATACAGAGTGGAATGTGTCAAACTTCCTTGGCCAAGCGACCTACTATATAAAAGTGAATGGAGTATGGTGATGGACTCTGATCAGTGGTTTTCCACCACCAAATTTCAACCAAGAATCAACTTACATAAAAATATACCGATTCATTTCAGTATAGATTCTAATTTCATTCAATACTCATAACAGTCTGAGAACATTGAACCTACTCACCCTAAATAATCCTGCAAATCCACCTAAGCATATTCCAATGTTAAAAGTTTCCTTTCTGATGAAAATAGTTTTGAGAGATTTTGGTGAATTGAATATTCTTTTCAAATTGAGCATTAATTTGATGGTCAACTGGATTCCTAGACCTAAACTAAACATCTTTCCAGCACCCTGAAAACAATTTTTTTTTTGTAATGCTTGTATCATAAAGTTATTCATTACTGAGCAACCAGCATTAAATGTCTTATAATTTGTTCTAGTAGCAATACATACTTCCATTGTGTAATACAAACAACTAAATGGATGGGGACACGTATAGTGTCTATCACAGCATTTAATTTTCTCGATGATCCTCTTGTATACTCTTAAAGCTTGGGTCACTATTAAGTAGACCGAGTTTTTTGAGGTTTTCGAGTTTGAGCACCATGATGTGGCTCTTCTTCTAGGAGAAGGGTCATTTGGAATTTCTTGTCGATAAATACTATTTTCTCTACTTGATCTCACTGTGTAATCTTTTTCTTCATATGGCCCCACGATAAACCTAAATAATCAATTATTATCGAAGTGGTAAAAAAAGAAGAAATTGATTTACTGACTTAATAAATTCTCACAACAATGAATCAATTAGGAATAGAAAAAAAATTTCATTAAAAATAATATCTAATTTTTTTGAGTCCATTTTTCTTGTATCATAAACGAATATTCCTTGTTGGAAATGATAATAAATCAATAGTAAAATTGAGTAGAATTAGAGAAAAAGATTATTGGACTTTGCCCTGATTTTATAGTTCACTGTTGAAAAAATTTATAGTGAGAATCTATTTTATTTCCTTGATTTAGGCTTACACCCAGTGCGGAATTTGAAAAAAGTATTAATTTTGCTGTTACTACCTTATTACTCCAAAAATAGGGTCTGCTTTCGAATGTTCATCTTTCTTATGCCAGCCTGTCTTATAATATGTCAATAATAAAGATGAACTCACTGCAAATATACCAACACTACCAAATCTCAAATTCTTAACAAGATTTCTTGATAGGAGCATATTCCAAGCTGTTTCGGTGGCAACATTGGTAACATAAAGAGCTAATAGAGTTCTACGATGAGGTTTCTCAATCAAAATTGAAAAAACACTGGATAAAAAAGCAGGAAAGAATGATACTGTCAATAAATTATAGTTTCCAAAAATCCTTCTGAAAAATTAAAAGACAGTATAAGAACATTAATGCCAGAACTAGAATCAACTTATTGGTCAGTTTGATTAGTGCAATTTTACAATCAATAAACTAGTGTATAAACTCACGATAACAATATACATTCACCACTTAAACAGCCTATAGATATAAAGAAAAAAAGGTATACCTTAGGAGACAGACGATGGCAGTATATCCAAATCCTGTACCACTTAAAAAAGCTGTAGATTGTAGTACTCCATAAATTGTTTTTATAACATCGTTTCTTTTTGGTAGTTTTCCCCTTGTTATAAGTGATAACTGAAAATCGTCAAGATGGTATAGGATAAATGGAAGAAACTCAGGAGGACATACAAATTACTCAAATATCATACCAAATACACTGTTGCATACATCTTAAGTGAGTATATGATAGCCCAAAAATACAACCCGCAAAGGGCATCCATACAACTATCTGTCCATGGATGTACATAATCATGGCAGCTTACTTGAATAGGCGAGAAAATTGATATTTTGCTGAAGGACTGGGCCATTGCTAAATCTGAAATATCAAAACAATTAGCCAGAATAACCAAACTAATTGATTCTATCACTGAAGAACTATGTAATATAATAAGCTGTACTTTGCTCCCAAGGTAAAATAAAAATGCAGATTTCGATCACAAAATCATAATAGGTAATTCGTGTAATTGTAGAACTCACCTTCCAATTAACAAACAAATTAAGTTGTCTTATGAAACCATCTGGTAGTTTTTAATCGGATAAATATAATCAACTTTCCTTATCATTAGATAAAATTAGGAGTAAATGCATATTGTCTACAATGCTTCCATCACATTCCCATTTTTAATTTATCAGAAGTTTTCATTTTTGTTTTCATACTTCAAAATATTTACCTTTCAGTCAAAAGTCAAAGTGGAGAAAATGAAATCAACCATAGATAGATATATATTTATCTTGTTCTGCTTTCATCATGCCACGCAGCTTGGTTCGTATCAATGATCTAATAATCTATCTAACTAATTATTAGATCAATGGTTCATATGTTGCCTCATGAATACCTGTTACTTAAACCATTTGTTCCTTAAACAATGCTTGCACTCACCTTTACTATAGGTATATCCGCTGTAACAATTTGATATACTAATTTCCAGTAAACGTACATGTAGAATAATGATAACCCTTCACCTTCTGGTTTATGTTTATATCAATCAAAGTTTTAATGAATCATATAACCTTGGGGATCAACATAAGGAAAAAATAATCTCGAATTATTTAATTTTAACTATCTAAAGTTTACATGATTACGGATTACTATTTTGTATCTAAGTGAGAGTGAAGGAACAAAAATATCAACCATTTCAGTTTATCATTGATGCCAGATAGAAACAAAAATTATAAATTAATTTCCTGTTCATCTGTGACAAATACGAGAGGCTTCAAATATAAATATACCAGATACACTTTTTCATTGCGGCTCCGCACTTGTCACTGTGATCAATTCAGCTATCTCCCAAGCTGCATATCATTAGGGAAATTCGCTCATTTCAGCCACTTCAGAATTCTCATACATATCTCTTATTGCCTGGTATTAATGAGAACTATATCATATAGAAGCAACCAAAATAAGCGGGTTTCAGTAATGATACCAAGGCTTCGGGATATTTGGGAGCTGTCGCGCTGACAAAATGGCACTTGTGCTCGGCACGCCTTAAAATACTACTTACAAGCAGGTTTTGTAGGCCAATCTTCCACTGGAAACGACCCAAAAACACGATGTTTGTATGGAGTAGGCTGCGGGACTAATTACAAATGTCTAAATCATGAGTGGCTAGAATCCACCCAATGATTACGCAATCATTCGATTTTATTTTCCAAAAATACAGTTTTCATGGAAATCTAACACTTGGATGAAAAATGAGACATTTTGAATGTTCATGCAAACTTTTTTTGGTCA
Organism: Myrrha octodecimguttata; assembly: GCA_958510865.1. Lineage (NCBI taxonomy): Eukaryota > Metazoa > Arthropoda > Insecta > Coleoptera > Coccinellidae > Myrrha > Myrrha octodecimguttata. Next base: position 64,348,559 of record OY294056.1, read on the forward strand.
CATTCCACAGTATTAGGAAGGCGGGCAATGTGTTCGATGGGATTGATGACTTGAAGCCTGACCCCTTGTAATACCTGCCCTTAGATTTATTTTTGAACTTTACACAGTAGGTCTCTTGCATGTGACACGAAATATCATATTTTTGCTTTTGTCATTCTATTTCGATACAAAATCATAGTGTATGTTATCGCACCTTAAAAATTCGCGAGTTTTCAATAATTCCCCATTAAAAATGGTAAAACCGAGACGCAAGTTCAAATAAGCTTATAAGAGAAAGATCGCCTACCACCTTACTGTACGATTCTAAAGGGTTTTTCAACAAGAACTTTGTTTTTGAAAACAAAATAAAACAAAGAATTTAGTGGAAAATGAATAAATTTTTTATTGTATTACAAAGAGAAAAGTTCGGCAATTATGAATGAAAAATGATATCTGACAAATGTCCACCACGACCACGCTGACAGACGTTGATTCTTCCATCAAAATTTTTAATCACTTTTTGGCAAGATGGAGGGTCTATTTCGTTAATGACATGACGGATTTTGAGTTTTAAGGCTGCAATCGATTCGATTGGCTCCGTATAAACTCTGTCTTTAACAAAGCCCCACAAAAAATAATCCAGTGGTGTTAAATCACACGATCTGGCCGGCCACTTAACAGCTGAATTTTGCGAAATTATGTGATCGGGAAATTTGGTTTGCAATAAATTGATCGTTTCATTGGCTGTGTGACATGTGGCACCGTCTTGTTGAGACCACATTTCAGTGACATCCATGTCATCAATAATAGGTCAAAATTCAGCGGTCTCAGAAGGACGCTTATGTTGTCCGAAAATATCACGAATTTTACGAAATGTAACTTTAACAGAACGACCATTTTCATAGTGGATTTGATTTATTTTAATGCGATTTTCGAGCGAAATTGAATTCATTGTAACAATTGCCAAAGCATATACTGCGAATACGTCAAAAAACTGAATGTCAAAAATGGCATGTGGTGCCGGTGTTACCACATTGAAAAACAAAGTTCTTGTTGAAAAACCCTGTACTTACCACACAGCTGACGCTGTCCATTGGCTTGCTAGAGAGAAAGGTACACAAGAAGAGTAAAAGATTGGATATGACACGTTACGTCACGGAAAGCCGCGAAGTTTCGATCGTTTAAATAGACGATATGTGGAGCAAAATTTAAAACAATCATTTTCTCATTGACAATGGAAAGTTTTGAATGTGACTGAATTGTTTCAATATTCTTATGTATAGAATATTCGATTGCAATTATAAAAAAGTCGTGCAAGAGACATATTATATTTCTTCTTTTTTAATCTTTCAAAACATTTATATAAAACACGATTTATGATACATTTATGGTAAGAAATAGGCTTCTGTTTCACACACTAGTTTGGTTCAACTACCTGTGTGACTACTAACACTTACCCTAGGAATAAAAAAAATTATACTCCATCTAAACAAACTGGATTTTCGAATAAAAACACAAATTAATGTTAATGATTTATTCTTGCTCCTAAATACTGATGCTGCCACTTTACATAAATACTATCAAAATGAAAGTGATTCTCACAATTCTTTATCCGCCGCACTTTGCTTACATATAAACTTATATACTATCAACAGACAACCGTTGCTTAACAAGTGCTATTTCACAGGGTCCACAAAGTCTTTCAAATGGCCCATCACATGTGAACCTATGTCTTGTACATCCGGCCATTGCTTCCAAAAAAACAGTCCAAAAACTAGAAGAACTACAGTTGAAATAATCCTTAACCTGAAACAAGATGGAGAACCCTTTCTTAACAAATGATAAATCATCTCAATATCTTGCATTCTATCTCTTCTCTCTTATTTATCAATTCTCAAATAATGACTGCCACAACATTAAACTGAAATTTGAAAAATAAAATTTTCGATTGAATGTAGTCTCTAATTTGCTTGTTCAAGTATGCATCACTAAATTGAAACTGTAGAATCTCTTATATGTGATTTGTATCTTTTTAATTTTTAGTTTTCTTCGTAACAATTAAGAAGGGAATTTCTTTATACATTATTCATGTAATATAGGTGAAGTTAATTATAATCGGAACATTTTAATAATAAAAGAAATTTCAATATAGAAAGCTTTATTTAAAAAAAGAAAACAAACGATAAATAAATATGATTATAAATTATGCATAATAAAGGTCTGACAGGGGACAGAATAGATGCTAGGATTGATGTCGGTATTTCTGAGATTCATCCTATTGATCGCACTATGATAATAAACATTCGTTTTAAACAATCCTATGGTGATCACTAACAATGTCAAAGGTAGGATCGCCTGAAAAACAAGAATTCACTTTATTTTTAAACCATGTTCAAATTTCAAAAACTATCCCGACTGGTTTCAGAGCAATAGATAAAAAGTCAGTTTCTTAGAAAAACTCCCCTTATCTCGGAAAACGAAGGATTTGCGGATAGAAGTTATATGTCAAACTGTCATTATTTTTCATGCAGAATCACCTCTTGAAGTTTGTCACACACATTCACTAACACCCTGTTTATTTCGAATATTCATATATTATGAATAAAAGAAGGAAGGCGGAAACTAATATTTTAAATGTTTATCCATGCTCATGATTTCTTTTTATATGCTTAATAGAATCAGTTTCGTATTTTCATATTTTTGACTCCAAAATGAAGAATGAAAAATTAATTATCTGAGAAAGATAATTGTGTGTCTATTCTTCATTTATCCCCCATCACTTGAATATACTTGTAATTGACTTCATTACTGCATACTGATTCAGTCAAAGAAGCTCGTTTCAATATATTAATGCTTCAATTAATCCAAAAAATCACAGAAAAAACAAGGTTGGTTGAAATTTGAAATAAGTATAGTTCATGAATATAAAAAATAAATAATACGGAACTATTCTGCCAAACCTTAAACAGGATATCTTTCAATATTGATATATCGTGAGATAAAGGGTTTTTCAACAAGAACTTTGTTTTTCAATGTGGTAACACCGGCACCACATGACAGTTTTGACATTTAGTTTTTTGACGTATTCGCAGTATATGCTTTGGCAATTGTTACAATGAATTCAATTTCGCTCGAAAATCGCATTAAAATAATTCAAATCCACTATGAAAATGGTCGTTCTGTTAAAGTTACATTCCGTAAAATTCGTGATATTTTCGGACAACATAAACGTCCTTCTGAGACCGCTATCAAGCAAAATTGCCGCATTTGGGCTTCTGAAAATCCTAAAGCGTTGATTGAGAAGCCTCTGCATGCTCAACGTGTCACTGTGTGATGTGCTATGTGGTCTGGAGGTGTGATTGGGCCGTTTTTTTTTTCGAAGATGAGGCTGGAAATGCGGTAACAGTCAATGGATCACGCTATCGCGAGATGTTAACAACTGAATCTTGGCCTATTATTGATGACATGGATGTCACTGAAATGTGGTTTCAACAAGACGGTGCCACATGTCACACAGCCAATGAAACGATCAATTCATTGCAAACCAAATTTCCCGATCGCATAATTTCGCGAAATTCAGCTGTTAAGTGGCCGGCCAGATCGTGTGATTTAACACCACTGGATTATTTTTTGTGGGGCTATGTTAAAGACAGAGTTTATACGGAGCCAATCGAATCGATTGCAGCCTTAAAACTCAAAATCCGTGATGTCATTAACGAAATAGACCCTCCATCTTGCCAAAAAGTGATTGAAAATTTTGATGAAAGAATCAACGTCTGCCAGCGTGGTCGTGGTGGACATTTGTCAGATATCATTTTTCATTCATAATTGCCGAACTTTTCTCTTTGTAATACAATAAAAATTTTATTCATTTTTCACTAAATTCTTTGTTTTATTTTGTTTTGAAAAACAAAGTTCTTGTTGAAAAACCCTTTATTATGCCAAGAATAATGTTAAAAAAAACTCATTGAATAAACTAATTAAAAATCCAGGAAAAAGAACAAGAACAAACATGAACTTGAAACTTACCGTGTCCTAAGAAAAGGCATTATAATTCCAGCTCCAGTCGCAACTAAAAGCAAGAGTACTTGTAAAATAGTGAGCAAAATGTTGATCAGTTTGACGACCAATATTCTGGCATTCGAGTTGTCCAAAACCTCGAGCGAGACGTATTGTTGTTGTTGGGCGGCTTGGTGCTCCATCTTCTGGATTTTGGTCTGACATTGTTCAAGAATATCGTGTATATCCCTGAGTCGTTCTTCACTCTGATATTGGACCTTTTCTTCCATATCCGCCATTGCTTGTTTCAAATTTTCAATCTCATTTTGGTGCAGTTCCGTTAAGTCATTAATTTGTTCCTCCAGTCTTTCGCTTCTGAATCTTTCTTCCTGTTTGAATAAATCGGATAATAGGTAATTATATCAACTTGGCATTGAACTTTATGAATTATCTTGCACTTTGCTATTTCTTAGTCGAGAGGCTCTATCGCATGTATTTTTTTATCATCATTATATCCGTAAAAATACTGAAATAACAAAAATTAAATCGCCGGTAAATATAAACTTTTCTTTGAGAAAACGATCTTTTAGATTTGGCTCCAAATAATGGCTGTTTGAATGGTTGAAATGAGTCACTAAGGAAGTTTTCAAAGATGAGGATTTCTCAATACACCTTATCAAGAGTACAACATGATCAGTTTTATCCGTGATTTGAACATAGACTATAATTTGAAGGCCTCTACTTCCTGTTGAAGACAGTCACACCTTCAAAAACTTTGCGTGGTTCTTATCATAAGCTATAATTACCTGTAGCTGTGAACACACAGAGAATATTTCTTCTTTCAAATTTTTTGTCCCTTCTAATTTCTCTTTGAGAGATTCGATTTCTTCTTGGAATTTTTTGGAAATCATATGTTGGTCCTTATGGCTACTATCCGTTCGTCCATACCTGAAAGGATCTTCGTATAAATATTGGTTAGAAAACAATATCGAACTGAAAGAAGCATATTGATGTGAAAAAAATTGAGGAAATAAAATCTTTGTATAAAAAAAATATAGGTGAATTTCGAACACTGTTATTCTGTTATTTATATTGAAGTTCTTCTGAATAGCCCCTCAGCGGGATGCTATCAGAATGTTTCTGTCTTCTAAGCTTGAATAATGCAAAAAATAATAATCCAATATTCATGCAATTCAAGCAAGTTTTCTCTGAATTTTTGAACGTGTTGCTTTTTGAACGAAAAACTTGAGTCTTTGCACGATCCTTAATGGGATTTTTCATATGATGGTTTAATGAATAATGCTTTCTGAGAGTGTGTAAGAACAATTTCAATGATGTACTCTAATAAACAGGGTGGGGAGCCACGGTCTATGGAACTCTGGACTTTTAATGAGAACCAGACGTATGGTTTTATTGAAAATTTGTTTTTTTGGGTAGGAAATACCGTTCTTTCGATCTAGAATATTTTGCCGTCCATATCCAAAAGTACTAACAACTTTGAAATTCAAAATGGACATTCTGTATATTATTGCTCCTTTCGATTTACCTTAGCCACCTGATCATTTCTATATCAAGTTCCTTATACACCTATCTCTCGTTTTTCGAGAAATGTATTCATTTACTTTTTTTTTTATTTTGTGCAAAAGATAGTTTCATTTAAAGATTCAGTAGTTTGGTACTTGGTGTCCTATTTTGGCTCATCCTCTTACAACACTTTAAGCTCATTCTGTAGATCCAGTCTTTATATGAAGCCAATAATCTTAGTCTAGGATAGGTTCTTCAGTTCGATAGGCTCTAGAGTGATGGGATATTACTAAAGTTGTTTTAAGAACAGCCTGCATTCTTCAACAACGGCCAGGCTGAATTTATTCAGATGAGGCACCAGCCTAAAGTGACCTATCAGAATATCGCCAAGAGCTTAAATTTTTGGTAGGTTTCATCCTAAATCAAATTCTTCAAGTTTCGTTTTGAGAAGCTTTCAATCTAAGATTTCGAATATTTTAAGCCAGAGTAGCTCAACGAGAATTAATTCAAGTTTGCCTTCATTCTATCGCTGCAAAATGCTATGTGGAATGCCCAAAAATGGTTCTAGACACACATGTGCGTGGGTTGCTTCATTGTGTGTATGTCACAGAACACATACCTAGAATTACTTCATGGTAATTGTTTATATAGGATATGTTCCGCACATAAACTTGGATATTTCAGCTGATAGTTTTCCATTCCGCAAATATGAAATATTCGGTTGGTTACTGAAAAAAAAGGTTGTATGTGGAACTTGGTTCTTCAAACTGAAGAATCTTCTGATGACCTCATGACTGACGCATGCAGTGAATGTGTAAGCTGAATAATTTTTAGACCTTATGGAAATTCTCATCAACGTATTAAGTGCCGAATCAGCAGTCTCTTCAAAAACCATTTACACTCACCTTCCTATACTATCACTAGTCACACTACTACATTCGCTTGCCTCTTCGCTGGGAAACTTAGGTTGATGCCTCTGTACCGATGCCTCCTGGCTCATCGAAGATTGTGATGTTGCAGGATGTAGTACAGCCGGCAACGTCGCAGATCCGTGATGATTCTTCTCGCCCTGATCGCTACCGCTGCCGCCGTTGGGTCCGCTGCCCTCTGAGCCGCCGATGGCCCCAGTTCCTACGTACCATTCTACGGATTATGATCGAAACAGGTTATCATGCGGTGCGTTCAGCCATGCACGGAGTTAAGTGAGTGCGTTAGGGGAGGGGAGTAGGCTAGGATACCAACTAAACATCGAACGGGAATGAGAAGTGTCAACAGCGAGATTAATACAAAAACATCGATTTTTCAACTTTTAGAGCACACTTGTAGAAAAAATTCAGATGTCTGAAAATTTATAGTCAATTGGACGCCCAACCAAACTTATATACTATTACAGTGGACATACAATATTGATTCCTCAAAAAAAAATTATTCATATATCAAAACAATTGAAGCTTTTTGATGGTTTGTGGGGTAGCTTCAACCTCTTTGGTGTGTCACGTTTCGTCCTAGCTTAGTCTGGTGGAACTCGTCAGGGCAGGGGTCGAACGGCCATTTTATGCATACGTGAGTGGTCACCCTTTGTGCGGATCACAAAGGAGTGTGCTTGAACGTCGGAGATGACTTTACAAGCATGGGAATAAGAATAGGCAATATATGCGATAACTAGTAGAAACCAATTAAGGTTGTTACAGCTATCTAGACAAGAAATAGATGATCTATTAGCTGTTATAAGCACTAAAACTAGACAATAACAAAATATAAAAATGTTTTAGAAGATGAAGAAAAGAATTGTATTAGAATAAGGTTAAGGACCAGTCTTCCAGTCGTGAAATGTCTAATTTTCATATCGGGAAGAAAACAAGATTTTTATTAAATTTGATCTATTCAAAATTTCCTACTTCTTCATAATTTTGCTTTCATGAATTAGATATCTCACTTAACCCAAGATAAGATATGAAGAATTGCAATTAATTTAATTTTAGTTGTATGTACTGAAACAAATATAAGATAAACTCAAGATCTCGTTACTCTTGCGCCACTTTGAGAATTTGCCCATGTTAGGCGATATTGCAGGAAAATCATAATATTTGAAAAAACCGATTTAACTTCTCCCAGTTCTTGAGAACCGTATCTGAACAGTGAAATATAGCATATCTCTGGTTTTCTATCAAATCAAGAACTTCCCCTCTCATTTGTCTGTACATAATCCCAGAACAAAAATTCCACTAGTTCGTTGATTTTATCTACAAGTGTGCACTAGCCATAATAATAACAAGTTTTTTAACAGCAATTAACCATGACAAAATAGTATCATACATCGTTATGATACATCAAGAAGGATTTTTTCTATTTTTCGTCAATGTATAGATCACTTGATAATTTTTTTGCGATAGTTTTCTTGATATTTCGTTTGATTCGGCAATAGACGACTTCGGCCCAAGTTGCCAACCCACAATTTACTTAGCAAGTTTAATTTCACTGGGGAACGGGAATTTCAGGACAAATTCGACATGATAAGGTTCGCATTATTTATAAATAACCGTAAAACATGCCTCGGCTCTTCAAACCAGATAATTCCTTCCAAATATAGGTTTTTGTTAAGATCGTCCCCGATTGGCTGAAATTTAAGTTGGGATTCCTGATTTCATGCAAACAGTGTCAATTTTCATAGGATACGTTCCGAAAGTCAACTATGTTGTTTCGGTTGCCGATTTTCCGCTCCGTAAATATGAAATACTCGGATGGTTCCTGGAACAAGAGCGTGAAAAAGGTTATTTACGGAATCTGGTTGATGAAAATGCGGTCGATTTACTGTCACCAGAACGATTTTCTATGGTAAATATCCATAGCATAGAACAATCTATGTTGACTTTAGGTTTGGTTCCGAGTTCAGATCTGTTCGGGACGGTTCTAGCATAGACCAATAGTCTGTGGTTCTGAACTCAGAATGCTATGGATATTTACCATAGAAAATCGTTCTGGTGACAGTAAATCGACCGCATTTTCATCAACCAGATTCCGTAAATAACTTTTTTCACGCGCTTGTTCCAGGAACCATCCGAATATTTCATATTTACGGAGCGGAAAATCGGCAACCGAAACAACAGAGTTGATTTTCGGAACGTATCCTATGAAAATTGACACTGTTCGCATGAAATCAGGAATCCCAACTTGAATTTCAGCCAATCAGGGACGATCTTAACAAAGACCTATATTTGGAAGGAATTATCTAGTTTGAAGAGCCGCGGCATGTTTTACGGGTATTTATAAATAATGCGAACCTTATCATGTCGAATTTGTCCTGAAATTCCCGTTCCCCAGTGAAAGTAAACTTGCTAAGTAAATTGTGGGTTGGCAACTTGGGCCGAAGTCGTCTATTGGTGGACACACAGCATAAAAGCAACATCATCCAAATATTGATGAAACCAACAATTTGAAGCGCAAAAAAGCCGAATGTCTGTATTTGAAATGAATTGCCAATAGCATTAATAACTTCATTGCTGTTTGTGAGAAAATAAAGCCCTGTAAAGCACCAACCTTAAAAGATAAATATAATCAAACAAGTGTTTTTATTTTTCAGTTCATTTTTGAATATTCACTCAAAACATAAACTGTACTGATTTTTTCATCTGACACAACTAGAAGTGACATTCTTTTATAATTATTGATAATATTGTAAATCCGGTTCTGTACATAAAAAACTTTTTAAACCATGTGTTACTGGCTAATAAGCTTGTAACCATGTATTCTAAATATCTTGAACGTAGTTGAAGATTACATTATGGTTATTTGTTATTTTATTTAGTGTATAAATAAGGCTTATTTGCTCCGAAATTCTATTTGTATATGCTTAAAAAGCTGAATGTTTTTGAAGGTGACAGATTCTTAGATTATGAAAAAGGTTGGATTATTCCCTACTTCCTGTTAAATTTACAATAAACATAGTTTTCAATGTGGAAAGATATAAATGAAATATATGAACCACCAAAACCCCTTACTTGAAATTTGACTAATATTGTCTGCACTTCCGAATTTATTCTTGATTAGATGTGCAAATTCCCTGGGTTTTGACATAACCGATCCACTAAAACCAGTTATTCCATCTCTTATGTTCCCGCCAACATTTCTGAAAAGAAAAACGAGAGAATAAGTCGAAAATTTTTATATCAATATATGTACCAGCATGTATATTTGATTGATTCACTTTCATATACTCAGTCGGTATGTCTAGGAATAGGTGTATCAAATTTTTGTAACTAGAGCCAGGTTGGCTCTAGTGGGATGTCTTCAAGGTCAAAATAATTCAGCAGGTTGTTGCCAATTCTTACATATTTTATCAATGACCCTATGGTTGGTTTAGACACATCGTAATTCCTGCAAACTTTGTATGGAACAGACTACGCCTCTGGCAGGAAAACTACTATAACTTAACATATTTTAATAATACTCTCATGGCCTACTGACTGACTTTATAAAAGAGGAAGGAGTATACCTGCCTGGGTCGATACATGATGAGAAGGAGAGGGTAAAAAGATATTAGAGATTACGTTTTCTAATTTGATACAAATGTAATATATCGGTAACACTCACTTCAGTCCTTGTCCTACGTCCCTGAGTACTTCCCTTGGTTGCCTGTGGCTCTGTAGTTGTCCATATCTTTCTAGGTCCATCATTCGTTTCTGATAATTATCTAATTTTTTTTGTAATTGTGATATTGCTTGAGCACTTTTTTGGTTCTTTTTCTCAAAGACGGCTTTTATCCTCTGTAATTGAAATCTATCTTCTGTTTTGGCTGACAAATCTAGGTACTCGTTTACATTATCTGAAGATAAAACAGAAATATAACAATACAAATGTAAAAAAAAGTATTAACCAATTGAGTAAAAAATTTAATTGTTATACTTAAATAATTATTTTTTAGTATCGAATAGAATACCCAGTTAATCCAGGAGAATAAATAAATCAATAGTACGGTATATACCAACAAATTGATTAGAATTAGTCCTGCTATAGTTCGATTTTCGATTAGACAAGTAGAAATTTCGCAGTATATTTTCTACTTTGTCTCTGTCCAATTCACTCGATTGTGAATTTAATAATTAACTAGTGTGTGTCATCAAATCTTCTTGGAGATAAATTCGACAGTTTCAACAAACTCATTGAGCTGGTAGCGTAGAGGAAGCAATAATAGAAAACAGCTCGATTTTCTATAGAGTAAAAATGGCGCAGGATCCAGGCTCATAGTACCGATTTCAAGTATTTTCAAAAAATACTCAAATCGTCGAAAAATTACGTTCTTTAGGCCCGGTACTTTCACCAACGATTGAACCAACATTGAACCTATTCTATGAATAAATTTTACTCTCCGAACAAGTCAAAACGAAGTCTGTTTACTCTCAGATAATGATATCCTTCATATAAATAGCCCTTATCCTCCAAATAAGTTATTCGTTGTTCGAACCCCTGAGTTAGGATTTATTTGACAGATACAAATATCAGTGCGACTTTTCCTATATATTTGCATAACTTTGGATGATTTGTAATGTGCTCATTTCGAAAAGGAATGCAAAACATCTGACAATATTTGAGCTACTGAAGGATGCTGATATTAGGTTGGTTTTATATTTTTTCAGTGAAAATAATTGAAGGTATCTATGTTTCAGTAGAGTGTCATTTTCATATTATTTTCGCAATTTCACGTTAAAAAAAAATTTCTGATTGAAATTTGAAAATTTAACATCGTAACAAGTCAGCATTGTATAAGGTTTTTTATTTTTATAGTAAAATATGGGGATTTACATTCGAAACACGAATGTTGGTGTCACTTACAATGAAACCGGAAGTGCCACAAATATCAAAAAATGTATAGAGAGCGATCTCTCTAGTCGAAGCTCAAATCCAAAATCGCATACTTGAATTTTGATTCCTTGTCAAGAATATTCTAACGAACGACTTGTACAATGAACTGCATATTTGTATGTGATCAATACTATCCTTTGTTTCAATTGAATCGATCAGAAGCTCATAGCTTGAACAAGTAATACCACAGAGAATACCTGTTTGGAATACTGAAAAGCTCCCCAGAGTAAGACTTGGATTGAAATGATCACAAATGACAAGAGCAACTAGTGCCGTATTTAGAGCAAACCCTACCATATGCTCGTTATTACGGCTGTAAAGTCTGCTACTCCGTTTCAGTCACTGATTTTGACATAGATAAATTCATTGTTAATAGAAGAGGTTCTTGGCGAAAACTTGTTCTTTGAAGTCGAAGTATCATGCGAACAGGAACATATTATTGTTTTAACTGAAAAATTTATAGGTTGTGATACTTCACATCAATTAAGATTCATTTTCATATAAAATTAATAGATGAATAAACCAACTTTGTTCGAATCCAATCCTTGTGATGGTGCAACCATATACAATTTCATAAGACATCTCATCGTTTTAATGGAATAATAGAGGTTGTAATTTTTTCACTGCAGTTGCGATTCATTTATATTATTTAAAATAAACATTATGAATGGGTCCACTTGAGTTCGATTCCAATTCTTGTTGTTGTGCGATTAAAACATTATAAATAATGAGGACCGTCATCATGAAATAGAACCTTAGAGATGTCTAAACAATTGATTTTGTTGTAAAAACTGTTTGGATTAAATTAGTTACATGTATGGGATGATCGGAGGTCTCGCACACATGCTCAGGTTCACCGTAGGGTGCTTCGAGAAAGAATCGAATTTCGCTTCTTCTCCGGTCGCCTGTGCAGGTTGGAGAACCTGCGCAGGTCTGTTCCAATGCACGCACCGGTTGATCTGTGCAGGTAGACCTGCACAAGTCAACTTCTCCGGTAGACCGTAACGTATGAGGCCGGCATTATGCAGCCCTGGCTACGCACTGCTGTCTATTCTTCCAAACGGTATCTAATTAATTTTTTTGAGGAGCGCGAAAAGGCAGACATACCTCAAATAGCCTCGTCGTGTTGCGTCGCGCTGGCCAGACGACTTATACACTCTTTATAGCCTTTTTGTGGCTGTTTGTGTGCGTGTCTCTCAGTATATTTCAGGCTTACGAAAGGGTAAATTCTACTAAGGCTGAACTCACACGTACTACATCCCGACCACAAATTTGTGGTCGGTCTGTTAGCAAGTATCGACCACTTGCCAATCACAACAGTGTGAGACAACGTGTGAGTATAACGAATGATTCCGAAGAGGAAGCAATGCAGACACTGCAGTGGATTTGGCTCTAAAGAAGAAGCCGGAATTAACTACCACGCGCTGCGCCTATGCATGAGATGGACCACAGAGAGTCAGCCGTTTGCGCGATGTGATGTATCTTCCTACTAATTCGCTACCCACCTACCACAGGCGGCCGTAGATTTGTGGTCGACTCTTGGTCGGGTGTGAATTAAGCCTAAGGACCGGTATTATAAAACTTAACTGGAAGTTATCTTTAACTTTAACTGACAGTTTTGACAGTTATTGTATTGTATTGTATTGTATTGTTGCTGATTCTCCTAGGTTCCGCTGCGGAACCCCTCCGAAGCTAATGCTTGTGCGAGTTAGGAGACCAGGTGTGTTCTGTGTAGGCTTTGTTACTAATTCCTTGCGCCACGTTAGGAATAGCACTGTTAATTGTTTACCCAACAGCGAATGGTTAGACGGTCCCCTGAAAAATTCTTTCCCGGCCAAGGGCTTGAACCCCAGACCTTTCGATCATGAGGCTAGCGCTCTAACCACTGAGCTACCGTCACAGTTATGTAAGGACATATCTGTCAAAACTGTCAGTTAAAGTTAAAGATAACTTCCAGTTAAGTTTTATAATACCGGCCCTAAGACTGCCTAAATTAGATACTACCAATTACTAACATTACTAACCGTCTCTAAGTTTCTGTTCCATCTTCATGAGATCCCGCGTCTTCACAATCTTCGTGCCGAGCTGCTCTAACAGCGCAGACGTCCTTGCGTCCATCGGATAATCTCCGTCGTCGTCCTGCTTCATCTGTTCCGAACTCCCGTTCGAGATGTACGAGGGACATCCCCCAAGGTCGGTCGTGTCCTGACCATCCCCGGTACCAAGAGGTCCCGAATCGTCCAGGTGGTGGAGGTGGGCCGACGAGTCGTTCATCTCCGTCTTGCTGGTGGTCGGCGATTTGTGCCTTCCGATCTTGTACGACTGAGACGTTAGCCTAGCATCGTCTGACTGAAAATAAAACTGTACAGGTATGGATTACTATTAGTCGAAAAACTGAACCGAAGGAACATCTATGAATAGAAAATATAAGGCAATACCAATGAAAGATAAAGAAAGGTACAAAGATTCGAGCTTTCCATGCGATCTAATTATTTGTTATGACGTTGAATTAACCGAAAACGAGAGTTGCTATATTTCATTCACTTTTATGAAGTCGGTAAGATGGTAGGCCTTGGCAGTTCGAGTCATTCCACTGTGCATATATTTTCGTGTCAGATAATTAGGCGACGTTGTCCGTTCTACATAAATGTCTTAGTAATTACGTATGTAACTAAATCAAACCACAGTGTCCTTGATAAATATATGTAGCTATTTCAAGGCCTACCGAATGACTTCATAAAATCGAATGGAGTAATTATAAGATTTGAGATAGACGAAAAATTCTGGACAAGCACTGACGTGATGCCAGGAACTTCTACGCGTTCGTTGAATTTTGTTTCAATTTCGTTCAGAAGCTGCTGACGGAGTTCATGCTAGTTTTTCTAGAATTTTTCAATTTAATCTACAATATAGAATTTTTTATAGATTCAGTACTTAATCCCAAAATGAGATTTTCCGAACTAGAGCTAGGTATTTGAATCAGAAAGTATGGACTGCTTGGCAGTGTATATAGTTACAAGTATCAGATGAATCTAAAGAAAAATTATACACGTCTTCTACAGGTTTGGGACGTTGATGTTTTGAATAGAACGAAATGGAACTTTTCTCCGATCGTGCGGAATTTTAAATTGAATAGATGAAGAAGAAACACTGCTATATCCCAAAAATAATGATGAGAAGAATCTGGGGGAATGTGTCAGAACAATCAACTCCACACTGAATTTACAAACATTCAAGAAACCTGAGAAATCAGCTGAGCAATATATCATCAATAAATTTTAGTGAATATGATTTCCGTGAAATCCATGTGTTCTTTTGAATAGAAAATAAAGTCAAGCAGAATAATAAGAAGAGAACAATAACAAAGAAAAACATGAATGCAATAAAATTAGACTTCTGTCTGATCATTGAGGATTACAAATTGCAACAATTTGAACGAGAGACACTGTGATAGCACAAAATCATGATGATATTAAAATAAGAGTAAGTAGGTGCTGAACAAAAAATTTGATTCAAATTCACAACATTTTCAAGAAACCTGGTACACCAGCTGGGTTATCGTACCTTAATTTTAATGAATTCAAATTTCTTGAAATTCAAGTGTTTCGGATAGAAAATTCAGACGAGTAGAGGAATAAAAAAAAATAATAAGAAAGAAAAACATGAATACAATAAAATAAAACTTTTCTCTGCTCGTTGAAAATTACAAAAATTTTACACTGTAATAGCTCAAAATCATGATGAGATTAAAATGAAAGTGAGTAAGTTCTAGAAGAAATAAATTCAGAGTGCACAATATTTTCAAGGACCTTTATACATTAGCTGGTAAATCGATCATCAATAAATTTTAATGAACATAATTTCCTGAAATTCATGTTGTTTTGGAGAGGAAATTCAGTAAAGCATAACAGATAACAATGACGATAAGAAAACTTATGATCATTCGTTTTACAGATCCCATGATTTTCACTCCACAAAAATGATGTTGATTCATTTATTCACAATGGATGAAACTCATTATGCAGGTTGAAATTATAAAGGACTCACCGAGGATGATTAAAATTCAGCTTTAATTTCGAATTATATACATCAATTATTTTCACCGATCTATACGAATTCGAATTCACTACGGTTGTACCCTTATCTCGAGGAATTAACAAAATGAGATTGGGAAAATCAGTTAGAAGCGGAAATTCGACCATTTTCTTTGATTGCGGTAGATTTAGTCGATAAATTTGGGTTGGAAGACGATGTCAACGTCGAGTGGAAAACTTGTTAAATGAACCCAATTAATTTCACACAATTCACTTAATTAAAGAACTCAATTATAGAGACAAGTAAACGGTGTACTGTGAACTCCCTAACCTTCAGTTATTCAGTAGATGTAGTCATTAAAAGATTTTTCCACTGCAGTGATTTATTTACCAAGTAGTTTTGGGTGATTAGAGAGAGAGAGAGAGAGAGAGAGAGAGAGAGAGAGAGAGATATCTTTATTCGATCTTATGACCAGTACAGGTGTTGATCTTGTCAAAATACAATTAACAATGTAACACAAAAAAGAAAAGTGATCAAATACAAAAAAGAGAAGTAATCAATTACAAAAAAGAAGCATTACAGTCGCTCAAAATGCCTCTCATTTAGGAATTCACTTAAACTATAATAGCATTTTTCTACGAGAAATCTTTTAAGGCTCCTCCTTTGTACTCCAAAAGATCTATTTTTAAAATTTTCTGGTAATTTATTCCAGATTGATAACAGACTATATGTTACATTTTTCTGCAAGTATGAAAAATTTGACTTATCCTCAATTAGGTATTTTTTCCCTCTGGTGTCATATGGATGTTGCAGATTTTTGAAAGATTATTAATGACAAATATTACAGACTCATATATATACAAACTGTACATAGTTAGTATGCTGAGGTTTTTAAATACAGTTTTACAGGTTTCAGTTTGTTTCATTCCAAAAATTACCCTCAAACATCTTTTTTGTAAGAGGAAGATTCTATCAACTTCTGGAGATCTTGCCCAGTAAATAATCCCATATCTTATCCTAGAGTGCACATAAGCATGGTAGGAAGACAATGCAGCAGCCACTCCCACTGTGTCTCGGATGATCCTCAATGCAAAACAGTATCGTGCTATATTTGATGCTAGCTTTTCAATTTGACTCTTCCAGTTGAGTTTTTGATCAATATTTATTCCTAAGAATGAAAGACCTGAGACTGTTTCTATGTTAATATCCTGGTATTTTAGATCAGGCTGTGCTGTTTCCTTACCTCTGAACAATAGGCGTTTAGTTTTGTTTATATTGAGCATTAAGTTGTTTTCGTTGAGCCATTTGTTCATTTTCTTCATATCATTCTCAAGACTAATTCTGCACTCATCTACATTTTCAGCTTTAGTTATGATAGTTGTATCATCAGCAAACATAACAGCACTATTGTCAATGAACTGAACTGAGGTCATTTGTATAAATTATATACAGCAAAGGACCCAGGATAGATCCCTGTGGAACCCCTATCTTTACTTGCTTCAGTTCAGATGTTTTGATGTTACCATCTTTCCCCTTGCTGACTGTCCTCTGCATTCTGTTTGTTAGATATGACCTTATCAGAGACAGTGCTACACCTCTTATCCCATACCTTTCCATTTTGGCTAATAGCTTCTCATGATCAACCCTATCAAAAGCCTTTGACAGGTCCAAGCATAGAGCCGCTGTAGTGTGTTTCTGGTTCAGCGCTTTTATGGTGGTTTGTAGTGCTTGGTAAATTGCATTTATAGTTGACGAAGATGTTATTTTCTTCAAAGAACTTATTGAGCTTATCAAAGATGATCTTTTCTACGATGTTATTAACATTAGATGGAAGTGATATACGTTTATAGTTTTCCAAACCTTCTCTTGTACCTTTTTTGAATATTGGTATAACAATTGCTTCTTTTAGCCTCTGTGGATACTTTCCTGTTTGTAAAATCTGATTTATTATATGTGTCAAAGGTGTTGTTAGTATCGATGCACATACTTTAATAAGTTCTACAGGTAATTCATCATGACCAACAGATTATCGAGATGAGCTTGTTTATGCTCGCATGTTCTGGAAAAGGTAGTGCGAATTTCGAGCCGAGAATGGTTTCAAACGACTAGGTTGGACTCGCTGATGACGAATCTGGTGTCAGAACCGATTCTTTCCGGCCACGAGGACACGATAACTGTCGAACAGAGCAGTATATTATATCAACTTGAATTTTTTAGGGCAGGTTGCTCATCGGAATGCGGCGGTTAAGTTCGTTAATAAAACTAATCGGCCTAATGGTTTCCGGGTTAGAGACATTTGAAATTTTCATATTATTTCCTCGATATCTACTGACGCGATCGGACTGAAACTTGGTTGTAAGTTGGAGCGCACTGCCACACAACTAATAGCTGAATTTTGTTGCGATCGTGTTATTAGTTAATTTTAAAAAAATCTTTAAATTTTACTGGGAAACTTTTCATCACATTCTAATGAAATATTGCACGTACCTGCATCAAGATCTATATTTCATATCAATGAACCAAATTTCACTATGATCCTGGTTCAATTTCTGGAGATATCAGAAAAAAATGTGTGATATTTTGTGTTTTTTCCTAGGTGTCGATATTATTTGCATAATATCTCGAAAAATACTGATCCAATCATGGTAAAACTTGGCAGCCAATTGCAAAATGCAAATTCAGAAGTTTGTGTAAAATTTTATGATGATGGCGTCATTAGACCATGAAAAATAAAATTCAAATATTTTTTTCAAATATTCAATATTACATTACATTATTCTTAACGAATTCTGTATAAACCTTCGAACTGTAATTTTTCGACAAAGTACTGAATTTCGAGTAGATCTAACCTGTATTTTTGGAAATATTGGGTGGATTTAAGAGCAAACAATACCTCGAATATAATGGGGTGATTTCTGGAGGTCAGAGTTCGTTTTTTCAAAGAAATTTTTTGGTGCGAATGGTTAAAAAAATCGTAGGAATGCGCAATGTTGCCACATTTTTATATTAAAAAATTTTCGAGAAAATGAAAACAGGAATGGAGTGAAAAATGGAAAAATAACTAACATTGCGCATTCTCGACAAAGAATTAAGTACATCCCAAAAAATTCTTTCAAAAAATACTCACTGAAGCCTGCAGAACGACACCCCGTTTTCTTCTATAAACGTCGAAATTTCTCCGAATTCTAATATTTCACGCGCCTATAGGCAACGTTTAAGCATGTAGACCGGGTCAAGCGGCCTGACCTTGATATATGAGCGAGGTTTGATGACATTAAATGTGGCTGTGTTGCCTAGCTGTAAATTACTACCACTCCTCAGATGTATTCTGCGCCATTGCATTTAACTGCAAAATTCCATAGTTATTGTCCTTATCATTCAAAAGATATTAACTTGGTTCCATACTTCATCTCAACCCTGTACGAGGTTTGTCCGGAAAATACGTTGGAATAATCACTTCATTTTACAATTATTCAGGTATTTCAATATGGTCTCCTTCGAAGTACTTCCTCTGAGACAAGATGCACTTCTGCCAACGCCGTTTTCACTGCTGATACGATCGCTGAAAGTCATCAGTTGTGAGGCTCTTCATTTGCCGTGTCGTTTCAGCCTTGATGGCTTCCACATACCCCAAGTGCCGCCCTCGGAGCACCATTTTGCATTTCGGGAACAGAAGTCGCAAGGAGCTAAATCGGGCGAATAAGGCGGGTGTTCTGTTACGGCGATTGAGCTTTGGCCAAAAACTTTGTTCTGGAGAGCTTCGGAACGATTTTCGAGCACAACTCTTTCTCTCCGAATTTCGTGGATGATTGTTTTGGGGGTTGTTAGTTCCTCAGCTATCATTATAACTGTTAATCGACGGTCTTCAAGGACACAACCACGAATTCGTTCAATATTTTCCTCAGAACTCGATGTTGGGGGCCGTCCTGAGCGTTGGTCATCTTTCACATCTTCTCGGCTTTCCCGAAACCTTTTCAACCTCTTGTTAACCGTTGGTCCCTTCAGAGAATTTTCTCCGTAAATTTGTTGCAAACACTAAAAATCTCACGACCATTCTTACCTAGCTTTGCAAGAAACCTCATGTTGATGAGCTATTCCTCAATCAGAGAGAGCTCCTTGCCGACGGCAGGTAAAAAAGGGGTTACTTTCAACAAGCACAGGTAAATCCTACTTAGTCGCAGAGCGCTCCGGTTCCAACTGAACATTGAGGGGATTGCATAGAAAGAGTTCCACGACGCTTTGACAGGACGCCCCGAATTTTGTATACGTATTTTCCGGACAAACCTCGTATATGTAATTCTTGTTTTATATACCGTTTCCCGGCACTTTTCAACACATAAATAGGTGCCAAATCAGTGGATAGATCCTGCAATAGATGAGTGTTTTATCTCGACTCGACTTCGTACCGACTTTGTTATGCTTCCTATCTCTGAGTGATGAGTAATCAGATCACTGCCGCTGGCATTTGTTTATTGCCCGAGCTGCTACAGCTCAATGATTCACTTTATTGAAGTATCCATTTGTGTATACATTACCGGTGTAATAAGCCCGGCAAAAGTACACATATCTAAATCGTGACGGAAACAGTAAACGATAAAATATCAAAATTTCTAATCGGTAATTTGTTCGATTCAAGGCGTCGCCCTTGAAATATATGACGTAGTGTAGGTGTTCCCGTACGTTGCGGAACATGCAACTGGAACGAACTAAATCCGCTAGCGAATTGTGTTACCACCCGTTTGAATTCCACATCAAGTCATATTATGGTCTATTATGTTGGATTGATATTTTTAATTTTCCATTCCTACCTTGTATTATTCCTTGGAACAAACAAATTTCCTCCGTGTTCGATTCTGAACTGTGTATTTGTAACATACCCTGTGTAAAATATTCAGGTATACAGATAATTTCTGAAAGATAATGTTCTGGGAGATTTTTCTTGAAGCTCCTGTTTCGTGAGATATTAAGTTTTATGTATTTTTTCGAAATTTCCTACCCTGTAATTGGTGGAGACATGACCCTAGCATGAATAGAAAGACCTGATAAGCATCATATGAATCATTTCGTGAAATCCATATTAATTATAAATATTCTCGCAAACTCATTAGGGACCAAAAGTGAGGATTATAGGAAGAATATACTTGAAAGCTTCGAATTCGACTTGACCATATGCTTTATCAATTCCTAATAACCATTGACATCAGTTATCATCAGATGATGACATCCTGACATATTGAAAATGGTGTTTTTTTAGAGGTATAGAACTTTAAGCTAGCAACACTGTTTTAACTGGCAGTCATTTTGTCAGCTGTCAAGTGATTCGTGTTTAGTTTGGTCTGGCTTTTCAACCTGATAAGACTGACGCCTTAACAACGCTTCCAAATTGTGAAAATTTATTTTGAAAATAATGGTTCTGTTCGAAATACGTATCGCGCTCTACGTCCATTTCACGGTCAACATAATCGTCCATCAGAGCGATTAATTCGACTAGCTATGGACCGTTTTTGCACCACGTTCACTCTAACTGATAATAGGCATCCACAGAGACGTCGTACAGTGAGAATAGAAGAAGCCATTACTGCTGTAGAGCGTAGCGTAGAGGAAGACGTTACAGTTAATGGTGACCGCTACAGAGCCATGATTACTAACTTTTTCGTTCCTCAATTGAACCATGTGCAGCAGCTGTGAACAAGACGGCGCAACATGTCACACAGCTCGTACCACAATTTATATACTGAGGTAAACGTTCAATAACCGCATAATTTCACGTTCCGGTCCCGTGAATTGGCCTCCAAGATGACACCGGATTCGTCATCAGTGAGGCCAACCTAGTCATTTGAGACCAAGGGTTGTCGTTTCTGAAGAAAAATACCCTGCTCAGCGAGAAACAACATGGCTTTAGGAGAGCGAAGTCCACTATTACCGCACTGGTACAAATGATGAGTTCATCGATGAAGCATTGGACGACTCCGAAGAGGCAGATTTAACCTGCATGGACCTAAGCAAGGCCTTTGACTGCGTTAGTCATAGCAAAATTCTGTCCAAATCGGAGTCATTGGCATTAGAGGTACAGCATTGGAATTCAAGAGATCATATCTGGAAAACCGAAAACAGATTGTAGATCTTAATGGGAAAACACTTCTAGAAGGGAAATAACGGCAGAAGTGCCCCAGGATCCATGTTCGGACAAATTTAATTCCTTATTTATATTGACGATCTAGTAGATTTTCTTACAACGGATGAGGATGTCTCTCTCCTTCTCGAATGGAACGGGAGATGGAAGGTTGCTCCAGGAAAGGTCAGAAAAATCGATGGGGGTGCTGTTCAATGGTTCAGCGGCCACGAGTCGAAAGTTAATACCAGAAAACACAGAAACTGGCAATTACCATAAAATTACACAACACAAGGAATATTAATATACTAGGAGTAACAATTGGTGGTTATCCGGCGTAGACACAACCACATGTAAATGAGTTGTGTAAGAAGCTTTCGACTGCAATATTTTCCATAAGGCAAATAAGGAGTATACTAACTGAGATGGAAGCCCTTCTCACCTATCATACTCAATTCCACGGTTTAATGACCTACGGTATAATCATGTGGTGTTTCTTTCCGGATGCTGAAAGGGTTTTCCTCAAACAAAAGAATGCCGTTAGAGTGATGGTTGGAGTTGATCAGATCTGCAGGACTTTATCCAAAAATATGGTACATTCACCGTTCCATGCTGCGATATTCTCGAGTGCCTCCTATACATTCACAGAAATTGGAACACTCTGCTTAAGCACTCCGACATTGTTAATCACCAAACGATGGCTAAGACCGTTTTTGGTCTGAACTTTGTATGTCTATATATATGGGTCATATGCAAGATTGTTTTTCTCGTGTTTTTATACATGTATGTTTGTATACATCTTCAAATAATTTTTGTTTTTGTGTGTATTGCTTGTACCCTGCAAGATTTTGAGGGTATATGAGTATATGAAAATGATTTAGTGTGTTTCCAACCTAATTGTCCCTCGAAGGACTTCACGAACCAATTCAGCCCTGGTGGTGATCAGGAAGCGGTAGCGATCACGACCAACTCAAACACATAAAATTCATGAATTTTCAAGTGTTTGAGTTGATTGCAATTGCTACCGCTCCCTAATCGCCACCGCATCGCTTTGGTTTGGGAAGTTCTTAACTTCAAAATCTACATAAAGTTGTATTAGATAAAACTTGATATATGACCCTGGACGGACCTATTGAGTTTCGGCACCTTCCAATGTTTGCAATCTATAAGTTTTTATAAGGATCCCTCACAAACTACAGAAAGCCTAGGTCTCCCATTCTCTCTTTATTGAATTCAGCAATCTCAGCTACAGGACCAGTAGGATGTTATCCCAGAGTTCTGAGTTCTGAGGAACTTCAGTAACTGAGATGGTTTCAAGGAGGAGATTTTCCCATCTCTTAGGATATCTTATACCAAGCAATCTTTTTTTTTTTTGGTGAGGCAACCTGTTACTAGCTGGATGCTTTGTATTTTCTGCCTCCTCCCTCACAGCATCTGAAGACGTCATTTCATACCAGAGTACTTCTTTGATGAACTCCTCTTTTTTCTGGAACTCTTCTTTGTAAGTTTGTTTTCCTAGGACCCAAAAAACTTCAGCCATCACGAAGAAATCCTGTTGAACTTGCCTAGTTTGCCATGCATTCTCTGCCCATTTTTAAGCTGCTGACACTGAGCTAATCGTTTTGATGATAGCTTGAATATCAAAGTGTCTTGCCATGTCGCATCTCCAACACCATGTTTGAATTGGAGGAGGCCAGGTGAAAGTTCCATCGATTCTTAATACTTTGTCATGGGTCCAAAAAATCCAGCTCATATAATGAATTTTGGGCAGACTGTATTTCCATGGGTGGTTGATCCCTTTACACGCTTTTTTTTAAATCGAAGTGAAGTAATGTGGTGGTTTCCTAGTTAGGTTGGTTCTTAGCTCTTATGCATTTGGTCAAAGATGATCATGCTCTCAGGTTTTGAATTTGTTCACGCCAGTCCTCATCCTGAATATTGTATGAATGACTGCTTTGGTCATTTTGACCAATCACTAGGTGATCTTTGCATTTCACACGTGTTCCGATGATGCATAAGCAATCTTGTGTATAATGAAAAATACTTATATCACACAAGACAGCCTGGTCCGTTGACAAAATAACCTCCGATAGAAACAACTTAGGAACTGTATATTTTTAGAGTCAGTTTGTAGAATAATTAATTATGTCGCCTTCGTGAATGGGTAAAATGAGCCTGAATTTTTCTGTAGACATACCTACCTTTTCAAAATTTTATATTCTCAATACCTACGGAAAATCAGATAAGATCGACCTCTAGTTCGAGATTGAAAAATCTAGAAAAGCACTGACGTGAAGTCAGCAGCTTTTACGCGCTTGTTCACTTTGCGAAATGGTGACTTGGAAATTTCAGTGAAATTTCAATGAAATATAAAAATCTTCAAAAAAATAATAATTTTTTTTTCGAATTTTTCCATGGATAACTCTTCTTATTGACACTGTTCATCTTCAAATATTATTGAAAAATCAAAATTTCAAATGGCTGTAGCACAAAAACCATTCGGTAGATTTGGCCCAGAACACTGCCGTCCGTTAACACAATAACCTCCGATAGAAACAACTTAGGAACTCTATATTTTTTAGAGTCAGTTTGTAGAATAATTAATTATGTCGAATTCGTGAATGGGTAAAATGAGCCTAAATTTTTCTGTAGACATACATATTCAAAATTTTATATTCTCAATACCTACGAAAAATCAGATGAGATCGAACTCTAGTTCGAGATTGAAAAATCTAGAAAAGCACTGACGTGAAGTCAGCAGCTTTTACGCGTTTGTTCACTTTGCGAAATGGTGACTTGGAAATTTCAGTGAAATTTCAATGAAATATAAAAATTTTCAAAAAAAAATAATTTTTTTTTCGAATTTTTCCATGGATAACTCTTCTTATTGACACTGTTCATCTTCAAAAATTATTGAAAAATCAAAATTTCAAATGGCTGCAGCACAAAAACTATCCGGCAGATTTGGCCCATTAACGAACTTAACCGAGACATTCAGGATCTTAACCTAACCTGAAAATTTCAAGACTCTTAGGTCCTTCGTTTCGAAAGTTACAGCGCACACGGCCGGCCGGACGGACAGAATCAATTTTGACCACGGATTTTTCATCAGTGATTCCAACCTAGTGTTTGAGACCAATTTCGGCTCAAGATTCGAAAATTACAGACATCGTGACGAAATGATAACGCACTGTTCCCCAGAACAAGCACGTGAAAATGAAGAAAATTCCGTCATATTTACTGACATTGGGGAAGGGGAATTTCAGAATAAATTTGACATGATGAGATTCGCGTTATTTATGAAAAATTGGATCAAATTATAGGTATTTGTTTGAATAATTTCAGAATGGCTTAAATTTAAATTGGGGTTTCTGATTTCAATAGAGCCAAGACTATATTGGAGATGTTCCGCAAATCAACTTGGTTATTTCGGTTGCTGGTTTTCCGTTCCGTAAATATGAAATGTTTGTTTGGATCTTGAAACAAGCGCGTGAAAAAGGTAATTTACGGAATTCAGTTGCTAGATTATTATCTGTCACCAGAAAAACTACAGTTTTTCTATGAGATAGCTTTAGTTTATCAACGCAACATATCTATAAACCATAGTTGCTATGATGTCAAAAGTTCTTAATTGCCTTTTTTCTGACTGAATCAGAAGTTTCTTTGGTTTTTATAACCAAGTTCCATAATTAATTTTTTTTTTAGGACGGAAACTAGCACCGCAAATAACCGAGTTGATTTACTTTATTATGGACTTAATTGCCATTATTGACATGAAATCAGATGCTTCAACACAACTTGCAGCCAATTAGCACGATGTTTACAAATATCGATATTTGTATCCAATTACTTGGTTTGAAGAACCGCGGTGCAATTTAAGGATATTTATTTATAAATGAGGCATATTTCTTCTGAAATGTCCCTTCCCAAGTGGTGAAAATTTCAAAATTTTTGGTTTGGACCGCAGTCTCTCATTTGGATACCGCATACCCTGGAACATCGTTCCAAATCAAACAAATCACTCCACTAAAGTCCAAATGAATTCCTTCATTTTGAAACTAAAACTAAACATTTGGTTCCGAATAATGTGTCAGATGATATTGAAATCAAATAACTTTCCCTCAACATAAAACGCGAAACATCCGCAATAAATCGCCGAGATAATTAAATGAAATAATTACCCCATCAAAGCGATAGATGACATCACTGCTTTCGTACACGTGAACAAGCATGGCTCACCCTGCGACGAGCGCGCGTACTACCGTACCGAGAACTGAGAGGAAACCTTCTTGGAACACCAAGAAATTCCATAAAAAGAATCACTTTCATCTAGGTCAAAGAGATTAATCTGTTGTTATGATAATAATAGGAGCTGCTGATATAGGAAGAGATCGTGGCATGAATGGAGATGATAAATTACGCAGGGTACAGGGTTCAGTGAGGACTGATATCGAACGCCTTGTGCGGGATAATTCAACATAAGTAGTTGGAATCGACGAAGAATCGAACTAACGAACTTCTATTTCATGTTAATCTTCTCGGTGCAATAGAAGTTTTGTCAGGCATGCTTATGAAGAAGGGGGTACCCATCTCCGAGAAGTCACATCACCATCCTTGTTGATTAAGGTCAGTATCCAGCATCTCAACTAAACGAACCATTTGCTTATGGAGTGGAACAGGAGGGTGTGTACATCTGAAGAGCGAACTGCGAAACCTTTTGGTGGATTCGAACTGTCGCAACCTACCCTGCAGGTTTCAAGGTTCTAGCTTTATCCTTTCACAAGTTATCGTCCCTACATACGGTCGTCCGGCCGGACAGAACCGAATTTGACATACGATTCTTCATCAGTCGAACTCAATCGTTAAAGACCATTGACGGAAAAGAATTCTAAAGTTACAGACATTTGGGCAGAACGATATCACGCCGTTCCTTGGAACATGCGCGGAAGAAGTGGAAAGTTTGAACGAGAAATGATATTCTTACAATATATCAAGGGTTCCCAAACTTTTTTTATTCGCGGTGTCTTTCAATGAGACCCTATCCTAAGTAAGTGTATGGCCCCCGACGCACAGTTTGCGAAACTCTGCATTATACCATTTTACTATGTGAAGTGAAAAATTGATTTTGTCCGAAATTTGTGAAATGAATCATTATCTCCTCAAGCGGAAACAACTTCTTAATTTTTTTTAAATTCAGAAAACACAATAGATTAGTTGCCAATTTCTGGAAAACTGCTTTATATGGTTCAAGGGATATCTAACCTAAAATATTGATATTTCAGTTGAAAACGTACTTATTCTTACAATTTTTCTCATTTTTATAGACTGTTCCTTTCAAATACGGGTCCTACGTCATGTGTGATACGTGTGATTGACGTGCACATAATATTACGAAGTTCTTAATAGCGTAGGCTATTGTTATTCTGTGGTTTGCATTGAATATTTTAGGTTTGTTCATTGTACCTGCATGAACTTCACTAACTACACCAACTCCACTGACTTCCAATTCTCAGAGCAGCTGAGTGTAGTCACAGATAACTGAATAAGTGGACTTAGTGTAGTTCAATCTGTCCTATGATTCTCACAGAATACAAATATATGATAGATGATTTTACGCAATCCCAAGATGACAGAATTCTATGCTTCTCGAGTTTTCGCTCCCACTTTGATGTGATGTAGATTTGTCGTAAAGTTTTTCTAAAGTCGCCACGGACAAAAATTTTATTTCAAATAACGATATGATGATTTTGTCCAAAAATAACCACACATAGAGAACAAAACTCGTTCAACCAGGATCCAGAGACAACCACAGATGTTTATGATTATGAATTTTATTTACGCATAACCATCACAGAAGATATCCTCACTCTATGCACTGCAAACGTCATCTGTGACTACACCGACTACCAATATTTCCGCAACGAACAGAGTGCAAGTTTACAACAGAACACACCGAACAGTATCAGTGGAGTTAGTGTAATTAGTGTAGTTCATGTAGGTATAACGAACAAACCTTTTGTTTATGGTTAACACTGTTAACAAGACAACAAGTATTTTGGAACTGGAAGTAAAATGGATGATGACTACAAGTACTTCTGTGAAAAGTAAACGGTTCGTTCATTAGCCTGAGAAAGAAGAAATAATATATGATGCCTATCCATAACCTTAACACTTATTCATTCACTTTTTCATGACTGGTTAGTGATTTCTTGAAAACTTCAAGCTTGTGTTTCTCATAGTTGGAAATCCAGAAATCAAATAAAAACGTCGATTTCATAGCAAAATCATGGCAAAATGATTATTAATTCACACAGGATATTAAATTCATGAAATTGTTTATTTACGCACATTGTGAAGTCAGGAGCTCAGAGTCGCGTTCAGTGTCATGTGATTAGAGGATTCCTTTAAAATATAAAAAAAAATCTATATCTGAAATAATTAAATTGATTTTTCATATTTTCGAGCGTTAAACTAGCAAAAAAAAAAAAATAAATTCGCCAATATTTTCCTCACATTCAACTATCCTACACTGCTCGATGTTGAACACCCCTCGTACTTTAACATGAAAAACCTCTATAACTTGGCCGAGCTTCGTATTCGAATTCGCCCTGTCGAAAACACGCATTCGTTATCTGCACTATTCCGAAAACATTCCTATAATTAGACGGATTAGTCTGAACTTTCTAATTACTAATCGGATGATTTGAACGTGCATACTAGGAAATTGAAAGATATTTACCTGTCAAGAATCTGCGTGCATCATCGAAATTGTCCGAATGTTTTTTTTTTTTATTTTCGTACGATTTCAGTTACGCACAGCCAGTTTCGAGATTTCACCATTCACAACTACCTGAAATAGTTACGAAGCGTTTCAATATTCCATTGATCCAATACGGCAGAAAATTTTCAATTATTCATGGCTTTGATGTGTCGAGCAGATTCCTGGGATAAACTATATCATAATGTTCGCTTCTGTATCGATGCCAAAGGAAATTCGATACCGGTTACAGGCGTGGAGAATAACTTTCTGATTTTTAATTTTTGCGTCCATGTTCTGTGGAACAGCGTGCTATCGTTTTGTCTCAAGGTCTGTAATTTTCGTATTTTGAGCTGAAAATGGTCTGGAACGACTAGGTTGGACTCCCTGATGACGAATCCGGTGTCAAAATCGAGCCTGTCCGGCCGGCCGTCCGTATGCACGATTACAGTCGTACGGGGAATCCTATCGACCTGAAACTTTCAAGGTAGGCTACATTTCAAAATGCGACGGTTCAGTTCGTTAATGGGCAAAATCGGCCAAACGGTTTCGGAGTTAGAGCCTTTTAAAATTTTGAGGTTTTATCCGTGATAATTCGGGAACTACTGGAGCAATTAGATCGGAACTTGGCAGTTAGTTGGAGCATAATAACGCGCAAGTTTTCGCGAAATTTCGTTGAGATCATACTGTCAATAAGTTTAAAAAAGAAATTTCACAAAATTCATCATACTCGGAAAAAAATTAACGCAGATATTGAGCTGCATATTTCGCAGCAGTGCACCGATTTTCAATAGACGACTTCGGCCCAAGTTGCCAACCTACAATTTTCTTCCCAAATTTACTATCACTGGGAAACGGGAATTTCAGGACAAATTCGACATGATATGGTTCGCGTTATTTATAAATATCCGTAAAAGATGCATCGGCTCATCAGACTAGATAATTCCTTCCAAATATAGGTTTTTGTTAGGCTGAAATTCAAGTTGGGATTCCTGATTTCATGTTAATAGTGTCAAGTTTATAAAGGATATGTTCCGCAAATCAACTTGGTTGCGTTCTGTAAATATGAAATATTCAGTTGGTTCCTTAAAAAAAGGTTAATTACGGAATTTGATTGATGAAAAAGTAACATTTCTGTCACCAGAACATGGACAGATTAAGTCTATGCACCAGAACGACAATCAATGTTTTATGGTAACATATCCATAGCATAGAACAATCTTTATTCACCTTATGATCCATAAACCATACCTAGTAGATTTTCCATTGTTGATTGTTGTCCCTTCTATGTTCTATGGATCATAAAGTAAATAAAGATGTTATATCCTATGGATACATAGACATATTAAACTCTCTGGACACGGCATACGAATCCATTTGTGAAGAGTCGAATGGGGATAATGAACCAAGTGAGAGGTCCGAGAGAGAGATAGAACTTTCAAACAGATTCATTATTATAGTCTATGGCTTCAAACTAATCTGTCTTATTTTTGCCGTATTCTATGATGGTTTGGCCCGCCCTAGTTCCCTCTTTGTCGGCCCGCTTCCTCTCTCTTTAAGCCATGTCCATATAGTTTTATAGGTCTATGTATGGATATGTTACCATAGAACATTGACTGTCGTTCTGGTGACAGAGAGAACGTTTTTTCATCAATCGCATTCCGTAATAAACCCTTTTTTCAGGAACCAACCGAATATTTCATATTTACGGAATGGAAAACCGGCATCCGAAATAACCAAGTTGATTTGCGGAACATATCCTATATAAATTTGACACTATTAGCATGAAATCAGGAATCCCAACTTGAATTTCAGTCAATCAGAGATGATCTTAACAAAAACCTATATTTGGAAGGAATGATCTTGTTTGAGGAGCCGAGTTATCTTTTACGGACATTTAAAAATAACGCGAACCTTATCATGTAGTGTTTTCATGAAATTCCCGTTCCCCAGTGATAGTAAATTAGCGAAGAAAATTGTGGGTTGGCAACTTGGGCCGAAGTCTTCTATTCGATACGGTTATTGGGTATATTGGGAATAAAATATGTAAAATCTCTTGATTTTTTTCTCGATATCGTTGTTTTTTCGGAATGACTCAGAAAATGCTTATTTAATTTAACTTGGTATCTAGTTCGAAATCACTGATGGACAACTTTGTGTGAAATTTCGTGATAATGTCGCCAATAGAAGTAAAAAATTTAAAAATTTTTATTTTATTTTTTTCTTCAATATAATGGTTGAAAATTAGGCCGAAGCGCTGTTTTTTTTTTCAGAGTAACCCAGAATATACTAAATCAATCATGATGAATTTTTGTTACTAGTATGAAAAAAAATTTCAATTCATTTCGAATATTCAGAATTCTGCGAACTTCTCTTTAGATTATCCTCACGAAATTCTGTTTGAACTTTCGAGCTGTCATTTTTCAATCAATTACCGCATTTCAATTCAATCTAAACTGTATTCTTGGAACTATCAGGTGGAATTTACCCATTTACGAATTCGGCCTTCGTAATTAAGGTCGAAATCTACACGACCTTCAACACAACTACATCCGAAAAAACCGACTTACAAACTCTATATTTCTAGAGTACGTTCGGGGCTAGAAGGCTGAATCCGTGAATGGATGAAATCCGCCCAAGGATTTCGTAGATATACTCAATCGAATTTTATTTTCCAAGATTTCAAAAAAAAATGCAATTGGATTTGAACTAAATCCAGTAGTCGATTGAAAAATGACAGCTTGAAGGTGCATGTAGAATTTCGTGAGGATAATAATAGAAGATCGCCAAATCCTTCCATCAGGAAGCAAAGGTTTGAACTTTCAAGCTGTCATTTTTCAATCAATTACTGTATTCTTGGAAATATTAGGTGGAATTTACCCATTCACGTAGTTGGCCTTCGTAATTAAGGTCGAGATCTACACGACCGTAAACACAATTACACCCGAAAAACCGACTTACAAACTCTATATTTCTAGAGTACGTTTGGGGCTCGAAGGCCGAATTCGTGAATGGAGAAATCCGAGAATTCCGTAGATCGTTCGAATTTTATTTTCCAAGATTTCAAAAAAATACAATTGGATTTGAACTAAATCCAGTACTCGATTGAAAGATGACAGCTTGAAGGTTCATGCAGAATTTCGTGAGGATAATATAATAGAAGATCGCCAAATCAGGAAGCAAAAGTGCGCTAGACCAGGTCAATAAGTGAAATGATAACCGCTTTGGAAACGAATTTGCATTGTCATTGTAGTGATGAATTTTTCGAAATTCATTCAATTTGATCAAATCAAAATTGGACCTTGTGAATACGATTTGTTTATTCAATATCATCTTTTGCCCGACACCTTGCAATCATGATAGGTTTTTACGTGAATTCGTGATTGAAAGGATCAAAAGATCAAGGATCCAGTGATGTAATGAGTTTCACACACAAGCAGCGTACAAGGTTTCAAGCTTTTATGATACCCAATAAACGATTTAAATGTTTGATCATTCTAGTTTATGTTCAAGAAAAAAGTTATCATTTTGTCCGAATGTCTGTTATTTTCGAGACGAAAATGAACATAAACGATTGTGTTGGGCCCCACTGATAAAGAAGTTGTGGTTTCATTAAATTGGGCCGGATGCTAGGGAATGCAGTATTGCACCATCTGCTTGGACGAACAATAGATCCGTTAATTATTATTATTATTGAATGAATAAGTGTTTAGTACAAACTATAAACTCAACGTAAAAAAGTTAAACTATGTTATATCAATAAGGCACACTATTCCCATCTACTGAGAAGCGATACGCCCTCTGGCCGATAGAAATTCGAACCCTTCCAAGCTAGTAGTTTTCCGGCGGTTTTTCTAACGTGTTTTGTTTATTTTTAGAGTTCATTTTAGTGTTTTTGTACTGTTCTTTGAGCTGAAATTTTGGTATAACTGAGTGCTGGTAATATTCATTATTCGATTAGTTAACACCTGATTGAAATTTTCGATTTCATTAATTCGAAATGGCATCTTCCCGAAATGAACATTATGTGCCTCAACTTAATGTAATTCATGGTCAAAGCAGAAGGATCATCTACTGCCTTAAGTTTTAATTTTTTCCAAAGCCAAATGAAAGAAAAGTTAATTTGGAAACAGCATTTGACAGTAAACTCGTTGATAGAAGGGAGGCCTGGATTTTGAAATTGAAGATTGAAAATTAGGTCCCGAAATACATGAAAGTATGTTTACTGCATTTATCTGAAGAGGATTACTTTCATGAGGGTGAATTATAATGTACATATTCATTTCGATACAACTTCATGTCCTCATGTTTTTAGGTGTAAACGAAAATAAGAGAATTTTGATGAAGAATGCTGTTCCTTCAGAGAAACTACCGAGCATTTCCGCAGCTACCTACTTCACATACTACACAAAATCATTCGAAGAGAATGATCCTATTGAAAAACTGACAAAAAGAAGATATACTGTTATTCATATTAATACATTAAAATTTTTCATTTGTACATAAGTAGTTTTGGTTGAACCAGATGTGACATTTTTCATTCGCTTGAATCTTGAGCTGCTGTGATATGAAAATAAAATTATTTATATGTCTATCTGTTTCCTTTTCTTTCGAAATACGAAGCAAAACGTTCTAAATCAGAAAAGCTATCTTTTTTTATTGGTTCACTCGTTTGTGAACAAATAGAACATAAGGACTAATTCTGGATTCACCACATAATTAATATGGAACGTTCTCTATCGTTCTGTAGGCGGCGTAGTGTAACTGACTTGCCAGACGATGGCGCCACTGACCGACGCACGCTAGCTACTTCATTCCAACACAGCATAAGCGCTTTGGTCATGGTCGCTCCCTACGCCGCTTCTGCCTTTGTCATAGGCAGGTGCCAGAGGATTCAGAGTATCTGATGAGTCCACCTCTGGCACTGGGACAACAACTTTCCTTCAGATGGCACGAACTCACGAGAACCGCCAAAGTTCCATCAGAAATGCACCGCGTTTCCTTCACAAGAGCTACGACACGCCTATTTTCTCCCTTCCCCGATTCAAGAATAGGGACACAGGAATGGTCTTAAGCACGATCTCGTGATCTAAACGTAAAGTTCCTACTCAAGAAATCTGACACAAAATTATAATAATTTCTGTAGCTCTGCGTAATAATAATGTCGTAGCCGCTATTGGGAATTTCTGCGAAGATGCCAGCGCCCTAACAGTTAAATTTGGAAAGCTAGTAGTTATATGAACAAACCGTAGAAATGTGGCGAATATTTATTGAGCAGAGCTACAATATTTAAAGAAATTATATACAGAGTGCAACAGCCAAATGGAATAAACTCGATATCGAATAAATGGTGTTGGGAAAAACGCTCGGACACGTCGATTTGTAATTTTAAATGCGCATATTTTTCAAGAAAATAATATTATATAGGGTGTTCCATGTGACCGTGGCCAATACCAACTTTCTTATTTCAAATGCAACCCCCTGTATATTATTTATTTTTTGGATTCTTCAGAGAATTCTAGACACAATTCATGCACAATGTCGTATGCCTATCTTTAACTATTTCGGAAGTATTAAGTGTTTTCAGATTTAGTGCAAAAATCAACGTTTTAAATAAATTATTTTATTTCACAAATTCGGTACATTACACTTAAAACCTAATAAGTAATACTGATTATTTCTTGATAATTGAAAAAAAAACAAAAAAAAAACATTAATGTCAATGTAAGAAATTTTCAAAATGCTCGCCGCGAACGTCTTGGCAACATGCTAATCTGGTGTAGAATTGTCTTCTTACGTTACTCAACATTTCTGAAAACACTTAATATTTCCGAAAAAGTTGAAGATAGGTATAAGACATTGTACATGAATTATGTCTAGAATTTTCTGAAGAATCCAAAAAATAAATAATATACTCCATACTCTTAATCATTTGTTATAAACAGGCTGAAGGACTTCGGTCGATGGCCTTTCGGAATGATTTTCCAATAAAGAACTGTTATTATTATTATTTTAAATAATATACAGGGGGTTACATTTGAAATAAGAAAGTTGGTATTGGCCACGGTCGCTTGGAACACCCTATATAATTTTATTTTCTTGAAAACTATGCGCATTTAAAATTACAAATCGACGTGTCCGAGCGTTTTTCCTAACACCCCCTCATTTATTCGTTATCGAATTTATTCCATTTGGCTGTTACACTCTGTATAATTTTGTGTCAGATTTCTCGAGTAGGAATTGGATTACGATATGAAATCGTGCTTTATATCATTCCTGGAGGATAATTTCGATGTATTTTGGTGCCTGTTGCTTGATGGGTCAAAATGAACCAATATCTAAGATTACTTGAATTTCTGGAGAACTAGGCATCTCAATAAGTAATTCAAGACTCTTTTTAATGTGAAGATGTGCTGAATGAAAGCCATATTTTGTGATAAATCGAAGGATGACTTATGTTCTCTTTGTTTACAAACGAGTGAACCAGTAAAATAAAAAGGCAGCTATTCTACTTTAGTTCATTTCGCATCGTAGTTCGAAAGATAAGGAAATAAATAGACATGTAAATGATTTTATTTATATATCATAGCAACTCAAGATACAAGCAAAATGAGAAATGTCGCAGCTGGTTCAACCAAAACTATCTACCTATCAACAAATGGAAAATATTGAGGTATTTATATAAATAACTTTAGCTATCATCAACAAAGATAGTATATCTAGTTTTTGTCAGTTTTTCAATCAGATCACTATCTTTGAATATGGTTTTGTATAGTATGTGAAGTAGGTAGCTACAGAAGTGCTAAGTAGTTTTTCTGGAGGAATAGCATTCTTCATCAAAATTATCTTATTTTCATGAACACCTAAAAACATATGGACATGAAGTAGTTGTGAATTGATACTTTGTAATTTACCTTTATGAAAATAATGATATTCAGAGAAATGCAGTTAACATACTTTCGTGTGTTTCGTGACCTGTTTTTAAATATTCAATTTCAAAATCCAGGCCTTTCTTCTATCAACGGATCCATGCTAAATGCTGTTTCCAAATTAACTTTACTTTCATTTGGCTTTGGAATAAATGAAAACTCAAGGCAGTAGATGATCCCATCTTATTTAACCATGAATTACATTGAGTTGAGGCACACAACAATGGTAATTTCGGGAGGAAAGAAACGAATCGATTAATGAATATTACAAACACTTCCGGGATAACAAATTTCAACTCGGAGAACAACACAAAAGCTCGAAAATGAGATCTGAAAGTAAGCAAAACAAGTTAGAATAACGGGCACGTCGGAAAACTACTAGCTTGGAAGAGTTCGAATTTCTATAGACAGAGGGCGTATCGCTTCTCAATTGATGCGAATACAAACGAGGCGTCTATCGCTCGAATAGTGGCCGTGTGTGCGGGCTCCCTCGGGGTCCCCATTCTTGAATCGGGAATGGGAGAAAATAGGCGTGTCGACGCTGTTGTCAAGGAAACGCGGTGCTTTTTTTGATGGAACGATAGAGAACCTTCATACAATAACATTCAAGAATAGGGTCCCTGGGTGGTAACTCGGGGACATGACATTGTATGTCAAATCACGTTGTTTACCAACAGCCGATTTGGCAACGTTATTGAATAAGCAAGTCAGATCTTCTCTAGATTTTTTCTTGAGCCCTCCTACCTCATTTCGATATCTTAACAACATAACCACAAAAGGTCATTATCTTAGAAACCGATCGGAATGTGTAATCCAAGCATCTATTTTTAATTTAGGTTCACATTGTTCTTTTGCAACGGGATAGAATAAGATTCGTTTCACACACAATAGACAATTATCGTAAATGCAATGATTCATTTCGACTATTTATCGAAACATGGTGAGTGACCTCTCTCGATCGCTGTAAACATTGATAAGTTGATTAAAAATGGACGACCCCTTGAGAAATTTATGTTCTGAAGAATAGTTTCGAAATTCACTAGTTAAAGATAGAGACTAATGGATGAAGAAATATATCCTTCCTTCGCATTCATTAGTTTACCTTGTGTATATATTCCAATGCGGAGACTCATTATCTCAGGTCGTTCCCAGGGTAACATGGGTAATCCAAACACTAATAATTAGTATTGTTATCAGGATCATGATCTTATTCAAGCCCCGAAATTTCAGCCTTCTATGAGAAATATTACAACAGAGGAACGGAAGTCAGGAGCTTTTACGAACTTGTTTACATTCGTAGGCAAAGAAATCGCCCTCTCAGGTATTTGTGGTCTATAATTTGACAGTTGACCTAAGGTGCATAGAAGGTTCTATGCATGATGTAAGTAAAACATGGTGTGCTAATCTGTTCATCTATGATCGTTTTACCAATGATGACGTCACATTTTTCATTCAAATTCAAAGCACAGAATATATATTTTTTTGTATTCTAATCTTGCAGACGTCACTTTTTTCTCAGATGAGCACATGATGCAAAAAACATGGTGTGCTCATCTGAAAAATGAGAGACGTCAGCAAGATTAAAATACAAAGAGTTGTATATCCTGTGTTCTGAATTGACATGCAAATTCAAAGCACAGAATATACAACTCTCTGTATTTTAATCTTGCTGACGTCTCTCATTTTTCAGATGATTTTTACATCATGGTTCTATGCGCCTTAGCTAAACCATAAATGCATAGATACGGAACATAGACTTATAAAAACTATACAGTGCGCGTCAAAATTAGGGAACAAATTAATTTTCTCAGAAGAAAAATATTTGGCAACAAAATCCTGCAACAGGTCAATTTTTATTTCACTTTTACCAAATTTATATGCATTTCTGAAGAATTTTTGTTGCGCCCTGTGCCATCCCCATCTACCCTCTAAATTTTTTGAATTGGGAAAGTGGGTCATGTGGTACTTTTTTGGCAAGGTCTTTGTATCTTCTTTATAGGCGTGCACAAATTTTCAAGAAAAAATATTTTTTTTTTGTATTAAGCTACCTTTTGTGCGGGGGTGATTCGGGTATTTGGGTTATCGGAGATTCTTCCCTATTGACGATCACGTGATCGTCGTCGGCCAATAGGGAAAAATTTCCGATTCCCCAAATACCCGAATCTCCCTCGCACAATATTTTCTATTTTAGGTCCAATTAAACTTTATGTGGTTTTTTTTTCAGAAATCTTGCTCATAAATAAGAACCCGAGCAGTATCGAAGGTGGCCCCAAATTTATCATCAGTTAGTCAATTATGTTATCGCGCAACAGTCTAGACAATTGACGGCTTCAAATCAAATTTAATAATACCACATCACTTAATAAGGCACGGACCTGGCGCACCACATGGCACCGCCAGTCAGTACCATTCCAGTTTCACTCTCGTGAGTACGAAGCTTTAAAAGATGCGTCAAAATGTCAAGTCAAGTCTGGATCGTGCTTTATGGTAAAATATTCTGTGGGAGCAGAGTAATGGCCTGATAAAAACAATGATTAGAAGGTAGTATGCTACCTTTAAACGTGGTCGAAAAACCACAATGCTGGCTGAACGCTCTGGTCGCCCGAATTCGGCAGGTTTCAGAAAACATCAAAAAATTCTACAAAACGAATTCAAGAACTGTCTTGAATAGCGGTGGAGTCATCAGAAAGTATATTCACTAGTTTGGGCAAGATAAATCACTTCATCGTTTGCGGGAATCGTGTCTTTCTGACCTTGAGAAAAATAACAGACATAACCACACTTTTTTCTTCCGCTAAACAAAACAGCTCGACTTTCGAATATCTTGAATCAAAATGTATAAATGGATTTGTCGGGATTCAGGAATTACAAGAATTAAATCAGACTATAATTTTCGATGTAATAAGGAACGATTTGAAAAGGAAATTCCTAATACCAAAGCGAGTTTTTCGTCCTGTCTTAAAGTCCTGCTAAAATAAGTTGAAGAACTCGGTTGGAGTAAATGGAACATTTTGGAAACCCTCATTTCCTTAATCAGAGAATCGTAAGGTGAAAATATCTTTGACATTAAAGTTTTCTAACTTGGGAACTTTTGAAAAGTTGACATAAATCCATCGAAGGAAAACTTTAGATATCTCTTATATGCACATGAGGGAAATGGATTCAACCAATTTACTTTCACTTATTGCTCCGAGCCAACTGAAAAGCTGTAGGATGGTACAAACTATGAAATTCTGCGAGTCAAATGAGCATCTGAACCAGTGGAGAAAATGACAGAAGATTTATTGAGGGACGATTAAAAAGAAACATTAGCATTTACGTTTTGATTTTTGTAGTGACTGATACTTATAGGTATCTTGGAAACCCCTCAAAATCTTGTGTGGGTTGAGGGTTCGGGTGTGTTCTTTTTCATTGCAAGCCCTTTTCTTATAATTCTGGATCCAATCGGATTAATGTGTAAGGAATGAAGAAACTTTGATAATTGATAAACAAGAAATAGAAAAATTTTACATTGTCTTATCTTTTCTCTAACACCATCAATAAATACTTGTATAAATATGTTATTCGATAAGTTTCCAGTACCTATATTGTTGTACATTTACTATGTTTATTACGTAGAGTCTATCAAACTGTTTCAGACACTGATTTTGATATGAATAAATTCACCAAGCGTAGTACAATGTATGTTTGCTTCATTATTTTATCAATAAAGAAAATATATTACTGTCATTCATTAATAGAAGTGGTATTTTTTTGGTGAAAACTTGCGTTCTTTGTTAAATTAATTCATTGTGCGACTTCTTCATTGCAAACAGAGATATACTATTGTTTTAAATGGAAAATGTTTAAGATGTGATACTTTCACGTCAATCGAGATTCATTTTCATATAAAATCAATATTTGAATTTTGACATCCCATCGTTTTAATTAAATAATGGAGGTTGTAATTCTTTTACTTCAGTTGCTATCCCCCTATATTATATAAAATAAACATTATGTCCATCTATGTAAAATTCCGATTCTTGTTTTGTGCAGTTAAAATATCATATAATGAGGACTAACATCATAAAATAGATCCTCAGAGATTACTACACAATTGATTTTGTTGAAAAAAAAGTTTGCATTATATTCTGCAATGAAAAAGATTCGAAATTATTCATAAAATAAATATGACAAAAGTTTCATTTCAGTTTGTTTACATATTAATGACCTCTTCAAGCGAGTTCAAACGCGGCGGGAGTGACGTAATCCTATATCTGCAATCTGATTGGCACCCCAAAGCACTCCAAACGCCTGCTAAAATCTTGATTAGCTGGATTCGAAGTCGAATACACGTTAACATAAGCTTTGTTTTGGTTCCGACTTCAGAACTAATGCAGGACTGTTTCGGACGGTTAGAGTATGCGCAATTGCCATTTTGAGTCCGAAAAATCGCACTCGCGCATACTCGAACCGTCC
This sequence comes from Myrrha octodecimguttata, assembly GCA_958510865.1. Classification (NCBI taxonomy): domain Eukaryota; kingdom Metazoa; phylum Arthropoda; class Insecta; order Coleoptera; family Coccinellidae; genus Myrrha; species Myrrha octodecimguttata. The sequence continues at coordinate 64,388,211 of OY294056.1, forward strand.
CGAACAGTTCTGAACTTTGAACCAAAAAAACCCATAGATTCCCTAAGTAAATGACGCGAGTGGTTTATCTGGTTGGTCTGTAGTAAAGCTTTTCTCGAGATGGGTGCCGCGCTCGCTCACCGCTTGACAAAGCAAGAACGCATCGTCCATTCCGAACTGTGGTTTGGAGCCGTTGAAGAGAATTAAACAGGATTTTTGCGTCGATATGTGACACCGCCACACCGGATGAAACATGGATTTATTTACACTACTGAGTCAAAGAGAGCGTCAGCTGAGTGAAAATTAGTCGTTTTCCTAAGCGATCAAAACCTCAAACATTATCGGAGCAAGGTTATTGAAAAGTTAGGAGAGTACATGTATCACCCTTTTCGGTGACTATGTTAACGAAACAAGTAGAATTTTTAAGAAAAAATGTGTTTTCACTGGTAAGAGCCGGGACTTTTTTAGTGATGAGTTATATTGGATTACACTCTCCCGCATTCACCAAGTTCAACGCTTCATATTGGAATTGGAAGTGCATAAAGTAAATATTTGATTATGCAAATATAAAAGTAACAACAATGAAAATGGAATGTGAATGGAAATGACATGAAACACCGAATGAAAATATCCATTAACGAGTTTTAATTTATGACGATTAACACTCCATAAACATTTTACATGAATATTACCAGTTTTACGAAAGCTATTGTTTCTTAATAGTGAATTAATTAATGAATGCTAAAGAAAATTACATTAAAACTCGATAAATCCTATAACCTATCAGAACTAAGACCAGTACCAACCTTTTCAATCAATCTTCATTTATTTGAACATCGTCGAAGAAAATTTGACATTCACACAAAACTTAATTGAATACACAAATTTTTTTTTTTTTATCTGATTATCGAAAGATAATTTAAATGATTCGTTCCTTCAAACAACTGAGGCGGCATAAAAAAATTATCTCTCAGGTTTACAAAAGAACAACAAAAAGTTCAAAGCTGAATTTAGAAATTATTGTTATGAATATTACAGATTTTTAAAAAATAGAAAAACCTAACAGAGCCCTGACATGAATTCTGTACCATTCACGTATGGTCTCACACATTTGACGTTCGTAATTAGGCGGAAAACCTGCTCTACAAAGAATACACAATAACTGTGCAAAGAATCAACTTTGATTTGCAGAGCAAGTTTGGTGCTCGATTACGAAGATTATAGAAATTAAGGTGAATCCTCCCGATAATTTCGCAGATGAATTCATTGGAAATTGTATTTCGCAAATATATACGTTAGAAACAACTAAGAAATCTCCACGAGAAATTTAGTAGTTTTAGGAAATCATCGCAGGGAAATGTTCACGATTCAATTCTTTTTTTGGAAAAAGATGGATGTCAAGTCAACCCTATATGTTAAGGACACAAATGGCACTCTTCAGATAAAGGATGAAGCATACCGAGTACGATCACCAGGACAGATTACAAAGAACTCTGTAATCTAATATGGCCAAACAAAATGTCAGACTTAACGATGACAATGTCAGATCCGACATATCCACAACAGGGTTGCCATATCTCAAAACTAAGGTTTAGCCATTGAGTTAGGAAAAGAGTGGAGGGGGCATAACGTTTGAAAAGTGTCGTGCAGGTTTGATAACCTGTGGAGTTACCCATACCGAATTTGAATTGAATATTTTTGTCTCATTTGCTGTACACCACAGAATACAAATATTTACCTTGTAGTTGTCGGCCATATTGGTATGGGAAAATCCACAGAAGGTTCTTAAAACTGTACGATACTTTTGGTACTGGGGAAATATAGAAAATGCTCCCTCCCCTTCTTTTACCTCCATGGGTTTAGCTATCCTCGTACCATGTAACCTGATTATCAGTATTGTAAAATTTCAGAAATCATTGAAATTCTCATCCACAAAACTTATTGGTTTTGGCAAGATTCATCTGCAGCAACGATTGGATCATATCATAGAAATTTCCATTATGGATAAGGAGGTGAAATTCTAATCAATTTAGTAGATTGTCAACGATTGTAGGAAAGCTTTACCCTATAGCATTTGCTTCAAGGCGATTCCGAGACTCATGCAGGTATACACGTCTCACTTTTATACTATCAGTCGGTAGGCTATGTACGTTTGACATATTTCTCTGTTAATAATCATCATTCCGCACGGGGTTCATAGATAAGTGCGGGTTACAAGATAGATGGAGCTTTTAGAGCAGGTGTTACCAGAGGTAAAGGGGCGGTTGGTGGGAAAAATACGTTGGCAAAACTGTTGTTCATGTTCATTGTTTTTCGTGATGAAACCCTAAAAAAGTACGAAGAATCGTCCATTCTTCATTGGGACCATTTTCTTCCTAAGGTTATCACACGAAAGTAAGATTTCTTTCACTGATACACCACAATAGCCTAACCTGATTGAGTTGTTTCATTACAACTGAAACAAGATTCTTGTCATACAAGTTTTGAAATTTTCGGAAAAGTGCCAATACTCTATATGCAGATTCATTTTCTATTTACAGGTGAGCTTCCATGATATGTTGAAAATTTCGAAGAATTATTTGTTCGACAAATCTTTCTGGACTCAACAGATGTGTGATAGATTCAGAATAATATTCAGGGTGTTAAAAGCGACAAAAATTTCAACGTGATTCATACTCTATACAGTGTGCGTCAAAATTATGTACCAAATTCATTTTCTCAGAAGAAAAATATTTGGCAACAAAATCCTGAAACAGCCAATTTTTGTTTCACTTTTACCAAATTTATATGCATTTCTGAAGGATTTTTGTTGCACCCTGTGCCATCCCCATCAACCCTTCAAATTTTTTGAATAGAGAAAGAAGGTCATTAGGTACTTTTTTGGCAAGGTCTCTGTTGTGTCCCGTATCCTGGACCCAGCATTTTATGATATATTGTCTTTTCTTGATGTTCCAACGTCGCAGTCTGAATTCTTTGGTTTCCAGCAATATGCCCGAGATTCAATATTTTTTGGTTTAAATCAATTGACACTGGCTTTAAGAGCATTTTATCTCAAGCCAACAATAAAGTATAATTTTGCATGACAGAAAACACGCAGATGAAATTCAAGCTCTTAGCATTCCAGGAATCGGAGCTTTGTGGGTGGTACTCAAAGAATCCAGACATCACATATGACAGTTTATGTAATTTATCTTATTAGGCCATTTAGGGAAACTTCCTTCACACATTTTGTGCTCTCTCTTTTGCACTAGCCAATCAGAGGTGTTTTTTCGGATCTTAGAAGGGCGTCGCTTAATTCAAAAAACCAATCAAAATTTATATTCTCCCTCTAAAATGTAAAGAAGGGAATTTTCTTAATTTGGGTTTCAGTTAGTTTTAAACACTCTTCATTTGACCGTTGTATAGTAAACAACATTCGCTCTCGCATTTATAAACAAGACTTATACGTTAATTCTTGTGTTGCAAAAATCGTAACTTCTCATTTGAAAGTCGCTTCGACCTTGCTATCGAATAAGGTATAGAAGGAAGATTCTATTGTGCGAATCACTTGTATGCCATTTCGGTTTTGTTATCTAATACAGATACAAGCAAATACATTTTTTGTTACGTGTTAAAAGTGCGTTTTTAATACACCTCAACAACATCTTCGTGTCATAATTGCAACGATATTGATCAACTGGTCAATAAGTTCTTCAATTATCTGCTTATTTTAGAAGCATCTACCTTTCTGATAAAGATCAGAAAATCTTCGTCGGTCGTGTCTTCATTTTGATAAAGAGTGAATTAATCAAGTACGATTAATTCAACCAAGCGGGGTCTCTACTATTGAAACCCCCCAAACACCTGAATAACCCAATTCAGGTCAAAACAGTCTCTGTATCTTCTTTACAGGCGTGCAGAAATTCTCAAGAAAAAAAAAATTTTTTCTGAAAAATTAGTTAGGTTTTCAGTATGTGCACTTGTCAAGGCTCATTCACTTTGAGACGATGGTACCAGATGAAATTTGTCACCGAATGAAAGTCGACTATTACAGTTTTGTTCATGCACAATTTTCAACCCCCTCACGTGAAAAATTTTTTTTTCTCCATTAAAGGGTTCGTAGGGGTTGAATGTTGTGCATCTACAAAACTGTGATGGTCGACCATCGTCTCAAAGTAAATGAGCGATGACAAAGTGCACATACTGAGAACCTCTTTGAAGTAACTAATTTTTCGGAAAAAAATTTTTTTCATGAAAATTTCTGCACGCATGTAAAGAAGATACAAACCCCTTTCCAAAAAAGTACCACATGACCGACTTTCCCCATTCAAAAAATTTAGAGGGTTGATGGGGATGGCACATGGTGCTGCACATGGTGGCTGCGACGTTGGAACATCAAGAAAAGACAATATATCATAAAATGCTGGGTCCAGGATACGGGACACAACAGAGACCTTGCCAAAAAAGTACCTAATGACCTTCTTTCTCTATTCAAAAAATTTGAAGGGTTGATGGGGATGGCACAGGGTGCAACAAAAATCCTTCAAAAATGCATAAAAATTTGGTAAAAGTGAAACAAAAATTGACCTGTTTCAGGATTTTGTTGCCAAATATTTTTCTTCTGAGAAAGTGTATTTGTTCCATTATTTTGACGCGCACTGTATAACTGAAGTAGAAAGCAGTTTTTGTAATCGAATTGAAGAAAACATGTTATCGAATAGTTTTGTTCACATCATGCAAATATAGCGCGCCAACCAATGACGTCACAACATGGAGGACAGAACTGAAGACATTTCGCAATCCCTCTGTTTACGAGCCCTGATTCCGTCGAATTATTTTGACATTGACGACATATCAAGAGTGCAAACTTGTCCCAAATCTCGTTGAAAAACTTATTGAAACTACTCCAGGGCCTACCAACCGAGAAAAGTGCATGCAGAATACCAAAACTGGCTGCAGTCGTGTTGGAAACTCCTACATTCGCTTAAGGGGCCTTTTGTGCAAGAGAGATTCGGGTATTTGGGTAATCCGGGATTCATCCTATTGGTCGAGAGATTCACCCTATTGGCTGACGACGATCACGTGATCGTCGTCGGCCAATAGGAAAGAATCTCCGATTACCCAAATACCCGAATCTCCCTAGCACAAAAGCTGGCTTTACTATCGAAAATTTAGGGCTTCTGCCTACAGAAAGCAATCTGAACGACTGACAGCTCTGACAGATATCGCTGGTCGCCCCGATAGACCGCTTTTTGTGTGCAGAAAAGTTTTGTTTTCCTATAGACTAAGAACTTTAATCCTGATCTTGCTACATGGCGTCAATCAAGATTTCCTATCTCGATAATAATTTTATTGAAATAAGTTCGTTACCTCACCTTGGTGCTGTCCGCGGAGCCATGACTTAGTGATTTGTGGTGCGAGTGATGAGCTTCTTTTGGTCGGCAAGGAGACGCACTACGGGACGACGCTTTGCTGTTGGCAGACGCCTGCTGCGCCGTCAGATGTAGGCTATCCATTGCAACCGGAAATGTCTGCAAGAGAAACGAAAAACTTAGCATTGTCCTCTTTTTATCGAGTTTTTAGGTGGCTTCATTCAGGAGTTATCGTCCGTGAGGTAGACCGTGAACAATAACTTCCGAAAGAAATAACTTAAAAACTCGATATTCGTAGAGTAGGTTTGAAACTTGATCGGGAAGGTCCAATTCAAAATTTGATATTCCCAATATTTCCAAAAATATTGGTTAGATTGAATAGACGACTTCGGCCCAAGTTGCCAACCCACGATTTTCTTCACAAATTTACTATCACTGGGGAACGGGAATTTCAGGACAAATTCAACATGATAGTTCGAATTATTTATAAATATTCGTAAAATATGCCTCGGCTCCTCAAACAAGATAATTCTTTCCACATATAGGTTTTTATTAGGCTGAAATTTAAGTTGGGATTTCTGATTTCATGTTGATAGTGTCAAGTTTATATGGGATATGTTCCGCAAATCAACTTGGTTATTTCGGTTGCCGGTTTTCTGTAAATATGAAATATTCGGTTGGTTCCTGAGAAAAAGGTTAATTACGGCATTTGATTGTTGAAAAAACAATCTTTCTGTCACCAGAACATAGACATATTGAGTCTATGTACCAGAACGACAATCAATGTTTTATGGTAACACCTCCATAGCATAAAACAATCTTTATTTACCTCATGATCCATAGACCGTACAATACATAGATTGTTGTTTCTTCTATGTTCCATGGATCATGAAGTAAATTAAAGCTACCTTTTGTGCGAGGCAGATTCGGGTATTTGGGTAATCGGAGATTCTTCCCGATTGGTCGACGACGATCATGTGACCGTCGTCGACCAATAGGGTGAACCTCTCGGGCGATAGGGTGAATCTCATCATGGATTTTTCATCAAATTCTGTAATTAAGCTTTTTTTCATATTTACGGAATGGAAAACCGGCAACTGAAATATCCAAGTTGATTTACGGAACATATCCTATATAAATTTGACACTATTAACATGAAATCAGGAATCTCAACTTAAATTTCAGCCAATCAGAGATGATCTTAACAAAACCCTATATTTGGAAGGAGTTATATTGTTTGAGGAGCCGAGGCATCTTTTACGGATATTTATAAAAAACGCGAACCTTATCCGAATTTGTCCAGAAATTCCCGTTCCCCAGTAATAGTAAATCTGTGAAGAAAATTGTGGGTTGGCAACTTGGGCCGAAATCGTCTATTGAAATCCAGTGTTTGGACAGCTTGAATGTTCGTAAGGATAATATGATAAACTTTTCAACATCTCCGAAAATTATGATCGTATAAAACTGAAATTTGGTACACTGTTTTGAAAAAAGGTCTTTGCAATTTTTTTTTCCAATCTGCCAAGTTTCAACCAAATCGCTCAAGCGGGGTTCTGAAATATTAGGGGAGTAACTTCAAAATTACAAATGGCTATATAACTTCGAAACCGTTTGGCCGATTTGGCGCATTATCGAACTTGAACGTCGCATTTTTAAACACAACCTTCCCAGAAAATTTCAAAAAGACGTCAAAGACATCTTGTTGGGCATCGGCCCAATCGTTGTCCTATTCCATACCTACAGTGTGTCCACGGATTGGGTGCCGGTAAGGTGTGAATGACGAAAAATTTTCGAGTTAGACTCTGATATTTTGGGAATCGCTCCTGCTTGGTCTCAAATTAAGATGTTGAGAGAATGAGCCAAATCAATTAATATACAGGGTGGTTTAGAAATGATTCAATGAAAATTGTTAAGAATAAAGTGCCTTTGTTTTAAAAGATATCGAGAAAGTTTATTGAGAAAAGTTGTTTAGAATCAAAAGACACGGCTAAATCTCGATTCTCAGATAAATCGATCACCTTTGATTTTGTAAATAGGTTATGAAAATATTTGATAATATCCATGGTTACAAATGCCAGACGTGACTTGAAACGTAAATTTTATTCGTCATAAACGAAAATTTTCCAGTTAAAAATATGTTGAGCATAGAACAAAGAGTGTTTATTGTGGAGTGGTACAATTTAGGTGCAGACATTTCGTATCAGGGAGTAATAGGACAATTCCATGAACGCTGGCCAAATATTACGTTACCACGTAACCCTGTTAAAAAAATAGTGTCAAAATTTAAATTTTTGATGATGACAAAATATCTCACGTATCGGATTGACAAAATATTCATGAACTTATAAGTCAAGGTAGGCTGATTTATCTGAAAATGAGTTCCTATTTACAAAATCAAAGTTGATCGATTTATCTGAGAATCGAGATTTAGCCGTGTCTTTTGATTCTAAACAACTTTTCTCAATAAAATTTCTCGATATCTTTTAAAACAAAGACACTTTATTCTTAACAATTTTCATTAATTCAGTTCTAAACCACCCTGTATATTAATGGATTTGGCTCATGTTTTCAACATCTTAGTTTGAGACCAAGCAGGAGCGATTTCCAGAATATCAGAGTCTAACTCGAAAATTTTTCGTCATTTACACCTTACCGGCACCCAATCCGTGGACACACTGTATACACAAGGTGTTCCTAAATTGGAGATACGAACGAAAAGGGAAGATTCCATTCCAATGAAATAAAAAAAAATATTTCTTTTAACATGGGACGTTTTGTTTTCGAGATACAAGTTGTTACTGTGGTGTATTCGGGTTGATCAATGTATAATATGTATTGTAATATGTTGGGTAGTTTATATAGAGATAAGAACCTGAACTAGAATAAGGTTGGAAGCAGTTGTTGTAATATATAGTTAAAGAACAGACGTATTTTAGTCCTTCACCAAAAGTAATTCAAAACGTAACAGTTACAATTAATTTTTTTCAGGTTATTTTCTTATAGGATCTGCCCTCCACAAGATGATTATAAATCATAAGAGTTCATCGAACCTTTAGGAATCATTGCTTCAGATCAGGAAAATCCATAAAAACTAATAATGAATTTTTTCACCGCACGTGCTTTTATGACAATTTGAATCATTCCGAGGATTTATTTCTCGAAATCGGTTGCAGAAACAACACAACTACAGGAGATCATGAAGTTCAGTACAACAACAAAGCTTATTTTAAAAATTTTCTCAAACTAGCAGGGGATCACCTAGAAAAAGTTCTGGAGGAAAACAGTGGACTTATATTCTAAAAAAAATTTCACCTTGTAGATTTGCAATTGAAATTTGCATGTCACATGGTGCAAACTCTAAATTGTGATATCCATGTCGAATTTCAGTTGAATATCTTGTAGAATGCAGATACTGTGAGAAAAAATTTTGAAAAATATTCAAACTTCAACACCCTGTATCTCGAAAACGAAACGTTTCTGGTCCCATGTTTATCGGCCTTTTTTGCCTTAAAATTATACAATTATACAGTGTGTCCCCGGATTGGGTGCCGGAAAGGTGTAAATGACGAAAAATTTTCGAGTTAGACTCTGATATTCTGGAAATCGCTCCTGCTTGGTCTCAAATTAAGATGTTGAGAAAATGAGCCAAATCAATTAATATACAGGGTGGTTTAGAACTGATTTAAGGAAAATTGTTACGAATAAAACACCTTTGTTTCAAAAGATATCGAGAAAGTTTATTGAGAAAAGTTGTTTAGAATTAAAAGACACGGCTAAAACTCGAATTTCAGATAAATCGAGCAACTTTGATTTTGTAAGTAGGTTATGAAAATATTTGATAATATCCATGGTTACAAATGCCAGACGTGACTTGAAACGTAAATTTTATTCGTCACAGACGAAAATTTTCTTGTTAAAAACATGCTGACCATAGAACAAAGTGTGTTTATTGAGCAGTGCTACGGCTTAGGTGCAGACATTTCGTATCAGGGAGTAATAAGACAATTCCATTGACGCTGGCCAAATTTTGCGGTACCACGTAACCCTGCTAAAAAAAAGTTTCAAAATTTAAATTTTTGATCATGACAAAAATCTCACGTATACAAAATGTTCATGGCCAACTTATTAAGTCAAGGTAGGCTGATTTATCTGTAACTTGAGTTTCTGCAGCAGCTCGTCATTCCGAACAACTTTTCTCAATAAACTATCTCGATATCTTTTAGAACAAAGGTACTTTATTCTTAACAATTTTCATTGAATCAGTTCTGAACCACCCTGTATATAAATTTATTTGGCTCATTTTCTCAACATCTTAGTTTAAGACCCAGTAGGAGCGATTTCCAGAATATCAGAGTCTAACTCGAAAATTTTTCGTGCTGTCTGCACCTAAGCCGTAGCACTGCACAATAAACACACTTTGTTCTATGGTCAGCATGTTTTTAACAGAAAAATTTTCGTTCATGACGAATAAAATTTACGTTTCAAGTCACGTCTGGCATTTGTAACCATGGATATTATCAAATATTTTCATAACCTACTTACAAAATCAAAGTTGATCGATTTATCTGAAATTCGAGATTTAGCCGTGTCTTTTGATTCTTAACAACTTTTCTCAATAAACTTTCTTGATATCTTTTGAAACAAAGGTGTTTTATTCTTAACAATTTTCCTTAAATCAGTTCTAAACCACCCTGTATATTAATTGATTTGGCTCATTTTCTCAACATCTTAATTTGACACCAATCAGGAGCGATTCCCAAAATATCAGAGTCTAACTCGAAAATTTTTCGTCATTTACACCTTACCGGCACCCAATCCGTGGACACACTGTATAAGGAATATTCTCTTTTCTTTTGTACCACCAACCAAGGAACAACTTGTATAACACAATATAAACCGAAACGATCAAAATCAAAATTGCCTACCTTATCATCGACAACTACAACATATATCCCCATTTCAGTATTTTCGCATACAACACTTCACTATTATACTTGCATTTGTATCTTGAGATATGAGTAAAACTATCTTTTGGAATCTTTATGTATAATTTCGAACAATAATCACCCCCCAATCATTCTCTCAGATAAAATCGACCAATTGTAAGACATTTCCTAAAATTGAAGAATACCCTACCGGATGTCCTCACAAAAACAAACTGATATAGTAAAAACTCGTGTTGACTGTCGTTAACAACAAAGGTCTTTTATTAGTGGCTAACACGATAGTGATTGGTTACTCATATCTCTAAGAATTTAGGAACAGTCATTGCTTAATAAACAGGTAATTTTAGAACAGTCGTTCACAGGGTGTCCCGGAAACAGCAAGTGAAACAAGAGTGAAATGTAGTTCAGTTTTGGAAAAATCTAGAAAACCAAAGATATGAGGTTAGGAGCTTTTACGCGCTTGTTCAAATTCTAATTAATAGATCAACACTCAATTTTGCACATAGTTGCGTGTTTGTAATTTCCACCTGATTACGAAGTTTCAATCTGATTGCATTTGTAATTCGTGAGATATTACTGAAAGAACGTCAAAATTCCAAATAACAACGAATTTCAGTACATTTTTTTCCTGATATCTCCGACAGTGAATATCGGATCGAATTGAAATTTGGAACATTGTTGTTAAATACTGCTTCTAAGGTTTTTGCTTTTGCCGAATTTCATTGAAAACTAATCAATATTTTCAGAGGGGAAAAAAAATTTAATCGAAAATTTTAAAAATTTTCGAATACATTTTTTGTTTTAATTTTTTTTAACAACTGGATCCACACGAAATTGCCCCAAGTTGCGCGTTGGTATTCCGAAACTATCCACGAAGTTTCAATTTATTCGAGTAAATACTTCATGAGATATCGATTAATTAACCTCAAAATTTCAATTGGGCCTAAATCCGAAACTATCGAACCTATTACACCCATTAACGAACTCAAACGCGATATTTAGACTCCAAACCCAATCTGACAATTTCAAGTCGCTAAGTCTTTTCCTTCGAAAGTTAGAGCACATACGGACAGGCGGCTGGACGGAAGAAATGGGGGTTTTTCCTTTAAACGATAATGCAGTTATTTTCATGAAAAACCTTTAGAACATCACATTTCAAACATATAATTTCAATATTATATTTTTAAAAAAATTTTTGATCACCTAAAACTGAAAAATAAAAATAGGGAGTTGCATTTAAAGGAATTTGTCATGAGTGCACGATATGGCAACGTCGAATTCAGCTTTCTCGGAAAGAAAAGGACGTCAAATGTGTTACTTTGCTTAGGAAAACAGAGATAGCTATACTTCGATCTGGTTAGAGTAGAAGACAACGACCAAGGAATAGAAAAAAAAGAGCACAGACTGTCATATTACTGACAAATCGCAAACGGAAATTGTTTGGTTATATTGACAAAGAGCACGTGTGTACCACAGAATAGGAATAAATATTTCTTTATTCTATAGCAGAAAAAGCAGTTCTACTAAACAACGTTGTCACTTCGTGCATGCATGACAAATCACAAACCCCAATTTTGAAATCTGATTTTTAATACTTTCTGAAGGTAATTTGGGAAAATGATGAATCAAACCCATAATAATTATCTTCAAATTCGCATTTGAAGTAATAACCCAAATTCAGGAAAAACCCCCATTGAATTTGACCACGGATTCTTCGTCAAGGAGTTCAACCCAATCGTTTAAGACCATTTTCGGCTCAAAATCCGAAAATACCAGACATCGTGGCGAAATGATAACGCGCTGTTCCCTAGAACAAGCGCGTAAAAACTACCGATACGAGAAGTAGAAGCAAATTGTTCTTCAATTTTTGAGCAGAACAACCAGAAATGAACACACAAATTGAAAATATTACAACGATAAAGTAAATGACTTTTTTCAGAACAAAATAATCAGCATGAAAGAAGTATCCATCATAAACCCATGAACAATAAATTTGTTCCACTCAGTTCAACTTTGGCGCCAGTCTAGCTTCTGGCTACTCAAAGTGAACCGAACATTTCCGAAAAATAAAATTCCTTTTCTTAGGATTCATGAAACAAAACAAAAGGTCAAGCAACTCACAATTTAAAATATCCCCATTCAAAAAAAATGAAATATATCTACATATTCACATTAATTATTTAGAATACTCTCAATATTCGAGGTCTCAAGTCAAATTTAAAGTACGCAAAACAGAAGTTTTCTAGCGAGAATTATTTCCATCAAAGGATTCTGATAACTTGCGAATGAAATATCTAAGAATGTCGATATTCATACAGCAGGTTTGAAGCTTAATTATAAGGGTGAAATTCATAATATGAGCTAAAGATTTCACTGATTCATCAAGAATGTCTTATTTCAAAAAATGGACGATCGATCTGAAATCCAGTAGTTAGTTGGAAAATTAGGCGAATTTTCAGCAGAATCTATGAATAAGGGCCTCACGATGGTGTCATCTAAATTGCTCACTCATATATTTATGCCAGCGAATGACAAATTAGGTACCCTCGACATTCTCCAGAATTTGAGGCGGAAGTTTGAGGCAAATTTATTTTATTGTATGATATTCGGGACATTGAGTTCGTTTTTCGGAACAAATTTTTCCCTCCTGCATTCCATATTTGAACTTGGTAATCATCTTATCCTCCAACTAAATTGGCGATATTTCATTTCAAAAGTTGTAAACGAATTATTAAATCTCAAAAACCGTCATATTCAGAAGGTAAAAAGACATCTTCCCTAATCAAACTCAAGGGTTTTCAGTTTCAGTTCAGTGGGTAAACGATGATGGATTTTATTTAAGTAAGAAAATTCACAACAAAATTGACAGGTCCAAGCGATTTTCCAAAATCTTAATTTTTCTAGACCCATGTCTTCCTTTCAATGTGTGTATAAGACCAATTTCTGTTAAAAACTCACCAATTACAAACATTACACAAATGGAAATAATATTGTTCCTTAAAACAAGTGTGTTTGTAAAGATATAATAAAACAGGGTGGGATTAAAATATATGTTATACTGAATGAGAAACAATCCATTATCAAAAATTCTCAATTTTTATTCGATCTTTCTCAATTTAATGTTTCACAGGCGTTGAACACATTCTCAACATAAAACATACCACTGCATGTTTCATGGTTTTCAGCACAATAGAACGTGAAATATAAACTCAATATATCCTCGTAATATAAATTTTCTCCATCGCAAGAATTACACCACCTCGCACATTTAAAAAAAATATATCACTGTCAAGCACCTTGTAAGAAAATGCACCAAATCTGAATAATTCACTATGTAACTATTACTTTTCTGTTTAAGGACACTCGGCTTTATGATTATCAGTCACATTATCGAATCTTATAATTCTCTCAAGTATTACAGATAAAGAAAGATTCGACAGGAATTGAGTTTTATCTGAATTGCACAAAGGTACCGCATATTAATGTTCAAAATCATCGGACACCATTGATAAATTTCGAAAAATGGAATTTATATGCATGAACCTTTGAATAAAGAACAATGTTCTTCATTCACAGGCATGAACTAATCGATGTGAAATACAATATACAGTGCCCGTCAAAACTATGGAACAAATTCATTCTCAGAAGAAAAATATTTGGCAACAAAATCCTGAAACGGGTCAATTTTTGTTTCACTTTGACCAAACTTTTATGCATTTTTGAAGGGTTTTTGTTGCATCCTGTGCCATCCTCATCAACCCTCTCAATCTTTTGAATAGGGAAAGTAGGTCATGTGGTATCTTCTTTACAGGCGTGCAGAAATCTTCAGGAAAAAATTTTTTTTTTGTAAAAATTAGTTACTTCAAAGAGGTTTTCAGTATGTGCACTTTGTCATGGCTCATTTACTTTGAGACGATGGTACCCGATGAAATTTGTCACCGAATGAAAGTCGACCATTTCAGTTTTGTTTATGCACAACTTTAAATCCCTTTCAACCCCCTCGCGTGAATTTTTTTTTCTCCATTAATGGGTAGAACGTTGTGCACGAACAAAAGTGTAATGGTAGACTTTCATTCGGTCACAAATTTCATCAGGTACCATCGTCTCGAAGTAAATGAGCCATGACAAAGTGCACCTACTGAAAACCTCTTTGAACTAATTTTTGAAAAAAAATAATTTTTTTCTTGAAAATTTCTGCACAACTGTAAAGAAGATACAAAGACCTTGCCAAAAAAGTACCACATGTCCTTCTTTCCCGATTCAAAAAGTTTAGAGGGTTGATGGGGATGGCACAAGGTGCAACAAAAATCCTTCAAAAATGCATAAAAATTTGGTAAAAGTGAAACAAAAATTGACCTGTTTCAGGATTTTGTTGCCAAATATTTTTTTTTTGAGAAAATGAAGAATGAGAAAATAATTTTGACGCGCACTGTATATGCATGAACTAATCGATGACATAATATTATTTTATATTTTGGCGTGCATGTTCTAAAAAACATGCGTGCAATCATTTTGCCCAAATGTCGATTTTTTTCCCGAAACTGGTCTAAATCGACTGACTGATGAAGAATCCAATGTCGAATTAGATTCAGTCAGGCCATTCGTTTCCAAGATAATTCGAGAAGAGAAAGAACTAGTGACTTTTACGGTAGGTTGCGTATTAGATTGAGACGGTGTTCATTAATGGGCAAAATCAGAAAAGCGTCTTCCGAGTTATATTCATTTGAATTTTTGAGTGTACTTCCTCAATATCTCGGAAAGTACGCGTATGTAGTCGTACTGAAGCTTGGTGATTACTCAAGGAAAAACGACATGCAAGTGATTGCAAAATTTGATTGGGATCCTTTCGTTAAGAAAATTTTCAAAAAAAAATTGGAAAACAAACCAATTAACTTTCAGGGGAATTCGATCTGCCGATCGAAATCAAAAAAATCACCCAGACACCGATTTCAATCATCAATTATCTCACTGTGATGTTCGTATTGACATGATCTAATTAAATCAAGTGTCAGAGGAATAATAGATATACTCAGATAAATTCATCAATGGAAATAGATATATTGAGATGTTTTATCCATATGCTCAAATTTTGAATTTCTGAAAATATCAATACATCTGATCATCTAAGAATACATTCGAGATCTTTCATATTCTTGAAGGATTTCCTGAGGATGGATGTTCGTCGAAACATTTTCTTTCAGGATAATTTGAGGAATCACGGCCTGGAGTACAATTAAACCAAAAGAAATACCTATTGTGAGTGTATTCCTCAATCATGCAAACTTTTGTATGGTATCCTCAGATCAAAAAAATTAATGTAATTTTCTGCGATTCCATTCATCTAGATAGTACCCCTGTTTTAAAAACTGCTACTTCATATCTATTAAGGAATACCACATTAGATATAAGTATTAGCTTTTGCAATATTGCTACAGAATATAAGTACAACAGTGGATGTTATAATGTATTCAATATAATAAAACGTGCTTTCTTCATGTGTGGAAATAGGAGATCAACCCTGTGGAATCCTGACCACTTTTACTGAAATACGGAAAAAAGCAATAAAACCAAAATGAACTTAATCCGATCTATCATAAGCATTAGGACCTCCAGTTTTTGTTGAATAGCTCACAACTCCACAAAAAAGTGCCCTATCTAAATATAAACCAACCCTATGTCAGGATATACGGGAATAAATGAACTCACATATACATTTAAAATGTATATGTATATGTCCATATATGGTATATGCTTGGGGTAGGTTTATCAAAAATACCTTGTGCTCAATTGTTTCGTGTTCAGACGAATGGGTATTGTATGAAAATAACAGTTTCTACATATTGTTTTTCTTCAACTTTGAGAGGGACACTTCAATAATATATCTTGTATATACAACATGTTCTTATTAAGAGTGAATCATAAATTATCTCGAATTCTAAATTGTTAGTCATCAACGATAGCCGATGAAATCGTTAGGGATTGTTTACCTTTTTTCGAGTTGACAGATTGCAATGTACTATAGGAAAATATTTAAAAATGAATACGACAATCATTAAAGGAAGAAATGCAGATTTTTCGAGTTTACTCATTCGAATTCATGATAGTTTTCATAATTTCATGCTTTGTAATCAGAATTCAATAATATTCATACTCACAATTAAACGATCAGTTGTATTATATTCATTGTTCTTGTAGGAAAGATGCCTATTCCTTGTTCAAGTTAACAATCACACATATAACAACAAAAGCCGGTCAAATTACTGCAATGATTACTTAACATATCTGATTCTCAATAACAAAAGATCTAGCATTGTAATTTGTATATCCATTAATAAAAACAGATCACCAGCACTTTAAGATACTTGTCTTTCACTACACCAACGATAAAACGTCAAAATAATAGAAAACAAAATTCACATTCACAGCCCCACTTCAGCTCCCACACGATTTGACGTCTCATTGATATATTTTGCGAGCTCTATGAACTATCACGGTATCGGAATCGGAGTTGGCTTGTTCCACTAGTAGTCATTTTAAATGTCTATATAATTTTAACACCGTTATTTTATAATCAAATGGATTGACTTGATCTTGCAGATATACGCAGATAAATGCCCCCTATGGGGGCGTTTTTATTTTAATCGAAATGATTAATCGATTAACCTCTATCTTTCTCTTCTTTGGTGGAGAACAAAAGAAGAGAGAGAGGGAGATACACCGATTAATCAGTTCGATAAAATAAAAAAAAAATTATTCATATAATTCTGTGTCAGACAAAACTCTAGGAAATAGGAAATGAATCGAGTGCCTTCAAAAGATGGATTTTAGTGTTCAAAATATCATATAACTCTGATCATTTTTAATTATAACTGCAGATTGGTAGACAAAGTACCAAAAAATCTTTGTTCCTAGAACAATGGCAAAAATACTATTTCGCATTGTTTAAATGCTTCCGCATAGACGTATCTACAAACATGATGTAAGTAAAATATGGTGTGCTCATCTGTGATCGATTTACTATTGATGACGTCACTTTTTTCATTCAAATTCAAAGCACAGAATATATATTGCCTTGTATTTTAAACTTGCTGACGTCACTTTTTTTTCAGACGAACACACCATGTTCTTTACATCATGTCTACAAAGATCCTTGTATTTCCCCATCATTGATCACAAGACTATCTATTTTTATTCTGTCTTTTCACACAGACTAGATGTTTTAATCAACAAATAATCCCTATTCTGTGGTTTAGGTACTTCCCCGGCTTTATTCTGTAATCTGTGATCGTGGTACAAATATAACAAATAGAATAGATATGAAAATGAAACAAAGGAATAGAAAGAGGGATTCCTAGAATGTATTTATTGTTTGAATAATGCTATTACTCATGGAATTTGTCTAGTATACGTTTCGAACATAAATTGAGATATATCAGCGGCAAGTTCGAAAAACAACAGTAATTTTGATAATAATGAGGATGGACAGAGTACAGCTATTATAAACAATAAGGTACAGTTTCCGAATTACTATCACATGCTTACTGTAGTAGTATTATAATAAAATTAAGCACCATTGTATTAATAGTTCATTAGTGAGTACATAATCTGGGTCCGTCCTGTCATGTATTCCATTGAAATAAATAAATAAAAACACATATATCCAAATTACTATTGGGCTAGAAAATATGTTTAATTGGTAATAAATTTATTTAACTTCTTATATTTATCAGAGATCATTCAATTAAATATATTCCATTAATGGTTCCATTAAAAATTAGATGAGATAATTTTAGTATACAAAAATATAATTATATTTACACATAAGACTTACTTATGGCATTTACAACAATACATCACAATGGGAAAAGTGCTAAATGCAAAAACATTTGATAAGTGTTGGTTGCCAAAATATTGATAAAACGAGTATATTTTATGCCTGAAATTTGTGGGCATAAGCTGAATTCCAGTCCCTCTCAAATATATCTTGCAATTGACTTCTTATTGTACTATGACTTGAATTCCTTTCAAACATCGGATCATGTAAAACGAAAGAAACACCAGCAGTATCAATAAAATAATCCCCAGACCAGTTTGAAGTTCCAATAAAAGCCATATTGTCAGTTACCATATACTTATTGTGATTCACACGTGCAAATGGGATCTTCTGTTGGGTTTTGTTGGCAGGCACAATAAATCGACGAACCTCTAAAGATACATGAGGGTACGAGTTCTCCAAACTTGTCAAAGATTTCAAAAAATTATCCTCAGATGATCTTGAATGATTCCACCAACTTATCAACATTTTGATATTAATTTTTTGTTCTATTGCTGCAGTTCTGAGAGCATCGTCAATCACGGGCCAAAATTTTAGTTTTGGCGTATATATGGTCAAAGGAAAGTAGTCCATTACAGCAATATAAACAAATTTTTCAGCATTGCTTATAACATGTAAGAGTCCATCTATATCATTCGTTCTTCCTTGTGGATTAAATGGTAATGGAGAGCTTGTTAGAAATGTATGAAAACTGTCATTTTTGAATGTAAGGTTCATTGGATTTTGCAAGTTGAACGAGGTCCTCAAAGTTGGTGACCAGTTCTCCGGAATTTTTTGAGTCAATCCTAAGTACCAGTAGGCATCAAAAATTTTTCCTAGGTCATTAGCTAAACAACTACAATTATATACTGCAATTCCTAGTTCTTTAACCTGTGTCAAAGCTCTCCAATCCATGTTTGCACTACCTATATAAATATGTGTTCTATCCACAATCCAGAATTTAGTATGGAGTACACCATTTCCCAACAATTTAGCAAAATTCAAACTTCTAACTTCTGCTGCTTTTCTTTTAACTAAGTATTCGGTGTCTATATTAGGATTTTTCTGTGTTGGGGCATTCTGAGCTATTTTAATTGATATCCCCTTTACAGTTCCAGCTTTAAGAAGAGCTTGAAAAATGGTTTCTCCTTTGTATGAAGATGGATCTGGATACACTTCCGAGTGTCGTAAAGTCCAATAAAAAGAAGCAATTTCTATTTTTTCCTGTGCAAGGTTTATTAAGTTTTGCCATGTGTCAAAGGTAGAAGGAGTTGTTACAGTTGTGTCATTGTATACGAGACCTTCTGGTATACTCTCTACTAGTTGTAGTTCACACTGGTGTGAACAATGGCTGGAGGTTTTCTTGTTAAGTTCTTGGAGGGCCTTCTCTGTTGCTTGATCTAGTACAGGTAACAGAACGACCAGGAAAATCATTACACAAAGGATAGATATTGGAATGCAGGATGGTCTGCATAGTTTATGTTTTCTCCATTTTGCACCAGGGTATTCTATGATATCTGTTTGGGTGTATTCTTCCGCCCATAAGTCTGCTTCATCATGCGTTTCCATCATTCCTTTTGGAATCTTGACCAAGGATTCAGATTTCAAACCCATTTTGCTTGATTCGAGCCAACACTGAATTAGTGAATTAATTATTTATGTTTGTTTATAAATTCCCCTATCATATCACATCAGTGAATATTAGGTATTTTCCTACCAGGTATATATGATTGCACAGCAATTTTTATGTATCAGTTGCTCAATGAAGTAAACATATGTTCATTTTCATTTGAGTAATTGAAGATAATTTTGATTATTCGTTAATAATTGCACCAGATCGAATAATCTCATATCATCAGTAAAAGTGACACAAAATGAAATAAAAATACAAGATCACAGAGGATCCAAGGATGGCGTTATCTTTTTTCTTCAGTGCACCTGAACTCCGATACAAACAGTTCTCAAATGTAGGTCAAGGTTAATTTCACTTTGATGATTTTAATTTTTTTATTTTATTTAATTATTTTCAACTTATTGCAAGAATATACGGAATGTTGTCTATAACCATGATGTAAAAAATATTTTACTCACTAACTAAGGTGCAGACATCTCACCTTAAATCAAATAGCCGATAAATAATAAGAAATGAATAATCTTGAAAAAGTTCAGAGGGTAGAATAATTATGGTAAATGAATAAATAGTTGATAGTACCAATAAAGGCCTTCGTAAAGAGCTATTCAAAGATTTAGCTAGCAGAGGGCGGGCAGCTATTAAAATGGCGAATGAGCCAAAATCGATTTCATACCTGATTTTTTTAATGAAAGTTTAAAACTTTGTTAAAAGATGTGTTATATCCCAGTGGTTAGTTTGGTCTATTTCTTTTTCCCCAGATAAGCCTAAGGTCTTCGATATTAAGAGGTCGGTCCAATTTCCTTATTGGAATAGTAATATAAAAATAGGGTAAGTGAAGGTTAATAGTAATAGCATTCCTTAAACAATGGTAATAGATAATTGAATAAGGATAATGAGAAAAATATGTATGTGTATTTGAACGTTCTTTGTGCCAATGAAAATAAGCGTATATCATTACACAGTGATCATATCCGAACGCTGATTCATTTCAGATTTCAGAATATTATTTTTAACGTTCACTATCTGCACCTGGGATGGTGTAAGGAAACGGAACACACCAGATTTTCTAAAATGAAAAACTGATCAACATACGTTGTAGCATTTGTAGCATTGTTTAAACAATGGTTGTAGGGATGGCTTAAATATCTATATAATGGAGGTATTTCAAGTAGTTAGTTACTTTATTCTACCCTTGCAAATTATCTGTATGTCTGTTAAATATCAATTTAAAATATTGAACTACTGATATTGCAAATTTTCCTACTCGTAAACCCAAATCAATTTTTTAAGAACTCAAAAATATTGGAACCAAATGTCTGATTGAACTCTCCTCTAACAAAAGTGGAACGTATCACAAATATTGTTTTGTGGTGCTTGTCTCTGTTTTTGACATTTCAAATTAAATGTTCATTAGATGACAGACAGGGGCATGAAACTCCTAGTAGAATATTGGAAACATATTTATTCTGTGGTCCGACCCAATCAGAAGGAGACGGAAGATGAGGAAGTATAGCTTTCTCTGTCGGGACAGTATAAACGAAATTGACATTTGACTTTGACTTTTAATAGTTTTTGCCGGTAAAAGGAAAGTTGTTTACGTCGATTTGTGTAGTTCATTTTTAATCACAGATCAACCAGATAAACCACTCGCGTCATTTACTTAGGAAATCTATGTCAACGCAGATATGACCCTGAATCGAGCTAATCAGAATTTTAGCAGGCGTTTGGGGTGCTTTGGGGTGCCAATCAGATTGCAGGAATAGGATTACGTCACTCTCGTCGTTTTCGGACTCGCTTGAAGAGGTTATAAACATGTAAACAGGGGGGTGAAGCGACGGTAGGAAAAGTAGAAACAAGGACATACGTTTCCACTTATTTTTATCTGTCAGAAACGTATGTCGTGGATATATCGAAATGGAAGAATGACATGACATTATGTCAAATGCTAATTTCATTTTTGGCGTGTTTTGTGGCAGTTTGTTATTGAGATTGAAAATTGAAATTAAAGTAATACCCGTGTAATATGAAGTTAATATCTTTTCAGGTGTAATATGTGTAACCATATTTATTTTCAGGATTCAGATAATGTTGAATTCGGGGGAATCATTTATGTATGAGCTCAGGCACTAATTTTTAACCATGATAAGATAAAAAAAGGTAATTACTTTGACTATCATTACCTATGCAGTACAAATAATCCATCATTTAGGCATGTGTTTTCACAATTTTTCAATCTTAGATTCTAGTGAAAATAAGTTATCTTAATACAAAGGCAATGGCATAATGTCAGTTAATTTATTTGGACATTGTATTTACGCATAGACCTAATTTGATATGTTATTAGGTGTATGTATATTCGGCAATTCCAGCCTAAAAATCTCTTCAGTTGAACCATCAGAAACATAACATATATTTCCCATATTCTAAGAATAATAATTACTGGCCGGGTGCAAAAGTTTTACCTGGGATTATATCACTTATTATTCTCACAGTTCATAAATTTAATTCGTGTGAATATTCTACTAGCATAGTGGAGTACTACTTAATGAACTTCATTCAGGGAACTATCTTATTGGGAGTCTTATCTTTGAAAGATTAATTCGGAGTATTTATAGTTAATTTTTATTTCAATATTCATCGTCTAATTGTTGATTGATTTTCTAGAAAAGTGGTATTGCCAGGAAGGACTGGGACTGAAGATTTCTACATGATTTTGGCAGTTTCTTTGGACTTTTGGATGCCGCTCCCCTCCCTTGATGAATCAGTGTTATTGAAAATTAGTGAAGTGAATATATTAATCTTTGTGACAACATTAGGATTGTTGTGAATCAGTGCTAACCTTCTCAGAAATATTTCTTCAATCCTTATTATGGATTTATTTGGTTTCTCTAGGAGCTAATTGTATTTGTTTGGTCCAGAAAACCGCAACCTATGTTATAAGTATTCATATTTCGTTAGGTAAAAGACAAATATCGGATACTTGTTTATCCTACAATTCAGTTTTTCACACACATGTAATTGCAAAAATTATTGTATTCAATAAACTATTATTTATAAAGCTTTTTTCTAATTGAAGACAAAAATTCCTTTCCATTCAATTTAAATTTAGAACACAGAATAATCAGAAATATTAACTGAACCACAGAGCACCAATGTAATTTTAGAGAAAAATGACATATACTTCAACTGGCGGACACCCCCTAGAACCATAATGGAATATTCCCACTTATTTTATGACAGGAGAAATGTCACAATTGTTGCGCATAGTTTACAAGGCAGGTTGCACTTCTTATATTTTGATGTTCTGTGCATGTAAACAAACTGAAATGAATTTTTCATCCTATTAATTGATGAATAATTTCGTATCTGTTCCATTTAAGAATATAATCCAAACATTTTTTTACAACCAAATCAATTTTTTAGTCATCTTTGAGGTTCTATTTTATGATAACAGGCCTCATTATATGTTTTAATTATACAACAAGAATTGGAATCGAACTTAGGTGGACTCATTCATAATGTTCATTTTATATAATATAAAGGAATCCCAACTGAAGTAA
Source organism: Myrrha octodecimguttata (assembly GCA_958510865.1). Taxonomy (NCBI): domain Eukaryota; kingdom Metazoa; phylum Arthropoda; class Insecta; order Coleoptera; family Coccinellidae; genus Myrrha; species Myrrha octodecimguttata. The sequence goes on from OY294056.1 coordinate 64,411,493, forward strand.
AAGCATTACAATAACCTCCATTATTCAATTAAAACGATGGGATGTCTAATAAAATTGTATATGATTGCACAAACAGTAGGATTGGAATCGAACAAAGTTGGTCTATTCATAGTTTGATTTTATATTGAAATGAATCTCATTTGATATGAAACTACAAAGATTCTCTGATTTAGGTAAACGGGTTTTCCATAACATTTTTCCAAAATTTTCATATACTCCAACCGAATTCTTCTACAGGAGTTTAAGATGTGACAAAACACTCGCTTTGGTGTTGGAAATTTGCTTTTCAAATGGTTTCATCGAAAAATCTTAGTCTGATTTTGATTTTGTGATTCCTGAATCCCGACAAATCCGTTTTTACATTTAGATTTTAGATATTCCAAACTCAAGTATTCAATTTGACAGCTGTTTCGAGGAAGAAGAAAGTGTGGTTATGTCTGTTATATTTCTCAAGGTCGGAGAGACGCGATTCCCGCAAACGATGAAGTGATTTGTCTTGTTGGTCTGTGTTTTTAATATTTCTTACAGATTCGGTACGAAATTCATTTTATCTTTCACTATTTAGATAATTTACTAGTTTCTGAATAGTCTATACAGCCTGTTATATAGTATCCTCATTTATCTTTTATAAAAATGCTGTCCCCAGGTCTCCACAAATACATGCTCCAACTGATCATAATTATGCATGTAGATATGAATATACTTGTTTAAGTTCCTTAGATAGCATCAATGCTTTCAGTAATTATCATAATTATGCATGTGAATATGAATCTAATTATTTAATTTCCTCATAGCATCAATACTTTCAGTAAAGTCTGAGATATCCTCAACATCAGATCAACCTTTAGTACGAAGCCCCAATGTATCATACCCAACAAGCGATATTTCTAGTTCTGAAACTGGTTAAAATTTTACAGATAAACATTTATTTTTAGTCGAAAATAAACCTGGATTTTTGCATAAATTAGGACTCCACAAAACAGATGGGTCCCTTGAGCAGGAGTTCATGTACAAAATATATAGGACTCTTTCTTCGAAATTATCAAATATTTATTTAATAAGGAACTTACAAAATTTGAAAAATTCATATGAGGCTGGTGAGTTTCAGCTCATTGAAGAAAATTTAAATAAAATTACAATTGACTTTATAAACTCACAATTGAGAAATGTTGATAAGCCTCCAACAGTGGTCTTCAGGTGTTAAAGCTTTTGCTCTCTCACCTTATAAAAGGAGTCCAAATTATTTTATTATCTTAGAAAATGTTTTCAGCTTCCATCATCTCTCTTCAGCATACATTTCTTTTGAATGTGGACTCCTTAAACCAGTTTTGGAAGTTTGGATCATATGATACAAGCTTTCCATTTCGACAATATAATGTGTACATATAAAGTTCTGAGCAGGGTAAAAGAGTCTTATTTCAATTTCAGAGATTCGTACATAAAAATGAAAGTCAAGATAGCAGCTCAACAACTAAGTCAAGCCTAAATCAGGATCCTCTAGAAAACTTTTTTGGGCAGATAAGGTAGCATTTCGTTTGAAAGAATTCCAAAATCCACTTTGAGGTCCTTGAATGGTTCAAAAATTGCTCCTGACAAATAGTGCACAACTTTTAATGCAGAAGCATTTTCTAGTGACAATAAATTTTTATTTTATTTTTTTTCAGATATGACGGAAAACCTATGAAAAGATTCAATAGAGATTTTTCCACTAAAAAAATCCGATTTTGTATTGAGTTTCCATTTAATTTAAATATTTGGTTTCTAGGTTTTTACCACTGTTCCCAGGATCCAAGGATTAAATTAGTGGATTCACCAACCTTTGATGAAAGACTCCTTCGTATATATCCTTAGATGACAATATTGTTATTATTGATTAATTTTGTTTATATGTAATGAAATTATTACTTCTTAAAATGTTAGTAAAATCTGTATGTTCAACCGGAAGAAATAAATAAAAGAACATAATTTAATCAGTACATATACATACAATTGATTAATTTCACTTCATATTATTTCGGTTCGAGTCGGAATTTCCTTTTCGTTCCATTTCATAAAGAAACGAGAAATTCCACTTGAAAATAACGAATATGACGTGAAATTAATTTTCAATACCTTCTATCCTGAATACTAGTCCAGCAGTTAATTCAAATATTCCCGCCACAAGTAAACTACTTCCAATTCTGTCCGTTAGGGTCGCTACTGAGCTCATTAACAAAACAAATACTTCCAATTTCAGCCGGTAGTGTCGCTAGTGAGCATGCCAACAAAAATATGGTTCCATCCATAGAATAAATGTATATCCATCTGTGGCCCGCCTATAATGGCCGCCAAATTGTTTCCACAGATTAGCAGGGAGTTTGCACTTCTTATATATTTGTATTCTGTGATGACAGATGTAAACTGTAAACGGGAATTTGAAAACAAATAACAATGATAACACAAAAAGTGAATAACAAAAATGAAATAAAATGAAAATAACATAAAGATTTCGTTATTCGTTTCGGTTCGATTGAATTATATTTGTCAATACTTGTAAATTATGCGTATTATGGCTAATATGAAAATGGGGTCTCAGAATAATAGGAAGAAAGTCCAAGTAAGTCCAGGTTTTTTTTCTTGATTAATTAGACTATAAATTTAAACTCAACATAAATATTTCAAGGTATCGATGGTAATATGTGAAGCTGAAGAAAAACGCCATCGTTCTGGTGTTAATGCTCTTCAGATTGATCCTGTATTGGATAGATTATTTTCAGCAGGTAGGGACTCTATCATAAGAGTCTTTGAACATGAAAGATATTTTCATGGAATGGAACATCATACTGATTGGGTTAACGATATTGTTCTTTGCTGCGGGGGAAGGAACTGTAAGTAGTAATAGTAAAAGGGTGGTCTTTGCCTATTTTAATTCCAACAGAGCAGAAATCACTGTTATTGAAGTTCATCCAACAAGTTTTGGACATTAGGTCCTAATTGAATGATAAATATAACATCAAATCATGCTGCTTCAAGAGCTATGCTTTTCTGATCATCTGTGTTATAGTAATATCTGCAAGCTCTGATACCACAGTTAAAGTCTGGAATGCACATAAGGGATTCTGTATGTCAACGCTACGGACACATAGGGACTATGTAAAAGCATTAGCTTATGCCAAGGATAGAGAACAAGTTGCTTCAGCAGGATTGGACAAGTCCATTTATTTATGGGATATAAATACTTTAACAGCTCTTACAGCGAGCAATAATACTGTTACTAGTGAGTTATATTTTTTATGAATAATTCTTGGATACATTTGTTGAGTTTGTGAAAATCTACAATTTTAGCCTCTAGCTTGATAGGAAGCAATGAATCTATATACAGTCTTGCTATGAATCCATCTGGAAACATTGTTGTTAGTGGATCGACCGAAAAAGCATTGAGATTTTGGGATCCCCGAACTTGTGCCAAATTATTCAAACTTAAAGGTAATCTTGTTATCTTGTAAAGCTTCAGCATTGATAACTGTATTTTTAGGACATTCTGATAATGTTAAGGCCTTGGTCGTGTCCAGAGATGCAACTCAGTGTGTGTCTGGCAGTAGTGATGGAACTATTAAAGTTTGGAGCCTGGGAGGGCAAAGGTTGGTCATGGAAATATTAATTTAATCATCAAATAGATGAAAGGGTTTATTTATGCATCATATTAATAATCAAAGTCGCATTCAAAAACCAGTTTGCCAAATGATATCAGAAATTTCAATGCGTATTTTTAGGTGCATTCAAACCATAAGAGTACATTCTGATTCTGTTTGGGCTCTTCTAGCGACTGAAAATTGGACACACATTATATCAGGAGGTAGAGATAAAAAGGTAGGTATGCTTAATATTTTAATTTGTATTGAACAATTTCAATGTGACCATGTTGTAATAAAATCTTTTCAGGTTATAATGACTGAACTAAAAAATCCCCAAAATAGTATTATAGTTTGTACAGAGCAAGCTCCAATTTTGAAGTTATGTTTTACTGCCGATCAACAAGCTGTTTGGGTAAGTTGCCCTACTAAGTATTATAATTACACTAATTTGATTAGGAATAATATCCTTTATTTTCATGTTGGGGCAAAAGTACTTTTTAAAACTTTTGTTCTTTGTTTATATTCATTATATATTTGTTTCTGTACATAATTTTGCCAGAATATGTAACATTTGAATTTTAATTGTAGATTTATATTCAGGTTACCAAATTGATTATAAAACAATAAACATCTAATAAATATAGGCAAGATTTAAACACTGAATAGTTTTACCTAGGTAGTGTTTAATGAAAAATACTTGGTTGCTCGATTGTGAATATTTTCTCACTTAATTTTCAAGGTTTCTACTTCAGATTCTAACATTCGTTGTTGGAAATTACCCACAGAAAAACATTTCAGAGAAGATATCGCAATGTCAGACAAACCTGTTTCTCTGATACCTGGTGGGGCAGCTATTCGACAGGCATTCGTACTCAATGATAAAAGACACATTTTGACAAAAGATTCCCACGAGCATGTTTCATTGTATGATGTCCTTCAGGTATTTAGTAATTATATTATTGATGCAATCATAAAAACAATATGCTTTTGCATGCTTTTTCAAGAATGTTATCATTTAGTCTAGTTATTTGTATAAACATTGTTTTCAAGCCACCCTACTTGAAAAGAACAAAAAGTTTTTCTGAAAAACCAGAGATGAATCCTTGTTTTCTCTGATCACACCAGCTCTTCAGTGAAGAAATTCTTCAATTATTTCAGTTCTTTCAGGACTCATTTGTAAATCTCTCACAAAATCAACAAATTCTGGTGGACATCAAAGTTTTGTAGATTCCACTGAGTGAACTCTATCATGTTTGTTCTTTATCTAATGAGATCAGCTTAAAACATAGTTGTGATATGTTTTCAACCATAGACAAACTCTTTCTTATAATACTGAATCTGCACGCAAACATTTTCCACAGCAAGTTACATTGAATTTTTCGAATATTCATTCTGAACCCCTGTACTATTTTTTCATGTTTCTAAAGGCAAAGAAAGTGGAAGATATTGGACAGGTGAATTTCCAAGAAGAAATAAAGAATAGATTTAAAATGATCTACATTCCTAATTGGTTCAATGTAGATCTGAAAACTGGGGTAAGTTTTCGGGAAAATAAAAATTTGCCCATTGGAATATGAAGTTTTAATTTCTACAGATGTTAACCATTCATCTAGGCCAGGACGAGGTGGACTGTTTTTCAGCCTGGGTGTCTGCAAGAGATGCCGGAATCAAAGACTGTCTTGAACCTGATTCTAAAGTAAACTTTGGAAAGCTGTTGTTGCAGGCTCTGCTTGAACATTGGAGAGGAGTAGTACCTGAAAGTGACAGTAAAATTCATTTCACTGTGCCTAAACACATTCCATTGATTTTAAGGTATGGACAGAGAAGAAAAAATTAATTATGCAGCGACTCTGAAGGTTTGTTCGTTGTGCCTGATAAAATGTTATAGTACATTACACGCTACTGACTTCCATTTCTCAGTGCAGATGGGGGTAATCTTTGGGTTTCGACAAGTGGAGATCAAACAATATGTGCGCATGCTCAAACAGAGTCATTTAGGGAGCATCGTTGCCAGACTGTAAAATCAATCCGATGCCACAAGAATGTCATGTCATTTAAAATCCTGTTTCATTTATATATGTCGAATAGAAATAATATGATTAGGAAATTGAATATCATAGGAATATAATTGAAGAAGTGAATAAGGGCAATTCTGTACTATTTTATTTGAAATAGAGATATAGTATGGTTTTCAATCATAAGTTGTATGGAATATAAGATGAGGAGACTTTATATGAAACGAATGTTTGAATCAGTAAATAAGGGCAATTATGGCCCTATTTTGTTTGAAACAGTGATATAGTATATTTTCAATGATGGGACACCGTTATTTTTACTTTCCGATTTGGATTAGGACGAATGGAAAGACGAAATTCAAGTGCACTATCCCAAATTTTATTTATTTTGATTTGGATTGGCAATGTCCTGAATTGACCCATTTATCCTAACCCCCGACAGAATGCATTACATTACTAGATAATTACTTAATCTACTTATTTTCAAGTCAGAATGAACCATCTCAAATGAATCGAGATACTATTACCATTGTTTAATTGTTCTTAAACAATGCTATCACTCAAATCTAATATTAGGCTCCGCACAATCTGGCAACGATGATCCCGAAATGACACTGTTGGTGCATGCGTACATCTTGTTTTGATTTCCACTTGTCGAAACCCAAAGATTACCCAGATGGGTGTAGTTAGTGTAGTTGAAGTCGCCATGGAAACAAATTGTAATTTTTCGAATAAAGCAATTAGACTTGGGAAGAAAGTAGACAATTTCAAGCCAGTGATTGCTACCTAGATAACAAAATGGAACCAAAAACAACAACAGATTTCTATGATCATGATTAATGTCTATGCATAACCACCACAGATGATAACCTCACTCTATTACTGCACTTGTGATCTGTGACCACAGTCCCAACATTTCTGTAACGAACAGGGTGCAAGTTCACAACAAAACAGACTGAACAGTATCAGTGCTACATTGTCCATGCTGGTGTACAATAGTGTAGTTCACGGATACACAACGAACTAACTTATTGATTAGACACAATTGCTTTAAAGTTAAACTGTTATTATTATTATTTACACTGGCCATGTTCATGTGTTCATTACTGAGTTACTAAAGTAACTCAGTAATGAACACAAAAAGGAATTGAAATGTTGGTATGCTACTTTATAGTACTCCTCTTAAAAGAGGAGTACTATAAAGTAGCATACCAACATTTCAATTCCTTTTTGCTTGCTTGGTTGTGGAAACAAGTAGGTTATCATTTTGGCGCAATGTCTGTGAAATAAAGAAATGAGTTGAGCAAAATCAACCCTATAGTTTTGGGGGTATTCCGAAATGAGTTTTTTTCAAACATTCGAATAATACTGCTTCTATCAAATTAAATGGTGGGATTTACTTGTTAGCAGCAGACACAAATAAACTGCTCCACATGAGTGGAGTCTTCGTAATGTTTATTTTTTGAGTTTGAACTCGCGCCGATTCACACCTTACACAATTAATACAGTATAGAGTGAATAGTATCGAGATAGCTACAAGTACCAATTTATTAAAAAGTAACCAAATTTGTGGATTTATTTTAATCGAATTATATTGAGCCCTGATGCAGGCCAAGGTATATAAATGTTGATAATTAAACACCTAATTCCGAGATTCAGTATGATGTCTCTCGGTAGATGGCAGTGCATTATATTTACTCCAGCAACGCCGTCTGTCTTCGAATACGAGTACTCATAGCCAACAGATTTATTAACCATATTGAATTTTTCAGTGAAATTGGGGGTCGAACTTTGTATAGAGTTCCTGTCGGAGAAGCAGGGGGAGACACAGAGAATGCCCTCCTTAACGAAACAGTACCTAGTTGGGTGACATCCATGATTGAGGATAATTGTAGTGGGAAATTCATCAAAATTCAGTTTTATCTGCAACCACACTCTTCAGTACCTGTTCATTTGCTAAAACAAGATCGTCTCAAAAAGGTAAACATCCCTATTCTTAGAAAAAATCCTCTATAAATTGATATCGATTTGTTCAGAGAATTACTTCATCCAGTATTGTCAATCAAAATCAATGATGCAGGATGGTTTATTGGAATGTCATCAATTTTAAATAGACGACTTGGGCCCAAGTTGCCAACCCAAAATTTACTTAGCAAGTTTACTTTCACTGGGGAACGGGAGTTTCAGGACAAATTCGACATGATAAGGTTCGCATTATTTATAAATAACCGTAAAACATGCCTCGACTCTTCAAACCAGATAATTCCTTCAAAATATAGGTTTTTGTTAAGATCGTCCCCGATTGGCTGAAATTTAAGTTGGGATTCCTGATTTCATGCAAACAATGTCAATTTTCATAGGATACGTTCCGAAAATCAACTCTGTTGTTTCGGTTGCCGATTTTCCGCTCCGTAAATATGAAATATTCGGATGGTTCCTGGAACAAGCGCGTGAAAAAGGTTATTTACGGAATCTGGTTGATGAAAATGCGGTCGATTTACTGTCACCAGAACGATTTTCTATGGTAAATATCCATAGCATAGAACAATCTATGTTGACTTTAGGTTTGGTTCCGAGTTCAGATCTGTTCGGGACGGTTCTAGCATAGACCTTAGATATGTGCTAGAACCGTCCCGTACAGTTCTGAACTCGGAACCTAAAGTAAACATAGATTGTTCTATGCTCTGGATATTCACCATAGAAGATCGTTCTGGTGACAGTGAATCGACCGTATTTTCATCAACCAGATTCCGTAAATAACCTTTTTCACGCGCTTGTTCCAGGAACCATCCAAATATTTCATATTTACGCAGCAGAAATTCGGCAAGCGAAACAACAGAGTTGATTTTCGGAACGTATCATATGAAAATTGACACTGTTTGCATGAAATCAGGAATCCCAACTTAAATTTCAGCCAATCGGGGGCGATCGTAACAAAAACGTATATTTGGAAGGAATTATCTGGTTTGAAGAGCCGAGGCACGTTTTACGGTTATTTATAAATAATGCGAACCTTATCATGTCGAATTTGTCCTGAAATTCCCGTTCCCCAGTGAAAGTAAACTTGCTAAGTAAATTGTGGGTTGGCAACTTGGGCCGAAGTCGTCTATTGGTGGCTACTGACAAGTTAGTCAAATGGTACATTGAACAATATTGCCACAAGTTCTACACCTTCTTCTTTTTCTGATGAATGAAATGCGTAAAGAAAAACTTTTCAAAAACCGTTATAACTTCAAAAATTTAATGACGGTAGATACTGACTCTATGAAACTTTTCCATTTCAATCTTCTAATTCTACGAATTGAATGTCTTCCAGTTTGGTCTTTTGTATTTTTTTTATCTTCGTTGTATTGTCACTTTATAGCAAACATAACAATTTGAATTTGTTGCAGCCTGAGAGATTAGTAGCTAACGATTTTATTCAGTGTAGGAAAGTAGCAGAGCATATTCTGGAAAAGCTCTTAGGTGATGGTAATTCGAGTCCTCCTGGTGGAGATGGGGACTCGTCACTTTCAAATAGCAATGGTTACAACGTAGACCATATAGAACTCAGTTGCAATGAACAAGTAAGTAGATAATATCTTTTACAATTGGATTAGTATATGTAAAATGTATCTGGTCCCCTGTTTCAGAAATCTCTTGTTTTGTGTGAATTTATGTTCTTCTTCAAAATTTAAACTGAATGTCATGTAAAACTAATATGGAAAATTCTACTGATTCACAGGTATTGGATCCATACATGGACTTGAGAACTGTGAAACATTTCATTTGGAAAAGCTCGTCAGATCTGATTCTATCATATAAAATAATATCAAAATGATAATATGTTCAGAATTCGATTATTTTGTTATATTCTATTTATGTTGTACAAAAGTATTTTTAATTTTCAACTGGATGTCTTATTACTGAAGAATTATATGAAAATTCATTCCAAAGAGTGAACATTTTGTATCTAAAATCTTTGTTTATATTGCTTGAAGAATTTGTCTGTTACTCCTGTTGTATGAAGATCAATATTTTATTCTTTTCCATTTAATTTTATCATCAGTATCTGCATCAGCTCAGTTGTAATTCTGAAAAAAAGATTTCCGTTGTAAGAAAGACTTGGTTGTCCCTACATAAAAGGCATTTGTCTCATTATATTAAGGTCAAAGAGTTTTTTTTTTATTTGTTAGCATCACACTGATGTACTATTAGAATTAAGCTCTATATTTTCAAGTGTTATGGTTATGAACAATTTTTATATTTTTGTAGGTACTTGTGTGATTCTTCTTCCTCTTATTTTAACTGCATTACATGTTTCCAATATTACACAACGGCTTAATCTGCAAGTTAGCTAACTTTATTCGAAGAACTTGCTCAGTATTCGAGAGAAACATTCTAATTCAACCAATATTGTGTGGATAACAGTGAAATCAATTTTATTTTTTCAATCTCTGCATTGAATATTGCACTGATTAGTTTTGAGAGATGGAAATGTGAAAAATTCCTCTACAGACTGAACAAAGTTAAATATAAATCATTCAGTGTAACCAATACGGGAATTCACTTCGCTGTTCCTTTGATTCTTATGCCATGGTTCTTGCCTCCACAAAACGCCACTGTTATAGTACATGTAGCAGCTGTTGATGTTCCTTTGTTTAAAAGTGGAGTTTGCTCCTTTGCAGATAGGGTCCTTGTGTGATCATTTTTTATTTCATTGAAAATTTGAAGTCGGACCCACATGATGCCAAAGATGATTCTGGTTTGAATGATTGTGGTAACAATAAGAAAGTGGATATGCAATTTCACACACCAATTAATGGAAAGTGATATTTTGTTAGTTTCGTTCCTTTAATTTGATATTTAATAATCATAATTTATTGTCAATCAGTAATTTTACTCGTCCATTTTTGTATATACTGGTAGTATAATTTTTGTTCGAAATCAATTGTGTTATGCCACGTTGAGGAAAATAAATTTATTGAATAGAAAGAAGTGTTTTAATGTTTTTGGCAGCTATATGTGCCAACTTTCACATTCCATCTTTTCCTCATGAAATCCTGCACATAATTCGTTATTTTCTGATTAAATGACAGATTCCAATTCGAGTAGATATGTGTTCGAAATAGTGGGGAATGGGGAAAAAATTGTATATTCCTAGAATTCAGGAATTTTGCTATTTCATTAAATTGATCTGCTCAATTACGTGCGAAAGAGAACCAGAAATGTTCAAGTCTAGGTATAGGTTCCTTAGCAAAAGTATCGTGTTGACGGACAAAAATAAATTCAACAACGCCTTTTCCACTAGTGTGACTTATGTATAGAATTCGTTAGGGGCATTTCTAGATCTATATTCAAAAAATACTGAAATCAAACCAAACTATACAGTGCAAGTTTCTTACTTGGTGAGTAAATCAGAGTATTTTTTCGTTAAAAATTTCCTTGGACATATCAATCAGTATTTTTAATTGTGCTGTTATTGATGCAGGAAAATATTACACAGCCAGTTCCAAATGTGAGATATATAAGCGCTTATTCGTGAGGTGTAAATCAAGTTTTATTCCCATTCACTTTCATGAAGAGTCTGTCAGTAGGCCTTGAAAGTTCGACACACTCCAGTCATTGTAATAGAAAAATATTAGTTTATGATGATTTTCCTGGCGAATATCCAGAAGTATATCATAGACAAGATATACGACCTGATTGCCGATCGTAAATACAAAAACTTCCGAAAGAAACGACTAAGAAACTCGATATTTGTAAAGAAGGTTTGGACCTCCATAATGAAGGCGGGGTTCGTGAATTGGTAAAATCCACTGGATGATTCCGCGGATGTACCAACTGCAAATTTCATTTTTACGATATTTCGAAAAATTCAGTTTGGATCGAATTGAAATCCAGTACCAACGCGATTGAAAGAAGACATCAGCATGAACATTCATGCAGACTGTCGTTAGGGTTATATTATTGGAAGATAGAAAATTACAAAATATATTGAAAAGAAAAATTTATTTTTTTTTTAATTTTCTTTATGACACGGATCATCACGATAGTTTGCACAAAGTTGTGCATACGTATTTGCCAACTAGTTATAACTAAAAGTTGTTAGCATTAGCTCCATATGGTAGAATAATAAAATATCGCAAGGACGAATGACTAGCTCAGATCAAGGTGCAATATTTGTTGAATTATCGATAGGTATTCGTCCTTGTGATATTTCATTATAACCATTGTATAAAGAGTCTTTGTCTTTATACAATGTTATAACCACACAGATCAATTGGTCTGTGGTTATAACTAAGTTCTATTATGACCTCATAGTAACAAACAACATAGAGGGACTGTACGCGGTTTTTGGATGTCGGCAACCTCCTTTTGTCGATGTAGTCAGATTGTGATATATGTATTTGAAAATGCGCAATGATATTATCTTATTGTAATTGTCTATTAAATAAAATACAAATATTAATTTTAATCATTTTCGGTTAAATATGGAAATTCAAACATTTCATGATAGATATTTTTCTTCAGTTTCGAATTTGTGATAAGAAGAGTACTCACCCTTTTCAGTATCTACCTGCTGAAATCCAAGCTTTGGCAACGATGCCGCATTGACAGTATACCGCCGGTCAATCTGTCATCCGTTGTTTTGGTGAGTTTCTTACGAGTTTTTAGATATTTCCAGCTGTTTACTTCAATATTTTTTGGATTATTACAATACTTTAATTCACTATGGGACGTGAGAAGATTGTTTTGATTGCGGTCAAAGTGTCAAATTTTGTATCACATGTTGCGGACAGCAATCTCATTCTAAATATGACGTATGCTACCCTTATATGTTGTTTGTTGCTCTGAGATTATGACCGGATCAGTATTTCTATGAGCTGTGCCGTAATCAACATCATATCGATATCTATATAAAGGGAAAAAAAAACAAAATTCGACATTGTTTTCCATCTCTGAAAATCAAACTATTATCAAACTTACATTTGTACACCGTTGTGTGGAATATCAAGTTCAGTGTCTGTGCAAATTTGTTCGAATTCTGATGAGTAGCTACTGAATTATTCTGCAAATGACTATTTCGAAGAAGTAAAATTGTAATTTGACTCTTTTTTTCCCAATATCTCCGAAAATTAAATCGGTATCAATTTTTTACACTCTTGTGAAATATATAGAGTTCAAAGTTTGTGCGAAATTTCGTCGAAATGTGACAAATAATAGTTCAGAAAAAAATGTTTTCAAGAAAAATTTCGTTTTTTTTTATTAAATCTATGGGATCCCAACAAAATTTTGTTGAAGTTGCGTATTGATATGATTCAACTAACTACAGAGTTATTTCCCTCCGATCGCTCTGGTAGTGGTCCCGAAACCGATTAGTTGATTTTGCCATGAACGAACTCAACCGTCACATTCTCTGATACGTGGACTAACTCTGGAATTTCAAGTCGATAGCTCATTCCTTCCTACAGCCGGCCCAGAGCCGGATTTAGATTCATAAATAACGAAGACGTTCACGACTGAGGCCGGAGGGGCTAGATAAACCCACCCTAATCCTAGTAAATACTTCTGTTTTCTCGCATTTAGGGTAATAATTCTAGGCAGCGGGATGCGCATCTCAGTGTACAACCAGCGATTATAAAAATAGGAACTATTTTTATTTTTATGTGCTGTTATAGGTTATAGCCAAACGCACCTGTAAATTATTCATGAGGGGAAATAGTTTTCAAATTTTAAACTGGTATATTCCACTTATTGAATGAACTTCTGGGCAACTATATACCAGTCAATTTTCTGAACCTAGTCATTACAGTCAAAGTTCATTTTGGGCTTTATCATTCAGATTTTAGGACAATAATGTCTGTTTTTCTGAAATTTAAGTTGATAACGGACTTACTCATCAAGAATTCTCGGTGAAATTATATTTTGTCCGGCCAGTCATCTGCATTGAACTCGAGTCGATAATTTTCGGTATAAAATGAGACTTCAAATTTATAAGGTATGTGTGTGGTGTACATATGTTGGCCGAGCTCGTTAATGGGCAGAACCCGACCTATGGTCTAGCAGATATGTTCGTTCGATTTTTATTTTACACATCCCTACTCCAAGACGTCTGTGAGTTTTATTCAATACCTCATATCAAATTATGGGGGAATATTGCGAATGAAGAAGAACTTTTTGGAAATGTTATGAATTTTTGCAACTATTAAAATCATGTAGATATTGAAAAATAAATTTCTCAGGGGCGCATTTTGGAAATTTGCCACAAACGCTAAAATTCTAAATCCGGCTCTGAGCAGACCGGCCGGACTGAATCGATTTTGACATCGGATTCGTCATCATTCCAACCCAATGAACTCTATATTATATACCTGGAAGGGACCCGTTTTGAGCGACAAGTGAAGCCAATTCGTTGCTTATGCAACCCGCGAAGTGGACGGGTATCTATCTCTTTCTTCCTCATTGCAGTAAAGGGAACTTGCCGCATTTATTCTAAATATTTTCAATTTTTCGTTTCAAATTAGGAGAACCTGCATTTTTTTCTGACTAATTCGTGAATAAGGCAGGATTGAAGAAGATCGCACATGTTCAAGTGAAATTTCAACTTAGTGAGCGCTTTTTCTGGGGAACAGCGCGTTATCATCCTCCGTAAATTTGCATTTTTTTGCCGAAAATCGTTCCAAGCGACCAGGTTGGACTCATGATGAAGAGTTCAATGTCAAATTGAATTCTATTCAGCCGCCCGTTGCCACGATAACTTACTACCGAGAAAAGCTAAAGCGACTTAAAAAATTCAAAATAAGTTCGTTAATGGGCAGAATTTACCTTACAATTTCGAAGTTATATTAATTTCAAATATATTATTTTATTTCCTCTATATCTCAAGAAGTACTGATGCGATCAGATTGAAACTTGCTAACTCATTGCATGAAGAATCGTTAAAAAAATATTTTTTTCGGAAACTAGCAATGAGATTTCAATGAAACTTGGCGCAGAACTTGTAGTCGAATCTGAACAGCAATGTTCGAGATTTCAGCTCGATTCGACACACATTTCCCAAAATATCGGAAAAAAGTATGTCATATTTCGCATTGGCAATGAATTTTAACCACCGCTTAAATTTTCCTGACTTCAAGTCAGTGCTTTTGGAGAAGTATTTTCCTATGTTCCTATTATTTAAATTTATTTTTATGATGATGAAACTATCGTCAATCGTCAATGCACAGCTCACACCAACATAATTCTTCACTTTTTGAACCACACGCGGTGAAGGCAGAGAAAGTAATGGCATATCAGACAAAAATAGATATTCATTTTCAAAAATATTGCTCTTTCTAAATGATGTAATACCCAAACCACCTGAATTTCCAAGTAAAACTAAATTTGAGCCGTTAAACACCATTTACTTCAACGGTTGTGACAGGGAGAGGTTACCGTCCATAGCGCTATCTTTGTTTCGTTGCCCCTTGTTACGCTTTAAGCTTAGTTGAAGAAGGGTAGGGTCCTTTCCAGGTAGTAATATAGAGTTCTATGTTCCAACCACAGCCGTCTTATTAATAATCTAGAGGCGACTGTGGTTCCACCTAGTATCAAAAATACTATTTTCGAGAAAAAACACCAAAATCACAGACATTTGGACGAAACGATAGCACGCTGTTGTCCAGATGAACATGCGTGCAAACATCATCCTGTATCTATATGAGGAAACTCCCCTTCAATTTGGATTTCCATAGTGCGGAACCCGAACATCTTCTCTCATCGCAGATTTCTGCTCGATTTAATCATAATTTATCGACCTCAATTGAAATTATCGTTTAATCTGCTATGAAATATAAAAAGGTAATACTCGGTTATACGACTGTCAAAAACGTGATATGTTAAATAAAATGTCAAAAGCTGTAGGCTAGGCCACAAGGACGGGGAGACGGTAGGCAATATAACAATGAACCGACGTTTAGTGAGGCAACGAGATCATTCAGTTGATGAATATTTAATGGAACTTATTAGAATTATTTCAGGAATTCAGTTCGATGCACCGAGAAGATAAAATTACAAATCCCGAATGGCATAAAATAACACTTAT
This sequence comes from Myrrha octodecimguttata, assembly GCA_958510865.1. Taxonomy (NCBI): domain Eukaryota; kingdom Metazoa; phylum Arthropoda; class Insecta; order Coleoptera; family Coccinellidae; genus Myrrha; species Myrrha octodecimguttata. Next base: position 64,427,188 of record OY294056.1, read on the forward strand.
TATAATATTCACATGGCCAGAAGGGATATGGCTCTTTTATTTTCGCGGGATGTAATTGACTTTTGGCCCCGCGATGTTGTTGCAAGAATATCAAACCTAAAATACCTGATCGGAATGTAATTATTTCGCCATTGTGAAAAGGAAGAATCATATCACGAGATGTTGGTGTTGCGAGATGTTGCCCTGAAGAAACCAACAATAAGAATTAAGGAATCAAAAGTACACTCAGTAACGCCTCTTCAGGCAACCCGATGCTGAAATGTGTCTTTCCTGCTTGTTGCTCCGTTATGGACCACCTTGTAACTCATTTTCTCAAATCAAAAACACGTGAAAGAAGTCAAAGTAGGTACATAAACCAACATATTACAGTACAATCGCGTTAAAATGAACACAAAAAATTCTGGCTGTTTCATAATATAGGAACCTTTCATATTTCTGAAGGCCAAAAAAATAATGTTTTTATGTGTTTTCTAGGTTTTATTTCTAACTTAGTACATGAATATCATTGATAATAATACACATGAAGTAACAAGAAGTTTTTGAGTTAGGAAAGCCATCACATATTTCCAAAACAATTTTTGTTAAGTATAATAACTGATTTTTTGTGGAGAAAAATGATGTTCTTAAAGACTGAGTCTTCTTCTCAGTTAATTTCGATGAATCCTGTTTTTCATGTATGTTTTTCGGGGTAAAAATCCCAGTCATATCCAGAGTATTTCGTTTTGCGCACTCGATGGCTATGTTCAAAGCTTCAACTGCTGGTAGCAATCGCCAGTAAATCCTGTTTCATCAGCGTTATAGATTTGATGTTCGTTGAATTCATGGTGTTAATGACTCTCTTCAATTCTGCTTTAAATGAGACAATGAGTTCCGTCTGACCATCAGGCTTCTCCCCTTTTAGAAGAATCTCACACCATGACGTTCTTTGAAACACTGGAGCCATCCTTCACTTGCTTTGAATTTAGAGAAATGCAAACTAGCATAAAGAATCAAGGCTTTCTGTTCAATCATTTCTCCAGAAACTGCTCTCTTTTTTTCTCATTGGGCAAGCAACCATATATAAAGCTGATTATCCATTTCAGTCATTTCCGCCTTTTCAGAGTGCATTTTTTGGTCGATTCGAATTAATTGCCTACTCTCTCTAGAATTTGGTTTTTTCTGTTTTTGCGCTCATGTTCTAGGGAAACAGCGTGCTATCGTTTTGTCCAAATGTCTGTAATTTTCGATGATTGAGCCGAAAATGGTCTCAAACGACTAGATTGGACTCACTGATGACGAATCCGGTGTCAAAATCGATTCTGTCCGGCCGGCTGACCGTGGACACGATAACTGTCAAACGAAGCAAGCAAGCAACTTGAAACTTTCAGGGTAGCTCTCGCATTGAATTCCACGGATAAGTTCGTTAATTGGCCAAATCGGTCGAACAGTTTCGGAGTTATAGCCAATTGAAATTTTGAAGTTATTTATTTTTTATTTCAGAAACTACTTGAGTGATTGGATTTAAACTTGGCAACTGGGTGGAGTATAACAACGCGCAACTCTGAGCCAAATTTTGTCAGGATCATACTGTCAGTAAATTAAAAAAAATTGTTTCTTCGAAATTTTTTTCCAAAATATTTTTTTTTCGGAAACCGTTCATCATATCAAAAAAATTCCTGTCAGACTTTGAGCTCCATATTTCACAGCAGTGTACCAAATTTCAGTTCTATACGATTATAAGTTTTGGAGATATTGGGAAAAAATATCTATAATTTCGAAGTTTTCTTCTTCTTTCGAAATACTGCTTCAATCCTAATAAAACTTCGCAGCTAGTTTGAAAATGCCGAAAGACAACTTTATGCAAAACTTCATGATGATCGCGTCATTAGTTCAAATTGAAAAAAAAATTTCTGTGGTTTTCTTATCATATCATCCTCATTAAATTCTGTATGAACCTTCGAACTGTAATTTTTCGATGGATTTCAATTCGATCTGATCGGTCGGCCTTATGGCCGACTGCGTAAACACAATAACTTCCGGAAGAAACGACTTTTATGTGTACGTCCCATTTCAATCGCTGATCAAATGTGATTCCCGAATATTTAATATTTTTTGTTTCCGTTATTGATGTCTCATTATCAATTGAAAGATCTCCTAAAGTTGGCAAATTGGAAGTGTACGAACTTAAGGTCATGTATTTCGTCTTATCAAGATTTAGGGTGAGTTTATTGTTTTTGAACCATTTTTTTATTCCTGAAAAACTTCTTTCAGCTTTCTCCTTCAATTCTCCCCATGAATCTCCTTTATATTGAACAACCACGTCATCGGCAAAACAAATTGCGTCTTCAGTTTCTTTTATCTTGAACAGACTGTTTATATAAATAAGGAACAAAACAGGTCCCAGCACTGTACCCTGCGGCACTCCATATGTAATAACACGTTCTGAACTTCTGGATCCTCCAATTTCTACGACTTGTTTTCTTTTAGATAAATAACTTTTTAGTAAGTTATAAATGGGTCCCCTGAATCCGAATTTTTTCAACCTTTTCAGCAAACGCATATGGCAAACCGCATCAAATACCTTACACAAATCCACAAATATGCAGAGTGAAAACCCGATTCTGTACTATCCTAGAACAGTTCTGAAAGCGATGAAACCAAAACACGAATTAAGTTCGGGTTCTCATCCGTTTTGTAGAGGAAGAAAAACTTCCGTTTTAGTTGGCAGGAAAGAGGGATGTTAATCAGGTCTTATATATTGCCTGTGGTTTAATTAAAAATATGCGAAAGTCGATCCTTGTCGCACTATGTTGATAATATATAAATATTTTTGGGGATACTTTCGTCCACTTAATTTTTTTTGTAAAAATTGTTTTTCTGAACCTTCTTCAATACTTAAATATTATTTCATAATGAACCAACAAATTATTGAATGATATAATAATGAATTTAATGATGAAAGTATTTCAGATACCACAATTAAATCAAAAACCAAATCGACACGACGTCGAAAAAGTCAGGTTAACCATTTAAATCGTTGACAGTCACTCTACACTTGTGCGAACTACCAAATTCTGAAGCAGTTCGGACTCTAACGTCCGAACTCCTCTCACAGTTCGGAATTGATTCTGAAAATAACCAAAACAGGATTACTGGAATCCTGAACCGGTTCTGAAATGAACCAAAACATAAAATCACAATCGCGCATGCGGAACCGTTCCAGAACAGTTCTGAACTCGGAACCAAAATAAACCTAATGTTGACGATTCTCCTAGGTTTCGCTATTGAACCCCTCTGAAGTTAATGCTTGTGCTAGTTAGGGAGACTTGGTGTGTTATGTGTAGGCTTTATTACGGATTCCTTACGCCGTCAGGAACAGCACTCTTAAATATTTACCCAAGATCGAATGGTTGGAGGGTCCCCTGAAAACCGGAAAATTCCGGCCAAGGGCTTGAACCCCAGGGTATACGGTTATAGTCACTACCACTGAACTACAACCGCTATTGTAATATAATTCTCAATTTGAATGGAAGACAACATGCTTTTGAATGTGATAATGTATAGCATTGTCTTTATACAATGTGTATAGGGTGCGACGCCCCTGTGTGCTGTTGTGCTTACTTCTGCTCATTATCAACTCAGATTTTTCTCCGAAACTACTGATAAGAATTTTATGAGATTCCTGCATATCCTATTTTTTATCTCGAAAGATATACTGCTGATTATTTTTTCGAATGGTTCCTGCACAATGTCGAGTGTGACATTAGCTGTGTGGCAAGTAGCGCTATACTTTTGAAATCAAACCATCCATTTACGGCCAAAAGAAATTTATAATAATCGACCTATAGCGCCCGCCGTTGACTGTGAATGCCAATGTCGTTCTAAAGAAAATACAGACCATAGACAACGCCAGCTCAAAATCCACACCAATTATTGCCTTTTTCGGGATTTTTTTGGATCTTATGCGGATAGGTATCATCCACATTGGACTTACCCTTTTCATCCTAAAGTGGGCCTCTTCGCTCAAGATGATTTTTTGATGAAAACTGGTATCAGTATCCAAATGAAATGCTCATTCAGCGAATAGACTCCATCGTATATGGTCGCTCAACTTCATCATCTATAGGTGAATTTTGTACGGATTCAGTCATGACGTTAAATTTGGAAACAGAGGGTTTTAAATACCTACTATAGCAAATTTCATTTGAATCAGTAATGATATTAAATATTTTAAGTAACCATCGAAGTTATATCAAACTATCTAGAAGAGGCTTTTAAAACTCATATTCAACACCAACCAAAGGACCAAAGGGGATTTGGCCCTCAAAGACCAAAATGGAGTTGTTCATATGATCCTTCGACCCGGATGAATTTCTGGCTAAAGTCGTTGTCGGAAGACATTTTACCGTATTACCATTGTTTAATGGTATTACAATACGATATCTTTGAACTTTTGGGTAATCATGGGAATGCATTCCGGGTTAATTTGACCTGATAATATGGCACTCGACAAACTGAAATAACTTCAAATTAATGCTGTTATGACACAGAAAAAAAATTTGCAACGATAAATTTGCAAGCGTCTCATTTCTCAACACAGTTCCGGGATCAAATAAGGAAGAATCGTGTCAGGCCTAGAATCGAAACCTTCACATTTCGATTTTTTTTCGTTCCACTTTATGAAATCCGCGTTTGGTAATAATAATGACGAGGATGAGATCTCCTGATGCATATGTTATATTGTATCACAGATTACAGACGTTAGATTATCTCTTAGTAATCTGTGTATTGTTTTCTCCGGCAAGCAGATCAGTTACAAGCACAGAATACAAATATATTTACAAGTTACAAGTTATTACAAGTTACAAATGACGTAAGGAATCATAGACGAACCATGATAGAGAGATATTGCAGTGTCAAATATGTGTGACGTTATTAACGCAAACGTTATTTCTGACATCTAAGCATGCGCAGATTCAGTTTCAGAATAACGCGACGTTAATAGCGTTAGCGTTTAATGTTATTTACGGAAAATTGCGAGCCGCAATTTACGTTGCGCTATTCTATATCGGAAGAATTCGTTAAGCTTCCGGCGCCGATCACTGTCATAGAAAGCTGTCTGTTAATATGTTTTTTCGTTTTTTGGTGTTAATTACACAACTTTCTCGGATTTTTTAAATCTATTTTATAATGCCTTCTACACACAACCGATATTAGACATAAAGATTTCTTAGTGCTACCACAGCAATTTTTTTTCATATATAGGTATTTGTTACTTTTTCACGAATTAAGAAATACTTTTGGAAGCACATGAGGGGTTTGAAATTAGGAATATTTCGAACCATGCCAATTATATTGTTCAATATATAACTAGTTCCACTTCTTCTGCAATAGCACCAGCTGAAATTACCGATTCCTTTTCCATTTTATCCAGAATCAAAAAACGTATGTAGAAATGCAAATGATTAAACTTTAGAGGCCGGTTTCACAAAACTTTGATTGCCAGATCAAGGACTTGATTGTCAGTCAACAGTAAATTCTGTGCTCGATTTCAGTTCATTTTTAACCCAACCATCGAATGCATACCTTAATCAAAGAATTGATCAGAAGTCAAAAGTTATGTGAAACCGACGGTATGAGTTTGTAACACAAAAATCTGACGTCTAACATAACCTAACCTAACAAAATGATAACTAACGTAACTGTAACAAAAACGTATAGCAATACGTCTACTTTTGGAACGACCGTTAGATCAACGTTAACCACCAAAACGTTATCTTTAGCGCACCGTAATAACATAACGCTTGCACTATTCAAAAGTTGCAATATCTCTCTAATAGTACCATTTGCTACGTTCGGTAATTGCAGCCGAGAAGCGACGGATTTTTTTGGCAACGTGACCACATATTTCACAGATTCAATAGATTTTTATCCATGATGTAAAAAACATGCTGTGCTCATCTGAAAAATGAGTGACGTCAGCCAGATGAAAATTCAAAGAGTCGTATATTCTGTGCTTTCAATTAACACGCAAATTCAAAGCACAGAATATATACAACTCTTTCCGTGGGTTTCAAAAAGCTTTATCCTTTGATCAACGCCTTGATATTCTGTGGTATTGCTAAAAATGAACTGAAATTGAACATATAATTGTCTTGATCAGAACAATCAAGTTAATCAGAGCTTTGTGAAACCCGCTGTAAGTATTTTAATCTTGCTGACGTCACTAATTTTTCACTTCATTTGATGAATGCAAAACATGAGTCGATTTCAAGCGATGGACCAATAAAAGCTCCGTTTATAGTTACGGTTATCCAAATTGACATATAGGCAAAGGAAAATCTGTCAATGTGAATAACCGTAACACTAGCCGTAGCTTTTGGTCTATCGCTTGAAATCGCTCATAGTGTTCTCATCTGCTCATCTGTGATGACTGTGATCGTAAGTACAAATGATGACGTATAAAACTACATGCAAAGCACAGAATATATTTCCTTGTACTTTAATCTTGCTGACGTCACTTTTTGCAGATGAGCGCACCTTGTATTTTACATCATGACTTTATTCATGATGTAAAAAACAAACAACATGAATTTTTTGAAGTAAACGAACGAATACTGGGTCCCTCTTGTGCGAAGGAGATTCGGGTATGTGGGGAATCGGAAATTGACCCTCTTGGTCGAAAGATCCACCCTATTTGTCGATGACGGTCTCCGTTTACCCAAATACCCGAATTTACCTCGCACAAAAGTTAGCTTAAAGGGGCCTTTTGTGCGAGGGAGATTCGGGTATTTGGGAAATCGGACATTCACCTTATTGGATGACAATGATCACGTGATCGTCGTCGGCCAATAGGGAATAGTTTCCGATTACCCAAATACCCGAATCTCCCTCGCACAAAAGGTAGATTAAGCATATTTCGAAGAAGTTCTTCATTCTCAATATTCCCCCATATTTTAATGAGGTAATGAATGCAACTCACAGACGTATTGGAGAAAGGATGTGTGAAATAAAAATCGAACGAACTTATCTGCAAGACCATAGGTCGGGTTCTGCCCATTAACGAGCTCGGCCAACATATCTACACCCTACACATAATATATATAAATTATAAAGTTGAAGTCTCAGGTAAAACCGAAAATGATCGACTATCGTGTTCACGGCAGATGACTAGCCGGACAGAATATAATTTCACCGAGAATTCTTGATCGGTAAGATCTAGCCCCTCGTCCTCAGTCTCAAACGTCTTCGTTATTCATGAATCAAAGGGCGTTTGGTAACTACTTGTCAACCAACATTGTACAGCAGGTTCATATATCAAAGCTCTGATCTGAAATATTTATGATGTCTGAAGTGAAAAAAAGTTTATTTTCAAGAAAAAAATCACGATTTGGTGCCCCGAGTTAGCCTTCGCGCCCCAAGTTCCAGGTTGATGTGAACTGATAATAAGGCACTAGATGAGCTGAAATAACATAGAATTTATGTTATTATGAGGCAGAAAAAAATTGCATATTTTGTGCAACAATAAATTTGCATTTAATTTTCCCGATAGTCTGAATTCTCGACACAGTTCCGGGACGAAATTGGGAAGAATCGTGTCCGGCCTAGAATCGAAACCTTCACATTTTGATATTTTTTCCGTCCCACTTTTTGAAATCCGCATTCGGTAATTATAAAGACGAGGATGAGATCTTCCTGACGCATATTTACCTACATCACCCTTGAATTAGACACTGTAACGAAATATCAGCTCGCAGTTACGACATAAGATAAATAGAACAATTAAGCAGAACCGTACATAATTGCCCAAGATGAACATTGAATGGCACCCACGGTTTGTGATTGTTCACCTGAGAAAATTGTTTATGTGATGAGCCTCATTAATAATATTCGTGAAATGGACTGGATTGCTTTCTGTTTCGTCATGCACACGCTCGTATGAAAATGTCTTAAAAATGATGGAATTAATTAGTTGCATACTCATCAACGAAGTTTGGATATTCGTTTTTTGACGTTATAGTTCAGGGAGAATCTTCAGCGTGTACTGGGAATTTCGCCAGAGGTGCGGATCGTGGGAAGTTCATATTTTTGATCGTTGTAATTATGTGATTAATATGAGGAATATTTGAATGTGTACTTACTGGGATTAGATGGATATGGAAGGCATTGACGGCGTTACCTTCCGAAAAGAATCACCTTAGTTACTCATCGAGGTTCGATTTGAATTACAAAAGCCGAATTTGTGAATGGGTAACATCCGACCAGTGATTCCGCTGATATACCCATTAAAATTTTTATTCTCTCATTATTTCCAAAAATACAGTTTGGATCGAATTCAAATCCATTACTTCATGGAAAAATGACAGCCGGAAGGTTCATGCAGAATTATGTGATGATGATATGATTGGACGATGCAAAATATGAAATATTCAATAGAAATAATTGGAAATTTTGTTATGCATCAGAGTTTGTCAACTAAGTTGTTTTTAATACTGAGGAAAAATCCACGAAATTGGACATATTTATTCCTATTGCCTCAAAAAATTGAAATCGTAAACGAACTGAAATTTGGAACACTGTGAAATATTACTTGCAATTGCAAGGTATGTTGAATACTTTCCAAACAGAAATGTTTTCAAGAATAATTCGGAAAATTTTGGGAAGAATTTTTCAACAAATTCACTCAACATACTATCCCAAAAAAATGCAGCAGTTGTGCATCTGTACTCTTCAATAAACTATGAAGTTTCAATCTGTTCAGGTAAGTAGTTCCTGAGATATTGAGATAATAGCCTCAAATATTCAAATGAATCTCCCAAACCTTTTGGCTAATTAACGACTCACCCGTTGTTTGAATGAAATAAATCCTGAGAGTTTAAAGTCGATAGGATTATACAGTGTGTCCACGGATAGGGCGCCGGTAAGGTGTAAATGACGAAAAATTTTCGAGTTAGACTCTGATATTCTGGGAATCACTCCTGCTTGGTCTCAAACTAAGATGTTGAGAAAATGAGCCAAATCAATTAATATACAGGTTGGTTTAGAACTGATTTAAAGAAAATTGTTTAGAATAAAGCACCTTTGTTAAAAAAGATATCGAGAAAGTTTATTGGGAAAAGTTGTTTAGAATCAGAAGACACGGCTAAATCTCGATTCTCAGATGATTCGATCAACTTTGATTTCGTCAGTAGCAGTAGGTTATGAAAATATTTGATAATATCCATGGTTACAAATGCCAGACGTGACTCGAAACGTTACTTTTATTCGTCATAAACGAAAATTTTCCAGTTAAAAACATGCTGACCATAGAACAAACAGTGTTTATTGTGCAGTGCTACGGCTTAGGTGTAGACATTTCGTATCAAGGAGTAATAAGACAATTCCGTGAACGCTGGCCAAATGTTGCGATATCACGTAACCCTGTTAAGAAAATAGTTTCAAAATTCAAATTTTGATCATGAAAAAAACGTCAAGCAAACAAAATGTTCAATACCAACTTATGAAGTCAAGGTAGGCTGATTTATCTCTGAAACTTGAGTTCCAGCAGCAGCTCGTCATTCCAAACAACTTTTCTCAATAAACTTTCTCGATATCTTTTAAAACAAAGTTATTACTTTATTCTTAACAATTTTCATTAATTCAGTTCTAAACCACCCTGTATATAAACTGATTTGGCTCGTTTTCTCAACATCTTAGTTCGATACCAAGCAGGAGCGATTCCCAGAATATCAGAGTCTAACTCGAAAGTTTTTCGCCATTCACACCTTACTGGCACCCAATCCGTGGACACACTGTACGTTTCAACGTTATCGTGCCTACGACTAGCCGGACAGATGGGAATCGGCATTGAGTTCAACGTAGTCGTTTGAGGTCATTTCGGCTCGAAATTCAAAACTTCATATACAAATACTCGATTGAAAAAAAACTAGAAAAGCACTGACGACAGCAGCTTTTACGCGCTTGTTCACATTGCACAATGGCTACTTGGAAATTTCAATGAAATTCAAATGAAATATGAAAATTTTCAATAAAAAATTTTTCTTCTCAAATTTTTCCAGGGATCATTCTTCTTATTGAAACTGCTCATCTCCCAACCAAGTTTCATTTCGATCAGATAAATATTTTTCGAGTTATTGAAAAATCAAAATTTTAAATATATGTAACACAAAGATCATTAGGCAGATTTGGCCCATTAACGAACTCAACGAAGTTACAGCACACACGGCCGGCCGGACGGACAGAACTAAATTTGACCACGGATTCTTCTTCAGGGAGTTCAACCCAATCGTTTAAGACTATTTTCGTATCAGAATTCGAAAATTACAAATATCGTGACGAAATGATAACGCGCTGTTCCCTAGAACAAGCGCGTAAAAAGAAAGCGTAAATGTTCATGCACAATTTCATGAGGACCTAATGAAAAGGAGATCGCCAAATTTTTCCATCATGATAAAAAACGTTGAGAAATGTGGAGTTTGAGGTCTGTGCAGAATTTCTTCGAAGTCTGATAAATAATTTGTGAAAATTTATTTTTACAATGTAGTAACCATATGATCCTAACGAAATTTTGCAAGTAGGTGGTTGTCACACGGGTTTGTTGTCACCATGATGTAAGTAAAACATGGTGTGCTCATCTGCTAATCCTTGATCGTATTTACCAGTGATGACGTCACTTTTCTCATTCAAATTCGAAGCACAGAATATATATATTTCCTTGTATTTTTATCTTTCTAACGTCACTTTTTTTTCAGATGAGCGCACCATGTTTTTTACATCATGCTTATCACAATGCTTATACATTGGCAATACGTCAACATCCAGTTTCATGTTTGTGAACAAATATTTCTAGACTCTACCAATAGCTTGTGTATTAGTAAGATATTTTGATATTTTGTGCTAGGAAACTTGTCACTACAGAAGTACGATCGCTTAAACGAAGTTTAAGAAATCCCCGAAGTGAATTTTCGCCTAGTGATATACTTTTATTTTACATTTCATATTGACAAAAAAATACGATGAATACGTTTTGTTCTTCAATTAAGAAGCATCGATTTACCGTAAGTTTCAACTGTGTACTTTTAAAACAAGTGGATATATTTACCTCTGAAAACGAATTATGTGTTGGGGCAGGTTGTCTCAAAATTACGGGGGCTGGCTGTCACAAGTAAACGAGAAATTACCATACTTACGGACAGTCCAATGTCTCTAATTGAACAGGGGGGCTGGGGGGATGCTGGGGGGTTTGGTTCTCTCTTTTAAGTTCATTTATTGAGCGGTAGTTTTTGCGTGAAATGAATATATATTCTGTTGTATTCCATGAAATTTTCATGTCTTGGGGGCCCTTGCCTACGAAACTGTTTGACCGATTTGGCTTATTAATGAACTCAACCTTTGCATCCTGATGTTCGACCTACCCTGTGAGGGTCAACTCGCTATTAGCTCGTTTCATGCGACAGTTATCGGGTCCTTGGCTTGATATAATCAATTTTCACATCGGATAAATCATCAGTCCGACTCAGTCGTTCGTGACCATTATTGGGAAAAAATTGAAAATAATAGACATTTCGACAAAACGATAGCACGCTGTTTCATAGAACATGCGTGCAAAAAAGATTTATTACTATTATCAGTATAATCATTGAAATATAACGCTATATTTCATCTCCAATATCGATAATTGTTCAAAAAAAACTTTTAGTTTTCAAATCCATGATCTAATGCAAAATTCCGATTATAATCTCTAATTTTATGACTGTATCAAGGCCGAAATATCGATCCATACAAAGCAGTTGAAATCCCCGCTTTTACGATACATCCTTGAAGTTACAAAAGAAAAAGAAGAGTACCCAATTATATAAAAAATCGCATTCATCATGCAACTTCGAGGAAAGATACCTACCCATATCCTGAACCAGTATTCCGCAGTTTGAAGCAAGGATTCAGCGAAGAAATTGTATTCTGACTTCATAGTTCCCTTGAGTAAAATACCACCTGTAATTACTCTTAGCTTCCTAGTTCGACTCCCATTTATCAGGTTATATGATGGTATCTATAATGAATATTGATTGGTGGAAGAATGCGTACAGTAGTTGAAATAAAAAATTATTTTTCTAGGAACGCAGAAATTCCAGTATTGTGTGTACTCGTATTCAATACCGAAACGTAATCATCACTTAAGCATCAGAACAACAAGGAGGGAATGATAATCAAATAATATCACCGTTGCAGCAATTATCTAATCTCAAGATTTAAATCGGCGAAGAATCCTATAAGCTGATTGATTTGCCCTCTGGGTACGCGGAAATAAATACGGAAATAAATGTGTGTAGCTTCAGATTTATTTGAATCTGATTCCACTCATTATTTTATGGTTATAGACTTCTCGAACTCAATAAATCTTTATCATATTTTGGAGTTAGGCTGAGTTTGAAAATAAAAACGTTTTAATTTATGTTGAATCAATTTGTTTCAGACTGATAGAAAAGTTTTCAATTTGGTGTTCCATAGGAAATGAATTCAATGAGATATTCAAAGGAATTATCAAGAAATTGAGTTTTAATTATTATTGCCGTTTTGAAAGAGTCAATTTTGTATATTTGTTCATCATGCGTTTATTCTATATCAATGGTTTATTAATCTTTCAAATGTTCTCATAGATTTGAATCTCAAAAGAACTTTTAAGGTATTGCACAGAATTATTGGAAGATTCTGATCAAAAATTTACTCATTCAAATTGAGGAAAGATCACAATTAAGAATAAGCATCGATTTTTCGCGCTTTTTTATTCGCCCAAATTTTTTGACGAAGTTATAATCCGATGGGCAAACCAACTCATCATTTCTAGTAACTTCAAAGTTATAGAGTTCTAATATTGATAACATTAATAATACTCTTTTCGTGAAAGGTAAAGAAGGTTGTTGAAAAATTATCAAGATGAATTCATTTTCGAGTGCGAGAGAGAATTTGAATACATTTGGTGGGTTCTGAAGGAATAATTAAAGTTGAATTACAAATCTGAATAAATCATGAATAGAATTAAAAGTTTGTAAACCTTTCCCTGTGATTAATTTTTTTTGCACCTAGCTTATTATTTTCTTTTCTCATTTTCTGAATGCTTCTATTGGCAATATTTATTTGATAAAATCAAATAATAAACCTTAGCGATAGACCGAAAAAAAATTAACCCCCTGAGAATTTCGCAGTTTACATTTTGGAGTATGTAACCGAAATTCGTGAAACTTGGTAGAAAAATTGTGTGTCGCTCGAGATTGATCCTCCAAGCTTTTCAGCAGGATCGGTGTACCCTATGGTTTAAAAACTAGGAGTGGGAGGGAAAAAAAAAATTTTTCGAAAACTTACCACCGAATTTTAATGAAACTCTCGACGTTGATTACTAATGCATAACTCAACCTAGAAATTTTCACCGTGCGATTTCCGACGAGGGGTCCCCGAGTTATAAAGAAAAACGCTGCAAATTTTGATGTGAAAAACCAATGATTTATAAATAATATATAAGTTTCATTTAATATATCAATGGTATCAGGTTATTTGAATGAGAAAATAATAAACCCTTGTGTAAAATTTGCAGCGTTTTTCCTAGTTATCGTCGTTTATACTGGAGTTACTTGATACTAATACAATCATCATAAAGTAAGTAGCAAGTTGGAAAATGATTATTTTCAAAATTATGTGATGATCTGTCGGAACAAAAAAAAATTTTCGACGAAAAATTTTTTTTCGTAAATTAGGCATCAGATTTTGGACAAATTTTGCACATACCATCAACTCTTCATCTGTGCATCGAATTACAATTTAGATTTGATTTCTAATTCATGGTTTTTTCCGGGATAACTCAGAAAACACTAATCAAATCATGATCAAAATCGGTAACTAGTTGAAAAACGGCGATGTACAAGTTTGTGCAAAATTTCGATTTCATTCGAATTCGTTGCCAAACGCATCTTTCTTGGTGGTGTATAGATTTGGGGATCTTCTTCTTATATGGTCCTCATTAAAATCTGCTGGAACCTTCAAGCTAAAATTTTTCAATCAAGTAGTTATTTCAATTCGATCCAAAAAGCATTTTCGGAAATATTTGGGAAATGAAGTTTTGAATGGCTATCTACGGAATTATTAGGTGGATTTATCCATTCACGAATTCGACTAAGTTATTGGGTCCACACGCTTAGCCGTGAGGACTTCCAGTCAACACAATAACCTCCGAAAGAATCTTTTATGTGTATTTGAGGATCTTCTTGAGGGAACGATTCGAATTTTGGTTTTTCGGATCAGGTAATATCGATCAGTTGGTAATACCGGTCAGTGCCATTTTTCCAAAATATTATATATAAACATATGCCAGGGTCCCTATTCTCGAACCGGGGATGGGAGAAAATAGGCGGGTCGACGCTGTTGTCAATGAAACGCGGTGCATTTCATACCGTCACATTCAAGAATAGAGGGCCAGGTTCCTTGGCAGTCTCTCGCACACTAAAAAACAACCACAACTAAGCTTCTAACGAGCACGTTAATGTGACTAGAAATAGTATTTCGGAAATATTACCTTATAGTTATAGTAATTCGTTATTCTTCATTTCAGGCTTGGCTAAAAGATGAAGAAAACCACGGAAAATAAATGTTTTCATAATATGTGAAGACTTCGGACGAAACAAGTAACTGTGGTATAGATATAAGATATGTGGCCTTCGTACCCATGCTGATTCCTCTGGATGTGACTGTTCTGAGGGTTATACAGTGCGCGTCAAAATTATGGAACAAATTCATTTTCTCAGAAGAAAAATATTTGGCAACAAAATCCTGAAACAGGTCATTTTTTGTTTCACTTCAACCAAATTTTTATGCATTTTTGAAGGATTTTGGTTGCACCGTGTGCCATCACCATCAACCCTCTGAATTTTTTTAATAGGGAAAGTAGGTCATATGGTACTTTTTTGTCAGGATCTCTGTATCTTCTTTACAGGCGTACAGAATTTTTCAAGAAAAAAAATTTTTTTTTTGAAAAATCAGTTAGTTCAAAGAGGTTTTCAGTATGTGCATTGTCATGGCTCATTCATTTTCAGACGATAGTACCCGATGAAATCTGTCACCGAATGAAAGTCGACTATCACAGTTTTGTTTATGCACAACTTTCAACCCCTTTTAACCCCCTCACGTGAAATTTTTTTTCCATTAAAGGGTTCGTAGGGGTTGAAAGTTGTGCATGAACAAAACTGTAATGGTCGACTTCTATTCGGTGACAAATTTCATCAGGTACCATCGTCTCAAAGTAAATGAGCCATGACAAAGTGCACATACTGAAAATCTTCTGCAGTAACTAATTTTTCAAAAAAAAAATTTTTTTTCTTGAAAATTTCTGCACGCCTGTAAAGAATATACAAATACCTTGCCAAAAAAGGACTACATGACAGACTTTCCCTATTCAAAAAATTTAGAAGGTTGATGGGGATGGCACACGGTGTAACAAAAATCCTTCAAAAATGCATAAAAATTTGGTAAAACTCAAATAAAAATTGACCTCTTTCAGGATTTTGTTGCCAAATATTTTTCTTCTTAGAAAATGAATTTGTCCCATAATTTTGACGCACACTGTATATTCGATTTATGCTAGAACAAAGCTTGATGGGTAGTGCCAACTTAGTGACTGGTATTGCCTACCGAATAGTCCAATACATGTCAAAGTTATATATTTTTTGAAAATGCTAAAACATATTGATGTCACTTGTTCAGATTCTGTTAGCAGAATATTTATATTATATATTGAAGAAAGATTTGAAAAGAAATATCAATATATTACTGACTCACAATCACTTTCCCTCAAGTGATCGGTAATACCCAATCATCCCTGTGGTATAGAACGATCCCGACCTGCTGTAATAATCTAAGTACCAGAAATGCCGCCAGAATAGAAACATAAAAGAACAACGATCGGCAAACCGACAAAGAGCAAATAATGACGAAGTTCATCATCACAATTGTTACAACTAGGACACCGATCTCTCAGTACTGCACCAGTAAAGTATGAATTATTTTTAATTCATTCAAGGATCCGACTAGCGCTGCATTGAAATCGACATTCTTCGGTTTTTGCGTGAGTGAAGATCCTTGATATTTACATTCGGATGAACCTTCCTTAAATCATGTAAATCAAAATAATTGTTTCGAAAACACTAGTGCAATAAGTAGTTCGAGGTTAGAGTTCGCTCTTCTGGCTTTGATATCATTTCGATCCTTCCGAATGTTTATCCTTATGTCATCGAGTGATCAATTGAACTTTGATGTGAATCATGATTGAATTATGTACATTGTTGTTTCAAGGGCAAAGGAACATTTCGTTTCGATCTGTACGTTGGATTTTGGAGTTGTAGCTTGATTTTGCAAGCAGAAGGAAATGGGTTTGGAAGAATAAACAATATTGAATATACTCAGTGACATTAGAGGTGTTACATACAAAAGGAACATTCTTTTTCCACAGAACAACGTTTTAGTTTGCATAACGAAGACTGTTTGCGCGCATGTTCTAGAGGAACAGCGTGCTATCGTTTTGTCCAAATGTCTGTTATTTTCGCTGATTGAGCCGAAAATTGTCTCAAAAGACTAGGCTGGAATCATTGATGACGAATCCGGTGTCAAAATCGATTCCCTCCGGCCGATTGTGGACACGATAACTGTCGAACAGAGCCAGCTAGCGACTCGAAACTTGCAGGATAGTTCGCGCATCGGAATGCCGCGGTTAAGTTCGTTAGTGGACCAAATCGGCAAAATAGTTTCGGAGTTAAAGTCATTTGAAATTTCGAGCCTATTTCCCTCATATTTCAGAAACTACTAGAGCGATTGGATTGAAACTTAGCAGTTAATTGGAGCATAACAACGCGCAACCTGTGGGCGAAATTTCGTTGAAACCGCATGGTCACTCAATTTAAGAAAAAAATTTTTTCCAAATTTTTGGGGGAGAAGACTGTCCAGTGTGCTAACCTGCACAGAATCTGTCACAGTAAATTATAGGAGTTCGAGTTGCTTGGAACGACTTGTCACAAGCAGATATTGAACATCTTATTTTATCGATGCCTGAAAGTTTACAAAAGGGTATTCAGCTACCTGGTCGTCAAAAACATTATCAATTTTTTAGTTTGAAACTTCTGGTGTCACTGAATATTTCACAATATTCCTTTATTTTGAATGAGCAGCATTCCCTATCAACCGGATATCTTTCCCAGGGGACAAACTCTTGACAGTCCGAATCATTTAGAGCATTCGCCATTTTGCATTGCACTTGATACACGAAAATAGTTCTATATGTAAATATTCATATTTATACCTTCCCCCCGAAAGATTCCATGCAACCTTTGTTCCAACAATTAGCAAACAAATTTGATTCGATTGTTCAAATATACGGGGGTGTCTCATTTGAAAAAAATTTCATAACGGTATCTTATAAAATATTAGTTGGCATAAAATTCAATTAACCTCCTTAAGTTCGTAAGAAGTTGCTACGAGAAGAATGTTTTCACAGAAATGAAATTCTCAACAGAAGGAAAGTAACAGCAATATTTCTATAATGATCGTTTTCGAAAAACGTGTAACTGTGTGAGGTGATAGCTATGGAGTTGTGGGTTTCGCCAATGAGTTTCTCATGAAAATTGACATTCAGACACTGACATCAGTTTTTGCCTATCCAGAACAGAAATGGGTCTTCCCGTGGGACTTTAAAAATGTCCAATTTCGCCCACCCTGTACAAGTGCTTCGAAATTCCTCAAACATAATTGAGAGATAATAGCTTTGTTTTGGTTCCGACTTCAGAACTAATTCAGGACTGTTCCGGACGGTTCGAGTATGCGCGATTGCGATTTTTCAGACTCAAAATCGCAATTGCGAACCGTCCCGAACAGTTCTGAACTCCAAACCAAAACAAACCCATTGCAACCTTTGAATAGTGCGAACGTTCTGTTATTACGGTTACGGTAATATTACGTTTTGCTTTTAACGGTTGTTCCAAAAGTAGTATTGCTACACGTTTTTGTTACCGTTGCGTTAGTTATCAGTTTGTTTGGTTAGGTTATGTGAGACGTCAGGTTTTTGCGTTACAAACGCACGTTTAAACTCCTAACGTTTAATCATTCTCATTTCTGCATTCGTTTTTTGATTCTGGACAAAATGAAAAAGGAATCGGAAGTGGTAATTTGAGCTGGTGCTATTGCAGAAGAGGTGGAACTAGTTATAAATATTGCACAATATAATTGGCATGGTTCAAATTATTCCTAATTTCAAACCGCTCATGTTGCTTCCAAAAGTATTTCTTAATTCGTGAAAAAGTAAGAAATACCTATATGTGAAAAAAATTTTCTGTGGTAGCCCTAATAAATCTCAATGTCTAACATCAATTGTGTGTAAAAGGTATTATAAAATAAATCTGAAAATCTAAGGAAGTTGTGTAATTGTAATTAACACCAAAAAACATATTTACAAACAGCAATTCTATGACAGTGATCGGAGCCGGAAGGACCGGAAGCTTAACGAATCCTTCTGATGAAGAATAGCGCAACGTGAATTGCGGCTCGCAAATTTCCGTAAATAACGTTAAGGGGCCTTTTGTGCGAGGGAGATTGGGTAATCGGAGATTAACCCATTGACTGAGAGATTAAGCCTATTGGCTGACGACGATCATGTGATCTTAGTCGACCAATAGCGTTGAATCTCCGATTACCCAAATCTCCGAATCTCCCTCGCACAAAAGGCCAATTTAAGCTACCTTTTGTGCGAGGTAGAATAACGCGACGTTGAAAGCGTCTAAAGGGGCCTTTTGTGCGAGGGAGATTCAGGTATTTGGGGAATCGGAGATTCACCCTATTAGTCGACGACGGTCACGTGATCGTCGTCGGCCAATAGGGAAGAATTTCTGATTCCCCAAATACCCGAATCTCCCTCGCACAAAAGGCCCTTTTAAGCGACTTTTTGTGCGAGGGAGATTCGGGTATTTGGGTAATCGGAGATTTTTCCCTATTGGCCGACGACGATCACGTGACCGTCGTCGACTAATAGGGTGAGCTCTCGGCAAATAGGTGAATCTCCGATTCCCCAAATACCTGAATCTCCCTCACACAAAAGGCCCCTCTAGACGCCTTCAACGTCGCGTTATTCTGAAACTGAATCTGCGCATGCTTAGATGTCAAAAAAAACTTCTGCTATAATAACATCACACAAATTTGACACTGCAATATTTCTCTAATATCGAAATAATCGAAAATATTATTCAGAAAATATCACTATAAGATTATATCTGTGATCTGTGAAGAGTTGAATATCTCGAGTAGGCTTGAATTTCACGAACAAACCTCAGATTTCAGATAAAATCAGGATGTACGAAGAATGGAAAATACCAAACATTCGATACTTAATTAGAATGATTTTGGCAGCATTCCTCTGTTCTGAATACGGTGCACATCTCTCAAGGTGAGATGTTATAATAACTATTAGAATGAAATATTCGCTATTGTTCAGTAATATGGGATTATGAGGTACACAGAATGGTAGGTGTGAAATGATCAAAACGAAGGCAATCACATAAACGGTACATCTAACGCAACTCTGTGAGAAATTGGTAGTTTTGAGTCTGATTATTCCGAATATAATTTAAACAAATTATCTCAAGGAGGGATTTTTAAATCGAGGATGATTTCATCCGCAGAAGGATGGTGAATGTATCTCGTACGCTGATGACCTTTCTCTGGTTCCCAAGTTTGGGTAGGGACATGATACAAATTTGTATTTGTATTTGTATCATGGGTAGGGAGTATAGGGAGGTTTCAATTATTTTATTGTCACTCCTCATAGTCATGGCTGTAACCTCAGAGTATTAAACAACATAGAGGTAACATACGTCATATTTAGAATGCGAATGCTGTCCGCAACATGAGAAAATTTGACACTTGACAATTCACGGGATTTTGCACAAACAACACACTTCCTACGTCCCATAGTGAATTGAAGTATTGTAATAATTCGAAAAATATTGAAGTAAACAGCTAGAAATATCTAAAAACTCGTTAGAAACTCACCAAAACAACGGATGACAGATTGACCGGCGGTATACTGTTAATGCGGCATCGTTGCCAAAGCATAGATTTCAGCAGGTAGATACTGAAAAGGGTAAGTATTCTCCTTACCACAAATTCGAACCTGAAGAAAAATATCTATCATGAAATGTTCAAATTTCCATATTTAACCGAGAATCACTGAAATTAATATTTTTATTTCATTTAATATACAATTACAATAAGATAATATCATTGCGCATTTCCAAATATATCACAATCTGACTACGTCGACAAAAGCAAGTTGCGGACACCCAAAAACTGCGTACAGTCCCTCTATGTTGTTGTTACTCTGAGGCTGTAACAGACATGGGCATGATTATGTCGTCATGAGAGCATTTTGTACTGGAAAAATATAAATTATTTCAAGAGAACTGCTGTTTATTGAGCCGGGTCCAGATCCGTGTAATGCGAACAGCGAATGTCATAAATCACAGGGAAATTTATGGTTCGAATCAGCGCTCTTTTTGCTCCATCAGGACTTGGTTTTCGACTCGAACGATGCATTTGAATGTATTATTCGAGGTTGAGCTCGAGTGCCGTCCACACTATTCGCCGAATCGTTAATAAAATTTTTTTGCATTCGCTGTTCGGATTAGGCCGGGCCCAGATGAATGTAATGCGAACAGCGAATGCAATAAAACATAGTTAGTTTTATGGTTCGAAGCAGCGTTCTTTCTGCTCCGTCAGGACTCGGTTTTCGACTCGAACGATGCATTTGAATGTATTATTCGAGGTTGAGCTCGAGTGCTGTCCACACTATTCGCTGAATCGTTAATCAAATTTTTTTGCATTCGTTGTTCGGATTAGGCCGGGCCCAGATGACTGTAATGCGAACAGCAAATGCAATAAAACATAGGGAGTTTTATGGTTCGAGGCAGCGTTCTTTCTGCTCCGTCAGGACTCGGTTTTCGACTCGAACGATGCATTTGAATGTATTATTCGAGGCTGAGCTTGAGTGCCGTCCACACTATTCGACGAATCGTTAATCAATTCTTTTTGCATTCGTTGTTCGGATTGAGCCGGGTTCAGATGAATGTAATGCGCACATCGAATGCAATAAAACACAGAGAGTTTTATGGTTCGAGGCAGCGATCTTTCTGCTCCGTCAGGACTCGTATTTCGACTCGAACGATGCATTTGAATGTATTATTTGAGGCTGAGCTCGAGTGCCGTCCACACTATTCGCCGAATCGTTAATAAAATTTTTTTGCATTCGCCGTTCGGTTTTAGCCGGCTCCAGATGCGTGTAATGCAAACAGCGAATGAAATAAAACACAGGGAGTTTTATGGTTCGAGGCAGCGTTCTTTCTGCTCCCCCAGGACTCGGTTTTCGACTCGAGCGATGCATTTGAATGTATTTATTATTAGAGGCTGAGCTCGAGTGTCGTCCACAGTATTTTCCGAATCGTTTATCAAATTTTATCGCATTCGCTGTTCGGATTACACTCATCTGAACCCGGCTTTATGAAGACACCCGCAGGGTACAATATCCGGTAGGAAGTTCTCACGCCTGTTAAGCCTTTCAGAGAGAAGATTTAACTAGATTGAAAACTCTAGACGAGCACTCACGTGATATCAGTAGGAGCTTTTGCGTGATCATTCTTATTCCAAGCAATCCCCCCACGAAATTTTGCATAATAAATAAATAATAAATGAACAATAATAAAAATTGAATGAATTAATGAATTTCTGATCAAATGCCGATAGGATCTGCATGATAGAAAATATTTGAAAAAAATAATTTAATTTCTAAGGGATGTTTCGATGAATCGGACGGATTTTATTCAGTCACGAATTCGACCTTCGTATAATTAAGGCCCGAACCTGCTCAGGTCAGTCTAGCCAGTCCCTTTCAGAAGTAATTGTGTTTATTATTGAACCTGACATCAGAACATCGTACGAACTAAACCTTAACTAAACTTTTCAAGAGCTTAAGAACTTCGAATAATAGAACCAGGCACATTCAAAATATTTTTTTTTCAAATATTAAAGATTCTGTAGTCTTCTGATCATAATATCCTAATGAATTTCTGTATGAACCTTCGAACTATCATTTTTCTATAAAGTACTCGATTTCAATTCGATCAAATCTGTATTAAACGCAATATTTCCAAAAATGAAGATTAGATTGAATTGAAATCCAGTACTTTATAGAAAAAACCTAGAAAAGCACTGAAGTGAAGTCAGCAGCTTCTGCGCGCATGTTCAAAGGAGTAAACAGTCGCGTAAAGCTGCTGCCTTCACGTCAGTGCTTTTCTAGGATTTTGTGCGCATGTTCTAGGGGAACAGCGTGCTATCATTTTGTCCAAATGTCTGTAATTTTGGATGATTGAGCCGAAAATGGTCTCAATCAACTAGGTTGGACTCACCGATGACGAATCCGGTGTCAAAATCGATTCTGTCCGGCCGGCCGTCCGTCCGGCCGTAGAGACGCTAACTGTCGACAGAAGCGAGCTAGCAACTTGAAACTTTCAGGATAGGTTGCGCATCAGAATGCCGCGGTTGAGTTCGTTAATGGGCCAAATCGGTTGAATATTTTCGAAGTTATAGGCACTTGAAGTTTTGAAGTTATTTATTTTTTATTTCGAACTACTCGAGCGATTGGATTCAAACTTGGCAGTTGGGTGGAGTATAACGACGCGCAACTTTGAGCCAAATTTTGTCAGGATCATATCGTCAGTAAATTAAAAACAAATTTTTTTTCGAAATTTTTTTTTCGGAAACCATTCATCATATACGAAAAAAAATTCCACTCACACTTTGAGCTTCATATTTCACAGCAGTGTACCAAATTTCAGTTCGATACGATTATAAGTTTTGGAGATATCGGGAAAAAATATGTCAAATTTCGAGGTTTTCTTCTCGATATCGTTGATTTTTTCGGTATAACTCGAGAAATACTGATTCATTGTCATTAGAACAATTTGAAAAAAAAATTTCTATGATTTTCTTATCATATCATCCTCATTGAATTCTGTATGAAACTTCGAACTGTTATTTCTCGATGAAGTACTGGATTTCAATTCGATCTGATCTGTATTTTTGGAAATATTGGAAAAATAACATTTTCATTGGGTATATCTACGGAATCATTGGGTGGATTTTACCCATTTACGAATTCGGCCTTCGTAATTAAGGTCCAAACCTTCTCTACAAATATCGAGTTTCTAAGTTGTTTCTTTCGGAAGTTATTGTGTTTACGCAGTCGGCTGTTAGGCTGATTTGATCGAATTGAAATCCAGTAATTTATCAGTAGAAAATTTCAGAAAGCACTGCCGTGAAGGCAGCAGCTTTTGCGTGCATGTTCAAATTCGTTGATGAAGCGGTCATCTACATTGAACATGCGCGCAAAAGTTGCTGCCTTCACGGCATTGCTTTTTGAAATTTTTTCATAGTGAATTTCCACAATTTTGAAGCGTTGTTTGAGCGTTGAACGATTCATTATGAATTGTCAAACTGAACAGAATGCTTCTACAGTTTTACATCCTCAACTGTCAAAACAACCTTCGAAATTTCCCATGCCACCAAAAAAAACCATTACTTGTAAAAGGAATGACTAGTATCGGCTAAAAATTTACAACATGTGGACTGACATTGAAGCCCTGATGCAAGCTCTGAGAAAGTTTTAACAAAAAATACATAATAGTTTCAATTAAAATGTGTTGCATGTATTTGCATATTTGATCAGAAATATAATACTTCGACATTAAAATATTGGATGCTGATAGATATTTCAGTTTGTAAAGCTTGTTAGAAATATTCCTAAATGATGCCTTCTCATAGGTTCATCAAGTAGGAATTTAACATTTAATTTTATTAGATACATATTAGTTCCACTGTCAGGAGCTCACGACCCATGAAATGGTTATATTTCATTACCATAATTAAGAGAATTTTGTAACCTATACAATTAGTATATCATGGAAATATTTAGGTTTTATGAAAGGGGGGAAATAATTCAAAATTCGTTCTTCCAAATCGTGCAAATTCATTATGAAAATAATGGTTCTGTTCGAAATACGCATGCGCAACTTGCCACTTACTATGCAGCCGCGTTTAACCCTTAGATCAACACGAAACTTTGCACCTAGTTGCGTGTTGGTAATCTCCACTTGATTACAATCAATCTGATTCAATCTGATGGCATTCATACTTCTTGAGATATTGTGGAAATAACGTTGAAATTTCAAATAACAACGAAATTTGGCACATTCTTTTCTTATATCTCCGAAAGTTGTTAAATACTGACCTCAAGGTTTGTGCCAAATTTCATTGGAATCTAATCAATATTTTTTCATCAAAAATTTCAAAAATTTTCGAATGAATTTTTTGCGCGCATGTTCTAGGGGGAACAGCGTGCTATCGTTTTGTCCAAATGTCTGTAATTTTGGATAATTAAGCCGAAAATGGTCTCAATCGACTAGGTTGGACTCACTGATGACGAATCCGTTGTCAGAATCGATTCTATCCGGCCGGCCGTCCGCCCGGCCGAGGACACGATAACTGTCGACAGAAGCAAGCTAGCAACTTGAAACTTTCAGGGTAGGTCGCGCATCAAAATGCCGCGGTTAAGTTTGTTAATGGGTCAAATCGGTCGAATAGTTTCGGAGTTATAGCCACTTGAAATTTTGAAGTTATTTATTTTTTATTTCAGAAACTACTTGAGCGATTGGATTCAAACTTGGCAGTTAGGTGGAGTATAACGACGCGCAACTTTGAGCTAAATTTTGTCAGGATCATATGTCAGTAAATTTTGAAAAAATTTTTTTTCGCAATTTTCTTCCGAAAAATTTTTTTTTTCTGAAACCATTCATATACCAAAAAAAATTCCACTTACACTTTGAACTTCTAATTTCGCAGCAGTGTACCAAATTTCAGTTCGATACGATTATATAAGTTTTGGAGATATCGGGAGAAAATATGTCAAATTTCGAAGTTTTCTTGTCGATATCGTTGTTTATTTCGGTATAACTCGAGAAATACAGATTCAGTCCTGATAAAACTTCACAGCTAGTTTTGAGATGCTAAAAGTTTATGCGAAATTTCGTGATAATCGTGTCATTAGAACCATTCGAAAAAAAAATGTCTATGATTTTCTTATCATATCATCCTCATTAAATTCTGTATGAAACTTCGAACTGATATTTTTCGATGAAGTACTGGATTTCAATTCGATCTGATCTGTATTTTTGGAAATATTGGAAAAATAAAATTTTGATTGGGTATATCTACGGAATCATTGGTTGGATTTTACCCATCCACGAATTCGGCCCTGGTTATTAAAGTCCAAACCTACTCTACAAATATCGAGTTTCTAAGTTGTTTCTTTCGGAACTTATTGAGTTTACGCAGTCGGCCGTTAGGCTGACCCTAAACACAATAACTTCCTGAAGAAATGACTTAGAAACTCGATATTTGTAGAGTAGGTTTGGGGCTTAATTACAAAGGTCGAATTCGTGAATGGGTAAAATCCGCCCAATGATTCCGTAGATATACCCATTCAAAATTTTATTTTTCCAATAATTCCAAAAATACAGATTAGATCGAATTGAAATTCAGTAATTTATCAGAAAAAAATGTCAAAAAGCACTGCCGTGAAGGCAGCAGCTTTTGCGTGCATGTTCAAATTCGTCGCTGAAGCGGTCATCTACATTGATCATGCGCGCAAAAGTTGCTGGCTTCACGGAAGTGCTTTTTGAGATTTTTTTTATTTTCAAACAACTAGATTCAAACGAAATTTTGCTTCATGTTCCGCGTTGGTATTCCGAAACTGTCCACGAAGTTTCAATTCTATCGAGTCGGTAGTTCATGAGATATCGATGAATGAACCTAAAAATTTTAAATGGGCCTAACTCCAAAAATATTCAACTGATTCCACCCTTTAACGAATTTAACCGAGATATTTGGACTCCAAACCTTATCTTACAATTTCAAGTGGCTTAGTCTTTTCCTTCGAAAGTTAAAGCTCATACGGACGGACGGACGGACATAATTAAATTTGACCATGGATTCTTCTTCAGGGAGGTCAACCTAATCGTTCAAGACCATTTTCGGTTCAAAAGTCGAAAATTACAGACATCGTGACGAAATGATAACGCGCTGTTCCCTAGAACAACCGCGTAAAAACATAAAGATAATTTTTCACAGAACAATAATGATTCATTTCCATATTCAATGGCATAAAATCGATATTTCAGTTTTCAACACATATGAGAAATATTCTTCAGTGAGCCATACATTCATTAATTAAGAATGTAACATTTAATTCCATTAGCTGTCCATTCGTTCCACACTCTCTTGGGCTTACGACCCATGAAATGATTATATTCCTTTATCTGAGCTTCATCAGAATCCAAGATGATCAACAGTTATTCTGGAAATGTTAATACATCTTATTCCTAGTATGTCAGACAAATTATCCAAATTACATGTAATACGAAATGAGGGAAAATAATTCAGTATTTGTTCGTAAAGTAAATATCACGTTGCGCTTTTTTAATACAACTCAGACACTTTAACAGGTTGTGATTATTACTGTGAATTACAGTGATGAAAATCTACGATCGGTGCAACTTTTCAGTTGTAATTATAGAATTCATTCTTGTATTGAGTGCTGGATTTTCTTTGTGATTAATTAGATGTTTCGCTGAAATATCAATTCTCTTCATTCGGTAACAGATGATATTTTTCTGCTTGCTTTTCATGTAGATTTCCAATAGACGACTTCGGCCCAAGTTGTCAACCCACAATTTTCTTCACAAATTTACTATAACTGGGGAACGGGAATTTCAGGACAAATTCGACATGATAAGGTTTGCTTCATTTATAAATAGCCGTAAAAGATGCCTAGACTCCTCAAACAAGATAACTTCTTCCAAATATAGGTTTTTGTTAGGCTGAAATTCAAGTTGGGATTCCTGATTTCATGTTAATAGTGTCGAATTTATGTAGGATATGTTCCGCAAATCAACTTGGTTGAATTCGGTTACCGATTTTCCATTCCGTAAATATGAAATATTCGGTTGGTTCCTGAAAAAGGGTTAATTACAAAATTTGAATGATAAAAAAACGTTCTTTCGGTCACCAGAACGACAGTCAATGTTCTATGGTAACATATCCCCAGCAGAGAACAATCTTTATTTACTTTATGATCCATAGAACATAGAAGAGACAAAGCTATGGATATGTTACAATAGACGACTTCGGCCGAAGTTGCCAACCCACAATTTACTTAGCAAGTTTACTTTCACTGGGGAACAAGCGCGTGAAAAAGGTTATTTACGGAATCTGGTTGATGAAAATGCGGTCGATTTACTGTCACCAGAACGATTTTCTATGGTAAATATCCATAGCTTAGAACAATCTATGTTTACTTTAGGTTTGTTTTGGTTCCGAGTTCAGATCTGTTCGGGACGGTTCTAGCATAGACCAATAGTCTGTGGTTCTGAACTCGGAACCAAAACAAACCTAAAGCAAACATGATTGTTCTATGCTATGGATATTTACCATAGAAAATCGTTCTGGTGACAGTAAATCGACCGCATTTTCATCAACCAGATTCCGTAAATAACCTTTTTCACGCGCTTGTTCCAGGAACCATCCGAATATTTCATATTTACGGAGCAGAAAATCGGCAACCGAAACAACAGAGTTGATTTTCGGAACGTATCCTATGAAAATTGACACTGTTTGTATGAAATCAGGAATCCCAACTTAAATTTCAGCCAATCGGGGACGATCTCATCAAAAACCTATATTTGGAAGGAATTATCTGGTTTGAAGAGCCGAGGCATGTTTTACGGTTATTTATAAATAATACGAACCTTATCATGTCTAATTTGTCCTGAAATTCCCGTTCCCCAGTGAAAGTAAACTTGCTAAGTAAATTGTGGGTTGGCAACTTGGACCGAAGTCGTCTATTGAATGTCGTTCTGGTGCATAGACTTAATATGTCTATGTTCTGGTGACAGTAAGATTGCTTTTTCATCAATCAAATTCCGTAATTAACCTTTCTTCAGAAACCAACCGAATATTTCATATTTAAGGAATGGAGAACCGGTAACCGAAATAACCAAGTTGTTTTGCGGAACATATCCTATATAAATTTGGCTCTATTAACATGAAATCAGGAACCCCAACTTAAATTCCAGCCAATCAGAGATGATCTTAACAAAAACCTATATTTGAAAGGAATTATCTTGTTTGAGGAGCCGTGGCATCTTTCACTCATGTCGAATTTGTCCTGAAATTTCCGATCCCCAGTGATAGTAAATTTGTGAAGAAAATTGTGGGTTGGCAACTTGGGCCGAAGTTGACTATTTTTTGTCAAATGAAAAAAAAGGCAGGTTGGTACTCCTGAAGTAACGAGGATGTCAAAATAATTCGGCGTTCCCAATTTCTGTTGCAGATATTGGGAGTGAAAACCCTGAAAAAACCTAAAAAATTATGCGAAATCCTCCCAAAATAAGCTTTGATCGATAACGTATTTCTAATTCAGAATATCAATAACGTTGGAGGTAAATTAAGAACACGTCCCCCCCTGACAAACAGAATTTAACTTATGGCATGCAGACAATGCAGTTATGGAAAAGATGTGTATTTCCACTTGTATTCTCTGAATTCGCCACTATAGAATATATTTGTTTTGAATTTTGAAGTTGCTGACGTCACTTTTGAATGCACATGGGCACAGCATGGTCCCTAATATTTGACTGCGATGGTATGAACGTTCTCCATTGTTCCATTATAAATGGACGCCCATTTTTTCACGTTTGTTCTCTTTCCAGGATTCAAGAATAGTGCTCCATGTTATGTACATCATGGGTCTGATGATTTAGTAGAAAATATAATAGAAGTAAAAGCACCATTTCCTGACTTTAATCTATATCCACCTGTCAGACTGACATTTTTTGTAACTCCCACAATAGACGACTTCGGCCCAAGTTGACAACCCACAATTTTCTTTACAAATTTACTATCACTGGGGAACGAGAGTTTCAGGACAAATTCGGCATGATAAGGTTCGCTTTATTTATAAATATCCGTAAAAGATGCCTCGGCTCTTCAAACAAGATAATTCCTTTCAAATATAGGTTTTTGTTAGGCTGTAATTTAAGTTGGAATTCCTGATTTCATGTTAATATATCAAGTTTAAAAGGGATATGTTCCGCAAATCAACTTAGTTACTTCGGTTGCCGGTTTTTCATCCTGTGAATATGAAATATTCTGTTGGTTCCTTTAAAAAAAAGTTAATTACGGAATTTGATTGATGAAAAAGCAATCTTTCTGTCACCGGAACATAGATATATTAAGTCTATGCACCAGAACGACAATCAATGTGTTATGGTAACATATCCATAGCATAGAACAATCTATATTAACCTTATGATCCATAGACCATACCTAGTAATTTTTCCATTGTTGATTGTTGTCTCTTCTATGCTCTATGAATCATGAAGTAAATAAAGATTGTTCTATGCTATGTATATAGTACCATAGAACATTGACTATCGTTTTGGTGACAGAAAGAACGTTTTTTCATCAACCAAATTCCGTAATTAACCTTTTTGTCAGGAACCAACCGAATATTTCATATTTACGGAATGGAAAACCAGCAACCGAAATAACCAAGTTGATTTGCGGAACATATCCTATATAAACTTGACACTATTAACATGAAATCAGGAATCCCAACTCAAATTTCAGCCAATCAGAGATGATCTCAACAAAACCCTATATTTGGATGGAATTATCTTGTTTGAGGAGCCGAGGCATCTTTTACGGATATTTATAAATAACGCGAACCTTATCATGTTGAATTTGTCCTGAAATTCTCGTTCCCCAGTGATAGTAAATTTGTGAAGGAAATTGTGGGTTGGCAACTTGGGCCGAAGTCGTCTATTCTCTCCATATTTATACCTGCAACAAAAAATTTAGGTTAATCATTGTGATGATACGTATGGAATGTGGAAAATCTAGTGGTATCCACATAAATCAATACAGAGAACTAATACCAATGTTGCGAAAAATTTTATCGGTTCTATTTCCAGTCATAAATCATCAATTAAAATTCTATCAGAAAGCTTTGCTTGCAAAATGATGTATCTCATAGTAAATTATTAGTTTCTGTATTTTATTCGAATTATTCACCTTCAAGTCTAGTCATGCTGCAGGTGCGAGCAATAATCTGAAGAATATCTGCAATCTGAGACGTTACCTCAACTGAGAATCTGTGATTCGATGTAGACTGATAGCAACTACGAAAAATGTACAGTAGGTCCAAACTTCTATTCTGTAAAGTTGGTTACTAGGAAATTGGATGCAGAAAGCACTACCGTTGATATGTTTGCTATTCATTTCATTTAAAAGGAATATTCTCATGAATGAATGATTAAATTTTGATGATCATAAAATATACAGGAGTTTTTTTTGGTTGGGAAAATGAATATAGTAAATATTATCCGTTGCAAAATGGCAGAGGAGGAGATAAAACTTCATGGACCTAGTTGAAAGTAGTATGAATCTATATGAATATTACATTGTTTAGCGAGAACAAAAAGCCCAACATTCCTGGAGGACCGTGAAGATTGGCTTGCGCCTCGACTCAGCAACACAGAGTCCAGGAATGTGGCTTTTCCTACGAGGTAAACATACTATTTTTCCGCGAATCCTTTGAAATTCGACAGATATTAGTTAATTTAAAAAAAAATGTGAATTATTTCATTCATGAATAAACGGTGCTTACTAATGAAATTGGTTGCGTTACTATGGAAACTTATTAATGTTGAATAGACGACTTCGGCCCAAGTTGCCAACAACCCTTAAATTTCGTAGAAATTTACTATCACTGAGGAAAGGTAATTTTAGAGCAAACTCGACATGAAAGGGTAAATATCCGTAAACGCTTCCTCGGTTCCTCAAACAAGATAATTCCTTCAAAATATAGGTTTTTGTTAAGATCATCTCCGATTGGCTGAAATTCAAGTTGGGATTCCTGGTTTCATGTCGATAGTGTCAAGTTTATAAAGGATAGGTTCCGAAAATCAACTTTTTTATTTCGGTTGCCAGTTTTCCGTTCTGCAAATATGAAATATTCGGTTGGTTCCTGAAAAAAAGGTTAATTACTGAATTTGATTGATGAAAAAGAAATCTTTCTGTCACAAGAACGACAGTCAATGTTCTATGGTAACATATCCATGGCATAGAACAATCTATATTTATTTTATGATCCATAGACCATACTTAGCAATTTTTCATAATTGATTGTTGTCTCGTCCATGTTCTTAGGATCATAAAGTAAATGAAGATTGTCCTATGTATGATGTAAGTAAAACATCGTGTGCTCATCTGCTCATCTGTGATCGTATTTACCAATGATGACGTCACTTTTTTCATACAAATTCAAGGAAATATATATTCTGTGCTTTGAATTTGAATGGAAAAAGTGACGTCATCATTGGTAAATACGATCACAGATGAGCAGATGAGCACACCATGTTTTACTTACATCATTGTCCTATGCATGATATAAAAAACATGCTGTGCTCATCAGAAAAAAAAGGTGACGTCAGTAAGATTAAAATACAAGGGAATATATATTCTGTGCTTCAAATTTGAATGAAAAAGTGAAGTCATCATTGGTGAATACGATCACAGATGAGCAGATGAGCACACCATGTTTTGCTTACATCATGCATAGGAACATGATGTGAGTAAAACATGGTGTGCTCATCTGCTCATCTGTGATCGTATTTACTAATGATAACGTCACTTTTTCCTTTCAAATTCAAAGCACAGAATATACATATTTCCTCACAGTAAGCAATTGAATATTTCCTAACAGTTAGGAAATCTAGATTTTTATCTGAGAAGTTCCGTCTGAAAAAACAGCGATTTGCGGAAAATATATCTTCTTCATTTATATATAGACTTTATTTTAATAAAATCGTCACAGACCAGGTTGTCCATATTTAACAATATGTTTCCAAATCGCAATATGATCTGATCTTTGAATAAAGAATAACAGGAAGAAGCATTACGCTTTTCTACTTCGTATATCAGTGGGATATAGGCGCCCATATTGAACCTCCAAGTTTGACTCATGTTAGTTCGTTTCTTCAGATAAAGAAGTCTCGGAACAAGTTGTTCTCTCTTCAAAGTGAAAGGAAAGTCGGCCATATGCAACATCCATCCTGGACCCACTTTGTGAGGCATTATGCTCCTTCCTTATGTTCTTTATTCAGAGGATCTGATATTGATTTCATAGATATTGACAAAAATATGTCAAATTTCTTTAATAATTTGATATTTTGAGCTTTTAGGTTTCTTTCTTCAATTGTTGCGTTCCGATATTCCCAATAAGTACTGGCCAGTGTCAGTAATTTCGAAACGCTTTTTACTGATACGTTGAATTACGAAAGCAGTGGCAGTAAAATCGAATGTCAAAATTAACTGACAAGTACTGGCCTGGAATATCGGAACTCTACTAATATCTCAAAAAATAATGACGTGATCAGATTGAAACTCCGTTACCAGTTGTCGAATACGAACGCGCACTACAATGCAGTATTTGGTGAGAATTTCATCGGTAAAAGTTTAAAAAAATTTCTTTCAAAACTTTCCTGGAAAATATTTTATTCAGGGTTCAATCATGATATTTTGATGAAATATGGTGCAGTCTTTGAAGTGAATTTTAAACAGCAGTGATTCAAATTTCAGTTTGATCCGATTTTTATTTTCGAACATATCGGAAAAAACTGTAATAATTTTCGTGGTTTCATCAATATTTCAGATAATTTCCTCAATATCTTTAGAAGAAGAGACTATTGAAATCAAACATTGTTAATCGTGCCACTTTGTGCGAAATTTCGTCGGATCGTATTAGCAAATTTCAGTTTCATCGGATATTTATTTTCAGAGATATTTTGAGGAAATATTGCCAACTTTGGTATCATTGATATAACTGTAATAATTCTAAAAATACTGATCAGTTTGCAAATACGTATGCGAAATCTCAGGTGGAATTCCGTGATGATCGTTCTATCAGAACCATTCTAAAAAAATAATTTTTTTTGAAATCATTAGAATCATTATCTGGATTCGACCAGATTTGTACTTGAACTTCCAATCTGCCCTACAATTGTCAAGTCTCTATAAGAAGATTCTTTTCGTATATATTGGGTTTACGATCGCTGGTAAGGCCGGTAGAGAATAAATTAATTTTCAAAAGAAACAACTTATGCACCCGATATTTGTAGAGAGAGAATTCGGGAATGGGTAAATCCGCCCAATGATAACTAGAAATAGATATTCATTCTAATATTTATTTTATCATTTAAATCAGGTAACTTCTTAAGGTTGGATTCTGCAGGACCGTGAAAATTATTCCAGAATATGTTTAAATGGATTGTACTCGCCTGATTCCAATATATATTTGTCGAGAATGTCAAAGTTTACTCCAAAGATTCATACAAAATAGATTTTTGATCGCCCCGTATGCCAAAAATCAAGTTGTCTGGGACCAAGGTGTACAAGAATTTTTCATCGTGAAATCTTTGGAAGAATGGCCTGTTTAAAGTTTGTCAATTCACCTAGTTATAACTCTGATTATTTCATTTAAATAAAAAAATTTTAAATGGTTAGTTTCCTAATATTTTCATAAAAAATTTTAGTGAGAAATATATCGAAAAGAAATATTGAATTCAGAATTTGATCCTGTGTTTTACTAAACCGCTTTGGATTTAATTTTGATCCACTTTTCATCTGTCGGGATGCTCTGCCAATTATCTGCAAGAGTTTCTTCATTTCGGTTCAGATGATAGTTACACTATTCCCAATATTGTGGCAAAGATGTCCCCTCTTCTTGCAGGCTCCCACTAAGATCTTCGGTATAAAAGTGTCTGTTATAGTAATGGAAGCATTCTATTACCACAAGTGCAGTGCCGGATTAGGGGGTGCTTTATTAGTGCATTACTGTTCTTGGTTTTGTGGATTCTCACTTTTTATTGGAGCATGCATTTTCAGGTATGTCGAATTTTTGAATTGGTCGCCTTTTCATAAGGATTTCTGTCAAAAGCTGCGAACAATGAATACGAAAATCATATTTTCACAAATGATCCAAATATGCACATTTTTCACACATTTAAAATTTTTTTTTCTTTCGGTATGAGTTCAGATATTAGTGGATTTACGATTTTGGATCTGTTTGATACAGTGGTTTTCTATTCAACATCTTGATGAAAAAACATTAGCTTCATTTGTATACATTCTGATCAATTGACTATTGTGAGAAATTCAATCATTGCAATAAATGCTCCAAGATTGTTTTATATTTATTATTGTGATTACATGTATTAGTGGAAAACAAACGAGGAAGGGGATTAACTTCAGTTGAAAAAAATCATTGATTATGGTACATGCTTGAAATTTTTAATCCTGAACTGATATCTGGAGCTCTATCTCATTGTGACCTGTTCATATTGAGCATTGAAAATTGGAACCCGCATGCGCCATTCTGCAAAAATGTTTTCGAAAAGATATTTTTGTTTTACAATTAAAACGTAGCTATATAATATGATGAAGTATAAGTATTGCCATCAAAGAATTTTCTAAATATATTATCATAATCATATGATCTAGAAGCATTCAATTGTGGGATGGTAATGGGTTCATGAAAAGAATATTTCGGTATGTTTTGTACTCTATCCATAACGCAGATTTGTATTCTTGAATTATCGAAAAGTTACAATGTAACCAGAAAATAGTAGGTAAACAAATACAAACTGATAATATATAAATTTATAAAATTATCTTCGATACACATTTAAACATTTAATTCAAATACCCCTCTGAATTTTTCAATAAAATTTGAGCTTACCAGTAGCAAGATATCTCTTCACTGACATTCCCACCACAGTGCGCGTCAAAATTATGAAATAAATTCATTTTCTCAGAAGAAAATATTTGGCTATCCCCATCAACCCTCTAAATTTTTTGAACAGGGAAAGTGGGTCATGGGGTACTTTTTTCATGCACAACTTTCAACCCTCTCCAACCCCCCTACGTGAAATTTTTTTTCTCCATTAAAGTGTTCGTAGGGGTTGAAAGTTGTGCAGGAACAAAACTGTAATGGTCGACTTTCATTCGGTGACAAATTTCATCAGGTACCATCGTCTCAAAGTGACAAAGTGCACATACTGAAAACCTCTTAGAAGTAACTAATTTCTCAAAATAAATATTTTTTTTGAGAATTTCTGCACGCCTGTAAAAAAGATACAAATACTTTGCCAAAAAAGTACCACATGACCCACTTTCTCTATTCAAAAAATTTAGAGGGTTGATGGGAATGGCACAGGGTGCAACAAAAATCCTTCAAAAATGCATAAAATTTGGTAAAAGTGAAACAAAATTGACCTGGTTCAGGATTTTGTTGCCAAATATTTTTCTTTTGAGAAAATGAATTTGTTGCATAATTTTATCGCGCAATGTATATATCTTTTGATGTAAATCATCTGTGAACTGAAAGGAGCCATTCAGGAAAAGCATTGATGTGAACTCAGGAGCATTTGCATTTGAATTTCTGTAATTGACGGTCGCCCATTCGGTACTGGTCACGCCCAACGTTGCTTGACTACAGGACGAAAATCCCAATATATTGTTGATACGATCTTGGAGATTAGACATTTTAGGGTAGGTTCGAAATCTCAATACGCCACTTAAGTCCCATGATAACCATAATACATCCTCATTTCGGAGATATCACCAGCTTAATATTTTCACACTTGAATCGAACTGAAACTTGAATTAACTAGTGGTTTAAGTTGCATGATACAGCTGAAAATTCGAAAGTTAAACATTTTTGGTCGAAATCATACCTAGCGTGCTGTTATCAAGAACAGGCTGATGAAAAATTCAATTATCCTTACCCTCTTGACGAAGGAAGTAAGAAATGATAAACTTCCAGAAAAGAGGAGTAGGTTAATCCTCTGAATGCGTCGGTTAAATTCGATTATGATCTCTAAAACGGTTTCGGAGTTATAGCCACTCGAAGTTGTTTCTCAATGGCCCAAAAATGCTAATCCGAAGCTGGAACCAAAATGTCGTATGGATTCGGTCTCCAGATGAATGCAAACATTTTCCCCTAATCTTATACCTCATAAACCCTCGAATATCGAAAAAAGTTATAAATTTACTTGAAAAACACAAAAGTTCTAAAGAAGTACAGACGCGAGGTCAGGGGCTTCAACGAGCTGTTGAAATTCGTAGATAAGGTGTTTTCTTGAGTTATAAAGGAAATAACAACAATATAATGAAGAAATAACAACGAAATCTTACATGTTCTTATTTCCGATATATCCGAAATTAAATATCAGATCGAGCTGAAATCTTATACACTCTATATTGTTCAATGTTGACTCCGAGGTCTGATCTAAATCTCATAGAAATCGGATGGATTGAATGAATGGAAAATTTTTGAGAAATGAAATTTACACAGATTTAGAACTATACGATCCCAACGAAATTATGCAGAAAGGAGCGAGAAAATATTCTACCAATAACCAGAAATTTTTAATCTGATCGCTCCGCTCCTACTGTATATATTGAAAGAAAAACAAGCTAAAAGCTTTAAATGACTATAACTCCGAAATCATTCGAAAGATTTTTCCAATTAACTCGATGGATTCTTCCGTAAGCCATTAATCGTGCGTACGGAAGACCGGCCAGACATAATCGATTTTGACATCGGATTCACCATCAGTGTATCCAACCTAGTCGTTGGAGACCAGTTTCGACACAAAATTCGAAAATTACAGACATTTGGACGAAACGATAGCATGCTGTTCCCCAGAACATGCGCGCAAAAAGTGTAAGAATACTTATTTTATTTTTAAATCTTCTGTTGATAATTAATTGCCTAAGCAAAGAACAAATTCCTTAATAAGCAGATCGTGGGATAATCATTCACCTTCCTTTAAGAAGAATTCAAACAGTGTCGGACTACACTTAATTGGTCATCACATAATTTCCATCCTCATTAAATAGATACCTACATTTTTGGATTTAAATTTGCTGAAAACAAAGACTACCGTGGAAACAAAATTCTTATCGAATTGTAGTAAGGACGTAATCGAAGACATTCCTCTCATGAAATTCCACAACTTATGAAATTTCTTGGGAAATATTGTATCATCTGAATGAGAAGATACGTAAATATATTTATTACAATACATCTTATGAGATTTTACTTTCAATTGTCACGGGAATGCAATGACATTCACAACGAAGAAAATTGAATTTTGATTGAGCTGACTGATTTGGAATAAGAACTAATAACATCGCGAATGATTGAAACGATGTCGCAAATATTGAGGACATTTTTACGCTTCTAGTAATCACTTGATTGCATTCAACGATGAATTTGAGGATGTTTTTCTTGAACTCTCATTACACTTTTCTCGTTCCGTGTTTATT
Organism: Myrrha octodecimguttata; assembly: GCA_958510865.1. NCBI lineage: Eukaryota > Metazoa > Arthropoda > Insecta > Coleoptera > Coccinellidae > Myrrha > Myrrha octodecimguttata. The sequence goes on from OY294056.1 coordinate 64,464,748, forward strand.
TTTGATGTTTTAAGATGCTTTATTGGGGAACAGGGTGTAATCTGTAACTTCCGAAAATGTTTTCGAAAATGGTCTGGAGTGATTATTGGTATGGGACTCACTGATGAAGAATATATCCGATAATAAATTCTATTGTTATGTTATTTAAATTCTATTCTTTCCAATAAGACGGAAAGAGTTATCGACTTCAGGGCAGGCTTCGTGTTAAAATATGACGATTACGATTACGGTTACATTAATGGCCAATATCGGCTTAATGACGTATTAACTATTTTAAATAATTTCTTTAATATCTCAAGAGATAAGGATCATATCGGAACTTCGGAGTAAGTAGTAGAATACTGACACACAACTTTTGTGGCGATTGTTTTAGACAGCGGTTTTAAACCTCCTAACATTAAGAAAAATTGGCATTTCCTTTCTACTCGGATTATTCCTTTCTCTTGTAGGCAATTGTGAACTTCTGCGAAGTTGCCAGCGCCCTAAAGGATAAATTTAGAACCTGTCCAACCAAGTAGTTTTATGTGAACAAACCGTAGAAATGTGGTGAAGAACGATTATTTATCAAGCAGAGCTACAATATTTAAAGAAATTATTATAATTTTGTGTGAGGTTTTTTTAGAAGGGACTTTTCTTTTGGATGACATTATAAAATCGTGCTTCAAATCGTTTCTGGAGGATGACTTCGATGTTATTTTAGTGTCTGTTGCTTGGTGAATCAAAATGAACCAATATCTAAGTTTACTTGAATTTCTGGAAAGATAGGCACCCCAATAAATAATTCAAGGACTCTTATCAATGTGAAGAAGTGCTGAATGCAAGCCATATTATGTGGTAAATCTAGAATCAGTCTGAATGATATGACTCGTTCTCCTTGTTTACAAACGAGTGAATCAATTAAATGAAAAGACAGCTTTTCTGCTTTAGTTTTTTTGCATCGAATTTCGAAAGAAAAGAAAGGAAACACATAGACATATAATTGATTTTATTTTCATATCACAGCAGCTCAAGATACACATACAAAATGAAAAAGGTCACAGCTGGTTCAACCTACCCCTATAGAAATGAAAAATATGGATGTATTTATATGAAAAACTTTAGCTATTATCAACTTTAACAGTATATTTAGTTTTGGTAAGGTTTTCAACGAGATCACTCTCTTGGAACACCTTTGATTTTGTGTAGCGCGTGAAGTAGGTGGCTGCAGAAGTGCTCAGCAGTTTCGGCATTTTTCATCAAAATTCCTTTATTTTCATTTACACCTAAAATATCCGGACATGAAGTTGTTTCGAAATGAATACATTGTAATTTACCTTTATGAAAATAAACATCTTCAGAGAAATGCAGTGAACATACTTTTATGTATTTCGTGAACTGTTTTCCAATCTTCAATTTCAAAATCCAGGCCAAATACTGTTTCCAAATTAACTTTACTTTCATTTGGCTTTGGAAAAAATGGAAACTTAAGGCAGTAGATGATCCTTTTTTCTTTGACCATGAATAACATTGAGTTGAGGCACACAACAATGGTCATTTCGGGAGGATGGCATTTCGAATCAATACAATCGAAAATTTTAATCGGAAAGAAAGGAATCGATTGATGAATATCACAAACACTTTCGGGATGCCAAAATTTCAACTCTGAGAACAACACAAAAGCTTGAAAATGAACTCTCAAAGAAAGCAAAACACATTAGAATAACGGGCACGTCAAAAAACTACTAGCTTGAAAGTGTTCGAATTTCTATCTCCAGAGCGATAGCGACTCAGCAGTAGTTGCGAATATACTTCACAGTATACTTATGAAGGTTTTCTTCGTCGATTATATTGAATAATAAAACAAGTATCAGGAATCAGACAATATAATTTTCCTTAACTAAATTCTTCCAGCATATAGTACTGTTCTTATTTATGTAGCCTTACGAGTGATTCTCCTGAGCTTACATATTTCACCGCCTTTTGATATTTCTATGATTTCGACATGGTTTCGTGACAGTTGGTGTTTGACAGTAGCTGAAGCGTTCTTAGTTCTTGTTAGTTAGACGAATTAATTTGATCCTGAATTTTTAAGACATGCATTTTGAAAACCTGATTATTTTATTACACAATTGTTGTTTCTCTCCCTGAATTGACTATTGCGGAAGGTGCAGGTTAAAAAGATCTTGTTTTGTATTGTTTCACGTGTTCAACTGCCTCCTTTGTATTTAACCTTGAAAAAGGAAAAGTGCTGTTCGGAAAAGTTGACAGGAAGAAATTACCCAAGAAGAATTACATTGTCCGATTCCTGATACTTGTTTTATTACGGTATACTTATTGTTTCAGTTGTTAAATATTGAGAATCGGTCCATTTCTTCGATATTCAGCTAAAGGTTTGTTCGTTATGTGTCCATGAAAAACATTACTGTACACAAGGAGAGGCGTTCGTTTCTTATCTCAGACTGCTCAGATGAGTCATTGGTTAATTACATCCAGGGTCCCTATTCTTGAATCGGGAATAGGCGTTTAGGCGCCGTTTTCAAGGAAACGCAGTGTATTTCTGATGGAATGATGAAGAACGTTCATACCATCACATTCAAGAATAGGGTCCCAGATGGAGGGGAGTACACATCTCAACCGCTTGGCAAACAAATTTGGAGCAAGTATATAACTATCTTTTTCGTCGCAGTATTTTGATAGAGCAAAGCCATTTATCTCACAGAATGAAATTATGTTGAATTTGACGATTTTGTTTACTTCAGAGTAAATCTGAAAAATCCATAGGATCAGTGGTCACGTGCCCAAAATATCCGTCGCCTCTCGGATGCAATTAACGAACGCAGTTAGTGTAGATCGAGTAGCACTGATAGCGTTCGGGGATTTCAGGGATTTTCGTTGTGAACTTGCATGCGGTTCGATGTTGAAATTTTATGATTATGGAGTTCTCATTTCGTACTCTGTGAGATCACACCGAATCTTGGGTATAGTTTTAGGCATTGTGTTTATATCATGATGTAAAAAACATGATGTGCTTATCTGAAAAAAAGTCAGCAAGATTAAACTACAAGGAAATATATATTCTGTGCTCTGAATTTGAATAAAAAAGTGACGTCATCATCGGTAAATACGATCACAGCTGAGCAAAGCACGTTTTACTTACATCATGGTTCATATCATGATGTAAGCCAAAACATAGTGTGCTCATCTGCTCATCTGTGATCGAATTTACCAATGATGACGTCACTTTTTTCATTCAAATTCAAAGCACAGAATATATATTTCCTTGTTTTTCAATCTTGCTGACGTCACTTTTTTCAGATGAGTACACCATGTTTTTTACATCATGGTTCATATGAATATACCTATGAATGTATCGCAGCCGATGAGAATTGCACTTGTGTGAAAGATTTCTAGCAATAATTAAAGTAATATGCATTACCTATAAATTGTAGTGTTTCAGTTATTTGCTAAAAGAAAAGGAGCATAGAATAATCATCTATAGTTTGAGCAGAATAAGTGAATAGATTGAACTTTACTGTACTACAATCTACTACACTAATCTGCAGTGATAACAGGTCATTGGAATGTAGTGTGAAACTTTTTCATGCAGGTAGAATGAAAGAAACCTTCAGTAAAATTAATTGTTGACAGACCTTACATTCCCACAAACTTCACTGAAACCGCTCCAATTCAGATTTGAATAGAGGAGTACCTTCATGCTGGCCAACCATTTGAAATCATCTTAAATTTCCTTTAGAATCATTTCCTTTTCTGCATTTATTCAACTCTTTTCTGAAAAGTTAAAATCTTATAGTATATCCTGAAAAAATTAGATCTCGCGAAGGTAACAAAAGAATATGACTTTTTCAGTAAATATTTCTATTATTATATTTTTGTAGATGGAAATCCAATGAACTCTAAAATCTTTACTGAAAAAATTCCTTTTTTCTGAGACCTTCGTCACATCTTATATTTTCAGGATATACTCATTAGGATTTAAGCTTTCAGGTAGGACTTGAATCAATGCGAAAAAGAGAGAAATGTTATATGTAAAACATTTGGCCAACAGGGGGGTAGAAGGCATTCGCCAATTGAATCAGTTTCGTGTCCGAAAAAATGAAATAGGCTCGAACGACGCAGGAAAATAAATCCAGGGTATAGCAGACGTCTTGCCTTTCAAGTCGATTCATTAAACTTGGTACAAAACTTGAACATTCTTCAAAATAGATTTTTTTCGAGTTTCACGACTTACAAGTTAATCGAGGATTTAATTAACAGAATAAATTGAATGAAGAATCTATTATAAGCAAACGTCACTAATATTCATATTCTGAAAGATAATTGGAGAACAATCAGCATTAAATCAAGAAATTCAGAGTATGTCCGTACTAACTGAAGGCATAAAAGCATGGTTCATCAATGCAATATAATTAGTTGTTGACAAGTCATAATATGTTTACGAGTATTAGTTTGGATTTAATACTTTCCTATAATCATTCAGCTTTATTCTTGTTTCGTGTCTGTCCACATTTCAATTATTGTTATCGAAATATCAAGAAGATCTCACAGGAGAAAAGTCCGAAAGGTCTTCAAAAGTTATTACGGTTAGTAATGCAATAATATATTATCTGATGGTTGTGAATTTAATAAGACTTCAGTTTGCAGTTTTTATGGATTTCACTTTATAGAGTAAATTGAAGGTTTTAGAAAGATACGATATGATATTTGAGATATTCACATTTGGGAGTTACATCATTTTTAAAGCATAGATCATTGTAACATCTCATTTTTATCAACTTCTTGCCCTCTTCATTTTGCTAAAAACTTACTTTTATGAATTCACTCGGTTGGCCATGGAAGTTGGTCACATTTCACCGTTTATATTTTGAAAATGTAGTTATTTTCCTGTCAGATAACTACACTAGTTTCTCCGTTCTCAACAGAGGTCGCAGTAATTATACGTATGTAACTCATAGACTCATAAATCTATTTAGACATGGCTCGAAGAGAGAGAGGGAGCAAGGTGACGATGATTTTAAACTCATGTTTGAAAAACATTTTTTTCAAAAGTTTTGAGAGTCATATTTGTGTTTTCGGGAATTTTACGAAGAGTTTGTGTTATTCCATTTTGAAAAAGAGTGTCAAGACTGTATAGAAGATGGAATTTCGAGTTTTTTGTGTTTTCGTGAGCTTTTTGAATAGAATTTAAATTCTTCCATTTTAAATCAGATTAACTGGTAAATGGATAATGGTGAATTCGTGTTGTGTCATTAATTGTAGCAGAAGATAATTGATAATATTCATATTTGAATCGGATGTTGAGCAATTTTCCAGCGATTTTTGGCTTGCATATACTCCATTCACTTTTATGAACTATCCCGGATGGCCATGATTTAGGTCTATCAAGTTTTTCTACTTAAAACTGATGAAGGTTGACATTCGTGAAATATCGGCAATGTCAAAATGACTCCCAGAGACGTTGCCAATGCTAATTTCTACACTCAATAGTCTCAATCTCAATATAATCATCACGCTTGAAAACTGAAAATGTCGAAGGTAGTCTTGAAGAAGCAGAGACAAAGTATCAGGGAGTGCCATGTAGAATTGAAATCTGCCTTTTCTGATAGTAACCCTGATAATTTGGAATCAATAATTTATCACAAGCTTTCCAACATATTCGACGTATGTGAGTGAAAACCCAGTGTATCGTTCCCAAGAACTTTGTAAATGGAGTTAGTCCTTTTAAGGTATCACAGGTTTTGTAGTACTACTACATTTTCATACTGGAGTATTTAAGGTTGTGCAACAAGGTATTTAAATGTCTTCTGTAGACATAGTTATTTCTTGAGAATAACGAAAAGTAGGGAATTCCATAGTTTTATCTGTTCGCTCAGAAGTTTTAGTGCAGGATTATTCAAGTACCTTTATTTTCGAATTAACTATCACAAAGTAACAGACTACTGCATCAATTATTTTTCAGTAAAATTTCTATCTCCCAACCATGTTTATATACGTGAAATATTTCCAGTGTTGTTAATAGAGAAAAAAGTTTGTTCAACATTTGCCAGGTCTTTGGAATTATTGAATTCACATAATATTTCCTCAAATTCATTTTCTTCCCAAAGTAAATCCACATTTTAAAAAATACGTAGTTACTACGACCTCTATGTAGAGAGGACAACGTTGTGTAGTTATCTGACAGGAAAATTACTATAACCTAACATTTTCGAAATATACACGGTGAAATGTGTCAGAACGTCATGGCCAAGTGGGATAGTTTGTAAAAGTGAATAGAGTATACTCAACTCTTAGGTTCACATCGACCAACCATATCGTTGCTGACGGAAAACGAGCAGATTTGAATTAAAAAACGAACGGCATTCATCAGTAAGTCTAACAAAAATATTTTGAAACCGTTTTCGCACAGACACGCGAGCTGAGCAACTCTCAGTTTGATTGGACTGCCTCGCAAGTTTGGACGGCGTTGAATGGCTCGCGAGCGGCTCAGGAGACCGTACTTGCGAGGTAGCCCGACTAAAGTGCCGCGGAAGCCGCTCAGCTCGCGTGTCTGTACAGTGCTTAACAAAAAATCACTTGGAGCTAAGGATACCGGATAGTAATTTTGAGCTCTATCGGAATATGTAAAAATTTCCTGGAGGTCCCATTTGAAAAAAATCTTTTCATAGCGATGTCCCATGAGTTATCAGTTTGCAGAAAATTAACTACATTGAATTCTACGTAAGAAGTTGCTACTAGAGTATTTTTACAGAAATTAAAAATTTTCAACAGAAGAAAAAATACAGCAATATTCTTACAACAAACATTTTCGAAAAACACCCAGTAAATATGTAACGGTGGTAGCTTTGGAGTTACGGTTTTCGACAATGGGTTTCTCATGAAAATTGGCCAACTGACATCAGTTTTCGTTTATCTAGTAGAGAAATGGGACTTCCCCTTCGAATGTGTCCAATTTGCCCCACCCTGTACTGTGTAAATGTTTTATAAACTGAACCTTTTCATTAGTTAAATATATGAGTAATTTAAACCTGCCATAATTTTTTGTCTTTCAACAGAATGAATATTATCTTTTCACGGTATTGAAAAGCTACTTCAAAGTCTAGGTATCATGAAGACAATGTTGCCTTATGACCACGAATGAAATGTTTTATAAGAACGAAGTACCAATATTCATGACGTACTGACATCGAGTTTTAATCGTTTATTTTGATAACACAAAAATTACAGGACCCGAAAGGTCAAGTTCCTCATAAAATAAGGAGATTGATTGAATAAAGGTGTGTTACTAGCGTTAAAGTAATATAATGTGGCCCATTTTCCGATCTGCCATTTTCAGATTGGAAGTTTCAAGATGCAATAACTCACTGATGAATGTTTTCGAAGAGATTCTTCATTATCATGGTTTGATGAGCGCTGTTGATTATTATCGTCTGATTGATAGTCTTCCAACATCGGCTTTGAATGATAGCTTTTTAATTATGTCATAAGTAGACATTAATAGGCAGTGTACATGACACTTGCAAGGCTATTCACATACTGCTGTGCAGAAATCTAAAGATTTCGAAAATGGAGTGAAGATTAAGAGCGGAATTTATAGTCGCTCCTTGAAGGCTTCCCTTAAGGATACCTTAAAAAAGAGCTTCGTCGAAGTTCCTGTTCTATGGTACAAAATTTTACTTTCCTTGAGGAAGGTATTCTTGATTGAAGATGCCACATGGCAACATCGCATTTTCTGTAGAGACTAACTTGCACAAATGATCATTTGTTAATTTAAGGTTATGAACGATGCGTTATTGTCTGGGTAATTTGAGGTGAATAATAAATTACAATGACACAGAGAACGGAAGGATGAAAAATATATTTCGAATGGAATAAAAGGCTGTTGGCACGTTGGTGCAGAACCATAAAATCCTCAAACGAAAACAATGAGCTTGGACAACAGTTCCGAGTCTTCAATATCGTCTTGCTTGGTCATGCAAAATGACAGCAGCTCCAATCACTGCAAGATGTTTCTATTTCTGGATTCTGGATAATGCATGAATGCATATGCGGAAGTTCTTGTTTCCATAAACCGAAATATTTTTCGACAATAATATTTCTTTTACCTATATTAATTGCAAGAAGGTTGAATTTTCAACTTTTGTTACAGGAGTTCATTTCCGCATTATCTTGTATATTATTTCTTTATAACTATAAATTGGAAAAACTCATATCCATATGTATAAATCTTTCAATAACATTTCACCGAAATTCAATAGACGACTTCGGCCCAAGTTGCCAACCACAATTTACTTCACAAATGTACTATCACTGGGGAACGGGAATTTCAGGACAAATTCGACATGATAAGGTTCGCGTTATTTATAAAAAAATTACCTTGAGCTCCATATTTCACAGCAGTGTATCAGATTTCAATTCGACACGGCTATTAGTTTTGGAGATATTGGAAAAAAATATATAGAATTTCGTGGTTTTCTTCTCGATATCGTTGTTTTTTTCGGTATAACTCAAGAAATACAGATTCAATTCATGATGATCGTGTCATTAGAACAATTCGAAAAAAAAATTTCAAATTTTTGTTTCGAATATTCAATATTTTATGATCTTCTCATCATAATATCCTCTTTAAATTCTGTATAAACCTTCAAACTGTCAACTTTTCGATAAAGTACTGGAGTTTAATTCGATCTAATCCGTATTTTTGGAAATATTGGAAAAATAAATTTTGAATGGGTATATCTACAAATATGGAGTTTCTAAGTTGTTTCTTTTGGAAGTTATTGTGTTTACGATCCAGCCGTTAGGCCGTAGAGTAGGTTTGGGGCTTGATTACGAAGGTCAAATTCGTGAATGGGTAAAATCCGCCCAATGATTCCGTAGATATACCCATTCAAAATTTTATTTTTCCAATATTTCCAAAAATACAGATGAGATCGAATTGAAATCCAGTAATTTATCGAAAAAGAATCTGGAAAAGCACTGCCGTGAAGACCGCAGCTTTCGTTGGATTGTTCAAATACGTTGCCGAAGCGGTCATCTACATTGAACATGCGCGCAAAAACTGCTGCCTTCACGGCAGTGCTTTTCTAGATTTTTTTTCAACTTCAATCTGATGATGCTATAGGCATCATGGATATTATTAGCAATCCTATTTATCTTAAGACATAAAATGTAGGTTTTTCTATGATGATACTACTGGAACGATTCTGAAGTTTCTCGCCTCACGTACTGTTAGCATCTCCAAGTAATAAAAATAATTTTTGAACAAACTACATAAAATAAGAAGATTGTACTTGTAGCATATTCATTAAAGGTGACGTTTGAAAACCGCCAAAAAGTTATTAATATCAAGGTCATGCAGGCAAAGTTAAATACAATTCCTACAACAGAGGAATACATCAGAAATATTCATCCGAAAAAAAAATAAATACTGAGACTTGTCATGAACTGATTCCAAAACAGGTATACCAGAAATAAGACTACAAAATAATCTGTTTCCGTTCTTCTATTCAAAATTAGGAAGTCATTCATTTTTCAACGATAATTAGCATTCATATTAATTCTTCCTCATCACGATCGAAACTTTAATGATCACTCTTGAGGTGGATCTTTGATTGATACTCCCCATGCATCGGCATTGAATTATTGCTTATTAATTATGTCATCTTTCCTAGCAAATAATAATCGCACAGCGACTCTTCGATAATCTCATCGATAAGCGATTTAAGATATCGTTAATTTTCGTTTTATTCACTCACTGTGGGAGTTAAGTCATTCTTCGCCAATAATAAATCCTGTTGATTCTATTTTCATCTGCGAACAGATCAAGGATAGTTTGTGATTGTGGTGTGAATAATTTCAAGGATGGCTCGGATGCGTTGAAGTCCTCTCGAGAGTAATTCTAAGGAATGATTAAGAATTCGCATTAATCTCAGATGATGAACAATATCCAAGATAGATCATGAGCTTTCTCAGGAATTCATAACACGTACCGGAGAATGTTCTGTGGGAATTTTGTGTTTATATGCTTTATTTATGTTTTTGAAATTTCTCGGTGTAATCTGTATGACGTGGTTGTACTTGATTTATCAGATATGACATTGTGACTATATTTAAAAAATTCTAGTTAAGCACTGACGTGAGGTCAGGAGCTTTTACGAACTTGTTCAAATTACAACCACTACATCAATACGAAATTTCGCACCTAGTATCACGTGCGTATTCTTCAACTGATTGCGGAGTTTCAATTAGATTGCATCCGTACTTTTGGAAATATAGCGGAAATAACGTTTTCATTCCAAATAACGAAATTTGGCATATTTTTTGCGCGCATGTTCTAGGGGAACCTCATGCTATCGTTTTGTCCAAATGCTGTTAAGAGAGAAGCAAGCTAGCGACTTGAAACTGGGGAAACTTTTGCAAGGGCATTGATCTTTATATTTCGCAGTAGTGTACCAAATTCTAATTCGATTTTTTTGCCCGATATTGTTGTTGTTTTTTTAATAACTTAAAACTTACTGATTCAATCATGATGAAACTTGGCAGCTAGTTCAAAGATGCTGATCGACAACTTTGTGCAAAATTTCGAGATGATCGTGCCAACAGAAGAAATTGTAAAACAAATTCAAATTTTTATATTTTCAGATATTCAATATTCTGTGATCATCTGATCATATTATTTTCACGAAATTCTGTATGAACCTTCGAACTTTCATTTCTCGACAAAGTTTTGTATTTCAATAGACCACTTCGGCCCAAGTTGCCAACCCACAGTTTTCTTCACAAATTTACTATCAGTGGGGAACGGGAATTTCAGGACAAATTGGACATGATAAGGTTCGCATTATTTATGAATATCCGTAAAAGATGCCTCGGCTCTTCAAACAAGATAATTCCTTTCAAATATAGGTTTTCGTTAAGCTGAAATTTAAGTTGGGATTCTTGATTTCATGTTAATAGTGTCAAGTTTATAGAGGATATGTTCCGCAAATCAACTTGGTTTTTTCGGTTTCCGGTTTTCCGTTCTGCGAATATGAAATATTCGGTAGGTTCCTGAAAAAAAAGGTAGATTACGGAATTTGATTGATGAAAAGGCAATCTTTCTGTCATCAAAACAAAGACATATAAAGTCTATGCACCAGAACGATAATCAATGATTTATGGTAATAGCATAGAACACTCTTAATTTATATTATGATCCATAGACCATACCTAGTAACTTTTTCATTGTTGATTGTTGTATCTCCTATGTTCTATGGATCATAAAGTAAATAAAGATTGTTCTATGCTATGGATATGTTACCATAGAACATTGACTGTCGTTCTGTTGATAGAAAAAACGTATTTTCATCAATCAAATTCCGTAATTAATCTTTTTTTTAGGAACCAACCGAATATTTCATATTTACGGAATGGAAAACAGGCAACCGAAATAACCAAGTTGATTTGCGGAACATATAAATTTGACACTATTAACATGAAATCAGACATCGACTTAAATTTCAGCCTATCAGAAATGATCTTAACGAAACCCTATATTTGGAAGGAATTATCTTGTTTGAGGAGCCGAGGCATCTTTAACTGATATTTATAAATATCGCGAACCTTATCATGTCGAATTCGTCCTGAAATTTCCGTTCCCCAGTGATAGTGAATTTGTGAAGCAAATTGTGGGTTGGCAATTTGGGCTGAAGTCGTCTATTCGATCTAATTTGTATTTTTGGAAATATTGGGAAAATAAAATTTTGAACGGGTATATCTGCGATATCATTGGGTGGATTTTACCAATTCTCGAATTCGTCCTTCGTTATTAAGGCCCAAACCTACTTTACCAATATCGAGTGTCTGAGTTGCTTCTTTCGGTTATTTTGTTAACGGTCGGCCGTTAGGCGTATAGCGTACGTCTCTCCTAAGAATTCCAAAAAAATTTAGGTGCAATGAACAAACCTCAATAGCAAACATTACCTCGAATGAAACGGGGTGACTTTTGCAGGCCAGAGTTCGATTTTTTCAAAAAATTTTTCGGGAGCAAATGGTTGAAAAAAACTGTAAGAATGCACAATGTTGCTACTTTTTGATATTAAAGAATTTTCGGGAAGATAAAACTAAAATGCAGTGAAAAATGGAAAAAATAACTAACACTGCGCATTTTCATTGAAGAATTAAGGACATCCCAAAAAAAAATTCAAAAAATAATCACTGAAGCCTGCAAAGCGATACCCCGTTTTCTCCTGAATTTCACGTATTTCCAATATTTCTCGCGGTTATTGGACACGTTGAATTAGGTAGACAGCGACGAGGTGCTTGACATTGAGATATTAACAAGGTTCAATGAAACTTGCATATGGCTGTGTTGCCGAGCCGTAATTTAATGTTTGCTCTTAAGAGGAAACGATACCACGTGGTAGTAAATTACAGCTAGGCAACACAGCCACACTTAAATGTCATCAAAACTAGTTTATCGGGGACTGCTCAGATTGCTCCTGAGTCGTTCGTTTATTACATCCAGATGTAGGAGACCACAGATGTCAACCGATCGTCAAACAAAATCAGAGCGAGTCGATGACGATCTTTTTCGTCGGTATCATGGACAAGATCGGAGTTTTTCAATGGAGTGAATTTGACATCTTGTTGATATCAATTCCCCAGAAATTATTTCTTTCCAATTTCCATTTCGTGTTGGGTGTTTTCGTTAGCACAGTTCGGACAAAAGTAATTTTTTGAGTGGGAATATGCATAATTAGCTTAATTGGCGTTTGTCCATTCTTAGTTAATTTTAAAAAATACATCAGAAATGCCAACCGGCGAGAATAATTATGTTCAGAATCCCGTTACTACACCTAGGCAAAAGGCTAAACATATTCTGGTCTTAATAATGAATCAACAATTCTCTCCACTAAGGACGCCTAATTTACAGAGGCCAAGTAACTTTATAATACTCAGACAAGATTCTGAGAACCAAATTTTTATTGATGGCCAGGTGGATATCACTTATCATTAAATTTCGTCTACTTGTATATGAATGAATCATGATTTAAACAATTATCGGTGAATTCATATAACTGTGAAACATTTTGAGGAATTTTCAAACTGTTGATTTGCAAATAGGGGCATTGTTTCTTCAGCAAGATCCTGTACTTGTTTCAGAACTGTTAGTTTGTCGTCCTCTTCAACATGATCGATCATTATTTGATATTATTTTCTAATCAGCTCTAATAATAAAGTTACATTTATACTCATTTCTTCCAACAAGCTGAGAGATAAACAGTACAGAAAATAAAATATATGATTAACAATTTTGATTTGACATCAGTCAATGATATACAGATGAGAGGATATCAAATATTAATGGTCTGTGATTCTCATTTCGTCTGGATCGTTCGTTTACTTCAGATAAAACCTGATAAATCCATAAGATCTATGGTCACCTGACCAAAAAATCTGTAGCCTCTCGGATGCAATAAACGAACGCAGCATATATCTCAATTTCATACCGCTGGACCCGGTGTTAATTTTTTAACGTTGCCTATAGGCGCGTGAAATATTAGAATTCGGAGAAATTTCGACGTTTATAGGAGGAAACGGGTGGTCGTTCTGCAGGCTTTAGTGAGTATTTTTTGAAATTTTTTTTTGGATTTACTTAATTCTTCAGCAAGAATGCGCAATGTTATTTATTTTTCACTCCATTTCAGTTTTATTTTCCGAAAATTCTAGGAATATATAAAAAGTGGCAACATTGCGCATTCCTACAATTTTTTGCACCCAAAAAAAATATTTTGAAAAAAACCAACTCTGGCCTCCAGAAGTCATCCCGTTATATTCGAGGTATTGTTTGCTCTTAGGAGTGTTAATCTAGATCCTTTATCTACGTTGATAAAATTTGATTATAATTTTGGGTAATTTTCATCAGACAAAGATGAGATTTGTCTGTAAAAGGCAAAACCATGTTGTACTGTAGGTTGAAAAACATCAAGTATTATTACACTTGAGATCTCGATCCCTTTTGATTATACCATGCATTATTTCTTATGAGTTTTCGAAAGGTTGCTTGTAAAAAAATCGGCTGGAACAAAACTAGTGAATGCATTCTAACAAAATTTCAGAAAGCACTGCCGTGAAGGCAGCAATACCGCTTCAGCAACGAATTTGAACGTGCGCGCAAAAGCTGCTGCCTTCACGGCAGTGCTTTTTGAAATTTTTTTCTGATAAATTACTGGATTTCAATTCGATCATATCTGTATTTTTGGACATATTGGAAAAATAAAATTTTGAATGGGTATATCTCTGGAATCATTGGGCGGATTTTACTCATTCACGAATTCGACCTTCGTAATTAAGCCCCAAACCTACTCTACAAATATCGAGTTTCTAAGTAGTTTTTTCCGGAAGTTATTGTGTTTACGGTCGGCCTAACAGCCAACTGCGTAAACACAATAACTTCCGAAAGAAACAACTTAGAAACTCGATATTTGTAGATAAGGTTTTGACCTTAATTACGAAGGCCGAATTCGTGAATGGGTAAAATCCACCCAATGATTCCGTAGATATACTCAATCAAAATTTTATTTTTCCAATATTTCCAAAAATACAGATCAGATCGAATTGAAATCCAGTACTTCATCAAAAAATAACAGTTCGAAGTTTCATACAGAATTTAATGAGGATGATATGATGAGAAAAGCATAGAATTTTTTTTTCAAATGGTTCTAATAACACGATTATCACGAAATTTCGCATAAAGTTGTCTTTCAGCATCTTCAAACTTGCTGTGAAGTTTAATCAGGACTGAATCAGTATTTCTCGAGTTATACCGAAAAAATCAACGATATCTAGAAGAAAACCTCGAAATTTGATCTATTTTTTCCCGATATCTCCAAAACTTATGATCGTATCGAAGTGAAATTTCGTACACTGCTGTGAAATTAGAAGGTCAAAGTGTGAGTATAATTTTTTTTGGATATGATGAATGGTTTCCGAAAAAAAAAATTTTTTGGAAATTTTTTAAAATTTACTGATAATATGATCCTGACGAAATTTAACTCTAAGTTGCGCGTCGTTATACTCCACCTAACTGCCAAGTTTGAATCCAATCGCTCAAGTAGTTTCTGAAATAAAAAATAAATAACTTCAAAACTTCAAGTGCCTATAACTCCGAAACTATTCAACCGATTTGGCCCATTAACGAACTTAACCGCGGCATTCTGATGCACAACCTATCCTGAAGTTTCAAGTTGCTAGCTTGCTTCTGCCGACAGTTAGCGTGTCTACGGCCGGACAGAATCGATTTTGACACCGGATTGGTCATCAGTGAGTCCAACCTAGTCGATTGAGACCATTTTCGGCTCAATCATCCAAAATTACAGACATTTGCACAAAACGATAGCACGCTGTTCCCCTAGAACATGCGCGCAAGAACTTCTAGGGGTTGAAGAAGGTAAAGGGTGTTTCAAATTGCGCGTTTCTCTCAAGAATAAATAAAACACATAATTTGCATTGATTTTCAAAAACTTCTTATTGGTAATTGAAGTATCAGTTATGAAATTTTTATACGAAAAATAATATCTGTCAAATCTTGCAGCTCAACAGACGTCCATTCTTTTGTTTAAACTTTCAATGACATTTTGAGATATTGAGGCTCTATCCCACTGATGACACGAATAATTTCATCCTTCAGTTCAGGAATCGATTGAGGATTATTCTTATAGAATATAACCCCAGCGAAAATAGTATATCGGTGTCAAATCACATGATCTTGTTGGCCAATAGACATCACCGTTTCTGAAGATTATTCGTCTAGGAAATTCTCGTCTCAATAAATCAATTGTGTCATTAGCAAAGTGAGGTGTAGCACCATCCTATTCAAACCAAATGTCCTTTGGATCAATATTCATTAATTGAGGCCACAAAAATTCGATTATCATTTGACGGTATCAAATCACCATTGACAGTTACAGCTTCAACAGCAGCATTTTCAAAGAAGTAAGGTTAGGTGGTGTACCTAACCATAATGCACACCGAACAGTGACTCGCTTAGGATGCATAGGTTTCTCATGAATAATTCGTGGATTTTCCTCACCCCAGATACGACAATTTTGTTTATTAACAAAGCCACCAAGTTGAAAATGTGCCTCATTGGAAAACATGATTTTTTGAGAAAAATCAGCTGATTGTTCATTGATGAAATTGAGGAATGAACGAAGTTTAAAATGATCTGACGGCTTTAGTTCCTCTGTAATTTGAATCTTATATGCCATCAGAGCTAAATACTTGTGTAAAATACGCTATGTTGTGGACCCACTAAGTCTAATCGACATTCCAGGGTCTTCAGCCACGTTTTTACGAACCAAATCAATATTTTCTTGTAAACGACCGCTACGACTGTATTTTTCACTTTTTCGATATTCCACCGAACCGGTCTCTTGAAATTTTTTAATAATTCGACCAATAGTGTTTACAGATGGACTATTATGAGAACCATAAAACTACGTAATTTTCTGAAAACACTTTTCACAGAACGCTGATTTTCATAAAATAATTTAACAATTTGAACGCGTTATTGTATTGTGTACGAGCCATTTTTATAAATGTCATACATTATACTTTTTAAATGTCAAAATACCCAGACGAATTCAGTGCGTCATCTATATTTTATTTATTCTTGAATAAAACCTCGCAATTCGAAACACCCTTCAGATGGCAAGTTTTCAACATAATTTGTGCAATAAAAAATTTTGTAATTCGAAAGATGCACGCAACTTTTTGAAATTACAACAACTCAAATATCTCGGAAACTGTTGATATTCGTTTATCAATAAATATGGCTTGAACGACCGCAAATGAGTTCCCCAAGGTTCATCTCTAATTTGGAATCACCCTGTATAACCACCTGATATAACTGAATCGGTAGTATTTAATTAACAAGAATTCAGGAAGTCTGTGTCGATAATCGTACCTTTAATTACACCAACAGTCTCGTAGCTAGGCACCATGCGATCGACGATATCAGATTCAAGGGAGAACTAAGCAATCTCCAATCCTGAACACTCCTTTCTGAAGGAATTCGAACCTTTCCTTGGTTGCATTCTCCTGTGTGCAAATTGATTGTGAGGATTCATGCATATGTACGAGAAAGGTTGTTCGATTCAGATGAATCCGACGAATGGGAGTCTATCATTAGCTATTACTCGCTTTACAATCAGGATATTCGTCGAGTTTGCCGTGAACAATGAGGTATTATTTGCGATAGATTGAAGTGGATTTTTCGAATTGAAATAAATGGTTGTCGAGTTGCGTTCGTTTTAGAATAGATATTTCAATACAAAGAAAGCAATTTTGATTTTTAGTTTCATGAATATTAACGGCCGGTTTCACAAAACTTTGATTGCCAGATCAAGGGCTTGATTGTCAGTCAACAGTAAATTCTGTGCTCGATTTCAGTTCATTTCCAACCCAAACATCGAATGCAAACCTTAATCAACGACTTGATCAGAAGTCAAAAGTTTTGTGAAACCGACGGTATGTGTTGTGTTTGTGAATCAGATGGTTTCAGAGGAATGGAGTATTGTCTTTCTTACAAGAGATAATTTTAACACTATTCAGAATATTTCAATCTATTCACCCTATTCATTTTATGGCTGCAGTAATTTTCATGAAAAATCTTTAGAACATCACATTTCAAACATATAATTTCAATATTATATTTTTAAAAAAATGTTTGATTACCTAAAACTGAAAAAGGAACATGAGGATTTGCATTTGAAGGGATTTGTCTTGAGTGCACGATATGGCATCGTCGAATTCAGCTTTCTCGGAAAGAAAAGGACGTCAAAGGTGTTACTTTGCTTAGGAAAACAGAGATAGCTATACTTCGATCTGGTTAGAGTAGAAGACAACGACCAAGGAATAGAAAAAGAAGAGCACAGACTGTCAAACTGTCATATTACTGACAAATCGCAAACGGAAATTATTTGGTTATATTGACAAAGAACACGTGTGTACCACAGAAAAGGAACAAATATTTCATTATTCTATAGCAGAAAAAGCTATTCTACTAAACACCGTTGTCACTTCGTGCATGCCTGGCAAATCCCGAACACCAATTTTAAAATCTGATTTTGAATACTTTCTGAAGGTAGTTCCCGAAAATTTTGAATCAAACCGATAATAACAATGATCAAATTTGCATTTGCAGTAATAACCCAAATTCAGGAAAAACCCCCATTCTGTTCGGCCATCCGTCACCACGATAGTTTGAGACCAGCAACTTGAAACTTCCAGAGTAGATTGTGCATTGAAGTGCGACGGTTGATTTGCTAATGGGCCTAATCCTCAAAAACGGTTTCGGAGTTTTACTCATTTGAATTTTTGAAGTTGAAACCCAATACCTTAAGCAATCCGAACAGCAAATGCAATAAAATTTGATAAACGATTCGGAAAATACTGTGGACGGCACTCGAGCTCAG
This sequence comes from Myrrha octodecimguttata, assembly GCA_958510865.1. Taxonomy (NCBI): domain Eukaryota; kingdom Metazoa; phylum Arthropoda; class Insecta; order Coleoptera; family Coccinellidae; genus Myrrha; species Myrrha octodecimguttata. Next base: position 64,483,203 of record OY294056.1, read on the forward strand.
CCTCGAATAATACATTCAAATGCATCGTTCGAGTTGAAAACTGAGTCCTGACGGAGCAGAAAGAGCGCTGCCTCGAAGCATAAAACTCGCTGTGATTTATTGCATTCGCTATTCGCCTTAAGCCAAGTCCAGATGAGTGTTAAGCCAGGTCCAGATGGGTGTAATCCAAACAGCGAATGCAATAAAATTTGATAAACGCTTCGGCGAATAGTTTGGACGGCACTCAAGCTCAGCCTCGAATAAACCATTCAAATGAATCGTTCGAGTTGAAAACCGAGTCCTGACAGAGCTGAAGGAAAGCTGCCTAGGACCATAAAACTCCCTGTGATTTATGGCATTCGCTGTTTGCATCACACCTATCTGGACCCGGCTCAATCCGAACAGCGAATGCAATAAAATTCGATGAACGATTCGGCGAATAGTGTGGACGGCACTCGAGCCTAGCCTCGAATAATCAATTCAAATGCATCGTTCTAGTCGCAAACCGAGTCCTGACGGAGTAGAAAGAACGCTGCCTCGAACCATGAAACTCCCCGTGGTTTATTGCATTCGCTGTTCGCATAACACCCGGCTTTGCACCGGCTTAAGGAACTTATGCGATCGAAATGTTTACATAAAAAGTATTGGATATTCGTCGAATCATGCGGATGAATTCAGTGCATTGGTTGTTCCAATCCTGGAGTCTGAGCTTTATCGAGATGCGAGATCCTTTCAGAGAAACGTAGGCAAAAAACCAACGTCTCTCCTAAGAATTTCGAAGAATAGGCTGTCTTTTTCTGTTGGCTCAAAGCTAATTCCAGTGATGTGTAATTCGAACACTGAATACTCCAATTACCAGGAAGTACAGGGGGAGTTGTAATGTTGGAGGCAGCGCTCGATCTACTCCGTCTAGAGTCAGTTTCTTGGCGGCTAAACAAAGAGATGCGGAGTGCCGTCCACATCATAGAACACATATGTATATACATAAGAAAAAATGTTTTTTTTTCTGAAAAATCAAATATCTCACAAAATTAAACAAAGTAGACATATTAGGTGAGCGAGCTGAAACCTAAAAAAAATGTATAGTGCTCTCGATGATTTCAAAGGGTAGAAAAAATCAACCTTTTAATTCAATATGACGTTCGTTTACCAGTTCAAAAATAATTTCCAGCCATACGAATCATGCCAAGTATCTGTTGATAGATTATTATTTTACTGGAACACGACGAATTCGGCAAAAAATCACAAGAAACATTTTTTCATAAATGAGGATATCTTAAATTATTCTTCAAATGAGAAGAAAAGTTTCGTGCAAATGAATTTCAGATGTGATTTTTTATACTCCTCGAAATCATAGAGCAACACTATAAAAATATTTGAATGCCTTCTCACTCACATAAAATTTCTGTTTAGTTTCATTCTTGTAAGATATTTGGTTTTTGAGAAAAAACTTGAAAATTGTGACATCTTCAGGAAGCTGTATCTAAGAAGGGGTTGCTCTAGAAAAAAAATTATATGAAAAACCTACCCTATTTTCTGACAAGGAATCACCTTTTAATTTTACACCCTGTATATTTACTTTAGGGTCCACACTATTCACCGAATCTTGAATCACATTCGATGGTTCGGATTACATAGATCTTGAAGTCATTTCTTCAATACCCAAGGAACAACTCATGCGATATTTTGTTGAAAATTTTTCGGAAACTATTAACCATATTTGAATTTCATTCAGCACACACCTTGAAGTAAATATTTAACCACGGTATAAAAAATTTCAGTTCGGTTCGACTTTTACTTTCAAAGATATTGTTATTTTTCCTGTTTTTTCTTTTGTATCGTTATTTCCGATAGTAAGAGAATACTTATACTATCATCATTAAGCTCTGTAATTAGTTGGCAAATGTTGATACGCAAACTCGTGATAATTGTTTAGTTAGAATAATTTCCTCAATCACTCAGGGACTACTGAAGCAATCGGATTGAAACTTGTTCCTTAGTTGGAACATAAAAACGCGCAACTTCTTGCAGAAGTTTGTTGGGATCGTTACATAACTAAATTCGAAAAAAATTTTTAGGAATATTTCTTCAAAAATTTTTTTCAGAAAATCTTCATCGAATGTCGAAAAAAAATGTATACACACTCAGAACTCTTTAGTTCACAACAGTGTAGAAAGTTTACCCCTGATCTGGGTTCAATTTTCGGAAACTTTCAGAAGATTCTGTTGAATCATTTCATTGCTACTTCCGAAATAATACAAAAATACCAATCTGTTGCTTCGTGCAATGTTTGGATCAAATGAAACGTTTCAAGAAAAATTTCAACATTTTTTCAAATATTCTAGATTCTGCGATCTCGTAACCATAATATCCCTATGAAATTCTGCATGAACCTTCAAGATGTCATTTTCCAATAAAAACTGGATTTCAATTCTATCCAATTCGTATATGAATATTGGGAACATTTAATCTTGAATTATTATTTCTGCGGAATCATTGGGTGACTTTCACCCATTCATGAATTCAGCCTTTATAATCAGGGTTGAAATCTCACCAACATCGAATTTCTAAGTTTTGACCTTCATTGTGAAGGCCGAATTCGTGAATGGTTTGAATCCACCCAATGATTTCGCAACTATACCCATTCAAAATTAAAATTTTATTTTCCTAATATTTTCAATATGTCAGATTGGATCGAATTGAAATCCAGTACTTAATTGAAAACTGACAGCTTGAAGGTCCATGCAGAATTTCGTGAGAATAATAATATATTCGTTTTACGTGGCCAATATATGAAAAAAAAAAAATTTTGGGCAAGGTTTAAAAGCTCTACTTGGCGGCACTGGATGGCTGTCACCCATAGCTAGCCAGTGTTGCCAAGTAGAGAGTGAAATTAAACTCGGATGAAATTTCAAGAGCTACTTAAAATGTCTCCCCTACATTATGATATGATGAATCAAGGTTTTGAATATTACAAAATCTTACGTGTCCCAATGAAATATTGCCAACAAATTCATGGAATAATTCCCCATTAGTAACGGGCGGTTCCATGATCAGTCCGATCGAAATGATTTTCTACCTTCAGGAACTCACGTTTTTGAAGAAGATATTATAGATTTCTCACGATTCTAGGTCTTGATGCTTGGGTTGGGTACGAATGATTCAGAGAGCACTTTAAATAATTGTGCACAGATCGCCCATAACAACGAACATTACACAAATATAAATTCTCCTCGATACCATAAACCCGTGATATTTGATGCTCCTAATAACATTCGTAAAATATCGTTCGTTACTTATTTCAAGTCGATCTCTTATGTCAGTCCATACTTTATGTAATTTACAAACATGCAATATAATAATAAATTTTACTTTTTGGGTGACTTATTGAGAAATATATTTCTGCGTAACAATGTTGGTGCGAAATTCCTTGGTAGATGAAAATATGTTCGTAGAACATCTGTGTATTTCATTTTCCTTTGTGTACGAGCTTGAGTTTCTCCGAGAGTTTCTCGGAAACTTCAATTATTTTTGTGAAATTCCTTCATATCCTGCAAGTGGGAAGAAGACAGAGGAATTGTGAATTCAAGGTCAGGTTTGATTCGCGATTTTTTCCTCGGATTCTCTTGAACATAGATACTAATTGCTTGAGAGGGATAGAACTCCAAAAGATAGAACACAAAGCTCGATAGGTATTGGTTGTCTAAATTTTTCTTGAATTAATTTTAAAAATTAGCGCCCGTGAACAAGCCCGGAAAAAATTTCACTTTCGTCGCCTAAACCACGAATCGATAATGAAATTTTTTTAAATTCATTTTACAAATTCCTGATGATATGGTTCTCTCAATTTGCTGCGTGAAGATCAAAATACTCATTGGACATATACAACGTGTTGGAATTTTTAGCATTTCGTAGGTTTTTTCTGGGATTTCACTTCCGATATCTGAAACAGAACTATGAGAAATTTAATAATATTTTTATGGAAAACGTCCTTGTAGATAGCAGAAGTTGACTTTTTTTTAAATGCAGTTTCTAGAAAGAAAGGTTGAACAATACCGGAACAATACAAAGCGAATGAGAAAACTTGAAGAATTATTTACTCGTTTGTCTGATGAAGGAGGCAAATTTGTACTCTGAAACTTAACAGTTCGCTCTGTTGATCGTTTGTATCGTTTCGGTATTGTTCATTAGGCAATATTTTCTTTCCTATAGAAACTGTCCTTGACAAATAGTTTGATTCTGCTATTCGAAAAAACATTTTCCATAAAAAAATATTTTATTACATTTTTCATATTTCTTTTCTAGATATAGGGAAAACACCCAGAGGAAACCTACGAAATGATTCATAATGAGCGATACTTAAAATTTTTAGGTTCATCGTCTAACGCACTGTTGGAGTCTCCAGTCAATATTATTCAACGTGAAGTTACTTTATTCGATTTTTCGACAATTTTCACCAATTTTCGTGATTTATTCCTACACTTGTTCAATAAATTTCCTTCTAATTTAGTTATATTGAATTGATATGATCAAATGATTGGATTGACTCAACTGAAAATGCTTGATTTCCTAAATATTAAATGTTGAAGTTTGAATTGTCTTGAGTTTTCCCCCTAAGAACATTCATACATCATACATCATGGAATGTCCAATTGTCCGTGAAAATAAACTCAAGTAGGTTTGATTCTGTCCGTTCATTGATTGTATTGTATTGTTTTGTTGCCAATTTTGCTAGGTTCCGCTGTGGAACCTCTAAAAAGCTAATGTTTGTGCGAGTTAGGAGATCGGGTGTGTTATGTGCAGGCTTTGTTATTAACTCCTTGGACCACGTTAGGAATAGCACTAGAGAGGTCAGAGAAACAAAGAAACTCACTTACTTCGGCCGTAGTTTTGATATTTTCACTGTCTTAATCAGGGCAAAATTGGTTCAGTTTCTTTTGAATCATCAATAAAATTAAAAATAAACAATCAATATATCACAGTGGCAATACAGTGAGCACTATTAATTATTTACTTTATAGCGCATGGTTGGACGTTCTTCTTAAATCCAGAAAAATTCTCTTCCGGCCAAAGGCTTGAACTCCAAACCTCACGATCATGAGGCATGAGTTCTTACTATTAAGCTGTCGCCGCTTTCATTCCTAATAGGCCTATTCTTCGGAAACTTGTATTGTATGAATTTTGACGAAATTCTACACAGAACTTAAACTCTTTATTTCACAACAGTGTACCAAATTTCAGTCTGATTTGGGTTTAACTTTGGGAGATATTACTGTCTTTTGTGAAAAGAATAACGAAAAATTCAACTTAGAAAATCGATAATGAAGAGAAATGGGTAAAATACGCTCGATGATTCCTTAAATATAGGCCATAGAACATTATATTTCCAAAAATACAGATTTCACCGAATTGAAATCTAGTATTTCATTGAAAAAAAAGCTTAAAGGTTTATACAGAATTCCGTTATTATAAAATGATTGGAGGATCCCCAAATCTAGAATCTTGCATCAGGAAGAGAAGGTCCAAATTTGACGGCGTCAATACGTGAACAGATGACCGCTTCGGCTACTAATTTGAAGATACGTGCAAAAGCTGCTAGTTCACGTCAAGGTTTTTCTAGGAAGTTTCTGTCCATAACTAAAATTTATTGAATACTACTGAAGGCCACCAATTCATAATAGTGATAGATTCGTTTTTAACGCGCTTCTTCTGGGGAACAGGGCGTTTTCGTTTCGTCACAATGTCTGTAATTTTCGAATTTTGAGCTAAAATTGGTCTCAAACGACTAAGTTGGACTCACTCATGAAGAATCTTTGGTCAAATTTGATTCTGGCCGTCCAGCCTTCCATGTGTGCTCTAAGTTTCGAACGAAATTACCTAGAGTCTTGAAATTTGAGGTTATTTCGTCAATATCTCAAGAAGTATAAATGCATCACATTTACTCCATATTTTCATAGCAGGTTTGGCAGGTTGATTGAGAAGGTTAAATCCGTAAAAGGTTAAAATCCCCTAAATAATTTCGTAGATTTATCCATTCGAATTTTTATTTTCCTAATATTACCAATAATGCAGATATGATCGTATTGAAATTCTGCACTTGGTTGAAAAAAGACGGTGTGAACGTTCATGCAAAATGTCTTGGAGAAATGGCTTTGAATGTGAACCAGCGCGTAAAAGCTCCTGACCTCACGTCAGTGCAGACCAATTGTCTTGCAAAATGGCGCAGGAGCAGGACTTTTTTTGGCCTACTCGAAATTGTTGTTAGATCACGAAAGTAAGACTATTTGTTAGCTCTATCATTCAACTTTTGCATAGCAAAGTCAAAAAGGCAACTGAATATTTTTATTTCGAGTTTGAGATAGTCCCGATTCACACCTTATTCAATGAGTACAGTATAGAATCACATAAGATATACCTAAATAATTTTTTTTCTCTCGATATGTTTTCAGTACATTCAATGAATTCTTTCATTCAGCCCCTCAGTCAACCGCAAACGGATAACAAGCATCAGCAACGCGGCAAGATATAAAGAACAATCGGTTTGATAGAAAGTAAAATTATGGTCAGTAAATAGTTCAGCATCCTTCCGTCGATTGTGGAGTTCGGCTTAACAACCTTAACCTATACCTATGCTGTTCACTCCGATCACGATCGTACCTTATTGGCATCCGGTTGCAGCACATGCAACGCCAACACAATTACCGCACATCACTCACTTCACGTGGGAAGGAGAATGAGGTTAATACAGCGCCATTACGTATTCTTCGACGGTAGTAGCACCCAGTGGCGGTTGCTCCTTAAGGCCGCAAGGCTGCGCACCTCCCCTAAAAAATATATCGTCGTACGACACAATTAATTCTTTTGAAGATAATTAATATTTTACTGAGGAACAGCAACCGTTAGTTAATATTCCAACAAAACCACAAGCATCGATTCTTTCTAGCGATTCATAAATCCGCCCCCAACAGAATACGTCTTTAATTACCGTGGGAATATCGAAAATATATCTCGGGCGCGTGAAATTCGCGGCACGGCCAAGCTGGCCGAAACCCTCGTATAGGAACAAACAACCACAGCGAATGCTGTCGAATGACCCCGATGAATTCCGAACTATAAGTTCACCAGGGCCGCGGAATTTCTGCGGCCTCAGTTCGAATTCAAGTGCGGTCGGATTGATTATTGCTGTTCGTTGGGTTGACGAACGTTTTTTGCGTATTTACGTGTTTATTATTTTATCGGGTTGATGTTATAGATTTAACCTTGTTGGTATTTTCTTTGTGTGTTAGGATTCATAATGCATTCAGTCAGCAACATTCTTGAACTAAATTTTGATTGGCAGGATGTAAGCTCCAATTAGCCGATTAATTTAAATTGCGCCGGCTCTTGCCAGTTATGAAGTAATCACAAACTTGTAAACGAAAAGCCGAAAACAGATCTTTTCGCGACGTTTTTCAATAGACATTTACAAAAAAAATATCTGGATATGTGAGTGTGAAATAAAAATTTGTTATGTTGTTTTCCGTGTTTGTTATTTTTAAGGTGAGGTGAATTTTATGTCCCAGGTTAGCTCTGCATACAGTGAAAGCATTATTTTACATAACAATAAGGTCGAAAAAGATTGACACATTGAAAAAAATCATCTATTAGGTGGAATTTTGTAGCATTTTTATTTGGCCCTTAGAGGTCACGATGAAAGACTCTGCTCTGAGAATCAGGGAAATTTAAACAGTTAATGCGGGTTTTTCGTTCAAACGAAAATGCAGTCATTTTCATGAAAAACCTTTAGAACATCACATTTCAAACATATAATTTCTATATTATATTTTGAAAAAAATGTTTGATCACCTAAAACTGAAAAATAAAAATGGGGATTTGCATTTAAAGGGATTTGTCTTGAGTGCACGATATGGCAACGTCGAAATCAGCTTTCTCGGACAGAAAAGGACGTCAAATGTGTTACTTTGCTTAGAAAAACAGAGATAGCTATACTTCGATCTGGTTAGAATAGAAGACAACGACCAACGAAAAGAAAAAGAAGAGCACAGACTGTCATACTGTCATATTACTGACAAATCGCAAACGGAAATTGTTTGGTTGTATTGACAAAGAACAATTATATACCACAGAATAGGAATAAATGTTTCATTACTCTATAGCAGAAAAAGCTATTCACTAAACAGCGTTGTCACTTCGTGCATGCCTGGCAAATCTCAAACCCCAATTGTAAATCTGATTTTGAATACTTTCTTAAGGTAATTCGGGAAAATGATGAATCAAACCCATAACAATTATGTTCAAATTTGCATTTGCAGTAATAACCCAAATTCAGGAAATACCCCCATTAATCTCACTGCAGAGCTTGACAGAAATTTGAATTTTCTCCTGAGAAAAATGTTTTTTAGTGTCCTACTCTTTTTTGAAAGATACAAATATGTTAAAGTCTTTGGGAGTGGTACACCCGAAAAATTTTTCGCCGCCGGCGTCGAGCTTTCCCCCCACCCATGCCGGTCTACCTACAATCTTTACTACTTGTGCGCTTGTGCCCCCCAACCTCATACATCACGACACGCCACTGGTAGCACCACTGTCGTTGATATTCTTGATCTCATTATGTTGAATATCGGAGGAATAGTTTCGCTGCGTTAATCATATCACACGTCAATGAAGGTATATCTTTCGATGAGCTCGGTTTACGTAATTTTCGTGTGAATTTGATTATCGTCGGATTTCGTGTGATAAATCTCATACTGGATTGAGATAAATAGGAGACTGGTTTGATGATTAGATGTACCAATTCTGTACAGATAGATCGTTGAAGATGGTTGCAACGAAATTTCAGGGAAGCACCATGTTGTTGTTTTGTATGAATGTGTGTAACGACTAGGATGGACTCGCTGATGACGGCCCTGCTGTCAAAATCGATTATGTCCTGTCAATTGGGGCACGATAACTGTCGAACAGAGCAAGCTAGCGACTTCGAACATACATGGTAGATTGCGGCGTTAAAGTTCGTTAATAAGCCAAATCGGCCATATTTAGACACTCACCAAACCACAGAAACTTAATTTTTAGATGCCTTTTATGCAATTTGAGCAGCATGTGGCAATAAGTTTCCGACCTCCAAGTTTTTGAAGATATTCTTCTAAAATTTTTCTAGTGATAAGATCCTCACGAAACTACGTATACATTTTCCTGTTGATACTTTATAACTACAAAGTAAGATTAAATTCAATCGAATCGATATTGTTCGAGATATTATAAAAACAAAATTTGATATGTCTGTAATTTCTGATCTGTTAGGTGGAATATGCCCATTAATATTAAAGTAGATATTCAGGCTCCAGACATCATCTGAAAATTTCAAAACTATGAGTATGTTCCTTCGAAAATTACAGCACATATACTCCATTCACTTTTATAAATTATCCCGGTTAGCCATGATATTCTGACACATTTCACCGTGTATATTTTGAAAATGTTAGGTTATAGTCATTTTCCTGTCAGATATTTACAGAACGTTGTCCTCTCTACATAGAGGTCGCAGTAATTACGTATTTTTAAAAATGTGAATTACTTTGGGAAAATAATGAAGTTGAGAAAATATTATGTGAACTCAATAATTCCAAAGTCCTGGCGAATGTTGAAGAAACTTTTCTCTGTTAACATTTGAAATCCGTGAAATATTTCACGGATATAAACATGGTTGGAAGATTGAGTATGCTTTTTTCTTGTACGGAAATCAAGAATAGAGTGTTGAAATTTTACTGAAAAATAATGGATAGAGTAGTCCGTTACTTTGTTATAGTTTATTAAACAAAAATTAAAGTACTCGAATAACCCTCTCTGCAGTAAGACTTCTAAACGAACAGACAAACCTATGGAATTCCATACTTTTCGAAATTCTCAAGAAATAAGTCTTCAGGAGACATTTAAATACCTTGTACAACCATTACGAAAATGTAGTAGTAAAACAAAACCTGTGTCACCTTAAAAAAACCAAAATGTTGGATAGCTGGTGATAAATTATTGATTCCAAATTATCAGAGTTTCTAGCAGAAAAAACAGATTTCAATTCTACATAGCACTTCCTGATACTTTGTCTCTGATTTTTCGAAACTACCTTCGGCATTTTAAGTTTCCAAGCGTGATGATTATGTTGAGATTGAGATTAGAAATTGGTATTGGCATTTGGCAACGTCGCTGAGAATTATATTGACATTGCGTCAGTTTTAATTGAAAATACTTGATAGACCTAAATCACTGCCAACCGGGATAGTTTTTAAAAGTGAATGGAGTATACCATAATGCGATTTATCTCTAGAACAAGCTCCTAAAAATGAGAAATCTTTATCGGTCATATTCCAACTAATACTCGTTTCTATTGAAGTTAAGTTGCAATGATAGAAGTCAAGGAAGAACAAAGCACAAATGCATCGTCAATAATATATTGTAAGCCACAGGATATCAGAAATAGCGAGGCCTATTAGCGTTCATTTAGCAGTGTAAAGACTTCATCTGGAGATCCTGCCATGTTTCCAATTGTTATTATGAAGAAGTCATCTCCAGTCATCATCACTCATTTGTAGCAAGGAAACGATTAATCCTTCAAAACAACAATGAAGCTCTTCAACGTCTTGTTTACAATTTGATTCACGTTGATGAGTCGAATGAAGGAAATATACAAAACGATTCTCTGATTTTTTCGCTGATAATAATTTCTTATTCAACAGATATGAATCGAGGTCTTTTGCTGGTAATTAACAAGAGATGTTCGAAATGACTACCTTAATATGAAACTACCAGTTTATTATTGATATGCAGCTAATTACACAATTAGGGGAGAGAGTGTATGGAGGAGGCAGATTTGAAAAGAATAAAAAAAATACACTTCATACCAATTTTTTTGAACTCGAACTAATTTTTCAAGAAATTGATTCATTAGTTAATGCTATCAAACGAAAATAGAAAACATAACGATGCTGATGATTTGTAATAAAGCCTATTGGAAAAAATTTCAAAAAGCACTGCCGTGAAGGCAGCAACTTTTGCGCGCATGTTCAATGTAGATGACCGCTTCAGCAACGAATTTGAACGTGCGCGCAAAAGCTGCTGCCTTCACGGCAGTGCTTTTTGAAATTTTTTTCTGATAAATTACTGGATTTCAATTCGATCATATCTGTATTTTTGGACATATTATAAAAATAAAATTTTGAATGGGTATATCTACGGAATCTTTGGGCGGATTTTACCCATTCATGAATTCGACCTTCGTAATTAAGCCCCAAACCTACTCTACAAATATCGAGTTTCTAAGTCGTTTCTTCCGGAAGTTATTGTGTTTACGGTCAGCCTAACGGCCGACTGCGTAAACACAATAACTTCCGAAAGAAACAACTTAGAAACTCGATATTTGTAGAGAAGGTTTGGACCTTAATTACGAAGGCCGAATTCGTGAATGGGTAAAATCCACCCAATGATTCCGTAGATATACCCAATCAAAATTTTATTTTTCCAATATTTCCAAAAATACAGATCAGATCGAATTGAAATCCAGTACTTCATCGAAAATAACAGTTCGAAGTTTCATACAGAATTTGATGAGGATGGTATGATGAGAAAATCATAGACATTTTTTTTTTCAAATTGTTCTAATAACACGATTATCACGAAATTTTGCATAAAGTTGTCTTTCAGCATCTTAAAACTAGCTGTGAAGTTTAATCAGGACTGAATCAGTATTTCTCGAGTAATACCGAAAAAATCAACGATATCGAGAAGAAAACCTCGAAATTTGACATATTTTTTCCCGATATCTCCAAAACCTATGATCGTATCGAACTGAAATTAAGTACACTGCTGTGAAATTAGAAGGTCAAAGTGTGAGTATAATTTTTTTCGGATATGATGAATGGTTTCCGAGAAGAAAATTTTTTTGTAAAAAAATTTCGAAAAAATTTTTTTTTTTAATTTACCGACAATATGATCTTGACGAAATTTGGCTCAAAGTTGCGCGTCGTTATACTTCACCAAACTGCTAAGTTTGAATCCAATCGCTTGAGTAGTTTCTTAAATAAAAAATAAATAACTTCAAAACTTCAAGTGCCTATAACTCCGAAACTATTCGACCGATTTGGCCCATTAACGAACTCAACCGCGGCATTCCGATGCGCAACCTATTCTGAAAGTTTCAAGTAGCTAGCTTGCTTCTGTCGACAGTTATCGTGTCTACGGCCGGCCACCCGTCCGACCGTCATCAGTGAGTCCAACCTAGTCGATTGAGACCATTTTCGGCTCAATCATCCAAAATTACAGACATTTGGACAAAACGATAGCACGCTGTTCCCCTAGAACATGCGCGCAAAAAGTGGAAACGGCTCTTTCATGAAATCATGTCAATGCAAGAGCCACCGCTTGCTATGAAGGAGCCGATTTCGACTTCATTCAAAATAAACCTTTTAAAAACTGAAATCAATAAGTTAAATGCACTCGAAGTAAAAATATAAGCAAAGTAAACTCATATAATGAAACGAAAATGACAGCTTCTGATCAATCTTGAATGAATAATTTCAATTAAAAGTTGAAATCTTCTATGATTAAAAACAAAGTTTGCAGAAGAAATTTATCACTCCTTTATGGCCAAAGGAGTCATGTTTTCAGACTTCATATATTTTGCACTGTTACCATTATTTTTGCTTTTAGCATAGAGAACATTGCACACACTACAAAATGTTCATCGTCCCTTGAATTTATATTTTTTTTGTGCTGAAATAATAGTTCCAATACTTTCTCCAACTTAAATACGCTGGTCAAATTCAGAATACAAAAAAGCCGCCTGAAGATCAAGTAGATAAACGCATCTTAAATTTCACAAAAAAATTATGAATTTATCTTGATTGTTTCAATGAGATGATCATCACAAAATTTTGCACGAACGTGTGCATCAGGATTTGCCAACTAGATACCAAGTTTATTATGATCGGAAGTATTTTTTCAGTTTTTCGGGGAATGTCATCGATATCTAGAAAAAATCCACAAAATTCGACATAATGTTTTTTTTTGCTATAAGTATATCTCTGACAATTCAAATCCGATAAAACTGCCATTTGGTACTTTCTTGTAGAATTTTGACCTCAAGGTAAGGCAAAATTCCGTTGTTTTCCGAAAATTAGTTTCCGAAAAACAAATTTTCAACAAAGTTGGAAAATGTTCGAATAGCTTTCTATTTGCCTTCATTGACCATATGATTCGAAATTTTGCAAGCTGTTGCGCGTTGTTATTCGATAACCTATAACCAAGTTTCAATCCGATCGCTCACTGAGATGTTGAGGAAAAAAACTGAAAATTCAGATCACTATAAATCCGAAACAATTTGACTGATTTGGCTCGACAGTTGCATTCTGATGCTCTAATTCTGATTACTCGAAAAGTTTCAATACGCTAGCTCATTGCTTTCGACAGTTATCATGTTGAAATTGTCATCGGATTCATCATCAGTGAGCGCACCCTAGTCGTTAAAGACCATTGTCCGGGAAAAATTCGGAAATTAAAGACATTTAGGTAAAACGATAGGATGATGTTTCCTTGAATTCGAAGAAACTTGTGGCTACCACTCTTATTGAAAACTAATTGTGATTTTATTCTCACAATATTTGAAGAAGTACCTAATAGAAATTTTTTATTGAAATTATCCATGCGTATTAATATAATACATCCATCCATGTTGAAAAAGTTATGTTTCAACCCTTAGGGATAGAACATATCTCACTTCATCCACTCATGACAATGCATTATAGATCTCATAAAAAATCGAAAAATGAAAAAATAAGAAAATTTCTAAGTATATCAACTGAAATCAGACGAAAAAAACTGTCGGTCAGAAAAACAATCATCAAGAACCACGAGACCTGTATGGTCTTCTGGTTCAACCCAATTTTAATGGGATTCCTTATGTGGGGTCTCAGGAAAATCAGAAAAGCCGGTTCAATATGAAATTAAATGAATGAATAAATATGAAAAAAATTGTAAGAATGCGCAATGTTGCAACTTTTTTATTCAAGAATTTTCGAGAAAAAAAAACTGAAAAGAAGTGAAAAATGGAAAAATATCTAACATTGCGCATTTTCACAAAAGCATTAAGTTAACGTCAAAAAGAAATTTCAAAAATAATCATTAAAGCCTGCATAATGAAACCCCATTTTCTCGTATTAACGTCGAAATTTTTCTGAATTCTTATATTTCCCACGGCTAATGGCAACGTTGAAGCATATGGACCGTGGGCACTTCCCAACCTTGAGATATTAGGGAGGTTAAATGAAACTTAAATGTTGCCGTGTTGCAGAAATGCACGAAACCGTAATTTATGATAGTAATCGCAATAGGAATTTTTACGCGCTTTTTCTGGGGAACAGCGCGTTATCATTTCGTCACGATGTCTGTAATTTTCGAATTTCGAGCCGAAATTGGTCTCAAACGACTAGGTTGGACTCACTGATGAAGAATACGTGGTCAAAATTGATTCTGTCCGTCCGCCGGCCGTGTGCGCTGTAACTCTTGAAAAAAATGACCTAGAATCTTGAAATTTTCAGGTTAGGTTGAGATCCTGAATATATCGGTTGAGTTCGTTAAGGGACCAAATCTGCCGAATGGTTTTTGTGCTACAGCCATTTGAAATTTTGATTTTTCAATAACTCGAAAAATATTTATCTGATCGAAATGAAACTTTGTTGGAAGATGAACATTGTCAATAAAAAGAATTATCAATGGAAAAATTCGAAAAAAAAATTTCACTGAAATTTCCAAGTCACCACTTCGCAATGTGAACAAGCGCGTAAAAGCTGCTGACTTCGTGTCAGTGCTTTTCTTGATTTTTTTTAATCGAAATTATCTATGCGTATCAATATAATACATCCATTCATGTCGAAGTAGTTATGTTTCAACCCTTAAGGATAGAACATATCTCATTTCATCCACTCATGACACGTCTCACAAAGCGTTTAAGATAAAAAAAAATGAAGAATGAAAAAATAAGAAAATTATATCAACTTCAGACGAAAAAAACTGTCGGTCAAAAAACCAATTATCAAGAACCACGAGACCTGTATGGTATTCTGGTTCAAACCAATCAATTTAATGGGATTCCTCATGTTTGTGGTCTCAGTAAAATCAGAAAAGTCCGTGCAATATGAAATATCTCTTGAATTATACTCAATATACAGTGTGTCCACGGATTGGGTGCCGGTAAGGTGTAAATGACGAAAAATTTTCGAGTTAGACTCTGATATTTTGGGAATCGCTCCTGCATGGTCTCAAATTAAGATGTTGAGAGAATGAGCCAAATCAATTAATATACAGGGTGGTTTAGAACTGATTCAATGAAAATTGTTAAGAATAAAGTGTCTTTGTTTTAAAAGATATCGAGAAAGTTTATTGAGAAAAGTTGTTTGGAATCAAAAGACACGGCTAAATCTCGATTCTCAGATAAATCGATCACCTTTGATTTTGTAAATAGGTTATGAAAATATTTGATAATATCCATGGTTACAAATGCCAGACGTGACTTGAAACGAAAATTTCATTCGTCATAAACGAAAATTTTCCAGTTAAAAATATGTTGAGCATAGAACAAAGAGTGTTTATTGTGGAGTGTTACAGTTTAGGTGCAGACATTTCGTATCAGGGAGTAATAGGACAATTCCATGAACGCTGGCCAAATATTACGGTACCACGTAACCCTGTTAAAAAAATAGTGTCAAAATTTAAATTTTTGATCATGACAAAATATCTCACGTATCGGATTGACAAAATATTCATGAACTTATAAGTCAAGGTAGGCTGATTTATCTGAAAATTGAGTTCCTATTCACAAAATCAAAGTTGATCGATTTATCTGAGAATCGAGATTTAGCCGTGTCTCTTGATTCTAAACAATTTTTCTCAATAAAATTTCTCGATATCTTTTAAAACAAAGACACTTTATTCTTGACAATTTTCATTAAATCAGTTCTAAACCACCCTGTATATTAATTGATTTGGCTCATTTTTTCAACATCGTAGTTTAAGACCAAGCAGGAGCGATTTCCAGAATATCAGAGTCTAACTCGAACATTTTTCGTCATTTACACCTTACCGGCACCCAATCCGTGGACACACTGTATAATATGAAATTGTAAGAATGCGCAATGTTGCAACTTTTATATTCAGGAATTTTCGGGAAAATAATACTGAGAAGGAATGAAAAAAGGAAAAATAACTGACTGCGCACTCTCACAGAAGCATAAAGTACATCCAAACAAAAAATTCCAAAAATAATCTCTGAAGCTTGCAGAATGACATCCTGTTTTCTCGTATTAACGTCGACATTTCTCCAAATTTTTATGTTTCTCACGGTTATTGGCAACGTTGAAGCATGTAAACCGTAAACAGGTGCTTAACGTTGAGATATTAACGAGGTTTAATCAAACTTAAATGTGGCTGCGTTGATCTCACCATATTTCGAAGAAAACAATCCAGAAATTCGACCCAATTCTTTTTTCTTAAATTAGAATTTGCAAGATTTCATTATTAATAGTAGCACAATGGTTACTTCGAAATTTTTTTCTCATTTCATACATATTCATTGTTAATTTGAAACCTTCAGCAATAAGAATTTCGTCTATCTATGGGAAGAATCATCAATGAATTCAAGAGGTTCCCACGACACGATCTGCAGGTCTTCTTGACCAACCAGACTCAGAACGGACAACAAAAGACAACGATGATACCGCATCACGGTTGCAAAGCACACAATCAAGACACGTTATCGTTGTGAAATGTCAACAATTGTGAGCGATCGCGCTGGAGAATACCTTTGTAGTTATTAGTAGTTAGGGTTTATTACACTCTCATTATAAATCTTGGTATTGCTTAAGCGTGTAATTAAACCGAAGCTTATTATCTGTATTTCTGAAACATTCCGATTGTTAATTTCAAATCTCTTCGTTATGATCTACCGTTTTCAGAAATTTACTTCGATTTAGTATAATGGAACGCTTCACAGTAGGTCATTTGATATAATGATTTCGGATGCTTTAAAGTTCAGGATAAATTCGATTATCTGAAAAATTTTGTTATGTTTGATGAATATCGATGAGTCATTCATGGAAATTAGTATGCGAACATTAAATAGAGATTCATGAAGCATGGAATTAATTCTTTCATGTTTTCGTCTGTTATGTTACAAATCACAAAGGGCGCAGGATTTGAAATGCATCGCTATGGCGTGTTTTCACATTACTGATTGAATCTATCTTTGATACATGTCACAGTAGTCTGACTGAGGTTACGAAGTATTCTGATTTGTAAAAAGATTCTTTCTTGAAAATAGAGAGATTTTGAGCCAACTAAAAATTCTCGTTATTTTGGCGTGGTTATGGCTTTTGCGCGCATGTTCTAGGGGAACAGCGTGCTATGGTTTTGTCCAAATGTCTGTAATTTTCGATGATTGAGCCGAAAATAGTCTCAAACGATTAGGTTGGACTCACTGATGACGAATCCGGTGTCAAAATCGATTCTGTCCGGCCGGCCAGCCGTAGACACGATAACTGTCGAACAAAGCCAGCTAGCGACTCGAAACTTGCAGGGTAGTTCGCGCATCGAAATGCCGCGGTTGAGTTCGTAAATGGACCAATTCAGCCAAATAGTTTTTGAGTTATAGCGATTTGAAATTTTGAGTTTATTTCCCTCATATTTCCGAAACTACAAGAGCGATTGTATAGAAACTCGGCAGTTAGTTGGAGCATAACGACGCGCAACTTTAAGTAACTGAAACTATTGTTCATATTGGAGAACAATTTCAGTTATATTTCACAGCAGTGTCTCAAAGTTCAATTCGATACGGCTAACAGTTTTGAAAATATCGTGGTTTTCTTCTCGATATCGTTTTCTTCTCGATATCGTTGTTTTTTCGGTATAACTCAAGAAATACTGATTCAATAATGATGAAACTTTGCAGCTAGTTCGAAGATGTTGATGAACAACATTGAGCAAAATTTCGTGATGATCGTGTCATCAGAAAAATTTGAACAAAAAATTTCAAATTTTTTTTCTTCAAATATTTAATATTCTGTGATCTTTTCATCATATTATCCTCATTTAATTCTTGTTGAACCTTCAAACTGTCATTTTTCGAGGAAGTACTGGATTTCAATTCGATCTAATCTTTATTTACGGAAATATTGGGAAAATAAAATTTTGAATGGGTATATCTGCGGAATCATTGGGTGGATTTTACCCATTCACGAATTCGGCCTTCATAATTGAGGTCCAAATCTTCTCTATGAATATCGAGTTTCAAAGTTTTTCTTTCGGAAGTTATTGTGTTTACGGTCGGCCGTCAGGCCTGAATGTACTTTTATATATGTATTGTATATGTCTATATGAACCCTTTGACAAGCCATGAAATTTCTTGTTGGCAAATTATTCGTACATGTAAATATTTTATACTTCATCAAGTGCGAATGAATATTTTTATTAAAGTGTATTTGAAAACCATATTTTGAAGATATCTAGATATGGTGTCGGCCGAACGTCCGTTCGTTAACACAATAACGGAAAGAAACAACTTAAAGACTCGGTATTTGTACAACAGATTTTCACTTTAACTGTGAAGACCGGATTCTTGATTGGATGATTTCACACCGCCGAATGCTGTCGCGGATGCATCCATTCGGAATATTATTTTCCAAATATCCCCAAAAATACAGATCCATTCGAATTGAAAACTTATACTTGTACCAAAAATGACGGCATGAAGGTTCATGCAAATTTCCTAAAAATCATAAATACGCAACCAACGGAAGGATTTGAAATATTCCATATAATTCTTTTTAGAAGATATTGTATTTACGGTCAGACTAGCTGTCGACTGTGAACACAGTGAGTTTTGAGAAGAACAAATGATACACTCAAAAGTAGTAGAGCTCGTTTGGAACTCATTAAGGAAGTTCGTGTCCATCAATGGGTGAAATACATGGAAATTCTAAAATTATTTTCTGAATATTGCCAAAAATATATAACCAATCAAGCATTTGGTGCACTATTGTTGAATACGGGCTCAACATTTTACGGCGAATGGAAAACTGACGAATGGAATTTGAAATGAAAAAATTCAACAAAACTCTTTTGGATTTTTCCAACGATACGATCCTTCGAAATTTACAGTATTTCTAGAAATATTGAGATACTCGAAATTCAAAATGAGTATAACTCCGCAAATGTTGAGCGGATTTTGCCTATAGACGAACATAAAGGAGATTTTTATTCATGATCGAAATCAATCTTTAAAATGAATATTTTCTACCCAAAGTTAGAGCATATACGGATGGCTGGATGAACAGAATTTAATTTGACCACGGAGTCTTCATCAGTGAGTCGAACCTAGTCGTTCGAGATGTTCGGCTAAGGGCCGGTATTATAAAACGTAACTGGAAGTTATCTTTACCTTTAACTGACAGTTTTGACAGTTATGTCCTACTATGACTGTCAAAACTGTCAGTTAAAGTTAAAGATAACTTCCAGTTACGTTTTATAATACCGGCACTAAGACGTTTGAGCAAAATGATAAAGCACATGTTATCTGTAACAAGTGCGTAAAAATAGATTCTCTTGTAGTGGTCTATTACAATGCTGATAAAAGCTGTCAACGATACTTTGAAAAAGGATCTCGATACTAGATAAGTTACTTTTTGATAGAGTATCCATTGTTACTTTGGGTATATAGATACTCTTCGAAAAAAGGAACTTTGATTCGTATCTTAAAGTTCCTTTTGAAAAAGATACGATACTTTTTAAGTTCCTTTATATTTGTATAAGATTGGAGTTCCTTAGAGTTTTGGATGAAGTAATGTATTTCTCGTTTCCTTGACCTAATTAGTTAAGAGAATAGGAGAATTTATATGCTCAAATTTCATTGACGACAGAATTGGAGATCGCAAGTTTTATGTAAGATAGCCTACAAGCAACCGCCTTAAAATACAACAACCTAAAACAAACGATGAATGATTTATAGAGAAAGAGATAAAAGTTTACTCACTTATTCAAAATAGGAAGGAAAAGTGGGAAATTCTTTCTGAAAATCTAACCGGTACAAGTTAGTATAAATGTTGCACAACTATATTAAATAATTTTTTTTACCAATTTTTTTTTCGGAGAAATTAGCAGGATCTTCGTAAACAATTCAACGGCACAAATTATCTAACGTATATTACAAGCTTTGGCTTATATATTCTCATTACCAAAAAACGAAAGTGCTGGGCTAACTTAGTTTAACTTTCACGATTTCTCGCGAAACGCCACGAAATTTCGTGGAAGTCTGCACAAATATAACACTAATTTTTCCACTATATTTCTAGAAGAAAATTCTTCATTTAGGATTTCTCGGGAAATCAGAGAGACAACTCAGTATATGTATAGAACAATATATTTCAACCCAGTTTTTCGAAAAGTGCTGGGCTGGCCTATTTAATTAACTTTATAGAAATTCTTGAGAACCCGAATAAAAAAACCAACGGCACAAAGCAGCAAAAACCAAGAACAAGTCAGCAGAAAAAAATATTTTCGAAAACCGAAAAGCGCTTGGCCAACTTCATACACATTCGTCTAAAGGAACTTTTTTTCAAGTTTCAAGATACAGTTCCGTTTGAAAACTGACTACGATACTAGATACTTTTGATCAACAGAAAAAGGTACTAAGATACAGTAACTTAAGTGGTCTTTTGTGCTAGGGAGATTCTTCCCTATTGGCCGGCGACGATCACGAGAACGTCGTCGACGAATAGAGTGAATCTTTCGACCAATAAGGGGAATCTCCGATTCCCCAAATACCCGAATCTCCCTGGCACAAAAGGCCCCTTAAGCTACCTTTTGTGCGAGGGAGATTCGGGTATTTGGGTAATCGGAGATTCTTCCCTATTGGCCGACAACAATCACGTGACCGTCGTCGACCAATAGGGTGAATCTCTCAGCCAATAGGGTGAATCTCCGATTACCCAAATACCCGAATCTCGCTCGCACAAGGTAGCTTAAGGGGCCTTTTGTGCCAGGGAGATTCGGGTATTTGGGGAATCGGAGAATCCCTCATTGGTCGAAAGATTCACTCTATTGGTCGACGACGGTCACGTGATCGTCGCCAGCCAATAGGGAAGAATCTCCGATTACCCAAATACACAAATCTCCCTCGCACAAAAGGTAGCTTTATATACTTTAAGGTATCAAAGTTACTGTAAAATAACCAAGATACTTTTTTCTGGCAGCTCTGATGCTGAACAGGATAAATCTGAATTTTGTTCATTGTTAATCAATGAACGGATTTCGAATTTTAACTCTCAGTAGTATTTCATATAACTGTGAAATGTCTAGCTTCAAATCGGGAAACAAATGTTGACTCCACAAGGAAGTGAATGATGAAGCAGTTACAGGCATGACATAATAAAATAATAATCGTTCCATATGAAATATGAAGATGTAAATAGAGGTCAGCACACCCACCAACTATTAAATCGTCACTACCAGTTTTATATATGGCTAATGCAGTGAATCAATCAGCAGATTAGTGGGCAAGTGTGCGCCTCTCAAATTGATTTTATCTCGAGGAAATCATCATCTTCCTTCCTTGTGTTCGTTCCTTGCGTTATTACTGCACATTAAGGCAGACAGCGCGGATTTATTGACATCGTTTTCACATAAAGTTGGTCTTTTTTGAGAAAACAGCGTATATGGGATTCGGTTTATTATCGATATTCCACCTAGTAATTCGAATGTGTGGAGAATAATAATTTAAAGTGAATTTTCGTCGTTTATGATGAATTCCAAGAACTCGATAGTCGAGATTTTATGAATTATCGGCAAACCGGTTCTAAGCACGATTACGTGAAAGCGGAAAACTTTTTGGACTTGAAACTTTCAGGGCAGGCTGCATTTCAAAATACTAGGTTGAGTTCGATAATGGGCCAAATTGGTCAAATGGTTTCAGAGTTGTAGTAATTTGAAATTTTATTTCTTAGATAAATCTACTACTCTGTGATCGGAAAATTTTGATCATTAATTGTGGAATACTGATGTGCAACTCGTAACAGAAAATAGACATGAAAAGGTGTATTCACTAATTCAAATCCGCAATGTCCCCCAACCCCAAAAAATTTTGAAATCGGTTGAATAGTTTTGCAGTTAGAGTAGTTCGAAATTCGTACAATTCTCTAACTCAAGAGTCATGAGGTGATTGAAACAGATATTTTCCAGGTATCCCAAACATATTTTCATTGTGAATCTCGTCATTCATTGAAGAAAAGAAATAATCGGTAATATCAAATAACATTATGCATAGTGATAAAGGGTGTTTTTTTTGAGCTGTAGAACTTTAAGTTGGCAACCCCATTTTAACTGGCAGCCATGTTGTCAGCTGTCAAGTGATTTGTGTTTAGTTTGGTCTGGCATTTCACCCTGAATAGACTGACGATTGAACAACGCTCCCAAGTTGTGCAAATTAACTTTGAAAATAAGGGTTCTGTTTGAAATACATATCGCACTCTACGTCCATCTTACGGCCAACATAATCGTCCATCAGAGCAATTAATATAGTTCAATTAATTGCTCTGATGGACGATTATGTTGGCCGTAAGATGGACGTAGAGTGCGCACCACGTTTATTCTAACTGATAAAACGCAGGTACAGAGACGTCGTTTGGTGGGCTTTACGGGCTGGTGGAATCATTGTTCCGTACTTATCTAAAGACGATACTGACCAGATCGTTACAGTCAATTGTGACCGCTATAAAGCCATGATTACTGAATTTTTCGTGCCTCAACTGAACAACCATGTGGTGCAGCAGCTTTGGTTCTAACAAGACGGCGCAACATGTTACACAGGTCAGGCCACAATTGATTTACTGAAGGAAACGTTCGATAAGCGCATAGTTTCACGCTCCGGGCCCGTGAGTTGATCTCCAAGATCGTGCGATTTGAGGCCGCTAGACTTTTTTTTGTGGGGATATGTGAAGTTGCTGGTCTACGCCGATAAACCCGAAACGATCGACCACTTGGAGGAAAACATTCGCCGCGTTATTGCCGATATACGGCCACAAATGTTGGAGAAAGTGATCGAACATTGGACCTCCAGATTAAATTACGTCCGAGCCAGCTATATGCCAGACATTATACTTAAATTATAATGCCAAACATTATCTTTTGAATAGAGTCAATTCCATGTCAATTTTGAAAATTCATCCTTGTTTTATTCCATTTCAAAGTTCTATACCTCTTAAAAAAGCACCCTTTATAAGAGAGAATTTACTGCTTGAAAAGACATCATCGATATACAACAAATGAATACCAATCCGTTGTCTTACAGGTAGATTACTGATTTCATCCTGACAACTCATTAAAGGCAGGAGAACTCATGATCATGCAAGAACGATCTCGTTACTTCTTCAGTTGTTAAATTGCACAATCGGTATGAACGAAGTAAGAAGTAACATTAGTTTTGTTTCACAGTGAAAGAGAAATGAGTAATGATTGCAATTACATGGGGAAGATGACAAGGTGAACACTTGTGATCTCAACTTTACACCCATAGTAATTAGTAGCTCCGGCTGTTATACTGTACCACCACGATATGGTACAAGGTCATCACAGAGATTC
Source organism: Myrrha octodecimguttata (assembly GCA_958510865.1). Classification (NCBI taxonomy): domain Eukaryota; kingdom Metazoa; phylum Arthropoda; class Insecta; order Coleoptera; family Coccinellidae; genus Myrrha; species Myrrha octodecimguttata. The sequence goes on from OY294056.1 coordinate 64,506,852, forward strand.
AATCGTAATAATTTCATGGATGTATTCATATTCTTCTTTACGGTTCATTAAAGGGTAATTTGTTCGAGCTCATTTGGTGAACAATTGTTAACTTCGGAGTTAGTAGGTAATCTCTTTATGAATTTCATTGAGCGGAAAGTAAGCGGTAGCCATCTATATGTTAACTCAGGAAGTGTCACCACAAGACCGGCTAGCTCAATGTAATTTGCTATTGGAAACTGTGATGCTCATTTTTAATAGACTTGATCTAAGATATTTTTTCGTCCTACTCAATTATTTACAGTATACAGTACTTCGTTGAGATTAATGAATGTAGAAGCAGAGTGGAGAAAATTACTCATTGTATCCCCCAAGGCACCGTACTAGGCCACATTCTATTTACTATCTACCTGAACTCAAATTGAGAAAAAACTTGGCTTCCAGTCAGCTTTGCCGACGGTACAGCACTGATTGTTTACGACAATACTTGGTAATCTCTGCAAAAAAGTAGAGAATGAATTGAATTGAGTCTGTGGACGTAGCACGAATTATCATATGTTCATGTTTTCTAATTCTATTTCAATACAAAATCATAATTGATGCTATCCTATCACACACTTTAGCAATTCGCGAATTTCGAATAATTCGGTATTGAATTGGTAAAATCGGGACGCAAGATCGAAGTGGGTTGAACGCGTTAATTGCACGATTCTCCGATCGATACAACTGATGCACCTTATTGGCTTGCTACAAAGAAAATTACTTGGGCAACGAGAGAGAGAGTGCATATAACCTGGTTCGTCACGGAAGTTGCAAAGTTTCGACCGTTTGAACAGGCAATATGTGGAGCCAAGGATAAAAGATAGCTTTCTTGTTGAGAATTTGAATTTTTGACGGCTAATAATGTTTCTAGTATTATTCCTGATATAATATTCGATTCCTATATCATGAAAATACATGAAAGAGATCTTTGATTACACTGACTTATTACTATCGTGTCTCCTTAAGTGACCAGTAATACCCAATCTTACCATTGAGTGAAGATCGGAAATAGACTCAAAATAATTATTTTATTTGGTTTCAGTTACTAGCAGTAATATGCTGCTCAATAGGTGTAACGCTATCAGCCATTGCTCCTGGACAAAACGCTTACCTGCCTCCAAAAAATGGATATGATTATGATAAACCGAAAATACCTTTTCAACCTCAAAGACCAACTTCTCCACCTTTCCAACCTCAAAGGCCAACATCCCCTCCATTTCAACCTCAAAGGCCAACATCTCCTCCATTTCAACCTCAAAGGCCAACATCTCCTCCATTTCAACCACAAAGGCCAACCTCCCCACCATTCCAACCTCAAAGACCTACTTCACCCCCCTTCCAACCACAGAGACCAACATCACCTCCATACCAGCCTTCAAGGCCAACATCTCCACCATTCCCACCTCAAAGGCCGACTTCACCCCCATACCAACCTCCAAGACCCATATCACCATCTTTCCCTCCTCAGAGACCTACTTCACCTCCGTTCCAACCTCAAAGGCCTACTTCTCCCCCATTCCCTCCACAACCACCAAGACCCACTAGTCCACCCTTCCGTCCACCTTCATCTACCCCTCCAGGATATTTGCCTCCAGTGCAGCGACCAACATCACCTCCGTTCAGGCCTCAACCAGGACCATTTACACCAAGTGAGTACTTAGCTCTTGAGTTAAATATTGACCTTTATCTTTAGTTTAAATAGGATTCAAATACTCTGAGTATATTCGCGAATGACGATATTGCCTTTATTGAGCTCCAAAAATGAAATGATTTCAGAGTTCCTGTTCATTATTGTATCAATAAACCTGATCAATAACTTCAAACCTTAATGTATTCCTTTAGTTCATCTTTCAGTCTGAAAAAAATAAAGAACATTTTCAAATAAGAAAAATAACCTTATGCTCAAATCCCCTATGTGTGCGTACTGCACTATCGAATGATCTGGAAGGTTTACGAGTTGACAGCTAGCATTGATTCCGATCGTCCAGTGATTTGGTCATCGACTCTACTATTACTAAGCTACTCAATACAATTGTATTCTTTTTGCCAGCAGAAAAGCTATGTTGATCTCCACTAATTACTTCTTCGCAGTATTCTAACTGATAGGTAAGGGAATATTGCCTTTACTATTATTATAATACTAAAAACTGAAGAACATATGGGTTTACAATATAACCAAAGAAAATATTGCCTTACCTATCGGAGATTCTGTGAGAAGTGTGTCAATACATACTGTGAAAAAGTTCTGAGTGGAAATCAGCATAGCTTCACTACAATTGGTCAATCAAAGCACTAGACATTACCAATGCTAGATGTTAACTCGTGAACCTCCTAGGTCAAGTTCATTCGATAGTTCAGTTGGAGATATACTATTGAACAAGATAAAGTCCCATATGATACATGGCACTGAGTTTTCTTCCTTTCATACCTTTCATACATACGTATTGGAAATGTTCAATTCTGCAGATTGAAAAGATTTAAAATCCTCATCTTTCGGGGGAACTGAAGCTACCATTCTTTATCTTCAAAAATAAACAATTTGATAAGGTTCCATTCGTGGCAAGATTTATATCCGCTGAAGATGGATGAATCTGTCCCATAAAGTAAAATCTGCATATATTTAGGTACGCAAAATTAACCTGAACATCTACACTAGCTGCCAAGGTGTGGTCCTTCACAAGTGGCTTATAATAAAATATTCAAAATATCAACAAAAATATCAGCGGCCATATACACGATAAGACGAATCGTTATGTTTCTGCCCCAATTTTCAGCTTAAAATTTCAAAATACAAGACGTTTGTGTGGAATGAAAATATGCATGTTCCTAAGAACATACATGCAATACTCACACTAGTACTTTTCAATTTCCTTATATTCTTGCGTATATGTAATATTCAGTACATAAAATGCGAATCAAGAAACTATAATGAATTGAGTGGCAGAAAACACCATCAACTCGCTCCCCAAAAATTTAATAAGGTGTGCATTCATTACGCAATAAAATGATAGTTTCATGTTCACACAGGCGTATCACCAACATTCAGACCTCAACCGACATACGGTCCACCAACTTCTAGGCCAGGAATACCAACTTCTAGGCCTGGAATACCAACTTCTAGGCCAGGAATTCCTACTTCTAGGCCAGGAATACCCACTTTTCAACCAGGAACTCCGGCACCAACTTATGGACCCCCAACCAACAGGCCGGGAACATTTAGACCTACAGGACCTACCTCTAGGCCTTCAGTCCCAACAGGACCACCAAGCCCAGGTTACGGAGAAGTAAATGATTCATTATATTATTCAATAAACTCCTCAACTTCCATTCGATTATCACATTCAGCTCATACATCATAAATAAAGTAACCATTCCAATCAGAATAAAAAGTTTTGTACGAAGGTATTGAAACATAAATCGAGCTGAATTACAGAAAAATACATATAGATTCTACATAAAGAATAGCCTTGCATATCATCTTTCATTTCTTTGTTGCATTGGCGTAAAATATAAATAATCCTACCAGCCAGAAAATAACCTACCGACTGAGGAGATACATCAATACAAAAACATTTCCTGGAAGTAGTCAGTTTTCTGTATGGACTATTTTAAATATCTAATTGAATCGAAATTGGTCATATGATCCATGGGTTGCAAAGAATTTACTTCATATTCTTCTGTAGCTTTTTTGAGCTGGATATTTCATTTCAATGTTATTCAACTAGAATGACCATCTCCTTGTGCCACATAAGCCAGCCGAACCATTCGACTTTACATATACAGTAAAAGATGATCAATATGGTACAGATTATTCCCACAATGCTATCAATGATGGTGATACCACTCAGGGAGAATATAAGATTCAGCTGCCAGATGGACGGACTCAAATTGTGAAATATACCGCCAATTGGGCTACAGGATTTCATGCACAGGTGAAGTTTACTTTCAATATCATTATCATTATTTTTCAGAGCAATTCAGAAGAATTCAGAAAACATAAAAACCTGAAGAAATTATTAACATGAAAATTCCGTAAGGTTCGATATGAGGGAAATCCTACTGGACCATATCCAGGACCAGGACAACCTTCTAGACCTGCCCCCGGACCTTATCCAGGACCAGGGCAGCCTTCTAGACCTGCTCCTGGGCCATATCCAGGACCTGGACAGCCATCTCGACCAGCCCCTGGACCATACCCAGGACCTGGACAGCCATCTCGTCCATCTCCTGGACCATATCCAGGGCCAGGACAACCATCCAGACCTGCACCTGGACCATATCCAGGACCAGGACAACCATCAAGACCTGCACCTGGACCATATCCAGGACCAGGGCAACCATCAAGACCTGCACCTGGACCATATCCAGGACCAGGTCAACCATCAAGGCCCTTCCCAGGACCAAGTCAGCCATCTAGGCCAGCACCATATCCTGGACCAGGACAACCATCTAGGCCATTCCCTACACCCAGTCAGCCACCACGACCCTCACCAGGACCATATCCAGGACCAGGACAGCCATCACGGCCATTCCCTGGACCCAGTCAACCTTCCAGACCAGCTCCTGGACCAGCACCATATCCTGGAGCAGGACAACCTTCAAGGCCATTCCCAGGACCTGGTTTGCCATCTAGACCAGCACCAGGACCATTTCCTGGACCCGGTCAGCCATCTAGACCAGCTCCAGGACCTTTTCCTGGACCAGGGCCATCCAGACCTTCGCCAGGTAAAAAACTTACTTAATAATCACTGACCAGTAATGCTAAGGGATAATAGAAGATCATATTTGATACTGATAATTCATAGTGTTAGAACGTAGTTTGACCTCGAAAGTGGTCGTTGAATCTTTTTGTAAATGTTCTACCTGTTTAGCCCATATAAACGCTATTGCATTCGTGACAACTCAATTCATGAACATCAAGTGATATCGAATTTGTAACGGTAGTTACATTCGAAAATTCAAACTTATTCCTTATTACTAAATATAAAAACAAAAATTCGATATTGCACGATTAATTATTATCGGTTTAGCTTGATATACTCTTGGAAGTTTGGTCAAACGATTGTTTAGGCATCTGTCATTGATCTGATTAAATCACATGAATGGTGTATCCATCCAGATGTTCTTTTGAAATAAAAAAAAACTGCGGAGGTGAATTATTTCACGTATTAAGGATGGTTCTCACTATAGGTTCCGTAACCTCCCCGTATCCCTTTCGTATGAGCTACGTCAAAATTTAGTAGGCAAAAAAAAAGATATAGAGGTAAAGTAAACCGGAAGTACAGTGTGCGCTCATCAATTCATTTACACCTGACAATATTCACGGGACGGATGCTGGAAGCTTACGGAACGTAGAGTTAGTATGTGCGTTTGAAGTAAAATGGAACCGTAGCATGCGCCAAATTATTCCGTGCAAAATACGTTGAGAATTAAGTAGCAGATGGATGTATTCATTCATGAAAGATAGATAGAATGTGAAGACTAATAATTATAAAGGAGTGTCCCAAGGAAACATAAAGATATTGTCAGTACCTACAAAGAATAAATAAGGCGATTATATTTCTCAAATAATTTTCAGGTCCTGAGCCGAAACCATTCCCAGGATATCCATCAGGAAGACCATCTGTACCTTTCCCAACACCATCGCCACCCTCAGGATTTCCATCTAGACCTTCCACTGGACAACAATACGATAAAAATGGTGGATATCAATACTAGGAAAATTATAAATAATTGGATAAAATTCGAGAAAACCAGAAAATATGAGAATGTGATGAAGAAACAATAAGAGTTACATTCAGATTTGTCGCAATATCCTGAATTTATTCGGGAAGTACCAGTTCCTATTTGTTTCGGGTAATTGATGTAAATAACAGGAAAGCTCAGATTTAACCATGTGAAAAAATGATTGTAAATAATTCGTATTGAATCAGAAAAAATTGAGTCAGAATATTAATTCATCACAGCGATAAGAATGTATCAAGTATTAAATGAAAAAAAAAACAATGAAAGACAATTATTTATCCTTAGCCCCTCCACCGGCTTTCAACTGGAAAATTGAAGATACAAAACCAGAACCAATTAGTTCGGCGATATGAATAATACATGTCCCATGAGCATGGGTAATTTTCAGATCCAGAGTGTTGAAATAAAATTTTTCCTTGAACTTTTTGCATTTCTAAAGACACAGACCTGGAATTTTGCAATAATATTCAAGCTTCACAGCGTATGATATGTCAATCACATGCAATTTTCTTTAATCTTTTTGAAAAATTCTCCATTTTATTTTCTCACAATTGAAATATTAGTTGGAATGGTTTAAATTTTTATTCCAAGGTAGCAAATACAAAAAATCCGCAAAGAATCGAATTATCATCAAATGAAACAATTATTTCTAAAATTTAAAAAAAGTTAAGTTTTGAAGAGGACATGCAGATGCTATGAAAAAATCTCTAGAATAATTCAAACTTCTAAAACCCAATAAAACAGAGTATTAGCTTCTCCCTCTTCCGCATCCATTGATCCTTCAATTCAAGAATGCCGTGTATAATACAAATGAAAAAAATCTCATCCAATTTTCATGTATTCATATTTTTGTATATTTTCCTTGCTATTGAATTGGGATAAATTTTCCGAAGAATAAATTCGTTTCTCTTCTATTGCAACTATTTATTTCATAATAGTAAAATGGTAAAAAATAACTCATCCAATTTTCATGAATACATATTTTTGTATATTTTGCTGGCTGTTGAAATGGGGTAATTTTTTTCAAAAAAGACATTCGCTTCTCATCTATTGTAACTATTCATTTCATAAAAGTATTACCAGTGTATTAGGAGATACAATGGTATTACATAGCAATTGTACGACCATTTCAGACAGGAAACTTATAGACTTGAGTAGTTAAAGGTGAGCTTGATGTCTGTATTGTTGCGTGAATTAATGGACAAGTTCCACCTACTACTTTTTGAAATATGAAATCATGAAAAATGTATATGTTTCAATGATTTAAAAATAAGCATGTGGATTGAAAATAAGCAGATCCTATTGAATAACGGGTGGATATAGACGACATTTCATAAGGATTGGGTATGCAAATCAAGTAATGGACACTATACGTCTTCGAGCCAGATAAAATCTGTAAAAATTATTCAATTGAGTATTCATTTGAGAAAATATCAAAGTTTAGAGCCTGAAATATTGCAAGTTAGGCTATCACAAAAACTTGGAAGTGTATCCACTGCTCCTCGAATTCAACTTTCAATGGATGAGAACCAGACCACAGAGTGGAAATCGGCTTCCTCTTCCAGTGGCGTCCACAGAATCGAAAACCAGGTGCCGAATCAAATTTTTCGTACCTATATTTTATCCGCTTGGACATTCCGGGTTTTCATTTCAGCGTTTTGTAGAGAGTTTTTCGCTCTTTGAACTGAATATTCGAACCTTAGATAGGCCGCTTATGTTCGAAGAAATTAGAAGGCATATATTCAAAATTCGATACAATACAAAAATCCAAGTATTGTAGAAAATATTTGGCTTCCAAAAGGAATTCTTATTATTTAAAAACTTAAGTGGGCTTTCAGGAAAAATCAGTAGTTTCTTATGAGTTATATAATTTTCGAGTTTCCACATGCTATACAACACAATTCGTTAATTTATTACCTCAGCGAATTTGCATTGTTCACTCCAACGGAAATGTGGAGTTGTAAATAATTATTTACCATTTTGAAGTCTATAGTGTTTTATAATTCACGATTAAAGTTTCTGTTCTTATGATTGGATGGGAATAATTGAACCGTTTATGTAAATCGTCAATATTTTAGACTCTTTATATTTTGTTTAGAAAATTTCCATGTGATACTGAAATATTTATGGAGGACAGTCTCGATTATTCCGAAGCAGCTGAGTTCAAAGTGAATATTGAGATATATCTTAACTGTTTTCAAACACGAGCATTCAAGCATTACCAGTTGCGCATACTTTGATGTTCCGAATAATCATAGTGATTGTATACGATATCGTGTTTATTCATTTCCACATTTTCGGTGGTTTATCTAATTGTATATGTATCAAATTACAATGCGGTATTTATGTAAAAACATAGGCCCATTATCGAATCATTAAATTGATACCTTCACAACGGAATAATACAGGAATTCATTTGTTTTTCATCATGGAACCAAAATTACCACTTATCGTACTTCCAACGTGACGATTCTTATCTGAAGAATTCAATTCAAATTCAAAATAAATACATAGTCAGTTTTTGCTATTTGCGATATCATCTCTATTTATCTGAACTTTGAGAATTACCAAGAAAATCGGTGAAAAATTTTTAAATACTAAACGAAGTATTTGCTCTTCATGAAGAGTAACTCATTCGAAAATATTCCTAAATCATCAACCCTCAGTGGAGATGATGGGATCCAGAACTTTTTACAACATTTTTTCATCAACTTTCCCGAATTTACCTTGTTATTTTGTAGGAAAAGCCTCGACACAAATGTACAGGTAATTTTAAGTAAGACAATTAAAAAAAATAAAATATTAATTTTGATATCTAAATAGTGTTGGCATGGTTTAGTAGTGTAGCGAATTCATCCGCTTCAACAAAAACGGAAAAAAGGGCGGAGTCGAAACACGAAATTCGAATCTCTGAAAAATCGAATAAATACACTTCGCTCGGATTCCAAAAATCACTCCACTTCGCTTGACTCGACTATCCATCTGCATATCACCGCTACGAAGATATTCGATCCCGACGCCGCACTTCCTGACCTGCATTATTTCAACTTTACGAAGCGCCAAGAAGAAATTCTACAAGGTCCAACATCTGGTTCACTTCCTCGACGACAGAGACCCTTTTCGACGTCACCGACCCTTCAAGCGCCAGCTACTATCAGCACCCCAGGGGACCTACGCCGAAGAATTGTTAAACTCTGCCTTTTCAACAAAAAGAATTATTGCCTTTCGAATTCATTTTTGTGTAACACTCGACAGAAAAATAAACAGGCTAATTCGTTTCCTTTTATTGTGTGTTTGATTCCACAGAACAGACGCCCCCACAAATTGGTGACCCTCGACGACCGCAATAAGGAATTCCAGTGGCGTAGACGACATCAGGGCCGACCCGAATTCTTGAAGGAAGGAAGAACGTACCTCAACAAACAAAATGCAGAGCGACGAAGCACAAATCTCCAGAGTCGCAGTCCGGATGCCAGAATTCATTTCCACCGACCCGGAATTATGGTTCGCTATAGTAGAAGGAATCTTCACCAGTGCCGGCGTGACTTCGGACAAAACGAAGTTCGGACACGTAGTAGGGGCCCTACCAGCGAAGTTCGCAACGGAAGTCAAGGACGTCATCCTGAAGCCACCACCGTCTGAGGCCTACTTCAAAATCAAGACAGAGCTGATCCGACGGCTGTGCACATCCCAGGAAGAGAAGACACGCCGCCTCCTCGAACGGGAAGAAATTGGGGACCGTAAACCATCACAGTTCCTCCGACATTTGAGGGGCCTAGCCGATGCCAACGTACCCGACGCTTTGATGAAGACCCTATGGTTGAGCCGACTACCCAGGCAGATCCAAGTAGCCCTCACCATCGTCAAGGACAGCGAGTTAGAGGACTTGGCAGCCCACGCAGACAACATCGCCGAGGCCTCCAAACCACCCGCATCCCAGATCGCTGAGACGACATCGATGCAATCCCTCGAGGCGATGATGAACGTCCACATGGCGCAGCTCACCCTTGGACTGAACCAAGAGATCGCAGCACTCCGAGCAGAAGTGGCAGCCCTCAGCAGACGACCGACACAACAGCGACACCGAGAACGTTCCAGGTCCCGAAGCCACAGCAGACAACGCACCAATGGATTCTGCTGGTACCACCTACAATTTGGAAGCAACTCCAGAAAGTGCACACAACCCTGTTCCTTCCAGTCGGGAAACGACAGGGGCAATCACTAATGACGGCTAGTGATCCCAGCCCAGCACCGCGCCGTCTCTTCATCACCGACCGGGAATCCAAGAGGCAGTTCCTGATAGACACCGGCGCCGATCTCTGCGTATTTCCTCGCAGTGCAACTTCCGGAAGACGAGAGAAATCCGACTACACCCTCTCAGCAGCCAATGGTACAGACATCGCAACATATGGCACAATCAACCTCTCGCTCAACTTGGGACTACGCCGCAATTTCACATGGAGATTCGTCGTAGCAGATGTCTCCAAGCCAATCATTGGAGTCGATTTCCTCAGTTTCTACAATCTACTGGTGGACGTGAGAAACCAACGCCTCCTGGATGGAACCACTAAGCTCACCACCAGAGGAGAAGCCACCCAATGCAACATCCCGGTCATCAAAACAATCAGCGGTTCATCCAAGTACCACGACCTCCTCATGGAATTTCCCAACATAACGAGACCTGAGGGAGTCCCGATGAACATCAAACACCATACAAGGCATCACATTCAAACAACCCCTGGTCCATCACTGTCATCCAGACCACGACGCCTGGCACCAGAAAAACTCAAAGCTGCGAAGAAAGAATTCGAAACCATGATCAACCTAGGAATTGCACGTCCATCCAAAAGTCCATGGTCATCCCCACTACATCTAGCACCGAAAAAGTCAACCGTCAGTTGGAGACCCTGCGGAGATTACCGAGCTCTCAACGCCCGAACAATACCAGATCGATATCCAGTCCGGCACATTCAAGACTTTGCCCACATCCTGCAAGGAAAGAGCATCTTCACCACACTGGACCTTGTTCGAGCATACAATCAGATACCAGTTGCTGAAGAGGATGTTCCCAAAACAGCCATCACGACACCCTTCGGAATGTTCGAATTTCCATTCATGTCTTTCGGACTTAGGAATGCTGCTCAAACCTTCCAACGCTTCATCGACGAAGTACTACGAGGACTTGACTTCTGCTTCAGCTACATCGACGACGTACTAATCGCCTCAGAATCCGAAGAAGAACACATCGAACACCTCAGAATCGTCTTCGCAAGATTCCAGGAACACTCGATGACACTAAACCCATCCAAGTGTGTTTTCGGCCAGCCTGAAGTCAAATTCCTAGGCTACCTCATTTCCGCTGAAGGCACTCGCCCACTACCAGATAGAGTTACCGACATTTTGGAGTATCCTCAACCAACCACAGCCAAAGAACTCCGACGATTTCTAGGTATGATAAACTTCTATCGTCGTTTCATACCCAGAATATCAGACACACAATCACCCCTCAACGACCTACTGGTACCGAAGCTCAAAGGGAAGGCCAAAATCAACTGGACTCCAAAGAGCGCCAAGAAGAAATTCTACAAGGTCCAACATCTGGTTCACTTCCTCGACGACAGAGACCCTTTTCGACGTCACCGACCCTTCAAGCGCCAGCTACTATCAGCACCCCAGGGGACCTACGCCGAAGAATTGTTAAACTCTGCCTTTTCAACAAAAAGAATTATTGCCTTTCGAATTCATTTTTGTGTAACACTCGACAGAAAAATAAACAGGCTAATTCGTTTCCTTTTATTGTGTGTTTGATTCCACAGAACAGACGCCCCCACAGTAGCAACTTGGATAAGTGGCCACTCTGTAATAGTTCTCAACATTCGTGAGAGATATTCAAGAAAATATGAATGTGTATAGAAGATAACAGAGGTATATCTATGAAGATGAAAACTGATGCAAATGCTCCTGACTTCAACCCAATGCTTTAGTCGAACATTCAGTTGAAAAAACTCTCATGTTTTCGATCACGTCTTTAATTGTATTGCATTCTTCATTCAAGTTCATGATTTTGTTTACTCCAAAGCAAAAGATTCATCGAAAATTGAAAATGGCGGAGTTCAAAATGTCAAAATGCCGAATCGGCCAAACATTTTCGCAGTTATACTTATTTGAATGTTTGAGGTTATTCCGTCATTATCTGAAGAATTACCTTTGCTAACGAAATGAATCTTGTTAATTAGTTATAGAACACCTACGCGCAATTGCTTGCAAAATTTTGTGGGGATCATTATCTTTAGTAAAAAACACCCTGAAAAAGCATTGGCATGAAATCAGCACTGTTTGGTCGTATGTTTTTAAATTAAGCTGTCATCTTCTTGCATAAGGCAGATTCACTTCCAGCGGGAAATATTTGAGGATCTTCAAATCATATTATCCTCACGAAATTCTGCATGAGCATTTGAGTTGTCATTTTCGATCGAATACTTGATTTGAATTCCATCCAATCTTTTTAAAGGTATTGTGAAAATTAAATTTGAGATCGTATGGTTATTTAAATTTGAACATTATTTTTTCGGGAATAAATTATCAGAGATTCAGCACAGACCTTGAACTTCAGTTCGATTCGACAATAATTTACGGAGATATTGGAGAAAAGTTTGCGGAATTTTGTGGTTTTTTCCTGGGTATCATCATTACCGGAATAACTCAAAAAATATTGATCAAATCATAATGAAACTTGGTATCTAGTTCAATAAGGGTGTGGATAATTTGCTGACCAAAATATAATCCTCTAAATCACGACCTTAAAGAATATTTAATTGAACCAAACTCTAAAACTGAGTTGTGTACATTGATATGTTCCTGCCACCACATACAAATTTCAAATCCACCCCAAATTTGGGGTAGTTTATTCTTGTAATTTTTCAAAATAATTTGCTGACCGGAGGTTTCCAGTTGAGATATTTTATCGAAACGCTATATTATGATGAAATATAGTATACTTTTTGTGCCACCATAAAAAAAATTCAGATCCGCCCCCGTTAGAGGGTAGTTTATTCTTGTGGTTTTTCAGAAATCCTTGCTGATGGGAAATTTCCTGTGAAGATATTTGATTGAAACGATGTATTATGATTAACCGTAGCATACTCTTTGTGCCACCATAAAAAACATTCAGATCCACCCTCTATTAAGGGTAGTTTATTCTTGTGATTTTTCAGGAATCCTTGCTGATCGGAAAATTCCCGCGGAGATATTTGATTGAAACGATGTATTATGACTAACCGTAGCATACTCTTTGTGCCACCATAAAAAATATTCAGATCCACCTCCTATTAAGGGTAGTTTATTCTTGTGATTTTTCGGAAATCCTTGCTGATCGATATTTTCCAGTGGAGATATTTCATTCAAACAAAGTAAAATAGTTGCAAATCGGATACCCTCTGTGCCACCACACAAAAATTTTAGGTCCGACTCGTTTAAGGGTAGTTTATCCTCGTAATTTCTCGGAATACTTTGCTGACCGAAAATTTTCAGTGGAGATATTTTATTGAAACAACCGCCCCTGTTTAAGGGTAGTTTATTCCTGTGATTTTTCAGGAATCCTGCTGATGAGTATGCTACGGTTAGTCATAATACATCGTTTCAATCAAATATCTTCACGGGAAATTTCCGATCAGCAAGGATTCCTGAAAAACGACAAGAATAAACTACCCTTAAACAGGGGCGCATCTGAATATTTTTCACGATAGCACGAAGTGTATGCTTCCTTTAGTCATAATACGATGTTTCAATAAAATATCTTCTCTGAAAATTTTCGGTCAGCAAAGTATTTCGAGAAATAACGAGGATAAACTACCCTTGAACGAGTCGGACCTGAAATTTTTGTATGATGGCACAGAGGGTATCCGATTTGCAATTATTTTACTTTGTTTCAATGAAATATCTCTACTAGAAAAAATCGATCAGCAAGGATTTCCGAAAAATCACAAGAATAAACTACCCTTAATAGGGGGTGGATCTGAATATTTTTTATGGTGGCACAAAGAGTATGCTTCAGTTAGTCATAATACATCGTTTCAATAAAATATCTCCACAGGAAATTTCCGATCAGCAAGGATTCCTGAAAAATCACAAGAATAAACTACCCTCAAACGGGGGCGGATCTGAATTTTTTTTATGGTGGCACAAAAAGTATGCCACATTCAATCATAATGTAGCGTTTTGATAAAATATCTCAACTGGAAACCTCCGGTCAGCAAATTATTTTGAAAAATTACAAAAATAAACTACCCCCAAATTGGGGTGGATTTTAATTTTGAATACGGTGGCAAGAAGGTGATCCTCGATAGATCTTAGGTTGGCATTATGAGTCTCATATTCTTACTAGAAGTCTGAAATTGACGGTATGATTCTATTTCAGTCAGCAAAGTATTTTTACCCGTTCAATAATGCAATTTGCTCCAGATTTCGAATTGCAACATGCGTGCAAAAGTTGCTGACTTCACGTCCATATGCTCATCTAGAAATTGAATTAATAATAATAATCTATCTAAAATCTAACTAAAATAAATAAACATTGGTTTTCCACAAAGTAAAACTTGTTCGTGGGCAATACACCAAATAAAAAACTTAACAAATGAAAGTCATCATATGCACATAATGCAAACAAGAAAAACAACAAAAAAACAGAACAAAACAACGAACCAAAACAAGAATTCTCATTAAATCAAGTGAAGCGATTCCTATTGCAATAGTTATGCCAAAATGCTATATGTCTCCTTTTAATCCAGTCTTTCATTTTCTTCTTCCTAAGCGGATTTTCTCCTGCTGTTTTTCAAATCTGGAGGAAGTTTATTGTATAATAACGGTGCCAGGTAAGTAAAGATCTCAAAACAATAGTCTTCTTAGGTTTAGGAAGAGGAATTGAATTTGTTCTTAATTTTCTATTTTTTTAAGGTTTACCTATTTTATGCTGCTACAAGAGCAGAGAACGTGCATGAAGTTGTCGAACAGTGTAAACATCTGCTAATCTGAATACTTCATCGGTAGGGTACCTTATTGGTTTCTTGTGTTGAGGTTATTACTGAAAATGACTCCTTTCTTTATTAGTTGAACACTCTGTATATTCCGATATGCGATACGCTCAGAAAGTGTTCCTTGTGTAGTGGTCCACTCTGGTGAATTCTACCGCCATTATGACAGGAATCTTTTTGCCAACACCCTGATTATTAATTTCATAACTTTCATTTCATAATATCGAAAAGAAATTCCTCAAATTCCTTGCATATAAAAATGAAACATTCATGCGCTCCCAAGACCCAAATTGGAATAGGAAAGAAACCTACCAATCGGCCGACAAGTAATTGGCTATGTAATAATTAATTCTTCATTGTTTGTGTCACATAAACGGCCTAGTTGTTCGAATCGAGTTTTCCTTTTACATCGGCATCTGTAAAAATCAGGTTGATTACTGCAATGAATGGTCGAACCGAGGTTGATGCGTTTATTTCACTTGACGGATATCGCGGAGATGCTGATATATTGTGAACCGATTAAAATTAAAGTTTGAGTGCTCAACAGATTTTCCTTTTTTTGAGATTAACATGAATTTGGCATCGTGAAAATGTTACTCAAGATGGAAGACTTTTATTGCGCACGTGGTTAAGGTGGGGTGTGTTATAGCTTGGTTTTAATGTCTGTAATTTTCGGAAATGTTTCAAAACAAATGAGTGGGACTCACTGATGAAAAAGCCGATGTCAAAGTCTATTCTGTCCGACCGACCACCGTAAAGGTAACTTAAGAACGGAATCAGCTAGCGCCATGGAACTTTTAGAGTGGTTTGCCCATAAGAATGCGACGTTAGATTTCGTTAATGAGTCAAATCGGCCGAACAGTTTTAGAGTAACACTCATTTAAGTTTTTGAGGTTATTTCCTAGATATCTCATGCGATCGGATTAACACTGGCGCAGAATGACGAGCAAATTTTGCTGGAATCATTCGTAAATTAAAAAAAACATTCTTCAAATTTTTGTTATTATTGTTGGAGAATTTTGTTTTCGAAAACTTATCATTAGTTTTCGATGAATTTCTGCAAGAACTTTGAAGGCACTATTCACTCCAGTGATCTCATTTCAGTTTTTGAGGATAGTTATTTTCGAAGATATTGGAAAAAATATGTCATATTTCATGGGTTTTTTTCGGCATCGTTATTATTTTCAGGATAACTCAAAAAAATAATGACCTTATCATGACAAATCTTGGTGCCTTATGGGCAAATGCTTTCCGACCACGAATTTTAACAAGTTTTTTGATTCTATAGAATTTTTGAAATGAAATTGAATTCGGGTAGGAAGAG
Organism: Myrrha octodecimguttata; assembly: GCA_958510865.1. Classification (NCBI taxonomy): domain Eukaryota; kingdom Metazoa; phylum Arthropoda; class Insecta; order Coleoptera; family Coccinellidae; genus Myrrha; species Myrrha octodecimguttata. Next base: position 64,522,971 of record OY294056.1, read on the forward strand.
AATGAGTGTTGTAGGTTGGAACATGGTTTATCTCGATTTCTAGCCGATCTACGAGTCCTACGGAAAGAAAGTTCAACGACAAAGTTTTAGGTACCTAATAAAAAGATCTACGACTTTTCTATTCTCATTTTTTCACATAACCTCAAAATTTATGTGAAAAATTAAAACAACCTAGATTTTGGTTCTTCATTATAATCTTACAGAAAAAAAATTTACACGAAATTCATTTTCATGTTCCAAACACACTTTAATTTTTTGATTTGTAATATTCCATTGTTCCCCTTATTCTGAGTTAACATCGAATAGCCACCCAATTTCGAATCGGAAAGTTCTTTGAAATCTCCACTTTCTGATGGTTCAAAAAAATTACATTATAATGGTAAATGTTCTTAAAACATATCACATAGTAAGACCCAGACCCTTTCAGCCTTTTCCCCATACTTTTGATGAGCTAAATTTTCCGTAGGTCACTCCAGATCAATTATTTCGGAAAAACAATAAAAATGCATCTACGCATATAATTTGAAGAAGATTTCACAACTTTCTGAAAATATTCTGGATGTCTCATTAAAAATTATTTTTATTAATTTATTTGGTTCTTAATAATAGTAGTATATTTTGCATTTTCTACGAAAATTTACCGTAGTTATAGTGAGTTTTTCACACCATCAGGAAAGAGTGAATTCTACGAACAAAAAGCCGACAAACTGATTCAAAAAAGTAGATATTTTGACGTTAGACTTTTTTATTGGAAATTAGGGTGATTTCTCGATATTGTGATTGAATATTTGAAATGAAAATAACAGTGTATTAAGGACATGAAAGGGCAAGTTTTCACCGAATTTCGTGAAAAATTTTTTTGTTTGAAAGATGAAATAAAAACCGAAATCTTGATTATTTGAATTCTCAGAAGAATTTTGAGGATATGTGAAAAAAGTGTGGATAAAAGTAGTAGATCCTCTTTTTACCCACAACTTTGCTGTTTAATTTCTTCCCATAAGACTTTTGGTTTTGCCGGAAATGACGATGAGCTGTATTTTACTTTCTGACCTCTGATCCTAATTTTTTTTCTTTAATTTTGTTATATTTTATTCCTTTTCCAATGGGTTCAGTCCTACTATTATTTTTTTGGTTTAGAGAATTATCGATCCTCCTGGTCTAGTATTGATATTTTGATTTATGTGTTTATACAATTTTCAAGCTATTTCTTCGTGGGATATCGTGCTCAGGAGGGGTTGTACCACATATTTACCCCCAATAAGTCTTTTCTAGATTTTAATCATAAATGTATTAAATATTCCATTTTGTGATGAAATGATTCTAGGAGAGCAGGAGAATATCCAGGAAATGATTGTTTTTGATTATATCAAAGTTCATAATAATTATTTCTACCTTTGCTTTCAAATTTTCGAGAACATTTGTCAGGATGTAGTATAGCTAATATTAAACCGAATTATATCATACAGTCTTGAACAAATCAGTAATTATACTTGGTCATTATTCTGTACATTTCGAATTGATTATTATCTGATTTTTCTGTGAAATCAATGAATATAGTTGACCTATTTGAAGTGACTTGAGCGAAAGGAGATTGAATTAGTTCATTGTTCACTTTTATTTTCGTTCAAACATTACAACTGCAGTTCATGACATTCTTTCTTCTATCAAGGTGATGATGTCAACTCATTCGATACACTTACACTTATTCTATGTAAAGAATGCTCGCAAAATTCCTTGTTGTTGCTTTACTTACTGATGAAAAGTGACTTACCCTTAATTTTTCTTCACAAGGAGGTACAAGGTACAGATATTCTTTGACGAAATGACATAAAGCTGAAGGGGGTTGAATATCACATATCAATTTTCAAAGATCTAATTCACCTAAGCGAAAAGATATTCTCGACCAATTATAGCGAAAATATTCTTCAGATATGTGGTGGAAATGGACTGAACCGATTCCTTAAGAGGTACTCAACGGGGTGACTTTTGGAGGTCAGAGTTAGTTCTTTTCGATAATTTTTTGGGTACATATGGTTGACAAAAATTTCAAACAGCACTGCCGTGAAGGCAGCAGCTTTTGCGCGCATGTTCAATGTAGATGACCGCTTCGGCAACGAATTTGAACATGCATGTAAAAGCTGCTGCCTTCACGGCAGTGCTTTTTGAAATAATTTTTTGATAAATTACTGGATTTCAATTCGGAATCATAAGGAGGATTTTACCCATTCACGAATTCGACCTTCGTAATCAAGCCCCAAACCTACTCTACAAATATCGAGTTTCTAAGTCATTTCTTCCGGAAGTTATTGTGTTTACGCTCAGCCTAACGGCCGACTGCGTAAACATAATAACTTCCGAAAGAAACAACTTAGAAACTCGATATTTGTAGAGAAGGTTTGACCCTTAATTACGAAGGCCGAATTCGTGAATGGGTAAAATCCATCCAATGATTCCGCAGATATACCCATTCAAAATTTTATTTTCCCAATATTTCCAAAAATACAGATCAGATCGAATTGAAATCCAGTACTTCATCGAAAAATAACAGTTCGAAGGTTCATACAGAATTTAATGAGGATGATATGATAAGAAAATCACATAAATTTTTTTTTCAAACTGTTCTAATGACACGATTATCACGAAATTTTGCATAAAGATGTCTTTCAGCATCTTCAAACTAGCTGCGAAGTTTTATCAGGACTGAATCTGTATTTCTCGAGTTATACCGAAAAAAACAACCATATCGAGAAGAAAACCTCGTAATTTGACATATTTTTTCCCGATATCTCCAAAACTTATGATCGTATCGAACTGAAATTTGGTACACTGCTGTGAAATTTGAAGCTCAAAGTGTGAGTGGTTTCCGGAAAAAAAAATGTTTTGGAAAAAAATTTCGAAAAATTTTTTTTTTTTATTTACCGACTATATGATCCTGACGAAATTTGGCTCAAAGTTGCGCGTCGTTATACTTCACCTAACTGCCAAGTTTGAATCCAATCTCTCAAGTAGTTTCTGAAATAAAAAATAAATAACTTCAAAATTCCAAGTGCCTATAACTCCGAAACTATTCGACTGATTAGGCCCATTAACGAATTTAACCGCGGCATTCTTATGCGCGACCTACCCTGAAAGTTTCAAGTTGCTAGCTTGCTTCAGTCGACAGTTATCGTGTCCTCGGCCGGCCGGCCGGACAGAATCGATTTTGACACCGGATTCGTCATCAGTGAGTCTAACCTAGTCTATTGAGACCATTTTCGGCTGAATCATACGAAATTACAGACATTTGGACAAAACGATAGCACGCTGTTCCCCTAGAACATGCGCGCAAAAACTGTAAGAATGTGCAATGTTTCAGATGAGTAATATCTGATAGGGATGAAATGTGGTATCCCACCTATGGTTTACTATTGGCTTCTGAAGTTACAAAATTTTATCAAAATTATACATACTTTCGAAGAAAAATATTCAACAGTAATTTCGACAAATTCTAGAATTTTATTATTTTTTTAACGATAAAGTACCTTCTAAATTCGCATCGGTTTAAGCGTTGACGTTCCTCAGTTAACTACTAAGTTCAAATCTGATCGCATCAGTAGTTCTTTATTCGTTAGTTCAGATAGATTCACGAATTTTTGTACTGAACAAATTTTGTTAACTCATTTAATTCCATTTGAAGCACGTTGCAATTGCTAAATCACAATATTGAGGATTTATATTGCAGAATGGCGAAAGCGCGCATTCATAATGTACAACTAAAAATCTTTCAATTATGGTCAGGCGTGCGGGATTCAGATGAATTTTTATTCCATTATTGTTTTCTTATCTTTCTGGTATACATTTCAGTTAAGGCGTCCATTAGATACAAACTGTTGCTCAGTTTGTTTCTAGTTAAAATAACTCTTTCGTAGTAAGAGACTGATCGCTCACCTATAGTGAAGAATCGATTATTTAAACCAAAGTAGTCATTTTAATAATCAGCGAGAACTTCCACCAAGGGGTATGGTATCAGGGAAATATATGAATATATGAGAAACACATTTTTAAATTGAAATTCATTCTGTTGGCGATCGATTTCGGTCTTTATAGTAGAACCATCTTCAGGCCAGCTGAAATGAATGTACAACAATCATTTAGACGATATTTCAATATTTCATCACATTTCACTATGAAGGTTAGGTTATAAATATAATAAGCAAAAAGCTGGAAATGTGCAATATTTCATCAATTCTATCAATCAAAGTACCACCAATCAACATTCCAAAAATGGACAAATAGAATAATATATAATAATAACTTTTCTTTAAAAATCTCCTTATAAAGAACATAAATACTCAGTAACAAGAATTCAATTGAGAATGGCTGGGAGATAAATATTGGAAGAGATATTAGGATGACATATTTTGTGTTTGGTCAGGTACTGATCAGGTATTTCGTCATCATGAATTCTAAATTTAAAGTTGAAGTCTCCTTAGAAAAATCTATTCCGAATTCCGTCAAGTTCTTTGATCTAACGTTCACTTTAAACAATGGTGATAACTTCTATTATAACATCTACAGGAAGCCCAAGCCCACACAAACCGATTTAATCATCCCTTACAATTAATACCATGTACCTCTAGCAAAGAAAGCAGACTTCACTTTTTTGTTAAGAAGACTCCTATTCCATTATCGGAAGAAAACTTTAATAAACCATTGACGATAATATACGAGACTGGAATGAACAACCAATATCCAGACAGATTCATGAGTGATATCTTGAAGTCTATAATAATAATCTTTATTCGTCCCTTCAGACATATAAATAATGTAAAGGACAAGTCAACTTTGTGATCACAAACAATAAAATAGAAACAACAATATATATCTCTAAAATTCTGTCACTCAGGTATTCCATGATAGTATAATATGCCCTGTTCAGGAGCAGTGTTTTAATATTGTTTCTAAAATTCCTATCACTAATATCACATTTGTAGGAAGAGGGCAAATGAATATACAATTTAATGCCTTTATACGTAGCCGATAAGCTAAATTTACTGGCCTCATGATGTGGAATGCAGAGCATATTTGAGTTTCTTGTCGAATAACTATGTAAGCTCGAATTTTTCTTCATGGAACACAGGTTTGATCTAATATAGAGTAACAGTCTAAAAATAAAGAGATAATTAACTATTTATAAAAAATACCCACTTAAATAATAATAATAAAACAATAATGATAATAATAATAATAATTATAATGATGATAATAATAATAATAATAATATACCGTTATTCACCATGAAAATCCTACATTGCAATTTTATAACGATAATTATGGCTAAACAAAGCAATGAAATCAGCAAGCAGAATTTCATTTCAACTCCATTTTACGTGAATTTGAACCAAAAACTATCATCAACCCTCAAAAAATATAATTACGACGTGTCCAATAGAAGACATAAAACCTCAGAGAACATACTAATTAATTGTAGAGAAAAATTGACAAATTAGTGGAGTGTACAAGATTTCATGCAGAGATTGCGAATTCTTTTACATAGATACGACAACCCGCAACATGAAAAAAAAAGGTTAATGAACATCAGAGAAATAGACTCCTTTTGTCTGAATTAATTTGAATTCGCCCGCCAAACAATTGAAATCTCCTTCCATCTTATGATTCTTCCACTTGCATATCCTTTGCCTCTGTGCCATTGTGGAATTAAATTCTTTTATTCGTGTTAAGTTGTTTAATGAGAGATTTTGAAGGATCAGCTATCATTTGATTTGTTCATTTTCGGAATGTTTATTGGTGATACTTCGATTGTAAGACTGGACGATATGTTGAAAGTTTCTACCTTTTTGCTTATTATTTCATAACCTAACTTCCACAGTGAAATGTATGGAATATCTGATTCTTGTGCATTTATTTCAGCTGGCCTGATGATGGATCTATTTTAAAAACTGAAATTGATAGCCAACAGAACAAATTTCAATTAGAAAGGTGTGCTTCAAATTTGCTTATCATATTTATTTACTCCCTGTTCCACTTGTTTGAAAACTCTTTCATTTCAGAAAATCATAGATACTCCTTCAATCAAGCTATTTCACTAGAAATGTCATGGAAGTCATAAATAGTTGGTAGTATCTCATGGTTAAACTACTTGTATTGATGAACTTGAACTTGCATAACAGCGAATATTGCATATTTCACAGCCATTCCTACATTGGTGACGACATCCGAGAAGAATTTATTGATAATAATTTACTGGATCGCATCGATCTCTACTCCTTACGAATTTTTCAACAAAAAATGTGCTTGGAATTAAAATGAACTGAATTGATTATGCATGAAGGCATTCTTCAGTTTTTTCACCTTTAGGTACTGTAGCATCTTGAAACAAACAGGTTATAAAGAAGCTCCTCAATCCTTCAATCGAGTAGGAACTACCTTGAAGGTCAGTCCTGACATACAGGGTGTCATGTTTAAAAGGAAACAGAACTCCTCTCAAGTAAAAATAGTACATGAGTTATTGGGTAGGAAAAGCCTAACATTCCTGGATGACTGTGAAGATTGCCAAGTCGAGTGCAGGAATGAGGCTTTTCCTAAAAGGTAAACAAACCATTTTTTTCGCAAACCGTTTAAAATTCGACAGATATAAATCGATTTTGAAAAAACCGCGAATTATTTTATTCATAAATAAATGGTGCTACGAAATTCGTAATGAAATCGGTTGTGATTGTATAAAGACAAGTTGTCTTTATACAATGGCGTTACTATGGAAACGTTATTGGTTATGCAATTTTTTATTTTCCAATATTGAAACCTAATTTCAAAATTGAATTGAAAAATTTCAAAAAGCACTGCCGTGAAGGCAGCAACTTTTGCGCGCATGTTCAATGTAGATGACCGCTTCAGCAACGAATTTGAACATGCACGCAAAAGCTGCTGCCTTCACGGCAGTATTTTTTGAAATTTTTACTGATAAATTATTACTGGATTTCAATTCGATCAAATCTGTATTTTTGGAAATATTGGAAAAATAAAATTTTGAATGGGTATATCTACGGAATCATTGGGCGGATTTTACCCATTCACGAACTCGACCTTCGTAATTAAGCCCCAAACCTTCTCTACAAATATCGAGTTTCTAAGTCGTTTCTTCCGGAAGTTATTGTGTTTACGGTCAGCCTAACGGCCGACTGCGTAAACACAATAACTTCCGAAAGAAACAACTAAGGAACTCGATATTTGTAGAGAAGGTTTGGACCTAAATTCGAAGGCCGAATTCGTGAATGGGTAAAATCCACCCAATGATTCCGTAGATATACCCAATAAAATTTTATTTTTTGCGCGCATGTTCTAGGGGAACAGCGTGCTATCGTTTTGATCAAATGTCTGTAATTTTGGATGATTGAGCCGAAAATGGTCTCAATCGACTAGGTTGGACTCACTGATGACGAATCCGGTGTCAAAATCGATTCTGTCCGGCCGTAGACACGATAACTGTCGAACGAAGTGAGCTAGCGACTTGAAACTTTCAGGGTAGGTCGCGCATTGGAATGCCACGGTTAAGTTCGTTAATGGGCCAAATCGATCGAATAGTTTCGGAGTTATAGGCATTTGAAAATTTGAAGTTATTTATTTTTTATTTCAGAAACTACTTGAGCGATTGGATTCAAACTTGGCAGTTTAGTGGGGTATAACGACGCGCAACTTTGAGCCAAATTTCGTCAAGATCATATTGTCAATAAATTTAAAAAAAAAATTTTTTCGAAATTTTTTTACAAAAAAATTTTTTTTTCGGAAACCATTCATCATATCCAAAAAAAATTATACTCACACTTTGACCTTCTAATTTCACAGCAGTGTACTGAATTTCAGCTCGATACGATCATAAGTTTTGGAGATATCGGGAAAAAATATGTCAAATTTCGAGGTTTTCTTCTCGATATCGTTGATTTTTTTGGTATTACTCGAGAAATACTGATTCAGTCCTGATTAAACTTCACAGCTAGTTTTAAGATGCTGAAAGACAACTTTGTGCAAAATTTCGTGATAATCGGGTTATTAGAACAATTTGAAAAAAAAAATTTATATGATTTTTTCATCATATCATCCTCATTAAATTCTGTATGAAACTTCGAACTGTTATTTTCGATGAAGTACTGGATTTCAATTCGATCTGGTCTGTATTTTTGGAAATATTGGAAAAATAAAATTTTGATTGGGTATATCTACGGAATCATTGGGTGGATTTTACCCATTCACGAATTCGGCCTTCGTAATTAAGGTCCAAACCTTCTCTACAAATATCGAGTTTCTAAGTTGTTTCTTTCGGAAGTTATTGTGTTTACGCAGTCGGCCGTTAGGCTGACCGTAAACACAATAACTTCCGGAAGAAACGACTTAGAAACTCGATATTTGTAGAGTAGGTTTGGGGCTTAATTACGAAGGTCGAATTCGTGAATGGGTAAAATCCGCCCAATGATTCCGTAGATATACCCAATCAAAATTTTATTTTTCCAATGTTTCCAAAAATACAGATCAGATCGAATTGAAATTCAGTATTTCATCGAAAATAACAGTTCGAAGTTTCATACAGAATTTAATGAGGATGATATGATGAGAAAATCATATACATTTTTTTTTTCAAATTGTTCTAATAACACGATTATCACTAAATTTTGCATAAAGTTGTCTTTTAGCATCTTAAAACTAGCTGTGAAGTTAAATCAGGACTGAATCAGTATTTCTCGAGTAATACCGAAAAAATCAACGATATCGAGAAGAAAACCTCGAAATTTGACATATTTTTTCCCGATATCTCCAGAACTTATGATCGTATCGAACTGAAATTTGGTACGCGCGCACGTTCAAATTCGTTGCTGAAGCGGTCATCTACATTGAACATGCGCGCAAAAGTTGCTGCCTTCACGGCAGTGCTTTTTGAACTTTTTTCAATATTTCCAAAAATACAGATCAGATCGAATTGGAATCCAGTACTTCATCGAAAAATAACAGTTCGAAGTTTCATACAGAATTTGATGAGAATGATATGATAAGAAAAATCATAGAAATTTTTTTTTTCAAATTGTTCTGATGACACGGATTATCACGAAATTTCGCATGAAGTTGTCTTTCAGCATCTCAAAACTAGCTGTGAAATTTCATCAGGACTGAATCAGTATTTCTCGAGTTATACCGAAAAAATAAACGATATCGAGAAGAAAACCTCGAAATTTGACACATTTTTTCCGGATATCTCCGAAACTTATTATCGTATCGAACTGAAATTTGGTACACTGCTGTGAAATATGAAGTTCAAAGTGTGAGTGGACCTTTTTTTTGGATATGATAAATGGTTTCCGAAAAAAAAAATTTTTTGGTAAAAAATTTCGAAAAAAAATTTTTTTTGAATTCACTGAAAATCTGATCCTGACGAAATTTGGCTTAAAGTTGCGCGTCGTTATACTCCACAAAACTGCCATGTTTGAATCCAATCTCTCAAGTAGTTTCTGAAATAAAAAATAAATAACTTCAAAACTTCAACTGCCTATAACTCCGAAACTATTTGACCGATTTGGCCCATTAACGAACTTAACCGCGGCATTCTGATGCGCAACCTATCCTGAAAGTTTCAAATTGCTAGCTTGCTTCTGTCGACAGTTAGCGTGTCTACGGCCGGCCGGCCGGACAGAATCGATTTTGACACCGGATTCGTCATCAGTGAGTCCAACTTAGTCGATTGAGACCATTTTCGGCTCAACCATCCAAAATTACAGACATTTGGACAAAACGATAGCACGCTGTTTCCCTAGAACATGCGCGCAAAAAGTGGCAGCTTGAAGGTTCAAGAGGAGTTGAGTAAGGATAATATGAACATCGCCGAATTAAGAATATTTGTGAGAAAAATATTGAAATTATTTTTCAAGTTCTTCTGATAAAATTCACGATGCACATGGTTGAGCATTAGCATTCTTGAGAGCAGACACTACCATGTGCTCGTAAATTACGGCTTCTTATTAAACCTCGTTAATATCTCAAGGTCAGGCGCCTGCCCCTAGTCTGCATGCTTCCACGTTGCCAATAGCCTCAAGAAATATATAATATAGAATTCGGAGAAATATAGACGTTACACGGAGAAAACTTTCCGCCAGCTTCAGTGATTATTATTTGTACATTCTTCATTGGGATGTACTTAATTCTTTTTTTTGAAGTTGCGCAATGTTAGTTATATTTTTCCATTTTTCACTCCATTTCAGTTTTATTGTCCCCAAAATTCTTGAGTATGAAAAATTCATTACAGATTCTTCCTATTTTTTTCAACCATTTGCACCCAAAAATGTCTCCCAAAAAAATCTACTGCGTGCATGTTCAACGGAGATAACCGCTTTGGCAACGAATTTGAACATGCGCGCAAAAGCTGCTGTCTTCACGGCAGTGCTTTTCTAGGTTTTTTTCGATAAAGTACTAGATATCAATTCGATCCAATTTGTGTTTTTCCAATATTTCCAAAAATAAACATCAGATCGAATTTAAATCCAGTACTTTATCGAAAAATCACAGTTCGAATGTTCGTGTAGAAATTCATGAAGATACTTTGACCAGAAGATGACAGAATAATGAATATTTGAAAAAAGAATTTGAAATTTTTTTTAAATTGTTCTAATGACACGTTCATCACGAAATTTTGCACGAAGTTGTCTATCAGCATTTCCAAACTAGCTGCCAAGTTTCATCATGTTAGAAATAGTATTTTTTGAGTTATTCCGGAAAAAATAACGAAATCATGAAAAATCACGAAGTTTGACATATTTTTTCACAATATCTTGAAGAATTATGATCGTATCGTACTGAAATTTGGTACAATGCTGTGAAATAAGAAGCTCAAGGTACGACCGGAAATTTCTCTATTATCAACAGTTTACGAGAGAAAAAATTGAAATTTATTTTTTTCAAATATTTAATATTCTGTGATCTTCTCATCATATTATCCTCATCAAATTCTGTATAAACCTTCGAACTGTAATTTTTCGATAAAGTAGTGGATTTCAATTCGATCCAATCTGTATTTTAGGAAATATTGGGAAAATACAATTTTGAATGGCTAAATCTGCGGAATCATTGGGCAGATTTTACCCATTTACGAATTCGACCTTCGTAATTAAGCCTCGAACCTACTCTTCAAATATCGAGTTTCTAAGTCGTTTCTTCCGGAAGCCAGTGGGCCTAACGACCGACTGCGTGAACACAATATCTTCCGAAAGAAACAACTTAGAAACTCGATATTTGTAGAGAAGGTTTGGACCTTAATTACGAAGGCTGAATTCGTGAATGGGTAAAATCCACCCAATGATTCCGCAGATATAGCCATTCAAAATTTTATTTTCCAATATTTCCAAAAATACAGATTGGATCGAATTGAAATCCAGTACTTTATCGAAAAATTACAGTTCGAAGGTTTATACAGAATTTAATGAGGAAAATATTCAGTAAAAATATTTGAAAAAAAAAATTCTTTTAATTTTTTTTTAGTTGTTCTGATGACACGAGCATCACGAAATTTTGCACAATTGTGTCCTTCAACATTTCCAAACTAGCTGCGGAGTTTCTGCACGATTGAATCAGTATTTCTTGATTTATACCAGAAAAACCAATGATTTCGAGAAGAAAACCACGAGATTCTACATATTTTTTCCCAACATCTACAAAACTAATGGCAGTATCGGATTGAAATCTGGTACACTGCTGTGAAATATGAAGTTAAAATTATAATCGAAATTGATCTCGAATATGAACAATGGTTTCAGAAAAAAAAATTTGTTTGGAAAAAAATTTTGAAAAAAATTTTTTTCGAAATTTAGTAACCATACAGTTTCGACAAAATTGAGCTCAAAGTTATGCGTCGTTATGCTTCAACTAACTGCCTAGTTTCAATTCAATCGCTACCGTTGTTTCTGAGATATGAGGAAAATAACCTCAAAATTTCAAATTGCTATAACTCCGAAACTATTCAGCCGATTCGCTCCATTAACGAACTTAACTTTCGTATTTCAAAATGCAACCCTTCCTAAAATTTTCAAGTCGAAAGAATCCTCCATACGCCCATCCTCGTGGTTACGGCCGGCCGGACAGAATCGATTTTGACATCAGATTCGTCATCAGTGAGTCCAACTTAGTCGTTTAAGACCATTTTCGGCTCAATCATCGAAAATCAGAGACATTTGGACAAAAAGTTTCAATCTGATCGCTTCGTTAGTTTCTGAAATATTGCAACCTCCAAAAATTTAAGAACTTAACTGTTGCATTTCGAAATTCAACCTACCCTCTGAGCTTCAAGGCGATAAGATTCTCCATACTCACATAATCGTACCTGCGGCCGACCAGCCGGACAGAAACGATTTCGACATCGCATTCGTCAGTCAGTCCAACCCAGTCGTTCGAAAATTACGGACATTCGAACAAAACGAAAGCGCGTTCTTCTTCAGAACATGAGTGCAAATATATCTGCTCCAAGAATAAAATCTACTAAAATATGCCTCTGTTTTCTTTTCGACGTGACACCCTGTATTGATGAACCCAACCAGATTGAATTCGGAAGATGATATACAGCTTTATCTGGCGACTTTCAACTTGACATGCTTACCTTTCTGGATATCGATAGAGTCCGGTCTTAGAACACCTAACTTCAGGCGTAGAGTGGTAGGTAATAAGAAGAAGAAAGTTGTGTCTTAGTTGCCGATCGGTGTTCATCAAAGTTAGTTCGCGACAAACTTGATATCGTCAATTTCCTGTATACATAATGAATACTTTCATTTTTTGTGCCTTGATTATAGTTTGGACTTGTATGAGCTCCGCAGGAAGTAATAACTTTCGAAATTCGTTCAAAGACAACGGTGAGTAGTTTTATTGGTTCATTTAATAGTTGCTCGTAAAAATGATTTATTTGATTGTTTAAGATGGAATTACTTTGAAACGAATCAATTGGTCAACGATATGCAGTGTACGTAGGAAAAATCATAAATAATGACTAATTCTTCTTTTTACGCGCTTTTTTTTGTCTGAAAACCTGTACAAGAATTTTGTATCTATATGTTATGTTTCTGTAGTTTACTGCGTTTATATTCGGTCAGCCGCTGGGTTGACAGCAAACAGAAACAACTGAAAAAATATACATAAAGATTTAATAGTTGCACAGAGTAACTTGCAGCTCGATTGCTAAGGTTTGATGAACGCACAGGTCAAATCCGCCCAATAATTTAGTGGATATGATTCTTGCGAAATTTCGCACGAACTTCAAGATGTCATTTTTCAACCAAGAACAAGATTCCAATTCGATCGATCTTTATTTTGGCATCTATTGGGAAAATTGAATTTCCAATGGATATATCTTCGAAATCATCAGGTAGATTTTAGCCATTTACTAATAAATGGGTGCTGCTCTACGAATATCGAATCTCCCATAATTTTTTTTAGAAGATATAAAGTTTACTACCGACCACAAAATTTAATGATGAAATGACATCAAATTTTAACAAGCTACTGGGTAAACATCAGTCCTTCTCTGGATTATTTAAGTATTTAAAAACTGCCAGAGTATTCTGGTGGGAGGTCATTTTGGGTGAAGAAAAATTCAAATTCTCTTTCATTTGGGCACTTGTGATTGGAAATTAAATACATTTTTTTCTTTTGAACATAAACTCTGAGTAAAAACTAAAATTTAATTTGAGTTGGATCATCATATTTTTTTCGTCCCATATAATCGGCCTAACGGCTGATCGTATACACAACATCGGCCGAAAGGAACTCGATATTTGTACAGTAGGTTTGGACCTTAATTACAAAGGTCGAATTCGTGAATGCGTAAAATCTGCCCAATGTTTCCGTAGATATTCGCTTGTTTCATCTAAAAACCTGCTAAACAAGTTTTGTCCCTAAATGTTATATTTCCGTAAGTTATTGTGTTTACGGTCAGCCGCTGGGTTGACAGTAAACAGAAACAACTGAAATAAAATACATAAACATTTAATCGTTGCATAGAGTAACTTGCGGCTCGATTGCTAAGGTTTGATGAACGCACAGGTCAAATCCGCCCGATAATTGCGTAGATATGATTCTCGCGAAATTTCGCATGAACTCCAAGATGTCATATTTCAACAAAGAAATGGATTCCAATTCGATCGATCTTTATTTTGGGATATATTAGGAAAATTAAATTTCGAATGGATATATCTTCGAAATCATCAGGTAGATTTTAGTCATTTACTAATAAATGGGTGCTGCTCTACGAATATCGAGTCTCCCAGTATTTTTTTCAGAATATATCATGTTTACTACCGACCATAAATTTTTCTGAGGAAATGACTTCGAATTCGAAGTTACTAAGTTAACATCAGTCCTTCTCTAGACTATTCAAATATTTGGAAATCGACACAATATTCTGATGGGAGGACATTTTGGGGGATGAAAAATTCAAATTCTCCTTCATTTGGGCACTTGTGATTGGAAACAAAATACACTTTTGACAGTTGAACATAAACTCTGAGTACAAACAGAAATTTAATTTGAGTTGGATCATCATTTTTTTTTCGTCGCATATAATCGGCCTAACGGCCGATCGTAAAAACAATAACTTCCGAAAGGAACAACTTAGGAACTCGATATTTGTTGAGTAGGTTTGGACTTAATTACAAAGGTCCACCCAATGTTCCCTTATTTTTATTTTTCCAACATTTCCAAAACTACAGATGAGATCGAATTAAAATACAGTACTTGAATAATAAATGACAGCTTGAACGTTCATACAGAATAGACGACTTCGGCCCAAGTTGCCAACCCACAATTTTCTCCACAAATTTACTATCACTGGGGAACGGGAATTTCAGGACAAATTCGACATGATAAGGTTTGCGTTATTTATAAATATGCGTAAAAGTTGCCTCGGCCCCTAAAACAAGATAATTCCTTCCAAATATAGGTTTTTATTAGGCTGAAATTTAAGTTGGGATTCCTGATTTCATGTTTATAGTGTTAAGTTTATAAAGGATATCTTCCGCAAATCAACTTTGGTTATTCCGGTTCTCCGTTCTGTAAATATGAAATATTCGGTTGGTTCCTGAAAAAAAAGATAATTACGTAATTTGATTGATGAAAAAGCAATCTTTCTGTCACCAGAACATAGACATATTAAGTCTATGCATCAGAACGACAATCAATTTTTTATGGCAACAAATCCATAGCATAAAAAATCTTTATTTACCTTATGATCCAGACACCATATCTAGTAATTTTTCCAGTGTTGATTGTTTTCTCTTCTATGTTCTATGGATCACAAAGTAAATAAAGATTGTTTTATTCTATGGATATGTTACCATAGAACATTGACTGTCATTCTGGTGACAGAAAGAAAGTTTTTTCACCTATCATTTTCAGTAATTAAACTTTTTTCAGGAACCAACCGAATATTTCATATTTACGGAACGGAAAACCGGCAACCGAAATAACCAAGTTGATTTGAGGAACATATCCTATATAAATTTGACACTATTAACATGAAATCAGGAATCCCAACTTAAATTTCAGCCAATCAGAAGTGGTCTTAACAAAACCCTATATTTGGAGGGAATTATCTTGTTTCAGGAGCCGAGGCATCTTTTACGGATATTTATAAATAACGTGAACCTTATCATGTCGAATTTGTCCTGAAATTTCCGTTCCCCAGTTATAGTAAATTTGTGAAGAAAATTGTGGGTTGGCAACTTGGCGCGAAGTCGTCTATTGGCCACCAACTGTCAAATTGACAATCACTAGAAACATTGTTGCCAATTCAAAATCCAAACCTCTAAAAAACCACCCTCTACTAGTTATCTTGTCTTTACTCTTTTCAGATATTCGTTCTAATCGAATCCTTAGCAGATGGTGGGGTGATAGTAAATTTGTGAAGAAAATTGTGGGTTGGCAACATGGGTCGAAGTCGTCTATTGCGTGACAATAATGTGATCAAACGATCGCAGATCGAATATTTGAACAATATTTGCGCGCATGTTAAAATTCGTTGCAAAAGCGGTCATCTCCTTCGAACATGCGCACAAAAACAACTGACTTCCTAGGTTTTTTTTGCGCGCATGTTCTAGGGGAACAGCGTGCTATCGTTTTGATCAAATGTCTGTAATTTTGGATGATTGAGCCGAAAATGGTCTCAATCGACTAGGTTGGACTCACTGATGACGAATCCGGTGTCAAAATTGATTCTGTCCGGCCGGCCGGCCGGCCGGCCGTAGACACGATAACTGTCGAACGAAGTGAGCTAGCGACTTGAAACTTTCAGGGTAGGTCGCGCATTGGAATGCCGCGGTTAAGTTCGTTAATGGGCCAAATCTATCGAATAGTTTCGGAGTTATAGGCATTTGAAGTTTTGAAGTTATTTATTTTTTATTTCAGAAACTACTTGAGCGATTGGATTCAAACTTGGCAGTTTGGTGGAGTATAACGACGCGCAACTTTGAGCCAAATTTCGTCAAGATCATATAGTCAATAAATTTTAAAAAAAATTTTTTTCGAAATTTTTTTACAAAAAATTTTTTTTTTCGGAAACCATCCATCATATCCAAAAAAAATTATACTCACACTTTGACCTTCTAATTTCACAGCAGTGTACTAAATTTCAGCTTGATACGATCATAAGTTTTGGAGATATCGGGAAAAAATATGTCAAATTTCGAGGTTTTCTTCTCGATATCGTTGATTTTTTTGGTATTACTCGAGAAATACTGATTCAGTCCTAATTAAACTTCACAGCTAGTTTTGAGATGCTGAAGGACAACTTTGTGCAAAATTTCGTGGTAATCGGGTTATTAGAACAATTTGAAAAAAAAAATGTATATGATTTTTTCATCATATCATCCTGATTAAATTCTGTATGAAACTTCGAACTGTTATTTTCGATGAAGTACTGGATTTCAATTCGATCTGGTCTGTATTTTTGGAAATATTGGAAAAATAAAATTTTGATTGGGTATATCTACGGAATCATTGGGTGGATTTTACCCATTCACGAATTCGGCCTTCGTAATTAAGGTCCAAACCTTCTCTACAAATATCGAGTTTCTAAGTTGTTTCTTTCGGAAGTTATTGTGTTTACGCAGTCGGCCGTTAGGCTGACCGTAAACACAATAACTTCCGGAAGAAACGACTTAGAAACTCGATATTTGTAGAGTAGGTTTGGGGCTTAATTACGAAGGTCGAATTCGTGAATGGGTAAAATCCGCCCAATGATTCCGTAGATATACCCAATCAAAATTTTATTTTTCCAATGTTTCCAAAAATACAGATCAGATCGAATTGAAATTCAGTATTTCATCGAAAATAACAGTTCGAAGTTTCATACAGAATTTAATGAGGATGATATGATGAGAAAATCATATACATTTTTTTTTTCAAATTGTTCTAATAACACGATTATCACTAAATTTTGCATAAAGTTGTCTTTTAGCATCTTAAAACTAGCTGTGAAGTTAAATCAGGACTGAATCAGTATTTCTCGAGTAATACCGAAAAAATCAACGATATCGAGAAGAAAACCTCGAAATTTGACATATTTTTTCCCGATATCTCCAGAACTTATGATCGTATCGAACTGAAATTTGGTACGCGCGCACGTTCAAATTCGTTGCTGAAGCGGTCATCTACATTGAACATGCGCGCAAAAGTTGCTGCCTTCACGGCAGTGCTTTTTGAACTTTTTCATATGTTCCTCATGAACCTTCAAGCCTCAAGCAATCAGGTTTCATTCAAGTACTAGAGTTCAATTCGATAAAACCTGTATTTTTGAAAGTATTGCAGAAAAAAACTTTAGAACGGGTATATCTACTGAATCATTAGACGGATTGACCTTCGTAATTAAGCAGAAAACCTTTGCTAAAGATATAATGCTTTCAAGTTATTTCTTTCGGAGGCTTTTGTATCCACGGTCGGTCCACCGGCCGTTCGAAAACACAATCGATTTCGAAAGATATTTCTCACAGATAACAGGCCGTTCTGTTAATAACTGCCGTTCTAAAGGTTGAAATTCTGATTGTCTCTGTATGCATAGCGGTTGCTCTGTGAACTAAATCTCTCTAAGAAAGCAGCCTTACCAACTCAACACGGAAACTGTATTGCTGACACTTGGCGGGAGTTTTTGAATTTACTTCCAATTCTTCTGGACTTGTGTTCGAAATGAAATACTACTATTTGCTTTTTTTCTCTCGGCAGCAGGAAACTGACATCTGAATTAATGCCAACTTCACGCTGCCGAGGAAACCGAGCACATATATTTGAATATTTCAAACAAATCTCAAATAAAGATTCCTACTTAAATTTACTACTTCTCAAAATGAAAATTAAGAGATATGCTAGAATATATGTTTATTTATAAATACAATATACAATACAAATCAAAAATCAAATGAGGATTTTATAAATGAAGTAATATATACTATTTAAATGAAATATAAAATATACAAGAACCTAAGTTAAACAGAAACAAACATGGTTGTTCTGACATTTCTGAAATGAAATCACAGATAACAGAGTTATCTGTGAATGAAATCGAAAACGTCGATGGAAGCGGTGCCTATCGGCCGGAAAAAGAATTAATTGCGCATGCAGCGGCCTCATACGTTTGCTCCAAGACTTAAAAACAGTACCTATGGTGGGGGTAAGGAGGTATCTCATCTCCCTGTTATCTGTGATATTTGTTGAGTAGCGTGGATCTTAATTACGAAGGGCGAATTTGTGAATGGGTAAAATCCACTCAATGATTTCATAGATGTACCCAATCGAAAGTTCATTTTTGCAAAATTTCCAAAAATAAAGGTTGGATCGAATTTTACTCTAGTACTTGATTGAAACATGATAACTGGAAGGTTCCTGCAGGATTTCATGGGGATCATATAAAAAAAAGAACGCCAACCCTTTCGATCGAAAAATAAAGATTACTTTGGCAGAGTAAACACTGATTGCTTTGGCGTAAAAGCTGCTGACTTCACGTCAGTGCTTTCTTAGAAAATTTTAAATTTTTTTCCATTCATTGGTTCACCTGCATGATAAGCTGCCGTGAAAATGCTGTAGGGAGAATTGTGCATTTCATTATATCCAATAAAATGCCGCAATTATATATAATTCCAAAAAAATATACTTCCGCAGTAAAAGGCATCCGTATTGATTTCGTGCAGATATCTATATCGCGTTCAACTTTCACGTGCAACCACTCTTGAACCAGTTATGTCAATCGATTCTATCTAAATGCTACTCTTGCCACCTAGTGAACTGCAACCTCACAGTAACAAACTCTGCAACCAATATATTTGAAGAAAACTGGAATATAATACATAAGAATTAACGATCGTTGGAAATTTGTCCATATCAAGATAAATCTGAGTTCTGAATGCCAAATCAATGACCTTCTCAATTGACTGATTCGTTTTCAGGAGTTTTTTTGGTGAGTGAGTGAATATTGGGGGAATAAATTGATCTTTTCCAAGTCTTTATCGGTCCTATTAGGTTTGCAGTCGACGTGGGTGTGTTAACTGATATTATTTCCCGATTCTTGATTGATTTTAATTTTATTTTTTTCAAAAATCGAGAAAACGAGAAAACAAGTTCGATTGAAGAGTGCGAATTTAGTGAGTTTCAAATGGCTAACCTGCTCAGTTCGAAGGTTTTCTTGTCCTCAGCAGGACGGCCGGCCGGCCAACCGGACATTATAGATTTTGACACCGGATTCATCATCAATGAGTCCAACCAGGTCGTTCGATATAATTTTTAGGTCAAAATTCATCAAAATAGACGTTAAGACGAAAATAAAACACACTGTTTCTCAGAACATGTGCAAAATTAGTGTGATCTCAAAAGATATATTATTTTTTCCTGAAAAAAATCAGATAATTTTCGATTTTGGTCAAATTATGTTTTCCGAAGGAGGACATTTTCAAATCTTCAGTTCAATCTTCAGCAACTTTGCTGCCTATTCAGGGCAAAAGTGTGAGATACGGATATAACTCTGGTAAATTCCTGTTATATGTATAGTCATTCAATTCAGTAGAAAACAGCATTATGAAATGTTTTGAAGGAATTCTTTCGAGCGTAGATACCAACGAAGGTATTCATGTTGTTTAAAATTCCGAAGGAGAAACATTGAAAATGTTGGCGTGTGTAATAGATTAGGGGATGTAGGTCAGAAATCGCCAATTGGTTCTGTGTATTCCATATATTCTAGGGAATGTGGGTCAGAAATCACCAATTAGTTCTATGTATTTCATATATTCTAGGGGATGTAGGTCAGAAATCGCCAATTGGTTCTGTGTATTTCATATATTCTAGGGGATGTAGGTCAGAAATCACCAATTGGTTCCGTGTATTTCATATATTCTAGGGGATATAGGTCAGAAATCACCAATTGGTTCTGTGTATTTCATATATTCATATGATTTTCATTACAGGAGCTTTTTAGGTTTTTAACTTTTAATCGATACTACTCAATATGCAAGGAAATTGGACCTAGATTTACAATGTCATCCTTCGCAGAATCAAATTTTCTCTACCCCAAAAAATAGCCTAATTTGCTCCCAAATAATCGAATTCCTTTATGCTGAAATAACGGTTTTTCCCGACGCTCAGTTATGGAAAAATTTTACTCGAACATTAACTACCAATAAGTGTGAATTGAATATAATATTGGCGGCTATTTAAGTATTTGACATCAACCGAAATGAAATTTGCAGTTCTCACACCTCTTCCTCTTAAATTTTTGACATCGGATCTATCGAATTTATTGCTGAATAATTTTCTCTTCAATAGGATTAGTATACTCCGCGCAATTCCTACGTTTTGTACATATTTATGCAAATAAATACGTATTATATAATTTACCGTATAAGTGCGCACTCCGTTATCTGTTTCTCTGACAAGTCCTGTTAATTTGAAGAAAGAATTGCATTCCAGTAGCGAACGATAAGAAACGTACTTAGATAATCAGTAGTGAAATACTTACATCAAGCATGAAGATGGAGAAAAGGCGGTTAATCAGAATGTAAACGAAGATGGGTATATTTTCTCCTTGGTCTCAAACGATTGATAACATCACCCGTAAAGATCCATTTTTTATGTGAGAAAATAATGGCTTGATTCAGGATCAACAAAAACCATTCGACAATTTGGTAGCTAAGAAGTGCGAAAATCAAGGGGGCCTCTTAAATTTGTCTACTCTTTAGCAAGAAAATCGTCGGATTAATTTTGTTTGGTCCTAAATAAAACACTTATTTATGTCACCTGAAAAATGCAACTATGTGGTAATATTGTTCAATGTTACCTCCTTCAAAATGATTTGTTTCATTCAGTTTTTTACTCTACAGAAATAAAATTGTCGAGTTAATGTTGAATTGCCCAACATTTTTTCGCAACTTCTTTGTATGCGCAGCACTTGATGTACCCAGGTAGGTCAGATAGATACTCGACTACATAGGTACTTATCCAGCCTAAATACATCATCATGTACGAGTTCAACTTGAATAAAACACTTCATGAAACATATGTCATGAACGTTCGACTATTGTAAAGCTTAACTATCTAGGTAAATATTAAGTTATGAATTTTATCGGTTTTAATCAAGAGGAATACTTTTGTAAATATCAAATAAACGCTTTTATCTCCACAATGATGAAAAATGCTCATTCACCTCCATTTATGATTTATTTTAAAAGCATTCACATTAAAGTGATGTTCATCCTGATTAATTGCGATTTGACGTATGCAGAAAGAATTTGATTGAAGATTGCAACTGACCCAGTTGGAAAGAAGTTAAGTATCGTATGCATTATGCAATTTAGCCCTGAAGAATCCTGTGTTGTACATAGACGTTCAAGAAGTTGAACAATGTAGGTATTATGGTGAAAAATTCAACATCGCCCAATATACCGTGAAATAATGGGATTTGTAGAATTCCTACCTAAAACTGACCACCTCAGAACTACAGTGTCTTGCGAACGACGAAATAAACAAAACGGGTTTGAAGTCAATTTAACTTTTACTCTCTTTGTCTACATCTGAGAGTAATGAGACCATCTTTTTGAGTGAGGTATACCCAGATGTCCTGACCATTTTTGCTGCTTCGTCAGTTATTGTGTTTGCCGTTGACCGTTAGGCCAACCGTGAACACAATAACTTCCGCAAGAAACAACTTAGAAACTCGATATTTGAAGAATAGATTTGGACCTCAATTACGAAGGCTGAATTCGTGAATGGGTAAAATCCAACAAATAATTCCGCAGATATACCCATTCAAAATTTTATTGTCCCAATATTTCCGAAAATAAAGATCAGATCGAATTTGAAATCCAGTACTTAATTTGAGAATGACAGTTCGAAGGTTGATACAGAGTTTAAAGAGGATAATATGATAAGAAGATCACAGAATATTGAATATTCGAAAAAAAATTTTATTAAAATTGTTCTGATGATACGATCATCAGAAATTTCGCAGAAGGTTGTCTTTAAGCATCTTCAAAATAGCCGCGGAGCTTTATCATGATTGAAGCAGTATTTCTTGAGTTATACCGAAAAAACAACGATATCGAAAAGAAAACCACGAAATTTGACATATTTTTTCCCAATATCTCCTAAAATTATGATCAAATCAGATTGAAATTTGGTACACTGCTGTGAAATATGAAGCTCAATGTTTTAGTGAAGCTTTTTTCGAATATAATAAACGGTTTCCGCAAAAAAACAATTTTTCGAAAAAATTTAGAAAATTTTTTTTTCTGAATTTACTGACGGTATGATTCCGACAAAATCTCGCTCAAACTTGCGCGTGGTTATGCTCCACCGAAATGCCGAGTTCCAATCCAATCGCTGCAGTAGTTTCTGAAATAAAAATAAATAACTTCAAAATTTCAAATGGCTGTCACTCCGAAACTATTTGACCGATTTGGCCCATTAACGAACTCAACCGCGGCATTCTAATGCGCGGCCTACCCTGAAAGTTTCGAGTTGCTAGCTCACCCCGTTCGACAGTTATCGTGTCCACAGCCGGCCGGCCGGAAGAACAGAATCGATTTTGACACTGGATTCGTCATCAGGAAATCCAATTTAGTCCTTTGGGACCAATTTCGGAAAAAAATTCGAGAATAAAAGACATTTGGACAAAATGATAGTACGCTGTTCCCCTAGAACATGCGCGCAAAAACCTTGAAAAATTTTTAACTTTACCACACTGTATCTCAAAACCAAATCATTTGCGGTTCCATATTTATAGGATTTTTTGCCTTAAATGATGCAAGGAATCGTCCTCCTTCGTTTGTACCTGTAATTTAGGAACACCCTCTATAATGACGTGCACCTGGGTTTTCCTAAAGTTCCATTCCTTATCTTATCAATGTATTGAAATTATATCGAAAACTTTTCGAATTCTAATTTGAATTCAATTGCTCAAGTTTTGCTCTTGTTCCGTGAAATTCTCACTCTCTTTGTACCGCTTTTGGAATGAACTGCAAGGTGTTTTGTTCTACATACTTCAAGAAAGTGATGAAGCCAGTAGATTTTTCAAAATATTATTTTTTTGAACGAATATCCAGTAAAAGTCAACGTATGCTCACTCACATAATACTTCTCTATTCTGTGGTATGCTATTGAATGGTATTCCAGTATACATGGTGATCCATATAACAGCTGCCTGAAGGAGAAAATTTCACTTTTTGCGCGCATGTTCTAGGGGAACAGCGTGCTATCGTTTTGTCCAAATGTCTGTAATTTTGGATGATTGAGCCGAAAATGGTCTCAATCGACTAGGTTGGACTCACTGATGACGAATCCGGTGTCAAAATCGATTCTGTCCGGCCGGCCGGCCGGCCGGCCGTAGACACGATAACTGTCGAACGAAGTGAGCTAGCGACTTGAAACTTTCAGGGTAGGTCGCGCATTGGAATGCCGCGGTTAAGTTCGTTAATGGGCCAAATCGATCGAATAGTTTCGGAGTTATAGGCATTTGAAGTTTTGAAGTTATTTATTTTTTATTTCAGAAACTACTTGAGCGATTGGATTCAAACTTGGCAGTTTGGTGGAGTATAGCGACGCGCAACTTTGAGCCAAATTTCGTCAAGATCATATTGTCAATAAATTAAAAAAAAAATTTTTTTCGAAATTTTTCTACAAAAAAATTTTTTTTTCGGAAACCATTCATCATATCCAAAAAAAATTATACTCACACTTTGACCTTCTAATTTCACAGCAGTGTACTAAATTTCAGCTCGATACGATCATAAGTTTTGGAGATATCGGGAAAAAATATGTCAAATTTCGAGGTTTTCTTCTCGATATCGTTGATTTTTTTGGTATTACTTGAGAAATACTAATTCAGTCCTGATTAAACTTCACAGCTAGTTTTAAGATGCTGAAAGACAACTTTGTGCAAAATTTCGTGATAATCGGGTTATTAGAACAATTTGAAAAAAAAAATTTATATGATTTTTTCATCATATCATCCTCATTAAATTCTGTATGAAACTTCGAACTGTTATTTTCGATGAAGTACTGGATTTCAATTCGATCTGGTCTGTATTTTTGGAAATATTGGAAAAATAAAATTTTGATTG
This sequence comes from Myrrha octodecimguttata, assembly GCA_958510865.1. Lineage (NCBI taxonomy): Eukaryota > Metazoa > Arthropoda > Insecta > Coleoptera > Coccinellidae > Myrrha > Myrrha octodecimguttata. The sequence goes on from OY294056.1 coordinate 64,547,579, forward strand.
GGTATATCTACGGAATCATTGGGTGGATTTTACCCATTCACGAATTCGGCCTTCGTAATTAAGGTCCAAACCTTCTCTACAAATATCGAGTTTCTAAGTTGTTTCTTTCGGAAGTTATTGTGTTTACGCAGTCGGCCGTTAGGCTGACCGTAAACACAATAACTTCTGGAAGAAACGACTTAGAAACTCGATATTTGTAGAGTAGGTTTGGGGCTTAATTACGAAGGTCGAATTCGTGAATGGGTAAAATCCGCCCAATGATTCCGTAGATATACCCAATCAAAATTTTATTTTTCCAATGTTTCCAAAAATACAGATCAGATCGAATTGAAATTCAGTACTTCATCGAAAATAACAGTTCGAAGTTTCATACAGAATTTAATGAGGATGATATGATGAGAAAATCATATAAATTTTTTTTTTCAAATTGTTCTAATAACACGATTATCACGAAATTTTGCATAAAGTTGTCTTTTAGCATCTTAAAACTAGCTGTGAAGTTTAATCAGGACTGAATCTGTATTTCTCGAGTTATACCGAAAAAATCAACGATATCGAGAAGAAAACCTCGAAATTTTACATATTTTTTCCCGATATCTCCAGAACTTATGATCGTATCGAACTGAAATTTGGTACGCGCGCACGTTCAAATTCGTTACTGAAGCGGTTATCTACATTGAACATGCGCGCAAAAGTTGCTGCCTTCACGGCAGTGCTTTTTGAAATTTTTGATTCACATTCGATTCTAATAAGTATCTATGGGAACACGAAATGAATGAGGAAAAGCTGGATTTAAAGTAATATAATAACTAACAGTGAAATAAATGTAAAAAATATCCCCAAATCATTTGTTGTTGATAACATAACCTGCAAAAAACTTTGGAATGCGCAAACACGTAAGACCTGTCAGGATATTCAATTTAAATGGACAATTTCTGACGAAAATGAGCTAACATTAATTCAACTATATGTTTTGAATATCTTTTCGAATATTTTCAGGGGATACATCTGTTCAAAAATAGATCTCTTTTAGCTTTTCTCTGAAATGTGTAAAACAACGCCTGTACAATCATTTTAACCCATAAGTGGTTTCCATACATTCTTTTATCGAAATTAATTATGGGAGATATGTGAACTTCAAGAAAATGATAAGCTCTGAACACATTGCCCAATTCTATATATCGAAAACGAATGCAATAATTGGACCATTCTCTTCAGTCTAAAACAAACCGATGACATCATATAATTAATCTCCAAAATACTCTTTTACTTTCAAGAAGCGACCTCAGATTTTTTTCATTATGGATAATTGATATTCAAGTCTATAAAATTCACTTAATATCATATATCCTGAAGATGCACCTTAAATAAATCTTGTTGAAGGTCGCATTGGCAAAGTTTTGGAAAGAAAATCGAAATATCAGAGTTATTAAGTGGAATAAATTCTACCAAGTCGAAGCAACCTGTTGAGTTAATTCGAATTCAATACGTTGTCTTTAACTGAAGGATCAATAGAGGATACGTTTTTCGCTGTGATTTATACAGGGGGTCCAAGTAGTGACGTCAATAAAAATTTTTTAGATTCCTCACACCTGGGGGTATCCAAAAATACCCCATGTTTGTAACGCGATTTTTCGTAGTTTTCAAGTTATAGTTTTTTTTGTATTTTTCCGATTCATTGTGCCAGCGAAGTTTAAAAAATGTATATCTTTTTATGTAGTGTGTATTTTGCCGAATTTTCTCCTGTTACATGATCTTCCCAAATGTTCTTTTAATGAAAAAAATAACTCAGCTTCCTGAAAATATTCAAAGCTTTTTAAAACGAGCTTGAAAGTTAGAACTTCCCTTTTCAGTAGGATTCACTCAAACACTCAAGATCAATTTAAAAATACAAAAAGGAGTTTTCATAGTTTCTGACTGAGTTTAAAAACTTTGCACGGTACTGAACTACCAAAAGCATAAGAAAAAAATAGTACTTTATTGGCCATTTTTCGCTGTAATCAGCCATGGAAGGCGAATAGACTCAAAATCATTGAAACACGAGTGAAGTTATTTTTCTACTTTTTATCACTTTTATGGCAAATTGAGCTTGAAAATGTGACTTCAGGGTAATTTTAATTCAAAGTCCCGTAAAATAATTGTGGCTCGTGTTATTTTTACATTAAGATGGATTGGGCGTGCAGGGCCGATCGAATAACCTGCACGACCGCCTGACCTGAACCCCATAGATTTTTTATTTGGGGATTTTACAAAGAGCTGGAGAAGCAACAACAAAGCAGAATTAAGACAAAACTTTTGGAAGCGGAAAGAAAAATAAAAAAAAAAAAACGTTGACGAATGGAGGAGGGATTTTGAATATTTATTGTAGTAAATGGTAATTTTTCAGTAAGTTGTGCTTTTATTTCTCATCCAAAAGCAAGTAATTTCACATCTACCAAATTTGAAATATGCCAAAATTTTCAGTCACTGGTGAGTCCCAAATCATTGTACAAATAACACAAGCTACAGTTAGTTTACAGGAATTTCAATTAAAATTAATTTAGAAACACATTTTTGTGTATAAAAAATGCAAGTAAAAAATAACTTCAATCGTGTTTCAATGATTTTTAGCCTATCCGCCTTCAAAGAGCGATTACAGCAAAAAAGACCACAAAGTACTATTTTTTCCTTATGATTTTGGTAGTTTAGGACTGTGCAAAGTTTTTAAACTCAGCCAGAAGCTATGCAAACTCCTATTCGTATTTTTTAATTGATGTTGAATGTTTGAGTGAATCCCACTGGAAGCCGAAGTTCTAACTTTCAAGCCTTTTTTGAGTAATTTTGAGTGTATTCAAGATGCTGATTTAATTTTGTTATCGAAACAATATTCAGGGAGATCATGTTACAGCAAAAAAATCTGCAAATATCTATTACATAAAAAGATATGAATATTTGAAACCTCGCTGGAATAATAAATCGGAAATCCACAAAAAAAAAACTATAACTCGAAAACTACAAAAAATCGCATAACATACATGGAGTATTTTTGGATACCCCCGGTGTGAGAAATCTAAAAAAAATTTATTGACGTCACTACTCGGACCACCCTGTATATTTGTAGCTTGTAGGTTACCTTCTCTGCTTTTTCGAGTGGTATGACCTCAAATCCTATGATTATATAAAAAAAACATATAATCTTCGTGAGTGGATCCTAAAACTTGTGAATGAATTCGATAAAATTCCTACTGCCGATCGTAAACCCAATAAATTCCGAAAGATGCAACTATGAGACTCTATACTTGTAGCATTGTATAAAGAAATCCCTCTTTATACAATGCTTGTAGTGCAGGTTTGGAGCTTAATCACGAAGGTCGACTTGGTTAAGGGGTGAAATCCGCCCAATTATTTCGTATCATAGTGGAGACGCGGGTATTGTCGGTCTGTGGGTAACATCGGACACTACTATTTTTCCTATATAACTGCATTCCACGAGTTTCAATTAAACAAAACGACAAATCAATTAACAAAATAACCGATATTAACAGCCTGAATACAGCCTACTTTAACTTATGAAATATATGCGATTATTGGGAATGAAGAAATTCTGCGAAATATGAAGAATAACATATTATTTATGAAAATTATGTACCTAGTTATTGAAAAATAAATTCCATTAAGGGAGCACTAAGACAACTCGCCACGGGCGCTGAAATCCTAGATCCGGCTCTGATTAAAATAACACTCAATCAAAATGATTTTTGTTTATAGAATAGAAAAAAATTAATTGGACTGCAAAAATGAAACATATTCTCTGAGAAAGAGTATGATATCTGCGGGTTCATGATACTTCTTTGTTTTTTATTCTCCTTTTCTTTCCAGTATGCTGTTCGTTTACAGGCTTTTTTTCCCTAGTGTATTTAATGGGTGCTACATGACCGGATATTTTATTTATCCCTCATGTGTGGTTTTCCTCCCATATTCAAGCTCTTAATTGATGATCTTACATGGAGGAAACCTCATTCGAATGTAAATGTTGAATAATATTAATAAGTTCATTGTTTAATAGTTCAGAATTTATGTGTATAGATATGTATATAAGATATATGGATATAAGCCATATAAGATTTAACGGCAGATGTTCATACTTGTGTTAATTTTCTAATAATGAGTTTGTGAAATGAAACATGTGTGAAATTAATTGATTAAATTAAATATAAGTAAATTTAACAATCAATTATTATCGGTTTCGTTATTTTTGACATATCAGCCCATGTCAAGTCAGGGCTTTTCTAGAATTTTTCGACCATCCTACCTCGGCGGATCCGAAATATCAACTTTATGGCTGTAGTTAAACAGCAGAATACCTTTTCTAAATGACTTGGTAGCTGGAAACACCCATAAAATCTCATCACAAATCAATGGTCTCGAACGAACATTGTTTAACCACCTATTCAAATGAACACTTTACACCTTCAGGGAGTGTTCAAACAGGTGTTTTTTTTATGTGATAATGACTATGAATTGCTCAAAACAAACCGATTTTAATAAAGTTTATGTATTGCTCTTTGACAAACATAGAGAGGAATTGCCGGATATCAATTTGGTAGAAGTATGTTAAGCTAATCAAGTGAAAGCGAAATAACTTCTTGAAAGTTCAAGATGAATATTTTTTGTGGTTGCTGATATTTCTGGTTATGTATGACCGTGTCTTCTCTTCATTTTCTATTGGGCTATTAACGAGTTATTCAACATTAGAGTGTTTGGACTAACTCGATGGTGTTGATATAGCGAATCAATATTGAAATATATTAAGGCTAAGAATTTGATTTCATTCAATACTCGAGAACGATTGCACGTTGTTCAGATATTTAAGGTGAATATTTTTTTCGGGAGATTGAATTAGGTTCATTTCGTAACAAGAATAATGTTAGTAAACGTTGATTGATTTCCATTCACAAATTGGGCCTGCAAGATTAATCTCAAAACCTACTGCACAAAGATTAAGTCTCTAATGTTATTATGTTTACGATCGGCCGTCAGAACGACCTATGCAGTGAATGATAATATTTCTTGAGAGCATAGAAAGAGCATGCACTCCTCCTCTCTGCTGTAGTGGAGCACTTTGTCTGCATAGCATAGTTTTTTCCGCGCATGTTCGAGGGGACATCGTGCTATCGTTTCGTCCAAATGTCTTTAATTCCCGAATTTTTCCCTAAATTGGTCTCAATGACTAGATTGAACTCACTGATGACGAATCCAGTATAAAAATCGATTCTATCCGTCTAGCCGGACACGATAACTGTCAAACGGAGCAAGATAGCGACTTAAAACTTTCAGGGTAGTTCGCTCATCGGAATTCCGCGTTAATGTGTCAAATCAGCCAAACGGTATCGGATTCATTTCAAAATTTGAGGTTATTTCCCTGATGTTTCAGAAATTACTGGAGCGATTGGATTGAAACTTGGCAGTTAGTTAGAGCATAATATCACGCAACTTCTAGCGGAATTTTGTTGAGTTCGTATTGTAATTTGATTGAAAAAGAATTTTTCAGAATGTTTTTCGAAAAAATTGGGAAATAATAATTAGTATTGGAAAATATCTCTCAAACGTTCTCTATATCGTCGGTTTTTTCGAAATAACTCAAAAAATACTGATTTAATCATAATGAAACTTGGTTGCTAGTTTGAAAATGCTGATGTAGAACTTTGTGCAAAATTTCGTGATGATCGTGTCCTTAAAACAATTTAAAAAAAAAATTTCAATTTTTTTGTTCAGATATCTGACATTCTCTTTCATCATATCATCCTCACAACGTTCTTTATGAGCGTTCGAGTTGTCATTTTTAAATCAAGTATATATTTCGATCTTATCTGTTTTTTTGGAAATATTGGGAAAATGTTAATGGCTTTATCTGCGGAAACATTAGGTGGATTCACCCATTCACGAATTCACCCTAACCTAACGGCCGATCGTAAAAACAATAACTTCGGAAAGAAACAACTTAGAAACTCGGTATTTGTAGAGTAGGATTGGACCATAATTACAGAAGTCCATTTCGTGAATGGGTTAAATCTACCTAATAATTCCCATTCAAAATTTTATTTTTCCAATAACGAAGAGAAGATCGAAATGAAATCCAGTACTTGACTGAAAAAAAACCTAGAGAAGCACTGAAGTGGAGTCTGCAGATATTGCGCGCATGTTCAAAGGAGATCACAGAAAGAGCTTTTGGTGGCCATTTTTCACGTATTGACCCCACCAAACGCACATTTGGGGATCTTCTTCACTTCACGTCAGTGATTTTCTAGGTTTTTTCCGCTCTGGGGGGCGTACAACCATTTGCTGTTAGGTAAACAATTGACTGTACTTTCCGCAAGGAATTTGTAACAAAGACTTCACACAGAACCAAGTACCTAGGGGAACCTAGGAAAATCGGAAACAATACAATATGGAGATTCTGATTTCGAGGCTACGAATTCTGTCTGTCAGTTGTAGTGAAGCCGTTTCTAACTCATTTTGTTCTCATATCTGCTTAATACTTTAATTTGTTGCACACCATTGAAATTTCACTGCCCCTAAGGTACTTCGACACAATACACAATTTAGTTTCATCATCATGTCAACTATTAAGTAATCTGTGTGAATATGGGTCATCGAAGTTTTATCCAATTCCAGAGACTCCTTGAAAAGAGTCTGGAACTTCAAACTTTGTGAATTATTTTTTGAAAATAGTATCTCCTGGTTCGTGACGATATCTAATAGCATCTATTTTTCATTATCATTTAAAAGTTAGATACTGGTAATTCTTTTTGAACTGGAAGAGTTTTCGAATGTGGTTTCACAGCTTCCTATTCCCATGGTTTCGATCACTTTCCGTTGAAAGTTTATGAAGCTTTGTTAAAATATCATGATGAAAATAATGAAGGATAAAGCTTCAGCTTCAGTCGGGATAATCTGACCAATATTCCAAACAAATTGCGAAACCTATTCAGGAAAATAAACAACTTTTGGTAACTGACGAATATTTCGTTGCAATCACGTGCAAGCATTTCTATTGTGGTAGCAATATACAGGGTGATTCATAAGTGACCTTACATACGTCAATGGTGGATAGAGGACTTCAAGGCGAATCAAGATCCGCCGAAAAAAATTTTTTGTTCATTGATGGGCGTTTTGTATGTTTGATATAAAACTGTGATTAGCGATATTTCTGAAACGCTTGAAGTTATTTCGTTGAAATTTGCTAGTAATATCTCTCTGTTAAAACTTGTCAATACGCAATTCTGGATTAATTCGAATCAAGGCCGGGCTGAAAAAATCTACAGTTATTTTTTGAAAAAGTTCATTTTCTGAACGTTTTTTTGAAAAACTATTATTGGATTCGAAAAGCCAAGGAAAAATGCTACAATAATCACTCTTCAATTTGGATGGTAAACTGTTCCAACCAAAAAAATTGGCACAGAAGAATTGGTAGAAAGTTTGCATTTTCGACCGGACCACTTCAATGGTGGATGAAGGTCTTCAAGGCGAGTCAATATCCACGGAAAAAAATTTTTTTGTTCATTTGATACGAAGATACAGAGTGTTTCGAAATAAAACTTTGATTAGCGATATTTCTGAAACGCTTGAAGTTATTTTGTTGAAATTTGTTTGTAATATTCCTCTGTTGGAACTTGTCAATATACCATTATGGGTAAATTTTAATCCAGGGGCGGGCTCGAAAATTGGGATAACCTTTTAATGGTTGAAAAAGTTCATTTTCCGAACTTTTTTTTTGGAAAACTATCATTTGATTCAAAAAGCCAAGAAGGAATGCTACAATAATCGCTCTTCAATTTGGATGGCACATATAAACTGTTTCAACGAAAAAAATTGGAAAAACACCCTGTATCTTCGTATCGATCGAACCGAAAATTTTTTTTCGTGGATGTTGACTCGCCTTGGAGACCTTTATCCACCATTGACGTTGTCCGGTCGAAAATGACAATTTTCTTACCAATTCTTCTGTGCCAATTTTTTTGGTTGCAACAGTTTATGTGTGACATCCAAATTGAAGAGCGATTATAGTAGCATTTTTCCTTTGCTTTTCGCATCCAATAATAGTTTTTCGAAAAAGCGGTCAGAAAATGAACTTTTTCAACAAATAACTGTAGATCACAATTTTCCCAGCCCAGCCGCTGATTTGAATTAATCCAGAATTGCATATTGACAAGTTCCAACAGAGGAATATTACTAGCAAATTTCAACGAAATAACTTCAAGCGTTCCAGAAGTATCGCTAATCAAAGTTTTATACCAAGCATACAAAACACCCTGTACCTAATCAATCGCCCTGTTTATTTTGAATACTAACCAAATGGGTCACTTGAACTAACAATGTTTGAATTCGAAATTTCCCTGGAATCTGATGGTGGTGTCTTGTTTCCAGGATATCACTTGGACTATCGGGAGGTAGCAAGGCAAAATAAGATAACCGAACAGATTTTGCAGAATTATTTAGAGAAGCGGTTATTTCCGCATAGAAACAAAACTTCTAGAACTCCGTCAGTTTGGGATATATTGCCGAAAGGACGTAGAAGACCGGTAGATAATATTCAAGATCAGCTTGGAAATGTTTCTCCTAAAAAAGAAAGTTTGGAAAGTGGAGAGTCGGAGAATGTTCAGACTGTATACGACGTCGAAGAAAGCAACGAAATAGAGGAAGGCATGATTTTTTTTATATATGTTATAGCAGTTCTTTGGATTTTCGGTGAGAGAGATCATGATATATGATATGGTATAAAATAATGTTGCTATATCATAATCAGGAACTAGTAACAATAAATCATTATCCCTTTTCATCTGACCGAATTCTAATGAGAACTTTTCCAGACTGAAAATTTCTTTTTTCGATTTAGAAATGGGGGTTTTTCCTGAATTTGTATTATTACTGCAAATGCAAATTTGAACATAATTATTATGGGTTTGATTCATCATTTTCCCAAATTTCCTTCAGAAAGTATTCAAAATCAGATTTCAAAATTGGGGTTTGGGATTTGTCATGCATGTACGAAGTGACAAGGTTTTTTAGTAGAATTGCTTTTTCTGCTATGGAATAACGAAATATTTATTCCTATTCTGTGTTACACACGTGTTCTTTGTCAATATAACCAAACAATTTCCGTTTGCGATTTGTCAGTAATATCACAGTATGACAGTCTGTGCTCTTCTTTTTCTATTCCTTGGTCGTTGTCTTCTACTCTAACCAGATCGAAGTATACCTATCTCTGATTTCCTAAGCAAAGTAACACATTTGAGGTCATTTTCTTTCCGAGAAAGCTGAATTCGACGTTGCCATATCGTGCACTCATGACAAATCCCTTTTTATTTTTCAGTTTTAAGTGATCAAACATTTTTTTAAAAATTTAATATTGAAATCATATGTTTGAAATGTGATGTTTTGAAGGTTTTTTCATGAAAATAACTGCATTTTCGTTTAAAGGAAAAACCCCCAATTGAGGATTCACAGAAAAACGATTCTTATAAGTTTCCTTAATTCTTGGGGAATAGCATCATGAATTTTCGGGTCCTTTCATCTCAAAGTTTTTCTCGAAATTTAAATCAGATGAAGACTTTTCGACTTTCGAAGCACTATACATTCATTTCGTCAACAGAAATCACAATAGGTCAGCCAATTCACAGAATGTCTTTAACGACTTGAAGTTCATACAGAATTTTCTGAGGACTAGATCAGCAAAAGATAGCAAAATAATTTCATGAGGAAATCAAGCAGCGTTTACTGAGATAGGTGCCAGAATGGGTGTCCACTATTTCTCGGAATTTGAACAAGCGCGAAGAAGAAGCTTACGTCATATCAGTGCTCTTGTTACGGGCTTGTTCTGGGGAACAGCGAGTTTTCGTTTCGTCACAATGTTTGTAATTTTCTAATTTTTAGCCGAAATTTGATTCTGTCCGTCCAGCCGTGTGAACTCTAATAAAAGATAAAGAAATAACCTAGAGTCTTTCTCAGGTTAAATTTAGATCCTCAATATCTTGGTTATTTTCGTAAATGGGCCAAATCTGCCGAATGGTTTCTGTGTTATATCCATTTGAAATTTTGATTTTTGAATGACTCGAAAAATATTAATCGTATCAGAATGAAATTTTGTTGGTAGATTAACAGTATCAACAAGGAGAATGATCCATAGAGAAATTTGAAAACAAAATATTATGACTGAAATCTCCAAGCCACCATTTTATATCCGAGTACTTTATTTCAGCCAGAACAGATTTGTTTTTTTTAATTATAAGAAACATAAAATAAAATTTCGAACTAGAAGAGCATAATATGTCAATGTTTGTGTCATCAGTTTTGTTTACAAAAGCCAACGACGTATAACGTATACCTATTATTCGGAGTTTTAGTTTTCTATAAGTGAAATTTTGTGATAATGGATCTGATTAACTGCTATTCAATTTCAACTGATACGCATTGCAAATTATCGAATTGTTTTATGTTATATTCTGTTCGTAGTCATCATAGTGATCTCATGATTGAAACTTTGTAAATAATTCTAGAATACCATCGCACAATATAAGGTCGAATGTCCTTAGGATTGGAATGATGAAAAGTGTAAATAAAATTTGTTTTCGAATATTTTACAAATTTTTTTTGAGAAACAATGTTTTTTCGGAAACCATCACTCAGATTTCAATGAAATTGTTTCAAATTTCAGTGCGACCCGATGTTCTTCTCAAAAGATATTGGAAACGAATGTCAAACTTCGTGGTTATCCGAAATTTTGAGGTTATTTCCTCAATATCTCGAAATTAATCAACGCGATCAGGAAGTATTGCGAGAATGTTGATGAGCAAATTTTTGCGTAAGTTTCTGATGATCATTCAAATAGATTAAAAAACTCAAAAATTCGTTTTCAAGTATATATTTGATATTTGGCGATCTACTATATTCCTCACGAGATTCCGCATGCAAACTCAAGTTGCCATTGTTCATTGAAGTGCTGAATTTTAATTCGATTCGATACATGTTTTTGGAAATATCGTGAGAATGAATTTTGAAAGGGTATATCTACAGAATCATTGTATTGGTTTTACAAATTGGCCAATTCGACCTTCGTAATTGAACTCCAAACTCACTCTACAATTATCAAGCTACTGGGTAGATTTTTCCGGAAGTTATTCTGTTCACTATAAGTGATTAGGCCGGCCATAAACACATATATAAGAAGTAGGTTTTTCAGTTTAATTAGGAGGGTCGAATGCTTAATTGGGTTGAATTTGCAAATTGTTCCTTAGATAGTTATACCACAGACCAACAAGACAAATCACTTCATCGTTTGCGGGAATCGCGTCTCTCCGACCTTGAGAAATATAACAGACATAACCACACCTTCTTCTTCCTCGAAACAGCTGTCAAATTGAATAGTTGATTTTGGAATATCTAAAATCGAAATGTAAAAACGGATTTGTCGGGATTCAGGAATCACAAAATCAAAATCAGACTAAGATTTTTCGATGAAACCATTTGAAAAGCAAATTTCCAACACCAAAGCGAGTGTTTTGTCACACATGGAGGTTGTAATGCTTTTACTTCAGTTGCGATTCCTTTATATTATATAAAATGAACATTATGAATGAGTCCACCTAAGTTCGATTCCAATTCTTGTTGTATAATTAAAACATATAATGAGGACTGTCATCATAATATAGAACCTTTTGGACTCGCTTGAAAAGGTTATAAACATGTAAACAAACTGAAATGAATTATTTGTCCTATTTATTTGATGAATAATTTCGTATCTCTTCCATTTAAGAATATAATCCAAACAGTTTTTACTTCAAAATCAATTGTTAAGTCATCTGATAGGTTCTATTTTATGATGACAGTCCTCATTATATGCTTTAATTGTACAACAACAAGAATTGGAATCGAACTTAGGGGGACTCATTCATAATGTTTATTTTATATAATGTAAAGGAATCGCAGCTGAAGTAAAAGAATTACAACCCCCATTATTCAATTAAAACGATGGGATGTCTAATAAAATTGTATATGATTGCACAACCACAAGGATTGGAATCGAACAAATTTGGTCTATTCATAGTTTGATTTTATATTGAAATGAATCTCATTTGATGTGAAAGTATCACAATAACCTATACATTTTCCATTTAATACAATAGTATGTTTCTGTTTGCTTGATAAATTGATTTCAAAGAACAAGTTTTCGCCAAAAAAATACCTCTTTTAATGAGTTACTGTTGTATATATTCTTATTGATAAAATAGTGAGGCAATTATGAATTATACTCAACTTGCTGAATTCAATTATACAAAAACCAGTGTCTGAAACAGTTTCGCACTTCACGTAAACATGGTATACTTACTACAATATAGTTACTGAAAACTTAATAAATAACATATTTATATGAGTAATAATTGATAGTGTTATGGAAAATATAAGACAACGTAGTTTTTAAAGGAAGTCTATTTCTTGTTTATGAATCTTTAAAGTTTCTTCATTTCTTACACATCAGTTCGATTGTATTCACACATATTAGGAAAAGGTTTGCAATGTAGAACACTCCCAGAAGATTTGGGGGTTTTCCTAGAGACCTATAAGTGTCACTACAAAGGTTCTCTGATTAAGGTAAACTGGTTTTCCATAACATTTTTCCAAAATTTTTATTTACTCCAACCGAGTTCTATAGGAGTTTAAGATGTGAGAAAACACTCGCTTTGGTATTGGAAATTTGCTTTTCAAGTGGTTTCTTCGAGAAATCTTAGTCTGATTTTAATCTTATGATTCCTGAATCCCGACAATTCCGTTTTTACATTTCGATTTTAGATATTCCAAGGTCAAGCATTTAATTTGACAGCTGTTTTGAGGAAGAAGAAAGTTTGGTTATGTCTGTTGTATTTCTCAAGGTCGGAAAGACGCGATTCCCGCAAACGATGAAGTGATTTGTCTTGTTGGTCTGTGGTTATACATATTCCAAATTTTGAATCGAATTGCAATCTAGTACTTGATCGAAAATTATAGCTTGAGGTTCGTGCAGAATTTCTTGAGGACCATATGCAAAGAAGATCTGCGTTTGTCGGGGTCCAATACGTGCATAGATCACCACTTTGACCACGGAACAAGCGCGTAAAAGCTCCTGACCTTACGTCAGTGCTTTTCTAGGTTATCTTTTTCGTTCTGTACTGCTTAAATCTGTATTGCTCAGCCAATGCAAATATAATCTTCATCATTCCTCACAAATGTCTTGGTTCGTCCGTCTTCTTATACTGTTTGTATTGTCATACATATAAATTCGAGTAAAATCGATTTCTGGAATAGAGTTCTTGATGCAAACAATTTCAGTTGATTACCTATTGAGGTAAATCATTGATTATTAATATTGATATGAAAATTTTCAATTGATAATGTAGCTGAAAAATAGTAGTGAATGGCTTAATACAGAGTTTTTACAATAATGAGGAATCAAACTGTTACAGCTGACTTAACGCACTAACACAGCGGAAACGAATATGTTGATATACATTTTACATTTTGCTATTAAGATTTTGAATCTGACAATATTATGATTTGTGATAATTATTTCTAACAGTTACATAATTCGATCTAAACTGCAAAATTCTCTCAAAAGAAAGCTTCGAAAGCTTAATTCTGATACTTTAGTTTCGATAAATACATTTACATTTGTCTGCATATAGTTTTTCGCTTCATTGATGCAGCACAAATGATCATTTTTTTCGTTTATAAACAGTTAATGAATAATCATGTTCAAAATACAACTCATTTAATGACTGCTAGCTGCGAGCGAGTAATCATTAACATATTTTAGTACCTTCGTTTCGAAACATTTATGTGACATAATGATAATTCAATATTTTGTCACCTACGTTCAGCCCAATTTCTCTATTTGCTGTGATGCTTAGGTCTTAAAATTTGTTCTCCTTTCATAAGATCTATCAATAAGGTGAGATGTGAAAACAATAGTTAACATTTAATGATGTTTGCTTAAAAATTACCTTCGCAATTGGAAGCTGATTTCGAAATTTCATTCATCAATTTTTTTTGACCTCTTTAGGTCCGGTATTATAAAACTTAACTGAAAGTTATCTTTAACTTTAACTGAAAATTAATCAGTAATTTCCAGTTAAAGTTAGATTTGCAGGGTTATCTTTATCTGGTGGTTTGGGTATCAATTATAGTTAAAGTTAAAGTTAAATCGTTTTTTTTTCCACAGATTCTTTGTCTTTTCGGCTGACATAAGGGGAATATAACCTCGATTTGTTTTTTATGATATTTTCGGAAACATGTTAGCAAGATATATTCAGTTCATTTTTAAAGGACTTTTAATTCACGATGACGAAGATGAGATGAATATTGTTGAACATCTTCGTTGAGAGATATTCATTTCATTTTTGAAGAACTTTTAAGTGACTATGACGATTATACCATGAAAATGGTTGAATATCCTTGTTGAGAAAGGATATTTAGAAATCGGCTGAACCATTTGAAGAACCGGAATTTAAAATCCGATTTCGCTTATCTGGACACTGTACGCCTGTAATGGAATACATATTCATAGTGATGCAAATGTATTGCTACACGCAGAGTTTATGCATCTTGTTCTTTCTTGATAGTTGCTGGAGATTTTAGGGGTTTTCACAAATCAACTATACTGACTGTATTATCAGAAATGTCCCATGGAAAATTGCATACTTATTATCTATTTACATCAAAATGCCTGCTATAAACCTCACTCGAGTAAGAATCCAATCTCGAGAGTTCATCATGGCATATTATTGTAATGAAAATATCAGTTACTTTTTCTGTTCAACTATTATAAAATGTAAATGGAAAAAAAATATTGGCATTTATTCTTTTCGGTGCCTAATTTAACATATAAAAGTTGAGAAGGCCTAATGAAGCATAATAATTTATACACATTATTTAACTTTTAAGATGAAAGGAAATCATCGCAATTGCAATGGATACTTTTCTTATAATATTGGACAAACTGGTAGCCGTGTACAAATTCTAGATATCAGGGCTCGATAACCCGGAGCCACACAAAACATTACCATATTTTTTAATTGAATGACAATTTTTGCAAATTTAGTGTTGAGATTAATAACACTCCCAGTGTCAGTTGAAAGTACTTGCCCGTTGGTGAAGAGTGAAGTATTTGTAAAAAAAATTCTGTACCTAATTGGATTTGGACAAATTTTATTGTAATTGTTCAATAATTCCTGAATTGAATGTATCTCATTATTGCCAAAATTTTTCCTTTTAAGCTTTCATTTCCAATATATTCATTAGTGGAAGTAATTTTTTTAGTTAGGTTACCGAATAAATACCCAAACATCCCTTGCATATTGCGAAAAGTATAAGAATTCAAAATTGCTCATTGCAACTCTCCCTCAAATCAGTAATTCTATTTTTATGAGAACCACAATCCATTAAGCTCCCTGATACATAGTGCGAATATTTGTCAATAAAGGATTCGTTTATTCCTATCATATTTTGAAAGGGGATATTTTTCCAAAGTCCAGCTTTTACAACCCAGAATTTGGTGGTTAGATTTATTATAGAATCTTAAATTATTTCCTTCTCCTTTTCATAGAAATCATCACAGTATTTCTTGTCTATGATAGGAATGAGACTTTTATAATTCCGACATTTTTGAGCAAAAGTTTAACTGTCAGTTAAAGTTAAAGATAACTTTCAGTTAATTTTTATAATACCGGCCCTTGATAGATGATTATTCAAACGTAAAATCACCTCGAATATTTACAGGAAATGAATTTGCCTGAATCAATTAATCGATGAATCATTATGACCAATTTTTCATTTCATATTTCTATTAAGAACATTCGCAGGCTACAAATTGGTACTCTGAATCGGAAATAAATTGTAATTAAGAAGAAATCTGTTGAGCGCTGTCCATAAAAAACCGGTCAGGAGAAGGCGTGAGATTGATTGAAAAATTTATCGAGTATTATGCGTTCATGAAAAGTCGAGACTTGATCTTCGGCATCTATATTATTGGCCTTGCACAGGTCGATATAACTCCTTAATTCAGAAGTATATGGAAGACATACACGACGCTTGAAATAAGACAAGTTATCCTTGATATTATGAAGATACATTAAAATTTTCAATGCTTAAGCGTAAACAGCTTTCTTGAACTTCTGGAACTGCATATTCCAACTGGCTTAACATTTCACCAATATTTGGTAGAATTCAATATACGAGGTGGTCCACTTGATTATCAATACGGAAAAATCGGGTAGAAGCAGGGATTCCAAAAAATATAACTTTGTTTCATGAATTATATTCGGGAAATAATTTGATAAAAAATATGGCTTGCTCAAAGTTGATTTGATAAAATCAGAGTTTCAAATTGTAGGTCAACGACTAGTTATATTTGGAATAAATTATGTAGGTGATTTTTTACAGAGAAAACATGTTTTGCAATGAAAAATATTATTTTCGTTTCGCCTGTGCCGTCTATACTGAATTATTGAACAACTTTTCCTTTTAAATTCGAACTAAAATTTTAAATTCTTGATTCAGTCTGAAAGCAAAAATGCCTCATTCTTCTGTAATTTTCGGATTTTGAGCCGAAAACGGAAGACTGCGTAGAACACCCTGAAGGAGATTCCGTGGTTAAATTCAATTCTGTCCGTCCGTCAGTATGGGCTCTAACTTTCGAAAGAAAAGACCTAGCGACTTGAAATTGTCAGATTAGGTTAAGAGTCAAAATATCTCGGTTAAGTTCGTTAATGGGTGAAATACTTTCTGAGTTAGGCCTATTTGAAATCTTGAGGTTATAATTCCTAGATATTTCATGAAGTACTGATTCGGCCAGATCAAAACGTTGTACATAGTTTCGAAATACCAAACCACAACTAAGAGCAAAATTTCGTGTGGATCCTTATGTAAGATAATTCAAAAAAAAGATTTTTATTTTTTTTCTTCGGAAATAATGACTAGATTTCAACGAAATTTGGCAAAAACTTTAAAATCAGTATTTAACAACAATGTTCCGAATCTAAGTCCAATCCTATATCTGCTTTAGTGAAAAAATATACCTAATTCAGTTGTTCTTTGGAATTTCAACGTTATTTCCGCGATAGCTAAAGAAGTACTGATACAATAAGATTGAAACTTCGTAATGAATCGCGCAATGCTTCATAAGAATTCAATATAGATTTTGAATACACCAGTGTCTGCAACAATGTCAAATTCGTTGGTTTTTTCCTCGTTATCGCGCTAATTTATGGAAGGACTCAAAAATACTAATCCGATCATAATGAAACTGAGAAACTAGTTGGAAAATATGTGCGATATTTCGTGATGATCGTTTCATAAGTACAATTTGAAAACAAATTTTTTCAAATAATTTATATTTCCCGATCTACTACTCATATGGTCCTCACGAAATTCTTCATGAGCCTTCAAACTCTCAACAAATGAGAGTTAGAAGAAAACTCTCATTTCTTTCAGTCGTCAACGCGATCCTATCTTAATTTTTTGGAATAGGTATATCTGGGGAATCATTGACTGGATTTCAGTAATTTGTGAATTCGGCTATCAAAATCAAACTCTAAACGTGCTCAACAATTATGAAGTCAGAATATTCTTTCAGTTATTGTGTTAACGATCCGTGGTTAGACCAGCCGTCAACAAATTAACTTCTGAGAAAAATAACTCAGAGACCCCATATTTTGAGAGAAGGTTCGGGGATTTATAACGGAGATTGAATTACTGAATGTGTAAAATTCGCCCAATGATTTCGTAGATATATCTATTCACAATATAATTTTTCCAATATTTCCAAAAATACAGATTATTTCCAATTTAAATCTAGTACTTGATGAAGAAATTATAGCTTGTAGGTTTATCAATTTTGGATTCAAATACGAAGGCCGAGTTCGTGAATGGGTAAAATTCGCTAAATGATTTATAGATATACACATTCGAATATTCCCAAAAATACGGATTGGACTGAAGTTAAATCTATCACCTGATTCAGGAATGATAACTTTGAAGGCTCATGCAGAATTTCCTAAGACTATATATGAAAAGAAGATCTCAAAAACAGTCTATAAGTATATTATTATTCCTGATGGGGGATATGGCGATCATCTTTCCATATGGTCCCCATGATATTATTTTTCAATCAAGTACTAGATTTTAATTTGATAAATTTGTATTCCCGGAATTATTGAGAAAATATCAAAGGTTTTAACGATTATATCTTTGGAATCATTGGGTGAATTTCACCCATTCACAAATTTGGTCCTCGTTAGTAAACCCCATCTGTACTGTATCTATTGTACAAAAATATTAAACTTCTAATTGACCATATACCGTATAACAATAACATGAATAGTTAAAAACTCAATAAATACGCAGATCAATTCATTCAAAATTAAATTTTTCCAAAACTTCCATAATAATACACAGTAAATTTCAATTATTCCGGGAATAACAACGATACGAAAAAAAAACATGATAATTCCCCATTTTTTTCGATATCTTCTCAAATAAAGAACTGATCAAAATAAATTTGGTTCACTATTGTGAATTTTAGGCTTCAAGAAATCAGCAAAATCATTTTGTCGAAATTTGATGAATAGATCTTTTAAATATACAAAAAAATATCGACTTACTTACATAATTCTGTGAGCAGTTGCTCGTGAGTATAATTCAACTAACTATACCAAGTTTAAAAATTCGAATGACTATAATCAAAGAGCTGTTTGGCCGATTCGGTCCATTTACAGACTCAGCAAAAATATTCTGATGATGACCTACCCTAAAAAGTCAACATTGTCGTTCAAGATCATTTTCTGGAATAAATTTGAAAACTAGAGACCGAACGATAGCAGGCTGTTTCCCAGAACGTTCGCGCAAGAATTGATAGACAATTTTTCATTTCAGCTACAAACTGTCAAAGATGGAATGTTGACTTAATGTTATGACGCTTCTAAAAATAGTTTTTGTGCCAGAATTTAAAACACCTAGAGAAGCACTGACGTGAAGTCAGCAGCTTTGGAGCGACTCGGAGATTTCAGTGAAATTTAAAGGAAATATGAAAATTTAAAAAAAAAAGTTTTTTTTCAAATTTTTCTATGGATAATTCTTCTTATTGATACTGCAAAAGCCATTCGGCAGATTTGGCCAATTAACGAACTCAACCGAGGTATTCAGGATCAAAACCTAACCTGAGAAGACCTTAGGTCCTTCCTTTCGAAAGTTAGAGCACACACGGACGGCCAGACAGAATCAAATTTGACCACGGGTTCTTCATAAGTGAGTCCAACCTAATCGTTCGAGACCAATTTCAGCTCAAAATTCGAAAATTACAGACATTGTGACGAAACGATAACGTGATGTACAGGGTGATTCATTAAGGGTGGCCACCGGCCGTATCTCGGAAACCGTTTATCCTATGACTTCCGGAAAAAAAATCTTATGACAAACTCGGCCACTAGAAAATGATTAAAAATATTTTCAAGTTCGTAGTTCCCCACTAGAGGGCGCAATCTATCACTTGCAAAATATAATCTCATTTTTTACGAAATATTCTCCTGCTAACAGTGGTAAAGAATAATAAAATGAGAATCTACTCTTTCTATTCAACAACTTTTGTTTCAGTAATTTTTCTATATTTCCTATTTTTTAGTGATGGGATGGATTAACTTTTCTCCACTAAAATAACATTCTTACTCCTGTATGGGTGAACCGATTTTCACGTAATTAGATTTCATTCGAAGGCCATCGAAAGCAGATCACAGAAACATATGACAACAATATACCGGGTGATCCAATTGAAAACTGCAGACTGTTTTATGTCACTTCGCCCTATTTGTGCGTTTTACTGGAAAATTTCAAATGCAATGCTATGATTCTAACCAAGTGAGAATAAGCCAAGCATTATCACCTACTGACTTTTTAAAATCGCAGACAGATATCATAGGTCGTTTCGGAGTTATTGACATTTTTGTAAATTTTGATCAATGTTGATCCTTTCTGTGAGCTTGAATTAACAAGGAGGTGACTTTATGCGTCATGACAACGCAGCAAAATACTCAACACACATGAAATAACAATGATGCGATAAAACAAAACAAAAATCAGCAACAACGAAAATATTTGAACAGAAAAACAACACTTACACCTAATCAATTCAAATATTTAAAATTTTCAAAAAAAAATATATTACACACATAAATTCAGTCTTTCTTTCGTCGAGTTGACACTGGCCACAATTTCAGTATGAGAAGAAGCTGCCTGTCGAAATCTATTTTGAATATATCCTCACTTGTAGGGGGATGGGGGTGTTCGGAAAATTAAGTCTTTATCCTCCCCCAAAAATAAAAATCTAATACTGTGAGGTCGGGAGATCTTTCTGGCCATGGAAAAATACTCCCTTGTCCAATATACCTCTTTGAGGAGACGTTATTTGAATATTCTCTAACATTAGCAGCATAATGCGCCGGGCAACCATCTTGTTGATACCACATATCTAACCTGGTTTGAATAGCAATATTTTCTAAAAGAATTGGAAGATCTTCCGTTAAAATTTCAAGCACCTTTGTCTTGTTAATAGGCCAAAACTTTTATGATATTATCCTCATTACGTCTTCTACGTTTTCTATTTTTTCTTCCAAGAATTGAACCTTACCAGTTTCTCGCACTCTTCGTGTCAATCTTTTGAATACCCTTTTGGAATGACGACGTCTTTCAGAATATCGGATCGGGTATTCCCTTTCAGCTACTGCATTTTCTAAACATTCAAAGTGAACATTAAGCATATTATATGCTTCTTCATTTGAATAATGGGGCATCATAAAATAGTGGTTTGCAATCGCCCTAAAAAACTTTTACAGCTATAGATACCGAAAATGAACAGTTTTGCCAAAGCTTACTGGTTCTAAATCAGCTTGTTTCGTTGTTTTGATGAGTTTTTTCCTTTCATCTAATTATTTAGAGATGAAATAACTCAATTCCTCCTGCATTTCACAGGGTTGATCAAAACTTATCAAAATTTACAAAAATGTCAATAACTCCGAAACGACCAATGATATCTGTCTGCGATTTTAAAAAGTCAGTAGGTGATAATGCTTGGCTTATTCTCACTCGGTTAGAATCATGGCATTGCATTTGAAATTTTCCAGTAAAACGCACAAATAGGGCGAAGTGACATAAAGCAATCTGTAGTTTTTAATTGGACCACCCGGTATATTCTTGTCATATGTTTCTGTGATCTGCTTTCGATGGCCTTCGAATGAAATCTAATTACGTGAAAATCGGTTCACCCATATAGGAGTAACAATGTGTTTTTCGTGAAGAAAAGTTTATCCATCCCATCACTAAAAAATAGTAAATATAGAAAAATTACTGAAACAAAAGTTGTTGAATAGAAAGAGTAGATTCTTATTTTATTATTCTTTACCACTGTCAGCTGGAGAATATTTCGTAAAAAATGAGATTATATTTTACAAGTGATAGATTGCGCCCTCTAGTGGGGAACTACGAACTTGAAAATATTTTTAATCATTTTCTAGGGGCCGAGTTTGTCATTAGATTTTTTTTCCGGAAGTCATAGGATAAACGGTTTCCGAGATACGGCCGGTGGCCAACCTTAATGAATCACCCTGTATGTTTCCCAGAACAAGCGCTTAAAAACAAGTAAATTGATCCAACTTTGGTTCCTAATGTAGCAGAAAATCAGGTTAAGAGCCACCATGCACAATTGAATTGTTACACCGTGATTTTAATGAGTCACCTATGAAAAGTATACTGCTTCGAAGAGTCCGAAGTGTACATACTTCAAAATAATATGGAGCTTCGGAATTTTTCGTGAGATTCAGGGTGATAAAAAGTCACCTGGGTCCCTATTCTTGAATCGGGGATGGGAGAAAATAGGCGTGTCGACGCTGTTGTCAAGGAAGCGCGGTGCATTTTTGATGGAACGATAGAGAACGTTCATACCATCACATTCAAAAATAGGGTCCTTGTACGCTGTCATCCTTAGTAAATCTCCTACATTTTTTCATTTTCTCGATTCATCGAATGTGAGTTACATCATTCGTGGCTATTAAATGAATTAGACTCAATTTCATTCAATTTTCATGGTCGTTGTTGGGGAAAGGATTGTGTGATGTTATAATCCACGTATTCACACACAAAACGAATCCATTGTACCAGAAAATAACACAAACGTTCCAGTATACTTGCCGTCTATTTGAATTTCGGTAAATTCGATATGTATCCCCTTGAAATTGAGAATTCACTTTCTATAAGGTATTCCGTTTCAGCAACCTTATTATTGTCACAGTATGGTTTTCAAAGAAACTGTATCATTAGTATCAACAAGAAGTGCACAGCCATTCTAATTATCGAAATGTGAAAGTGTAGCTGTCAGCCTGTAGGAGTGCAAAAGCTACTGCAAATTATGAGTTGATTTATTTATAGATCCTCCTCTTTAATGAGGTGTAAAACCAGATCTTCTTGGAAATGAGATGATGAAAGGTGCACATTTACACTTGAGAAAAATATTAATTAAAAAATCTAGAAAAGCACTGTCGTAAAGGCAGCAGCTTTTGCGCGCATGTTCGATGTGGATGACCGCTTCGGCAACGAATTTGAACATGCGCGCGAAAGCTGCTGCCTTCAAGGCAGTGCTTTTCCAAATTTTTTTACGGAATCATTGGGCGGATTTTAACCATTCACGAATTCGACCTTCGTAATTGAACCCCAAACCGACTCTACAAATATCGAGTTTCTAAGTCGTTTCGTCCGGAAGTTAACGCAATAACTTCCGAAAGAAACAACTTAGAAACTTTATATTTGAAGAGAAGATTTGGACCTTAATTACGAAGGCCGAATTCGTGAATGGGTAAAATCTACCCAATGATTCCGCAGATATACCCATTCAAAATTTTATTTTCCCAATATTTCCAAAAATACAGATTAGATCGAATTGAAATCCAGTACTTCATCGAAAAATTACAGTTCGAAGGTTCATACAGAATTTAATGAGTATGATATGATAAGAAAATCACAGAAATTTTTTTTCAAATTGTTCTAATGGCACGATCATCATGAAATTTTGCATAAAGTTGTGTTTCAGCATCTTCAAACTAGCTGCGATTTTTTTTCCAGGAATGAATCAATATTTCCCGAGTTGCACCGAAAAAATCAACGATATCGAGAAAAAAACCTCGAAATTTGACAATTTTTTTCCCGATATCTCCGAAACTTATGATCGTATCGAACTGAAATTTGGTACACTGCTGTGAAATATGGAGCTTAAAGTCCGAGTGGAACTTTTTTTTGGATATAATGAACCATTTCGGAAAAAAAGGTTTTTTGCAAAAAAATTTTGAAAAAATTTTTTTTTTAATTTACTGACAGTATGATACTGACAAAATTTTGCTCAAAGTTGCGCGTCCCCATACTCAACCCAATTGCCAAGTTTGAATTCAATCGCTCAGGTATTTTCAGAAATAAAAAATAAATAACTTCAAAATTTCAGGTGGTTATAACTCCGAAACAATTCGACTGATTTGGCCCATTAACGAACTCAACCGCGGCATTCCAATGCGCGACCTACCCTTAAAGTTTAAAGTTGCTAGCTCACCCCGTTCGACAGTTATCGTGTCCACGGCCGGCCGGCCGGCCGGACACTGGATTCGTCATCAGTGAGTCCAATCTAATCGTTTGAGACCATTTTCGGCTCATTACGAAGTTTCCATCTGATTGCATTTGTACGTCTTGAGGTATTTCGATATGACGTTAAAACTCCAAATAACTACAAGATTTGGCACATTTTTTTTCCTTATATCCCCGAAAGTGAATATTGGATCGAACTTATATTTATAACATCATTGTTAAATACTGACTTTAAGGTTTGTGCCAAATTCCATTTAAATCTAATCAATATTTTCAGAGAAAAAAAACATTTTCATCAAAATTTTTGAAATTTTCGAATCTTTCCTAACAACTGGTCTACCCCAATTTTCGCTCTAAGTTGCACGTTGGTAATCCAAAACTGTCCACGAAGTTTCAATTCGATCTAGTCAATACTTCATGAGATATCGTGGAATTAACCTCAAAATTTCAAATGGGCCTAACTCCAAAACTACTCAACCGATTCCAACCATTAACGAACTTTACCAAGATATTTGGACTCCAAACCTAAGATGACAGTTTCAAGTCGAAAAGTCTTTTCCTTCGGAAGGTAGAGCACATACGGACGGACGGGTGGACGGATAGAATTGAATTTGACCACGGATTCTTCTTCAGGGAGTTCAACCCAATCGTTTAAGGAGGATTTCGGCTCGAAATTCGAAAATTACAGACATCGTGATGAAACTTGCTGTTCCCTAGAAAAGTTTATTGGGTTGAACAGATTCTTTTCTTATACAGGGTGTTCCTAAATTGCAGGTTCAAACGAAGACAAGTGATTACTCGCATAAATTCAGGGAAAAATGTCCTATAAATATGGGACCTTAAACGTTTCGTTTTCTAGATTCAGGGCATAAGAATTTGAATTTTTTTCTAGTTTTCACATTTTATCTGCACTTCACAAGATGATTTCAAGAGTTTATAAAATTCCATAGCTTCACGTCCTGGCGAATAAATCAAATTGTCACCCTTTTGCAATTCATGCTGAAACACCTCCATTAGAGTATCAGATTCAATTGATTTTTATAGGAATTCAATAAATGGGTACTGGATTTCTATTCGATCTGATCTGCGTTTTTTTTTAATTAAAAAAAAAAATTAGAATGGATATCTGCGGAATCTTTGAGTGGATTCCACCCATTCATGAATTCAGCCTTTGAACTTAAAATCAAAACCTACTTTGAAACGAGCGCGTAAAAACGCTGCAAATTTCACTCAAGGGTTTATCATTTTCTCAGTTGAATAACCCAATCCCATTGATATCTTGAATAAATCTTATATATTATTCATAACTCATTGGGTTTTCCGAGGGTTTTTCACAACACAATTTGCAGCGTTTTTCTTTATAACTCAGGGAGCACAGGTCGGAAAGCATTCGGATGAAAATTTTCAGGTTGAGTTATGCAACAGTAATCAACGTTGAGAATTTCATGGAAATTCGGTGGTAAGTTTTCGAGAAATAATTTTTTCCCTCCTACCCCAAGTTTTGAGCCCTTAGGGTAAACTGATCCTGCGGAAAAACTTTGAGGATCAATCTCGAGCGACACATGATTTTTCTACTAAGTTTCACAGATTTTGGTTCAGTACTTTCAGAGGAAATCCCTGGACAACGGCGGCGGTTGGACGAATTTTTGGTTTATTATTTCATTCAAATCTACATTCTTGTTCATTTCGGAAATTATTGTGCTTACGATTGGCCGTTTCCTCTTATTATACCAACTTTCATGAAACAAGTATTATATTATTTATAAAACTAGTAGACATGCGTACTTCATGTAGAAAGAGTCAATAAGTAAATGTCAACAGTTCATAGATTCTATCTAATTTGAAGTAGATCTTGCACAGAAACTATTCTATTCAAAAATTATTGGTTCGTGGGAGATGAAGATAACTCACGAATTTCCAATTATACTGAAATAATAATCATAACTGTTATCAATCCGAGTGACAGGCATCTCATTAAAAAATTTCATTACATGCTTCTAGTAATTTGTGATCTAACAATTTGATTTCTCAGGTATTTTATGATATTGCGTCTTCATTTTCGTATATTATTCAAAGGTCGCACATAATTTTCAGTTCAACCCGAAATGTAGGTAACGCATAAATCATTCCATTACAACAATTAGAGTGTACGAAAACTTCACGGTTTTAGCTCATGGCATAGTGCTATGAAATAAAAATTGATTCAAAACGTTCATGGTGATCTTTATCTTCGTTATTGCCAAAGAAAAATTGTTGTCATTGTCGACAGTGGTTTGCGCACAAAGAAGCTTTGCTGAAATAGATAGTTTTTCAGCAACTTTTCTTTCGATGCTCATTCAAATTTCTATAGATGTTCTTTCTGTCAAACGACTAAGTTGGACTCACTGATGACGAATCCGGTGTCAAAATCGATTCTGTCCGGCCGGCCATCCTTATCTATGATTAATGTCGTACAGAGGATCCTATCGACCTGAAACTTCCAGGAAAGGTTGAATTTCAAAATGCGATGGTTAAGTTAACAAAATCGGCCGAACGGTTTCGGAGTTAGAGCCTTTTGAAGTTTTGAGGTTATTTCCGTGATAATTCGGGAACTACTGAACCGACTGAATCAAAACTTGGCAGTTAGTTGAAGTTTAACGACGCGCAACATTTCGCAGAATTATGTTGAGGTCATACTGTCAGTATATTAAAGAAAAAATTTCAACCTTCTTTTCGAAAAAAATTTTTCTTTCAGAAACAGTTCATCAAATTCGAAAAATATTTTGGGCTTCATATTTCACAGCAGTGCACTAAATTCCAGTTCGATACGATCATAATTTCTAGAGATATTTCTAAAAAATATGTCGAATTCAGTAGTTTTTCCCTAGGTATTTATGAAATGACTCAAAAATATTTGACTCAATCATGATGGAACTATATATGCTCCCGATCATGTAATCCTAAAGAAATTCTGTATGGATCTTTGAACCGTCAATTTCAAATTGAGTACTGAATGTCAATTCGATCTAATTTGCTCTTTGAAAATATAGGGAAATCAAAATTTTCAATGTGTGTATCTGTAGAATCATGTGGTGGATTTTACCCATTCACGAATTCGGCCTGCGTAATTAAGGTTCAAAACTACTCTAAAAATAGTCAGGAAGGGAGGATACTGGAAGGTAACGGAACATATAGTGAGAATCAACCTTCAAGGTTTAAGGTTGATTCCCACTATACGTTTCGTAAACTTCCAGTATCCTTTCCGTAAAATAGTATAAGGTGTAAATGAATTGATGTATGCACACTATACGTCTATACTGTTTACGTTCCGTCAACATGATATTTTGCCTACTAAATTTTGACCTCAATTATACGGAAGGGATACTGAAAGGTTACGGAATGCATAGTGAGAGTCAACCTTTATTTGGAACGAAAAACTGAAATTTCATTGGAGACATCAACATCCGACCAAGCGATGAACTGTTCTGAGAATACGTTCATCCGAAGAAAACTTTGACTAAATTGCTGTTCTTTATTCAACAGGCGAAGATAACGGTATCAACAAACGTTAGTAATTTACAGGGTGTCCGGTGAACCTTAAACAATATTTGTACTGGTGATAGACTATGTCGTGACTACTCAGAATATCGAAAAATTTGTAGGTGAAATTTTCACCCTTTTCGAGATAATGGGCATTTCGAAAATGAAAAATCGCTATCTTTTGTCGATGTTTTGGACACCATGTCTCTAAATTGGTACTGAGTTGAATTATTTTTTTACTGAACATTTCTGATGACTGCTGCTTTTCGGATGTATGAAACAATTCTCAAAAATTGATATAATTCTGCGATAACTGGGTATGGAATGACATATTTGAATTCTACCTATTTTATTATTCTCCTAACTTTGACCCGATTTCCTGAGAAAACTTGAAACCACGTGAATGTGAACATTTAATACAAAATATGTGCACTTTTTCTACTCTCCAAAATTTTATGAAACATACTCTGATGATTTTTGGAAGGAGTGATACTTCTGTTGCAACAGATTAGGAGATATTCTGGTCTTTTTCAAACTTTGACAAATTTTACGAAAAAAGTTTCTGTTGCAAATTTTTCTGAATAAAACGATGAAATAATAAGGTATAGTATTGACATTGCTTGACAGTTTTCATCAATAAAAAAAACAATTTTAATTCCTCTTCTAATTGAAATTATTTTATTGTGTTTTATGTTTTCTGATGCCAAGATGAAATGCCTTCAAGAAGGACTTTGTGAACATGCTCTGAGTGTCCATATAGCAAAACTTACTCAATTAATGTCCACGTCAGTTGTATTTTACTGTACCGTTACACTATCGATTGGTCCAAGTGAAATAAATCACATAATTGCAAGATTGGTTTAGAGTTTCCAATCCATATATTGAGTAAATTAGACCCAAATATTATCATACTTGTGGTTCAATACTTACTTCTGATTTTGTAATAGGAACTGACCCAGGTAGGCAAAGTATTACGGGCCCGTGAGTTTGACAATGCTTGGGTTTCAGTCAACTAGAATATTTTGATAAACTTTACTTGGGCTTCATGATAGAACGAGTTTGAAAATCGTTGTTAAGGGGGCCAAACAATATTCGAAAGGTCCTCCTTGAAAGACGTTTATATCTGTGTCAAAAAGAATAGAGAAAGACACAATTTTTTCCTTTTAAATTTGAAGAGATATTAATTGGAGAAAAATTTGAAATTGTTCTTTTTTCTACAAACTTTCACGTTATGAATTCCTCATTATAAATCATGAATTCATCATTTTGTTTCGGAAAAAATCGCTACAGAAGACTTTTTCCTCAAAATTAGTACGGAAATATCATCCCTTCCTGAAATCAACAGAGTAAATTTAACAATTTCGGAGAGTGGACAAAGTACGCATATTTTTGTAGTGAATGTTCACGATCAAGTGGTCATAAGTTGAACTTAGGAGAATAATAATAGGTAGAATTCAAATATGTCATTTCATCCCCATTTTTCACAGAATTATTTTAATATTTGAAAACTGTTTCATACATCTAATAAGCAGTAGTCATCAACATTATTCAGTAAAAAAAATATTTCGAATCAGTTCTAATTTAGAGACATGGTGTCCAAACCATCAAGAAAAGTAGCTGTTTCTCGCATACGAATTTCCAAAATGCCCATTATTTCGAAAACAGAGAAAATTTTTTCTTCTCAATTTTCGATATTGTGAGTGGTCATGACCTGTTCATCACTTGTACAAATATTTTTTAAGATTTACCCGACACCCTATGTAATAACCAACTCCGAATCGAATAAAATACCTTCGAAGTTAATGACATGACGTTGTTTACATAAAGCGTCTCTCTCTTAGACGATAATATCTTTCTCAGATCATTAAAAAACCACGATCTATTACTGGCATCCCATTAATATAATAACTATTCTTCTTATCATTAAATCGCCGAAAACAATCGGAATCTTCGAAAAACTTGGCAGTTCCCACTGATCGCACGTTATGAAATAAAAATTGATTCAACACATACTTCTTGTCGATCTTTATCGTCCATCCTATTGCCTAAGAAGACCATCGACGGTAATGACAACCAAAACGTTGCGAAAAAACGGAAAACGCATCTTGAACAACCTTTCCTTCGAACTACTTTCTCCCGGGACAAGGTCGCAGTCGGCAGTTGAACTAAAGGGAATAACGCGCCATTCCAGTCAAGCAGTCAAGTATCCAGTGCGACTCTCAGTTCTTAGTGCAAAGTGAGCGATTAAAGAATTATGATTTTAATTTTCGTGCTTTACGTTTTGTTGTCCGAGGTCGCTGGAGCTGGATTCTCCTCGAAGAGTGGCTTGTCTTCAAGTTCAAGTGGAACTAAGAGTATCGTTCATGCAGGTAGTGAATTTTTCTGGATATACTCTTGGCTTTTGAAAAAACGCTGCAAATTTAACACAAGGGTTTATTATTTTCTCAGTTAAATAATCCAATACCATTGATATCTTAAATAAAACGTGCCAACAAAGTAACGTTACTCGTCAATAATGCTTGTAGGCAGAATTATTAAGGAAAATCCTCGCACCCGTCGATTTTTAATCTCGAAAGCAATTTATCCTGTGTTTTTTTGAGTTTGATATTTCTCACCCCCTACGCCCCGCACCCCACTACTTTTTTTTTTAGATGGGAATATATGGATTGTGATACATCAAATGAATGTAATTTGATGACCTATTCAGCGATGTGGATGAAAGGAGAATTGGTTGTGCCGTATTTTTATTGAGAAATTTGGCAATAATTTACAATTTGTGATTGGAGAGTACTGTAATCAGACCATTATTCTTTTATTGATTATTATTAAGGGAAATTCTCGAACCCATGATTTGTTAATTAAATTAATGATTAAATTTCATTTTCGTTCACATAACTGAATTGGTCATCGAATGACTTTCGATGCGATATATCACATGCAATATTTCAAAAAAAAAAAACGTTGAGGTTTTAGGGTATAAGCCCCAAACTTTTAAACTGCATGCATTTCTGGAACTTCGAAAATAGTAATCGGCGGGTAGGAGGATATTTTTCAATATTAATTATTTCAATAATAAGGACCTGACACCAATCACAAATTCTTAATTTTGTGATAAAAAAATTGCTTAACAAATTCTCTTTTCAGTCACTTCGCTCAATGTGCAATCGAATGTCCTTTCATTTGATATATCACAATCCATATATTCCTATTTGAAAAAAACAGAATAGGGGTGTGGAGCGTAAAGGGTGGGGAATTTCAAATTCGAAAAGGTATAGGGAGACCTGCTCTCGAAATTACAAACCAATGGATTCGTGGATTTTTACCTTAATAATAATTAGTAAAAGAATAATGGTCTGATTGCAGTACTCTCCAATCACAAATTGTAAATTATTTCCTAATTTTTTATTGAAAAAAACGGCAAA
The DNA here is from genome assembly GCA_958510865.1 of Myrrha octodecimguttata. Classification (NCBI taxonomy): domain Eukaryota; kingdom Metazoa; phylum Arthropoda; class Insecta; order Coleoptera; family Coccinellidae; genus Myrrha; species Myrrha octodecimguttata. The sequence continues at coordinate 64,578,199 of OY294056.1, forward strand.
ATGAAATTCTGTTTTTTTTGGTTATCGCTGAGTAGGTTATCAAATTATCTTTCATTTGATGTATCACAACCCATATATTCCCATTTAAAAAAATAAAGTAGTGGGGTGCAGGGCGTAAGGGGTGAGAAATATCAAAGTGAAAAAAAAACACAGGAAAAATTGCTTCCCAAATTCAAAAATTGACAGGTTCGAGGATTTTCCTTAATAATTCTTCGTTCAAAAATTATTTACGAGTTAAGTAACTTTTTTGGCATACCTTATACTATTCATAACTCATTGGTTTTTCACCCCAAAATTCGCAGCGTTTTTTTTACATCTCAGGAACAACTGGTCGAAAATCATCCGGGCAAAATTTTTAGGTTGAATTATGCAATAGTAATCAACATTCGAAGTTTCATGAAAATTCGGTGGTAAGTTTTCGAAGAATAATTTTTTTCCCTCCAACCCCCGATTCAGACCCCTTAGGGTACACTAATCCTCTTGAAAAGCTTGGAGGATCAATGCCGAGCGACACTCGATTTTTCTACCAAGTTTCATGGATTTCGGTTCAGTACTTTCAGAGAAAAGCCCCGGACAACGTACGGCGGACGGGCGGATTTTTTTATTAGTTGATTCAAATATACATACTTCAAAATGTAAACTGTGGAATTTTCAGGGGGGGTAATTGTTTTTTGTTGGTCGATTACTAAGGTTTAATATTTGATTTTATCAAATAATAAACCAAAAACGCTGCAAATTTTACACACGGGTTTATACTTTCTTAGTTAAATAACCCAATACCATTGATATTTTAAATATAACTTATATATTATTCATAACTTATTGGTTTCCCACAACACAAAAACCAATTCCATGAAAAAATTTATGTGAAATATTGAAATATCAATAAATGTTCTGGTTTAATTGAATAACATTTCTACATGCAGAACGCTAATTGAGTAGCATAATTTAAAATTAAAAGAAACGTTCCACAGTCGTTTCACCTCCACCGAAGAGGTAGAGTAACAGGCGCGTTTTTCTTCATAACTCGGGGACCACTGGTCGGAAATCATCCGGGTGAAAATTTTTAGGTTGAGGTATGCAACAGTAATCAACGTTGAGAGTTTCATGAAAATTCGGTGCTGCTGAAAACCTTGGAGGGTCAATCTTGAGCGACACAAGATTTTTCTACCAAGTTTCATGGATTTCGGTTCAGTAATTTCCTTTGAATAAAGAACAACAGGAAGAAGCATAACGCTTTTCTACTTCGTATATCAGTGGGACATATGCGCCCATATTGAACCTCCAAGTATGACTCATGTTAGTTAGTTTCTTCAGACAAAGGAATCTCGGAACAAGTTGTTCTCTCTCCAAAGTGAAAGGGAAGTCAGCCATATGCAACATCCATCCCGGACCCACTTTGTGAGGCATTCTGCTCCTTCCTTATGTTCTTTATTCCCAGGTAATTTCAGAGAAAAGCCTCAGACGGTGGACGGACGGATTTTTTCATTTATTAGTTCATTCAAATCAACATACTTCAAAATGTAAACTGTGAATTTTTCAGGGGGTGGTTTTTTCTTGGTCGATCACTAAGGTTTATCTTTTGATTTTTTCTAATAATAAACCAAATATACTGAGGACATCACGCAGTTCTATTTTTTCAGAACATTCGTTTATGATTCTTTTCATCTTATTGATTATGATACCAGCCTGCTCTGTATTATAATATTCTTGCAAAATTTCATAAATTCAGAGATTCAGAAACGAGCGTATGTTTAAGGGGGGCCATGCAATGTCCCGTGTGGAAGCCCTCGAATACAAGCTCTCGAATGAGCTTTCTTGAGTTGTTCCCAACATAATTTGGTGATTCTCTACTACTGTGTATACAAATGGGATGAATAAACATTATTATCATTATTATTATTATTATTATTATTATTATTATTATCACTAATATTAAAGAAGGCCCCACTGTTTGTTTCGGTTTCTCATGTTGGCCCAAATTATATCATCATCTTTTTCGGACAAGTACAGATTACATAACTACTCAAAAAACGAGAATATTTATTCTCTCTCTTTCAATAAAAATCTAGTTATTTCCAGATACAGAAAGAACTGTGAATTGCGAAGTAAAAACTGTTCGAAGTTGCAAACATTTTTCTCCATATCATCTTAACTGCGAGAGTACCTAGTTTCACAGGTTATATTTCTCTTAATTCTTCGGTGAGATGGCTATCACTAAAGGCACGTTGCGTCGTATGTAACAGCATTTTTGATCTAGATATCACCAAATACGTGGATTATTGCACACATTCTTAACCTGACCTGACATTACCTATTTACTATCACTTATGTAAGTATTCCACGAGATAACCAGAGTTTTGTCCAAATGAGGTGATTTGCTTTGCATGAAAACTATTCTTTTTATCACAGTGATGATCTAGTTTTTCGCAATTTTTCTGTTTTTTTTCCAATAACCATGGTATCCCGGACTTATCAGATTTTATTCTGTAAGGTGCTTCAAAAAGTATGCAAATTAAAATTCTTACGTGTAGTCTTCATGCACAGATTAGCTTGATATCGTGGGATATATGAAAAATGTTGTATGTGTATGCTATTTGCATAATGACTTTTAATGATTTCATTGCGATGATATTGCAACAGCACCTCAATGATTGACCATAAACGATGCTGAAATTCAGCATAATTCATATGTACATATAGTCAAATGCCGGTTATAACGTGTGAGCCAAGTTGGACATTTTTAAATGAAAAGTTCTGTACAGGGTGTTCCAAAAATACCCCATGTATGTTACGCGATTTTCTGTAGTTTTCCAGTTATAATTTTCTTTGTATTCTTCAATTTATTATGCCAGTCTGGTTTGGCAAATTCATATCTTTTTATGTAGTAGGTATTTTGCAGATTTTTTTTGTAAAATGATCTCCCTGAATGTTGTTCAAAAACAAATTAACTCAGCTTCCTGAAATTACTCAAGGTTACTCAAAAAAGGCTTGACAGTTAGAACTTAAGTTTTCAGTAGGATTCGCTTAAACATTCAACTTCAATTTAAAAATACAAAAAGAGTTTTCATAGCATCTGGCTGAGTTTTAAACTCGGAAGATGTGACTATAGAGTAATTTCAACTGAAATTTCTGTAAAATATTCGTAGGTCGTGTTATTTTTACATTAAGATGGTTTGGGAGTACAGGGCCAATCGAATGGCGTGCGCGTTCGCCAGACCTAAATCCCATGGATTTTTCATTTGGAGATTCCACAAACAGGTGGTGTAAGCGACGAAAAGCAACATTCAAACAAAATTAAGACAAAAACTTTTAGAGGTGGCAGGAAAAATAAAAAAAATACGTTGACAATTATATATTCAAGTTGGAGGAAGGGATTTAGAAGTTTTATTGTAGTGAATAGTAATGAATTTGTGCTTTGCATTTCCCATCCAGGAACGATTAATTTCAAAACTACCAGTGGTGATGAGGCCAAAATTATTGTGGAAATTGTACGAGCTACAGATAGTTTGAAGAAATTCAAATTGAAATTACTTCAAACTCACACTTTTGAGTTTAATTCACGATAAGAATCATAAAAAGTACAAAAATAACTTGTTTCTATGATTTTTAGCCTATTCCCGCTCGAAGGCCGATTAGAAGAAAAAAAGGCTCACAAAATACCTTTTTTTCCTATGATTTTGGTAGTTTAGGACCGTGCGACGTTTTCAAACTCAGCCACAAGCTTTGAAAACTTCTTATTGTATTTTTAAATTGAAGTTGAATGTTAAAGTGAATCCTACTGGAAAACGAAGGTCTAACTTTGAAGTCTTCTTTGGGTAAGTTTAAGTGATTTCAGAAAGCTGAGCTATTTTTTTATCGAACCAACATTCAGGGCGATCATTTCACAGAAAAAAATCTGCAAAATACCTACTAAATAAAAAGATATGAATTTTTGAAACCTCACTGGCATAATGAATTGAAGAAACACAAAAAAAGTATTACTTCAAAACTACAAAAAATCGCATGACATACATGAAACATTTTTGGATGCCCCCAGATGTGAGGAATCTAAAAAAATTCATTGACGTCACTACCTGTACCACCCTGTATATGTTCATGAATTAAATGGTGTAAAACTCTGAGGCTCAGTTTTCATAGAAAAATCGATGGTGAAAATTAGATCAGTTATCATGTACCTAAGTCATAAATAACATCTTTTATTTAAAATTGTTTCCCGTTTATACCACCCTGTACATCTAACGGAATTAAGTCATAAATTCGTAACGTGAGAATATATGCTATCGAAAGATAACGAACTTTCTCTGATGCCATTCAAATATCCAAAGCATTTCTGAGAAGATCATGAATTTAACACTGTCTTAAGGAGTGTGAAAGCAATCAATATTCAAGACCACAGTTTTCTATTCATCATCATTGCCTTCAGATATATGCTCATCTGCTGCCAAATACGATAGAAAGAGAAACTTTTCAAGCGATAATGAATCGAAAAGTCAGTTGTAAACAAGTATGAAAAATTGTCAGTGTTATATTTTGTTTTGAGTTATTGTAAAATCAATCAGCTTTATTGATTTATTATTCATTCTCGTCAATAAACATTATTCAGTTAGTATGGCTTCTATAAAGCCGTGCGAGGGTCAGATTTCAACCCTGTGATTGTAACATTCAGTTTTCGTAGGTGTTCATTGGTAGTTGGAGCACCGCATTCTATTTAATGAAAGTTTCATTCGTGATAGAGTACAGAGAAGCGTACTCTACATAATAAATTGCAGTTTCACTCTTATTAACTTAAATTTATTCAAATGTTGCATTCAACTGATTGTTCAGGAGGGAAAGCAATCTCGGAGAATGTGCTGGATCACCTGGAGACCAATGGAGACGCTCTATTAATGAGGGATAAGGCTCAATTCTACTCTAACGGCATTTTCAATCGGAAAAGCTATTACTCTAGCTAACCTCCAAGAAAGTTTTTTTCACCCAGCAAAAGTAAAAATTTGATGATATAGGTCCCAAATGTTGAACACCTTATTGTTATCCAAACTGCTAGAATTATGAGAACAAAATCCTTCAGAAAATATTAGGTTTCAAGAACGGCAGCTCATATCTTCAATGCGAATTGTTCGAAAAATCTTTCAGAGCTTTTCTTCATTCACCGATATCTGATGGCCTTCTAGGATACAAGATCTTAATCTATTTGACTCTATCTGGGAACAATCTGAAGATTGAATTCGATTAGGACAAGACAAGAAGTTTTTTTCGTAAAATGAATTATTAAATCTTCTATACCCAAAAAAGCATAAATGTAGCACCTTTTGGTCATTATAAAATAGCTCCCATTGAAAAATTGATGGCATATTGCTCATTTCGAAACATATCGCCACCCATATAGTATAAACATAAACGATAGTAAAATTTTCACTCAACTCAATTGTTTGACAAAATAAAGATTTCTAAATAAAATATTAATTGAACTGATATTGACTCCCAATATATTCCACAGATGACTGGACATTCAACCAAAAGGTACTAACCTGAAATGAACTCATTATGGAAATTTACTAAAAATTCTGAATTAATTGATTCCCGAAATATATCCACGAAACTAGTTGAACTAGTTTTGCAAGATTAAGCCAAATAGCTTAAGACAGAGTGTTAAATTGACCTCGACTGAAGACCATGGTAAAGACAAAGATGTTTTTATTTTTAATGCTTAGATATTAAGCATTTATAATGATAGCGATGAATCATGTTTTATACTTTGTGTACAACAACCCTCCCAGAAATAAGTGACATTTGAAAATCCGTCCATGACACATACAACTTGCCCTCTAGGTTTTGAACATCCACTGGAAGAAGATTCATAAAAGTTAAAATGAAAACACTGTTCATGCTCGCTATTTCTCCGGATAAGTTGCATATTATTCGATAAATTATTCAACCACGTACTTTCAACCCTAAAAGTACCCATTTCGTTCTGCTACAAAGATTGGAAAATCGTCCTATGGGGACACAAAATTTTGTAACAACTTTCATTTACCTCGAGTATGTTTCCAATAGTCTCCGACGGGCACCGGCTTAATTCGTTTTCATGCTTTCATTGATTTTTTCATTTTTGAACGCATATTCCAGATCTAGGGAACACCATCCTATCATTTTCTAAAAATGTTAAATTTTTTCCCTAAAATGTTCTCGAGTCTCGAACGACTAGGTTGGACTAACTCATGACGAATACAAAGTCAAAATAGATTCTGTCCGGCCGGACGATGAACAAACTAGCGACTAGCAACTTAAAAACATTCCAGGGTAGCTGTTGATTAATAAAATCCATATTCTATGATGGATTTGAAAGGTGACAGAAATTTGGACATTTGGACATTTATTGTATTGTTTAAATTTTCATCAACTTCGCCAACGTTTCGGATAGGTTTTTATACTTTTTCAAAGCACGTTATTACGCATTTAACAAATATTTTTCATTTATTTAAATAGCAATCTTGTCTCTCTGTTATCAATTTAGAAGTCTTTTAAATGAAGGTTCATACAAATTTTTGCGGGGCTAATATGGTTAGAAGGTCACCAAATCTTTCACATCAGTACTCTTTTCTTATTCTTATAAGGTGGTCTCTGAAGGCTTTGAGGTATAAGTTAGTTTGTTCCGGAAAAAATACCGAGAATACTGATAAAATACTTGCCAATCTCAAAAGGTCAATTGAGGTCAGTGTAAAAGACACAAAGTTTAAGATTTTCTAGTGTTGTGAACTGGTGAATTATTCAATTAATTTATAAAGGTTTTAAGGTTGAAATTTGAGATTCCCCTACAAGAAGACATGTACTTACATGGAATTTTGTATGTGCATCCCTTGAAAATTATTACGCTATTATCCAATATCCTTTATCGGATAGATTCCGATCGATGATTCCTTAGTAATAAAAACACGTTAAAAATAGGTAACAATAAGATTTAGCTATACAGGATGATTACAGGAAAACGAAACTGATGGATGAAAAAAAAATGATTCGTAAAGTGTTTTTGGACAAAAGTCAACGTTCTTCACATGGTTAACGCCACTGTCTAGTAAAAGTTCCAGCGTTCAGACTGATCAGAGATACCAATATTGCTTCACTAAGAGTATGAAAGTTGAACGGAAATGACCATTGGTTTCTTCTATAATCATCTTATGCTCAACTCAGTTACTCTATCTGCTTGTAAACTACTTATGAAATTCTCCAGAAACTGAAATTTCCGAAATGGAACGTGATTGTATTCGGCAGATAGGTACATATGGTACTCCATAACAAACTTCAAAGTCTTTACTTTGGATTGAAATAAAATATTATTCAAAACAATACTGTTGTAAATGAAAAGTAAATACAAGCTCAAAAAGAATGATTTATTTCTTTAGAAATTTAACTCGCATTTTTGTTACAGATTGTCCAAACTGTATAGAGGATAGCCTGCCAGTTCAGAATCGTTGGACTATGCCATTGTTGAAACTTGGGGAAAAACGATATTATCTTGGAATATTCTTCAAGGTATGTTGAAGTAATTGAAAAGCTGACATTTAAGGGTAATCCAACATTTAATTAGAAAAGTATTTTGTCTAGAAATGAAACAAAAAATTCGTATCAATTTTTTTCTTGAAACAGTAAAATAATTCAAAATGTGAACATTGACTTGGAATTGATTCAATAAATAAGGGATATTGTTATCGTTAGGAATATTCTCAGACAGTGTATTTTAAATTTCGCTCTTTTGGATGTAACATAAATATTACAGAGCGTATCACAGAATTGAGATATGACTTCATTGCCCTTTTTAAACAGCAATGCTACTAATTTTTGATCATTTTCATTGAGTATACTAAGTTACACATGCGTACCACATATCAAATCTCAATATCAATTGAGGCAAGACCCAAGAGTCAGGTTGTATCGTGTTGCACAATGGGGAATGATCCCGCATTGAATTAATTTGTGTAGGTGAAATTTCTATTTTCAAATCGAATAAAATCGATGTTTGATACTAATGAGTGAGTTGATATACCCTATGGAAATAATCATGGAAAAGTTGCAGTGCCATTTGAAAAAATACTCCAAAAACTCATAATGTTGATAAAATCACTGGGAGGGTTAGAACTAAAATACAATCGAGCATTTTACTCATAAAATTTTGATTCCGCATACTTCTTTCACTTGTTTTCAGGCGAACTACTTCAGAGCTATGCAGTACTGTCGCTTTCATGGAATGCACCTGGCAAGTATCTCATCTCAAGAAGAGAATGATAAATTAGAAAAGTACATCAACGATTTTGGTGAGTGCAATAATCATGGATTTATTACATCGATATCGTACAACAGAAGAACACTTCGCATTCATTATACAGTGCGCGTGAAAATAATGGAACAAATTCATTTTCTCGGAAGAAAATTATTTGTCAACATAATCCTAAAACAGTTCAATTTTTGTTTCACTTTTACCAAATTTTATGCATTTTTGAATGATTTTTGTTGCACCCTGTGCCATCCCCATCAACCCTCTGAATTTTTTGAATAGGGAAAGTGGGTCATGTGGTACTTTTTTGGCAAGGTCTTCGTATCTTCTTTACAGGCGTGCAGAAATTTTCAAAAAAAAAATTTTTTTTTGAAAAATTGGTTAGTTTAAAGACGATGGTACCTGATGAAATTTGTCTTTGAATGAAAGTCGACCATCACAGTTTTGTTCATGTATAACTCTCAACCCCTACGAACCCTTTAATGGAGAAATAAATTTTATTTCACGTGAGGGGGTTGAATGGGGTTGAAAGTTGTGCATGAACAAAACTGTAATGGTCGACTTTCATTCGGTGCTAAATTTAATCAGGTACCATCGTCTCAAAGTAAATGAGCCATGACAAAGTGCACATACTGAAAACCTCTTTGAACTAACTATTATAATTTTTCAAAAAAAAAATTTTTTTCTTGAAACTTCTGCACTCCTGTGAAAAAGATACAAAGACCTTGGCAAAAAAGTACCACATGACCTACTTTACTTATTCAAAAAATGTAGAAGGTTGATGGGGATGGCACAGGGTGCAACAAAAATCGTTGAAAAATGCATATAAATTTGGTAAAAGTAAAACAAAAATTGACCTGTTTCAAGGATTTGGTTGTCAAATATTTTTCTCCAGAGAAAATGAATTTGTACCATAATTTTAACGCGCACTGTAAAAGGAATTGAATTATACTTCGAATATCAAGCAATGAACTTTTATTCACAATTTTTAACATATTTTACCTCTAACCAAGTCATGTTTCTCTTATGAATAAATCAGTTCTTTAATTGGTATCAGATCAGGTGGGTGAAGAATCGCCTTTTTATTTAAATTTTACAGCTAGACCTGTCATACTCAGACAATCGCCAAATTCTAATTTGAAACTATCGTCAGCCAAGATCAACCTCAATGACATGTATTACAGAATAACTTTCACTCTTATAGTTCTCTGGGGAATTATCTCTCTTGAGTTCATTGCCACCGTCGGCCTATTAATCTTTAAAACTAATAAGCTGGATGGATTTGCCAAAATTCAATTATCCAAATTGATAATAATCGTATTTGGCAGAAATGTCAAGGAAAGAATTAAAAGTGCAAGTATTTTTGTGTTCGGTGAATTAAGATCGCTATGAAAGGGCAAACTATCTTTTATTCAGTCACTCAATATTGAGTAGCTTCATGCATACGATTCCTTACATTTTTCATTATATATTCAAGTAAAAAAATTAAAGGATGTTTCATTGTGAATTCATTTCGAACGTGAGGATCGTATCACTAAAAAATTTAAGAAAAACACTCAGACGAAGTTTTTTTACGCGAATTATCGTGGGCAAAAAAACGATCGATCGGAAACACAATAGCTTCCAAAAAAATCAACTTGAAATTCGATATTTTTAGAGTAGTTTTGGACCTTAATTACGGAGGCCAAATTCGTTAATAGGTAAAATCCACCCAATGATTCCGAAGATATAGTACACATTGAAAATTTTTATTTCCTCATATTAAGAAAACAGATTGTATCGAATCGAAATTCAATACTCGATTTGCAAGGACAGCTAAAGTTCCATACAGAATATCTTGAGGATTATATGATCAGGAGCATATATACATATGAATATAGGCCGCGGACTGTGGGCGGCAGCGTCCTATCTCTTCTTAGTATAAATGGAAAATTATATTTGAGAAAGAAACACATTTGAGGAAAAATTCGAAATTTTTTTTTTATTTTTGTAATGACACAGATGTTCATCAGCATTTCCAAATTAGTAACCAAGCTTCATTCCGATTGAATCAGTATTTTTGGCTTATTCCGGAAAAACCAAGATTCCGAAGAAAAAACCTGGAGATTTGACATAACTTTTCCCAATATCGTCAAAAATCATAATCGTACCTTTCAGACTGAAATTTGGTGCAGTGCTGTGAAATATGGAGCTCTAAAAAAAATGTAATTCGCTTTGAAATTTCGTTATTCAACAACCAATTGCTAAGCGATTCCATATTCATTTGATTCATCCACTCTACTCCAGAAGTCCATGATAAATTCATTCAGCTCCACGATAATGAGAGAAAAGAAATTTCTTTTCCTCCTGTCTTGCTATAAATCGAATTTTCTACAGTCAATAATTACCAAAGAGTGAGAGGTCTTAGATGAAGATTCGAGAATAGATTAGCATACTCGTTTTTTAATTCTGTTAAATAAAATCAGAGTGAACTTTAGGGCTTTCTTTTTCTATAGAGTGTGGACTGCAGATTTACATACATTAAGCTTCGTTTAAATACGATTCACATCTATCGAAGTGTCAATAAACCCAATTCAATGAAAAATTATTATATTTTTAGTTGTTCTTTGAACACAGTTCCTTGGACACATCGTTAAGGAAGCATATAAATTCATTATGTATTTAATAACATTTATAAGACCTTCACCATCCCATCTGCAAAAATCCAATGAATAGGTATATTTACTTGTTATTTGAACATTCACAGTAAATACTCCAAGAATGAGGAACGAAATTCCTAAATTTCTTAACCCAGTGATACTTAGTATACACATTTTTTTTGAATCATGTTTGAAAATATACATAAACAAGAATTTTTTTGAGCTGAAATGAATACTATGAATGTCATACAAGTCTTGATTCAGAAAATTACAATATCAATATTTTCACGAGGGCCGTTTTACAGGGTCAGTAAAGGGGGAATCAACAGAATAAATATTCATTTTAAACAAAAACTACCGCTCAATAGATGAAGTTTAACCAGACTATCCTCCCGAAAAAAAGTTGAACTAGCTTAGCTCCCTCCCCCAAATGTGCGCTGAATCCGCCTTTGACATTCCAGTTTCAAAAGTGCAGACACTTATTGGTGTTCATTATCTGCTGCTTCAACTATGTACTTGTTCATTATCATTCCAAAAACACACCACATTGGGGGTGGCGCATTCGCCATTCTACAACAAACAGTTTTCTGCATTGCCCTTGTATTAGGTGCGCAACTAAGTTCTCGCTGTTTGTCAGTAGATGGCTCTAGCAGTAAGAGCTAGTCGATTTTGACATATCCAAAACGTCATGAACCAAGCTTAGACATATGGTAAACAAACCGCCGCGACACATAAGTGATTTTGTTTTCGCATTATATACTTCTGGTTAAGTGAAAATGTCGAATTTCGTGCCAAACCATCGTCATTTGCGGGAAGTGTTGATTTTCTTTTTTCATTCGAAAAAAACGGCAGCTCAAGCGCATCGAGAGCTCCAAAAAGTGTACGGAAACGCTGCTCTAAGCGAAACAACATGCCGTGATTGGTTCCGTCGCTTCAAAGACGGTGATTTCGATGTTGACGACCGTCCACGTGAAGGAAGACCCAAAACCTTCGAAGACGCTGAATTGGAGGCATTGCTCGATGAGGATTCGTGCCAAACTCAAGAAGAGCTTGCTGCAGAATTAGGAGTTACCCGTCAAGCCATTTCCAAGCGATTGCATGCAAAGCGAGCAAAGGCACGAAAAAGTGATTTTACTGCATGACAACGCTCGGCCTCACGTTGCCAAACCTGTTAAAACCTACTTGGGCACGCTCAAATGGGAAGTTCTACCCCACCCGCCATATTCCCCAGATATTGCGCCGTCCGATTTTTACTTGTTCCGTTCGATGGCACATGGCCTGGCTGATCAACAGTTCCACTCATATGAAGACATCAAAAAATGGCTTGATTCGTGGATAGCCTCAAAAGACGAACACTTCTGGCGTCAAGGTATTCGAGCTCTACCAGAAAGATGGGAAAAAGTTGTGTCTAGCGATGGGCAATACTTTGAATGATTCATTTGTAACCATTTTTTTATAATAAAGTTATATTTTCATCGAAAAAACAGCGAGAACTTAGTTGCGCACCTAATATATCCTCAACAGAGAAATAAAGTCTATATTGACTTCACATATAAAGATTGACACTTATCCTATCGGTGAAAATATGAGAGAATCGGTTCGACAGTTTCTGAAACTAGCGTCAAAGCTGTCATTACGGACAAAAGACTTTCAACTCTTTATGTACAATAATACAGGTTATTATCATTTTCAACAGGTTTCGGAAATGAACACTTCTGGACCTCAGGGACCGACTTGGCTGACGAAGGTAAATTCTTTTGGATGGCGACAGGAAGACCGGTGACATTTACCAACTGGAATGCAGGAGAACCCAACAACTTCCAATATGAAAATGGCGAAGAAGAAAATTGTCTGGAGCTCTGGAACAGAGACGGAAGAGGGTTGAAATGGAATGATTCACCCTGCTCGTTTGAGACGTATTTTATCTGTGAGGTTCAATGAAACTAAGTGAATTATTTTGCTATTGTGATACTAATTGAAATTCTGGTTATTACTTCGAAATGAGGAATAACCTGGACCGGACCTGAGAGTGAGAGACATCAGTGTTATGTATTAAGCATAGAGTGAAAGAACTGACATAGAATATATTGTAATGTAATCGCAATTAACCGATACAACGACTTTTATGTGGAATGTTAGTAGGCAACAAAATACCTACTTTATTCAGATTTCCACATAAATCTATCACTTAGATATTTGATTGAAGGAGGGCTTGATTTAAGGCACAAAGACAACTCCGAAAGGGGCCTTTTGTGCGAGGGAGATTCGGGGATTTGTGTAATTCGAGATTATCAGAACTATATCAAGCCTAACTAGGTACCTACTCCCGAAAATAGCCTATCAAATCCTCACTAAAACATTATGATACTGCATTAACAATTTTTCTCGATGTACCTATATTTATATGAAAAACCACAACGTTTAGTAGAAGTTCTCAGTTGCTATCATTTATATATCTCTCCCTAGAAAATGTAGAAATTCCATGAGAATTATCTGTTATTTCATTATGATAAAGAGTACTATCCACGAACATCAAAGGAAGATTGAACTGAAGAAAAATGTGTGTATGTATAATAGAATGAAATGAAGAATAATTTGTATGTGTACCAATCCGCACATCCGAAAGAAAATACTCTAATTTTCTAGTCAATCTGCAGAAAACCGTATGACGAATACATCCTTTTTGTTCAATTTGTAATGATAAATGCAATATTATTCACTGATATTTTCGTAGCTTGATTTATGTGATATATATAGGTATGTGGATCAATAATATGATGTGATTCTCTTGTAGATAATTTCAATAAAACATGAATGAATGCCAAGGTTAGAAGTCATAGTATTAAGTTTGTATGAAGTGTTAATACAAGTCCATCATTAAAATATGTTTCAATTCTCATTTATTTTTGAGAAAATCTTTATTTTTCTACAGTTCATTGTTTAAATATTGTTTGATAGGTTTTGTCCAAACAGAAGCGTTGGGGCCAAATGAATGGTGCTTATGTATATAATCATCAGCGACGACGAAAATTTTGTATCAACTACCCATCTAGCAAATGACCTCAGGGAACTTTGGTCAGCTCCCTGACGAAAACAATGCCCTGATCTAAAATCGGGGCGTGGATAATTTGCTGACCAAAATATAATCCTCTGAATCACGACCTTAAAGAATATTTAATTGAACCAAACTCTAAAACTGAGTTGTGTACATTGAGATGTTCGTGCCACCACATTCAAATTTCAAACCCACCCCAAATTGGGGGTAGTTTATTCTTGTAATTTTTCAAAATGATTTTGCTGACTGGAGGTTTCCTGAGGCGATATTTTATCGAAACGCTTTATTATGATTAAATATAGCATACTTTTTGTGCCACCAAAAAAAATTCAGATCCGCCCCCGTTAAAGGGTTGTTCATTCTTGTGATTTTTCAGAAATCCTTGCTGATCGGAAATTTCCCGAGGAGATATTTTATATATGAAACGATGTATTATAACTACCCGTAGCATAGTTCTGGTGCCATCATGAAGAATATTCAGATCAACCCCTATTAAGGGTAGTTCATTCGTGTGATTTTTCGGGAATCCTTGCTGATCGATATTTTCTAGTAGAGATATTTCATCGAAACAAAGTAAAATAATTGCAAATCGGATACCCTCTGTGCCACCATACAAAAATTTCAGGTCCGACTAGCTTAAGGGTAGTTTATCCTCGTAATTTCTCGGAATACTTTGCTGACCGAAAATTTTCAGTGTAGATATTTTATTGAAAATTATGAGCATTAATAAGTCCGGTCCTGGAATACCAAATAGGAAATATGAGTTGGATTCACACAGTCCTGATATTACTTTCATGGAGATATCCTTGCCGGAAATCCTTCGTGCAATTCTTCGAGAACTTATAGGAGTATACTACGCTAGAAAGGCGGTCAGAACTATAATTTTTGTATGTTGGCACAGAGGGTACCCGATTTGCAATTATTTTACTTTGTTTCAATGGAATATCTCTACTAGAAAATATCGATCAGCAAGGATTTCCGAAAAATCACACGAATAAACTACATTTAATAGGGGGTGAATCTGAATATTTTTTATGGTGGCACAAAGAGTATGCTACGGTTAGTCATAATACATCGTTTCAATAAAATATCTCCACGGGAAATTCCCGATCAGCAAGGATTCCTGAAAAATCTCAAGAATGAACTACCCTTAATAGGTGGTGGATCTGAATATTTTTTACGCTGGCACAAAAAGTATGCTACGGTTAGTCATAATGCATCGTATCAATAAAATATCTCCACTGAAAATTTTCGGTCAGCAAAGTATTCCGAGAAATTACGAGGATAAACTACCCTTAAACAAGTCGGACCTGGAATTTTCGTATGGTGGCACAGAGGGTATACGATTTGCAATTATTTTGCTTTGTTTCAATGAAATATCTCTACTAGAAAATATCGATCACCAAGGATTTCCGAAAAATCACACGAATAAACTACCCTTAATAGGGGGTGGATCTAAAAATTCTTCATGGTGGCACAAAGAGTAAACTACGGTTAGTCATAATACATCTTTTCAATAAAATATCTCCACGGGAAATTTCCGATCAGCAAGTATTCCTGATAAATCACAAGAATAAACTACCCTTAGACAGGGGCGGATCTGAATTCTTTGTATGGTGGCACCAAGGGTATGCTACGTTTAGTCATAATGCATTGTTTCAATAAAATATCTCCACTGAAAATTTTCGGTCAGCAAAGTATTCCGAGAAATTACGAGGATAAACTACCCTTAAACGAGTCGGACCTGAAATTTTTGTATGGTGGCACAGAGGGTATTCGATTTGCAATTATTTAACTTTGTTTCAATGAAATATCTCTACTAGAAAATATCGATCAGCAAGGATTTCCGAAAAATTACACGAATAAACTACCCTTAATAGGGGGTGGATCTGAAAATTTTTCATGCTGGCACGAAGAGCATGCTACGGTTAGTCATAATACATCGTTTCAATAAAATATCTCCATGGGCAATTTCCGATCAACAAGGATTCCTGAAAAATCACAAGAACTAACTACCCTTAGACAGGGGCGGATCTGAATTTTTTGTATGGTGGCACCAACGGTATGCTACGTTCAGTCATAATGCATTGTTTCAATCAAATATCTCCACTGAAAATTTTCGGTCAGCAAAGTATTCCGAGAAATTACGAGGATAAACTACCCTTAAACTAGTCGGACCCGAAATTTTTGTATGGTGGCACAGAGGGTATCCGATTTGCAATTATTTAACTTTGTTTCAATGAAATATCTCTACTAGAAAATATCGATCAGCAAGGATTTCCGAGAAATTACGAGGATAAACTACCCTTAAACGAGTCGGACCTGAAATTTTTGTATGGTGACACAGAGGGTATTCGATTTGCAATTATTTTACGGTTAGTCATAATACATCGTCTCAATAAAATATCTCCACTGAAAATTTTCGGGCAGCAAAGTATTCCGAGAAATTACGAGGATAAACTACCCTTAAACGAGTCGGACCTGAAATTTTTGTATGGTGGCACAGAGGGTATCCGATTTGCAATTATTTTACTTGGTTCAATGAAATATCTCTACTAGAAAATACCGATCCGCAAGGATTTCCGAAAAATCACACGAATAAACTACCCTTAATAGGGGGTGGATCCGAAAATTTTTTATGGTGGCACAAAGAGTATGCTACTGTTAGTCATAATACATCGTTTCAATAAAATATCTCTACGGGAAATTTCCGATCAGCAAGGATTCCTGAAAAACCACAAGAATGAACTACCCTTAAACGGGGGCGGATCTGAATTTTCTTTATGGTGGCACAAAAAGTGTGCTACATTCAATCATAATGTAGCGTTTCGATAAAATATTTCGACGGGAAACCTCCGGTCAGCAAATTATTTTGAAAAATTACAAGAATAAACTCCCCCCAAATTGGGGTGGATTTAAATTTTGAATGTGGTGGCAAGAAGGTGATCCTCGATAGATCTTTGGTTTGCATTATGAGTCTCATATTCGTACAAGAAGGCTGAAATTAACGGTACAATTCTATTTCAGTCAGCAAAGTATTTTTACCCCTAAAATCGGACGGAAGGAATTGAATATTCATATATAGATAATATATCTTTACCAATTCAACAAAATAGTACTTCCAATATACAATTTTCCTAGATAAACATGGAGCTTATGCTACTCTGAGTTGATATAGGTAATAAATACTTCATATAGAGGAATAGTTGGTGACGATTTCTTTTTTGTCCACCACCCTTCAGAGAATACACGAGCCGCCACTGATCTATATAGATTTTTCTTGAATCGTTCGTTTTCTCCCCCGAGCCCATAGCCAAATATTTTATTCCGAGGAAATTTATCTAAATACAACTGAATTTAGTAAATATTTTTTTTTATATGAAACTAAGATGCATGATGAAACTGATCATGCGCAATGATTTGGTATTCTATGGTCCCCAACGTTCAACGTTGATAGTCATAGAATATAGAACAACAAAAGTGTTTGTTGGGTTATGTTTATATAAGGTGTCAAGTCAATCTAGAATTTGCAGGTACACAAATTGATTTTGAAATCTGATGATAAAAGTATTCGTACAATACTGACTTGCTTCTGATAATGTCAGGTTTCACAGAAAGCGCATTCGTTAAAAAGTTAGCTGATCTAAACAATTCATCGCAGAGTATTCAAACTTTATCATTATGGCTAATACATCACAGAAAACATTATTCCACAATTGTTAAAATATGGTTCAGAGAGCTACTAAAAGGTGAATACTTATTTTAATGTTGGATGATATTGATACATTAATGAATCCTCTCCTGTAATTGCAGCCAAAGAGTCGAAAAAATTGACTCATATGTATTTAGCAAATGATGTTATCCAGAATAGCAGAAAAAAAGGACCAGAATATGGGGAAGAGTTTGCTTCTGTCTTGAATAAAGCTTTTGAACATATGTCAGGATGTGAGGAGAAAATAAAAGGTTCTCTTGAAAGACTTTTGGGCATTTGGACAGATAGAGAAATTTACACTAAAGTCCAAATTACTGAATTTAAACATGCCCTGCGTAAGTATCATCTTCCCATAAGTATAAAATATCTATTCAGTAAATTAGTTCTAGGTTCCGAAGGGCAACCCCCACTGAAGAAAAAAAGTAAGACAAACCATAAGAAAGGAAACAGTCCAGCTAGAGAAAGGAAGAAATCGGAAAATGAAGTAATGGTAGAAGTAGGTTATAACTTCTGGATTATTTAATCAGTTTTTCTTAAATTTATGTTTCATTGACAGGTTGATGGAAAACTGGAAACGCATGTTCATTTGAGTCCCCGTACTCCAGCTGGAGATCCACCAGAACCTGAAGAGTTAATTATGGCAATACGTGACTTGGAATGTAATATTGCTTCAGCTGATGAAATTGTAAGGCAGAGAATTGCGCAGCTACCAAAAGAAGTAGCTGAGGTATCATTACTTTCTAAGATAGAAGGTATAAAATATCCAATATTCAATTTTGTAAAATATGCACTAATAAGTCAACATTTTTATAGATAGGGCAGAAGCAGATAAATTAAGTGTTCAGGTTAATGAAGCTGTTATATTATTGAATTCGTACAATGAAAGACTGGCTACTGAAATGGATCATAGAAAGAAAGTTTCATCTATGTTGAGGGACTTTTTAGAACTGCAGCAAGAATTACTGACTCAAGCTGAACAAAAATTAGAGGTATGTGAAAATTTCCAAAATATCTACCGAAACCGACTGTTTCATTATTAGTTAGGAGGATAGTATTCCCTAGTAATGAAATGTTGACATGAAGCAATAATCAAAATTTCATTAAGTTATCAAGAGACACCAAGTATGTTGTGTCCAGATTTGACAAAAGTTTTATATGGTATTGTAAATTTCAGTGATATTCTCTATATTCTTATGCAGCCTTAACTTTTGAAAATAATTACCTTGAAAGTCTAGGTTTTGAATTGAATAGGAACATTAACCGTACACATGGACAAATGAGTAATTTGAAGAAATATATTGATCAGAAGTAACAAACCAAATGTCCATGTTGTCAACACTTCAATCAATTAGTCCTGAAATTTCATGATGGCTTTTTTCTACTAGGAATATCAAGAAAAACTTGCCAAAGTATATAATGTAAGACAAGAACTTAGGGCTCATATACAAAACCTACCTGATCTAACACAACTTCCTGATGTGACTGGAGGGCTTCAACCACTACCTTCTGCAGAAAATTTGTTTATGCAGTAAATATATTTTGTTTTATTTCTTTAGTTTAATTGAGTTTTAGACGTAGATTCGATTCTTGTTTTATTTGTAAGATTATATCAAAAAGCTTAATAAAAATAAGTTTGTTTGTCGTTAATGTGGTCTATTGAGGTCCTACCACACTTTACACCTTTTCATGCAAATTAAACTTGACTTTGTTCTACTGTGTATACAAAAAGGGAAAATTCTCTTTTGTTTTACTGCTACCAGTTGAATACAATCGAACATTCCATCGTTTTTTAGGTGTTCTCTAGGTTTTCACTTCCAATATCTGGAAAAGAACTTTTAAAAGTTGTTATTCATAGAAACCGCCATTTCGAATTGCTGGATTGAAACTATTTGTCAAGGGTAATTTTTAGGAAAAAAGTTGCTTAATGAACAAAATTGTAACAATTCAAACTATCAACAAAGTGAACTGTAACGTTCCAGAGTCTAATGATGGAGCAGTCAGACTTAGGGTCTAAAACGTTACATTTTACTTGGTTTATTGTTTGCATTGTTCCAATTGTTGTTCATTTGGCAACTTTTTTGCTAGAAACTGCCCTTGACAAATAGTTTCGATCCGCAAGGGCGTTTTCTATAAATAAAATTTTTTATTTAATTGTTAATGGTTATTTTTCAGATATATGGAGTGCAAACCTATAAAACACCTGAAAAATAATCGAAAATCCTCCCAAAATAACCTTCAATCGTTAGATCAATCTTTCCCACAACATTTTCTGAATACTGACTGATGAATTATGTTGACATTGTTGTGAATATTATTGAGTTAGTCAGAATTCTTCATTACATTAATTGTATTCGTAAAGAAGTGAAACAACTCTATTCTAAAATAGTATGAGCAGTGAAGATTTTCTAAAATTTTATTCCTATGAATCACTTCCTTTATTATGCAACAAAAAAATATTACACATAAAAGGCTAACATTAATACTCAAAAAAATCGAATAACATTATACACTAGGTGCTCCACCCCATTTCTGTAAAAAGGAAAGAACACTTGATACATTCGACTCTGGTGACATCTTTGCTCCCATATTTAGTTTGGACCAAGCATCTTTGTTTGCCTGAATATTGTTTTTACTGAAAACCACTGGCTGTTTACGTACAGGATATCCAGTTATAATGCATGGTGACTCCCCATGTTGCAGACTTGAAGGATACAACTGCCTATCATCTAAAGGTAGAGTCTGAAATAAATATATATTCTCATAATTGTAGATTAATATTTCACTATAAACAAAAGGTTTCCGTGAAGTTTCCAGTTTATGCAATTCAATGGTTTTTAAATCTCGAAACAGTGTTAGATGCATTTACCTGCTCGACTCTTTGGTCCATACTGACAGTTAAAACCCATTCTCTTACACTGTCGTGTTCCTGGGGTTCATCTCTCAAATATAGTTGATTAGGTATCGGAACATTAGATGGAAAATCAGTTTGGACTAAATCTGAATGATCAACAAGTTGACCTTCTCCTTCCTCGATGGCCTCACAGAGATCCAGGTAGTGATTCAGAAATACAAAAGCCTCAGAGTATCTACCTTCACTTTTCATATCCATTCCTGGAAAGGATTCTTCAATCAAAATTTTAATATGAATGATATCGTTAAGTTTAAGTGCAAACAGTAACGCGTCATCGAGTTAGGTCGAGTCTTTAGAAATGGGATGGTAATTTACGGCTTCCTATATTTGGCAACACAGCCACATTCAAGGATTAATAAACATCTCAAGTAGAGGCACCCGCCTACGGTCTGCATGCTGCAAAGATGCCGATAGCAGCGGGAAATATTCAAATGCGTGAAATTTAAGAAATCTCGACGTTAGCAGGAGAAAACGGGGTGTCGATATACTATACTACAATGAATATTTTCGAAAACATTTTTTTGGGATGTACTGAATTCTTTTGAGAGAATGCACAATGTTATTTATTCTTCCATTTACACTCCATTTCAGTTTCATTATCCAAAAAGTTTTTGAAATTAAAAGGTTCATTCTTACTATTTTTTACACCCACAAAAAAAATTTTGAAAAAAATGAACTGTATTGCAAATGATTCCTCGTTATATTCAAGTTACTGTATGCTCTTAATTGTATTCTGATTTGACTTCTCTAACCTGCTTCATAGTATCCTTTATCTGCCGGAATTATATCCGTGTATCTAAGAAGAGAGCAACTTATTTTCACGGCAAGCGATTTCAGTGATGGAACTTCCCTGCATGTAGCTCTCAGAGCATAAAAGTGCGCAATAATCAACAAATTTTTGAAATGGTGCTTCACTTCGTGGTTAATAGTCTCCAAGCTTTCAACCTGTAATAAAAAATCTATAAGTTGGCACCTCCCCTTATCTGGGTGCAATTATAAAAGCTAGAATGGCCTGAATCCTGCCAATTTGTTCTTCCATTTACACGAATGATAACTTTTGTAAGAATGATGGTTCTGGAGATTAATTTGAATTTTTTTTCTCAATAAATGATAATCGACTTATAATCTAGCTTAGAGCGTTTTTTAGACAATACTTAAGTTCTCAGTGTTGTGATTGAAATTGAATAATATTTAATGAAAAATGGACAATTTCTTTTTGCGCGCATGTTCTAGGGAAATAGCGGGATATCGTTTTGTCCAAATGTCTGTAGTTTTCGAATTTTGATGCATCTATCGACTTGAAAGTTTCAGGGTTGGTTTCATTTCAAAATGCGAAGGTTAAGTTCTCTAATGGGCAAAATCGGTCGAATGATTTCGGAGTTATAGGCAGTTGAAGTTTTGAAGTTATTTATTTTGAGCTTTATATTTCACAGCAGTGTACCAAATTTCAGTTAAGTTTAATATGTCAAATTTCGTGATATTTTCATGTTATCGTTTTTTTTCCGGAATAACTCAAAGAATACTATTTTAATCATGATGAAACTGGGCAGCTACCTTGGAAATACCGATGGGTAACTTTGTGCCAAATTTCGTGATGATCGTGTCATTAGAAAAATTGGATTTCAATTCGATCTAATCTGTATTTTTGGAAATATTCGGAAAATAAAGTTTTGAATGGGTATATCTGCGGAATTCTTGAGTGGATTTTACCCATTCACGAATTCGACCTTCTTAACTAAGCCCCGAACCTACGCTACAAATATCGAGTTTCTAAGTCGTTTCTTCCGTGAGTTATTACGATATTTATTGTGTTTACGCAGTCGGCCGTTAGGCTGGCCGTAAACACAATAACTTCCGGAAGAAACGACTTAGAAATTCGATATTTGTAGAGAAGGTTTGGGGCTTAATTACGAAGGTCGAATTCGTGAATGGGTGAAATCTGCCCAATGATTCCGTTGATATATCCATCCATAATTTTATTTTCCCAATATTTCCATAAATATAGATTAGATCGAATTGAAATCCAGTTCTTTATCGAAACAAACCTAGGTTCTAGGTTTCAATGAATTGACCTTGGTTTGTATTATATTGAATCATTGTATAAGAACTCTTTATTCAATGATTGAATTGGTCAATTGATTCTGTTTTATGACCCGATGAAAATTGGACACATTTTTGAATCTGTCTTACTCCTGACAACCACGACACGAGAGAATACCTCATTTTGCTCAGAAAAATCGAATTTTATTGTTCTGATATATAACGATGGTGATTTCGGTATTTTGAATCTAAAATCTTATTCGATTGAAATAAATAATATAATTCAAACTAACTTTTTTTGATGGTGTTCGAACTGAAAAAAATTTTAATCGATTTTGATTTACCGAAATCACTATATCGATTCATTCTTGCCAAACTATGGTGAGCCGCTACATAGTAGATACGTTGTGGGTTATGAGAATTTGGCAAAATGTATGGATGTTATTTCGTCCATTAACAGATAAAACATTTTCATTCGAGAAAACTCAACTCGATACTCACAATCTCGAACAACATCTGCCTCAATTTCTCCCAATCGTTGTAACTTTCAGGTCCTGAAAGGTCGGGCAGCGCGAACATTTCGGATGCGATGTGGTTGTAGATATTGAAATTTTGAGGCATAGCTGGAGCACCGTGGGTAGAATAAAGATGGAGAGCCTCCTTCACGAAACCATCTTTCAGCAATTTGGCAGCATACAGAGCCACATATTTGTGAAGTATCGGAGGATTGTGAGTTTTGGCCTTTTCTAAGCAGCGGTTCCATTGACCTTGTTCGGCTAAAAGGTCTAAAGCGCCTATAATATCTGAAACAAAAACCACAAAACCTGTAAGGAACACTAAATGATGATTATCATCAAGCTCTCCAGGAACCTTTTTTTTTGGGGGAAGGGTGTGCAACGTTATGTCCAAATATCTGTATTCTTCGAATTTTTTCCCGAAAATGAACGGTTTTGGATCAAACATGAATGACATTGGGAAAGTCATTTTTGCCTTATGACATATACCCCGTTTTCTAAGCATAAGCGAGATACAGGGTGTTTAATGTCAACTTTGAGCAATATTCTAATAACTGTGGTGAGTTATGCGTGACCTTTTAAATAACGGTTTTTGGTCGAGTTAAGTAATTTTTGGTGGTCAATTCAATTGTTGTGTAGAATTCGGGAAAAAATATTTCAAAATGGCGGAAAACCTACAAAGTTGAAATTTTTTGTTTTCGATTGCCAAATTGGATAGCATTATTTCAATGTACTCAATTTTCTAAGATTTTCCTTGAAAAAATTTTTCCAAAATTCAAACTCAACTTTTTTTCTACATGTCTACAGTAAAAGAAAATTTTCACCCAAAATTGTTGAAATCTTTTGAGGTTGAACGTTTCTTCATTCTGAACACCGGTGTGAAAACAGAATGAAAAAATATCCGTTGGTTTTCGTTTTATAGCCTTCCAAACATTCCACTAGGAGTTCTGAAATAAATTTTAATCGAGAAACTGGTGGCCCTACGGATGCAAAAATTGTCCTAATGGGTCCCCACAATGACCCGGATAGAAATATGAATTTATCAAAACAAAAAATTTAAAAAAAAACTCCGATAGGATTCGAACTCGCTTCACTAAGAGTCGCGTATAAATTGGATTTATTCTGATTATAATGACATCGAATTTGACCCTATTTTCCGAATGCGATCGAAGAGAATTCGATTTCTACCAAAGTTTTTTTTTGAAAAAAAATTTTCTTTTGATAAATTCATATCTCTATGCGGGTCATTCTGGGGACCCATTAGCACAATTTTTGCCTCCGTAGGGCCACCAGTTCCTCGAATAAAAATTATTCAAGTATTCCGAGCGGAATGTTTGGAAGACTATAAAACGAAAACCAATGGATATTTTTCCATTCTGTTTTCACACCAGTGTTCAGAATGAAGAAAAGTTCAACTTCGAAAAATTTCAACAATTTTGGGTGAACATATTTTCTTGCTGTAGACATGTAAAAAAAAAGTTGAGTTTGAATTTTGGAAAAAATTTTTTACGGAAAATCTTAGAAAATTGAGTTCATTGAAATAATGCTATCCGATTTGGCAATCGAAAACAAAAAATTTCATCTTTGTAGCTGTTTCGCCATTTTTAAATATTTTTTCTCGAATTCTACACAACAATTGAATTGACCACCAAAAAATACTAAGATGTGACCAAAACCCGTTATTTAAAAGGTCACGCATAACTCACCACAGTTATCGGAATATTGCTCAAAGTTGACATTAAACACCATGTATGCTTATGTTTCGAAAACGGGGTATATGTCATGAGGCAAAAATTACTTTCCCAATGTCAATTATACGGCTATATATGTTTGACCAGCTTATGATGAAACACACCTTAATGAACTTCGAGGATATTTCCCTTATATTTCAGAAAACGACTGGAGCCATTAGATTGAAACCTAGTAGTTTGTTGAACCACAAGAACGCTCGATTTTTTTTATAACTCTTCCGTGAATTTAACAGGAAAGTTTTTCCGAAAATGTTCATCAAGGTATTTTTCACCAGATTTGGAAAAAATTTTCAGACACTTTAAACTCCAAATTTCACAACAATGTTCCAAATTTCTTCTATTTTCTGCAATTCTCCAATAATAATATCCTCAAAACACAGTAACTTCCGAAAGAAAATACTCAGAAACTCAGTGTTTTTAAAGTAGGTTACCCTTACCTTAACCCTTAACCTCACCCTTACCTTTAACCTTACCCCCACCCTCACCCTTAATTCGTGAGAATGGGTAGAATCAACCCAATGATTCCGCAGATATATACATTCAAAATTTTATTTTCCCAATATTTCCATAAATACAGTTTGGATCAAATTGAAATCCAGAAATTGATTGAAATATGACTGCTTGAAGGTTCATGCAGAATTTCGTGAGAATTATATGATTAGAAGATCGCCAAATCGTTCCATCAGGTTATCAGTAAAGGTGCGTTTGGCGGAGTCGATAAATGAAAAGACGACCGCTTCGGCCTCGAATTTGAACATGCGAGCCAAAGCTACTTCCTTCAGTGCTTTTTCAGAATTGTTCACTGTTTACGAGGTTTATAAGATCTTCATTCTTCCTTACCCACATCGGCTAGCTGTTCAACATCGCCCTTCTTGAGTAAACGATCTTTATACTTGGTCTCTACGTAATTCTCATAAACCGGGTCTAACTCTTTAGCAACTTTTCTTGCTTTAGTCCAGTCTTCGGCCGCTATCAATGTATCAATGGCTTCCTTATACATTTCAACACTTATGTACAACTGGGCTGCATGATCGTGTTCACCCATCTGCATCAATCTAAGAAACAAGGGCAAATAAAACAAAAAGTTAGATAGAAAAGAGTGTGTGTGTGTGTGTTTACCTTGGAGCTAATATTTTTATTACATCAATGGCTTCTTGCCCGAACAGGAACTTATTCACAACATCTGCAGCTCTCACCAAAGCCCTCTTCACTATTGACGGCTCCGCTATGGTAGTATCCACTTGAAGAAGACAATCAACAGCCTGTTTGTGCTGTCCAGCCAATGCCCATTCGTTTGCTTGGGAGAGGATGGTTTCTATGTTTTTATCTCCCATTTGATATTGGTGAGATTTGGTGTATTCGGATTGTAGGGAGGGGTACAGATGTGGTAAATAATCCTTGCTGACTCTCAGGGCGTCCACCCACATTCCTATGAAAACTTGCTCTTAAGAAGGTTCATAAAAGGGTTATAAAGGGTAGGAAAAATTCAGTGTGTCAACAAGGTACCGACCTCAATATCTTGTCTCCCCATTCGAAATCATAAAAAATGCAAAAAAGGGTTCACGTTGGTTCGTAGGCGGGCATTTCATACGGTTGGCTCCAATTAAGTTTTATGAAGTGGGAGTGTGATGACAGCAATCCCCAAAATCTTAAATGGGAAGTAGGATTGATTGACTCCCTTTTTCAAAGGTAAGTCGTTTGCCTTTTCAAATATTTCATACACTTGACCTTTTTACGCGCTTGTTCTAGGGAACAGCGCGTTATCATTTCGCCACGATGTCTCTAATTTTGGGAATTGGAGCTCCCTGGAGAAGAATCCATGGTCAAATTCAATTCTGTCCGTTCGGCCGTCCGTCCGCACTTTTGGCGATATCCTTCGAACATGCGCGCAAAACCTGCTGACTTCACGTCGGTACTTTTCTGGGTTTTTCCGATAAACTATACGGGATTTCAATTCGATCTAATCTGTATTTCTGGAAATGTTGAAATTTTGCATGAGTATATCTACGGAATCATTGGGCTGATTTCACCCTTTCACGAATTCGTCTTTCGTAATTAGGCAGAATTTCATGAGGATAATATGGTCAGAAGATCACAGAATATTAAATATTTGAAAAAAAAAATTGAAATTTTTTTTTTCGAATTGTTGCAATAACACGATCATCACAAAATTTTGAACAATGATGCATATCAGCATTATCAAACTAGCTGCCAAGGTTCATCATGATTGAATCAAGTTTTTTTTAGTTATTTCGGGAAAACCAACTATATCGGGAAAAAAGCCACGAAATTTCACATATTTTTCCCAATATCTCCAGAAATAATGGTCGTATCAGAACAAAATTTCGTACATTGCTGTGAAATATGATGTTCAAGGTATGATAAGAAGTTTTTTCAGGACTTGATGAACAGCTTGCTAAAAAAAAATCTCAAGAATTACTGACAGTTTTATTTCAACGAAATTCATTGAAAAGTTGTGCGTTGTTATGCTTAAAAAAACTGTCAAGTTTCAATTCAATCGCTTGAGTAGTTCCTGACATCAGGGAATTATTCTCAAAACTTTAAATGACTATAACTTCGGAACCATTCGACCGATTTGTCCCATTAACGAACTCAACCGGCGCATTCCAATGCGCGACCAAATGTGAAAGCTTCAAGTCTCTAGCTCGCATCGTTCGACAGCAATAGTATCGTTGGTCGGTCGGCCGGACAGAATCGATTTTGACACCGGATTCATCATCAGTGAGTCGTACCAAGTCGTTTGAGACCATATGATAAGAAAATGCCCAATAGGAATCTGTTGCATTTTCCTACAAGCTCAGCCTCATAATCTTTCAGATTGAAGGAAGACCTTCTCATAATGACATAGCTCTCACCTGTTGATTTATATTTCTGGACAATGAGCTCTGGTACCTGAGCCCTCAGCAGAAGAGATTCGAATTCCGAATATTCCTTGTCATTAAAACATTGTGCTGCTTGAGCTTGTAGAACATCAGCTACTGAGGTAGGATCGTGGGTTTCTGCTACACGTAAGGCGTCAATCCAGTTCTTTCCGTGGATGTACATGAAGATGGCCTCCTTGGATTTTTCCGCTTTTATGAATTCCTCCTCTGCTTCAACGAACTTGCCGTCATCCTCTAACGCCATAGCATATTTGTAATGCACCTCTTTGTTCTGAGGAATATATAATATTGTGTGGGAATCAGGTTAGATGGTTTTCAGAGTTTATTTACTAAAATGATCTAGAATCATTCGTAATTGGAGCATTGAATGACTATTAGATCAAATTCTGATGCAATGTCGCGTTGAAAGTATCTGGGTGCGAATGTAGGATCTGTACAACCTGTTGAATCGATAAATGAATAATATCTTGATGATCTGCCCAGAAAACCTCAATCAATTTCTGTATCTCTTGCAAAGTTACTTAACTTAAGCAAGTTTGTAAGGGAGAAGTAAGGCAAGGTTAAAAGCTGTTACTCATAATTCGAGATGTAGGTGAAGACAGAAAATTATGAAACAATACAGAAAAAGAAAGTTTTTTTCTACTTCCTCAACATTCAAAGAAATTTAAATATAGAGTTTTACGAATATAAACATTAAAACATCCTAGTTCTCCCTATACCGTCTTACCTTCAATGGAAGATTCTTACTCAGCTGGAACGCAAAATTGAACTGGTAGGTTTCGCAGGCATAGTTGATGCAGGCATCCAAAATCCCATATTTATTGAGGAGTTTTATCGCAGAATCTATGGGTAGAGTGTTAGCCCACAAAAACGCAACTTGTTCAGCCGCTCTAGGACCCCCACTTTGTTTGGCTACTCTATAAGCTTCCTCCCACATGTTGACCCCCCTGTACATATTCATTGCAGCCTTCCACTCACCAGCTGCAAGATATTGCACTTCGGCTGCTCTGTACTTGCCTTGTCCCTCCAGTTGTTGTCCCAGATGTACATGTGTAGTCTGTAGTAAGTCGGGGTGGTATCTTTCTACTAGACGAACCTAGAAATTACATGAATATACTTGATGTTGTACGTATACCGGATATATGGCAATATGGCATTAAGAGCAAAGGATGAAAGAAAGTTAGAACAAACATAGAGTTTTGCTGTGTGATGTACTTGGTAACAACTTACTCATCAGACCTATTGATTGATATAGCTATTCACATCGAAGTTAATCGTATACATATGTTGCCATCACAAAGAATTTTTTAGAAAATCTTGGATCCAGCCAAGCCGTTATCAAATCATTTAACTTGAACGAATTCAAAGATGGGATGGAATTTGCATGTTATCCTTCTTTTTGGTACCTGCACATTCAGGAATCGTAGTTGAAAAAGAAGGCCAAAGACCTTCCAGAAACGCGTGTTTCATCTCTTTGTAGGACTAGAACCTTGATATTACTCAAAGGAACATCTATCATTGAAATTTCAGGAACAAAGAGAAAAGCATTCATAAAAGATACGGTATATCTCCTCACGGGCATCCTTGGAGCGTTGTCGTCACGGAAAAACCAATAAAGCCACAGTAGAAAATGACAAATGTAGTTTTTCTGGCACTAAATAAGAAACTCCTGAACACCTATTGCCGTACCTACACCTCACCAGTAAAAGCCAACATGCAGGTAACGAAATTATAATGGTCATGTATTATGCCTATTCTTTCGATGAAACTTGCTCAGATCCTTGAACGAGTTAGGAGATCAGGTGAGTTTTATGCAGGCTTAGAAATAATATCCTTAAAACACTTCGGGAACAACTAGAATAACTAGATCAATAGATCATCGGGCTGTGGTACACTGATACTAAACAATCACCGCTATCTGCAGGTTATCTTGTCAATTGAATACATTAATTCTTCTTACCATATTGTCGTATTGCTCTGCCCTCTTATACATAGCTATAGCCATATCCGGCGTATTCACTGAGAGATATAACTTTTCAGCATCCCTGTATTTCTTCTGTTCCTCCAATATTTCGGCTTGTTTCAGATACATATCGGTTACTTCTTCCGGTTCTAGATATTCTGCTGCCAAGTTATGGGCGTTCTCCCATTGACCGGCATTGTTATACATATTCACTGCCTCTCTATACATTTCACTCATTATATACAATTTTTCAGCTAGTGCGTATTCCTAAAAATTTCACAACTGCAGTTCGTAGCATGAATTTGAGGTCGAAAGTATCTATTAATCTTCAACCATGACTTACTTTCACTGAAGCGAAATGATTTGCTATAGCCACATAATATTTTCTGACCGAATCAGACACTTCCAGCACTTTTATTATATGGACTGCCTTCTTCCATTGCTTTGCCCCAACTGCAGCATCTAACGCTTTGAGAGTGGCGCCTGCTTCAATGTAGTGGCTGATAGCAGCATCAAGTTGTTTGGTCTCCACCAAACTATCTCCCCATTGTTCTTCTAGGTCTACAACTTGATCAGGACTTCGCACTCGAGCCAGCTCCAAAGCTTTGCTCCAAGATTTTCCTTCGGTGAATGATAAATTGGTGATGAATGGAACACATAAAAAGCTGAGATATTTTCCCAAATGTAGAGATACTTACCTTTTTTATAACATTCCAGAGCTAAGTCAGCTTTATCCAACTTCTCATAAATCTCCGCCGCAGCCTCGAATAGCTCATATTTGAGAAGTTGTTTCAGAATGTTCGTTATCATGTTCGTGTCCTCCATCAGTTCAGGGTGTTGAAATAATAAACTAGGTATCCTTACTAGTTTTTTCGATTTCAAATACATCACCAGGGCTTGCTCATACTTGCCTTCACTTTCCAAAACCTCACCCACCTTTTCGAATTGATTTGTATCTTTCAATAGTTTCATGTATTCCTCTTGCAACTCCTTGAAATGTTCGTAGTTGCGTTGTTTTGCCAGCCTTGAGAAAACATCTAATGAGTTCACATTCAAGACAATGCAGTGAAACAAGTGTTTATCAAACCAATCTGTCGAATAACGCTGCAGAATCTGCAGCAATATCGCTAAATAAGATGCACTTACCGCAATGCTTGATCCCATTTATACAGATCCTTGTACATCTGTAGAACTCCCTCTATGTCACCTTGTTCCAGGTATATATTTTCAGCAGTATTCAAGTCACCTTCCATAAGTGACAATCTTGCGTGTACTTCTGGAGAATTGGCGCTATAATCGTTGAACTTTTCTGCGTAATGTTGTCCTATTTCCGAAGTTTCGTGTAGAAAATGGGCTGATGCTACATTTCCTAGAGCTGCCTGGCATCTTTCTGCCAACGGTAGATTCTGTTGCTTGAGGGCTATCTGCGATAGATTCTGCCACATGGCTCTGGATTCTGGCACAGGACCCATAGATTCCAGAAACAGCACGGCTCGACTGTAGTCGTTGTCGTTCAATGCAGTTCCTGAAGGAAGATTTATATTTTTACGTGAGTTTGAAATTTCAATTCATATCTGAGGAACTTTTGGAAAGAATTAGTTTCAAATAAAAAAACAAGATTGGTTTTGGACAGTTGGTGCAAGCGTAGAAGAGGAGTTCTGGCGATTTTCAATCTTCGAATACTCTTGGAAAAGCAATAAGTGATCTAATAGTCGACCATGCAAGGGTTCATAAGGTTCACTGAAAGAACAATCTACTAAACTGTGGATGAAATTAATCAAGCCTCCTTAAAGCTTCCATAATTGGAAGAACCTGATTGTTTTCCATGATAAACTTGTGAATTAATGATTTTAACTTGATAATACACCGCAGCCTTTATAAATTTAATATGAAATACAAATCTTACCAAATTCCACCAAACCTTCATCAAGTTCAATAGAGAATGTGTTATTTCCATCAACACAAACTGCTTCGGTTTTTCCATCACTCCTTACAACGTCTGTAACATCTCCTTTAACTGCTACAATTGTTGGATTTTCGGGCATGTCGATGTTATACCAAATGGCCAGGTTATTATCTGCCTGGGCTACCGCAACATCACTACCCTCTACCCACTGAACAAAACTCACTCCTGTGAATATTGTCTGTTTCACGTTAGTCAGTATGTCTACCAGGATCAATCTAAAACGAGTTGATATAGTGAGATATTGGTGAATCTGTCCCGAATTAATATTTTCACGCGCTCTTTCTCGAGTGCAATATAATTTCGATCAAGTGTTTGATTTTTGCGCGCATTTTCTGGAGAACGGCCTCCTTTCCGCTTCGTCCGAATGTCTGTAATTTTCGAATTCAAAGCTGAAATGGGTCTCTTGCATGTAACACGAATTATCATATTTCATGCTTTTCTCATTCTATACCGATAAAAAAAAACTTAATGTATGCTATCACACACTCCAACAATTCGCGAATTTTGAATAATTCGGTATTAAAATTGGTCAAATCGGAACTCAAGGTCGAAGCGGGAGAAACGAGTCAGATCGCCGTCTATGTCACTCGATATTACAAGATTCACCGATCGATACAACCGACACTGTATATTGGCTTGCTAGAAAGAGAAGTACACGAGAAGAGGGAGAGAGTGTATATATCCCGGTACGACACGGAAGCCGCCAAGTTTCGTCCGTTTTAACATTCGACATGCGAGCCAAATTTAAAAGATCATTTTCTCGGTGAAACTTGAAATTTTTACGACGATGACGGTTAAAGATTTTCAGTAGTCTTACGGCTAGAATATTCCATTCCAATGATAAAAAAAAATTCATGCAAGGGAACTATTGGTCTCGAACGACTATGTTGAACGAAAGACGAATCCGGTGTCAGAATCGATTCTTTCCAGTCATCCGTAGGCACGATTGTTTGAGAACGTACAACCCTAGGGTAGGTTGCATACGAGGGGTTAAGTGCGTTCATTGGCAGAATAGACCAAACGGTTTCAGAGTTGGTAGTTTGAAATTTTGAGGATATTTCCCGTATATTTCAGGAACTACTAGATAAATTGGATTTAAACTTGGTAGATAGTCGAATCATAATGACGCGCAATAAATTGTTGAAATCTTACTGTTAGTAAATTTCAAAAAAATCAATTTTTCACGGAAATCAATCTTCAGTTCTGAAAGAAAAATTCACTGCACTTCACAGCGGTGTACTAAATTTCAGCTTGATACCATTGCTTCCTGGAAATTCCTTAGAAATGTATTCATGGCTTGATTTTTCTTTGGCGTAAGTGAATTCTTTCAGAATGGGATTACTAGGAAGGTGATAGAATATAAATTTGTATGAATAATACGTATTTTCTCTTTCATAGGCAGAATCCCTCTGAACTTTTAACGACTAGGTTGGACTCACCGATGAAGAATTCTTAGTCAAATTCAATTCTATCCGTCCGACTGGCAGTCCGTCTGTTGCCAGGTAGGTTGCGTCTGTAGCTTAGATAGGTTGCGTATCAAAATCTCGAAGGATTCGATTACATCGCCAATGGAAAAAATCAGCCAAGCGGAATTTCGTGAGAATCCGAATTTCAGCTCGATTCGATATATATTTTCGCAAATATTGGAACAAATATATCGTATACAAGGGCATAAAAGCTCTTCACTTCAATGCTTTTTTACATTTTTTTATAATGTAGTGAATATGTTGAAAACCAATAAAAATATTTCGAAAAAAATGAATGTCATCCGCGCAAAATTTCTGACAGTCAGAACTTTTCTAAATGTTATCGTAAGATACAGAATTGAAAGAATTCATTTTTCCTTCCGCAACGAAATAAATCTGAATTTTCTTGCACATACCTCTGCTTTTTATCCCGGAACAGCAATTTCTGACCCAGTTCATTCAGCTCCAGCCAATCTATTTTGGAATCATTCGTAATTTGCCCAATTGTAACACCATTGACCAAATTGATTATACAAATTGTCTTCAAATCCAATAAGTAAGCCAATTTCTTGTTCTCCAACAACTGATTTCGCTCATTCAAACGGACACTCATGAGGTGAGGGTTCGCAAATTCTGTTCTGGCAGAGCAAAGCACTTCGTTTTCTCCATATTCGATGAGGGAAAGTTCTCCAGCGTTGAAAATGGTACAGACTGACGGGTTTTCGAAGTAGAATTTCTCTAGGCGTGCGGTGTTATCCCAGGCAACCTGAAATTAAATATAGTTCATTATGAAATGAACAACACAATGAACTTGGTCACTTTAGAAATACTACCCTAGAGCCAAAGGACGAACAGTTAAAGGATATTAAATATTTATTAAGGATATTATTAGTGAGGGCGGTTTTGTTTGGATAAGTCCTACTATCTTCAAATGAATATATACCGGGTGTCACAGGAATCAGGTTCACCACCAAGAAAATCTTCATTCCATCAGATAACGGATTTAAATTTTGCACATTGACTTTCGGTTTAAACGGAAATCGAGTACTTCTGATTTTCTCATAACTATGAACTGATGCTTATTTTTCATATTTTGAATTCTGAGTGGAATTTCTTCGGAAAAAAATCAAGAAACCTAGAGAAGCGGTGACGTGAAGTCGGCAGCTTTTACGAGCATGTTCACCTTTGGTGATATTCTTTGAATATGCGCGCAAAAGCTGCTGACTTCACGTCAGTGCTTCTCTAGTTTTTTTTCAGTTATTTTGGAAAAAACTTCGATACCTAGGAAAACACCACGAAATTTGACATATTTCTTCACAATATCTTCAAAGTTATGATTGTATCGAACTGAAATTTAGTACATTGCTGTCAAATATGAAGCTCAAGGTGTGTTCAGAATTTTTTCCAAATGTAATGAATAGTTTTCGAGAAAAAACAATTATACGAAAAAAATTTTGAAAAATTATTTTTTAAATTTACTGATAGCACGATCTTGACAGAATTCTGCAAAAAAGTGCAAGTACTTATGTAGTTAATCGCATTCTGAAATGCAATCAGCCCTGAAATTTTCATGTCGATATAATGGAGGTTTTTCCTTTAGACGAAAATGCAGTAATTTTCATGAAAAACCCTTAGAACATCACATTTCAAATATATAATTTCAATATTATATTTTCAAGAAAATGTTCCTCACCTAAAACTGAAAAATAAAAATGGGGATTTGCATTTATAGGGATTTGTCTTGAGTGCACGATATTGCAACTTCGAATTAAGCTTTCTCGAAAAGAAAAGGACGTCAAATGTGTTACCTTGCTTAGGAAAACAGAGATAGATATACTTCGATCTGGTTAGAGTAGAAGACAACGACCAAGGAATAGAAAAAGAAGAGCACAGACTGTCATACTGTCATATAACTGACAAATCGCAAACGGAAATTGTTTGGTTATATTGACAAAGAACACGTGTGTACCACAGAATAGGAATAAATATTTCATTTTTCTATAGCAGAAAAAGCTATTCTACTAAACACCGTTGTCACTTCGTGCATGCCTGGCAAATCCCAAACCCCAATTTTGAAATCTGATTTTGAATTCTTTCTGCAGGTAATTTGGAAAATTAGGAATCGAACCCATAATAATTATGTTCAAATTTGCATTTGCAGTGATAACCCAAATTCAAGAAAAACCCCCATTCTACGCACGCCTGTTATCGTTCCTACGGACGGACGTACGGCCAGACAGTAGCGGATTCGTCATCAGTGAGTCCAACCTAGTCGTTTGAGGCCATCTCGTCTCAAAATTTTAAAAATCACAGACATTTGGGCAAAACGTTAGCACGCTGTTCCCCAGAACATGCGCGCAAAAATGTATAACTTACGTTATTCAACATGTCGCAGTTATATTAAAATGTATTTATCCCTACCTCGCTGAGTAGATTCTTATGGAGAGCTGCCACCAACAGGGTTTCTTCAGTACGTGCTACTAAATGGCAATCGTGACCCATTATTTTGACGTCATCTATTTCGCCTCCATATTGCGATTTGAGGATGATCCCTCTCCCATTTGAGTTCATGGGTTTAACGAGGACTTGATTTGGACCAACATAAGTGATTTCAAACTTATCTTTCCATATAGTTCGCCTCAGTACTGAAAATCGAACTCATGAAAGACTCCGTCAAAAAAGAATTCCATAAACGGCCGACTTATTATAGAATGTCTCGTGTTTAGAGTATGTCCTGATATAATTTAGTTGAAAATATAGATCTTATGAGAACCGTTCGTAGGAACCTCATCTTGATGTTTAGAATTTTTTTTATCTCTTGAAATTCTGCATAGAATCCTTTCGTTTTTGTTCAGTGTGGGATCTAGTGACTATTGTAGAATATGCAGGCGGGTGACTGCTTGTTGACCGAATGTCGACCACATACATTACGGTCTACGCAGGTTGACCTGTGCAGGTTAACCGGTGCGTGTATTGGAAGAGACCTGCGCAGATTCTGCGACCTGCACAGGTGACCGGAGAAAAAGCGAATTTCGATTTTTTGTCGAAGCACCCTACGGTGAACCTGAGTCCTGAGCATATGTGCGAAACCTCCGACTATCCCATACATGTAACGGCGTCAGGCCTGAAACCTGCACAGGTCAACCTTTCTGGTAGACTGGAGCGTATGTGGCCGGCATAAGGGACAACGGCTCAGTGGAGATAGAGGATCTCAAACTGGATGACGATGGGGGTTTTAAATGTCCCATAAGTATATTGGTTTCAAATAAATAGGGTGATTTGTGAAAAAATGCTGTGAAATATAAGCGAAAAATTTTCCATAATGACGAAGATATGGGAGTTCAAAACTTTAGCATTCTTTCACGAATCACCCTATATATTTGAAACCAATATACTTATGGGACATTTAAAGCCACATTTCCCTTTCAGTTTGGGGTCCTCTATATCCACTGAGCCGTTATAAATTGTATGGTACAAATTCACGTAATTTTTAATAACAGTTGATGAAAATTTAAAATGCGTAGCA
The DNA here is from genome assembly GCA_958510865.1 of Myrrha octodecimguttata. NCBI lineage: Eukaryota > Metazoa > Arthropoda > Insecta > Coleoptera > Coccinellidae > Myrrha > Myrrha octodecimguttata. The sequence goes on from OY294056.1 coordinate 64,614,918, forward strand.
AGAGCTTTGAGTTGAAAAGTCATGATTTGTTATCAAAATATATGAATAGATTCGATTGGTGTAAAAGTGAAGGCTTGATTGGACTAGGTATAGAGAATGTAGATATACAAGTCTCACATGACCACTTTTTACAGTTCTTACCTGATTCAAACATCAAAACACTACCTCCTAACCCACCACAAACAACTCTTGATCCATCTTTTTTCCATGCCAATGATGTAACTGTGTATAAATTTTCTATCTTTTTCGGGGGAGTTTCTTCCCACAACGATTTGCGGTTGTTCCAGATGTAAAGATGTAAGAAATCAAAGCTACCCATAACAACAGCCTTATGAAAAAAAGATACATAAATAGAAAACAATAAGAGTTGTGGGGATAATAAAATGAAATCAGAAGCTAATCCTCATAAGTTTGGAAGAAATTCCTGTTTTGGAAAATTCAAAATGTCCAATTTGTCATACGATATTCGATGAAGATTTCAATACTTTGAAAGATATACAGGGTGATTCCGGAGGAGACCGTCAGATTTTGAGATAAGTTTACACTAGTCAAGACAGTCTCGGAGCACTGTTTGGTTTATGGTTGGGGGTCTCTGTTGAGAATATACAGGGTGATTTGTCCGATTCGACCGATTTTACTTTTATTGATAACTTTGGTATGGCTTGTTCGATTTCAATGAAATTTTCAGCGTAGTACAATAGTGTTTAACACATTCATTGGTTTCAAATTTTTTTTCAAATTAAGCGGTTGTTATTGTGATAAATCCAGATTAATTGTGCAGGTTGAAAAACCACCCTGTACATAGCGTTTTCTAAACTACGCTATCTGTTTACGATTCTATTATACTATAATAAGTCATTATTCGAGAGTTTCTAATTTTTTGGCACACTTCTAGTTTTCCGAGAAAATTTTTTCAAAAAATGATAATGTCGAAATTTCGCTCCAATCGATTCTACTTTCATTGAGAGCTCTGGTATGGCTCATTCAATTTTAATGAAGTTTGCAGTGTAGAACAATCTGAATGAGTTCTTTCAATAATCGCAACAATCTCTCAAAATACAGTGTTGTAATTATGATCATTTCAGAATTTCAGATTAATTGTGCAGTTGGAAAAAAAAACACCCTGTACATTGCTTTTCTAAAACTTTCTTATTTGTTGCAGATTCTACAATAATATGTCATCATCCAGAGGTTTTTAATTTCTTTGGCACACCTCTGGTTTTCCTAGAAAACATTTTTGTAGAAGAGCATTATCGAAATTTGGCTCACAAGCAGTGAGAGTGTTCCGCACTAGGTAGGAAAGCTGTATCGTCCAAAGATGCAAAGTTGTTCGTCACTTCTGAAATATTCTTTTCAAATTCGAGATATATTCCGAATTGAATGGTTTCATACAACATATTAGCAATTAAATATGAATTTGGAATTTGAAAAGAATATTTTAGAAATTAAGAACTGCTTCGCATCCTTGGATAATAAAGCTTTCCTACCTAGTGCGGAATACGTTCACTGCTTGTGAGCCAAATTTCGATCATGCTCTTCTTCAAAAATGTTTTCTAGGAAAACCGGGGGTGTGCCACAGAAATTAAAAACCTCTGAATGATGACATATTATTGTAGAATCTGAAGCGAATAAGAAAGTTTTGAAAAAGCAATGTACAGGGTGTTTTTTTTCAACTGCACAATTAATCTGAAATTCTAAAACTATCATAATTACAACCCTGTATTTTGAGAGACTTTTGCGACTATTGAATGTACTCGTTCAGATTGTTCTACACTGCAAATTTCATCAAAATTGGATGAGCCATACCAAAGTTCTCAATGAAAGTAAAATCGATTGGAGCGAAATTTCGACATTATCTTTTTTTGAAAAAATTTTCTCGGAAAACAAGAAGTGTGCCAAAAAAATTAGAAACTCTCAAATAATGACTTATTATAGTAGAATCGTAAACAGATAGCGTGGTTTAGGAAACGCTATGTACAGCGTGTTTTTTCAACCTGCACAATTAATCTGGATTTATCACAATAACAACCGCTTATTTTGGAAAAAAAATTGAAATCAATGAATGTGTTCAACACTATTGTACTACGCTGAAAATTTCATTGAAATCGAACAAGCCATACCAAAGTTATCAATAAAAGTAAAATCGGTCGAATCGGACAAATCACCCTGTATATTCTCAATAGAGACCCCCAACCATAAACCAAACATTGTTTCGAGACTGTCTAGAGTAGTTTAAACTTATCCTAAAATCTGACGGTCTCCTCCGGAATCACCCTGTATATGTGATTTACTAGACTTGAAATACCTAATATCTTCTAATTAAGTGTCAGTACTCTTTATTACTACGATTTTATATATTATTATTTCGAAGAAATAATTCCCTGAATCAAAGTTTCTATAGATATCGAATACACCAATACTGCATTGAAATACCTGTCCACTGGGACTGCACGCTGCCTGCGTAAACTCATGTTCATATTCCTTCATATAATCGAACACCCTCATGAGTTTTCCATTACTGTTATAAACAGATACTTTCATGTCGCACCCAGCAGCAAAAATATACCCATTCGCCCAAGCAAGAGCCGTCGGTGGTACAGAATACAGAACTACCCTTCCTTGAGCCTCTTCTCCATTCTGATCAGCAGTAACAAAATATCTTAAATGGAAAAAAATTGATAATATAGCCAACGTAACATTTTGATACTTGGTGGAGTTGCAAATAACTATTGCTACCGCATAGTTTGAGTAATATGCAGATCATCTATTATACCTTATTATGTTGCCATCGACATGCCCGGATAAAAATCCAGTACCCTTAGAATTCGAAGCAAGTGAGACCACCAGACTATCAGATGCGAATAAGCTCTGGGACTTATTGCTCTTCATCATAAGATGTCGAACTTTTCCGTCAGCCAAGCCGCATATCACTGGACCAGTGATCAACCATATTAAACATGTTACGGGTGATGACTGTGGAAACTTGTTGCAAATTGCCTGCAATTTTTTAGAGTTACTCACAAGAAATACATGTACCCAATTCCTACAGCCGTGAAAAAATCGACCCCCATTCATTCGCCATTTTGTAACACTGGTTTTTCAAAACAACTTTTACAGATAACTAGAAGTTAACTTGTGAAATGTGATTCAAAATTAGATATGACTGCTTACATTGGTCAAAATAGTTTTTATAATGCCGGCACATTTGATCTGTTAAAAGATTCGATGTTCTACACATCTATATATCTGAAAATGGTGTGGGTTGTCTCGAGAACGAAAAATTCTTAGAAACTTCGATTTTGTTGGTTCAAAAATGAAATAATGAAATAAGAAACAAAAAAGTCATTTTTCAAAGGATTCCGAGTGTTTTTAAAAAAAAAATTAAAATCGATTCGGTAAAAAATAAATCATGTCCAATTCGCCATTACGTAACCCAGAGAAAATCGAGGCTGTAAACTTTTATCATCCAATATAATTGCGATATTTTCGCTAAACGCACAAATGATCTGAAAAAAAATCTAGACAAGCATTGACGTGAGATCAGGAACTTTCACGAGCTTCTTCATGAATAAGTTAACAAAGCGGTAGGTATTTCTTGCCTCAATGAGGAATTATTAACAACACTAACTTACCGAGGAAATAACAAAGAAATAACACATATTTTCTTCCTCTATTTCCGAAAATGAATATCGGATCCAGCTGATATTTGGTACATTGTAGTTTTTTTTCATTTTTAATGTTACGATACTCGGTCGCAGTGGTACGCACCAAAGTTCTACAATTAATAACGAAGTTTGAATCCAATCGCATCAGTTCTTCCCAAGATATTGAAGAAATAACTTTGAAATAATAAAGTATCAAGTCGCTAGCTTGTTTCGTTTGACCGGCCGAATTGAATTCAACATCGGATCCTTCATCATTTGGTCCAACCTAGTCGTTGGTCGAAAACCTAATTTTCTGAAGAAAATTTGGAAGTTACAAACATTTGGGCGAAATGATATCACGCTGTTTCCCACACACAAGCGCGTAAAAAGATAAGTATATTGCTAATTAGACTTGATGGCCTAAAATAGATCGGATAAACATAAATACCTATGCTTGAGCTGATACGCTGTTAAAGCTTGCTTGATCTCGAAAACGAAAATTTCGCACATAATTTCGAAACTTTTTTGTGAAAATGAGGGGATAATCCAACAAGTAAGTCTTGAAAAGCCACTTTTAAGTTTAAGAGAAATCTCCCCTAGGAGTTCGATACCTTATCCTGCGCCATTTTGCAATCATTGAAAATATATGTATCTTTATTGTTTCTTCAACATCAAAAAAATATAAATACTAAGTATTTTTTAACCTCAGAGTAAGATCCTTCTTTGGGCCTTCGTTACTGTTACTGAAAGTGGATTTTTCTCAACTTTTAAATTCAAGCAGAATTGTCTTTTTGCGCGCATGTTCTAGGGGAACAGCGTGCTATCGTTTTGTCCAAATGTCTGTAATTTTGGATGATTGAGCCGAAAATGGTCTCAATCGATCAGGTTGGACTCACTGATGACGAATCCGGTGTCAAAATCGATTCTGTCCGGCCGGCCGTAGACACGCTAACTGTCGACAGAAGCAATCTAGCAACTTGAAACTTTCAGGATAGGTTGCGCATCAGAATGCCGCGGTTAAGTTCGTTAATGGAACAAATCGGTCGAATAGTTTCGGAGTTATAGGCAGTTGAAGTTTTGAAGTTATTTATTTTTTATTTCAGAACCGACTTGAGAGATTGGATTCAAACTTGGCAGTTGGGTGGAATATAACGACGCGCAACTTTGAGCTGAATTTTGTCAGGATCATATGGTCAGTAAATTAAAAAAAAAAATTTTCCAAATTTTTTTCCAAAAAATTTTTTATTTCGGAAACCATTCATCATATCCGAAAAAAAGTCCACTCACACTTTGAGCTTCATATTTCACAGCAGTGTACCAAATTTCAGTTCGATACGATTATAAATTTCGGAGATATCGGGAAAAAATATGTCAAATTTCGAGGTTTTCTTCTCGATATCGTTTATTTTTTCGGTATAACTCGAGAAATACTGATTCAGTCCTGATAAAACTTCACAGCTAGTTTTGAGATGCTGAAAGACAACTTCATGCAAAATTTCGTGATAATCGGGTCATTAGAACAATTTGAAAAAAAAAATTTCTATGATTTTCTTATCATATCATACTCATTAAATTCTGTATGAAACTTCGAACTGTTATTTTTCGATGAAGTACTGGATTTCAATTCGATCTGATCTGTATTTTTGGAAATATTGAAAAAATATAATTTTGATTGGGTATATCTACGGAATCATTGGGTGGATTTTACCCATTCACGAATTCGGCTTTCGTAATTTAGGTCCAACCCTTCTCTACAAATATCGAGTTCCTAAGTTGTTTCTTTTGGAAGTTATTGTGTTTACGCAGTCGGCCGTTAGGCTGACCGTAAACACAATAACTTCCAAAAGAAACGACTTAGAAACTCGATATTTGTAGAGTAGGTTTGGGGCTTAATTACGAAGGTCGAATTCGTGAATGGGTAAAATCCGCCTAATGATTCCGTAGATATATATACCCATTCAAAACTTTATTTTTCCAATATTTCCAAGAATACAGATTTGATCGAATTGAAATCCAGTAATTTATCAGTAGAAAATTTCAAAAAGCACTGCCGTGAAGGCAGCAGCTTTTACGTGCATGTTCAAAGTCGTTGCTGAAGCGGTCATCTACATTGAACATGCGCGCAAAAGTTGCTGCCTTCACGGCAGTGCTTTTTGAAATTTTTATAAGCTTACTTCTGATGAACTCACTTTCACGAGAAATTGATAGGAAGATGTTGATATATTCATTCGTTTTCTGATCACCTGAATAGGGCAAATTGGTACACATGTACGGGTAAGATAGCATGGCTTCTTTTCTTATCAACGTAATAATATTGTTTCAGATAGGAATTGGTTTAACGGAGAAGAAAGAGCTCCAGTAATAATAAATTAACATAATCACAAGGACAAACGTGACAAGTATCGAGATTTCCTCTGCGGTTTTATATAAGGTATGTTGACCTGAAGATTAGTATAACAACTGTGAAACAGCAAATAGCTGTAGTCATTCTCCTTGGATCCGCTTCTTCGGTGTAGATGCTTGGTTGATTGGATGATTAGCTCTGATCAAGGGGGAATATTTGTTGATTTATCGACGTATATTTGTCCTTGTGATTATGTTAATTGTTGCAGATGTTGAACTCCAATCACAGCAAAACTGATACAGGAGGGTGGGATTAAAATATAATGATAAAAGCCTTGAAAAATGTGCGGAAGAAACAAATGGGATGGGCCTTTGCAAGCAAAATACATTTTCGTTGGCATTCGTGCTGAGTTCACTACCTAAGTGAATGAAAGGATATGTGTGTTGGTTTATTTCTTTTTGTTTTTTCAATGAAATTTAATATCCTCCAAATATTTGGTTTCATAGAAGGACTTTTTATCTTTTGCTGTAAAAAGTGTTGTATTCGAAGGTAAGCCATTTTTCCCTACACATGCGGGCAAGTTGGTTGTTTGCATGTTTTGCATGATTAAATTTTTTTCGTTGTTTCAAACCTTTCCAATTAATTTTTGCCCTATAAAATGAAAAGTTAACCGTATTGGCTAAAGACCCAGTACATGGTGATCTCTTAGTTTTCATCCACATATAAGATATCAGTTATGAAATGATTGTATGCCTTCTTGCCTACCTCTCTCCTAGATACCTACCTACTTTTATATCAAATTGAAAAATCTCCGAATTGATGAGTTTAGACAAGAATACGATATTTTTTCAACGAAAGTATTGTGAAATAACTTCCAAAATTGGCTTGGTGAGAAACCTATACCGGTTCCTGCGCCATTTCGCGACCTTAGATAATGTAGCTGGCGTCAATATTTTACATATCTTATTCACACCACTGTCTAACTCCAGCTGTTGAAAAAGTGAGTGTACCGCTTAGTTATCTTTTTTTGGAGCACACTAGTTTTGACATTGAATGAAAGTTCAATGGGATGAGATAAAATACTATAAGGCATCTAGATTATATTTGCCGTATGAAGCCGTGGTTAGAACCGTCAAATCGGGATTCAAGGTCGAAGCGGGAAAAACGCATCAGATCGCCTTCTACGTAACTCGTTATTGTACGATTCACCGATCGATACAGCTGTCTATTGGCTTGCTAGAGAGAAAAGTACACGAGAAGAGGGAGAGAGTCACAGAATTAAGTTTCGTCCGTTTGAACAGCCGATATGCGGAGGCAGATTTGAAAGATCATTTACTCGTTCAAAATTGAAATTTTTGACGGCGGTTGAAGTTTTTAGGTAGTCTTACGGATAGAATATTCGATTCCAAAGCCAAAAAATTCATACAAGAGACCTATTATAGACTATCAGTTCATTATGAGATGAGAAAACCTCATGATATCTATTGATGACAGACGCATACACCTAAGGGGTTGGTATCCTCAAAACTCACCTTTTTGTCACTCCAATTTTCTCCAATCTTATAAACATAAACTATATTATCCGTTTGAGCTACTGCAAGTTTAGTGGAGTCGGGACTGAAAGCCAAACCTTTGATGATGTATGATTTTTTACCTGCCCCAGAATTGAATGGCTTTGTGGAAAACTTATCTCGCCGGTCACCATTTTCATCAAAGAGTAGAATATATCTGTCGATGGTGGCAACAGCTAGCTTTTTGTTATTAGGTGACCAGCAGATGGCACATATTTTCGCATCTGTCTCCTAAGAAAATTAACCATAATCAATAACTTAATTGCTTGAACTATATCGTGTTCAGTTTGGGATAATTACTTCTGTTTAATGGACAAGAATAATCAAAGAAATAAGAGCAAATAGTAAATTTTTTTGTGCATCTTAATATAGGAATGATTTCATTATTTCTATTTATGCATTGAAATAAGTCTCAAGCATAAAATTGCTCTAATTTGTTACTCAAAATAAGAATTCCCGAAAAAATCCTTCGGATAAATTTTATCTTAGATGATTATAATGAATAAAACTATATAGTTCCATCATTGTAAATATAATCAGTTGACTGGAGCATCAACTAACACACAACTATTATACATAAAAAACTTGAAAAAAAATAATATTGCACTCACTTGGCCTTCAATTATAGTTTTGGAATATTTTAGTTGCATTTTACAGAATAGAGATGGATAATGTGTGCACAATTCACATTCCTTCAAGAGCTTGTTTGTATTAACACTTCGATTGCTATGGAAACTGATTGGATAATGAAAGCTTTATCTTTATAAAACTTTTATTGGAATCTTAATCATTAATTTATTTTTGTTACAAAAAATCCTTCATACATATATGCCTACAGATAGTAACAAAAACAGAATACCAAATCCAGAAAACAAGGATGCTACAAATGACACAGCAACCTCCTTCTTCAAACTTCTAGACTGCTTGGAGGAAGTAACTTCGTATACAAAGAACCAAGTAGTAAAAAATATACCAATTCCTAATAGTACTACTGTCAGATGAGGAAATACAGCTGGGTTCACAGGGGAAACATATCTTGGGAGAGATGTTACTTCTACCTAAAATCATTTTAGAATGAAATGCTTTCAAACCGTTCATCCATTGTATTTCTGATATATTATTCATCACAATTACCATCTTTCTAATTTGATAGTACTCAGTCCTTAAAAAAATTAAATCAAATTGGTAGTAATTGTTATCTTTTCCGAGCTACAAAATTGATTGCGAAGTTGAAAATGACCTAACCTCAAAGGTCTATGCACAGAACATCAAATATAAGAAGTGCTACCTCCCTTGTAAACTGTGGGCAACATTTGTGACATTTCTCCTGCCAAAATCTAGTTGGGAATATTCCATTATGGTGCGAGGGGGTGTCCGCTTGCTGAATTATATGTCATTTTACGATAGAATTCTGATGGTGTTCTGTGCTTAAATATTCTGTGGCAATATTGATTATTGCAGGATGCAAATATTTATATCGTGAATTCTTCAAGATTTTTATTATTCCGTGTTCTAAGCTCAATTATGATTCGAAAGGAAACGTGCTTCAAAAATGAAACAAAGCATTATAAACAATTATTTCTTTATTTACATCATTGTTAAAATTGCATGCAATTATAATATATTTTCCAACAAGTTATATGTACATAAATATTGGAACATCTGCATGTGCAAAATTGGTAACCAAAATATATCTCAGCCAAAAAACTATACAAAATGTAGTTGAAAAAACTTCTTAAACATAAAATAATTTGAATTTCTTGAATAAATACTGATTACATTTTTCATATATTTCAAAGATTCCGTCGTAGAATGAATAAGAAAATATTTGTCTCACACCTTATCAAATGTGACTATAATTTAGGTGGCAGTTTTCTGAAACAAATAAGTAAAATTTGCTTCTAGAGAAAACAAAAACCATGACACACAACAAACAAAATTTTTGACCAACCACAGGTCTTACATTTTTGGAATTTGGTTTCAACTATTTCAAGTTCTTTGGGGTGTATCTACCAAATTCCAGAACAATTATTCAATAAAATGAGAATTACACTTTGATGTTCATGAGTTATGGATAAAAGGATGTTTATGGGGTCAACACTTATTCACGACAGTCTTTCAGTTATTATTACGATCAGAATTGTCACGTCACTGAAACACAATAACACTGTTTTGTCTAGGTAGGGGAAAAAGCATCCAGTCACAATAGGTAGACATAATCAAGTGGATTCCATCGATATAGATGATTACAGTCTGAAAAATGAAAAAAGTATCAATTTCACATATGAAATTATAGAAGATGAATATTGAAATATATTTCAAATATAAATAATGCTGATCAATCTTGCTGGGATAGACCATGATATGTTGATATACTGTGTGTATATCCCTTGTCGTTCCTAAAAAAAATACTCAGTAAAATATTCACGTGCTATAATCCATATCACAGTCAACAAACTATAGTAATAAAAATAAAATATCACAACACTCAATACAATCTTAGTGTTATCAGTCGGTGTATGTATCAGGTACAAATGTCTGAAACCAGGTATACCTCAGAGTTGGCAGTCAGCCCTGAAAAAAATATTATTATCATGTTCTTTGGAAAATTTTTAACTGGAGAATTTGAAAGATCAAAATTAGCTGAATAATCATGGTCAGCTAGGAAACTTTCATCACAGGACTTGAATTTAGAATTAGAGCCTTTTGTTGAATCATTATGGTCAGTAAAAACATATGACGTGGAAGAATCGTTAGATGGTGATGATTCATTTAGGACTGGATTTTCAAGCTGAAATTGCCTGATATAGTCATGATCATTGTGTAATGGAATCATATGAGAATCGTTAAATGATGGTTCATTTGGAAATAAATTTTTGGGTTGAAATTGACCAACATAGTCAGGTTCATTATGTAAATGAATCAGCTCAGATGATTGAGGCACAGCCTTTTTGTTCAGACGACTCTTAAGGGTGATTTCATTGAAATCAGAGGCTGAAAAATGATCACCACACAAGCGAAAATTAGGAATATTTTTGCTAGGACTTATTTCACAAATATCTTTCAAAGATTTGAGGGTAACAGGGTCTTTAGGGAAGCGAAAAAATCTTTTATTACCAACAAGTGAATTGCTGATATAGGAATTTTTGCAAGAAGGATATTTGCAAGAAAACTTAACATCTTTGTACAATGAAGCAGATGAAAGTAAAGCCATTTTCTTAATTTAATTTAACGTTAGAGACAATAAGATTTATAGAATTGAACTTTGTATAAACATAAACATCAGATCTCACCTAGCGCCCTAATCTTCAACATCATGTAATACCTGAAAAAAACTCATTCAATCACCAACTAATCACCTGCAAAAATATCATATCATTAGCATAATCTGAATTCTGGAAAAAAAAGTTTCATTATATCACGAAGAGAGCACCTGAAAAGAGTTGAAATATTTTATCCCCGGCATCAGCTGAATCCTGAAAAGGAAATTTGGACCGGAAAGTTTTTTAAAATTACCAAAAAAAAACTTATCTTCACATGGAGATCATATTAATACTAATTAATATCACAACAATTATTGCAACCGTCTAGAAAATATCACATATAACTTTTCAACAAACACATTTATGAAATTATGCTTAGTTATGCCAATTTCATTTATCAATGTCATTCGTCATTCCATAAATGTTCTGTCATTTATGTCATTCATCCATTTGAACATATCTACGACATACGTTTCCTACATCTCCTTTTCTAATCAAAGGACAGAACGAGCTCAGTTGGGGACGTATGTCCTTGTTTCCACTTTTCCTACTGTCGCTTCACCCCCCTGGGTCTATGCCTCAAAGCATCAATTCCTTCATTCATTCATTCTTTATATGTGCTTGGAATCTGGGTCCATCTACACAACCTCCAAGTAATTTTTTTTTCGTATTCATACATTGACATTCATTCAGATTCACAGCAAACTCAGACTTATCGTTATAGGCACACAAACATATTCCTTAAACCACAGATCAACTGGTTGGTCTGTGCTTAAACTTTACCCAACCTCGCCGGGATTCGAGCCCAGTGCCTCCGGTTTTACATCAAAGCCTGAAACCACAGAACATCAAATATAAGAAGTGCTACCTCCCTTGTAAACTGTGGGCAACATTTGTGACATTTCTCCTGCAAAAATCTAGTTGGGAATATTCCATTATGGTGCGAGGGGGTGTCCGCTTGCTGAATTATATGTCATTATTGTCATTTTACGATAGAATTCTGATGGTGTTCTGTGCTTAAATATTCTGTGGTATTGATTATTGCAGGATGCAAATATTTATATCGTGAATTCTTCAAGATTTTTATTATTCCGTGTTCTAAGCTCAATTATGATTCGAAAGGAAACGTGCTTCAAAAATGAAACAAAGCATTATAAACAATTATTTCTTTATTTACATCATTGTTAAAATTGCATGCAATTATAATATATTTTCCAACAAGTTATATGTACATAAATATTTACTTATAATTATCATAAAATAGGCTTCAGTATGCTCGTTTTTTTCACACCTACATGTGGAACATCTGCATGTGCAAAATTGGTAACCAAAATATATCTCAGCCAAAAAACTATACAAAATGTAGTTGAAAAAACTTCTTAAACATAAAATAATCTGAATTTCTTGAATAAATACTGATTACATTTTTCATATATTTCAAAGATTCCGTCGTAGAATGAATAAGAAAATATTTGTCTCACACCTTATCAAATGTGACTATAATTTAGGTGGCAGTTTTCTGAAACAAATAAGTAAAATTTGCTTCTAGAGAAAACAAAAACCATGACACACAACAAACAAAATTTTTGACCAACCACAGGTCTTACATTTTTGGAATTTGGTTTCAACTATTTCAAGTTCTTTGGGGTGTATCTACCAAATTCCAGAACAATTATTCAATAAAATGAGAATTACACTTTGATGTTCATGAGTTATGGATAAAAGGATGTTTATGGGGTCAACACTTATTCACGACAGTCTTTCAGTTATTATTACGATCAGAATTGTCACGTCACTGAAACACAATAACACTGTTTTGTCTAGGTAGGGGAAAAAGCATCCAGTCACAATAGGTAGACATAATCAAGTGGATTCCATCGATATAGATTATTACAGTCTGAAAAATGAAAAAAGTATCAATTTCACATATGAAATTATAGAAGATGAATATTGAAATATATTTCAAATATAAATAATGCTGATCAATCTTGCTGGGATAGACCATGATATGTTGATATACTGTGTGTATATCCCTTGTCGTTCCTAAAAAAAATACTCAGTAAAATATTCACGTGCTATAATCCATATCACAGTCAACAAACTATAGTAATAAAAATAAAATATCACAACACTCAATACAATCTTAGTGTTATCAGTCGGTGTATGTATCAGGTACAAATGTCTGGGTCTTTAGGGAAGCGAAAAAATCTTTTGTTATTACCAACAAGTGAATTGCTGATATAGGAATTTTTGCAAGAAGGATATTTGCAAGAAAACTTAACATCTTTGTACAATGAAGCAGATGAAAGTAAAGCCATTTTCTTAATTCAATATAACGTTAGAGACAATAAGATTTATAGAATTGAACTTTGTATGAACATAAACATCAGATCTCACCTGGCGCCCTAATCTTCAACATCATGTAATACCTGAAAAAAACTCATTCAATCACCAATGTGAAGTTGGCAGGTAGACCTGGCAGGCAAAACTTCCGGAGATACCCGAACGCCCAGTGGCGTCGGAGAAATCGAATGCTTCCGCGAATTCGATGAGATCCACTCAGTTTATGTTCAATATGATGGAAGTTATACCTCATCCGAACTGACGGAATATATCCAAACAATTTATTATTATTATTACCAGCGCTGTTCTCAATTATAATCAGACGTTTTCTCATGAAAGTAAGAGACATTTGTCATAGTTAAATACTTGCACTCGATTTGGAAAAGGACCCTTTCTAGTGTCGGACTGATCAAATTTTCATGAATTTTTTAGGTATTTTTGCCCACAGCAGCTGCGATAAAATGAATGCGGATGCCTTCTAATGTCTAAGGAAAATACGTTTTTCATAAAATAATGGCCTGCACTTGATTGGGAAAAAAATACCAGAGTCGGATCGAACGAATTTTCATGAATTTTTTTAGGTACTTTTGCCCTCAGCAGCTACGATGAAATAAATACAGAAGCTTTTCAATGACTAAGAAGAACTCGTTTTCCATAAAATAATTGCTTGCACTTGATTGGGAAAAAAATACCAGAGCCGGATCGAACAAATTTTCATGATTTTTTTTAGGTACTTTTGCCCTCAGCAGCTATGATAAAATAAATACAGATACTTTTCAATAGCTAAGAAGAACTCGTTTTTCATAAAATAATCGCTTGCACTTGATTGGGAAAAAAATACCAGAGTCGGATCTAACAAATTTTCATGAATTTTTTTAGGTACTTTTGCCCTCAGCTGCTACGATAAAATAAATACAGATACTTTTCAATAGCCAAGAAGAACTCGTTTTTCATAAAATAATCGCTTGGCACTTGATTGGGAAAAAAATACCAGAGTCGGAGCGAACAAATTTTCAGGAATTTTTTTAGGTATTTTTGCCCTCAGCAGCTACGATAAAATAAATACAGATACTTTTCAATAGCTAAGAAGAACTCGTTTTTCGTAAAATAATCGCTTGCACTTGATTGGGAAAAAATACCAGAGTCGGATCTAACAAATTTTCATGAATTTTTTTAGGTACTTTTGCCCTCAGCAGCTACGATGAAATAAATACAGAAGCTTTTCAATGACTAAGAAGAACTCGTTTTCCATAAAATAATCGCTTGCACTTGATTGGGAAAAAAATAACAGAGCCGGATCGAACGAATTTTCATGAATTTTTTTAGGTACTTTTGCCCTCAACAGCTGCGATGAAATAGATACAGATGGTTTTCAATAGCTAAAAAGAACTCGTTTTTCGTAAAATAATCGCTTGCACTTGATTGGGAAAAAAATACCAGAGCCGGATCGATGAAATTTTCATGAATTTTTTTAGGTACTTTTGCCCTCAGCAGCTGCGATAAAAAAATAAAGATACTTTTCAATAGCTAAGAAGAACCCGTTTTTCATAAAATAATCGCTTGCACTTGATTGGGAAAGAAATACCAGAGTCGGATCTAACAAATTTTCATGAATTTTTTTAGGTACTTTTGCCCTCAGCAGCTACGATAAAATAAATACAGATACTTTTCAATAGCTAAGAAGAACTAGTTTTTCGTAAAATAATCGCTTGCACTTGATTGGGAAAAAAATACCAGAGCCGGATCGAACAAATTTTCATGAATTTTTTTAGGTACTTTTGCCCTCAACAGCTGCGATGAAATAGATACAGATGGTTTTCAATAGCTAAAAAGAACTCGTTTTTCATAAAATAATCGCTTGCACTTGATTGGGAAAAAAATACCAGAGTCGGATATAACAAATTTTCATGAATTTTTTTAGGTACTTTTCCCCTCAGCAGCTACGATAAAATAAATACAGATACTTTTCAATAGCTAAGAAGAACTCGTTTTTCGTAAAATAATCGCTTGCACTTGATTGGGAAAAAAATACCAGAGCCGGATCGATGAAATTTTCATGAATTTTTTTAGGTACTTTTGCCCTCAGTAGCTACGATAAAATAAATACAGATACTTTTCAATAGCTAAGAAGAACCGGTTTTTCATAAAATAATCGCTTGCACTTGATTGGGAAAAAAATACCAGAGTCGGATCTAACAAATTTTCATGAATTTTTTTAGGTACTTTTGCCCTCAGCAGCTACGATAAAATAAATACAGATACTTTTCAATAGCTAGGAAGAACTCGTTTTTCGTAAAATAATCGCTTGCACTTGATTGGGAAAAAAATACCAGAGCCGGATCGAACAAATTTTCATGAATTTTTTTAGGTACTTTTGCCCTCAACAGCTGCGATGAAATAGATACAGATGGTTTTCAATAGCTAAAAAGAACTCGTTTTCCATAAAATAATCGCTTGCACTTGATTGGGAAAAAAATACCAGAGTCGGATCTAACAAATTTTCATGAATTTTTTTAGGTACTTTTGCCCTCAGCAGCTACGATGAAATAAATACAGAAGCTTTTCAATGACTAAGAAGAACTCGTTTTCCATAAAATAATCGCTTGCACTTGATTGGGAAAAAAATAACAGAGCCGGATCGAACGAATTTTCATGAATTTTTTTAGGTACTTTTGCCCTCAACAGCTGCAATGAAATAGATACAGATGGTTTTCAATAGCTAAGAAGAACTCGTTTTTCATAAAATAATCGCTTGCACTTGATTGGGAAAAAAATACCAGAGTCGGATCGAACAAATTTTCATGAATTTTTTTAGGTACTTTTGCCCTCAGCAGCTGCGATAAAATAAATACAGATACTTTTCAATAGCTAAGAAGAACTCGTTTTTCGTAAAATAATCGCTTGCACTTGATTGGGAAAAAAATACCAGAGCCGGATCGATGAAATTTTCATGAATTTTTTTAGGTACTTTTGCCCTCAGCAGCTGCGATAAAAAAAATAAAGATACTTTTCAATAGCTAAGAAGAACCCGTTTTTCATAAAATAATCGCTTGCACTTGATTGGGAAAAAAATACCAGAGTAGGATCTAACAAATTTTCATGAATTTTTTTAGGTACTTTTGCCCTCAGCAGCTACGATAAAATAAATACAGATACTTTTCAATAGCTAAGAAGAACTCGTTTTTCGTAGAATAATAGCTTGCACTTGATTGGGAAAAAAGTACCAGAGTCGGATCTAACAAATTTTCAGGAATTTTTTTAGGTACTTTTGCCCTCCACAGCTGCAATGAAATAGATACAGATGGTTTTCAATAGCTAAAAAGAACTCGTTTTTCATAAAATAATCGCTTGCACTTGATTGGGAAAAAAATACCAGAGTCGGATCGAACGAATTTTCATGAATTTTTTTAGGTACTTTTGCCCTCAGCAGCTGCGATGAAATAAATAAAGATGCTTTCTAATGGCAAAGAAGAACTCTTTTTTCATAAAATAATCACTAGCACTCGATTGGGAAATTTTGAGCAAATTTTGAATTGGTATTTTTGTATGCAAATTTCCACACCCACCCAGGAGGTATTGCATAGTCAGAAGTGGGCATTCCATCTACTATCGAAAGGGATATACCTCTATCAGTCAAGTTCAAGGCATCGCACATTCGATATCTGACATTGGGTGCGTTACCTTTTTTATGGGTGGTTCGCCAGTAGCCCTATCATCCCAAAAAAATTCCTGAAAATTTGTTAGATCCGACTCTGGTACTTTTTTCCCAATCAAGTGCAAGCGATTATTTTATGGAAAACGCGTTCCTTTTAGCCATTGAGAAGTATCTGTATTTATTTTATGGCAGCTGCTGAGGGCAAAATTACCTAAAAAAATTCATGAAAATTTGTTCGATCCGACTCTGGTATTTTTTTCCCAATCAAGTGCAAGCGATTATTTTAGGAAAAACGAGTTCTTTTTAGCTATTGAGAAGCATCTGTTTTTATTTCATCGCAGCTGCTGAGGGCAAAAGTACCTAAAAAAATTCCTGAAAATTTGTTCGATCCGACTCTGGTATTTTTTTCCCAATCAAGTGCAAGCGATTATTTTATGAAAAACGAGTTCTTCTTAGTCATTGAAAAGCTTCTGTATTTATTTCATCGTAGCTGCTGAGGGCAAAAGTACCTAAAAAAATTCCTGAAAATTTGTTCGCTCCGACTCTGGTATTTTTTTCCCAATCAAGTGCAAGCGATTATTTTATGAAAAACGAGTTCTTTTTAGCTATTGAAAACCATCTGTATCTATTTCATCGCAGCTGTTGAGGGCAAAAGTACCTAAAAAAATTCATGAAAATTCGTTCGATCCGGCTCTGTTATTTTTTTCCCAATCAAGTGCAAGCGATTATTTTATGGAAAACGAGTTCTTCTTAGTCATTGAAAAGCTTCTGTATTTATTTCATCGTAGCTGCTGAGGGCAAAAGTACCTAAAAAAATTCATGAAAATTTGTTAGATCCGACTCTGGTATTTTTTTCCCAATCAAGTGCAAGCGATTATTTAACGAAAAACGAGTTCTTCTTAGCTATTGAAAAGTATCTGTATTTATTTTATCGTAGCTGCTGAGGGCAAAAATACCTAAAAAAATTCCTGAAAATTTGTTCGCTCCGACTCTGGTATTTTTTTCCCAATCAAGTGCAAGCGATTATTTTATGAAAAACGAGTTCTTCTTGGCTATTGAAAAGTATCTGTATTTATTTTATCGTAGCTGCTGAGGGCAAAAGTACCTAAAAAAATTCATGAAAATTTGTTAGATCCGACTCTGGTATTTTTTTCCCAATCAAGTGCAAGCGATTATTTTATGAAAAACGAGTTCTTCTTAGCTATTGAAAAGTATCTGTATTTATTTTATCATAGCTGCTGAGGGCAAAAGTACCTAAAAAAAATCATGAAAATTTGTTCGATCCGGCTCTGGTATTTTTTTCCCAATCAAGTGCAAGCAATTATTTTATGGAAAACGAGTTCTTCTTAGTCATTGAAAAGCTTCTGTATTTATTTCATCGTAGCTGCTGAGGGCAAAAGTACCTAAAAAAATTCATGAAAATTCGTTCGATCCGACTCTGGTAGTCTGGTATTTTTTTCCCAATCAAGTGCAGGCCATTATTTTATGAAAAACGTATTTTCCTTAGACATTAGAAGGCATCCGCATTCATTTTATCGCAGCTGCTGTGGGCAAAAATACCTAAAAAATTCATGAAAATTTGATCAGTCCGACACTAGAAAGGGTCCTTTTCCAAATCGAGTGCAAGTATTTAACTATGACAAATGTCTCTTACTTTCATGAGAAAACGTCTGATTATAATTGAGAACAGCGCTGGTAATAATAATAATAAATTGTTTGGATATATTCCGTCAGTTCGGATGAGGTATAACTTCCATCATATTGAACATAAACTGAGTGGATCTCATCGAATTCGCGGAAGCATTCGATTTCTCCGACGCCACTGGGCGTTCGGGTATCTCCGGAAGTTTTGCCTGCCAGGTCTACCTGCCAACTTCACATTGATCATTCAATCACCAACTAATCACCTGCAAAAATATCATATCATTAGCATAATCTGAATTCTGGAAAAAAAATTTTCATTATATCACGAAGAGAGCACCTGAAAAGAGTTGAAATATTTTATCCCCGGCATCAGCTGAATCCTGAAAAGGAAATTTGGACCGGAAAGTTTTTTATTAAATTACCAAAAAAAAACTTATCTTCACATGGAGATCATATTAATACTAATTAATATCACAACAATTATTGCAACAGTCTAGAAAATATCACATATAACTTTTCAACACACACATTTATGAAATTATGCCAATTTCATTTATCAATGTCATTCGTCATTCCATAAATGTTCTGTCATTTATGTCATTCATCCATTTGAACATATCTACGACATACGTTTCCTACATCTCCTTTTCTAATCAAAGGACAGAACGAGCTCAGTTGGGGACGTATGTCCTTGTTTCCACTTTTCCTACTGTCGCTTCACCCCCCTGCCTGAAACCAGATATCACAGTATAGAAACTAGTTTTTATACTGTGATATACAGATATATTCTTTTTTGCCTAGCATAGAATAACAATAACCTAGTGTTTTCTTTTATCGGTTTCGATTAACTTTTTCATAACCAACATAAGTAATGGAGTTGTTATTTATAATATATCCGATGCAATAGCTGAAATGAAAATTCCAAAATCATACTAGGAAATCTCTATCTACGGGAAAACTCTGTGTAGTGTTGTTTGTTTGTTATTTCGAGAACATAACCTCAATTTTAGTTGTCAGATTGCTGTCACCCTTCAAGTTTTCAACCATATGTGTCGGTCAAGGAAGAAATCTTGTAATTTTACCGCTGTTGGAATTTCAGTGAAATTTTCCTGTTCATGACGAAGTTTTATGAAATTATGGTAATTTCAGAATAGTCAGTATTAAAAAACATATAACTAGATATTTATTCTATTCAATTTATATGCCTACCAGTATGAAATGGGAGGTGGTATATTTTACCATTACTCATAAATTAAATCACTTAAGTTCTCAATAAATCTGAAATGATGGGTCAAAGTATCGTTGAATCAAGACGTAAATTCATAGATTGCTATGTTTTAACCCTTCATTTCAAAGGTTTTGAATTATCTCCCAAATTAAGTTTGCTTCTCTGAAGTAATTTTCCTGCTTCTTATCTTTCCAGTATGTGATTTGAAGAAATTCAATTCCTTATTACGTTAGGAAACTCGGAATGTTGTTATGTAGAAAAAATCGTAACCAGCAGTCTGCATATTGTACATGGGATGAATGAGGAAGAATTATTGAGAAGAGCTACAGAAGAGCGAGATAAACTATTCAAACGCTATGAGCAGGGACGAGAAGGAGGTGCAGAAATTGACCCTTGGGAGGATCCCGGATTTGAAGTCTATCATGCAACTGACAGATATGGATTCATCCATGACAAGAGACTGCCATCCAAGGTTGATATTCACGAAACAAAAAAATTGCAAATTGAAGTGGAACGTCAAAAGAAATGGCTCAAGATGTTGAAAGATTGGAACCACACATTAGCTTCAGAAAAACTCCATACTCGTGTTTATAAAGGCATTCCTGATTCATTGAGGTCTATCATTTGGTGTAAATTATTGAACATAGAAGATAAAAAGAAAGCAAACTTAGGAATGTATACAAAGATGTACAATTTAGCGAAAGAATATTCAACAGATGCTAGACAGATAGATTCCGATGTGAATAGACAATTTCGAGAGCATTTACAGTATCGTGAGCGATATAGTATTAAGCAACAGCAGTTATTTAATGTATTAACTTCTTATGCCATGTATAATTCTGAAGTAGGATATTGTCAAGGAATGTCGGGCTTAGCTGGTGTATTATTGATGTATATGGATGAAGAGGATGCATTTTGGGCATTACATACTCTGTTAACAGATCCAAAATATGCTATGCATGGGTATTACAAAGAAGGGTTTCCAAAGTTGACTCGGTTTATGGCCCACCATGATAAAATTCTAACAAAATTCCTCCCTAAATTGAAGAAACATTTTGATAAGCATGGAGTTGATGCTATGTTATATTCTTTGAAATGGTTTTTTATTTGCTTTGTTGAAAGGGTAAGTTTAAAAACTATTCTAATTACTTGCACTCATATAAAATCAGAAATGTCTCAAGTAATATTTCAGACATGCCTTTTTCCTTCTACTTAAGAGAATGTATTATTGAATTCCGTTGATAGAATTAGTGCGCAGATCGTGAAATATTATTGCACTGAGTTCGCTGTTTCTGGTTCATAATTTTGTCCTCTGCAAACTGAACACACCAAAACTGTTGCTAAAGGAATAGATGCATAGATTACATGGTGCGGACACTCTTTGACATATTTTGGGTCTAAACAGCTTTGTTGTCCCACTTCAGTTTTCACCAATAGATGCTGGCATCTAGAAATCTGCCATGTAAAATCTGAAATATCTCTGGAAGTTACCAACATGTCATATCAGAACTTGTCAAATGAGAGCTTTTATTTTGATTTTCGGAGTTGCACCATTTATTATTTTCAA
This sequence comes from Myrrha octodecimguttata, assembly GCA_958510865.1. NCBI lineage: Eukaryota > Metazoa > Arthropoda > Insecta > Coleoptera > Coccinellidae > Myrrha > Myrrha octodecimguttata. Next base: position 64,636,177 of record OY294056.1, read on the forward strand.
GAATTTCCGAAAATGAATTCATTTTTACAAATTTGAGTTATGACTATTCATTCCATTCTGTCAGAATGGCGAAATATGTATAAAATCATCTCTGAATACACAAGTCTCAAACAATATTCAGTTCATGGTGAACAAGTCCTCCAGAGTTTCATATCCAAAAATATCTATAAGAAAGATTTGGAACGATAGATACTACTATTAATTTATCGGGTTTGAAATTATTCTGATAAATTCGTATGTACAGGAAAATGAATAATTCATATTTCAATCAAAATAAACAAACATTTCCTCGAATTTTTTCACAAGTATGTAACAAATTTGTAGGTTTTGAATTGAATATTTATTAATAGGTACATACAAAATTCATAAACCATATTTTTATGAAAGGAGATACAAACTATCCAATAAAATCCATGAGTAATATATCAATCTCTTGTTTCGTTTCTACTGTCGTTTGGGCTTCGCAATGATTTCTTGAAATCATGAATTTCATCAGATCTTGTATGGGCTTCATTTACAGAGCCAAGTAGTACAATATGTTACAATTCTAGTTTTGAACACAAAATTTTGGTGGGTAATAGTAGGAAAGTGTCGACACTGGATATATTCAATGCATTTTGCTAATGGAATTTTGCTACAAGTTGGTCATATATTTTCTTCCTTTGGTCGAGCTATTCTCTGGTTGTTTTATATTTATTGGTTTTCAGAAGCATTCTACATAACTTATTATTTTTGTGTACTATTATGAATAAGTTGGAGCTTATTTCATTTTACATCATTATTTCATTGAAATATTTCTTTTCGTTATGGAAAATTGATTTTAATCCATATATAATTGAAATTGAAAAAAACTGAAAATGCTTATTACTTCAAGGTTATAATAATTTCAGCACATTCTAAATGTGAATTATTCAAATTATTATGAAATTCCTTGACACCCCAAAATGGAGAATTTGCTTAAAGCGAAATGAACCTCTCTTTCCTCATAGAAAAATGGTGTGAATGATCTTTAAAGAGTTCAAATCATGTGAATCACTGGCTTCCACCAATTAAATATCAATGAATATAATTTACAGTTACCTAATTCACTAATTGATGGGAGTTGAACAAATTGGATCCTTTAATGGCGCCATTGGATGAATAATTATTTTGATCTAATTGAGCATAGTATTTGAGATGTAGTTGAGTTTGATTAGATTCGCCAAAAAATTGCTTCCTGATTAGGACTTAGTCCATGTAAAATAAAACATTGCAATAAATTGAGTAGTATTGTCAATAAAAATCATGACATCAAATATTCCAATTAGTTCAAATGAAGCAAGAATTTTTGTTTTCAGGTTCCATTCAGCCTCTGTCTGCGAGTTTGGGATATACATTTATTAGATGGTGAAAGAGTTATTACAGCAATGGCATATACAATATTGAAGTTGCACAGAAGAAACTTACTCAAATTGAATGATATGGATACTATTGTTAATTACATCCAGGTATTTCTTCCTCAACTACTTGTCACTAAATTTTATATTATAAAATAAAAGAAAAATAGCTCTATTCTCCAACAAACTAACAATAATAAAACAAGAAGAAAATTATCCGCAATTGTAATGCAAAAATCCTTCAGCTTGAAAAAGAATATTTAATTAGAAAATATTATTTATATTTTTTCAGGTGAAGTTGCATAAGGATTTCTTAATAGATGACGACACTGTCATACAGAATTTGGAGAAGTCCTTAGAAGAGCTGAAACGTGCAAAACTCGATACTGCAGGACCCCCTCAAAAAGAGGAATTAGCAACAAAACCATTTGGAATATTCAAGAAACCAACTGTTACAAATATAATCGGATTAAGAACTGAACAATTTACAGATAAAGAAAGAGAAACAAATGAATTGGTAATACTTACGAGTGACACTGCCAGAGAAAACGCAGAGAAGGAAGATTCCTACCCAAGTGATTCTGTTGGGCATACAGGTACAGATTCAAGTAATTTTTCAACTTCTATCGCAGGTAGCACTTTATCCTTGCAAACCAGTATTGCCAGCAGTTGCTCTATAGAAATTACAAGACTTTAAATTTGAAGGTTTTCATTTTAATTTGATTGCCTCATAAAAGCTATCAGTTTTCTGCCATGTCTATTTATAGAACAGATTATTCATTCCTAATTTTATTGAAACTTGAACAACCATTGTTTTCGTCTTGATATAAAATTTAGAAAAATGTTTTGTAAATATATATTGATTCAAAATAAGATCTGTAAATGAATATAGATATCCAAAACATTTTTTTCTTCTTTTTGAAGGTTGCTCATGAAATCTATATCGAATATATGTATATACTCCAGAATAATAGATATATCTTTTCTTATTCAATATAACATATCGTATTTAACTTAAGTAACTATTTTTTAAACATGTTGAGAGTTACTTTTTAGTTTGAAATGAAAAAAAATACATTCCAATTCATTTACAATTATTCAATAATAAATGTACCAAAATACTAGAGGAGTACCCAAATGTACTTTTGCACCTTTTATATGTGTCATGGAATTAACAATACACACACTTTCATGTTCATAACAATTATATCAGCACTAATATATTTCCAGTTTCCTTATTCATTGTGATTAAATTTTTTTTTAATATCTTCTTTTACTAGACTTGTATGCCTTATCCATAATATATGTTTGTACAAACAATTCATGTTTTGGTTTTGCATTTTCACACCTTTATCCTTGTTTTCGTGCATGGTGCATGGGACGTTTTTAACATTGATATTACAGATGTTTGTTCATTTGAATTTTGTTTTTTTTTAATGCACTTTTTGAAGTATTTCAGCCTGTAGAGTTATGCTTTGGTTGCTTGGTTTTGAGGTTTCAGAATAGGTATATTTATGAAATAACAAATAATCTTTTTCATGCAGAGGTGATTGAAATTAATCTTTAACCTTTTTCGATAAAACGATATAATTTTTGATTCAAGAGTGTGAGTGATTAAATATATGTGGTGATAATTATTAGAAATCAAACCTTTAAAATTTCAATATGACTAAATGTTCATTCATTTCTAGACACAAATAGAGTTAGTTACTAAGGTTTGAAGAAAAATTTTCAATGCATTGCTTAATATTGCCATCTTGTGAATTAATAATCAATAGAATGAACCATTAATGAAAACAACAAAATAAATCTCCACAACTTCTTTAATGCCTCACAGGAATGATAACATGTATCATTAATTGAATACGATTGTGAAGAATAGTAGTTTATTATGTTTTTTGGTATATTTAACACTTCACATATTTTATTAAGTTTGTAGTACAAATTCACCTAGAGCTTCAAATAAATTGAAAGTTTAATTAAGTTAATACAGTAATCATTGAAATTCAGAAAATTATAATCATATAATATACTGAAAACAACACATTCCATCTTATTTTTATTTTTCAATATTCAATTTTTTGAATTGATTAAAGTAAGTTCCACTTCTTTATAATCATATATAATAACTTGAAGGTATTGATTCAATTTTCTGCGCAGTAAGATATTAGTTGTTAACTGATAATTTCTAAGAATCAGTGATAAATGAAAGCATATAGGTAAGTTTTTCACACACATTACAAGCAGTCTGGTAAAATAACAAGTGGAATTGAACAATAGGTCTCTTGCATGTAACACGAATTATCATATTTGCATGTTTTTCTCATTCTATATCGATACAAAATCATAATGTATGATATCTCACACTGCAACAATTCGCGAATTTCGAATAATTCGGTATTAAAAATCGTCAAATCGGGACGCAAAACCAAAGTGGGTGAAACGCGGTAGTTCGCCTCCTACGTCACTCGTTATTCCACGATGCCCCGATCGATACAGCTCGACGCTGTCTATTGGCTTGCTAGACAGAAAAGTGTACGAGAAAAGGGAGAGAGTCGATATATCCCCATACGTCACGGAAACCGCGAAGCTTCGTCCGTTTAAACAACCGATATGCGGAGCCAAATTTAAAAGGGCATTTTCTCGTTAACCATTTAAATTTTTGATGGCGGATAAAGTTTTTCAGTGTTCTTATGGATAGAATATTTGATTCCAATGATAAAAAAAATTCATGCAAGAGACCTATTGGTTGAAAATTGCTGCTTCCAATGAGAATAATTCAATAATTTCACTGATATCTCCATGAATTACTGTGATGTCGTATGAGCTAATATGCTTTTGAGCTACCTTTTAAAATGCCTGTAGAATGATTTAAATTTTAATAGTTATTAGGGTATGTATATAAATAATATAACCACAAGTAGATGATCATTATAGGTTTCATTAATATTATTAATTTTACAATATTCACTTATAAAATGCTGAGTAGTTTTAATTTGAATTCTTCATTTCAGGATCTAAATTCTCGTTTGAACACAGTAATGGAGATGAAAGTCCATTACTAGAAGGTGACCATAATTTAGGCTCCAGAAGATCCCTGGCAGATACTAGCGTTACATCTACGGCTGATCTTTCAGTATTCTCCACCATAACAAGGTCCCAAGCTCATGAGAACAGTTTAGATACACATAGCAACTTATCGGACAATTCTATGGGTGGAGCCAGTTCTGTAGGGTCTGGAATAGGAGCTTCTAGTTCTCAACGGGTTTATAGTGCTCACACAACACCCATTGCTAGCTCTCACAATCAGAATTCTGATGTTCTTCGAATATATGTACCTTATTCTCCTTTAGAAACTCCAGTTGCTAGTCCACAAAATGGAGATTTACAAAAATCCGTTCCTTGTCTTTTTAATGATAATAAAGTACGTATTAAGATTGATAATGATGAACTTCCTACGCCACTTGTTGAGCATGGTCGAATCAAGAGTTTCAACATGGATACAGAAATAGATTTGAAATAACTTGAGGAGATAAGTTCGCATTTTTAAATATTAGTCATTCAATCGAACAAAATCTTTCATTTTAAAGAACTGAACTTTTCAGTGACCATTACCATCCACGTTGCAAAAAATTATGATGGAACGTGGATTGTTCAATTTGAAGGAAAACAAAAGCATTTACTAGATATTGTAAATTGAAGAGAAACCCGCAAACTTACGAAGGCGTAGAAGGGCCACTCTTTGTCGACAAAAATTTTTCCACTTAATTCCGACTTTAATCTCGGAATTAGACTAATTCCGACTTTGAACTCGGAATTATAGACTAATTCCGACTTTGAACTCGGAATTATAGACTAATTCCGACTTTAAACTCGGAATTATAGACTAATTCCGACTTTGAACTCGGAATTATACTAATTCCGAGTTTGAAGTCGGAATTATAGACTAATTCCGACTTTAAACTCGGAATTATAGACTAATTCCGACTTTGAACTCGGAATTATAGACTAATTCCGACTTTAAACTCGGAATTATAGACTAATTCCGACTTTGAACTCGGAATTATACTAATTCCGAGTTTGAACTCGGAATTATAGACTATAATTCCGAGTTTAAAGTCGGAATTAGTCTATAATTCCGACTTCAAACTCGGAATTAGTATAATTCCGAGTTCAAAGTCGGAATTATGTATAATTCCGAGTTTGAAGTCGGAATTAGTCTATAATTCCGAGTTCAAAGTCGGAATTAGTATAATTCCGAGATTAAAGTCGGAATTAGGTGGAAAAATTTTTGTCGACAAAGAGTGGCCCTTCTACGCCTTCGTACAAACTCCCTTAATTCTTGACACTTATTTTTTGTTTTGACTTCTGTGAACTAAGTGCTGATTGGAATGAAATGTAAATGATTTCTGTCATTGCCGTAGTTACACTAATTGTGATCCACGTTCTGATTCGATTTTTTTTATTCTACTTGCATGTTATCGAGGGAGATTTAACAACTGTATTCCGTCGGATATAAGTAGTTAACTGAAAATTGATATACATTTTTGACTATGTGGAATTGTTAGAAAATTGTGTTGATTTTTGAGAATATGTTAGGAATAACAGAACAATAATTTGGATCTGAATTTAGTGATCAAAAAGAATTAACTTCAAACCAGATGCATATCGAGTTTAGATTGAACCATTCTCCATTGAAAACGTTCACAGTTTTTCATTAATTCAGCGCATATTTCAGTTTCAAAACCATAATATTTAAATTAAGAGATTGGTAATATAGAAGAATTGAGTATATGAACTCGAATATATTAGAATGAAATAAAATTCAAGCTGGTGAAAATTATAAAATAGTGTCTCCTGAATCGGTAAAATTATTTGTTATTTCTGTGTGATATAGGAATATGTTACTAGGGTATTACTATTTTAAAATGGTCAGTATACTATTTCATTTAAGTTGAACGAATTCTCAATTTTATATCTCTTCGTATAATAGTCTTTTCTTGGATAAATACGTAACTTTCATAAAACTTTGCAATGAAACTTGAGTAGGATAATACTGTATTTACTACAAAACTATATTGTTATGTTCTCTACTATGTAATTAGGTTCAAATGTTTTACCATTTTATTTTTTTATTTGTAAATATGATATTAACAAGCTAATACCCATAGGTATACATAAACATTTCACCTGAGTTTTTCCTGTTAATGTTCTATAACATCACTCATACATAATTACAACGCGCCTTATATCAAAAATACAACGATTGTTTTAAAGTCAAGATTATTAACAGGTGATCCCTTCTGTTGATGAATATTGTAATATTATTAATAATGATAAAATAATTAATTTCGAAAAATCTCTATGACAAAGTGAATTATTAAAAAATAAAACTAAATATTTTGTTGAAAATATCCTTAATATCTATTAACTAGACGCAATATTTCTCTTTCTAAGTCGAATATTATTTTTGTATTATTGAAAAATTTTGCCATTCCATTGTCTCAGTTCCAGGATTGGGATTTAGAAACTGTAATTAGCTTTAAAAATTTTGGTAGTGGAAGACTTTACAATACTTGAAGATATTTTGAATGACATTCATTGTAGTTTTAAGTGTTTTATTTTATTTATGAAAGCATTTATTTTGTAAATAAACTATTTATTGATCACATTGTTGTATTAATTGCTTTATATTTCATGAAATTTATTTTTGGTTGCCAAGTATGAAAATATCCCTTAATATTTATATTTCACCATTCACATAGTTCCTAAAAGGACTCGAAGTTCCTTGAATAGTATAATTTCTGTTTTGTAAAGTCACAAAATGGAAAATATGATTTGAGAACTTGTTCATTCCTTTGACTTTGATTACTTGTCATTTACATCACATGTAATTGATTTATAGAAACAGTGATTATGTTTACTCTTCCCCCTTGGCCGCCAAAAGATTACGTTTTGAAAAACGTAGCTAAAGCTCAACAGTCTTCTGCAGAATTCACACCAATAACTACACCAAGAGCTACTCAATCCAATTTAGGAAAGTATTTGTATCCGATACCCTATAAAGATTCAGACAGAGTTAAGCCAGAAATAAAGGAGGTACACCCGAAAATAGTTGATAATTGGGTCAACAGGGATAGAGCATGGTGGGTAGATAAACCAGGATTACACCATTTCAAGAGAATAAGCGGTCTGGATGGAGGAGTTAAGAATGACCCTGTATTTCAACATAAGGGTTAGTAATTATGAATTCTAATTAATTAACTATCTAAAACCATCAATTAATCCTAGTGATTTAATATATTTGAAGTAAGTGTATTTCAAAGTAAATGCTTTTTGCGCGCATGTTCTGGAAACAGCGTGCTATCGTTTCTCTGTAATTTCCACATTTTTCCCCGAAAATGGTCTCAAACGACTAGGACTTTATGAGCTGAACTCACTGATGGCGAATCCGGTGTCAAGAACAAACACTACTGTATGTGTCTCGTAAATTACGGCTTCGCGCAATTCGGCAACACAGCAACATTCAAGTTTCATTAAACCTCGTTTATATCTTAAGGTCAGACACCCCACGGTCTGCATGCTTTAACGTTGCCAATAGCCGCGAGAAAAATTGGGATTCGGAGAAATTTCGACGTTAATAGGAGAAAACGGGGTTCCGTCCTGCAGGCAGTGATTATTTTTCGAAATTTTTTTTGGGATGTAGTTAATTCTTTTGTGAGAAATGCACTCTGCTACTCTATTTCACTTTTTATCTTCCCGAACATTTTTAAATATTAAAAAGTGGCATTGTGCATTCTTACAATTTTTTTTAACCATATGCACCCAAAAAAATTTTTGAAAAAACGAACTCTGGCCTCTAAAGTCACCCCGATATATTCGAGTTTATTGTTTGCTCTCAAGACTGTGATGCAAAAATTCTCCCTAAGACGCAGATGGTGCGCATTCATACTGATAATAACCTTTACCTGAAAATTTTAATAACTCCTCTGCGACCACGAGCCAAAATCAGGAAATTACCGACATGTGGGCATAATGCTAATGCTTTGATTGAGGAAGTTCATTCGAAATGCGCTCCCAAGAATTCTCGCGTGTTGAACCAGAAGGTATCTTTCGGTACTTCTTTTGTGTAACGTCATTTTCCTTATTTTAAATTGCAGAAAAAGTGTTTAACCGTCCCTTCCTTTTCGAAATGGATTGCATGGAATATTTGAGGTTGAAGAAACTTCAACAGAAGGCTGACAGAGAATGCGAAATAAAGTGTGGATACATGACTGGACTGCAACAGGCTGAATTCAAGAAGCAAAAAGATGAGGAATCCTTGAATATTACCCCCTGTGACTGGCAACCCCCGTTTTGGTGGAAAGATGGTGCTTCTAATGTGGAATCTGCACATGTGAATAAAAAATCGATGACGCCGGGCGATTATGAGACTACAGAATCTCTGAAATCTTGGCAAGAAACTCCTCATTATTTCAGGACAGCTGACGATCCTTGTGTTCGTCGAAAGGAGCTTCTCATGTAAGATTATATGAAATCTTCGATTCTATGGCTTTTAGAGGCTAGTATTATAAAACTTATTATTTTGTCCACGGCCATTGAATAATATTATACACTTTATGCACAGATCAAGTGGAAGTTTGACGACAATTTACAGCAATCACGAAAGAAGTTGACCATTCTGACAACTCTATTCTAGGTTCTTGAAAATGCAGAATTATTCCAATTTTACCAATGAAGACGAGGACGAAGTATAGTATTCAACTCAAAGATAATTGCTATTATCATGGTGGTACCTCCACGGCTATTATTCACTTGGGTGATTTGAGACACTCGTCTGCAGCTCGTGTCGCAAACTTCAGCCTCGTGACTAATAGCAGTCATTATATGTATGATCGTTGAATAATATACCATTAACCAAAAAGACCAGTTAACTCTCATTTTTCAAGTTAACTTCTAGTTATCTGTCAAAATAGTTTCATAAGACCCGCCCTCAGCTCAACGTTTTTAACTCTTTTTCATATAGCCGGATCTATGGCTGGTGCGAGCTAACTTGGGACTCAAAATTATGAATTTTTCTTGAAACTCATTACTTTTTTTTACCTGAAACTTCATACATATTTCAGAGCGGTGCTGTTGTACAAGTACCTTAGTTAACAAACAAATCCTAGATTATAATTTTCACACTTGTCGGGCGCGCTACGATTCTCGATCCACCATCTGGGAGTTGGATCCACTCGAATATTATAAATTTCGAAGACGTTCACGACCGAGACCGAGGGGCTAGATGAACCCACTCTAGTCTGAATACTTCTCTTTTCTCGAATCTGGGTTTTTTTATGCAGCAGGACATACATCACATTTTATATCGCATCAATTAAAGAATAGGAACTTAAAATTATTATAAATATTATGAGAAAAATGGTAATCGTCCAGGCGAACCTGTACATTATTCGTGCTGGAGAATTTCAATCAGGTATATTTAACTTAGAGAATTAATGTTTAGGCAACTATACCGGCCAATTTCCTGCGCCTATAGTCATAATATTGTGAATTGGTCTCAGAACAAATGTAATTTTAAAATGGTCTTCAACAAATGTTTTGAACTTACTGCTCAAGAATTCATGGTCAAATTATATTCTGTCCGGCTAGTCATATACCTATATAAACAATTCTCGAAAGATATAACTCAGACTTCAAATTGATATGAGGTAGGATTGGGTTGTGCATATGACGGCTAAGTTAATTCTAACATTTATTATCGTTTGCAAAAACGTCTGTGAGTCTTATTCACCTTATTGCACTCCGCCACTGATGAGATTCAGTCAACATGTTTACCGCCAGACGATTCAGTTTCTTCGAAAACCTCCATGTTCTAAATAACATTTGAATCATCTAAATTTTGAAAAAGCTATGGCGAATTTATTGGATTCCGGTGGTTATGCTGAAGAGACTCTTGTGCCCGTGGGGTACCAACATTTTAGGAAGAAATTTAAAAGTTTTCTTCATATTTTGATCTCTAGAATCCCCCGAGAAATATATGATCGTTAAACTGGACACTGTATATATGTTTATTGAAAATAAATTGACTGCTTGTTGAACCGGTCAGCAGGGACAACCTACAGGAATCTATCTAGGGGATAATATCATTGCCGAAACGTTCGAATTTTATAACTGTGAAAAGAACACCATTCAAACACGATAGATTAGAATATGAAGATCATGATGAAAAATATAAAATTTCAACTTCTCGTCAAGAATTTTCCACCGTCTTCGAATTATCGATTTCTAGAAATTGTTCAAGAACAGCAAATTCATCAGCTTGTTTCAATTTCAGGGTAGGACTTCCTTTTCGTAACGAAGGATGCAACTGGTACTACAAGAACTACCCCCCTCCAAATATCAAATTCAAACCTCAGCGGTTCAGCAAATAAAAAGCAGATAGACATCTCATGTTATAAATAAAAATTATTGACAATTCCAGTTGTCTAAATTCTCATAAGTGAAAAGTGTCAAAATTATCGTAAACTGGACAAAATTATGAGTTCAGAAGCAACCGAAAATTTATTTCTCCTCGAGTTCCTCGTGGACAGCTTGGAGCTAGCCCCACAATGCGAGTGTGCAAGCCCCCCAGGAGAAACATGCGTTGCTTTCACGTTTTTAGATAACGCGCCCTTGGAAATATGCGAAGAAGATTTCAGTCCCGCTATGAAGTATGGTCAGGACAATGCTAGGCTTAAAAGCGGCAAGTCATGTCTATTTTCGTTAACTGCTGAACAAGTATCGGCACTATCAGAGGAATTTGATGTTACCGTCTCAGTGTTGAGAAAAATGCAATCTGGCTGGCTTCCCGATAAGATACAAGTTGGAGCCGCAGTTATATCAATCGCAAATCTATTCACCGAAATGATCCAAAGTATACAAGAATCTACAGCACCTGAAAGTCCCACTTCGAAAACCCTCAAAGACATCTTCGATATCTTGAATACCGAAGGCACACAAGTCGGCAAGATCGGTGTCTATATCCGAATGTCTTGTTTTGGAAAATTGATAGTTACCCAGTTCCAGATGAATTTCGACGACAAATCCGTGCTTTTCAAGGATAAGGAAGGTAAATCCTTGTATCGTTACAAGAAAGCTCCCAAAGGCAAAGAACATAAAATAGACGACATGGGAGGTGGTGAATGTGACACAGAATGCCCATTCGCTCCTTGTAATGTCGAAGAGACCAATTCAATTGATGATCGATGCGCTCCAGATTGTCCAGGTTTACAAGCAACACCTAGCCCCCCACCGTGTCCAAAAGGTGTTAACAAGGAAACAACGATTAGTCACGCGAGCGTTGGAACAAACCCAGATGTTCCACCGTGTGTAGAATGTATGGGCAGAAAAGATGCTCCTTGTGTTTCTCAGCAAGTGGGTACCATGTCTATGCCACCGATGGGAATGAATTTTCCGCCACCTATGTCAATGCCACCTATGATGCCCGGCATGGGTATGCCTCCTGGAATGGGAATGCCAGGATTCCCTCCTGGTATGCCTCATGGCATGACTCCTTGTAACGAATGCGGAATGCTACCTGACCCTCCCTGCCTCCAGGGAATGATGGGAATGGGAGGAATGCCCGGTATGCAACAAGGAATAATGGGTTGTTCTCAATCTTGCGAAGGAATCCAACACCTGATAGAGGCACAAAAACAACAACTGCAACAGCAAGGAATGATAGCTGCCGGGCCCCCACCTCCACCCCCAGGTAATTATCAAGAGATCGGTGCTACTTTAGGCACGAACAAGCTAACAATTCGGGTTCACAAAAATACAAAGGTAGAACCTACAGAAGGAAACCCTGCAAACATTACTAAAGAAATCAAAACTGACAATAAAGATCAAAAAATTTCAGGAGGTGATTCTTGCACCTGTTGCCCAGGCGCTACCGCTGAAAGACAGAGAAAAAAAGAACAAATGGGACTGCAACAACCCCAGCTTCAATCTCAGGCATACAACATGGGCATGGGAGTTCCACAAGGCGATTCCAGGCTTCCATTTTCGTTCAAAATGGGTTGTATGGGCCAAGGAGCGGCCGGGACCCCTGGGAAGAATGTTGTTGTACAGCCCCCAACCTCAGTGGCGGCGGATGGAACCCAGTTTACCGAAATTTCCGACCCTGATAAAGATTTGTTCATTTTGAGAATAGGAAAGAAATCTGAAGGGATTGACAAGAAAAATAATTTGGAGTTGGAATTGTGCACACCAAGAGCGCCAGATTACAAACCACAACCGAAGCAAGAGACAAGAGATACGCAGTTTGACGAGAGCGACCTGCCCGAGGATAAAACAAAGGGCGGTAAAAAAGGCGACAAGGGTAAGGGCAAAGCAGGAAAGGACAAAGGAGCAAAAGACAAAGGGAAGAAGGGGAAAAAGAAGTAAACTGACCTGGAATTTCATCATCTTATCACCCATTAAAAGGCGCAAGTCCTTGCTGAATTTCACGATGGTGGGGTGGGAAACTAACAAAACAGCATGCGATGTCGCTAAGGCAGGTATATCATTCGGCAATAGTTCGATACTCGTGAACCTCATTCAGCGGACGCGCGGTGCTGGCATGCGCAGTGTGTAGTGTGTAAACTGTTCCCACGTGTACCTAATCTATAAATGGTAGGTTTCCGAAATTGTTACTGTCTGAAAATATTAACTGGAGTGCGAACTGTAACAGATCACTGTTATTGTTATTGTCCCTTATCTCTTGACCATTTTGTATTCGATTAAAGTAAACATTGAATAGAGCATGTTTGGACCGTAATGTTTTGAATCGAATTTTAAACCATACGTTTAAATGCATCGGCATTGCATCATCTTTAGAGCCGGTGCAATAAGGTCGGAATTATTTGAATTTGAAAAGTGGAAAGAGTGGATTACTTATATCGGTTTCTACAGAAAAATTCAGTTTTTAATTTACTCCGGGTTTTTGGAAGGGATCTAGATTCATTCAAGAAAAATTTCGGAATAGGATAGGTCGAGTTATATTTGTATTGAGAAAGTTCGGAAAGATTCAATACACCCTATTATTTCTGAAATAAACTTCAAGAATATGTCGTCATTAAAAAAAATTTGATGGGAATTTGTTTCATAGAAATTGGGCAAAATTTAGTTGCAGATAATTTCAGATATTGTTAATTTCAACAATATATTGTCATCCGAAAAATTGACAATTTGGCCGAATTTATTTTCATAAACATTTTCATTCCTTCAACTTGCTTTAGATTAAATTTTTCTTAATTTCTTTCTTGAAACTATTTCGAGAAATAGGTAATTATTTCAGTCCTCGGAATGATCTATTGAATAAGTGAAAAAGCATTTTGATATTTGAAGAAAAACTGAAAAATCTTTCTCTAACTTTGAAATAACTGAAGGTTGTATACAGGGTGATTCATGAGTGACCTTATACATACGCCAATGGCGAAGTGAAGACTTCAAGGCGAGTCGAGATCTGCCGAAAATACATTTCTCATTCATTGGTTACGAAGATACAGGGTGTTTTGTATGTTTGATATAAAACTTTGATAAGCGATATTTCTGAAACGTTCGAAGTAATTTTGTTGAAATTTGCTAGTAATATTACTCTGTTGAAACTTGTCAATATGCAATTCTGGATAAATTCAAATCCAGGGCCGGGCTGGAAAAATTGGGATCTGCAGTTATTTGTTAAAAAAGTTTCATTTTCGAAGTATTTATTATTATGGATTCGAAAAGCCAAGGAAAAATGTTACAAATCAATCTTCAGTTTTGGTAACACACCTAAACTGTTCCAACAAAAAAAAATTGGCCTAAAAGTTTGTGAAAAAGTTTGGATTTTCGACTGGCCATACGTCAATAGTGGATAAAGTACTTCAAGGCGAATCAAGATCCCCCGAAAAAAATTTTTTTCTTCATTCGATACGAAGATACACGGTGTTTGCTTTTTTTGTTGAAACAGTTTATTTGTGACATCCAATTGTAGCATTTTTTCTTGTCTTTTCTAATCAAATAATAGCTTTTCGAAAACACGGTCAGAAAATGAACTTTTCCAAGAAAGGCCCTGGATTTGAATCAATCCAGAATTGCATATTGACAAGTTCCAACAGAGTAATATTACTAGCAAAATTCAACAAAGGCACTTCAAGTGTTCCAGAAATATCGCTAATCAAAGTTTTGATACCAAACATACAAAACACCCTGTATCTTCGAAACCAAAGAACAAAAATTTTATTTCGGCAGATCTTGACTGGCCTTGAAGTTCTCTATTCGCCTTTGACGTATGTAAGGTCACTCATGAATCACCCTGTATATGAGCGAATCTCCTTATCTAATTTTTTTAGATTCATCAGTTGAATACGATAACATTTAGGAAAAGTGTACATTGCATCATCTCCCATGGGTAAATTTCACATTTCACGTGTTTTACCACTCTAAGGATTGCGTTATGGTTTTTCCAATTCATTCATTAAGATATAACAATATGATGCCTCAGCAGTAAAACTCATATTATTGTGTTTTAAAAGACGTTTGTAATCATTGCATATTTACCACTATAATGAATAAATCGAAAAGCACAACATACAATATGTTGGTGCAGTTCGCATTTCATGTCAGAAACTGTAATGTGTAATGTATAAGACTGAGTAGTCTAAATCTCATTATGATTAATTAGGCTCATATTAAATTACAGAGTGAACAACACGTATAGCGCGGTTCCATTGATTAACTTTATATTTTACGGCTACTTTTTTTTTGTAGGAACATTTATGCGCTTGTTTTTATTTATATGAAAGGATCACTCTGTTCCGTATCCTGGATAATAATTCGTATTTTAGGTAGCGGTAAAAGTAATACCAGGAAATATCAAATTCGTGTTTATATATTTAGAATTCCTGATGAGTACATAGAGAATTTTTTGTAGGTTCGCTTGAAGTTAATTTATTATCATCTTGAATATCGGGTTTGAAGTGTCAGATTTATTTTGTTGCTCCTCGAATTATTATGAAAATATAAGATAATATTTATTTTCATCGAGATATCTTGATTTATATTATGTCACGTAGGTGCGTTTGTTTACAAAAGTTTGAGAGTATTTTTCAGTACGCCAACGAAAAGTCTGCTGATGAATTGGAATGGTTTCGGTTTTTCTTCCGAATAAAAAACGTTAATAATCGAATATCGCCAACGTTATGTTTTTATTCAATGCGCCAATTCCCTCTTAATTATAAAGGTTGCGATAAAGTATGAATCCGAGCTAATAACTTAAGAACGGAAATTTCGATATTTATGTGAAGTTGACAGATTATAAAATAAGTCAAACTGCTTTTTTGAGAAGATCAACCCACAACTAATTAGTGCAACTCAAGGGGATTTTTCATTTCAATAATATGAAATAGATTGAACTAAGTGGTTGTTTCGTGAAAAATGCTCGTTTTTAACGCGCTTGTTCTGGGGAACATCGCGTTATAGTTTCGTCAAAATGTCTGTTATTTTCGATTTTGAGCCGAAAATGGTCTTGAACGATTAGGTTGGACTTCCTGAAGAAGAATCCTAGCGATTTGCAATTGTCAGATTGGAGTCTAAATATCCCGGTCAAATAGAGCTTCAGAGTTAGGCCCGTTCGAAATTATGAGGTTACTTCCTGGATGTCTGAAACACTGATTCGATCGAATTTGAACTTCGTAGTTAGTTTTGGAACACAAACGCGCAACTCCGTGCAAAATTTCGTTGAAAAAAATTTTTTTTCCCAGAATTATTCGATAGATTCCGACGAAATCCAGCACAAACCTCAGAGTCAATATTCAACAACAATGTTTCAAATTTCATTTCGATCTGATCTTTACTTTCGGAGATATAAAGAAGAAAATAGGCCAAATTTCGTTGTAATTTGGAATTTTAACGTTATATCACAACAATTGCAATCAGATTGGAACTCCGTATTATGTTGAAAACAAGTACTTTGTCGACAACCAGATGATGATACATGCGGACTATTTTTGTCTACTCTATATCCCTTGTCTAAAGTCACAGACCCCATTCAGAACAGGTAGTTAACTTTAGTCTAAGGCTCCAACCCTCAGTATTAGATTCTCGACAATCGACAATTGATGAGATTTGCGGTTTGCTATTGATGTTTTTGCATATTATATCCTCCAATTTGATTTATCATATAAATGCTCATTATTTCCTATATTCACGCTTATTTCAAACTGTCAGTACGAAAGATTTTGGATTTCGATTGAAACCAGTAACGGATATCCACAGGTTGACGATAATCGTATTACGCAAACCGAAATGAATGGAAACCTCCGATCAACCGAATTTTTTGGAAATCTGCATTATTTTAAATTGCGCTACTTAATTCGCGTTCTGCATGTAAAAGTGTTATTCAGTTATAAAAGAGTATTTATTGAGATTTCAATGTTTCAAATGAATTTTTTCATGGAATTGGTTTTTGTGTTCTGAAAAACCAATGATTTATGAATAAAAAAAGTTTTATTCAAGATATGAATGAGCTTCATGAAGAAATTTAATCTTAAATCCCGTAATCCGCAGAGTAATTTTTATAAATAATAATTTGATCCGATTTTTGATAGTTATGTTTAAGATATTGGGAGAGAAAACCCAAAAATATTTAATCTGAACTACTTACGATTATGGAATTGTCAAGAACATCGATGGGGCATTTGCAAATTGTGATTATAAAATAATAACGCATCCATTAAACATTTTTCGATATGTGTTGAAAATTTGGTAATCAATATTTTCATCTCCTTTTAGATGTATGACTCTGGATGAAAAGTAAACCGATTATTCCAGTAAATTACAATCTTAGAACTGAATGCGATGATGTCATTTTCGACATAATTGGAAATTTGCAGCGTTTTTCCTTATAACTCAGGAACCACTGGTCGGAAATCATCCGGGTGAAATTTTTTTGGTTTAGTTTTGCAACAGTAATCAATGTTCTGAGTTGCATGAAAATTCGGTGGTAAGTTTTCGAGAAATAATTTTTTTTTCCCCAACCCCCCCATTTTGAGCCCTCAGGGTAAACCGCTTCTGCTGAAAAGCTTGGAGGATCAATCCCGAGCGACACACGATTTTTCTACCAAGCTTCACTGATTTCGGTTCAGTACTTTCTGAGAAAAGCCCCGGACAACGGACGGCGGACGGACGGATTTATTTTTTATTAGTTTATTCAAATCTACATACTCCAAAACGTAAACTGTGAAATTTTCAGGGGGGGTTAAAAATTTTTTTTTGTTGGTCGAGCACTAAGGTTTATTATTTGATTTTATCAAATAATAAACCAATAGCAACGCGCAACAAGGCGCAAAATTTTGTGTTGGTCTAGTACCCTCAGAATTTGAACAAGCGCGTAAAAGCTCCTGACGTCACGTCAGTGCTTTTCTAGAATTTTTTACCGATTATTAATCTGAACTATCGAAACATGGGAAGATATACACCAATACCAATCTTTTGGTAATAGTCGTCTCAATTAAGTACTCATATCTGTTCATGCTTTAGTTATAATGAAGAAATCGGCCTTGAAATCTGTCAAAACCATTAAACATTAACTGATTTGTTCTATTCATGAGCGATAACTTAATATTCAGTTTATTCAAATTCAAAAATATTAATTATTTAATATGCTGTCATGGATCCCACACATCCTTCACTACATAAAAGGGAGCCTGTAATTTCATTAACATAAGTCAACTGTGATTTTATTCGGGACCAATAAGTATACTCCATTCCATACACATTCCACCGTGTATATTTTGAAAATTTTAGGTTATAGTCATTTTCCTGTCAGATAACTACACAACGTTGTCCTCTCTACATAAAGGTCGTAGTAATTATGTATTTTTCAAAATATAAATTTACTTTGGGAAAATAATTAATTTGAGAAAATATTATGTGAATTCAATAATTCCAAACACTTGGCGAATGTAAAAGTAACTTTTTTCTGTTAATACTGGAAATATTCCACGTATATAAACAAGGTTGGTAGATTCACTAGATTAAGTTATGCTATTTTTTTGTACGGAAATCAAGAATCGAGTGTTGAAATTTTACTGAAAAATAATGTATAGAGTAGTCCGTTACTTTGTGATAGTTTCATTCGAAAAAAAATAAAAGTACTCGAATAATGAGAAATCCATGTGAACGATACACTGGGTTTTCACTCTCATACGTCAAAAATGTTGGATACCTTATGATAAATTATTGATTCCAAATTATCAGGGTTGCTATCAGAAAAGGCAGATTTCAATTCTACATAGCACTTCCTGATACTTTGTCTCTGCTCCTACCTTCAGCATTTTTAGTTTCCAAGCGTGATGATTATGTTGAGATTGAGAGCAGAAATTGGCATTTGGCTACGTCTCAGAAGAATTATTTTGACATTGCCAATATTTCACGAGTGTCAACCTGCGTCAGTGTTTTAAGTAAAAAAACTCGATAGACCTAAATCATGCGGCCAACCGGTATAGCTTATAAAAATGAATGGAGTATATGCATGATGTTAACACTCATTGATACATTATAGATCAATATATCATATCTTGAATATGACTCGTTTATCCTTCGAGGATCCATGTTGAAAGGAAAACCTTTTTTTGGAAAACTCATACAGGCACAACTTTCAGTTAAAGATGAGACAGATGACACGTCAAAGGAAAAAGCAATTCATTAGTTTCTCCGTAGCATTCTAAAGTGATCGTCGAATCATATTTTCTTTCCCATGTTATGGAGAAAATGCGTAATCAATTCGTCAAAATGTGTAATTTTCGAATTTTGATCCAAAATATTATTGAATGGTTAGGTTGGACTCCCTGATGAAGAGTTCTTGGTCAAATTCAATTATCAGACCAGATTTGGAGTTGAAATGCGCCGGATATTCTCGTTAATGGGCAAAATTCACCTTATGGTTCTCAATAACTCGACGTATGACTATAGGATCGAATTGAAATTAACTGTTAGTAGTTAAGTGTATATATAAATATACATAAATAAATTCGAAGAAGCCGGCAAAACTCGGCACTCCAGTGCTTTTCTAGATTTTTTCATGGAACACTACCTAACTGTAATATGGTATTTTGAGCTGTCTTTATGCGTTCTATATGTATTGAACTGAAAGATATAATTTTTTCCGTGGTACTCAATATTCTATAAATCTATATTTAAAAGAGAAACATTATCTGAAAATTTCCATTTGAAAATCCGTTTCCTTAGGCATAACGTAACTTATCAATGTTTCAAGGTTATTTCACGATATTTGAATGTGTTGGTCAGGAATCACGATAAAAATGCTTTTAGATTGTGTGATCACGCAATACTTACCTTGTATGTGTCTTATTTAATTGTTAGAGGTAGAAATGAAAATATTTTCAGGAACCCAGATATGTCAAAGATACCTTTGGAAATGCATCTCGATACTAGATAAGTTTCTTTTCGATATAGCATATCCGAAGTTACTTTGAGTATTTTATACTCTTAAAAAAAAGGAATTCGTTAATTATCTCAAGTTTTTTTTAAGAAGTTATATAAGACACTTTTCAAGTGGAAATGCAGCATGTTTCATAAAATTTGTTACCAAAAATGAGTTTTATGTTATACCTACAAGCAAAGTTATTAAAGGAAAAATAATTAAACAGCTTGGAGAGAAAATTACAGACATAACGAGTAAGGAATTTATATGTTATCCCCAATCCAATTCGGAAAACAAAATGGAGAAATTCAAGAAAAAAAATCCACAAACGTAAAACTAAAATTAAAAATTCTTTTGAAGATTTTGTTGCACAGATGTTTCATACACTCCTGGGATATTCAAATTTCATCATGGCAGTTCACAAAGATTTTTAAAATGGATGAAACTCAACGCCCATTAGATAATTTTCTGCTCATCTTATCGTGTTCCCTTTTGAATGTAATGAACTAAAGTTCGAATAGCCGAAACTGAAGTGGGAGGATATTAGACAATGAAATTCTTCGTTATTTATGTTTGAGGTTCCTAATCATTAATCTCGCAAAACCAGTTCTGCCAACCAACAAAAGGAGCATTCTTCGTTTCTAGCTTATACTCGCTTTTAAATTATTCACTCTATACGGATATAGATAGATAGGTCAACTCCATATATGTATTAAAAAAAATTGTGGCTGAAATGTCACCTTTAGGCCATCATTGTCATATCCAAATATAAATTGATCTAGAAAATTGAATATCATTTAATCCCTGTTGAAAATTATATTTCAATAAAATTTCTTTTTTCTACTGATTTGTCAAAGAAATTGTACGCAAATTTTGCAGGGATTTATGAAAAATATTCTCTTCAAAAGTTTTGAGAAAAGATTATTTTCTTCATATAGTTCAGCCTTTTTCACTGAACATTCTTCTGTACTACTGCTGGACATTTAACATCCATAGATTGCTCATTTTATGGGTATTTTTAAAATGTATAACGAATTTCTCCTCCCAAAAAAGGGGTTGTGCTGTTCCTTTCAAAAAAGAGGAATTTCCGAATAATTTTGGTGATATATTCCAATCTTTCATGTAAGTTTCAAAACTGATTTACTCCTAAAACTAAATTTTTTGTATTTGTTGCGAGATGTCTCATGTTCAAGCTCAAAAAACCTATCATCGATTATTGTAAGATCATGTCCGCGAGACAAAAACAATTGAAATATTGAATATTTCTCATCAGAAAATGGTGAACTTGATTTTGTCAGAATTTTTCGGAAATGACCTCCTAAGGGTATTATTTTCTATCATTAAAAATTGATTCTTCTCAAAAATTGACAACTCAGATTTAGTCAGTTTCCTTGAAAAATCAATACCATTCTCGAAAACATTTCGAACTAACCATAATGTGGGTATTTTTCTATGTAATGTCCTGCAGTGCCCAGTAAATAACTTTATTTACACAAGGTACTAAATTTATGAAGAAAATAATCTTGTCCTAAAACCTATATTGAAGCATTTCACTGAAAAATATATTAAAAACGCGAAGAAAAAAGTTAGAACTGAGCAGAGATTCAATGCTTTCATAAAAAAATTTCAAAAAGCACTGCTGTGAAGGCAGCAACTCTTGCGCGCATGTTCAATGTAGATGACCGCTTCAGCAACGAATTTGAACATGCACGCAAGAGCTGCTGCCTTCACGGCAGTGCTTTTTGAATTTTTTTTCTGATGAATTACTGGATTTAAATTCGATCTAATCTGTATTTTTGGAAATATTGGAAAAATAAAATTTTGAATGGGTATATCTACGGAATCATTAGGCGGATTTTACCCATTCACGAATTCGACCTTCGTCATTAAGCCCCAAACCTACTCTACAGATATCGATTTTCTAAATCGTTTCTTCCGGAAGTTATTGCTTTTAGGGTCAGCCTAACGGCTGACTGCGTAAACACAATAACTTCTGAAAGAAACCACTTAGAAAAACTCGATATTTGTAGAGAAGGTTTGGACCTTAATTACGAGGGCCGAATTCGTGGATGGGTAAAATCCACCCTATGATTCCTTAGATATACCCAATCAAAATTTTATTTTTTCAATATTCCCAAAAATACAGATCATATCGAATTGAAATCCAGTACTTCATCGAAAAATAACAGTTCGAAGTTTCATACAGAATTTAGTGAGGATGATATGATAAGAAAATCACAGAAATTTTTTTTCCGAATTGTTTTAATGACACGATTATCACGAAATTTCGCATAAAGTTGTCTTTCAGCATCTCAAAACTAGCTGTGAAGTTTTATCAGGACTGAATCAGTATTTCTGGAAATTTGACATATTTTTTCCCGATATCTCCAAAACTTATGATCGTATCGAACTGAAATTTGGTACACTGCTGTGAAATTGGAAGCTCAAAGTGTGAGCGGAATTTTTTTTTGGTATGATGAAGGGTTTCGGAAAAAAAAATTTTTTGGAAAAACATTTCGAAAACATTTTTTTTAAATTTACTGACGATATGATCCTGACGAAATTTGGTTCAAAGTTGCGCGTCATTATACTCCACCTAACTGCCAAGTTTGAATCCAATCGCTCGAATAGTTTCTGAAAAAAAAAAAAATAACTTCAAAATTTCAAGTAGCTATAACTCCGAAGCTATCCGACTGATTTGGCCCATTAACGAACTCAACCGCGGCATTCTGATGCGCGACCTACCCTGAAAGTTTCAAGTTGCTAGCTTGCTTCTGTCTACAGTTATCGTGTCCTTTGCCGGCCGGACAGAATCGATTTTGACAACGGATTCGTCATCAGTGAGTCCAACTTAGTAGATCGAGACCATTTTCGGCTCAATCATCCAAAATTACAGACATTTGGACCAAACGATAGCACGCTGTTCCCCTAGAACATGCGCGCAAAAACAAATACTTAGCCGGAAGCGGCAATATTTTTGTGGAAAGAATTTCTTCGGAACAGGTAGCGTAGGTACCCATCAACATTATATTATTTACCTTCGCTCTTGAATAGCCCTATTCGGAACAACCAGTATACGTATCTTTAGGTTTTGGTATTCTGATTGCGGCACCCTAAAATTTAAAACGTTGTGATGAAATATCATAATTTTCCTTTATGCTATTATTCCAGCCAAATAAAACTGAAGTGGTTTTTTCATGTGGATCAATAATAATCAAACCAACTAGAATATCTGATATTTTAGTCCCTGCTGTGTTGAGTGATTGGAGACTTTGGAGGGATAATTACCCCTATAAGACAGAATTATATCCTCATATTTTCAGATCGATATTCCTACATTTTTATGCATCGACAAACAGACGTCCATTGTGTTACAACCACTAAAACGGGTTTATTTTTGTTGATAAGACGAAATGGACCAATTAGTCCACATAATTTATGTGGAGGTTTTTGCCGACCACGTGAATGACTTCTTCAATTAAAACAGAATATATGACAAATAACAGGAAGTTTGAGATGATTGTTCGCATCGAAGAAGTAAGAGGTATATCCTCTACAATTTTCGTCAATCAGCAGAAAGTCGTTAGTTAGGATCTTCAATTCACATAATAAACTGTCTGGCTGATGGTAACCGAAGTTTTGTTCTTTATGTTCGTCCGAAATAAAATAGTGCAATATTTTTTATAAAATTGAATATTTTCTCTACGAATGCAGATATTTTCGAATTCCTCGGAATTGAACCATTCAATGTATGTTGACTTTGAAAATAGTTTTTCGATGGCTCAAGTTTTATTTTTCCTATCTTAAATTAAAAAATTCAGAAGCATTTATTTCTGGATAATTTTTGCAGCATAAGCATGTAATATCTAATTAATAAATATTTTGAAGAAAAATTTCATCCTGGCATTTGGTCTTGTTTTGTTCATATGGGGGAGGGGGGGGGGAATCGCTGATATTCTAGGAAAGGCTGTTATGGGACCTATTACTGAATAAAATCTCATCTTCATGTTTAATTGTAACTCTTGCTGCACCTTGTTTTGAAGACAATTCGATGGACTTCTCTCGAAAATACCGTATATATTTGACTTTATTTTTCTAAAGGGTGTTTTTTAGAGGTATAGAACTTTGGAATGAAAAAAACAAGGATGGACTTTTAAAATTGACATTAAATTGACTTTATTCAGATGATAATCTTTTGGTATTATAATTTAAATATAACAACATTTGTGGCCGTATATCGGCAATAACGTGGCGAGTGTTGTACTCCAAGTGGACGATCATTTCGAGCTTATCAGCGTAGACTAGCGACTTCATGTATCCCCACAGATAATGGTCTAGCGGCGTTAAATCGCACGATCTTGGAGGCCAATTCTCGGACAAGGAACCTGAAATTATGCGGTTATCAAACGTTTCCTTCAGTAAATCAATTGTGGAACGAGCTTCGTGACATGTTGCGCCGTCTTGTTGAAACCACAGCTGCTGCACATCATGGTCGTTCAATTGAGCAACGAAAAAGTCAGTATTCATAGCTCTATAGCGGTCACCATTGACTGTAACGTTCTGATTCGGTTCTTCCTCTACGCTAAGCTCTACAGCAGCAATGGCTTCTTCTGTTCTCACTGTACAACGTCTCTGTGGATGCGTATTATCAGTTAGAGTAAACGTGGTACGAAAACGATCATTAGTCGAATTAATTGCTCTGATGGACTATTATGTTGACCGTTCAATGGACGTAGAGAGCGATACGTATTTCGAACAGAACCATTATTTTCAAAATAAATTTGCACAATTTGGAAGCGTTGTTCAGGTGTCAGTCTATTCATATTGAAATACCAGAGCAAACTAAACACAGATCACTTGACAGCTGGCAAAATGGCTGCCAATTAAAACAGTGTTGCCAAGTTCTATATACCTCTGAAAAACACCCTTTGTTACTTTTTTTTATTATTCTGAAGGAATGAAGAAAATAACTGAATAACTTCTCATATTCCGAACTCTTGCTATAGCAACTTGTATTCTACTCGTCCATTCATTTTTCCGAAATAATTATGAAAGCGTTCGCAAGAGTATAGCATTTTTGAAAAGGTAACCAAATCAAACTTAGCTCAGAATTGCTCCAGAGACGTCATGTCAGTTTTTTTTCGTTCATTTCTGTTGCTGCTCTGTTTATAAATGCTGAATGTATTCCCTGAATTGTAGGTTCAAAAAGCACATTACTGGAGTAATTCAATCGAATACATTGGAATAAAGAATTTCAAATAATAATAACTGATAAGAGCCATTATCTGAGCAAAAATAAATATTTACGTGTATTGATTTATGGAAGCATTTCCTCAAATCCTCTCGGTGTTGATATTCAACAGTATGGGACCTTGATAATATTAAATCGATGGGAAAATATAAATTGGAAGGAGTAAAAGAGACCATTTCTTCGAAAACTTATCTTGATTCGATATTGACATGGAACTTTATTATTTATTATTATTCAACAATGCATTACGTGATGGATGGTAGATAATCCTCAGCTCAGTACTAGAATTGATCAGCAAACAACAACCTAATTTGAATCTGAAAAAATCTAGAAAAGCACTGACGTGAGGTCAGGAGCTTCTACTCGCTTGTTCAACACGAAATTTTGCACCTAGTTGCTTGTTGGTAATCTTCACCTGATTACGAAGTTTCAATCTGATTACATTTGTACTTCTTGAGATTTGCGGAAATAACTTTAAAATTCCAAATAACAACGAAATTTGGCACATTTTTTTCCCTTATATCTCCGAAAGTAAATATCGGATCGAACTGAAATGAGGAACATTTTTGTTAAATACTGACTCTAAGGTTTGTGCCAAATTCCATTGAAATCTAATCAATGTTTTCAGAAAAAAAAAATTTTCATCAGAAATTTCAAATATTTTCGAATAAGAATTTTTTGAAAATTTTCTTACTACTGGATCCACACGAAATTCTGCTGTAAGTTGCTCGTTGGTATTCCAAAACTGTCCACGAGGTTTCAATTTGATCAGGTCAATGCTTCATGGGATATCGAGGAATTAACCTCAAAATTTCGAATACCGAGATATTTGGACTCCAAACCTAATCTGCCAATTTAAAGTCGCTGGGTCTTTTCCTTCGATAGCTAGAGTAAATACGGACGGACGGACAGAATTGAATTTGAACACGGATTCTTCTTCAGGGAGTTCAACCCAATAGTTTAAGACCATTTTAGGCTCAAAATTCGAAATTCAGAGACATCGTGATAACGCGCTGTTCCCTAGAATAAGCGCGTAAAAATCTACGATTGAAATTGTGGATATGCATTTTCATTTATTTCTTGTATTCTCACAATATTCTTATCCTACTCGTTTCGCACATCGCGACTGAAAATTCGCGATCACTAACAAAGCAATTCATGCGATTATTTCATATGAGCGCATTCGTATTTGAGAGTCTGTTTTTCATTTTTGCGACTGAGCGATCGCGCGACAGAAAATCGCATATGCGTTCCTGGATTTATATGGGGAACAGAGCGCTGAGCCCGTTAATGGGTCAGATCGGCCAAAGAGTTTTGGAGTTACACTCATTTGAAGTTTCGAGGTTTTATCCTCAAAATCTGATGAACTAAATGAACAATTGGATTGGAACTTGAGAATTTATAGAATACTAACGCGCAACTGCGAAATTTTGATGGTATTGCAGTGCTTGGTGAATTTTAGAAAAATATTCTGTTGAGTGGAATTTTCGGTAACTATTCATGGGATTTGAATAACATTGAGCAAAGACCTTCAAGTCAGTACTTTAAATTAGTTCACTGAATTTAAGTTTGATCCGATTATAATTTCCGGAGATATTGGGAAAAAAAATTTATCCAAATTCGTGTTTTTTCCCTCAGGTTCCTTGATATTTCTGTAGTTTTTCGAGAAACACCGTTTCGATCATGATTATATCTGGTAAATAGGTGCAAATACAATTCTGTGAGAAATTTCGTGACGATCGTATCATTAGAACAATTTAAAAAATCTTATTTTTTTAATGGGGGTTTTCCTTTGAACGAAAATGCAGTGATTTTCATGAAAAACCTTCAGAACATCACATTTCAAACATACAATTTCAATATTATATTTCAAAGAAAATGTTTGATCACCTAAAACTGAAAAATAAAAATGGGGATTTGCATTCAAAGGGAATCGTCTTGAGTGCACGATATGGCAACGTCGAATTCAGCTTCCTCGTAAAGAAAAGGACGTCAAATGTGTTACTTTGCTTAGAAAAACAGAGATAGCTATACTTCGATCTGGTTAGAGTAGAAGACAACGACCAAGGAATAGAAAAAGAAGAGCGATTATCAAGCTGACAAATCGCAAACGGAAATTGTTTGGTTATATTGACAAATAACACGTGTGTACCACAGAATAGGAATAAATATTTCATTATTCTATAGCAGAAAAAGCTATTCTTCTAAACACCGTTGTCACTTCGTGTATGCCTGGCAAATCCCAAACCCCAATTTTGAATTCTGATTTTGAAAATGGTGAATCAAACCCAAAATAATTATGTTCAAATTTGCATTTGCAGTAATAACCCAAATTCAGGAAAAACCCCCTTTATAATCGAAGATTTCTATTGTGAGTTCTGGAGTAAATCCATTGATTTATAAATTTCAACTCATTCGTATCTGTTGTTTCGTTAATTTCTAATATGGATTATGGAAGGATGAATTGCATGAATGGAATATTTACGATCTGCCGTCAATCCGCCTGTAAACACAATAATTTCCGAAAGAAACTACTTAGAAACTCGATATTTGTAGAGTAGATGTGGCATATACGAAGGTCGAATTCGGTTGAATCCGCCCAATGATTCTATAGATATAATCATTCAAAATCTCCCTAATCTTTTCAATAATACAGAAAACATCGAATTGTAATTCGATTGATTAAAAAAATGACAGCTTGAAGGTTCATGCCGAATTTCGTGAGGATAAAATGATTAGAAGAATACGTGAAAAGATGACCGCTTTGGAAACGAATCGAAACATTCTGACTATTTTCGGAAATTCCTCTACAAATCAATTATTATGTCACTTTGCTAATATTTTGATTGGTTCTTCAGTGTGGATATCATAATTTCATTATCAAAATTCGTGGTTTTTTCGCCGTTATTGTCGTAATTTACGGAATAACTTATGAAATTTGAATTGATCATGATGGAACTAGTTTTCATTTGCTTATGCACAATTTTGCGCTAAATTTCGTGATGATCGTGTCAATTAAAAAAAAAACATCTCAACAAATTTTTTCGCCCACGAATTTGAACCTCCAAAACACCACCTTTCATTCAAATAGAAAGTAATTCAAGGTAGTATAATGGGAATTGCAGTTAACCTCAATAGACCTTGAGCTTCAAATATATCTATAATTTGTGAATGCGATACGCGAAAATGCAAATGTCAACTAATATGCATGGCATTCACAGGAAATTCAGTGGTGCGATACTATCTTCTATCTTTTGTCGGTAGTAGTCAGTCTTTTTATTCGAAAATTATAACCAAATGGTGTTTCGCTATTCTCCTGATTATATAGCCAGAATAACTGTCCGAAAAATAATTCAGCAAGTATGGAAAAGTATTCACCCTTTTCGAAATATTTTTCATGGCTTCAATTATATCTCAATCATTTTATAAGTGTTGTCGATCATTTTCTGAAAGTTCTATACATATATATTATGCTCTCAATCGAAAATATATACAGGCTGACCTGTTTAAGGTCCAAAAATTTTTATTGGGTAAGAAAACCCAAGACATTATACAGGGTGACCCAGTGAAAATTGATAAAACTATAATAATTAAATTATAGCCTTATTAGAATACTCGAAACTCAATGGTTGAAGAAGGTGTAAAAATTCGAACAATAGATATTTTTATTTTTGGAATCGAATATTTTATCCATGAGAATAACGAAAAAATTAATTGTCTGTCAAATCTTACCTACAGTTAACATTTTTTTTGTTCGGATAAACGGTCAGTAAATTGAAAAAAAAATGTTTTCGCGATTGTCCTGGAATTTTTTTTTTTCGGAATTCATTCATCAGATTTAGACAAAATTTCAAAAAGACCCTATATTTTACAAATAACAAATATGACTTTGATCAGATTCTTATTTTCAGAGATATTGGAAAAAATTATGTCATATTTTCGTCTGTATCGTTGTTAATTCCACAAAAATATTGTTCCAATCATGATGAAACTTGGTAACTTGTTGGAAAATGCTGATGCAGAATTTTGTGCAAAATTTCGTGATGATCATGTCATTAGACGAATTCTGAAAAAAAAGTTCGAAATTTTATTTCCGAATGAATATTCTATATTTTGAAATCTTCTTATCATATTATCCTGAAGAAATTTTGCATGAATCTTCAAGCTGTCATTTTCCGATCAAGTACTGGATTTCAATTCAATCCAAACTATATCTTTGGAATTTTTATTTCTTAATATTTCCACCAACAAAGATTGTATCGAATTTAAATCTAGTTCTTGATTGGAAAATGTTAGCTTGAAGGTTCATGCAGAATTTCATGAGAACCATATGAAATGAAGAACGCCAAATTTCACGATCATGAACTAAAGCTGCGTTTGGCGGGTTCAAAACGTAAGAACACGACCACTTTGGCAACGAATTTGAAAGCTGACTTCATGTCAGAGCTTTTCTAGAATTTATCAACTAATTATTATTATTCTGAAAACTGAAGAAAAGTGAAGGGAATCTCTTAAATGGCAAAACAATTCGCTCTGCACGAGAAGGATAAGCTTCGATGTAATCTCAGTAACTCCTTATCGAGGCAATTTCTTCAATCTTTGGTACTTGACGCAACAATCAAAGCTAATTATAATTTTATACCCTTTCGAACGACAACGTTTTACCCATTATTATAATCGTGACTACCTTAATCGAAGGAATAGGTTCGTGATCATAAAAATTTAATATTAAAACAGTAATTTTCCGATCAGGTTTTCATTTGATGTACAATTAAAATGTGACTTGATTTCGATATTTCGGACGATAACCAAATGGTTCGATACTATCTCTGACAACGACAGATTATCATCGAACAGAATGACCATCATTCATTTCAATTCTTGCTATTCCATCTTTGAAATTCTTATACAGGGTGGTACAAGTAGTGACGTCAATAAATTTTTTTTTAGATTCCTGCCATCTGGGGGTATCCAAAAATACCCCATGTATGTTATGCGATTTTTTGTAGTTTTCGAGTTATGATTTTTTTTTGTGTTTTTTTGATTTATTTTACCAACGAGTTTTCAAAAATTCATATCTCTCATGTAGTGGGTATTTTGCAGATTTTTTTGTGACATGATCGCCCTGAATGTTGTTTTAATAACAAAAATGTGTCAGCTTTCCGAAATTATTCCAAAGTTACTCGAAAAAGGACTTGAAAATTTTATAGTTTTCAGTAGGATTCACTCAAACATTCAACTTCAATTTAAAACTACAAAAAGAAGCTTTCATAACTTTTGGTTGAGCTACAATTATTTCACAGGAATTTCAATCGAAATTACTCCAAAGGCCATAAGAAGTACCATAAGAATGATAAAAAGTAGAAAAATAACTTTAATCGTGTTTCAATGATTTTTAGCCTATCCGCCTTCGAAGGCCAATTACAGCAAAAAAGGCTAATAAAGTTCTATTTTTTTCTTATGATTTTGGTAGTTCAGGACCGTGCGAAGTTTTTAAACTCAGCCAGAAGCTTTGAAATTTTTTTTTATCATTAAATCGAAGTTGAATGTTTGAGTGAATCCCACTGAAAACTAAAGTTTATTTATTTATTAATTTATTCAAACGGACAAGCCATTTTACAAAAATTATACAAGAAAATATTTCATGAGTTCATATACCAACCAACATACACACAAAAACAATCGAAAATTTACCAACCAACAAGTACATACCTATATCCGCTTATTTCCAGCATACTCTACCGTATTACAATATTAAGTTAATTCAACATAATGACAAATCTCAGAAACAATACAATGTAAAATGAAAAATACATCATGTCCCGCTGTTCAAAATACTTCTTTATAGCAAATATTGACAAAGTAAAAAGATCGATTTCTCTGATTTTACTTCCCCTGGTGCTCTATCAATGGGGTTATTGTAGCTGTAATTTTTTATTTACTTCCAACAATTATGAGATGTTTTCAAATATGTAAGGTTTAGATGTTTGTCACTTTTTATTATCACGTCGTTTTACCTGAATCTGCATTAATACTCTGTAGCATGTGCTCAGAGGTTACTTGTCTGAAGATGAACGAAAGTTCGAAACTAGCCACATAAATATGAACTTTACATATGTTAAAACATCTCATAACTGTTGCTAGTAAAACATACTAATAAAAAATTTGTTTTGATTAGCTATCATAGCATATTTGTAGAATGCCCATGTGCAAACCTATGCAAACTTTGGTGAGGATGATATCGTTACAAACATCTTAGAGTATTCGTCAAAATTCGACGAAATTTGGCGAAAACCCTCTAGTCAATTATGCACCAAATTCCAGATCGATCAGAATTGTATTTTCTTGAATATTAGAAAAACTTTATTTCGAATATTTCCATATTTTTGGTGTATTTTACCATTAAAGCATACGGACTCGTTTCTTTACGTGTCATACTTATTTTTACTGCACAAGTTGTTATTTCGAAAGATTTGTATTCACAATCGGCTGTTGGAATATCGTGAACACAACGATTTCGAATGGATATATTTTCGAAATCAGGAATCACACTGTATATGACCTAGTAATGTTATAGGTTTCATTCGATCATTGTTACTATTCCAGCTTTATCAAACACTAGATAAGTTGTGTCGATGTTTTCTATATAAATTTTCCAGTAGCTATGCAAAGTTCACGCGCTAGGGATATAACACCTAACTTCAGTTTATAATTACCATATTATGATTAGAAGTCAAATATGCTGTAATTATCATTGCATAATGAATGTTCACCGGAAATGGTTGTTTGAAATGTGAACAAAATAGAAAAGAGGATAATATGAGTGAAAATTTCACATCTTCATCGAAATTTTTCTTGAAAGGCAGAGATGTGAATATTTGAGATGTTTTTCATTGTGGGTGGCATTGACTAATTTTTTTTCATTATAACAAAAAATCTCGTGAAATTTCACCCAAATATCTATCAAAACTTGGTAATTTCATGAACTATTTTATTTATCCATCGAGTTTCATTAAACTATCTCAACAGCGTCATATTTTGTTTCAAACAGAAAATCTTAAAAACCTTGTCGACGGACAGATCTGAATTCTACTAATATTTCAATTTGAGACTGCAAAAAGATTTCAAAATTTTGACTCATCAGCTGATCTCTTTGGTGAAGATCTATTATTTTCAGATGAATAAATAAAAGGAGCTAAAGTCAGGTTTTTAACTATCTTTAAAGTTGTCTTGGCTATCAGAAAGAATGTATATCGAAAATGATAAATACGTTTATTATTTACAATAAACGAATGACATTGACATGCAGGCAAAACTCTGATTCTCATAGACGGTGCTAGTTACACGTTTCGTACAAAGTAGTATTGAATATAGCTTTTTCAAGGTTAGATTTATCAAAGTTTCAAGTGAACTTAAACATCGTTCAGTTTCACACCAAAATGGCAATCCTGGTAAAACTCGATACTGTTTACCGTTTTCGGAATATTTTGATTTGAATTTTATGAAGTAATAATAATGCTGGAATACAGTAATAATTAAGTTATCAATTATTATTATTTTTAATCAAGATGCATTGTGTAAATTAAAATGTTTTTTTTGCGTGAATGAGACCTCACCTATAAAACGGAGACATTTGAAAAATTTGAGATTAAGTTTTTTCTTATGCATAATTATTTTTTTCTTCATTCTTGAAAACGGCGTCACGAAAATTTTTCAGAAATCAAACCGCAATTATTCTTCAGTGTTCTTTATATCCTTTATACGGGGTCACCATTTTTCGAAAAACCCTGTATATGAATTCACGAACAATAATATGCTGGTGCCTTCTTGTTCATTATTCGCAGAATTTGTTATTCTCAAAACTTCCGATAATTATCAGTTCAAACATCGAACAATGAGACGTTTTATGCTTTTATCACCTTCCAGCAAGAAACATAATATAAACAACATAAACGTATGCGAAAATTCATTCTATTATTATCATTTTATAGACTATGAATTGCGAATAGTTTTGAGTTGAGTCCTTGTCTATATTGATTCGATTTCAACATGTGTAAACATGTATGCGAATCATCACAGTGAATTATGTTATACAAGGATTTCTGAAGGTTATTGTAATAAAAATGCCTCACATACTGAAGGATATAGCAACATTTTTCAAAGAAACTTCTTTTGACAAATTATTTGAATCCCGCAATCAGCAAAGGAGAATGAATAAATATATTTAATTATCAATTACCTCGAAACTGAAACCTGTGCATTCGCCATTTTACGAGAAATGTTATGGAAATGTTCGGATCATATGAAATCCAGAACTTGATTGAGAAATTACATCTTTAAGATTCATGCGGAATTTCGCGAGGACCATATAATCAGGAGATCGCAAATTATGAAATATTCGAAAAAAAAATTTTTTTGTATGGTATTGTTTTAATGATATGATCATCACAAAGTTTTCACAAGTTTGAGCATCAGAATTTACCAACTAGTCAACAAATTTCATCGAGATCAGATCAGTATTAGTCGAGTTATTTCACAAGTGAAAGTCATTTACCAAGGAAAAAAATTTCAAATATTTTTTTCTCGATATCCCCGGAAATTAATCTTGGATCAAGTTGAAAATGGGCACATTCTTTTCCAATATTCATTCCAACGTCTGTTTTAAATTTCATTGAAAAAAATTAAAAGTTCCCGAAAAAAATTCAAAAAAAAACTTTGAAAATTTCCGAAAAATCTTTTTCCTAAATTGCAAAAATTTCAAATAGGTAGTCCTCAGGTAGGAAATATTAGAGAAAAACCTTCAAATTTCAAATGACTATAACTCCGAAACCGTCCGAGCGATTTTTTTCATCAACGAACTTAACCGTCGCCATCTTGTTTCGTTATCGTGGAAACGGCTGGCAAGCCAAGAATAAGCACATTATAATAAGAGCAATTATGTTTTTTGTATGTAAACAATCAACATAAATAAATATCATTGGAATCTTCCGGGTTCAAGAAGTATAATGTTTTATCATATGACATAATTACATACAGATATCTTCATAATTAAATTGCTATATAATTATATACCGTGGTCAGTAACCGAAACCGACGAAAGTTTTACAGATTGTTTCGATACATTTATTTAAAACTTTACTTATGAAAAAGCATCACAAAAATTACAGCTTATCAAAATTCCATATGTTCCGAACTCGCCAAGAACGGCATGACTTCTAGATAAAAATTATCTCATATCTTATAGTATATTCCTCACGAAATTTCACATGAACAGGTATTTAACAGCCAAGTAATAGCAAGAAAAATTTAAATTGCTTAAGGCCTTGAATGCGATCGCTCTCACAAAAACTTACGCTCTCCAAAAACAACAACCACAAGAATTCATATTTGTTAAGCAGTTTTGGAGCTTAAATGAGAAAATCGAATTCATGTATGAGAAAGATTCGCCTTAAGGTTTTTCGTAGAGCTTTATCCATTCGAAGTAGGTGCTTATACAAATAGTCAGAATTCTTACGGTCGATCGTAAACACAATAACTTCCGAAAGGAACAACTTAGAAACTATATATTTGTTGAGTTATTTTGGACCTAATTATGTAAAATCCACTGATGATTTCGCAGATATTCCAATTAAACCAATTCAAAATTTCATTTTACCAATATTTCTAAAAATACCAATAAAATAAAATCAAATTGAATCATAGTACTTGACAAAAACTGACAGGATGATACGTAATTTTGTAAGGATTATAAGATCAGTTGATCGCAGAATACTAATAATTTGAAAAAAATTCAAATTTTTTTCAAATTGTTCTATTGCACTCATCATGAAATTTTGCAATAAGTTGTACATCAGTATTTTCAGACTAGTTACCAAGTTTCATCATGATTGTATCAGTATGTCTTGAGTAATTATTGAAAAAACACATTACCGAGGGAGAAACAACGAATAAATAAATTGATATAATAATTGTTTTTTAATTAATTGACTGCACGATCACCACAAAATTTTGCTAGAGGTTGCGTGTAGTTATTCTCCAACTAATTACCAAGTTTCAATCCAATCGCTGCAATAGTTCCTGATATATCAGGAAATAACCTCAAAATTTCAAGTGGCTAAAACTTCGAAACCATTCGGCCGATTTTGCCCGTTAACGAACTTAACCGTCGCATTTTGAAATGAAACCTACCTGAATGTTCCAAGTCGATAGGATTCTCCGTATGCCTCTTAATCGTGCATACGGCCGGTCGGATGTAATCGATTTTGACACCGGATTCGTCGTCAGTGAGTCCAACATAGTCGTTTGAGACCAGTTTCGGCTCAAAATTCGAAAATTAAAGACATTTGGAGAAAATGAAATTGAAAACTCGAATAAACTGCTGACAGCTCCTGCCAAACAATTTTTCCACCTAGAAACCATTTTGCAATTCAAAATTGCGCGTTTCTGATTGGTGGAAATTACGACGAGGGAAATAGTCAGTAAGAAACATTTTTCGTTTCATGTACTGATGATTGATGAAATTCATTCCATTTGCGCGCCTGTTATAGGAAACATAGTGCCACCGTTCCGGAGTTATGTCCATTTGAGTTTTTGAGTTCCCGAAACAAAAACTCTCGAAAAATTTATTTTCAAATTCAGTGCGATCTCAAAAAATTACCGCAAAGTGTAGCCTTCGTTATGCTTCAACAGACTGCCAAGTTGAAATCCAATCCCTAAAGTAGTTGATGAATTATCAGGAAAAGAACCACAAACTTTCGGCTCCAAATTTCAGACATTTAGACAAAACTTTAGCACTCTGTTCAAAACAACATGCGCGCAAAAATGCATCATGACGGTGCAGGTCAGTAACATTTGGCCTGGTATCTCAGGTAAACAGTATGTTTAATTTCATTGACCCTCAACAAATGGGAGCAATACTCCAAATGACAACTCTTCATTATTTCTAGATCGACGAAATTCAGAGCAACCTTGTCCAATTTCGAGAATACCGGAAAAAGCTCATATTCTCATGCGAGCTAACGTCCCACAATAATTCATGTCTAAAATTGTACTAATGTGCAAAGGAGTAGGAAATATCATTGAGTAACAAGCCGTAGTGAAACCACTATGACATCGTGATTCACATCTGAAAAATGAGATATCTAAATATATTTCGACGAAAATGAAAGTACGTAGACTGAGACAGGGTTTATTTTTAAATCTACTCACTACGCTCTACCTATATGGCGGAATTTCAATTATTGTATTCAATGAGTAGAGTAATTTTGATTTCTGAGAAGGTTCAGCAAAAGTTATTTATATTCATTTATTTATTGCATTTCGTTTCAGGTCCAAGGTTGTATCGACGATTTTTGCCATTAGCATTAGTTTTGTTCAACTGTCTGTAATTTTCGCATTTTAAGCCGAAAATGGTCTCAAGCGACTAGGTTGGACTCACTGATGACGAATCCGGTGGCAAAATCGATCGTACGGAGTATTCTATCGACTTGAAAATTTTAGTGTTGGTTACATTTCAAAATGCGAAGGTTGAGTTCGTTAATGGGCAAAATTGGCCAAACCGTTGCGAAGTTAGAGCCAGTTGAAGTTTTGAGGTTATTTCCTTGATATTTCGAGAACCACTGCTGGTATTGGATTGATACTTGGCAACCAATTAGGGAATAAGGATTTGCAACTTTTCGCGACATTTTGTCGAGATCGTGCTGTCATATACAATATTCATATACATTACAATAAGGTTCCACAAAACATATCACCCTGTAGATCTGAAATAAAAATTGGCATGTCACATGATCACATACTTCTTAGACTTTTTACGCGCTTGTTCTAGGGATCAGCGTCACGATGTCTGCAATTTTCGAATTTCGAGCCGAAAAGGGTTTTAAACGATTGTGTTGAACTCCCTGAAGAAGAATCCGTGGTCAAATTCAATTCTAACCGTCCGTCCGTATGTGCTCTAACTTTCGAAGGAAAAGACTTAGCGACTTGAAATTGTCAGATTAGGTTTGTAGTCCGAATATCTCGGATAAGTTCGTTAATGGGTTGAATAGGTTCAATTATTTCGGAATTAGGCCCATTTGAAGTTTTTAGGTTAATTCCTCTATATCTCATGAAGTATTGGCTCGATAAAGTTGAAACTTCGAGAACAGTTTTGGAGTACCTACGCGCAACTCAGAACAAAATTTCGTGTGGATCAAGTTTTTAGAAAATCTAAAAAAATTGATTTGAAAATTTTTGAAATTTTCGATGAAAAAATTTTTTTTCTCTGACAATATTGATTAGATTTCTATGGAATTTGGCACAAGCCTTAGAGTCAGTATTTAAAAACAATGTTCCAAATTTCAATTCGATCCGATATTTTCTTCCGAAGAAATAAGGAAAAAAATGTGCCAAATTTCGTTGTTATTTGGAATTTCAACGTTATTTCCGGAATATCACAAGAAGTACTAATGCAATCAGATTGAAACTTTGTAATCAGGTGCAGATTACCAACGCGCAACTAGGTGCAAAGTTTTATGTTGATCTAATTCTTATAACAAGCGCGTAAAAGCTCCTGCCCTCACGTCAGTACTTTTCTAGTTTTTCTCAAAATTGGACAGGGAATCTTTCCTCTTCGTTTGAACCTCCGATACGTTCAACATGTTTTCCATTGAAAAAAACTTGACCAAGAAGCAGTATTACACTCTGAAAGTGAGGTGATATCATTCAACTTGTGGTTTTTCGAAAGCTTATATATATATTCGTTATAGAAATACCTTCTCATATCGCAGGAAACGTTTGGTTGATCAAAGGTGAAGGACACTTAGAATCGACCTTGAGATTTTCTGTAGCAATAGTACCTTTTATTTGCCCTTTGGTCATATATCATTAGATAATACTCTAAGGTGTAATTATCTTTGTGAGAAACTTGTTTTTTAATTTATTCATTTCTTGAAAATTGACATAAGTGGTGTTGTGCCTAAAACATGTCAACTCATTGATATCGACGTAATATATGAAAAAATTCTTTCGTTAGCGACAAAAGTTTCTTTCTTGAATTTGTGTCAAGAGTAAAACTAAGTTTTCGACGAATGATGAATTACTAGTGAGGTACTTGTTAATTTTTCCAAATAATCAATTGGAAATACACCATATACTCAATTCACATTCATAAACTATCCCGGTTGGTCATTTTCCTGTCAGATAACTACACAACGTTGTCCTCTCTGCATAGAGATCGTAGTAATTACGTATTTTTCAAAATGTGAATTCACTTTGGGAAAATTATGAATTTGAGAAAATATTATGTGAATTCAATAGTTCCAACATGGTTGGAAGATTCAGTTATGCTTTTTTCTAGTACGGAATTCAAGAATCGATTGTTGAGATTTTACTGAAAAATAATGGAGAGTAGTCCGTTACTTTGTGATATTTCATTCGAATAATAATAAGAGTACCTTCTTCTAAACCTTACTTCTAAA
The DNA here is from genome assembly GCA_958510865.1 of Myrrha octodecimguttata. Taxonomy (NCBI): domain Eukaryota; kingdom Metazoa; phylum Arthropoda; class Insecta; order Coleoptera; family Coccinellidae; genus Myrrha; species Myrrha octodecimguttata. Next base: position 64,674,709 of record OY294056.1, read on the forward strand.
CGAACAGACGAACCTATGGAATTCCCTTCTTTTCGGAACTCAAGAAATAGCCAACAGAAGACATTTGAACATCTTGTTGCACAACTTGAAATACTCCAGTATGAAAATAAAGTAGTACTACAAGACCTGTGTCACCTGAAAAGGACTAACTCAATTTGCAAAGTTCTTGGGAATCAATGTGAACGATACACTGGATTTTCACTCACATACGTCGAAAATGTTTGATAGCTTGTGATGAATTATTGATTCCAAATTATCAGGGTTACTATCAGAAAAAGCAGATTTCAATTCTACATAGCACTTCCTGATATTTTATTGTCTCTGCTTCTTCAAAACTACCTTCGGCATTTTTAGTTTCCAAGCGTCATGATTATGTTGAGATTGAGAGTAGAAACTGGCATTGGCATTTGGCAACGTCGCTGAGAATTATTTTGACATTGCCGATATTTCACGAGTGCCAACCTGCGTCAGGTTTAAGTAACGAAAACTTGATTGTCCTAAATCATGGCCAACCGGGATAATTTATAAAAGTGAATGGAGTTTTTTTATATATATATCCATTTTGAACATTTTTCGGTATTCTCAATAAAATATATCGTAAATAGTACATGTCCACGTGGAAAAAGTACCTACCTGTCTTGTATCTATAGAATGCATATGATTTTCGATGTAACAAAAGAATTTTATTGTTTGAAAAATGAATTACATGACCGAACCATTTAAAATTTCAATTACTCAGGGCGCAACAAGTTGTTCTTGATTTAAGGAATGATGAAACAAAAATGTATCTGAATACTGCACGAATAATGACCCCTCCTACTTCAAAATATTTTTAATGAAGCGAATGGAATATTTGCAATTTCTATTGCCGCTCATCGAAATTTCCTTCACTTTTCTCCTTTTCTTCACTATTATCTATAGTATATTGTCTATGTTGTCTGCCAGGGCGAAACGAGATACCTCCGGAGAGGTTGAAGCTAACTCGCAAACCATCAAAAAGCTTCAAAACGATAAATGATAAGGAATGTTTGATATCCAGAACATAGTTAGAGATTTTGGACGAATTTCCGAAATATTTGGCGACAAAATCCTGAAACAGGTCAAGTTTTGTTTCACTTTTACCAAATTTATATGCATTTTTGAAGAATTTTTGTTGCACCCTGTGCCATCCCCATCAACCCTCTAAATTTTTTGAAAAGTAGGTCATGTGGTACTTTTTTTTCAAAATTTAGTTACTTCAAAGAGGTTTTCAGTATGTGCACTTTGTCATGGCTCATTTACTTTGAAACTTGGTACCTGATGAAATTTATCACCGAATGAAAGTCGACCATTACAGTTTTGTTCATGCACAACTTTCAACCCCTACGAACCCTTCACTGGAGCAAAAAATGGAGTGACATTGGAAATTTATTTCGGCATTGAAGAACCACCCGGAGAATCATTGTGCATTACAACATAAGTTAAATTAAATGTTCAAAAGCGCTTGACACATTCTTCTTAAGATCATAACTGAAGCGCAGTGTTTCACACATTTTAATTCTTCACGTAAGGGGGTTGGAAGGGGTTGAAAGTGCACATACTGCGAACCTCTTCGAACTAATTTTTCAAAAAAAAATAATTTTTTTCTTGAAAATTTCTACTCGCCTGTAAAGAAGATATAAAGACTTTGCCAAAAAAGTACAACATGACCCACTTTCCCTATTTAAAAATTCAGAGGGTCGATGGGGATGGCACTGGGTGCAACAAAAATCCTTCAAAAATGCATAAAATTTGGTAAAAGTGAAACAAAAATTGACTTGTTTTAGGATCTTGTTGCCAAATATTTTTCTTCATAGAAAATAATTAGAGATAGATACATAGACTAATTACAATCGAGGTTTTTTCACATTTTTCATTTTTTCTATTCCTCCTTTGATGAAGTCATGATATCTGCTTTGTAATTTGAGTTTTGCTTTTATTCCTGTAATAACCCATTCTTTTTCCTTCCAGGAGACGAAAGAATCACTAAATAATCCCACTGAGTTGGAAACTTTCCTGCCTCAAGATGGAACGAACACAAATGGAATTTCTGCAACAAAGTGAGTACCTTACAACTTATAACTAGATTTACTGATCCTCGGTTTTCCGAAATACTTGAGTTAAATCCCTGAATGTTTTTTGTTCCAGGTATAAAATCACGAAAAAGAATGATTTGGAAGCAGCCGTCACAGAATTCGATCCCTTCAAAGCCAGAAAATTGGAACATCCCGTATCGTGAGTATCTGAAAAGCATTTCATATTTCTTCAGCAGTTTATGGTTTATTCATGGATATACGTTTTTGCGTGAATGTTCTAGGGAACAACGAGTTATCGTTTCGCCCAAATGTCGGTAATTTCGGAATTTTTTCTCATAACACTTGGTTGAACTCATGAGGAAAAATAACAATCAATTGCATCGGGCCAAATGACCACCATGATAATTTTAGAAGGAAAATAGCTAACGACATGGAACTTTCGGGATGGATTGCACATCAGAATTGCGAAAGTTGATGGGGGTTTTTCTTGAATTTGGGTTATTACTGGAAATGCAAATTTGAACATAATTATTATGGGTTTGATTCATCATTTTCCCCAATTACCTTCAGAAAGTATTTAAAATCAGATTTCAAAATTGGGGTTTTAAAATTTTAAGGGATTTGCCGGGCATGCACGTAGTGGCAACGCTGTTTTGTAGGATAGCTTGTTCTACTATAGAATAATGAAATATTTATTACTATTCTGTGGTACACACGTGTTATTTGTCAATTTGTTATTCGTTTCCGTTTGCGATTTGTCAGTAAAATCTATTATTATAATTTTTCTATTATTCGCTTTCGGAGTTCAGTTTGAGAAATTTGGGAAATTCATTCTCGTTTTTATTGGGAGGTCATCAGATGTAAGATATCGATGGAATACACACATTCAGTCTACGACATAAAAGAAAGAGCCATATTAAAATTTCGATCAAAATTTTATTGTAACTCGAATAGAAGTTAGCAGTGAATATGAGCATTATTTTTCTTTTGTCTGGCATTCAATAATAGCTCCCAATTGCTTGTTGTTCAATTAGGTTGAACTTCCATTGATATTCACCAAAATATGTAAAGATTTTCGCAAAAAACAAATTACTTCATTCCAAAGGCATAGATTTGAATATGAAACATTTTTGTTATCTTTTCAGGAATAGCGATACCCTTATGCATTTACTCAAAGCATCATTAGGCACAGGAATTCTGGCTATGCCAGCAGCATTCGCAGCATCTGGTCTACTTTTAGGTATATTCGCCACAATTGGTGTGGCCATCATTTGCACACATTGTTCCTACGTTCTTGTAAGTAAACCTTTTTCTAAGAATCACTACGAGCTATCGTTTTGCTCGAATACCTGTAATTTTCGAATGGTTTCCAGAAAATGGTCTCAATCTATCTGGTTTGGCTCACTGAATTAATCTGATGTCAAAAGTAAACGATCAGATCATGATGAAACTTGACGGAAAATGCTGATGCAGAATTTCTTGATGACCGTGTTATTAGAGCAATTTGAAAAAAAATTCAATTTTTTTTTTCAAATAGTGATTATTTCGCGATCGATCAATCATATTATCCTCACAAAATTCCGCATGAACCTTCAAGCTGTTATTTTTGCGCGCATGTTCTAGGGAAACAGCTTGCTGTAGTTTTGTCCAAATGTCTGTAATTTTGAATGATTGAGCCGAAAATGGTCTCAATCGACTATGGACTCACTGATGACGAATCCGGTGTCAAAATCGATTCTGTCCGGCCGGCCGGCCGCAGACACGCTAACTGTCGACAGAAGCAAGCTAGCAACTTGAAACTTTCAGGATAGGTTGCGCATCAGAATGCCGTGGTTAAGTTCGTTAATGGGCCAAATCGGTCGAATAGTTTCGGAGTTATGTAAAATGTAAAATTAGGTGTTTTTTTTACTGATTCAATCCTGTTAAAACTCGACAGTTAGTTCGAAAATGCTTATGGACAACTTTGTGCGCAATTTCGTGATGATCGTGTCATCAGAACGATTTGAAAAAAAAATTCAATTTTTTTTTCAAATAATGGATATTCTGTGATCTTCTGATTATATTATCCTTATGAAATTCCGTATGAACCATGATGTAAGTAAAACATGGTGTGCTCATCTACTTATCTGTGATCGTATTTACCAATGATGATTTTTCCATTCAAATTCTAAGCACAGAATATATATTTCCTTGTATTCTAATCTTCTTTTTCAGATGAGCACTCCATGTTTTTTTACATCATGGTATGAACCTTCGAACTGTAATTTTTCGATAAAGTACTGAATTTCAATTCAAAGCAGCTTTTGTGCGCATGTTCGAAGGATATTACCAAAAGTGAACATGCGCGCAAAAGCTGCTGACTTCACGTCCGTGCTTTTCTAGTTTTTTTTTATCAAGTACCGAATTTCAATTGGATCCAGCCTGAGGAAATAACATTCAGAACAGGTATATCTGCGGAATCATTGGGTGAATTTTAGCCATTCACGAATTCGACCTACGTTATTGAGGTCCGAACCCAATCTTCAAATATCGAGTTTCTGAGTTGCTTCTTTCGTGAGTTATTGAGTTTGGGATCGACCGTTAACACAATAAGTTCTCGAAGGAACCTCAAAGATACTGGATATTTGTAAAGTAGTTTTGGGCTTAATTGCGAAGGCTAAATTTGTGAATGGGCGAAATCCGCCCAATGATTTCGTAGGTATAACCATACAAAATTTATTTATCTAATATTACCGAAAATATAGATTGGATCGAATTAAAATCTAGAAGGATTGAATAGTGATAGCTTGAAGGTTCATATCAGAAAGAACATATACGCGCAAAAGCTGCTGACTTCACACAGCGATTTTCTAGATTTTTTTTCAAAGGCACAAATATCAAACACGTACTATTTTTTAGGTGATATGCGCACATGAACTCTATAGAAAAACCGGTAAAACTTCAATGAGTTTCGCTGATGTTGCCGAGGAAGCTTGCAATAGAGGTCCAAAATGGACAAGAAGTCTTGGCACAGCAGCAAGGTGAGTTGGTCCTTTCAGATCTCTTTTATTTTTCCAATGTATTCATCCTAAGACTCCAGATAGATGAGGAACAAGCCAATTATTATTTTGAACATTCGGTTGCCATGAATGACGTATTATTGATTGAAATAAATAAATTTCATTGCACAAATGCAACACGAACAGAATATTATCGGTAATGTTATCTCATCGTGGTGAATTTTTATGATATCATGGGAGAACCACCAGTATTCATTGCTGGTGTTGATTTCACATCGTTATCTTTATATTTCACTATAACCATAACAGTTTCTATACGCTTCATATAGTGCGCGTCAAAATTATGAAACAAATTAATCAGGATATTTGGCAACAAAATCCTGAAACAGGTCAATTTTTGTTTCACTTTTACCAAATTTTTATGCATTTTTCAAGGATTTTTGTTGCCCCTGTGCCATCCCCATCAACCTTATAAATTTTTTGAATAGGGAAAGTGGGTCATGTGTTACTTTTCTGGCAAGGTCTTTGTATCTTCTTCACAGGCGTGCAGAAATTTTGAAGAAAAAAAATTTTTTTTTGAAAAATTAGTGACTTCAAAGGGATTTTCAGTATGTGCACTTTGTCATGGCTCATCTACTTCGAGACGATGGTACCTGATGAAATTTGTCACCGAATGAAAGTCGACCATTACAGTTTTGTTCATGCACAACTTTCAAACCCTACGAACCCTTTAATGGAAAAAAAAATGGAGAGACATTGGAAATTTATTTCGGCATTGAAGTACCACCCGGAGAATCACTAACTAATTTTTCAAGAAAAAAAAATTTTCTTGAAAATTTCTGCACGCTTATCAAGAAGATACAAAGACCTTGCCAAAAAAGTACCACTTTCCCTATTCAAAAAATTTAGAGGGTTGATGGGGATGGCACAGGGTGCAACAAAAATCCTTCAAAAATGCATAAAAGTTTGGTAAAAGTGAAACCAAAATTGACCTGTTTCAGGATTTTGTTGCCAAATATTTTTCTTCTGAGAAAATGAATTTGTTCCGTAATATTGACGCGCACTGTATATTATTTTGTTTCAATGTTTTGTTGGAATACCAAGAGATAAGTCGGGTACTTCCACTAAATGTACCAATCAGCAATTTAAGATATTGATACTCAAAGGGTTCCAAGAAACGATTTCGCCAATAATCGAAAAGGCTAATATATTTGTATGTTCACATGCTTTAACTTGATAATTATTTTTTTTTAGTAAAAATTTTTTTTAAGAACTTGTTATGAATTCAGTTTTACTCGAAATTCGTTTTTAAATAATAAAATTGACTTCTACTTTCTGAGATTTCCGGACTTCCCGTTTCACTGGAAGTGACACCAACTTTCGGTTTTCAGTTGGGAAGCCCCATATTTTATAGTGAAGATAGATTCCTTGTCCTTGTCTTAATGTGAAATTTTTCAATAATTTTTGTGAAGGGATCATAATTCACGTTCGCTATTTCGGACTTGAACTTTCAATTTTTCGAGATTCGGTTTCACCGGAAGTGACACCAACTTTCGTTTTTCAGATGGAAAGCACCATATTTTTTATTATGGAAATTCTTTATGAAAATCTGAGTTGTCTTAATGTAAAATTTTCGAATATGAATGTCAGAAAATAATTTTTTAACGAGAAATCTCAATGAAAAAAATCTAGAAAAGCACTGCCGTGAAGGCAGCAGCTTTTGCGCGCATGTTCAATGTAGATAGCCGTTTCCATAACGAATTTGAACATGCGCCCAAAAGCTGCTGCCTTCACGGCAGTGCTTTTCTAGATTCTTTTTCGATAAATTATCCTCATTAAATTCTGTATGAACCTTCGAACTGTTATTTTTCGATAAAGTACTGGATTTCAATTCGATCTAATCTGTATTTTTGGAAACATTGGGAAAATAAAATTCGGAATCATTGGGCGGATTTTACCCATTCACGAATCCGACCTTCGTAATTAAGCCCCAAACCTTCTCTACGAATATCGAGTTTCTAAGTAGTTTCTTCCGGAAGTTATTGTGTTTACGGTCGGCCTAACGGCCGGACCGTTACGGGAATTAAACTTCCATCTAAAGGGCAACGTTCACTTATCGGCTACAGCCTGGACCACGGCAAAACGGAAACTTATGTCCCTACTAATTTGCCGTGTTCCGTAGCGGTGAAGTGCGCGCTTCTGGTGTGCCGTGGTTGCGCTGTTTTCTATAAGTGAGCGTTGGCCTTTAACCGACTTTGAGTTGATCAATAAACTAAATAACGTGATCGAAGATTCCGATTATTTTAGAACAAATCTCCAAATCGACACAGTGAGCAATTGGTGTTGGCTCCTGCGCCTTCTTTGGATATGGAAAATAGCTTTGGCGTCGGTGTCCTTCCCTAGGCTTTGTGATCTGATATACTCTATTTATCTGTCTGAAAAGCCGAATCTATCGCTATCTGATTAATTGATGCTCTTCAATACTTTACTGATTGAATAAGGTGTGTACCATGACGAGCGTAAACTAGAAATATAAAAATTCGGACGCCATTTCACTTCTTCGGGAGGGAGTTACGAGATAGTACTAACAATTAAACTAAACAATCTGACCTTTCGGCGATTCCGAGTATTTTGAAGATAATTCTTAAAATCGACACAGTAAGGAATCTACCCGGCTCCTCCGCCATTTTGAAACTACAACGAATTTCTTTGGTGCCGATATTTTCTACATCTCAATTAATCGGTCCGAAATCGTTATCGAATTTTTACGGTTTTCAGGGGACGGTCCAACTATTCACTGTTGGGTGAACAATTTACAGTGCTGTTCCTAACCTAGCGGAAGTTATACGCGACAAAGCCTACACAAAACACGCTTTAGCTTCTGAGGAGTTCCATAGTAGAATCGGCAACGATGTAATACATATATTTAATTCTCTTTAAACCTACCCTGACAATTTTGAGTCCCTTAGTTAATTCTTTGCAGTTATTCCTTTGCAAAGTTATGACTTAGACACTCGAAATTTTCCGGGTAGGTTCAAAGCTTGAATATAAAGGTCATGTTCGAAATGGACAAGATCACCTAACGGTTCAGTAGATGAACGCATTTGAACTAGCGTCATTATTATCTACAAATTAACAGGCACGATTGAGCCGACAATAAGTTTGAGGATAGACGATATATAATAGGGTTGATTTGTCATTTTCGGAAGATCAATAGATCAATAGGTGTGAATCGCAGCGTCCCTAAACTCAATATATACATTACGATTTGGGAAGAAGTTGCTAGATACATCTAACAGATGAACTCTTGAATGTGACTCCTCAAAGATTCCTAGAATTCATAAAAGATGCTTAGAATCGCCTAAGTAATGGATCGATCGCGGCACACGCGCCATTTTGCAACTATAGAAAATTGCTATGGAAACGATGTAATTTCCAAGGTTCTTTGCACTTACATCTCAACTGATCGGTCTAAACATGATGTAAGTAAGACACGGTGTGCTCATCTGCTCATCTGTGATCGTATTTACCAATGATGACGTCACTTTTTTCATTCAAATTCAAAGCACAGAATATATATATTTCCTTGAATTCGAATGAAAAAAGTGACGTCATCATTTGTACTTACGATCACAGATGAGCACACCAATTTTTACTTACAACATGCTCAAATCCTTAGACTGCAACCGGCGAACCTGTGTATTCCTAGGTATAGTGTGAAACAAATTAATCCCTTTTCCTCATATGACATGAATTTTTTTTTCAGAAAATTTATTCTCATATCCCTCTTCGTTACGTACTTCGCGACATGCAGTTGTTACGCAGTGATAATAGCGAAGAACTACAACAGTGTTGTTAACGACCACTGGGGAGAGCCATTGAACGAAAGACTGAGCATAGCTTTACTTCTGATTCCTCTACTTCTACTTTCCTATGTGCCAAACCTGAAGTATTTGGCTCCAGTATCTATGGTAGCCAATGTATTCATGGCCATCGGCTTGGGAATCACCTTCTACTATTTGGTTATCGATCTTCCTCCGGTAGATTCCAGGGAAATGGTCGTTGACTTGAGACAGTTTCCTATTTTCTTTAGTCTCACAGTATTTGCAATTGAAGCTATTGGAGTGGTGAGTAAATTCCTGCCAAAAGAGTTTTCATCATTTTTCATTTCAAAAATAGAACACTGAAGTAGTAATAAGATCTGAACTTGAATGTATGACTGGCCTAATTTCGGGACTTAGTACTTAGAAATTATTTTATCCTTCTGGGTGGAATAAATATCCCAGGCAGCAGAGTGACGTCCATAAGACATCAATTATATTGATCAGAAAACGTCACTTGATAATTTCTGAGAGACAATAAATTGCAACATCCAAAAGACATCATATAATAACGAGCTGAAAATGATCTGAATGCTGGCTTTGGCATGGTTTTTTTTCCTTCTGGGCTTGACTCTTTGATTATTCAGCTAGATCATAATATTATTTATGCGTCATCAAAATCTGAACATACAGCGTACCACACACGCATGTTACACTATTCTTTTTTCCGTTAATTCTGTAACACTAACGAAATGTCAAAACATTTTTCAAAAACTAGCTAAAGAAACAAAGAATGAAAGAGGGGTGTAGCATGAGTCTTCGTCACCCTGTATACCTCACCTCCAGACCCCAAATAAAATATCTCCGGTTTATTGTCGATTTCTTCAGACTTCATTGGTACCTACTCCACCTGAGGCGAATCTGAAATTAATCAGCAGGGATTAATTTATTCTTCTTGTAGCGATCACTAAGGTTTATTATTTGATAGAATAAAATGCTGATCCAAAATCAGTACTTTAGGTGAGATACATCGTGGACCAAAAATGACAGAATTTAATAACATCCTTATGACGTTATCTTAGGCCATTCTGCTGCCTGGGCCCGTCTGAGTATTGGGCAATACAGGTCATATTTCTATTGAGCTCTCTTTTTATTAAGCTTATTCAATCTTTATCGATTCTATTCGCTATAAAACACTTCCGCTTAATTTCTATACTAGAACTTAGAAACTGTTCTCTATACTATGCTGAATTTTGTTGATGAAACATTGTTTGAGTACATGTATTTACATTTCAGGTGATGCCATTGGAAAATAATATGAAATCGCCCCAAAGTTTTGTTGGTATTTGTGGTGTTCTGAATCAAGGGATGAGTGGCGTTACTCTCGTCTATATTTTAATTGGATTCTTTGGATATCTGAAAGTTGGACCACACGTTCAAGGTTCAATAACATTGGACCTAACACCAGGTGAAATGTAAGTTATTTTCGGTTCATTAAAGTTCCAATCAATAAAACAGTCGAAATTTGATTTGCAGTAAACATGTTTAGTGATCAATTTTATCGGACAGTCGATTTCGTTTTGAGAAATACTACCTTTCAAGCGACCTTACACACTGATAACTATGCTCTATTCACTTTCATGGTAAGGCGGAAGGCCTTCCAATTCCCACTTATTTTCATCAGAGACGCCTCTAGGTTTGGTTTTGTTATATGCGTAATTACTACGACGCGTAGTTAAAATTATACAGTGTGGGTTTTTTTAGTGGCATAGAACTTTGAAATGGCATAAAACAAGGATAAATTTTTAAAATTGACCTGAAATTGACGTTATTCAAATATAATATTTTGGCATTATAACTTGAATATAATTCTTGGCATAGGACCGCCATGGCTGGCTCGGACGCAATCTAATCTGGAGGTCCAATTTTCAATTACTCTTTCCAATATTTGTTGCCGTATATCGGCAATAACGCGGCGAATGTTGTCCTCCAAGTGGTCGGTCGTTTCGGGATTATCGGCGTAGACTAGAGACTTCACATATCCCCACAGAAAATAGTCTAGCGGCGTTAAATCGCACGATCTTGAAGGCCAATTCACGGGCCCGGAACGTGAAATTATGCGGTTATCGAACGTTTCCTTAAGTAAATCAATTGTGGCACGAACTGTGTGACATGTTACGCCGTCTCGTTGAAACCACAGCTGCTTCAAATGACGAGGAACGAAAAAGTCAGTAATCATGGCTCTATAGCGGTCACCGTTGACTGTAACGTTATGGCCAGCATCGTCTATAAAGAAGTACGGACTTCCACCAGCCCATAAAGCACACCAAAGAGTGAGTTAGAGTAAACGTGGTGCAAAAACGGTCCACAGTTAGTCGAATCATTGTATTTATACAATGGTCGAATTAATTGTTCTGATGGACGATTATGTCGACCGTAAAATGGACTATTTCGAACAGGACCATTATTTTCAAAATAAATTTGCACGATTTGGAAGCGTTGTTCATGTGTCAGTCTATTCAGAAAATCCGAGACCAAACTAAACACAAATCACCTGACAAAATGGCCGCCAGTTAAAATAGTGTTGCCAACTTAAAGTTCTATGCCTGTAAAAAAACAAGCTTTATAAAACTTCCATGGCATACCGACTGACTTTATAAAAGTGAATAGGGTTTATATGAATTTTACATTTTTTTTTTCATTTATTTACTATCAGAAATATATCTGCATGATATTTCATCACTTAGGCATTCAATTTCATTCGAGAAAGGGGATGACGTGAAGTTAGGATCTTTTCTTCGCTCATTAAAATTGACAGCCAAAGTGGTGACCCATCCAGATATTGACCCTGCCCAATACATTTGGACTTCTTCATAAATACGATTCCTTGATTCGAAGTTCACATTAAATTGAACTGTTTTTTATGAAAATATCATTGGGTGGATTCCACCGTCCTATTATTCAGCCCCTATTTCTTCACGCTGATACTCGATACTTGTGGATATCTTTGGAGCTTCATAACTTCTTACACATGCTTTTAAATTCATTTCATCAATATTTCCAAAATAACAGATCTGACCAGATCAAAACCCAGATCTCGGCTGAAAATGACGGATCATGCAAAATTTCGTTGAATCTGACATAGTTTCGGAGATATGGATGTTTTATTCCTTCATTCTCCTAGATATCCGACCATCAAGGAAAACTTGACCAGAGTGTTTTTTCTCGAATTATTGAGAAAAAGGTTGACATAAGACATAACTAACGAAACCACTGAGTAGATTTTGCCCGGCATACACACAATCAGGCTGAAATTTAGTCTCCAGGCCTCTTTCTTCGAAAGTTGGCGTGTTTCGGGCAAGTGTGCCGTCCAAATTTGACTTTGTCACGAATTCTTCATCCTGTCAGTCCAATCTTATAGTTTGCAATCATTTCGGTTTTAAATAATTGTCATTGTGTCGAAATCATAAAGCTCTGGTTTCAAGGAAAACGATAAAAAACAAATAATAATTTTATATCTAATGTTGAAATATCATATAGAACCAATGATACTCCCTTAGGAAGAAATCATTCCAATCTGGCCTTGAATTTGAAAATTTGGGACATTTTGTATCCATTTCCAATGCATTGAACAATTTGGTTAATTAATATATAAAAGAAATCTTGCCAATGTATGAATTTTGAAGATAGGTAATGTTTTTTATTGTGATTGATCTTTTGCAGTCCTACACAAATAGTCCAAATACTTATTGGTCTAGCAGTATTCTGTACCTTCGGCCTCCAATTCTACGTATGCCTTGACATCGCCTGGAATGGAATCAAAGAAAAATGCCAGAAATTCGAAACAGTCGCCAACTACGGTATGAGGACAATACTTGTGATAATTTGTGTTTTACTGGCAGTAGCAGTACCAGCAATAACACCATTTGTAGGCCTTATAGGTGCCTTCTGTTTTTCAATTCTTGGTCTCATCGTCCCAGTTTTCATTGAGGTTATAGTATTCTGGGATAAGGGATTTGGAAAATTCAACTGGAAAATTTTCAAAAATGTTATCGTCGTGATAACTGGACTAATAGCTTTGATTTTCGGATCAAAATCGGCAATTAATGATATTCTCGAATTGTATACAAAATGATACCTCCAATTTTTCTTGTTTTTATATTTATTAGGAAATCATGTCATGTTGTGGGCATTCTTTATTTATTCATTATTTGAGTATTAGGTAATTTTTTTCCTTATTGAGGAATGAGAAATACTTTTTCAGTTTATATGCCTTTGATTTCAAATATTTCATGTAACTCAATTTGAAGTTTCATCTCACAGTTTCAGGACAGTGAAAAAGCTTTCTGTCAGGCTGTGATAGAGCAAAATTAGTTTTTTACTATAATATTTGAACTGATACATTTTTTATCCCATAAGAAAAAATCTTCCACAATCAAAAATATTTGAGAGAACATAATGAATTATAAGTATCTATGAAGGTACAATAAGAATTTTTACTTATTTAGATTTCTAGGTTTTTTTACTGTTTTCATTTTAACTTTAAGAATTCCAAATATTCATTCAACGTGAATAGTATCGAGAATTTATCTGTTTGCTGAATAAACCATACGATTCTCGAACACTGTCATGCTTGATGAAAGCATTTTACACTTACTGGATGTTTTGAAAGACAATTTAATTATGTATTTAATTTAAATTTAAACTGTGATTTAGTGTTATCTGCTGAAACTAATTTATTATTCATTTGAAACAAAACCAAATGAAATATGTATGGAATTTAATAAAAATTTCGATAGCAAAATATAAGAAATTTATACCCACCATTTTCCAATGTCGTTCCGAGAAAGCTTTTTGCTTTATAAGAGGAGCAGAAGTTTTCATGAACAGTTAATTATTCTAACCAGCATTTTGAAGATTATTTATAATCCAAGAACAAAACAAAAAATATATATAAATACGACATGGTTTTATTGATTCGAAAAATTAGTTTTATGACTGACAATGTAGAAAGAAAATCTCTCACGATTTAATCTATACTGGGTATCTACCTCTCCAAGGCCTATTAATTAACAGAAATACCGCTTCATTTGAAATTTTCATGGGGTTTTATAGATTATTAACGTTTTGGAGAAGAATTGTATTTAATGAAAAAAAAGATTAGACCATATTGAATAACAACAAATTTATTAAATACATCCATCAGGAATTTATTACAGTGAACAAGACATAGGAATAAAAACAAAAAATAGACTAATATTTCAAATTGGACATTTTTGGCATCATTTTACTATCGATTGCAAAGTGTGGTCCCACATAATAGCGAACAAGCAAGCTTGATCCACGTTTTAACTGATTACGGTTGGACAGATCTGTCCAGCAGTTAACCCAGGTACCATAGTGAGGCATTAAAGGTGGCGATCCAGCCATAAGTCCAGATTTATTAACTGCCATACAGTTAGAAACTACTTGGAATGGATAAGTAACTGCAGTTGCAATGAACTGAAATAAAATAACGGATTCGTATAGAGGAAGAGAAATAAAAGCAAAATTTTGGTTTGAAATTTGTTTTTTGCAAAGTAATGACGATGCGAAATTCAATTGAACTGAAAATCGAGGAGTTCATAACTCATAGTAAGGAAAATATCACAAGTCTGGTTCATAATTTTACAAGTAAGCGACCTGAACAACTTCGAAATTCTACATCTGGTGCCAAAAAGTAAGAGTTATCAAATTTTTTGGAATACAAAAAACTGAACTTATTGTAATAAAGGGTTTTTCAACAAGAACTTTGTTTTTGAAAACAAAATAAAACAAAGAATTTAGTGGAAAATGAATAAAATTTTTATTGTATTACAAAGAGAAAAGTTCGGCAATTATGAATGAAAAATGATATCTGACAAATGTCCACCACGACCACGCTGACAGACGTTGATTCTTTCATCAAAATTTTTAATCACTTTTTGGCAAGATGGAGGGTCTATTTCGTTAATGACACCACGGATTTTGAGTTTTAAGGCTGCAATCGATTCGATTGGCTCCATATAAACTCTGTCTTTAACATAGCCCCACAAAAAATAATCCAGTGGTGTTAAATCACACGATCTGGCCGGCAACTTAACAGCTGAATTTCGCGAAATTATGCGATCGGGAAATTTGGTTTGCAATAAATTGATCGTTTCATTGGCTGTGTGACATGTGGCACCGTCTTGTTGAAACCACATTTCAGTGACATCCATGTCATCAATAATAGGCCAAAATTCAGCGGTCTCAGAAGGACGTTTATGTTGTCCGAAAATATCACGAATTTTACGAAATGTAACTTTAACAGAACGACCATTTTCATAGTGGATTTGAATTATCTTAATGCGATTTTCGAGCGAAATTGAATTCATTGTAACAATTGCCAAAGCATATACTGCGAATACGTCAAAAAACTAAATGTCAAAACTGTCATGTGGTGCCGGTGTTACCACATTGAAAAACAAAGTTCTTGTTGAAAAACCCTGTATAATCACATCTTTCAAGTTTGTAGTATTGATGAACAGATAATCGATAATTCATTGACAGGCGTTTATAAACATTTATAAGAATGAAACTTGTAGTGAAAAATTAGACAGTGAGAAATATTCTTACCATCATGGTGGCAGAGGTATAAACTTGCAATTCTTTTTCTTCCACAATGTAAGTGTTGATGGCATACGTTAAGGTGTTAGCAATCAACACTGTCAGGATATCCCCAAGAAGTCTGGGAATCAAACCACTGAAGAATCCTACTATTCCATTCTGTCTATAAACCTCACCAATACATCCAAAGATACCCCTTGAGATAAAGAAGTATCTTAATTAATTAGTCCCTTAATTTTTTTGACAAAAAATATTTAGTAGCGTGACCACCCATGGGCATATTGTGATTTGTCTCAAGGACTGCATGCCAGCTGGTGGGCATTTTGCGGTTTATTTCAAGGACCACATGCCTTATTATCTTTTTATTGAAAACAGCAAAATCCTGTCCGAACAACTAGTTTTGATAACTATTCATCATCCATTTCAAGAGATGAGAACTAGGTGCAGCAGTATAGTCTAGTTCTCAGCTCTTGAAAATAATGATGAAAATTTCAAAAAGCACTGCCGTGAAGGCAGCAACTTTTGCGCGCATGTTTAATGTAGATGACCGCTTCAGCAACGAATTTGAACATGCACGCAAAACCTGCTGCATTCACGGCAGTACTTTTTGAAATTTTTACTGATAAATTACTGGATTTCAATTCGATCAAATCTGTATTTTTGGAAATATTGGAAAAATAAAATTTTGAATGGGTATATCTACGCAATCATTGGGCGGATTTTACCCATTCACGAATTCGACCTTCGTAATTAAGCCCCAAACCTTCTCTACAAATATCGAGTTTCTAAGTCGTTTCTTCCGGAAGTTATTGTGTTTACGGTCAGCCTAACGGCCGACTGCGTAAACACAATAACTTCCGAAAGAAACAACTTAGGAACTCGATATTTGTAGAGAAGGTTTGGACCTAAACTACGAAGGCCGAATTCGTGAATAGGTAAAATCCACCCAATGATTCCGTAGATATACCCAATCAAAATTTTATTTTTTCAATATTTCCAAAAATACAGATCAGATCGAATTGAAATCCAGTACTTCATCGAAAAATAACAGTTCGAAGTTTCATACAGAATTTGATGAGGATGATATGATAAGAAAAATCATAGAAATTTCTTTTTTCAAATTGTTCTGATGATACGATTATCACGAAATTTCGCATGAAGTTGTCTTTCAGCATCTCAAAACTAGCTGTGAAGTTTCATCAGGACTAAATCAGTATTTCTCGAGTTATACCGAAAAAATGAACGATATCGAGAAGAAAACCTCGAAATTTGACTCATTTTTTCCGGATATCTCCGAAACTTATGATCGTATCGAACTGAAATTTGGTACACTGCTGTGAAATATGACGTTCAAAGTGCGAGTGGACTTTTTTTTCGGATATGATAAATGGTTTCCGAAAAAAAAAATTTTTTGGGAAAAAATTTCGAAAAAATATTTTTTTAAAATTCACTGAAAATCTGATCCTGACGAAATTTGGCTCAAAGTTTCGCGTCGTTATACTCCACCCAACTGCCAAAATTGAATCTAATCTCTCAAGTAGTTTCTGAAATAAAAAATGAATAACTTCAACTGTCTATAACTCCGAAACTATTCGACCGATTTGGCAGATTAACGAACTTAACCGCGGAATTCTGATGCGCAACCTCCTGAAAGTTTCAAGTTGCTAGCTTGCTTCTGTCGACAGTTAGCGTGTCTGCGGCCGGGCGGCCGGACAGAATCGATTTTGACACCGGATTCGTCATCAGTGAGTCCAACCTAGTCGATTGAGACCATTTTCGGCTCAATCATCCAAAATTACAGACATTTGGACAAAACGATAGCACGCTGTTCCTCTAGAACATGCGCGCAAAAAGTCATCGAAACTAATCCAGCAGACAGGATTCTGCAGTCATCAATAAATACATCCACCAATAATGAAACTTTTTTTTAAATCCTTTTCATTATAAAACTTTCAGTTATTTCCTTGCTTAAATGGATTTTTATTTCACCGTAATGAGCTGAAGTCTACAGGTGTTAAGTATGTTGTTGATATTTTTTCAAACATTCTTCTATTTCATTTTAAGAGCTAATTTATATTTTGTTTTGAAGTCTGGAAAATAAGAGGAGAAAATATGAAGTTTGCTGAGATTCAATATCGATGTATACATTTTCTATGAATCAATAATTGTTCTTTAGTGAGTTTTATTGTTCAAACAATATATCCAAACATTAGATACTCAGTTCAAAAGAAACTTTTTTAGCCTCTAGATCCTTTTCCAAATTATCTTCAACAACTCTTCAATCAATATTTAAAAAATTTCTTGTATGCACTAAGTAATTATTATGTAACATACTTCATGAAATCTCATTAGAAAACTAGTTCAACTAGATCTCGACGAAGTTATGCGGTGGTGCTTGGAAAATGAAATGGAGTTCTATAAAGAAAAATGCAAAGATATGAGGTTTGGAAGACTTAATTCACCCTGTGAATTCGAATATCATTTAAAACATCAAAAATTACAGGACGCAACTATTATCAAAGATCTAGCAGTTTGCTTCGACCAGAAACTTAATTTGATTGCACCCATGCAATATATCAAACAAGGCATTTAAAATGCTAGGATTTGTTAAAAGAATAATGAGACAATTCAATAGCATAGTTAGAGGAAATGAAGGCAGTATACTGCACAAATGTTAGGAGTATACTAGAGTATTCAATCGCTGTATGGTCTCCGTCTTATAGCAGTCACAAGCAAAATATTGAGCGCGTACAAAGGAAATTTTTGAAATGGATTACATTCAGGACTGGCCAACCATTGAAATCAGAAAATTACAATCAAGACCAATCAGTCTGAGATCTTTAGAATTAAGAAGGGATAAGTAGATTAATAAGGTCATCGATTTTTTTAACAAAACAAGCCTTAATTGTAGCCCTGTAATTTTGCGATATAGAGAAGTTTTTCACTTATGTTTCGCACCAACTAATACTTGTTTGAACAGTCCGTTAGTCAGGTCACAGGTCACAACGATTAGCGAATAATTGCCAGGTTGACATTTTCTCAGCTTCGGTATTTAAATTGAAGAAACATTTTGAGTCTCAAGGCCTTAGTAGGTAGCAACAATCTCGCTGCAATATGTCTTTTACTGTATGTCACAATGCTTATTGAAGATCTGTATCTAGTTAGGAATTATATTATATGATTTGTGTGATTGTTAGAATGATTTATATTTTGTTATGTTTATTTTTCTGTTTTTGATGTAAAATGGCTATGCCGTATAATTGAATAAATAAATAAATTATGGATGGGTGTAGAAGTCCAAAAGCAGCTTACTCATCAATAAAATATATAAAATAAAATCTTACCTGTATTTAACTTCCCTGCCAATAAATTGTGCCATCACTCGTACAGTTATCACATGAAAAGGCTGACTTACTATGATTGTAGTTGCTCTAGTGATTATATCATTCCTCATCTGGCGAATGAACCGCTTTCTTCTATAAAAATAGGGATAAATGTCAAATAGAAATTCAATCCTCAACTGAATTAGTTTGAAATTGACTTTGCTTCAATAGAAAATGTTGAAAATATAACCACAGTTCCATATAGAAGAACATCTACAAGTTATAGATTAGAAGTTATAAAATGTATGAACATCTTATCATCAATTTACCTTAGAACTTCCACATCTGACTCTTCCTCCTCTGCTTCTTGTAGGATTCTCTCATTTTCCAAATAGTCTGTTACTTTTTGAGTAGCAATCACACTCAATAAATTGCCACAAACCTTTGTTTCTAGTCCCCGGTAGCATCCAGTGAAACCATCAACTGTTTTAATATGTTTTACTGAAACAAGGACTCGTAAAGTAAGGAATCCAAATATCAAAATCAAATGAGCTCACCATACTGAAATATATTGGGTAATTTCAGAGCAGGTTTTCCGAAAAAAGTGGTAGATGGTCTAGGGGGAATAGGCTCATAGCCTATCTGAAATTTAATTTCATATTCAAGTGTTCTTTAAATGATACCTCTGATGAAACATAAACCCCTCTTACCTGTATAAGAACTTTTGCATATTCAAAAGGATGAGATACTGTGTTTATTAGAATTCTGAACCCATACGTAGACCATTTATTTTCACGTTGCTCTGTCATATTTGAATGTTGAAAGAATAGTTCACTGACAACTCAGAGGTTACTAGAATTTACTCAAATATAGGTTTGTGTAGAACGATTCATAACTTTTCTTTTGAAACATAACCTCTTCATTGTTGTCAAAAGTGACAACTACAAAAACTTAACCTTATTTATGAATCTATGTTCTCTTGTTTTTCTTGTTATGGTTCATCGACATCTTCAAGGTAAATATGAAAATCATTAAGAAATAGCATTTTCCTGCGGTGATTTCTTCAATGTAAGATATATGATCATAGTTGGTCTGTGATATGACACCAGAGACTCTTTGATGATACTTCTGTTAAGAAGAAACCAATAAGTCAGTCCACATGCACAGGAGGGTGCCATAGATACAATGTGTATTGTGTTACTCTATGCATAGACAAAACAAAAATTATTTGTCAACTAAATAGCTGTCAAGTTGACAGAATAATATCAAACTTTGTTGTTTGAACAGGAAGAAATGAGATTTTTTCGGAAAATTTCCTGTTTTGTGAGAAATTATATGATGATTTTTGTGTAGACCAGTGCTTGTGTTATTGGAATGGTCCATATGTTAATATTTTATTGATTCGTTTGTTGTATGTAACGTGGCATTTATTCAGAGGATTGACAAAGCACTGACAAATAATACACTGTAAGTTGTTTTTTTCTGTAGATATACGATGTGCTTTTTGTGTTCATATATTTTGGCGAATCCAGTTTTTTCTCCTGATTAAGTCTTGTAGCATCTGTTGAAATTCAGAAATTTAGTGGTTTTTTTGATAGTTTTCATATTCATGGAATATTACCATTATCAATTTGAATGACTTATGCATAATCTACTTCAGATTATATTCCACCCAAACTCAGAACTGTGGGAACAAAAAATTTTTACAACTAGGATATTTAAATTTGTCCTTGACATTAGACTATTGATAGATACTACAAAACAATTATTTTCAGCTCTAAGTAGTTTTGCACCTAAAGCTTCCTAACAATTGTTGAGAATTAATGCTTATTAGAAAATCATAAAAATACTTGACAAGTACATATCAAGTACATATCAAGTACGAGCGATAAGGATACCATCAGTTGTTATGATTACAAATATATCTTGATGTGATATGTTGATAAAGAAATCAATTAGACATGAAATATTTCTATTGTGTTCTCCATATTCTTTGAATGAAAAGACTAGGAGGAAGTAGAATTCTAGTTGATTGTATTCTTAACTAGTTATATATTTCTTCCTGAATTATCTTGCCAAATTCTCAGGAAAAATTAATTCTGCAGAATGGAAAAAAGTTAAGTTATAATGTGAAGTTTAACTTTTTTTTCTGTAAGGATAATTATGAATGAATTTATGAATTTGCACTCAATATATCCATACATAGCATCCGGAAATATTTGTTGGGGTGTTTTGAATGTTAAATGCTGGCCCAATTGTTGCAACTTTCAATAGTTTGTTTATATTTTCACTTTCTTCTAATATGTTCATCATAGTGAAATTTTAATATGTACTTCTCTATTGAGGGAGCAATAGAAATTATCGCCAACAAAATGTTTTAATTGAAGTCTTGAAGAATATTTAAATTTTCAGGATGAATTTCAAAAGAAACGGAATTTTTTGACTTTTATCAAAATATTGACTCGGTTTTTAAGTTTTTTTGAGCAATTCATGGTCATTGCACATTCATAACATTTCATATTGAATTTGTTGATTTGACCGAGTTCTTAAAATCATTTACAGTTCTTATCATTTTTGTTTTTTTTTTATTCTAGATTTTTTATTTATTTGACGATGCAAACCAGTGGCACAATGGTATGTATTTTATTATGTGGAATTTTCTTATACTCATTTATGTTTAGAATTTACATTATTCAACTACCTCCTTATTGAAATGATACTGTTTTTATTTATTTTCAAGCATGCTATTGATTCACATAGTTCAATAGAGTTTGTGATGTAGATCAGTAGCATACAAAGGCCCTTAAGGGGGCGGTACAAGGAATTATATAGGAATAAACAGTTTTTTCATTCAATCCACTGAAGTTATAAAATTGCTTTGTCGACTTGTTGAATGTCGTTAACATTCTTGCTCACCCATAAAAAACATTAAGCAATTGTGGGTAAACATAAACAGTGTCCACGGCGGAAAATCTCTTTTTCCCAATATTTCCTAAATAGAAATCCGATTTTTGATTCAATTTACATATTTCATTTAAATTTTTTGTATAATATAATCTTTTGTTGATTTTTTTCAGATAATTTGTGTTAATTTTTCGCTCTTCAAGCACTTTTACCCTATTCTCTTCTTTTTAATTTTTATTGGATTATATATATTTTTTGTGAGTTTATAGGCTTTGCCTAAACTTTAAACAATGTTTAACAATAATAATAACAAATTTCACTGAAAGTTCCAAGTCGCCATTTCGCAATGTGAACAAGAGCGTAAAAGCTACTGACTTCACGTCAGTGATTTGCTAGGTTTTTTTCTTTCGTAGATGTAACTTAGAGAGTCGATATATGTAGAAAGCGGATTTGGAGTAATAAAGAAGGCATTTGTGCATGGAGAAAATCCACCTAATGGTTCTGGATATTCCGCAGATATACATTTCCAAACTTTACTTTACAATATTTCCGAAAATGAAAGCTTGAAGGTTCATGCAGAATTTCGTGAGGATAATATTGATAAGAAGATCACCAAAGATGACAGCTTTGGCAACGAATTTGAACATGCGCGCAAAAGCTGATTCCTTCACGTCAGTGCATCTGTAGATTTTCATTTTTGGAATCGAACATTGTAACCATGAGAATACTGAACAGCTTCAATTGCCGTCAAAAATTTCAATTTTCAACTAGGAAACGATCTCTTGAATTTGGCTCCACACATTGGTTGTTTGAACGGTCGAAACTTTCGTGACTTAAGCTACTGGAAAGCGTCGCCTGTATCGATCGTAGAATCGTGCAGTAACGAGTGAAGTAGGAGACTATTTATCGCGTTTCACCCAAATTTAATTTGCTTTCCGCTTTGACCATTTTCAGCGCCGAATTGTTAAAGATTCGCGAATTGTTAAAGTGTGTGATAGCATACATTATGATCTTGTATCGAAACAGAATGGGAAAAACATTAAATATGATAATTCGTGATACACGCAAGAAACCTATTCAGCATATTTCGAGGTTAAATATTGAATTTTTGCGCGCATGTTCTAGGGGAACAGCGTGCTATCGTTTTGTCCAAATGTCTGTAATTTTGGATGATTGAGCTGAAAATGGTCTCAATCGACTAGGTTGGACTCACTGATGACGAATCCGGTGTCAAAATCGATTCTGTCCGGCCGGCCGGCCGGCCGTAGACACGCTAACTGTCGACAGAAGCAAGCTAGCAACTTGAAACTTTCAGGATAGGTTGCGCATCAGAATGCCGCGGTTAAGTTCGTTAATGGGCCAAATCGGTCGAATAGTTTCGGAGTTATAGGCACTTGAAGTTTTGAAGTTATTTATTTTTTATTTCAGAAACTACTTGAGAGATTAGATTCAAACTTGGCAGTTGGGTGGAGTATAAAGACGCGCAACTTTGAGCCGAATTTCGTCAGGATCAGATTCTCAGTGAATTTAAAAAAAAATTTTTTCGAAATTTTTTTCCAAAAAATTTTTTTTTTCGGAAACCATTTATCATATCCGAAAAAAAAGTCCACTCGCACTTTGAACGTCATATTTCACAGCAGTGTACCAAATTTCAGTTCGATACGATCATAAGTTTCGGAGATATCCGGAAAAAATGAGTCAAATTTCGAGGTTTTCTTCTCGATATCGTTCATTTTTTCGGTATAACTCGAGAAATACTGATTTAGTCCTGATGAAACTTCACAGCTAGTTTTGAGATGCTGAAAGACAACTTCATGCGAAATTTCGTGATAATCGTATCATCAGAACAATTTGAAAAAAGAAATTTCTATGATTTTTCTTATCATATCATCCTCATCAAATTCTGTATGAAACTTCGAACTGTTATTTTTCGATGAAGTACTGGATTTCAATTCGATCTGATATGTATTTTTGGAAATAGTTCTAAGTCGTTTCTTCCGGAAGTTATTGTGTTTACTGTCAGCCTAACGGCCGACTGCGTAAACACAATAACTTCCGAAAGAAACAACTTAGGAACTCGATATTTGTAGAGAAGGTTGGGGCTTAATTACGAAGGTCGAATTCGTGAATGGGTAAAATCCGCCCAATGATTCCGTAGATATACCCATTCAAAATTTTATTTTTCCAATATTTCCAAAAATACAGATTTGATCGAATTGAAATCCAGTAATTTATCAGTAAAAATTTCAAAAAGTACTGCCGTGAAGGCAGCAGCTTTTGCGTGCATGTTCAAATTCGTTGCTGAAGCGGTCATCTACATTGAACATGCGCGCAAAAGTTGCTGCCTTCACGGCAGTGCTTTTTGAAATTTTTTTCTTGAATTCATCGTATATTCAATTTTTTTGCGATTCAATAATACTTTTGCTTGGAAACTCATTTTGGACTTCGAATGTGTTTCCGGAAGAACAAGTCCGGCATAATTAAACAAAATTAGGATCAGTTTCTGCGAACCTCCCCATTCACTCTTATAAACTTGGTAGGCCTTGGAATAGGACCATCAAGTTTTTGCGCGCATATTCTACGTGAACAGCGTGGTATCGTTTTGTCCAAATGTCAGTAATTTTCGAATTTCGAGCCGAAAATGTTCTCCATCGACTAGGTTGGACTCACTGATGACGAAGCCGGTGTCATAATCGATTCTGTCCGGCCGTCCGTATGCACTATTACAGGCGTACGGAGAATCCTATCCACCTGAAACTCTGAGGAAGGTTGCATTTCAAAATGCGGCGGTTATGTTCCTTAATGGGCGAAATCGGCCAAGAGGTTTCGTATTTAGAGCTCCTTGAAATTTTGAGGTTATTTCCGTGATAACTCGGGACCTACTGAAACGATTAGATTGAAAATTTGCAGTTATTTGAAGTATGAAGACGCGCAATTTTTTGCGAAATTCCGTTGAGTTCGTACTGTCGGTAAATAAAAAAAAAATCGAATTTTTTTCCAAAAAAATTTTTGTTCGGAAACTTTATCATATTCGAAAAAAAAATTCTCAGGCCTTGAGCTCCGTATTTCCCAGTAGTGTACAAAATTTCAGTTCAATCCGATTCTTATTTTCGGAGATATTTGGAAAAAGTATGTCAAATCTCGTGGTTTTTTCAGAAAATACTGTCATCAGAACGATTAAAAAAAATCAACTTTTTTTCAAATATTCAATATTCTGTGATCTGTGATTATATTATCCTCATGAAATTCTGTTTGAACCTTTGAACTATCATTTTTCGATAAAGTACTGGATTTCAATTCGATCTAATCTGAAATATTGGGATAATAAAATTTTGAATGGGTATATCTGCGGAATCATTTGGTGGATTTTACCCATTCACGAGTTCAGCCCTCGCAATGGGGGTTTTTCCTGAATTTGGGTTATTACTGCAAAAGCAAATTTGAGCATAATTATTAGGGGTTTGATTCATCATTTTCCCAAATTACCTTCAGAAAGTATTGAAAATCAGGTTTCAAAATTGGGATTTGGGATTTGTCAGGCATGCACGAAGTGACAACGCTGTTTAGTAGAATAGCTTTTTCTACTATAGAATAATGAAATACTTATTCCTATTCTGTGGTACACACGTGTTATTTGTCAACATAACCAAACAATTCCCGTTTGCGATTGGTCAGTAATATGACAGTATGACAGTATGTGCTCTTCTTTTTCTATTACTTGGTCGTTGTCTTCTACTCTAACCAGATCGAAGTATAGCTATCTCTGTTTTCCTAAGCAAAGTAACACATTTGACGTCCTTTTCTTTCCGAGAAAGCTGATTTCGACGTTGCCATATCGTGCACTGAAGACAAATCCCTTTAAATGTGTTAGATTAACAGCAATTCTCCCGATTTTTTTTGTTGTTCGTTAGAATTCAAAATAGAATGGAAAAGGTAGAAAAACAATTCAGTTACTATATTATAATTTTACTCTTGCTACGGTCTTAGATCGCCCTCTTCAGGTATAATACCCAGATGTTTTTATCACCAAATCAAAACAATTCCAAAGAGAATGAAACAGATATAATTTAACGACAATACAGGGAGTCTCAATTAAACTGCAAATCCCCATTTTTATTTTTCAGTTTTAGGGGATAAAACATTTAACATAAATATAATATTGAAATTATATGTTGGAAATGTGATGTTCCAAAGGTTTTTCATGAAAATTACTGCATTTTCGTCTAAAGGAAAACCCCCCCATTAAGGTCCAACCTATAAAAATAACGTCTGACTGTGAACATAATAACGTCCGGAAGAAACTACTTAGAAACCCGATATTTGTACAGTAGGTTTGGGGCTTAGTTACGAAGGTCGAATTCGTGAATGGGTAAACTTTTTTTTTTAAATTTTCACAGTTTATTCAAATTTCACTGAAATTTCCAAGGCGCCATTTCGCAAAGTGAACAAACGCGTAAAAGCTGCAGACTTCACGTCAGTGCTTTTCTAGGTTTTTGTATTTATCTCGATTATCTTAGTTTATCGGAATTTTTTTGCAGGTACATTTAATGAAAATTCGGATCCACATTGACAGCGACAAGTGCAGCAATGACGTTTTCCAATTATTCAACCACAGGAGATAGTACAGCTTTGCCGTTGCGGCGAAGTCTGGGAAGACAGCGTGTGTGTTTGAGTGCCGTTTGGGCGGAACCACAGACCAACAAGAAGGAGCGTAGAAGGGCCATTTATTCTTGGTCTCTCGGCTACGGAACGCTAACCGAACTCGGTGAAATTGTTGGAACAAAACAAGATTTTATCTGCAAAAAAGGTAAAAATGAGAAATTGATTATTTTCGAATAGGGCGAGTTTATGCTTGATGCCATTTCGCATCACACGCAGATTATCATTTCAAATAAAAAACAGGTTGATCATCTAGTAATTAGTATTTGATAACATCCAAACTTGTTTCAGAATTACCATGTTCAACTTTCAGATCATTTAAAAAACCATAGATGCTCTGTAAACATCACATTCTTTCGAGTCTAGAAAAATGTGTTTATATTTTCTCTCGTTGTTTACAAAAAATCGACTTCCTGTTGTCAAAACGTTAAAAGTTGGTAGGTATAAATCAATACGTTATATTTCATATGTTAATTCAGATTAATCATGGAAAAGTTAGAAAGTATTTTCCTATTATGAGATAGTATGTCATTTTGAACTGTATTCGGCACTCTGAAAATTTCATGAGTCACCATAAGTTTCTTCATCTTGGCAACACCGCTCATATAAACAGCCAACTTTTCTTTTGTTTTGCTTTGGTTCCACGGTCAGAAAGTTGAACATAACCATAGTTTCCTTCACATTACTTCGCTTCCAAATATTTCTAGTAGGTCATAACTCAAGAAGCTGCAATATGCAGCAGGAACCGTAGGCGAGTGGTGTAATTCATCAATTTCTGATAAAAGGTCGTGAAAGACCTTGAGAAGTGAAATAGACGACTTCGGACCAAGTTGACAACCCACAGTTTTCTTTACAAATTTACTATTACTGGGGAACGGGAATTTCAGGATAAATTCGACATGATGAGGTTCGCGTTATTTATAACTATCAGTGAAAGATGCCTCGGTTCCTCAAACAAGATAATTCCTTCCAAATATAGGGTTTTCTTAAGATCATCTCTGATTGGCTGAAATTTAAGTTGGGATTCCTGAATTCATGTTAATAGTGCCAAATTTATATAGGATATGTTCCGCAAATCAACTTGGTTATTTCGGTTGTCAGTTTTTCATTCCGTGAAGCTACCTTTTGTGCGAGGGAGATTCGGGTATTTGGGTAATCGGTGAGTCTCTCGACTAATAGGGTGAATCTCCGATTACACAAATCACCGAATCTCCCTCGCACAAAATGCCTTCAAGTATGAAATATTCGGTTCGTTCCTGAAAAAAAAATAATTAAGGAATTTGATTGATAAAAAAGCAATCTTTCTGTCACCTGAACATCTATATCTATATTTACCTAGGATGCACAGAACATCGTCTGTGCATCTCATGATGTAAAAAACATGGTGTGCTCATCTGAAAAATGAGTGACGTCAGCAAGCAGAAAATACAAAGAGTTATATATTCTGTGCTTCGAATTAGCATGCAAATTCAAAGCACAGAATATACAACTTTTTGTATTTTCTACTAGCTGACGTCACTCATTTTTCAGATGAGCACACCATGTTTTTTACATCATGTGTGCATCCTATATTTACCTTATGATCTATAGATCATACTTAGTAATGTTTTCATTGTTGATTGTTGTCTCGTCTATGTTCTATGTCTAAAGTAAATAAAGATTGTTCTATGCTATGGATATGTTATCATGAAACATTGGCTGTCGTCCTGGTGACAAAAAGAACGTTTTTTCATCAATCAAATTCCGTAATTAACCTTTTTTCAAGAACCAACCGAATATTTCAAATTCACGGAACGGAAAACCGGCAACCGAAATAACCAAGTTGAACATGAAATCAGGAATCCCAACTTAAATTTCAGCCAATCAGAGATGATCAAAAAACCCTATATTTGGAAGGAATTATCTTGTTTGAGGAGCCGAGGCATCTTTTACGGATATTTATAAATAACGTGAACCTTATCATGTAGAATTTGTTCTGAAATTGCCGTTCCCCAGTGATAGTAAATTTGTGAAGAAAATTGTGGGTTGGCAACTTTGGCTGAAGTCGTCTATTATCATTAAAACAAACGAATTTTTGTATTCTCATCATGATGTCAACAACATGGTGTGCTCATCTGAAAAAAAAGTGACGTCAGCAAGATTAAAATACAAGGAAATATATATTATGTGCTTTGAATTAGAATCAACAATGTGACGTCATCATTGGTAAAACGATCACAGATGAGCAGACCATGTTTTGCTTACATCATGATTCTCATGAAGAGTGGAGTAAAGCTGCGGTTCAAATCAATGTTCGTTTGTATATTTAGGCAGTTCTTGTTGTTTGAGATTTGGTGCTCGATGAAGATCTTCGCCAAAAAATTCAATTTTGCGTAGTTTTTTTGTGTGTGTTTCCAGTTGTTTGTTTGGAATTTTAACGTTATTTCCGCAATATCTCAAGGAGTACGAATGCAATCAGATTGAAAATTCGTAATCAGGTGGAGATTACCAACACGCAACTAGGTGCAAAATTTCGTGTTGATTTAATAGTTAGAATTTGAACAAGCGCGTAAAAGCTCCTGACCTAACGTCAGTTCATTTCTAGATATTTTTTTTGTCCTGTTGGTGGTCGCTGCTTTGCAACGTTTATGTGGCTTCACAAAGAAACTATTTCGATAACAAAATCGTTGATTGCCATTTCTTCACTGGATTATGTTCTCATAAATACTAACGGTGGCTTAATTTCATAAAACGAGTCACTTAAATCAGCTCAGATGAGTCGTATTTAACTAGAAATTGCTATGAATCGATATCAGGTCACGTGCATATTGTTCACGAACTAGTTTCATCTACAGGAATATTACGATCATTTCATGTTTGGTGTGCTGCGTTTAACGAAGAAAATTGGTCGATACGTTGGCAGGCAACGTTGGAAATAATGAAATGACTTTTTTCGTTTTGATTTAATGTTAAAACAGTTTTATCATAACGATGTTGGCCTTTCAGTGAAGGCTAGCGTGTAAACTCAAGGACGCGCCTTCAAAATATGCCACAAAGGGATCTTTCGGTCCAAGTTGCCAACTCAAAAATGTTGAACATTTTCTAGGTGTTGCGGAAGGGAAGTTCCAGAACGAATTCGTCATGTTGAGGTTCGCCTTGTTCACAAATATCCGTAAACTGAACCTTGGCTTTTTAAACCAGGTAATTGGATCCAAATGAAGGTATTTGTTAAGATCATCTCTGATCGGATGAAGTTTAAGTTGGGGTTCCTGATTTCACATCAATACTGTCAAGTTTATATAGGATATATTATGTTCCGCGAATCAATTTGGATACTTCAGTGGCTAGTTTTCCGTTTCGTAAACATGAAAAAAAGGTTTATTACGGAATTTGATTCATGAATAAGCGATATATTTTGTAAATAGCTCTGGGTTCGTTAATTGCATCCGAGTGGCGACTGATTTTTTGGTCACGTAACCAACTTATGGATTTTTCACATTTAATCTGAAGTAAACGCAATTTTCAAATAGGGAACGGGAATTTCAGGACAAATTCGACATGATAAAGTTCGCGTTATTTATATATATATATCAGTAAAAGATGCCTCGGCTCCTCAAACAAGATAATTCCTTCCAAATATAGGGTTTTATCAAGATCATGTCTGATTGGCTGAAGTTTAGGTTGGTATTCCTGATTTCATGTTGATAGTGTCAAATTTATACAGGATATGTTCGGCAAATCAACTTGGTTATTTCGGTTGCCGGTTTTCCATTCCGTAAATATGAAATATTCGGTTTGTTCCTAAAAAAAAGGTTAATTACGGAATTTGATTGATGAAAAAACGTTCTTTCTGTCACCAGAATGACAGTCTATGTTCTATGATAACATATCCATAGCATAGAACAATCTTTATTCACTTTATGATCCATAGAACATAGAAGAGACAACAATCAACAACGGAAAAATTACTAGGTATGGTCTATGGATCATAAGGTAAATGCTATGCTATTGATATGTTACCATAAAACATTGATTGTCGTTTTGGTGCATAGGCTTAAATGCATATTCTGGTGACAGAAAGATTGCTTTTTCATCAATCAAATTCCGTGAGAAACCATTTTTTTCAGGAGCCAACCCAATATTTCACATTTACATAACGGAGAACCGGCAACCGAAATATCCAAGTTATTTGCGGAACTTATCCTTCATAATCTTGACACTATCAACATGAAATCAGGGTTCCCCACTTAAATTTCAGCCTAACAAAAACCTAACCTAACCTAACCTATATTTGGAAGGAATTATCTTGTTTGAGGAGCAGATGCATCTTTTACGGATATTTATAAATAACGCGAACCTCATCATGTCGAATTTGTCCTGAAATTCCCGTTTCCTAGTGATAGTTAATTTGTGAAGAAAATTGTGGGTTGGCAACTTTGGCCGAAGTCGTCTATTCAATACTGTTGTATTCTGTGACATAAATCGCTTTGCTCTATCAAAAACTCCGACCATGATGTAAAAAACGTGGTGTGCTTATCTGCAAAAAAAGAAATACAAAAATATATATATTCTGTGCTCTGAATTTGCATGTAGCTTCATACGTCACCATTTGTAAAAACGATCACAGAACAGCAGATGAGCTCACCATGTTCTACTTACATCATGGCTCCGACGAAAAAGATCGTCATCTACTATTCTACTGGCTGCAAATTTGTTTACCGAGCGGTTGAGACGTCTACTCCCCTCCATCTGGATGTAATAAACGAACGACCCAGGAGCAGTCTGAGGTAATAAACAAACGCCCCTTGTGGATTTTCCATCATTTTTGTATTTTTTTTTTTTTTTTTTTTTCCGAATATCCTAGGCTTCAACGAAACCCCTCAGAAGCTTAAAGCTTGTGCGAGTTAGGATACCGGGTGTGTTCTGTGTAGGCTTTGTTACTAATTCCTTGCGCCACGTTAGGAATAGCACTGTTAATTGTTTACCCAACAGCGAATGGTTGGACGGTCCCCTAAAAACCGGAAAAGTTATTTCCCGGCCAAGGGCTTGAACCCCAGACCTTACGATCATGGGGCTTGCGCTCTAACCACTGAGCTACCGCCGCTATATCATACAACAACCCATGATGTTTTTTTACATCATGGCACAATTCATGGGTCCCTATTCCTGAATCGGGGATGGGAGAAAATAGGCGTGTCGACGCTGTTGTCAAGGAAACGCGGTGCATTTTTGATGGAACGATATAGAACGTTCATACCATCACATTCAAGAATAGGGTCCCATGATGTAAGTTTTTTAGATCATGGAACAAATTATAGATGCATGGAATAGATATATTCTATGCATATTGCTTATGATCCATAGACCATAGCATGATGTAAGTGTTTTTTACAGAGAATCTATCTTTCGAATGAATTTTTCTTTAAAAGTAACATATATAAAATACGTTCATCATTAATTCATTGTTATATCAATGTTTAAATTATCCTTGATTGATGATTATATAAGTCAATCATTTTTTGTATTACTTTCGACTGTTGGTTCATTTTAAAATTTAATTGAGATTATGAAGAAAATTTCAGAAAATGATTTTTGCAACGAAAAAAATACATATGTTACCAATTGACTGCGTATGTTTTAAATATAACGCAGACAATAAGACATGATTACTATTTCCCTTTTCTGCTAACAACAAATGAAAGTTTTTCTTCCTCTATGATCCCGATGGGAATCCGAGCTTAATTCGTTTTTGCGCGCCTGTTCTAGGGGAACAGCGTGCTATCGTTTTGTCCAAATATCTGTAATTTTGGATGATTGAGCCGAAAATGGTCTCAATCGACTAGGTTATACTCACTGATGACGAATCCGGTGTCAAAATCGATTCTGTCCGGCCGTAGACACAATAACTGTCGACAGAAGCAAGCTAGAAACTTTCAGGATAGGTTGCGCATCAGAATGCCGCGGTTAAGTTCGTTAATGGGCCATATCGGTCGACTAGTTTCCGAGTTATAGGCACTTGAAATTTTGAAGTTATTTATTTTTTATTTCAGAAACTACTTGAGCGATATTTCAAACTTGGCAGTATAACGACGCGCTTTAATTTCACAGTAGTGTACCAAATTTCAGTTCGATACGATCATAAGATTTGGAGATATCGGGAAAAAATATGTCAAATTTCGAGGTTTTCTTCTCGATATCGTTGATTTTTTCGGTATAACTCGAGAAATACTGATTCAGTCCTGATAAAACTTCACAGCTAGTTTTTAGATGCTGAAAGACAACTTAATGCGAAATTTCGTGATAATCGTGTCATAAGAACAATTTGAAAAAAAAATGTCTATGATTTTCTTATCATTCTCATTAAATTCTGTATGAAACTTCGAACTGTTATTTTTCGATGAAGTACTGGATTTCAATTCGATCTGATCTGTATTTTTGGAAATATTGGAAAAATAAAATTTGAATGGGTATATCTACGGAACCATTGGGTGGATTTTACCCATTCACGAATTCGGCCTTCGTAATTAAGGTCCAAACCTTCTCTACAAATATCGAGTTTCTAAGTTGTTTCTTTCGGAAGTTATTGTGTTTACGCAGTCGGCCGTTAGGCTGACCGTAAACACAATAACTTCCGGAAGAAACGACTTAGAAACTCGATATTTGGAGAGTAGGTTTGGGGCTTAATTACGAAGGTCGAATTCGTGAATGGGTAAAATCCGCCCAATGATTCCGTAGATATACCCATTCAAAATTTTATTTTTCCAATATTTCCAAAAATACAGATCAGATCGAATTGAAATCCAGTAATTTATCAGTAAAAATTTCAAAAAGCACTGCCGTGAAGGCAGCAGCTTTTGCGTGCATGTTCAAATCCGTTGCTGAAGCGGTCATCTACATTGAACATGCGCGCAAAAGTTGCTGCCTTCACGGCAGTGCTCTTTGAAATTTTTTTGGTTTCATCGCTTTCAGACATAGAGTTAGGAAAAGAGTGGAAGGGGCATAACGTTTGCAAAGTGTCACACACTTTTGAGAACCGTCTGTGGATGGCCGACTTTGAACTGAATATTTTTGTACCATTTGCTCTACACCACAGAATACAAATATACGCCTTGTAGTTGTCGGCCATATTGGTATGGGAAAATCAGCAGAAGGTTCTCAAAAGTGTGTGGCACTTTTGGTACAAGGGAAATATAGGGTATGCTCCCTCCCCTTCTTTTACCTCCATGCTTTCAGAACTGTTCTAGGATAGGTAGTGCAGAATCGGGCCTCAACAGGACATCGATTCTTCACAGTTCTAGGACTGTCCTATGACAGTTTTGGATTTCGGAACCAAAACAAAGCTATTTTCATAGTCTGGAATTCAGTAAATTCGAATCTTTCAGATGGTACCCTCCCTTGAGCGGTTGTGTTCATTTATTTTTCGAAACTCTTCCTTGAGGGACCGAACAAAACATATGCGACGTAAATATTTCATCGTACTTCGCTGTGTAAGTACTTCATTAGGGCGGTATGTGTGATTCACATGAGGTAAATCGGCATCATTAAGAATTTCAAGACTTTTTATCGGGAAATAGTTGTGAAAAAATTGTTGTTTGAAATTAACTCATTTGACCAGGTGAAAGTTCTCACAAATGTAACTCGATGTTAGAAACTCAGAAATTGTTTCCACAAAGCTGGCTTCCTACAGGATTTAATCAAAAAGACAGAGAAAAAAAATTATATTTTTCCACCTGAAGATGAAATTCCTTTATCTATTCTACAAAAAATTTGGAGGTTTTCGGGATCGGTGGGTTGTAGTAGTGGTCAAGTCGAAAATTTCAGCCATATTAATAATGATTTGATGATAGAAGATGTAGTTGAAAATATTTCAATCTACAACATGCATGCGAATCAGATCAGGGGGCCGATTCTTGAATCTCGATCAAGAATTGAAGAGTATGACAATGGGGGCTTTTCCTGAATTTGGGTTATCACTGCAAATGCAAATTTGAACATAATTATTATGGGTTCGATTCATCATTTTCCCAAATTACCTTCAGAAAGTATTCAAAATTATGTTTCAAAATTGGGGTTTGGGATTTGTCATGCATGCACGAAGTGACAACGTTGTTTAGTAGAATTGCTTTTTCTGCTATAGAATAACGAAATATTTATTCCTATTCTGTGGTACACACGTGTTCTTTGTCAATATAACCAAACAATTTCCGTTTGCGATTTGTCAGTAATATGACAGTATGACAGTCTGTGCTCTTCTTTTTCTATTCCTTGGTCGTTGTCTTCTACTCTAACCAGATCGAAGTATAGCTATCTCTTTTTTCCTAAGCAAAGTAATACATTTGACGTCCTTTTCTTTCCGAGAAAGCTGAATTCGACGTTGCCATATCGTGCACATGAGTGCACGGAGGGATTTGTCATGAGGCAAATCCCTTTAAATGCAAATCCCCATTTTTATTTTTCAGTTTTTGGAGATCAAACATTTTTTTAAAAATATATTGAAATTATATTATATGTTTGAAATGTGGTGTTCTGAAGGTTTTTCATGAAAATATCTGCATTTTCATTTAAAGGAAAAACCCCCATCGTCGTATGTTTATGTCGATTTTTAAGTTTTCTCGAGCATCTGGAAAATTTGTGAGAGTTCTATTCGCCATTCCGATATTTGTTTTCCAGCAAATATTCAAGAAAGGAACCGGATGCAAGATAATCGAGAAATTTCAAATCAGAATATAAACATAACCTTATCACCGTTTCATTCGACTTAGCAACGAGTGGTACGGAGTGTAGGAGTTCCATGCGCAGGTCATGTCAACTTCTTGGTTATATTCAACTTAGAAAATCGACGCGGATATATGGCAATTGTCATACTCTTCAATTCTTGATCGAGATTCAAGAATCGGCCCCCAGTGGGCTGAATGTCACTCGACAATCGAACCTCAACATGAAGAATTCTGAAAATTCCCTTCCCCAATGGCAAAACAGTTACAAAACTTTCGAGTTGGCAACTCGAACCTAAGTTTCCCATTGATTATTTAATCTGAAAAAGAATCTTCTGAGCAATGCTAGAAAATCTAGAATCTAAAGCGCATTATACCAGAATAACGCATTGCGTTATATCGATCTTCAGAACGTCCGAGTTTGGCTGGGTTGCAAAATAATCTGTTTGTTCAAAATTCGTATATATTGAAGTTGGTTGGCATTGGTGCTGTTTGGAATTCCATCGGAGAATCAATAAAACTAGCATTCTCCATAACTCGTTATCAAAGCGGAAGTAGCTCGTATCGCATCAGAAGAAAATTGGTTTTCCAATGCCATATACGAGGGCTGTATTCTTTCTGCTGAGCCCATCTTGTAGACGATTATAATTTTGTTATGCAGTCAGTCCTTATCTGTTTGCCAATAGCAATTTTGCCAGGAAAGAGATATTGCTTCCATAACAAGATGAGAAATATTAGTATTTTGCTATCAATATTGCTATCTTTTCAACTTCAAAATAGTACTTGCTATGCTTAACATAAGGAGATACGTTAGAAAGGGAATATTGCTGAGATCCATTTGTTCCACAATTATTTATTTCAAGAATTCAAAACTTTGAGAATGAGGAAGTACGTGGCTAATGGAAATGTTTTTCAAGGTTCTCTAGAATATTTTATTTTAAGGAAAATTCTTATAGTCTAAGATCCCGCTGCAGCATAAGTGCGCTCATCGAGTATCTGCTTGAAACCAAATTTTCACAAGCAATCGTTAACAGGAGAATATATATCTACGGGGTTGCTGATAAAAATGTGGCCGCATCATATTCAACAAGCAGCAACCCTTATTTTTTGCTTGGTTTACTCAGGCAACCCTTTGTCATCGTACACAGAAAAAATCAGCTTTGATTTGATATATAAATCAAAGATGTAAGTCATGAACGTAAAAAGTAACAAAATTGTATCTGTTCACATCTGGCTGCGAGGAGATGCAGCCAAGTGCGAAACGGCAGTCGTGACTTTTCGCGGTCTTCACATATATTGCTATGAGGTGGATGATATATTATTCAAAAAAGCAAGTGAATGCGATTTCTTCCAAAAAACTTAATAATTATTTATTCAAAAATACTTGCGGCCATATTTTGATAGGCAACCCTGTAGACATATATTCTCCTGCTAAAAAATGTATGTAAAAAATTGGTTCCAAGCAAATACTCGATGAGCCCACTGATTCTGCAGCCGGATCTCGTACTATTAGACTAAAATACCGGCACAGTAGACAACAGCTGAGATGATTATTCTAATCATCTCAACAACAGCAATCTTTTTGACTTGCCAACAGAAAAATTTATCGAATTTCGACTTGATAACGCCTGAATTAAATTGCTGCATTCGATTTCTGGTTACCAATATTCTATTGGTATCCACCAATATTCTATTGGTATCCAGGAAATTGGTTATTGGTCAATTTGACTCCAATAGACGGCAATAGACGAATTTGATTGATGAAAAAGCAATATTTCTGTCGACAGAACATAGACACATTAAATCTATGCACAAGAACGACAATCAATGTTTATGGTAACATTTCCATAGCATATAACAATCTTTATTTACCTTATGAACCATAGACAATACCTAGTAATTTTTCCATTCTTGATTGTTGTTCTCTTCTATGTTCTATGGATCATAAAGTAAATAAAGATTGTTCTATGCTATGGATATGTTACCATAGAACATGGACTGTCGTTCTGGTGGCAGAAAGATTTCTTTTTGATCAATCAAATTCCGTAACTAACCTTTTTCTCAGGAACCAACCGAATATTTCATATTTACGGAATGGAAAACCGGCAACCGAAATAACCAAGTTGATTTGCGGAACATATCTTATATTAATTTTACACTATTAACAAGAAATCAGGAATCCAAACTGAAACTTCAGCCAATCAGAGATGATCTTAACAAAACCCTATGTTTGGAACGAATTATCTTGTTTGAGGAGCCGAGGCATCTTTAACTGATAATATTATGTATAAATAACGCGAACCTTATCATGTCGAATTTGTCCTGAAATTCTCGTTCCCCACTGATAGTAAATTTGTGAAGAAAATTGTGGGTTGGCAACTTAGACCGAAGTCGTCTATTGGATTTTCTGTCTCGAAAAAATTTCGAATGAGTCGATGCCTTTGAATCTTCTTTATTCAGAGGTCGATGCTATAACGAAAACCGTAGATAGAGGTTATGTATGCAAAATCATAGAAAACTAACGAAATGTAAATGAAGTAGGGGTATTTTCATCTTAATTGTAGCTCTAAAGTCACAAAATGAAGTGTTGTCAGCTCTAAAATCACCGATTATGGAAATCCATGATAGCAATATTATTATGACAAAATTCATAACACACATTACTCTGAACAGAATACGTAATATCATGACCCTATTGCTATAAATTAGAAAGATAACAATATGACTTAAATAGCATGGTTTACAGCAATACGCAAATACAATCGACTTATTGTTAAGTAACTCATCAAATATAATGGAAAATTACTCTGAAAATTCATTGAAACGCATGCAAAAATTTATTTATCTCAATATGGAATACTTTGCTGAACAATGAAGCCATTTCCTATTATAATTGAGAATTTATTTCATGTTACCCTTTCCATGAGAACAAGCGTACAAAAATGTTATTGGTGCGTTTTTGCGCGCATGTTCTGAGGAACAACGTCCTATCGTTTTGTCAAAATGTCTGCTATTTTGGATTTTTTCCCTAAAATGATCTCAAACGACTAGGTTGAACTCTCTGATGACGAATCTGTTGTTAAATTCAATTCTGTCCTGTCGGCTATAGTCACGATTACGTAGAATCCTATCTATTATTAACGCGCAACTTCTTGCAAAATTTTTAAAATTGTTTTTTCGGGAAAATTGATCATCACATTCGGAAAAAACATCCGCTGAGATCTTGTACTCTATATTTCACAGCCGTGTACCATATTTCAGTTTGATACGATTATATATTCCGGAGATTTCGGAAAAAAATTTGAAATTTCGTGTTTTTTCGTCGTTACCGTTTTTTATTCCTGACTCAAAAAATACTGATTCAATTTTGATGAAACTCTGTAACTAGTTCGGAAATGCCGATGAACAACTTATCGAAAAATTTCGTGACGATCGTGGCATTAAAACAATTTGGAAAAAAAATTCAAATAATTGTTTGCAAATATCCTTAAATAACCTTCAAGCTGTCGTACCGAGTTTAAATTTAATCTAATCTGTATTCTTGGGAATATTGGAGAATAAAATTTTCAGTGGGAAATATACTTAAAGTGGAATCTGTGATGAATTTTACACATTCACGAATTCTTTCTTCGTAACTACAAATATCGAGATTGTAAGTTGTTTTTTTTTCTGGAGTCATGAAGGTCGAATGAGTAAAATTCGCCCAATGATTCCGTTGATACCTATTCAAAATTTTCTCAATATTTCTGAAAATACTCATAAGATAGAATTGAAATCTACTGATTGATTGAAAAATGACAGCTTGGAGGTTCATGCCGAATTTCGTGAGGATAATATGTTAACCAAATTACCAAATATTGCCATTAGAATGAGGGTGCTTTTGGCGAGCTATGTGAACCTGGCAATTGACCTTGAAATTTTCTCGTGAAAATTTTGTGATCGATTGTACCCGGTAGGTACCCGATTGTACCACAAAAATTTTCGTTTGTACCCCTAACGTTTTCTCTACACAGCCATTATAACTTTTGCACCCAACGGCACCCAAAAAAAAAAATTCGAAATTTCCTCATGAAAACTTGGTGAAGGATTGTACCAGGTAGGTACCCGATTGTACCACTTTTATTTTTGCTGAAATCCCCATGGTTTTTTTTATACATCAATTCGAATTTTTTTTTTCCCTTCAACTCGTGATTGGCCGATAATTGATGGAATTTTTGTATGAAAATTCTGTGGTCGATTGTACCCGGTAGGTACTCGATTGTACCACAAAAATTTTCGTTTGTACCCCTAGCGTTTTTTTTATACAGCCATTATAACTTTTGAACCCACCGGCACCCCAAAAAAAAAAATCGAAATTTCTTCATGAAAACTCGGTGAAGGATTGTACCAGGTAGGTACCCGATTGTACCACATTTATTGTTGCTGAAATCCCCATGGTTTTTTCTACACATCAATTCGAAATTTTTTTTTCTCTTCAACTCGTGATTGGCCGATAATTGATGGAATTTTTGTATGAAAATTCTGTGGTCGATTGTACCTGGTAGGTACTCGATTGTACCACAAAAATTTTCGTTTGTACCCCCAGCGTTTTTTTTATACAGCCCATATAACTTTTGAACCCACCGGCCCCCCCAAAAAAAAAAATCGAAATTTCTTCATGAAAACTTGGTGAAGGATTGTACCAGGTAGGTACCCGATTGTACCACATTTATTTTTGCTGAAATCCCCATGGTTTTTTCTACACATCAATTCGAAATTTTTTTTTCTCTTCAACTCGTGATTGGCCGATAATTGATGGAATTTTTGTATGAAAATTCTGTGGTCGATTGTACCTGGTAGGTACTCGATTGTACCACAAAAATTTTCGTTTGTACCCCTAGCGTTTTTTTTATACAGCAATTATAACTTTTGAACCAACCGGCACCCCAAAAAAAAAATCGAAATTTCTTCATGAAAACTTAGTGAAGGATTGTACCACGTAGGTATCCGATTGTACCACATTTATTTTTGCTGAAATCCCCATGGTTTTTTCTACACATCAATTCGAAATTTTTTTTTCTCTTCAACTCGTGATTGGCCGATAATTGATGGAATTTTTGTATGACAATTCTGTGGTCGATTGTACCCGGTAGGTACTCGATTGTACCACAAAAATTTTCGTTTGTTCCCCTAGCGTTTTTTTTTATACAGCCATTATAACTTTTGAACCACCGGCACCCCAAAAAAAAAAAAAATCGAAATTTCTTTATGGAAACTTGGTGAAGGATTGTACCAGGTAGGTACCCGATTGTACCACATTTATTTTCGCTGAAATCCCCATGGTTTTTTTTGCACATCAATTCGAAATTTTTTTCCCTTCAACTCGTGATTGGCCGATAATCGATGGAATTTTGTGTGAAAATTCTATGGTCGATTGTGCCCGGTAGGTACCTGATTGTACCTCAAAAATTTCCGTTTGTACCCCTAACGTTTTCTCTATACTGCCATTATAACTTTTGAACCCACCGGCACCCCAAAAAAAAAATCGAAATTTCTTCATGAAAACTTGGTGAAGGATTGTACCAGGTAGGTCTCGATTGTACCACTTTTATTATTGGTAAAATCCCCATGGTTTTTCTTACACATTCGAATTTCTCTCCTCAACTCGTGATGGGTCGACAATCGCTGAAATTTTTCTGTTGGCGATTGTACTCGGTAGGTACCCGATTGTACCATTTCCATTTCTGTTTGAAACATTATTGTTGTCCCTACACACCAATTAAAAATTATTGAGTGGAAATTTGTGGTTCATTGTACCCAATTTCACCACAAAAATATTCGTTTCTCTACCCGAAGTTTTTTCTATACAGAGTGTTCTACAAGCTCTATGACAAACTTTGACAGATGGTAGCTGTGCTTATTCTGAACATTTTTTTCCTGTGAACATAGGTCTGATTCGTTCTCGTTTCGAAGTTACAAGCATTTGAAAAAATGTATTTCCATGTTTTGATCAAGTAGACCGACATAAAATATAAATATAAATGGAAAGGTCAGGGAGGACCAATACAATGGGCACCTCGTTCGCCTGATCTAAATCCTTTAGATTTTTATTTATGGGGACATATGAATCAGCTTGTTCATCATGTAGAAATCGAATCGCATCAACAATTACTTGATAGAATTCAAGATGCAGCAAACCAAATACGAAACGACCCAAATCTGATCCGCCGAGTAACGAAATCTTTAGTTCGTCGATGTGAAGCTTGGATTCAAGCCGAAGGTGGATATTTTGAACAATTTTTATAGTATCAAAATTTCCATTTATAATTATGATTTGAAAATGAAAATATAATTTTTCAAAGGCTTGTATCTTCTTAACAAAAACGAATCGGATATATGTTCATGGGAAAAAAAATGTTCAGAATTAGAACAGCTACTATCTGTCAAAGTTTGTCATAGAGCTTGATATTTTCATCCAAATACCCAATCGTAATAGGTAAGTATCGAATGGTATTTTTATTTGAAATGTGGGTTTTTTTTCAGCTTTTATATAGTTCTCTCAGCGAACTATAAAATGCTGAATCAGAAAAAATGTATCCTTTTGCGCATTTGTTGCTAAGTAACATATTCTTTTCGCAACGGGAACTTCTATGTGGCTTTAGTTAGGTTCCTGTGTGTCAGCGAATTTTTAAATTAAAAACCTTTCTGGACCTGCTTCAGTTACTCTAGTATTGAAGCTGATATGAGTGAATCTTAAGACAATTTGTTATATCTACTTCAGAAAAACCTTGTCATTAAAGCCAACGTGGATCATTGGGATTCTGGATATAAGGTTATATATTATTATTTATTTTCACCGAATTATTTTTATTTACAACTGGCATTATGCTTGTTTTATGAACTATAGGTGCTGGAAATTCTTTTTTCCTCATACATACTTCTGAATTATTTTCTCAAATATTGAACGCGTTTCGAAAAAACGTCCCCACTCTCACCTTGGAATATTTGCATTACTGGAAATGGTGGAGTCCTCATGGCCGATCATAAACACAATAAATTCCGAAAGAATCAACTAAGAAACTCCCTATTTGTAGAGTAGCTTAGAACCTCAATGACGAAAGCCGAAATCCAAAATTTGATTTTCCCAATATTCCGAAAATATTTCGTGGGAATAATTCGATCAGAAAATAACGGAATATAGAATATTTGAAAAAAAAATTTGAAATTTTTTCCTCAAATGGTTCTAATGACATGATCATCACGA
The DNA here is from genome assembly GCA_958510865.1 of Myrrha octodecimguttata. Classification (NCBI taxonomy): domain Eukaryota; kingdom Metazoa; phylum Arthropoda; class Insecta; order Coleoptera; family Coccinellidae; genus Myrrha; species Myrrha octodecimguttata. The sequence continues at coordinate 64,717,032 of OY294056.1, forward strand.
AATTTTGCACAAAGTTGGCCGTCTGCATTTTCACACCTAAATTCCATCGATTATCGGCCAATCAGGAGTTGAGGAAAGAACAATTTTCGAATTGATGTGTACGAAAAACCATGAGGATTTCAGCAAAAATGAAGATGATACAATCGGGTACCTACACTGTACAACCCTTCACCAAGTTTTCATGAAAAAATTTTTTTGGGTATCGGTGGGTTCAAAAGTTATAATGGCTGTATAAAGAAAACGTTTGGGGTGCAAACAAAAATTTTTGAGGTACAATCGGGTACCTACCGGGTACAATCGACCACAGAATTTTCACACAAAAATTCCATCGATTATCGGCTAATCACGAGTTGAAGAAAAAAAAATTTCGAATTGATGTGCAAAACAAACCATGGGGATTTCAGCAAAAATAAACGTGGTACAATCGGGTACCTACCTGGTAAAATCCTTCACCTAGTTTTCATGAAGAAATTTCTATTTTTTTTTTTTTTTTGGGGTGCCGGTGGGTTCAAAAGTTATAATGGCTGTATAAAGAAAACGTTAGGGGAACAAACGGAAATTTTTGTGGTACAATCGGGTACCTACCGGGTACAATCGACCACAGAATTTTCATACAAAAATTCCATCAATTATCGGCCAATCACGAGTTGAAGAGAAAAAAAAATTTCCACTTGATGTGTAAAAAAAACCATGGGGATTTCAGCAAAAATAAAAGTGGTACAATCGGGTACCTTCACCAAGTTTTCATGCGGAAATTTCGAACTTTTTTTTTTTTTTGTGCCGGTGGG